>LR989997.1:10007500-11457500 GCA_905147175.2 Nymphalis urticae
TGACGCAAGATTGAACCACAAGGAAGAACGTAGGCTACTTTTATGTACTTAACAAATTACAATAGGAATTTAAAAAATAATAATCTGCATAACTAACATATCCTTAAAAAACCAAAAGAAATACGAATAAAGAAATACACTGATGACGTCTATTAATGGATTAAAAAAGGAACATTTATTAGTAATTACAAAGTAATTATAAATATTTTATCATAATTCTATAATCTAGACTAAAATGTGTAACAATTGCGACGAATTAGCGTGCAAAGTTACAATCAAGCGACGCTACACAGCTGATTGCGTATGACAAGAGTAATTAGTTCACATAATGCGTGTGAGCACTTGACCAAATTAAAAATAATCTATTCCGTTTCACACGTCATATTTTTATAACAAATTACCCGCTGACTTGATAAATGTCAACAGACGACAAATCATCAGTATGATTAAAGTTGATTTATATTCTAACTTCTATTAAGTAACAATTCTTAATATTAGACTAAAAAATATAAGCTTTTAATTTTTCTAAATTTGTTATTAATATTAATCTTTCCTCTTTAATTTATGTTCGATTATGATGAATTGATGTGGAGTCAATGTAAACGGCGATTACATCTCACACCTTCGATTTGCCGATGATATCGTCATCATAGCAGAGTCGCTGGAACAACTAAACAAAATGCTGCGTAGCCTTAGTGAATCTTCCCGGCGTGTCGGTCTCGGTATAAACTTGGACAAGACCAGGGTCATGTTCAATAGGCATGTTGTGCCGGGACCGATATACGTCGAAGGGAAACCTCTCGAAGTTGTTAGGGAATATACCTACCTAGGACAGGTTATACAAGTCGGTAGGAACAACTTCGAGAAGAGGATTTGGCAACCTTCGTCAAGTCCTCACGTCGTCTATACCGCAATGTTTGAAGACGAAAGTCTTCAACCAATGCGTCTTACCTGCCATGACATACGGTGCCGAAACGTGGACACTAACTGCGGGACTAGTCCACAAATTCAAAGTCGCTTAGCGTGCTATGGAGCGAGCTATGCTCGGAGTATCTTTGAAGGATAAGATCAGAAATGAGATTATCCGGAAAAGAACCGGAGTCACCGACATAGCTTGCAAAATTAGTAGGCTGAAGTGGCAGTGGGCTGGTCACGTATGTCGTAGGACCGATGGCCGTTGGAGCAGACGAGTCTTAGAGTTGAGACCGCGGATCGGCAAACGCAGCGTGGGGCGCCCTCCAGCCAGGTGGACCGATGACCTTAAGAAGGTGACGGGCACCGACTGGATGCGGAAGGCGAAGGACAGGGAGCTTTGGCGCACCTTGGGAGAGGCCTATGTTCAGCAGTGGACAATGATTGGCTGTTGATTGATTGATTGAATGATGACTTGATTTCGATACGTTCGCTCCATCACAATGGAAACGATGAATGAAATAACAACAATTAATATGTTTTATCAATGATCATTTATTATTATAATATAACAACAAATATTTCAAATATAGAACCACAAATACAATCAACGTCAGTAATTCAATGGCCTTATTCAAGCCGTACAAAACGTCTTACAAACTTTCTCTCAAGACAATGTCAAAGGGATTTGTTTGCCCTCAATGTTAGAATCAACTTCTCATTGCTGATACTAAGTAAACCGTAAGTGTTAATTCAGGCTCTCATATTGTGACCGCTCCAACAGCTTCCGCGATCACGTGCTCCGCTTAACGATGTAGCTGATTAAGATACGTTCGGTACTGTGGTCACATGGAATACGTGACAGCGGTTGCGGTGGCGGATTTGTATAAAAACGAATTTATAACAACTGCACTGATTACAAAGTACTAGCAATCTATTTAGATAAAAAAATGATCTGATTTGATTCAACCGCTTAAACACCTTTAAATTGCTTTAAAGGTTCATTAATTAAACATAAATTAATTTTATCTATTGAGTGATTATCATTTCATATATTAAGCATTGATTTACTTCTTACTGTATTAAAAAAAAACTTCGAATTATTCCAAGAGCACTGTTAAGTTTTTATAACAAAAAATACGAATAATTTAATTATTTAAAATTGTGTATTATTATTCTATTCTGAGAAAAGTAGCGGAGTTACTACGCCCTAGTGTAAAGAGTTTTGCTCGTCTAGACTCGAGGGTACTTAAGTGTTTATAAGGATAAGAGAACAAAATAATGATAACATTTAATAGCAATTGTGAAAACTATTCTGTTTTGTATAAGTAGATCATTTAATATTCTATCTAAGATTATAGAGAAGAGATTTAAAATATAACAAACTATAGTATATAAAAAAACCTTACATATAGGTACGTTTAATTTTTCATATGAATGTAGAAGATAACGATTATAACAAAAATTAAAAAAAAAACACTTCAATTCGCTTACTGTTTAATTATCGAAGGTTAACAATTAAATAAAATATCACTAAATATAAATAACCGAGAGCGTAATCGCTATTCTATGATTAATGTGAGTAAAGTTTTAATTAGCCGCCTCAAGGGCCTTGTTTACACCGATGCGATGTGATGTTACACGAGGGGTAAGGGAAAGAAATTGTTCACACCACACTGTTGGCTCCTCAAACATGTAGTAACATAATTAGAGTTATATAGTGGTTTTGATTTGATACGAATTTCAAATTTAGACTGACAACTGTTTACCGTAATCATTATTATGGTAAAGTTCTTAGGAATTAAAAATGTTAAATATGTTTTGTACACTCAAAACTCTGTATGCAACTCGTATTGATTTAAAAAAAAAAAAAACATACAATTTTGCGCCGTCAAAGTAAACGTTCATTAAAAAGTGTAAATATAAACGGTAATATAAAACGTTGCAACTTTTCATTTGGATTCATCGGAAACAACTGACGGTTTTTTCTGTATAAATAATATCTCACTCCATTTTTTAAATATCTTTCATATAAATTTAAATATTTCCTAATAAATTCATGCGGTAAAAGAAACCTATTATTCTTCCTTACGATATAACTAACAAGAACTGTTCGAACCATAATTCATTTGGTATAACGCGCAGTCAGCACCTTACATCAAATTATATTTTAAATAAGTATGATTTTATACTACAAAAACATAGTTTTTATAATTATATTCAGTGTAAATGTATATAAAATCTTGGGTCCCAAGGTTGGCGGCGCATTGGCGATGTAAGCGATGGTTAACATTTCTTACGGTGCTAATGTCTAAGGGCGTTTGATGACCACTTACTATCAGGTGGCCCATAAGCTCGTCCGCCTTCCTGTTCTATAAAAATAATAATAATCGATACCAATATTATAAATGCGAAAATAACTGAGTTTGCCCCTCTGTTACGGCTTTTATATAATTAATATCAAATTCTCATACTTCTCAGTCTTCTCATATGTTATGAGTGACATTTTCAAAATATGTATATATTTATGTCAAAAATTTAAAAACTAAAAATAAAAACTAGGGACTTAGTCATTTGCAAAATAATTAAATACTAGTAAGGATATAATAATTATTTCGCGTCAACATTACATTATTTTTATTATATAATATAAAAGGAACAATACGAAACACGTACATTACTCCGTTTCTAAGCATATGATATGTGAATGATCCGAATATCTACGTCGTAACTGTGGATGCGTTTCATCAGGATAATGGACGCTTCAATATACAAGTATTGCAAGCTTTGTAAGTGTCGCAGTTCGTAGGTTAACTGCGACCGTATAGCGCGTTTTAAAGCGAACGTGTCGTAGGAATGTTGAGGGTGATATATGGGTTGCACAGGACGTTAGGCATTCGTCCCATGGGCTGTAACGATCGAGAGATATTGAGTCAAAGGCTAAATAGCGGATATACGGTTAGTAGAAGCATTAAACATGTATTAATCTGTTAATGTCGAAAGGACATTCCAAATTTATTAGCTAAGTACCAAGATTATTATTATACGAATTGTTTACATTGAGAACATTAATAATTATAATAATAAAACACAAATTAAAAATAGCTACTGTACAAATCATGACCGCGAGGAATGGTGGCAAGGACGCTAGCAGTATTTCAGCGTCGGCTCGCAATTTAATACATATCTTGTTTATAAAAGAATAGATGGAATTACATCTTATTATTCAGAACAGAAGCAAATTAAAACAATCACAGAATATTCGATTGAAATAATTACAATCAATCAAAATGCGTTATTTTAATAAAAGTCAGTTTGTAAGCTATTTTTAGAAATGTACACATAATATTAATTAGGAAAAAATCTATACCAGTTATAAGTATAGAAATTGTAGTCATATTATAAGCATACGAAGTTATATCACATATGTTGACAAGCGATTGGATCATTTATCACATACAGACTTTGTCGATGACGTTCTGCGTTTTTATGATAGATGTTTATTACATGAACTCGTTTCCGGCATTGTCATAACAAATATTAAAATTCATATTGTTAAAAAGAAAAAAAAAACACAAATGTCAAATTCTTATTATACTGTGTCTATTCGATTTAGGCCTCCTAATAATTAATGTTTAATTACAATTTTGAGAAGCCGAGATGGCCCTGTGGTAAGAACGCGTGAATCTTAACCGATGATCGTGGGTTCAAACCCGGGCAGGCACCACTGAATTTTCATGTGCTTAATTTGTGATTATAATTCATCTCGTGCTTGTGAATTCCACCAACCCGCATTGGAGCAGCGTGGCGGAATAAGCTCCAAACCTTCTCCTCAAAAAGAGGAGAGGAGGCCTATAGCCCAGCAGTGGGACTTACACAGGCTGTTACATTACATTATTACATTACAATTTTGAGTGATATTAAATTTTTACATGCGGGCAAATTCATGTAAGTTTGTATGACGTTATAAAATTCTAATTAACTCGGACGATCTCAAGGGTCGTCGTACACGTAATTACGTTAGTGTGTTTGTTTTTGCGCGATGGATGTGTATTCAACTCTATGTAACGTTAACATGACAATGTGAAACTCATAATAAATAGTATACGTATAATAACATACAGAAGGGATATAAATATTAATGAAAATAACTTTTTAAATGATTACTCTTGCTATGCCTAAGGTCCCAACCTTAATGTTTTATATAATTAAAATGACTTGAGTATCTTGTCGGTGGTGGCTTTACATTTAACACTATACTAAACATGAGGAGCCCAATAGAATAAGTATTTTTCAAATATGTTTTATTGATTTTGACGTAACAAATGAAACTAACATATAATCTGTCTATGTCATCGTGATAACGTTTTTGAATAATTATTTAATCTGTATTACCGTCTAAGTTTCCGTATATAAAAACCTTAAAACGAAACATGCCATTATTTTCATGACAGAAAACCTAAAATCTCGTAATGTCTGGGTACTTTTAAAACTTTTATTATTCATTCGGTAAGAGACCACGCAAAACTGCTTCCATACATTATTTTATTTATTATCCAAAATCACTCTACTAAAAAAAACAAACAAGTAAAAAAAATATTAAATAAACATTACACAACAAGAACACACAAATAACAAAATCCACATAGTTACACACACATGCACAGAGAGACGTATTAAATGGAAATAGTTCAAACACTACACAAATATAACACAACGCCTGAACTGGACACATCTTAAGGAACGTAGTGAAGTGAAAGCAGCACTAATGGATGAGCCGAGGAGAAATAATCGTCGGCTGTTAGCACGCATCTGTTGTCTAAAAGCACCTTATTTATATCGTAAGCCAGAACTGACTCGAAAACAACGATCCCCTTAGAAAGAACTACAGATACATTTCTTTACTAGCTACCCTTCCTGACTTGGCACTTGTAAAATTAACGTTCTAACGTATGAAATATTATAAAGTGTGATATGAAGAATTAATCAATAATGGAATGGCAATTATTTATATATAATACATAAAATAATAAATTACATTATAAGGGTACTATTATACTTATACACGCTTTGTTATTACTATTATCAGCTACACTTATGTAAATAACAAACTAATTACTTGTAACAACTATATAAAAAACAATGGAATGATTTTAATCTACTCATTATTAATGTCGTTGAGATTTAGAATCTTTATGAATATATGCAATTCGGATGACAACACGCTCATTTAAGAATAATATAAAATTTCGAGATCGTCTGATAACACATACAATTGGTTGATAGTGGTTGATTTTTAATAGCTACTAGTAAGTCTTGTGTTTGGAATCATTTGGTTTTCTTTTTGTTATTTAAGACAGATTTACATAATAGGATTTAGGTTATTCAACTTCTCGTTCCTTTCATCTTACTGCATCTGTCATATATTTGTCATTTCATTCAAATCTGGTAAGACTAATTATTTATATCTGTAACAGCCTGTGAAAGTCCCACTGCTGGGCTATAGGCCTCCTCTCCTCTTTTTGAGGAGAAGGTTTGGAGCTTATTCCACCACGCTGCTCCAATGCGGGTTGGTGGAATTCACATGTGGCAGAATTTCAGTGAAATTAGACACATGCAGGTTTCCTCACGATGTTTTCCTTCACCGTAAAGCACGAGATGAATTATAATCACAAATTAAGCACATGAAAATTCAGTGGTGCTTGCCCGGGTTTGAACCCACGATCATCGGTTAAGATTCACGCGTTCTTACCACTGGGCCATCTCGGCTTAATAAAATATATATATATAATTATTACATCGACGTTTATATCAATAATCAAATAAATCTATTAGACATATCGTCAACTTAGTTTAGGCGATATGAGTAACGAATATAGGTTCATCAACAAGGAACCATTGAACGTCGAATGGCGAACGCAACAAGATTACGAAGTCGACCAGACCGCACGTATTGGCAGCTGCGCCGTATCTGTGTTGCTGATGATCACGAAGGCGACGTTTAATCGAACATTGCCACTAACATTTCCTAAACACAACTGCAGAAATTGTCAAAACGGATCGTCTGCACTCTATACGATTTGTCGTCGGACGTATATGAATACACTTTCATAATAAACTGGTTTTATATTTGTTACTTGGCGTTTTATTATCTACAAATCACTTCAAGCACTGGTGGTAGAGCTTTGTGCAAGCTCGTCTGGGTAGGTACCACCCACTCATCAGACATTCTGAGCCAGTGTAATTACAGGCACAAGGGACATAAGATGGTGGCGCACTGGCAATTTAAGCGATGGGTGACATTTCTTACAATGCCAATGTCTAAGGGCGTTGGTGACCACTTACCATATGCTCGTCCACCTTCCTATTCTATAAAATAAAAGCAAGTGAGATTTTTAAGAGGGATTATAAAGCAAACCTGCTGCTAATCTTTTATTTGATTTAGTACGGGTAAATCCGATTCAAAGTTAAAAATAAAACATTATATGCAAACTACATTATATTTTCAATGGTCGTGTCTAACCAAAAACATAAAAGCATAACATTTTCTCGATAGAAAAAAATTCTAACGAAATGTCTACTGAATTTTACATTTATCAGATTTATACAAAAGTTTTAATAGCTTATTAAGACAAAAATTAGATAATTATATATATTTAAAAATAATCTTACAGCAGTACAATAAATATTTTGTACGCATCCATTTATATTTGACAGAGAGTCCAGTAGCTTTAAGGCCACTCTTTGTGGTGTGGCGATGGTATAGCGGTGTGCGCGCATAGCGGGGCACGCACACCACATTGCCAGGGTCGTCATGTAGAGATGTCCCAATGAAACCCCTCTTGCTAAGAATGCTTCAATAAGTCTCCCCCTTTAATATGTTAAACAATCTATTTATTAAAGTTCACATTCACGTAAATAAAACACTACGTTCACATTTAACACACACACTACAAAATAAATATAATTCGGCTTTCTTTTTATAATTAATATCTAAAATAAACTCATTAATTCCAAGCCTATTGTATTTTTCGTATTACGTAACTCATTCCGAACAAAAGTGTTTATTGCCAAATATACAGCAATTAGTTTCAAATTTCATTTAGATCGATGGAAGTATTAAATTCGGCGGAATCATTAGCCTAGATCGACGCTGTCCGTCTGACGATAACAAATCAATCATGGAGCTCTGCATCTATTACGTACGGTCGGCGAGCTATCTAGGGAGCTATTTTGCGTTTTACTGTACAAACTGACAATACTATTATTTCACTATCAAAATATTTAGCAGTTACTATATTTTGTCCCGCTTTAGGTTATTTTAATTCCTAAAATACTTCTTAGTCATTGAACAATAATATAAAAGCTGTCAATATTATCAAATTCCTTAAACGGGTAAGTGCTAATTATAAAATTGATATACATTTTGTTTTTATAAAATATAAAGGTAATTATATTTACAATAATGGTATTAATACCTTGAGCATGTTACACTGGCTCATTAACTCTTCAAATTGAAACACAATACTAATTATTGCTGCTAGCGGTAAAATATGTGATGCGTAGGTAGTACCAACATAGACATAGCACAAAACGCTACAACCAAGTAAAAGTATTATATAATAAAGTATTGATGGTATAAAATATTTTTAATGATGTCGTACGACATATCGTTCAGGCATCGAAACCTCAACGACAGACAACATTGCGTGCCAAACGACACTTGAAGCCTACATTGTATTAATTAATTGGAAGTTTTCCTTTCATGTCCCAAACTTTCATTGTTAATTGCCTTTTCGACGGCAATTACTTTGTAGTACCCACTTCCTCGGTATGATGTTCTTTAACATTAACCAGTCTTAATACAATGTTATCGTTCTATGTTACTTTTATACTCTGCTGGCTAGAGTTGAGTAAGAAACATTTTGAAAATGTAATTACCTTCCCTAAAACGGCTTTAACATGTAAGTGATTTTTACATCATAACAAATGAAAATTTGTTATTTCTGTTAGTTCAATTTTTAAACTTTAAAATAACATTAACAACTTTTTTTTAATCATTTCTATTTACGGGACAACATTTATAAATAAAATATTTTTATAAAAAAAGGGCACTTACCATCGGACGGTTTTATTTATAAAATATTCCCTTGTTCCCAGAAGCGATAGCGTTTCATTGATGTGTCATTAAAATTTTATGGGGAAGTTAAGATGTTAATATTATTATAGAGCGTCGTTGATAAATATTCATGTGATCCTCAATTTTCAAAGAACGAAACGCCCAATTCACACTAACCTTACTTCCATCAAAATATAGGTACTACGGTAGTACCTAGTAATATTGTAAGAAAAACCACTTATAACGTCAATGAACTTTTTACTTTTCTACTAACTATTTTACTTTTCTTGTGTCTTTAATAATACATATAGATCAGGTAAAATAAGTGTACAATAATTAGTACGTGAATGGTAAGTGGGTACCAAAGGGACCGCCCGTTTACAAAATATGCAACAACAATTTGCATCAATAATTGTGCTGTACAAATAATACTGTATACACTTTTTTCATTCATGATTTCTGTTACATGAACTTGTAATTATGAAATGTTTCATTTCAATAACGCATAAAAATGCTTAAATAAAAAAAAACAGTTTAACATACATTAGATACAAAAATACAACATAATATAGCGATAAATATATTTATTTAATTACAGTATGTAATTCGCCTCGACTAAGTGGTCACCACTGTCCGTACGTATAAGAAATATGAACCATTATTACACATTAACCATTAATACATCGCTAATGCGCCACCAACCTTCGGAACAAAGATAAAACATCTGCCTTTAGTTACACTGGCTTACTCACCCTTCAAACTGGAACACAACAATACTGATTATTGCTGAGTATACATAAAAAAAAAACAATATCGTAAATAAAGGAATCCATTCCCATCGCCCCATCTGACTGCACTATTCATGTATATAACAACCCGACTTACATTTGACAAATGTACTTTATAAAACATCAAATATCTTTTTTCCTTCCTCGCAACTCTAAGTAACATCCGCAGGGGAGACAGGTGTCCAGACTTCGTCGCCCATTTTGTTTTTTTTTTCCTCGGGCGCCATTACCCGGCCGTGTAGTCTATTACTCGCACAGCTTAATAAATAACCCGGGATACGGTTAATGTATATTATTCCATCGCGACAACATTCTGCCGGCAGTTTGTTTTTATTAAGCTCAACAAGTTTCCTGCACTTACAAAATGCACTTTCTAATATACAAGTTCAAATTAAAATGATATATTTTATCTCACAATTCCGAAGCAACAAGAACTAAGGCGATAAAAACATTGTTTACGTTTACGATTTCTTTAAGTAGACTCCTATAAACACAAGGATATTAAATTTAATACAAAGCTACAACGCAAAAAGCTCTTTTATTACTCTTTTCAACGATGACATTATGTAACCTAACTATTACTTTATTATATAACTTACATGAAAATCATTAAAAAAAAAATTGACGCATTTATAAAATCCTTAAAATCTCAAATACAAACCAGCGAAAAGGTCCTTGGTCCAGAAGCGAATGATTATTTTAATAATTAATTAGCCATTAATGAAACATTGTAAATTGTATACCTTTCTTGGTAAATTTAAGAAACGCAAGTAAATCGTTACATTTCGTTTAGGAGACAGTGTACCCATCTCATGATCGAACGAACTTATTTCAATCATGTCAGTATCAATAACACAAAGTAACGTAAAATTTATATGACGCGTAGGGAAAAATACGATACACACATATATATTACGCAAAAATATATTACAGACAAGACATTCTTATATGAAATTGTGTCCTTTATTTTACACATACTTTATAGCAATACATCTTTCAAATATAAGACATTATAATGCAAATCAGACACGATGGTTGTAAACAAATATAATTAAAATATTTATACCGTTTATATAACATGGTGACCCAGTATTCTGAGTCGTTCGTGTCCGAGTCACTGACAGTACATAAGCACGACACTATCGGAACGGTACAACAATTATCAAGTGAATAATTTAATTAAAACTTGGTATCAACAGCTCCGAAACAGCGGAGCCTGGCGACGATAAATAAAATTATTTTGTCGCAGAAAAAAAAAACAACAGTGACATCAGCTGCGCATTCAGGACACCGCAAGTTAAAAACAAAAGCATACGAAAAACAAATTCCTTTTAAAAAGTTAATTACATAATCCGTACTGAAGATGAATGTCTTCTACATGGTCTTTGCTTTTTGTTTGAACAAAAATAACGAAATAATTAATTTGCCGGAGATATTCTATACCGAAATTGAGTTAAAATCAGGAAAAGGAAGATATAGGCTTTATGCTGAATAAAATAAAATTCTCCTATCTTAGTAAACAAAGTAGGCGATAATGCGTTTTTATATAAAGAAACAAAATGGTAAAATCGTACCAATTTGTTCTGTTCGTCTACACGCCGTTAAGGGGCTAAAAGGATGTCCCACTCGCACCATAACCACAATAGCATCCCCTAACTGGCGACACAGCAGCTGTAAGCGACAAAAGGCGCAATTAATACTAAACAAGCGCACAACGGAACGGCGGTAAGTAAAGTCCGCGTCCATTAGCAAACCGAGTAAAAACGCTTAAACGCCCTACATAACAGCGAAACAATTTCACTGCAATCCCGGCTTGAGCGACGTGTTAACGCCTCTGATTTAACTCTATTTTTACCCTGTAAACGAACGAAATGAAACGAAACGAGGATGTTTTCTTTACTTATCTAACGTTTTACACGTCCTTTAAATTATACCACGAAAGATATTTAATATACCGATGTCATTTTAATAGTTACTTGCAGGATAACATTAGCATTGATTTACTATATATACATTATTATCGATATTTTAATAGTAGATAATTATTGATTAAATGAATATACAGACATTTAAAAAAATAAGTATATGAAAAAATATTTTAATACTCTAACCAAAACTTTACTTAAAAAATATGAAAAATTTCGAACATAAAACTTTCGCCAACGAACTTTGTGTCATACATTGTACGTGTTTAGTGAAATAATATTCTTCGAATAAAACCCACCTCTGGCAGTGCATATAATTTTAAAAGCGTCCTGCATTATTGCGCTTTATGGGAAGATAAAAATGGTGGCTCAATAAGTATGAAATAAGAGCTCGACGGGCGGCAGTCGAGTCGTGTTTTACACATAATTTATCCACGAGCGGCTCCTGCGGGACACAATTCTTTTAACCGACGTATCAATACGAGGTGATGAACATTTGCCGTACATAGGAAAGAACATAACTGAGGCATAATTTATTTTTATGCAAGAAATATTTATGTTAAAGTGAAGATAAATCGTATTGAAAATAAATACACGTACTTAACTCGACAAAAAGTTTTAAACATTGAATATAGTGAAAAATTGTGATAAAATTACAAAATATTGACGGTTTCAAAAAAACGTTAACTCGATGTTAATCCAAGTGAAGCCATATTAAATGTTAACCTCTCAAATAACAAAACAACAAATAATTTGTTCTAGTCTAGACAATTAAATATTTGTGTCAACTACGTTGCGTTGGCGCCCAATATGGGACAGCTAAAAAAAAACGAACACCGGTGATTGTGGACGAAAAGTAATGCATACGTTGGATGGATTTTAGTGGCTTGACAAGGGTTACGGACGGACATCATTTCGTGCAATTTACGAATATAAAATATACATCGATCGTATCAGGCGTCGGGTTCACAACGATATTCCATTACCGAGGTGGACGCGGAATATTAAATGAGAATTGACCCTTGTATCGTATCTCGCTGGCAACAGAAACTAAGATAACATCAGCCAATAGATATTAAAACATACTGTGAGAGTGGGATTACTATGATATAGTGTCCAGTATAAACCGCCTAACTACATGAAATTACTGCTTTAAAATTACTTAGTCGGGGCTGAATAAATAACACTTAGCGGTAAACATCGGATTATATTTAGTGCTCTTAAGTGTGTTTTTAAACTCACTTAAGAGCCTTCTGTTCCATATAATTAATCGAATTTTAAAACATATATTTATCAATATACATGAAATTTGACTATTTAATAAACAATATATACAATTTATGTGACTATGGTTGCGTTATAATATAATAATGTTATTATAACGTTTGGAGATAATTAGTAGTAGCGATTAGGGAACTTAATATACTACAACTTGAGAGATCTTGAGATTTCACGACGGAAATTAAGTCCTGTAACCCCAGGAGGTAATTAAATTGGTGCCATTAGCTGTGCAGCCGCTTTGAGTTGGGCTCAGAACGAACGGAGCTTAATCGGTGAATATATTATCTATGATCCGTACGGCTACAGTATGCTGGCGGTCAAATGGTTACCCGCAAATCGGTCTAAGTAGATAACCAAAATGGATGCCTTTTTTATTCATTAAACTTTACTTAAATAATTAAATCTGAACATTTTCAGTATAATGTATCAATATGTTAACGAATTTGGATGAAACGTTGCAGATGTCTCACAAAATATGCTGTACTTACCTGAGAATGAGTTACAATCAATATCGATAATATTTGAAACTTAAAAATCAAATGAATCACTACAAAAAGATGAATAATGAATTGAGTTATAAGTATTAATTATCATTATTCAGGATACAACTAGAGGAGCAGTTGTGGAACCGAGTATGTAAAAACAAGCATGAGTTCGTTACATACTTACCTCAGAAAAAACCTGCACTATTAGATCGAATTCATATCGATCATATTAAAATATTAAACAAATTAAAAGGTGAATAAATTATAAAAATACAAAAATGTTAAATCTACAAACGTTTATAGAGGATTTCAAACACGCATAACATTTTCGTCTTTGTTACGTGAAACTGAAAATAAACCGCATCACAAAAAAAAAACATTGTTTCTGCTACCGTCAAACGACATTCAAATCGTAACCCTTCGACACGCGTCGCTGATCAAAGGACTGGCCTAATAACATACCAGATGGTATTAGCCAGTGTTTTCGCTGTAACCGGTTACGGAATAAATATAATAGAAATAAGCGACTTTCAAACTTATTTAGCATCTTTGGAATATGATTCGATTGAAGTAACAGTAGACAAAAGTTATTGGGTTGAATTGGTACAATCCGATCCAGGATATGATCCATTGGTCGTACAGAAGTAAAAATAGCTGACAGATTTTTAAATTGAGAACAATTAAGGTATAAATAAGAAAAGTTATTATAGGTGTTTATTTTTTATTCATTATAGATAAACCAACAAAAGTGACAATCTTTAAACACATACAGTTAGATAGAGCAATAATAATTGTGAAATAAATAAATTGCACTTTTCATTACAGGTAATTACAGCATGCCAAATATATTAATAACGTCTAAAACACACAGCAAAAACATTTAAAAGATAAAATAACTAGATTTAGCCCAATAAAAATGTCAGATATAATATGTACTTTTAGAAACAAATATAAATCACAATATCAAATAAAATATGCCCATAAATAAGAAAACAAACAATATTTTTGGTTAGGAAATAATATAAATAAAATTCTAATAAAACAATTATAATGGCAATAAAATATTCAATACAATAAAATTAATTTAAATAAAGAACATTTTCAGTTAAAATTAATTACAATTTACAATCCAATAAGATCAAAAACTATAACTTGGATTACATTAAATTAAAATGATATTCCCACTTGTTAATACATATGTGGCCAAAGTTTTTACCGCTAATTTTTATAATTTTAACGGATATTTTTTATTATTCGATGATCTAGTATTTTGCAATTTTCAACAATAAAAGTGTTTTTTCATCTAAATTGGGTCATAACGACCCTATGGGTGAATAAGGGTTGAAAATAAAATGAAGATAACCAAATTAAATACAAAAGATGCCTCAATTCTTCGATTTTAATGAAACTACAATTAAGTATAATTAATAACATTGAAACATTCTAAACAATTCGGGTAAACGATAATTTAAGTATCAATTTTCGATTACTCAAATGGCCTTAATGAGTAGTGCTTCATTATTATTATTATTATCTCGGGTTTACGCGTTAACAAAAAAAATCTCGACGCAGGTGTTCTAACAAAATGCTCAAACTTATGTATAATGTATAAATTACTTTTGTTGGTTTAATGGCAGAATGTACATCACAAAGTGATAATTTACGATTTCATTTAATAAGAACTGCCTGTACCCTTTAACTTCTTCTCTTCATTAGTATTCTCGCAATGCTCAGATTTCAGCCTCTTGGAAGATCACTTATAGATATTGATTTATACGAGAGTATCGAATATACATATATATTACAAGTCCATCGATTTCGTGACATTAAAAACAAATGTAGAATTTATTAACTTATATATTTAGGTTTATATTTCATTGAGATTAAATTATTAACGCTATATATATATTTAGTTAGCTGTTTTTATACGAATACAAATATTTCATCAACTAATACACTACGAAGGGTATATGATTTTAGCCGGCATGTATGTAAGTACATAAGTTCATCAGTTCCTTTTAAACTACTGTTATAATGCGACTAATCATATCTTTAGGTCGTCCGCTAGTTAGCTATGTGACGTCACTCAAAATTCAATATGACGCCTTCAAAATACACGACTCCTGTATTTAAAATAAAATAAATTTAAAAATGTGTTGTGTTGGGTACCAAATAAAAGGGCTTACTCAGCACATTTCAACACACATTTCATATTTAATGTATTACTAGTTTTTGCGCGCAGACTTCCTTCAATGAACTATTTAATTGGGTAAAACTTATAAAATCACGTCACACTTTTCAGAGCGCGATTTTTACGTAGTCGGGTTTTAGTTTTTAAACTTCTGCTTGTTAGTGCTATTGTTATGTGTGTAATATATATTTGTTATAAATCTATCATTTTTTTTAATTCTTTATTTAATTTAGGGACTTGTCCTACACACTATCAAATATTGATATATTTAATTGGTATTGTAAAGCCAAATCTGGTTGCTAAGTAGGTAGGTACGTAGTTATTTCAGCATATGCATAGTCAATATTAACATTGGCCTGTGTTGAGCTTGCATTTCCAATAAGGAGTGTAATTTACAACAAAAACATACAATCAAATTTCATAGGTACTGATAACAGAATTTATTAAAGAAAATACTTAAAATAAATTAAGAAGTAAGTTAACTTAATAAAAACACGAATGATGAACTTTTAAAAGAATGATCAAAAAAACGAATTTACAATACGAATAACAAGTAAAATAAATCTTTAAAAAGATGTGCTTAAACTTTGTTACGGTAATGTTTGAGTTGCAAATTGGATACTTCAACTCGTATGCAACGTTTTTCGTCTTACAGAAAGTAAATACATAAAACATAGTAGATTGACAAATGCTCGGAAGCACTCGACGGCTAATGAATGGGAGTGGCGAGCAAGCTTTGAGATTACGTCGCACGTCTAATGGCCGTGTCAGGGTTATCTGTAACTGCACACATTACGTAATGTTAAATATCTTATTTATAATACGCATTTTAGTTATATAAAAGGTTAACAACCGGGGGGCGGATTGATAAATGCGCGGAAGCACTCGACGGCTAATGAATGGAGCGTGGCACGCGCGCTGCACGCCTGCAGCACAACACTTCTAGCCGAAACATATGGAATTTATATGTTCACTAGCGAACCACGTTGCGGCTTTGCCTGCGAAAATAAAATACTAATCGTCGAATTTATCAACAACTCGACTTGGACTGGACTGGGATCCATCAGATACACATTTTGTGGTTTTTTTGCAGTACACCAACATTATTAGTTTGAGACATATTAGCAGTAAAATACAACATTTGTTTATAAAATGATTACAATGCCACTTATCGGATACTAGCGTAGGTATAAACGCACCAAAAATTTGTTACTTTTTTATTTTAAGTGAGTTTATATCTGTCGTATTTACTAAATAAACTTATTTAAATTTAAATAAATTTATTTAGTAATTTAAATTTAAATAGTAATTTTACCTTTATTTAATTTACTTGCTTATGTTCGTATAGAAAATGTGTTTTTAATCAATACATTAATACTACATTTATTAATTACGGTATAAGGTGTCATTACAAAACTATGATTATGTTAAGAAGGATTTTAGTTATATAAATCTCATTACTACAGAAGGATAACTCTGGACAAGAGATATTTAGACACCGTTTTGTGAACGATAATAAATTACAATACTAAGAGATTGCTAATGACACATTAGACATCAAAACTAAAAGCAATTTTGCCGACTTATACGAAATCGCTCGATCGACGAACGGCGGAGCGATTCATTTCCCTGATGGGCTCCCATTACACCGGTCAAGATGGATGGATAACAAACCGGCAATTACACTATGAACACAATGACAATTGGATGTTTTCACTAATTGAAAAAGCCACCCGCTATCGATTCGTCGGGCACTATATGAAATGAATGTCGAGCGCGTGACGCCAGCTGATACATTAACCCCATCGACTTCATGAACCAAGGCGACATTTATTAATACACTCGGTCACTCGGACATATGTGTTTCGTTAATGAAATGACACTTAGCGCTGCACGCGTCTATGTTTTAATTAAGGTAAGCACTGTGTTGCATATTAATGACGTTCGTACATTTAGTAATATTATTGAAACAACTGACTGCAAGTGCTCTTTTTAATTCAAGAACGTTTTAATATTATTATAAATGTGACTAAAAACGGTGTTTTTTTGACCTACAAAATTTATTTGGGTGCATTTCTTAGGTCGGAAGTATTTTCTTCAAAATCAAGCGGAAATAAACCAAAGTTTTTATATTTAAAAAAGTTTTTAACTTAGACTTCGTTCTTTTTGACTTCGTTTAGAATATAAGAGTTATTTATTTACCTTGCGTAACAACGAAAAAACTCCATAAATGATGATACATTTAAAAATATTAAACAAAATTCTCGTTTGAATTTGGTATAAGTAACTTTTGTCTTGAAAATTTTTCTTTCACTTAACAAGCACAATTGTTAAGCAATAGCAGCACACTTTCCAAATTAGTAAAACTTAAGCGATAATTAGCGAATTAGCGAGTTGGCTTCACTCGGCAAAGAATCCTAATCATAATAACTCAAGATCGTATCGTGCAGGGCAGGCGATGAACAAAAGACGGCGGCGGAGCAACAATGGCGCCCAACGCAGGCCCGAGAGGCGCGCTAACAAATTACCGACCCGCAGATAACTAAGCAATATTAAATCATAGTAATTTGTGGTTGCGAAACGCGGCCCCTTTTCTAACAGACTATCTCGCTGCGCGTCAAGACATTATTATTGCTTTTTCTCAGCGATTACGATGATAAGTTGCAGTGAAATTTCACAAAAGTAATGTTACTTTTTATCTCAGACGCGGAAAAATTCTAAGCATTTAATCCGAACTGAGCAATTTCAGCGCTGTCAGCCGCGGAAATGAATAGTTTAAATTAGTGTAAAGAACAACATCCCGCTTTAGTTAGCAACTCGGCGTGAAACTGCAATTTCGCCGTTCATAAAACAGGAAACCGGCAGCGCCGGGCGGGCCGGGTGCAATCGCATCTTTTCACTCGGTTCCTTCGTCGTCGCATTAGCAATTCCAACTATCGCAATAGTTGCCGGGAAATTGTAATATTTAGTCTTAATAAACCCATTCGTAACGTTGAATATCCGGAACAGGCGTGCTGGGTGCCGCTCTGCGACTCGCCCGGGGCGGAGCTCCTCGCACCGTGCTTAAATTTACGACAAAGCTTTATTCGCAGACACGTAGGATTTTAGTCTATCGCATAGACTTCATTCAATATGTACGTTCATGCGAGTGTGAATAGGCGCATACTAAACTTTACTTATTTGGGACCGCGTCTGTTCGTAACGAATATTTAAAATTCAAACCGCTATATATTTGGAATTTAACAATTTAAACCTATCCACGCCGAATGTTGTTCGCGGTGTAACAGCATATTATATTTTATTAATGAACCGATATACCGAACAATATTGAACCTGAAACGCTTTCTATAAATTAAAGGTTTATCTCGCCTTGTACAATGGATACACTACTCATGGGACTTGGCTCATACGCAATCTTTTAACTTATTTATGATCGTAATATAATACTTAGGTACAGCCTTGTATTTAATACAGCTTTGTGGTAATTATTGTTTTTAAAATAGCAAAATTTATTTTGTTTGCCATATATAGTTTATACTCATTCGTATATGTGTCTAACTTAAAAATGTATATAAGATATAAAATAAAGAAGTATGTAAATTTACAACCTAGTCCAAAACATTAATCTTCATTATTTCAAACTTATTGCGACATTTATTCATGTGCTGCGTAAAATAATAAGTTTAGTGATATGCACTTCAGTGACATCTTTAGGGGAATAACTAAAATATATAGCTAAGGCATAGACAGTAGCGCCATCTAGTTAAGGGTTGTGAAAGTTATATCCTTTAGCCTGAATCGTAAATTCCTTACAATACTCTCGTAGTACGAAACACGCCACCTAGTGGCAACATCGTAATACTATTTTCAGCAACGCCATCTATCGGTTACTATGTCAGTTGCGAAGTCAACCTAAGCTGCTATTGTAAGTACCTACGCATCGCTTGAGGTATACAACAGATGGCACTGTACAATTTTTCTAAAATAGAGTTGTGATATGTATGTGGCAATTCTTTATTTTATCATTAAAAAAAAAAACTACTATATACTCACGGGTGTGGTCTCGGGATACATCGTGGCTCGCACCGTTTTGCAACTAAATGTCTGGAACGAAAAAAAATATATATGTTATTTTATGAAAAGTAAAAAATGCCCTGAAAAGTAAGCGTCATTGTAATAGAGAACAAAGGCTGGACACAGGAGTGTATGTACCGTGCTTTGTTTTTGATCAAAGGTTTGTTTACACACCCTAAAAGACAACATAAAAAACACACATAGTGTACCAGCATTTCATTATTTAGAAAGGCATCAGGCAAATAGGTCAATGCATTTTTGTTTAAACATGTTTAATAATACAAAGCACGATACGTATGAATTTTATTTATAAGAATAAAAACAGAAATTATAACACATTAATAAGATAACTGTAAAGGTATTTAAATTGCGTATAATAAATAATTAACACATCACGACATCTCAACGTGCAAAATATTCAAATTCAGTACTTAAGTACATATAAGCTAGATGTAAAACCTTCATGGATGTACATATCAACAGGTGCAGTTGGACCGATCTGTAAGCTAATTTGACATGTTTAAAAACATAACCATCTGCCTTACATGTGTGTACACGAAAAAGCTATATAAAGTCAAATAAAGTTTCTGTGTGAAACAGAATAGGCCGCAATATCTATCGTTACAAATATTTCATATTGTTCTCATACCTACTTACAAACTTCTTAAATGTATGTTTCATGAAATACTTTTACTATTCATAATATAACCAGTAATAACCTGTGATTGTCCCACAGCTGGGCTAAGGCCACCTCTCCCTTTTTGAGGAGAAGGTTTTCGAGCTTATTCCACCACATTGCTCCAATGCGGGTTACACATGTGGCAGAATTTCTGTGAAATTAGACACATGCAGGTTTCCTCACGATGTTTTCCTTCACCGTCAAGCACAAGATGAATTATAATCACAAATTAAGCACATGAAAATTCAGTGGTGCTTGCTTGCGGTTTGAACACACGATCATCGATTAAGATTCAATTCGAAACCAAATCTTAACCGATTCATAATATTATTTAAAACCAAAACGCGTAAGAAACGCCACTGCTAATGGTTTCATCGTTTAGGTACGTAAACAGGGTCACCATTGCCGTGTTATACAGCAATAACTACATTAATATTTATTATTATATTTGTTTTTCCCGCGTATAATTATAAACATTTTAGCCTTATCATGCTTTGAATAAAATACTCTTCATGAAATAGTATTCATGTATCTTTCTGATACTAGATTGATAGTTACATTTTGTTCATCGGGTATTGTGTTGATATTATATTTATTGTCGTTTGACTTAAATGGAAAAAGCGTTTGGTTAGCCGAAGCAATTTGTACGATTTCTCAATCTTTACGATGATGGAAAAACCCACTAACGTAAAAAGCGTTACCACAAATATTTAGCGAGAAGCCGTTAAAATCATGAGATAAAATTTTCAGGCTCACAGTATCAGCTCAGCTCACAGACACACTGCGCTAAATAAATGTATAAAAAATCTACATTGCAACAAAAAAAACGAACTTCTGAGTCAAATAACTTTAACGTACAAAGTTAAACAAATATACGATGGATAGGAAAAGTCAAAACTAAAATAAGCATTACGATGTTAAAACGAAGGCTCTTCGCGTCATTGGTTCAATATTCACAAGCTTCATAGTTTTCGTTTATAGATATAATGGATATATCGTCTTATGACATTAAAAATGAGCATGCTAAACGATCAACTAAAGCCCCTTTTATAATTCTATACACATTTTTTCTTCCCATGTGACGTTGTCTTGTTATTCTTGTTGTTGTTGACGTTGGTAGTGACACATGATTAATATACAAGCTGACATTACGAAAAAATTAAAACTTTGGCAATATCGCCAATCAATTCATTGTCATTTTTTTTCGCAAATACATACCACAGTTAATAGTGTGTATGGATCACGTTAATATCAAAGCTTTAGTTGAATTCTTAGTTGTATTGTATGTATTAGAGATAGATTCAGCTCCCTAGCATATACAGTTAAGAAACCTAGACAACTAACTGGGAAACATATCGCTAAATTAATTTACATATAGTATGTATATTATACCATACCACACTTTGAGGTGGTAAGTGATTTCAGATATAAAAACTTTATAAATTTTTCGAAGTGTTATTGCACGGTTGCAGTCTCGAGCGGTCACTTCGAGATATCTCTAACAAAATAATGAAATACGCAGTATTACAATATACTTACAGCAATATTGCTTAAATCCACAGAAATGTTGATCATTTTGATAGAAACCGTGATAAACTTTGTATGAACACGAGAAGTAAATACAAACTTGTACGGCTTGTACCACCAACTTTCCGACTCCGCAACGTCAATAGACTCTTCCTGGAGCAAGCGAGGTACAGCATTCTATATTGGTATACGGCAGATACTTTTCCGTTTAACATTAAATAAATAAGTATAAAATATGTTGTAATAAATAATTTTAAAAAGGCATATTATACTATACAAGACTCTCTGTAGGTCCCGACTTCGTACGAGTAAAATACATACAAAGTTAGCACTCCCATTTGTCCCACTTAAAGTTGAAACTTCCTAAAACCCATAAATATCAAGACTATATCAGTAATAAAAATATATTTCAAAGTACAAAGCAGAAAGTTTCGTGTATTATCAATATAAAAACACACACACACACACTTACGCAACTTAAATCTATGTATAATATGCAATTTAAAATTGAAATTCAATCTGGATTCGGGATCAATAAACGTATTAAGAGTTCGCCAGGATCATGCTAATGTTTTTGCTGAGATGTTAATTTCCGCGAAAAGGTATACAAGACAAAGAACGATATTTAAATAAGTAAAAAATACTTCAAGTACTTTTAATATTCACTTTATATTACATTATTGCTTTTATATTTTGATATAATATGTGTTAAAGTTTAAATTTATATGGTCGTAATATATGGTAAATAATGTGTGGTAATCATAAAATTTAAGATTGTAATGCTGCCTGGACATAAAATTAAAAATAAAATCAATAAAAAAGAAAAACCAAAGGTACGAACAACCCGTCTGTAGAGATTTGATTATGACTTGAAAAAAATACGCCGTGTACCAAGCAATGAGCGTCAATACTACTTTTATTAACAATAACATGTTAATATAAAATTTCTAATTGTTTTATTGGAATTCCACTTATTTAAAATAAGAATCAGATACTTAAAACCTTCTTTATCATTAAAGGATTTAAAAAGTCACGTAAGGACTAACACTTTTCAGCTTCGAACCTAAAATAAAAAGCATATTGTATCAATACTGAAACATTCGCAAACAAATAACTTCAATGAAGGAAAATATTTCAAGAACCGCTAAAACCAAACTTATTTTTTGTATTGCCAGTTCATACTGCGCGTATGCGAATCAATTTATCTTTTGTTTTAAAAATTCAAATTTTAGAACACGTGATTTAACACCACCTTACGCCTAGCATATTCATCTATCTATACCAATAAATGAGGAAACATGTTGTTGTAATGCCTATCTAAACAAAACTACTAAACCAATATACATAAAACATATGTTGCGGCGCGTTTCGGAGGTTTAAGTATATATTATTATATGAGTAGTCGCGCTTCGCAGTTTCACCCCTTTTCACGTTTCCTTTCACGTTCTTGTTTTATTTACAAATTAAAATTTGTTTAAGGCACGGTGTGTTTTTTTTAAATATCAAATGTAGAGTTTATTCAACAATTATTAAAATTTTATCAAACGTTCGATCGTTATTGACTACCATACATACAAACAAACCTAATAAGAGTACAATTCGCTTCGTTATAACTTAGTACCAATTTCGCTTGAAATGAATAAAACATAAGAGCCGATTCATTACTAACTCAGGCAATACGATAATAACCGTTTTATGAAACAAAATATTCGGTCAAATAAATATAAACGATAGAATTACAAAAAGCTTTATATGGGGGTCAATAACCTCTGAAAATCTAACGAGTGCGAGACTAGACTGCGATATCTTTTAGTTGCCAACAAAGAATTCTAAAGGACATTGATACGAAGGAGGAACATTTGTACACGGACAAACGTTAACATATGTACAATACGTTGGAAGGGGAATAATGACACATATAAATATATGCTATAAAGAAAATATGCAAGAAAATATTCGATTTTATTAAAATTAAACGGATGAAGTGCAATTTCTTTAAAAAAGCCTTAAGGTTTGATAACAGTATCAAAAATCTGATAAAAACTACATATCATTTAAATTGTCTTTAAACGCGTAATTTCGATCGCCAAGAGAAGATAACACAATTCTACTCTTAACATTCCGCTGGTTTCTTACTGTATCTGATTCGCTTCGACCATTTTCACCTAGATATTAGTCGTATTAGCCCTTGAAATTATCTTTATCGGCTCACAGCTAACTATAAAAATCATGTTCGAATTGTATAATTCCAAACATATTTGTTACGGAACATGAGTACGAATTTTTATAACATTTTTAAACCACAAACAACCAATTAAAAATTAATAAACCGTTGGTAACACATAAAGCAAACAAGTTCAACAAAAACTCCACTACAAAAGCATGCAAACAAATTCACATTCAGTTTATTCACCATTAAACATATGATAGCTATAAATAAATCCGTTCCTATAAATATTCCCAGCACATGTAACCCTAACCCTATTTAGTACTATATCCGAGCCATTAGGGGACGTCACAAACATCTATCTAGACGCTGGATCTAGCACATCTCAGTAATCTCGAAGTTGGCCGAGAAAAGCTCAAACAAAGATAAGCGGTGTATTTATTCTCGTTTGATCTCGATGCCGTCTCCAGCTACATACAGGATAACGGAATTAATTTCGGGTTTTACGATCATTTTATACACGTGATCATCTCGTTCGAGATGTATCGTTTTTACGTCGACGTCTCACAACCGTAAAGTGTAAGTAGTGAGAAAGTTACAGTAAGCAAACAAACGAAAGTGCTCTTGTAATACTCCATTAATCTATCATGTTTATAGATTGCTTTTAAAAGGATTTTTAAATTTAACTTTTTTTTAAATCATCGTTACATTGTTTACTATGAGGAAGTTTGACTGCCTCGTTGGTCTAGTGGCTTGATGTAAGGGCGCAGACCCGGAGGTCCTGGGTTCAATTCCCAGGTCGGGCCGGTAAAAAGTTATTGGGTTTTTCTTTTCTGTCAGAAAATTCTCAGTAACAGCCCGGAGTCTGGAAGTTGGAAGTGTGTACCCTCCCGTGCCTCGGAAAGCACGTAAAGCCGTTGATCCTGCGCCTGAACTCTTTCCGGTCGTGTCGGATTGCTATCCCATCGGATTATGAGAGTTAGGGAATAGAGAGTGCACCTGTGTTTGCGCACACACTTGTGCACTATAATATCTCCTGCGTAATTGGCTAATCTCTCTTGAGATTGGCCGACGTGGCCGAAATCGGTCTGGAGGACATTATTATTATTAGGAAGTATTGAACTAATATTAAGTACTGAACCGATTTTTTTTTTAGAAAATCATTAACTTTGTGTTTTATATATATTCAATGAACGTCAATTAGTTTTTAACACCAAGACACAAAATGAAAAGTATATTCAACAGTTAGTAAAGTAATTTCATCGCTAGACTTTAAATATCAAAGTTTATTAAAAAGTTTTCAAACAAATAGGTAGACAGACATGTTCGTCTGGATTTTTCGAATGTACTCCAGTCTAACAGCGCCCGGGGGAATAACATGGCGCCCACATGAAATAGGGTTCGGGGGCTCTGCAAATCGACGCCGTTGAAGGAAACCCTCGCACAAGTGTAGACACAAGTGATTTTAGCGGCGTCGAGTTTTCATTTACCAGCCTCCTTTGACTATAACGCCACCGAAATAATGAATTACAAGTTCTTGTATTTTCATATGATATTCGCCATCGTTAAACAACAGTGCAAGAACGTGTTACTTGAAAAATGTATCTGTTGATTTTTTTTCTTTTAATATTTTTATATTAGCGATGCGTCAGACAACTTGTTTTATTTTAAATTTAACGACAGCACTCGACGGTTGTTTTTAACGCTCTTCTTATTTTCATAAAACATAATACGCATAAATATGAGCCGAGAGGGCCATTGATTGACCGACGATTGCGGGTTCAAGTCCACGCCAGCAACACTAGCAAATGTGATTAATTTGTGTTCATAATATCAATTCGACGTCGTAGTCAGCGGTGAAGGAAAACTTCGTGAAGCCTACATCTGTCGTAACAACCACATCTGAGCAGCTAAACCGCATTTAAGCAGCGTGGTCTAATAAGCTTCGAAGTTCAAACCGAAGGTGGCTTTAGCTCAAAAGGGGACCTTAGGAGGCAGTTTCTTAATTATATATGTACATAATTAAAACATCTGTTCCGACTAAACCGACTGTACCTTTTGTATATAGTATATAAATACGTCTATATACAAGGAGATATTAATAATCATCTCGAAAACATTTTTTTAATTTCATATAAACATTACCATTCGTTAAGGACTCAAAAGTATAAAGAAAACAACATTAACAAAAATTATAAATAAATCCATTGTTTCAGGTTCATTGTATTCAGTAAACAAAGAAACCAATTACAGGATTTTTATTTGTTTACTGAGCACAATTAAGGAAGGATTTTAATGAGCTTCCAGCGTGAGCTAATTCATGGCTTAGAAGATGAATTTATATCGTATTTATATTTTACTTCCGAACTTACTAATAAACTGTATAACAGGTAAATAGTTACAAATATACGCATATTTCACACTTTCTTTCTTCAGTAATTTCACATTCGAATGAAGACAAAGCTGTATGTAACTTTACAACTGTAATACAAAAATTATATTAGTGTTAATAATCACTAATGAGTTCATTAATCAAATCAATCAAAACAATATACTTTACTCAAGTGCGCAAGCTTACAAGCGCATTACAATCGACGTTACCAAACGGTACGAAATATAGTTTTTTTTTTTTAATAAAATACATTGAAAATTGGACCGAGATATCCCCGTGGTAAGAGCACGTGAAACTTAAACGAACATTGCAGGTTCAAACCCGGGCAAGCACCGTTGAACTTTTATGTGATGAACTTGCTAAATATAAGGTTTTTTCAAAATGATTACAGATAAAGGATATTTAAATCGTATTTGAAGTAAGGAACAACAGACACACGCCTTAATAAAAAACAACTGCTAAAATTCATAAAAAAAAACTGATAATCCATGGTATGTAATACAGTAAGATCGTGTTTAATCTTGTATAATAATTTTATGTGACCAGCATTTAAGATAAGCATTTTTCTCGTCAAAAACTATACGTATACGGTACTTAAGTCTAAGTCGTAAGTTCCTCGCCCACAAACATAAACTCAGGCTTAAATGATAAAGCTCCTATCACTATTAAATTATCGCAACAATGTACTATAATAACGTAAACTTAGACGTCCGGTATATTTAAGAACTTACGACTCTTAAGAGACAATCGAGATGAAAATTAAACAAATGCAACACTATCGCTATGAAAATAAGGACAAGCGTAAAGTTTTGCAAAAAAAAATTAAAATTAAAAAAAAAACCGTCTTCCAATTAGCAAATCACTTCGTTTCGTTATAAAGTTCATCGTATCAATTTAATATGAAGTCACCGGTTTGAAATGTGAATTCAATCGAATCGAACCGAGGAACCGACAATAAGCTCAACAATCACGACATATGTATATTAATTGTTAACAATTAAATTTATATCTTTATACAAAGACCACTTTTTATTTTAGACTAACGCTACTACCCAATAATTTAAATATTTTTTGTTTCAAATAGTCATTATGTTAGTTAAAATGGAAAATTTTAAAGGATTTTCGACACAAAATCTGTAAGTAAACACACTATAAGAAATATATTTCATACAGTGAGTTTATAAACTACTTCTTAGATCGACAATGCACCACCAGCCACGGAACGTATTGCCTCATGTGTTTACCGGAACACAATTACAAATAGTTGCTGTTTTTCGGTAGAATAAACGGTAAGTGGGTGTCACGCAGGCAGTCCTGCATAATGCAAAAAGAAGCTATAAACCTAATCCCCGAAAGGATGTACTGACATTACAGAACATTAATGTTAAAAGTTACAATTACTTCTCATTGTTTAACAAATATGAAGACAGATTCAAGTTTTAATTTCGTAAACAATACGAATTACAGGCACAAGGGACATAACATCTTATTTCCCAAGGATGCTGGCGCATTGGCGATTTAAGCGATTTAACATTTCTTACAATGCCTATGTCTATGGGCGTTGGTAACCACTTACCATCAGGTTGCCCATATGCTCGTCCGCCTACCTATAATATATAATAAAAAAACAGGCGAAAAGGAGATTAGCCAACTGCGCAGGACATATTATAGTGCACAAGTTTGTGCGCAAAGACAGGTGCACTCTGTATTCTCCTAGCTCTCATAATCCGATGGGACGGCAAGCCGACTCGACCGGAAAGAGTTCAGGCGCAGCACCAACGGCTTTACGTGCTTTCCGAGGAACGGGAGCGTACACATTTTCAACTTCCAGACTGAGAATTTTCTGACGGAAAAACTCAATAACTTTTTATTGGCCCGACCTGGGAATTGAACCCAGGAACTCCGGGTCAGTGGCCTTATATCTAGCCACTAGACCAACGAGGTAGACCAACGGAGTAGAGAAAAGGTGTATGAACTATATAGCTACACATGTAAATATGTATATGACCAGCGAATATATTTGAGATATTAAATGAGTGTGTTTGTTTATTAGAAGTTTATGATATCGTTTCAAGCTAAGCGCAAAGAATTTTTGCATTTAAACATTAAAGTTAGACTTATGTTGTTGCCGTGGAGTACCGGCTTAGAATAGTACTCCCCCAATTTCATCCCGTGGGTGTCGTAAGAGGCGACTGAGGGAAAGGGAAAGGGGGGATGGGCAGCAGCGTCCCCCCCATAAGCATCTTACCCCCTACTGCGCTCGCCAACACGCCTGCCCAGCGTGGCGAGTATGGGCAAAACCTCTAAATGGTAGATGCGCCAAAAAAAAGGCCCCCAGTTACCGGCAAGCCCGCTAGGCCCGACCAAGGTAGCGGTCGCGGTATCGGCAGGGCAGGGGGTGCAAAGAATCACCGGTTCATGGCAGGCTACCATAAAAGGCGACTAAATATGGCAACGTACAATGGACGCTCGTTAAGGCTGGACCATCACCTCGCCGAATTAGAAGTAGAGCTAAGTCATATAAACTGGCATATACTGGGGTTATCTGAAGTCCGAAGACAGGGGGAGGACACGATAACTCTAGAGTCCGGTAACTTACTCTACTTCCGCGAAGGTGATAACCTCTCCCAGGGTGGTGTCGGTTTTCTGGTCAAAAAGGATCTCATTAGCAGCATTGTGGAAATCAGTAGTGTGTCGAACCGGGTAGCGTACCTTGTCCTAAAACTCTCCGACAGGTACTCTCTGAAGGTCGTACAGGTATATGCGCCAACTTCGGCATACTCTGATGATGTGGTCGAAGCGATGTACGAGGACATCGCAAAGGCTCTCAACAACACCTCGAAGGCCCACTACAATGTTGTTATGGGAGACTTTAATGCTAAAGTGGGAGTACATAATAGCGGTGAATCGAAAGTTGGACCTTACGGCTTGGGCTGCAGAAATCACAGGGGGCAAATGCTGGTAAACTTTCTCGAAGCGCAGGGGCTCTTTTTGGTAAACTTTCTCGAAGCGCAGGGGCTCTTTTTGATGAATTCTTTCTTTCAAAAGAAGCCCCAGAGGAGGTGGACCTGGCGAAGCCCCGATAACGTGACAAGGAACGAGATAGATTTTATCATTTCGAATAAAAGGCACATATTTAGAGATGTCTCAGTGATCAACAGGTTTAATACCGGAAGTGATCACCGCTTGGTTCGAGGCACTCTAGATATCGACTTTAAAGCTGAAAGATCGCGAATGACGAGGTCTACTCTCCGACCTACCATGCTCCAAGCTGCTCAAGGTGCCGAAAAGTTCCAAATGGAACTTCAAAATCAATTTACCGCGTTGGAAACCGTAAGCAGTATTGATGAGAAAACCGACACGCTGGTCAAAATACTGCAAAACACATCCCGCAAGTGTTTTCCGCCACAGAAAAGATACAACGCACCAAAACTCTCTGCTGAGACACTCGAGCTCATGAGGAAACGACGAGAACTACCATCGTTTTTGTCAGATAAGGCCTTAAACCGAAAAATAAAAACGCTGACGCGACGCGATCCTCGATGCTCCAATACCCGTGCCATCAAGGCTGCGATTGAGCAAAATCGGGGATCGAAAGTGTTCGCTCGCAAGTTTGGGAGGCCGCGTCTGACAAAACTTAAAACTGAAAATGGTGGGGTCGTTACTTCTAGGCCTGAGATTGTCGGAGAAGTAGAGAGGTTTCATGGGCAGTTGTTCTCTTCAAGATCGGATAAACCTGTGGGAATCAGTCCTGATGACCAGCGCGCCCCTCTTACGCGCCATTACTCCGAGGAGCTCCCGGTCGTTGACCAAGGCGAGATTAGGGCGGCTCTAGAACAGCTTAAAAACAACAAAGCTCCGGGAGATGACGGAATCACAACAGAGTTGCTTAAGGCAGGCGGGACTCCGGTCCTGAAAGAGCTAGCAAGCCTCTTTAATTCCGTCATCCAACATGGCAAGACCCCGGAAACGTGGAGCGGGAGTGAGGTGGTACTGTTTTTCAAGAAAGGTGATAAAACCCTCTTGAAAAACTACAGACCAATCTCTCTCCTGAGTCACGTGTTTCAATTCAATCAATGTTTGAAGACGAAAGTCTTCAATCAATGCGTCTTACCTGCCATGACATACGGTGCCGAAACGTGGACACTAACTGCGGGACTAGTCCACAAATTCAAAGTCGCTCAGCGTGCTATGGAGCGAGCTATGCTCGGAGTATCTTTGAAGGATAAGATCAGAAATGAGATTATCCGGAAAAGAACCGGAGTCACCGACATAGCTTGCAAAATTAGTAGGCTGAAGTGGCAGTGGGCTGGTCACGTATGTCGTAGGACCGATGGCCGTTGGAGCAGACGAGTCTTAGAGTGGAGACCGCGGATCGGCAAACGCAGCGTAGGGCGCCCTCCAGCCAGGTGGACCGATGACCTTAAGAAGGTGGCGGGCACCGACTGGATGCGGAAGGCGGAGGACAGGGAGCTTTGGCGCACCTTGGGAGAGGCCTATGTTCAGCAGTGGACAAAATAGATTGGCTGTTGATTGATGATGATTATGTTGTTAGTTTTAACTACTAAAATATTGTAATATAATTGATTTACAAAAGACAAAAGATAATTTTTTTTATGATTTATAGGCCAGCGTTTGACCGTTGATTTGGCTGTATGAAAAACATCGACACGGTCTAACATGTAGCACGCTTGCATAGAAGAAACCTGTTTACTCTGGATTTGAAGACACCAACGTTATACCTATCGAGAAATACAGACTCAGGCAATGTTTCTCTGCTTTTAACTGTCTACTTATTATTTAAATGTTAATATAATATACAATAAACATAGATAAAAAATAGATCGTTAATATGAGTGTATTAGTTAGCTGAGGATTTGTACTATTGTATTTCTATATTAATTATAATTTGAAATTGGCTCGTATGGTACATTTTATATAATTTACCTATTATTCAATTTTCATCATATTTGATTTTAGAGTATGTACGATTTTAAATTTAATTCCTTTATTTTAACATCATTTACCTTTTTGAGACGTACAATGATACCAACAACCATATATATATATATATATATATATATATATATCTTATACACTAGCCAAACCCACGGATTCGCCTTACTTCCAAAATATTAACGTACATAATGCTTATTTGAATTATAGACATATAATATATTAGGTCGCCAATATTTGATTTCGTTAGCCTAGCATAAAAAAGAAGCTTTTAAAGTTAGATGTAGATAATTCGCAAATAGCTATATTGACTTAAGAAAACGCAATTATTTTGAAATCACAACCAACTTGAATTTTATTATATTTGTATAGATTAAAACAAATTTCGTTCTTGTATACGATATAAAACAGCCGAAAGATTGTACAAGGAACTCGCAACCTTGACAGCATCACACAGATGAGAGATGAGTTACACTTGATGAGCTATTTAATATAATTGGTAACTACGACGTATGTATGTATGTTCACGCTTATAATAAAATTCTAACAAGAAAAATGTTCATTCTTGGTTATATTACGAATGAAATTGATATAGAAACCGTATGATATAATATAATATCGTATGATATACATCTATATATATCTATGAATGTATATATGGAAGGGTTTTGTAAATATTTGACGGAGTTGAATCCCATTTTTTTTTTATTTATAAATTCAGTAAAATAGTTATTTTCACGTAATGTCAAACTTATTTAAAAATATATTTCTTAAATATACTTAAAGATCAGCTTTTGTCCAGGTGTTTACATAAAATTACGTCACGGTAGCATGCGAAAACGATCCCGTGGCGCTCCTCGTTAAGACGGAAAGGGTACTGCTGGTGTTTTAGTGGGTATTCCAATATTCGGGGCGCACTCGGCGCCTTGGACACCGGCGAGCCCCACATACTTCCCCACTGTTTCCGTGGGGGAAACGCATAAGGCGTTTTTCTAACGTGAAAAAAAGGTGTTTACATAAATAGATCAGAAATAAAACTATATTATGATTCTCAAAGGCTTTTATACTTATATTTATTTAATTTTACAGTAAACCCAACTAAGTAATTAGTACCTAAGAAACATATAAAGTAATTTATTTGTAAATCGTCAAAGTCATTAAACTACGAATACTCGTTATACTCGTAATATTAACTGACATTATATATAATAATATGTTTATGTACATCTGGGACCTCGATTGATTGTAAAGAACTCGGTATGAGCATAAAATGACTTATTTTATACGAAATTGTATAATATTATGCACTATTATGCGCTACTAGAGTACCATTGTGCAATCGTAAAATTTATTAGTAGTAGTAGTAACATCCTGTTAATGTTCCACTGCTGGGCTAAGGCCTCTTATCCCTTTTGAGGAGAAGGTTTAGAGCTTATTCCACCACGCTGCTCCAATGCGGGTTGGTAGAATACAGTGGCAGAATTTCAATGAAATTAGACACATGCAGGTTTCCTCACGATGTTTTCCATCGCCGCCAAGCTCGAGATGAATTATAAACACAATAATTTATGAGTATCGTTACTTTTTTAATGTTATAGGCTTATTGACAAATGGCCACCTGATGTTACGTTGTCACCACCGTCCATAGATATTGGCGACGAATGAAATATTAACCATCCAATGGTGCTTAATTATATGTAACTTTAAGTACAATTCACGAACAAGATATTGTATCGCTTTCATTTGTGGCAGCATCAACATCTTAGTCATTGCTTCCTTAATACTAAATTAATCTAGATATTAATATTTAGAAGTCATCTTCATTATTCAAATTATTAACACTAATTGAATGAGTTATTTTAGGACTAGTATTGGAACAACACGCTAAACTTTAGTTCTTACAATTTTGCAATCATTCGTACATATTCTAATAAAAAAAAATTCATCTCAATATTTTACATGAACATGAAATACAATATCGTATTTTATGTCAGACACGCGAATTACTCAGGCTATATATATAAACTTTCTAGATCATTCCCTGAAATGGACTACATAGTATTGGCACTTCCATAAGTTATTGTATATTTGGCATAATCGTCAATCGCTAAGTGACTTTGGGGAAAACTGTTCAATTATATTTATTCTTATATACTTGCCTCTATGGATTTATCGTAACGTCGACCTTCGAGATAATTAGAGCGTAAGAGAGATTTTATTGTAATTTTAAATATTTAACAGTTTTAGGTGAAGGATTAGTGTTCCATCAGTCAACAACCTAGTAAAATATATTACAAGTCAATTTATCGTATGTGATTCTTAATTAAATACACAATAGCAAACGTAAATGTAATTAATCGTTCGAATCCACGGGCGGAAACTATGCATTAGTACTTACTTTACTAGTATTACAATCATTTCACTTCATAATAAAATCATACGTCAAAATTCCTTAGATTTTGTATGCGTTTTTTAATATAACATATACTCAACCACTCTTTTTTTTAACATTAACAAAGCTCCAATTTACTTTTATTGTTACAGCTGTCAAGATTAAAAAAAATAAGAACAGGTACCAGAACAAGTCGGACAGCACCAGAGGTCGGTGTTCCGTAGCCATCTTACTAAAAAAATAAACATGATAGATTAACACATCGAAATTATAACTGGCCACTATACAATCCAATATTTTTATTTTCTTTTATTTAAACGTTCAACATAATTAAGAAAAAAAAATCCTAAACAGTTTAACGGATCGGATTAGTCACTGATTGCAATATTAGGTGACATTTAAACATAAAATCTAAAATATGATCGAGTAATGCCTCCATTGTGTTGCACCAGCGTAGAGTGCCCTGCACAACGTACTTTAACCCAATTACTCGGGAGCTTATTAAGCTGGCTTCCGTTTATTATGTACATAGTTCCTCTGATGGGAATTTTGCAGCTTAGTTAAATTTAATAGTTTCTTGTTGCAATTAAGTGACAGACCGGTTTGTTTATATAGCTTAGGGCTGAACTTTTTATCTCTAGAGTAAAATTGGTCTATATGGAATTCAGTTTCCTTTAATAGTACATATTGTTTTGAACAAATCGATTCAAAATAAACGAATTCGGTAAATCAAACTCAAGATCATTCTAGTATTATAAAGGTTTTATTTGTTTTTTTTTTCCGATTCACGTAAAAACTACAAAACCCATTGATATGGAGGGATCATATTATTTTAGTTAATAGTTTTAGGACATAGACTATATATGTACATGTTGATATGTTGCATACTTTTATCAATAGTATAAAAGGCCAGTACGTGTCAATACTATAAAAGATACACAAAAACTTTGTAGGAGAAAAAAAAATTTTTAGCTTCATAATAATAGTAACTGAGACTGTTTCTCAGTGCACGCATCACGTAAGCTTTTAGATAGATTTTATTAAAAACCAGTTTATATCCCATATAAAATTTATATATACTCGTATTTATATATAAGCTTTATCCTTATTATTCTGATAAATATAAGGGTACCCAAGTATTCTTAAAACTCTTGTAATCACATTCGCTACGATAAGGAATATATTTGAGGTGTAGTAGTGTGGTTATAGTTCTTAATCTAAAAGTAATTAAAACAAAATACCTACCTATGCATTTTTGTTAATTGTAAGTACTTTTCATTAACTAAAAAGAAAATGGTTTAAATATCATATAGAGGTACTTAACTGCAACTCACAATAACATTGCTTGTTTATTCACAAAACCAATGTATAATGGACTATGTACGAGTGCGCACGGGTAAAATACGGATATTATCCCGTGCTATTTGTATATAACATTGATCAATCGATCTAGTCTCATATTTTTTCTAAAACTACGGGTAAGAAATAAAAAATCTGACAGGCTATATTTATCTACTAGTTAAACGCCCATGCTTCGCGCGGGTAAATAATAAGAATAAAATATTTTGAATAGGATTTGCGTAAAATCCGTTTTTAGTGAGCGTCTACATCGGGGTAGGTAGTAACAGTGACAAAATTCAACTCAATCGGAAGAATAGTTTAAATCTCGTGATGAGTGAAAAGATGTATGTATGTATGTATCTATATCCATTCCAATTAAAGAGGTAAATATACAGCACCAATTAACATGACCCCTGCGATTAGCTTTGCTATATTATGAATTGTTTGTTAGTCTGAAAAACCTAGGATCTATATTCTAATTTGATCGGATGATGAATAGTTTTAAACTACCAGAGCTATACCGGCGGTTTCGCTCGCGTTATAATTCAGAATTGCTAAATACCAATTTCCAGAGCTCTTTCTTCAAAAATGAAGGATTTTCATATAAATTCATTTCATCCCATTTACACTCGAGCAAACTCGACACTCACCGCAGAAATAGGTCGGGAAATGTCAGAAAATGATATGGGAAATTGACCTTAATAATTATAACATTTCAATAATACACGCATAAAAATAGTATATCACCATAAGTCGGTTGTCAACATTTCACGGGCGACTAATGACGTGAGCTCTAACAGAACCAAAATTTAATATATACGCACAGAAATTACAGTTCAGCTATTTTCATTTGAAACATAATATTTACATATCACGTAATTTATACAAACAGATTTATTTATCATTGATTTGATAAAGCGAGACGTAGAGAGATAGAGAAATCCTATAAAACTGATGGCATGAGTGTAGTGAAGGCATTACTTTGTATTTCCGACCTCCGACACCGTTTCAATATTTCGTATGAAGCATTTCCTTCCACGTAAATAAAGTTCAATGGTCGGAAATGTCAAAGGTTGAATGCTTTTTCGAAGCAATCAGTAGTTGTACTATTAGTAACTGCCTACCTATAATATAAAAAATTGTACACCTTATTCAAATTGTAACAGTAATAATCCGAATCAAACCTTAGATTATTGGATTTTCTACAATTGGCTTAGACTCGTTGGTCTAGTGGCTAGATATAAGGCCGCTGACCCGGAGGTCCTGGATTCAATTCCCAGGTCGGGCCAATAAAAAGTTATTGGGTTTTTATTTCAGAAAATTCTAAGTAGCAGGCCGGGGTCTGGATATTAAAAGTGGATTATTAAAAGTACACTCCCGTGCCTCGGAAAGCAGGTAAAACCGTTGGTCCTGCCCCTGAACTCTTTCCTGTCGTGTCGGAGTGCCGTCCCATCGGATTATGAGGGCTAGGAAATAGAGAGTGCACCTGTGTTTGGGCACACACTTGTGCACTATAATATCTCCTGCGCGGGCCTAAATCGACCTGGAGGACCTTTTTACAATTGGCTCTGGTACTCTATACTCTACAAACAGTTCTTTATTTATAAGAAAGGACTACTCCACTTAACTATTTACATACATTTTAACCTTACTTCTAAAATTCCGTTAACAAAATTGCCGACATTTCGCGAATTCATAGTAATTAATACCATAGATTACTTAACATCTCGGCCAATGGTGTCATGATATTACAAGGTCAAAGGTGTTTTCTTTACTCCTGCTGTTGGAATCAACTTTAGTAATATTTTATCTATGTCACATCTACTATGCGCCCGTGTTAAGCTAACTATCGCGCAAAAACAACAGAAGATACCTTCGGCTTCTTAAATATCAGTGTGATCACAGGAAGTCACACAAATAACCAGTAAAAATATATATTTGATGATTGTGTATGTAGTTAATAGTAAAAACATTAATTGCAGCGTCTTCACAATTTAGTTTTCCGATTATAAATATATCAACAAAATAAATACCGACCTCATCATAAGAAACTTGTTACCTATATGTTTTGTTATGTATATTCGCCGATTTTTCGAGAGCGATTTAGATGATTTAAACTTTGTTTAGATAGGCTACTTATCTTTGACTTACAACATATCGTTTATCGGAAAAAACATATAACTTGTTTTCATTCCAACAGTTCAACATCAACCAACAGTTTACACATAAAACATTTGTATAAAATAACAAAATTATGTAATTGTTTATAGTTTGTATTTGTTTCTACTATTTTCCAAATCGAATTCATTTTATAGTAAGCAATATTTAATTGAAATTTACTGTTAAAATATTAAAACTTGCATCTGAATTTCAAAGCACTAGTTACACACGAGTCGTTTAGCGTAAACTTTGCACACAATTTTAGTGTCAATAAACCACTAAATGTTATTAATTTTGTTAATGAATTAAATAAAAATAAATAAGGGAGTTTCGAATTTGTTATTATATTTATTTCAATACAAGGTCATGAAATTCATGCTCGTCAGATAGCGGGTATTGGGTCATAGAAATGCAAAGGACGGCGTCTAAAATAATATTATATAATAACAATTTTTTATTAAATTGTCAAATATTATCACAATGAAGATATTTCTATGAAAAATTAGAAAACCCTACATATTCCACATTTTGGGGAACCCTATGTTTAAATCTCAGAATCCGTCCATTTTTTTCTGATTGAATAGAAAAATCTATTTGTTGAACACGGCCTACGCACATGTTTCTTCATAACACAGCTTGTGAATAATATGATAAAAAATAATCACAGTGATTATCAAAAGAAAAATTAAAAAATAATTAAAATATTATATCATATTGCAACTAAATTTAAACCAGTTCCAGACAACGGATTGAAATGTACGCTTTTAATGCACACTTAAATCGATTGACCATATATAGTGCAGTAAATTTTATTTATATTTGGGAATACATCAATTATTTCTTTTAGAAAGCTAATTAATAATAATACCTACTTAACATATGCATCCAACTTGCAAAATTCTTATTAGATGTTAGTATATAAAATTGTTATTGAATAATTTAGGTTTTTTCATTTCACTTTTAATAATAAAAAACAAAATAAGCTTTCTTATTTTTTGCATTCATGAAAATTGTATTCTATAAAATATCATATAAGAACAATCAATGCCAAAGAGCAATGTTTATATTTTGTATGATAAAAATAATTATAAACAATATCCCATGACATAAATGACTTGTAAAGTTACCATAACAATTTAAACTTCTATTAATTAATGAGTTCTTACTTTACTAGATTTACTTAAACTGACATTTTAACCTACACTACCTAAATGGATATTTTTGTGTTAGGTCAAGTACAAATGTTGAGTAAGGACATCAACTTAATCTGAATGTCTATTCGAAAAACACTTAGCATAGCTTAACTTTAAATGTGGTTCAATTTGGTTATCATGCTTCTCTTATTAAAGTAAAATAGTTATTTTAATATATTATTATTAATAATGATTGCAAAAAACATTAACAATTTTAAATTGTGTTGTATGTCTCATTGATGCACCAGGAAAGAATGCCATCTCTAATTTAAATAGTCACAATATCCTGGATGGCTTCCATATTTGAAATTTAAAATTAAAACTAGTAAATCATAAATCACTGGCCACACATGGCCCATGAATCATAGGATAAAGACATGATACACATGTGGCCAATCATAAACATACCACTGTTCTGTATTAGACTTCTTGTATAAATAAAAAACTTATCATTGTTTGTTTTCATAGTTAAGTACTCATTTGGAAATACTGACAGCTGTTTCATTAAACAATTGTGACTTTCCTATACATTACTTATGTAAGAATAATAAGAAAATAGTAGTGTGTTTTATGAATACTCAATTTGTAATCATTAAATAACCATTTTCATCACATATATTTATGTTTAATAAATGGAGAAGGTATATTAACAGTTACTTTCAATTAATATTTAAATAGAAAACAGATTATTTTAATGATATAAAAATAATTATATTTCTTTTAGCATATAAGCCCAAGCAAACTTCTGATAATTTGTTTAAAAAAAAAACCGAAATGTGTTTTCATCCAAAATACTAATAACAAACAATTAAATTCAAAGGATATCCTTGCACAATATGGTGTTTTGTTTCTAGGTTCATAATATGTTAAGGTCTTATGCTTTTTTGCAATAACTACATCAGATATATGCAAAAAGTTATCATCTGTCTGATAACCTACGAGAAAAGGGTCAATCGGTCTAAGACTACTATCTCTGTTTTACTTGTTTTATTTATGAAGTATGGATCTCCACAAGTTAGAGCCCAATCTAAGCGCACTAACCTAATCCCTAGCCCGAAAACTTTTCAGTCATTCCTTAAACAAATAAAGAAACATACAAAATACATACCCTTATAAGTCCAATGAAGATATGAAGTTGCTTTTGAGTCCAGTTACGTAAAACATTATCACAAAAAATACACAAAATTCACAGGTTCCACTTGCACATAATCCTTTTTAAATTTTAATAAATCCTCACCCGCGTAAACGAAAATCAGTTTTTTATTGACATAAACACAAACTGAGCGTCCGCCATATGCAGGTACGTTCCGCACATACGAGATTGCAAAGTATTCACTGATTGTTGAAAACGTTTACTCGGCTCACAGTGACTTCATGTTTGAAAGCTGTCATTTCTATGAAAACAAACCTAAAATATTTTTGAATGCAATGAGCTAAGTTATTTCATTTATACTCCTTCGATATAAAATTGTCTAAGTAAATGAAATCAAAAACATTAATGATTCATTTTGCTTTAATTTTAAAAACTTTTTTGTTGATTAGGAGTGAAGTTCATGAAAATGTATTCCGAACGTTCCTCGATTCGCAGCTTACTTCATGATATGGTAGCAACTTCAGAGCGCTTGATTCCCGACGAGCTTTGATTTCGATTTACGGAAGAGTATAGATGCATGAGTGAAAAGGATAGACTGATATATATTTTTTATGTCAACGTCCTCTGTGAAGATACTGCATTAACTAGGCTATCATTTTATTAAGCTGTGGCTTTTTCATAATATCTCTCTTCATGAAACCGCAAACAAATTAATTTATAAACTAATTAATTATATTTGATTGAAATGTTTATAATATCATCGTAAAGCTTATTACATAAATTATTTATAGCATATATATATTTTAATTATATTACTAATTTGAATTTTACGCCGTCTGTAAATTCAATAAAAATAGAGCAGTTATTTCTTTTTTAATTTTATGAAACCAAAAATAAACGCTCTTTTAAAAAATCTACGTTAATCTGGAACTCCGCTCTTGACCTCTTAATTCACTCGTAACGTACGAGTAGGTTTTATTTAACTCGAGAGTAATGAATAAACATGACATTTTTCCAATATGATTATTTTATTTTAAAATTATTATTTTTTATAATTGGCAAATTATAAAGTATTTATATCTGAGTTCTACGATCATATCTAAAACTAATTTTAAAATGTAATATTTTAGTACTAAGATTTTTTTACTTTTGTTTTGTATTGAAATGTCCTTATTTGATAGTAGAAATAATTAAATAGATGATTTATTTTATTATAAAAAAAAATCTTTTTTTACGTATACGTAGATTTTGAGGGTAGCAGAGGAATATAAAGCTAAAAAAACGTAGAAACGGTTAATTTTAATTTTATTCTTGTGGAACGAAGATCAGATTCGAGCTTTCGGGGCGTAATTAATTCATATAAAAAAGATAATTAATTTGTTCAAAAGATATTATACTTATAATAAGGCCCAGTTGATAATACTGGCAAAACTTTTAGAATAACAATTTCATACTTTTATTTCTACAATGGTTGCATGCAATGATAGCCAGATGTAATTTCAGGAACTTGATTAAAATTATTATTTATGAAGCTGTTATTTGTTGTCGTTTTGTTATTTATTCAGATGCTGTCATTAAACGTCAACAGAAAAATATGCTTAATATTTTCACTTCGTACATAAACTATATATATTTAAAAAAAAAAAAAAAAAAAATTCTCTCTTGGCTTCGTGTAAAAAATCAGCATGTATAAGCTTCTTATAAGGTTGTATTTGAGTGGTTTTCTTCGAAACCATAGCACGTTTGATTGCGCGTAGCTCTTGAAGTGCATTCGTTAGGATGAATCCCTGCATTCTCATATTGTGCTTATAGTGCCCTCGGGAAATATGCCCAAGTATCACCCCAACTTACAATGGTTCCGTATCGAGAAACGTGTCGTTTTAAATAACAATAAAAGCGGGCGAGGGGTTATATTTGTTTATTGTAATCTAAATATTATAAGTAAGAACACTGATAAACTATTTAATAATGGCCTTATAATTGTGTGCTGCTGTGTAGCTCTATTCCATTTCTCATAGTCCGATGGGACTGTAATCCGACACGGTCGGAGAGAAACGATAGATCAATGACTTTTCGTGCTTTCCAAGGCACATGAGTGTATCGTTTCCAATTTTTTTTTTTATAGAATAGGAAGGCAGACGAGCATATGGGCCACCTGATGGTAAGTGGTCACCAAACGCCCTTAGACATTGGCACTGTAAGAAATGTTAACCATCGCTTATATCGCCAATGCTCCACCAACCTTGGGACCTAAGATTTTATGTCCCTTGTGCCTGTAATTACACTGGCTCACTCACCCTTCAAACCGGAACAACAATACCAAGTACTGCTGTTTAGCGGTAGAATATCTGATGAGTGGCTGGTACCTACCCAGACGAGCTTGCACAAAGCCCTACCACCAGCAAACCTAACACTAAACACTTGCTAACCTTAGTCTGCTGCTGAGAATTCCATTGACAGAGCAACCCACTTTTTTAAAAATAAACTCAAGCTTAATGCCTTAAGAATTTAATTCGTTCTTTCGAAGCACTATAAAAGTCCCATTGGAATATTTATTCGGTACTTTGATTAGTCTCTACTAAATTAATCATTCGTGAATGAGACAGTTCCATAGTATTGCCATCTTTACTTTAGAAAATTGCAAAGATTCCAATCAAGCAAGTTACTTCGTGCTAAATAGATACCAATACTACAATCCAATCAAGCATTTTGTCCCATGCCGTCCCCTTTTTGAGCGGCTGACGTTTCATCTCTATTATGTCAGATGTCACAGAATTTGTAACAGTATTGAATTACATTTTGAACTGGTATCCATTAGTAATAATCATAATATCTACTACATGCTAATATTATGAATGTGTAAGCTTTATTTGTTTTTTCTTTTTATGCAAAGCTACTAATTCAATTGTAATTCAACTTTCTTGTTATTTTAGATTATAATTTCAGGTTAAATAGTATGTTACTCTCTAAAATATCTTTTAAAGATGTAGCTTTATATGCTGATATAGTAGGAGAGAAAATTGTCGGTCCAGTACTTTTAGACGAACGCTGAGAAATCTATAAAAGATAAAGAAAAAAAAATGTATATAAGAGGCTTTATTTGCCAGTTAGTTTGTTTAGGTCGAAGCTAAATTAATATAAATAAATTTTCCATGTTGATTCTACTCTGATGGCAATGCTTTTTTTACGGTAAGTGTGTCCCGATTCTATACCTAAGATTGGCTCTAAACGCAGGAACAAAAGCGGTCAAAAGCCTTAATTTAATAATGTTTTTACTATTTATTTAAAAAAGGGGAAAATAACGACAACTGTAGATTTGCTTTGTTTAATTTAATTTCAACAAAGTATTAAACGTTAGTAAAATAAATAACATGCCTATGCCTATTATGTATAAATAATTATTGCTTTTTATGTTGATGAATAGATCGAACAGTGAACGTGTATAATCATCATCCGACTTGAGCCAATAAAAGTAAAAAAATGGGAGTTCTTTTTTTAAAATTTAAAGACCCTCCAAAATAAACACACTAGATTTTGTGGCGAGTGAGCTAGTGTGCAGACACATAACTTCGTAAAACCCGTCGTTGCCATTGCATTGCCGTTGTGAGGATCACGTGATATTCTCGTCTTCGTCCATAAATTAAGTTTAAACATTTTTAGCGATAAAATCGGCATCCTTAATTAGTTTTTTAGTTGTTTAAAACTCAATAGTTTCTGTTTTTTAGTTGTTTAAAACTCAATAGCCTATTAAATATATAAAAGTATAGATAGAGTTGCCCGCCAAAGTTTGCAGACTTTATCGTTGTTTAAAAGTCGATCAAGTGGCAGCGCACTGCTTCAGATTTAAAAGTTATAAATGGAAAAACTGAAAATTGTTACGTCAATTTTAAATAGAATTTGTAGTTGTTAAATTTAATTCAAATATCTTAGGAAATATAAGCAGATTTAGGTAATAATTTTATATTTAAATAAAACCTTTTCATTTCTGAACTGACTTGCATCCGTTCCATTCTGTCGCATAAATATTGATCAATCGATGATTTTATTTAGATATTATTTATTTTTATCCATGGCAATTCATTAAAGTAATTTTAACCTTTTTTAAAAACTTTTTAGCCTTTGTAACACAGTCGTGGATTCCGCGTCAACGATACTTACGCTAAGTACGCCACACTAAGTTCATGTTTTTATTTCGCATTAAGTTACTGTATGTAACCCTAAGCTAAGGTTTAATAATAAATAATACACATGAGACAAAGGCTTTATGATTGCAAAAACGACATAAAAATTAAATTATCTTTACCATCACATATGGTCGTGCCTATATGTATGTGTAGGACGCGATTGTCCCCGAGCGATGCACACTTCCTCATAATTGCATTTGAAGCCCTCGACAATATTGCCTGCACTCATAGTTGAGTTGTATACCTACATACATCTAAAACAATACCTACGCGCTGCGTGCACTTTTCGTTTTAGTAATTACCTATGTCAGGTCAATTTCGGTATCACAGAAACTAAGGAGTGAATATGCCATAAGGCTGAGTTTTTCCTTTCTCAATATAATTTCATATAATAATTGAAAAATAATATTTTACTAGTGATGTATAGTTTGTCAATTTTACATTACATCGTCATACAATTAATATTGAGCGTGCAGACACGTCTAGGGGAACCACATTTATTATCGAAATAAATATGCATGAACAGACAGAAGCCATAAATATAAATGATACTCAATTATGTTACACTGTTGAATGTAATAAGATAGTTATTTGTAAAAAAATGTTTTTGTATAAGTATATCAGCGTGACAACGTTCCTACACTACCACAACAGTTAAATTTAACCACTAAATAATTATTTATCAAAATTCATTAATTATAAAATGACAAACTAACACAACTAATTTTGTGGTTTTAAAACATTGCTTGTATAATGCATAGGGTCTTAGTTCGGTACGAGCGCCTAACAGATTACAGGTTTCGATTCATTCTTGCTCGAGCTGTCGCGGCGTGCAGACGTCTCGTGTAATATCGCTAAATAAATGGATATTAATAATCAGTTGACGTTTTTCCACTATTACTACTTCATTATTTGTGAATATGAGCGACCACTCAGATCGTAATAGTGATTGTGACTTAGGCTTTGCTGACGTCACTCTTTTAAAAATCACCATGGTATTGGTCCTTCGTCAGATATAATATTTTGGATCTCCATAGAATTACACTTCCGTGCAATTTTTAATTTCCTTTTTTCCTATTGTTTGTTAGATTTTTTTTTATTTATATATTTGCCGGGAGGGCAAATGACTACTCCACCTGATGTTAAGTGGTAGTAGAGTCCAAACGCGACGACGGCCAGTACAGACGGGAAGAAGATTCTGCACTAGCCGCCCTCGCCTTGCCGGCCCGCAAGATGCCTCTTCACGCCTCGTTTGAAGGAACCCGGGTCGTAAGAGGAGGAGGAACACGTGAGCTGGTAAGGAATTCCATTTTTTGGAAGTGCGACAAACAAAGGAGTTGCCAAATTTCTTTGTGCGCGATGGAATTGATGTCACAGCAGCACAGCACGCGTAGATTTGTGAAGGGAGAGGGAAGCAGGAATTGGGGAGAATAATTCCTCGGAGCACTCGCCGTGACACAGTCGATAGAAAGCGCTCAGCGCTGCTATCTCTCGACGCAATTGTAAAGGCTCGAGGGTGTTTGTGACCTTTACGTCGCCAATAATGCGGACCGTGCGTCGCTGCAACCGGTCCAAGGCCTCAAGTAGGTACTTAGCGGAGCCATCCCAAAGGTGCGAGCAATATTCAACGCAAGATCGTACCTGTGTTTTGTACAGCAGGCACAGTTGTTGTGGCGTGAAAAAACGCCGCACCTTGTTCAGAACTCCGAGTTTCCGTGAAGCTGTTTTTATTACAGCCTCGATGTAATCCCTTAGACTAAGGTCGCAGCGAACGTCCATCCCCAGCATGGCGATTTTGCTTTGTATCACCAGCGGAGTGCCACAGAGGGAGGGAAGAGGGGAAAATGGTGAATTTTTTGCTGTGAGAGCGCATACCTGTGTTTTCTTGGCATTAAACTCAACAAGATTATCTGAGCCCCATTTGGCGATAAGCTCTAACGTCCTATTGAGTTCAATGACAAGATCCTCCAGCCTCTCCTGAATTTCCGCTCGCCCAGCCACCGCGCGTCCGTGGTATCCACCATGCACTGTATTATCGTCTGCATAGCAATGAATGTTCCCGAGAGAGAGCATATCATTGATATGCAAAAGAAACAGAGTGGGGGATAGCACAGATCCCTGGGGGACCCCAGCATTCACTACATAGAATTGTGAAGCGCAACCATCAACTAAAACACGAAGGCTGCGCTTGTGTAGGAAGCTGGCAATCCAGGTGCAAAGCTGAGCAGGCAGACCATATGCCGGCAGCTTGGAGAGAAGACTTCTGTGCCAGACCCTGTCGAAAGCTTTGGAGATATCGAGGCTGACAGCCAACGATTCCCCATGCTTGTCGATAGCTTCACCCCAGAGGTGGTTACGTACGCTAGAAGATCACCTGTAGACCGTTTTGGTCGAAATCCGTACTGACGATCATTAATTAAACAGTGATCTTCTAGGTAATGGATCAGCTGGTTGTTAAGAATCCGTTCCATCACCTTACAAAGTACTGAGGTGATAGCTATTGGCCGATAATTTGCCGGGTCAGACCGATCCCCTTTTTTAGGAACCGCTTGCACATTAGCTCTTCTCCAAGCCTCCGGCACACATCCCGAAGAAAGAGAAAGTTGGAACAGTCGCGTTAACACGGGAGACAGCTCCGCCGCGTACTTCTTCAGCACTATGGCTGGTATTCCATCGGGACCGCTAGCTTTCCGTACATCAAGTGATTACAGCTCCGCTCGCACATCACGCTGCCTGATTTTGATGTCAGGCATCGTGCGGCCACAAGAAGGTATTACTGGTGGCAGAGCACTACAATCATCGATGACGGAGTTGTCGGCAAAGAGTTTAGCCAGGAGATCAGCTTTCTCCTGCGGGCTGTGAGCTAGCGAGCTAGCGAATTGTTTTGCACAGACTTGGTCAGACGCCAGAAGCTACGGGAGCCCCGAGGATGTGAAATAAGGTCATGACCAATCTGTACAATGCGCTGTGCGTCCGCTCTCGTGTAAGCCTTTCTACAGGACTTGGAGTTTTTATTGTAGTTTGCTTTCAGTGAGTCAATGTTATATGCCCCGCTAATGCAGCTATTGATCCACTCGTGATATGCCGCCTGCTTAGATGATACAGCGTCGGCACATTCGCGAGTGGACCAACGGTTACGCGCACCCCTACTGACGAGATCTGAGCTAGGAATGTAGTATTCCATTCCCAACATGATCTCGCCAGCAACAGCAGCGGCACTAGCTGTCGGGTCATTCCCACTGAAGCAACGTTCCTTCCAAGGGACTGACGCATAGTAATCGCGCATACCATCCCAATCTGCCGACCGAGATTTTCAAACGTTGACGGTGAACCATATACACATACTACATTAATAAAGGACTAAGTATTACTATTTTGTATGACTTACGTCTTAATCTCTGCAGTATTTTTGAATTATGAGCATTCATAATTTCTCGTAATTTCATTACTGTCTCGTTGGTATTCCGTTGTATAAAATGCTAGGTATGGTTACCACACTTCTAAATTTGGTGACGATGTAAAAGCTCATTCACAGTTTTTCTAAATTTCGTGACATGTTATACGGAAATCGTCATATAACGCCCTGGGTTACGTTTCCCAAGATTGCAGTAGGTGTTGTTTGGAAGTCTAGCATTTGTATGCTCTGTGGGGAATATTATGGGTACACCGGCTACTGGGCTACAGATTGATCTAATAATTTAAGGAAGATAATCTTCAAATACCCATAAACATAAGATTTTCTCCTAGCACCTTCTATCTATCTTCTATCGACAGAATTGGATTAATATCTGGTCGAGACAATTTTGAATTACCTTTCATATCGAATATTATCTCATTTTCAAGCTGGACTGTCTTTTAGCCTAAAAAGATGCAAATATTCTGCGATCCGTGGCGTCCCGTTAGATCTTGCAACTGTGTGGACGTCATCTTTTTTGTACATGACGGTGCAGGCAAATAAACCCTTTCCCGATCACAGTTGGTGTCCACCAAGGCTCGGCCCTGAGTCCTTTTCTGTTCAGTATAGAGCTTGACGTTGTCACAGCGAAAACCTGATGACATTGCACTTGTAGATGAGGACAAGCAAGTATTGGAGCAAAAGGTGAACCATCGGAAGGGTTAGTTAAGTTAGAAAATTATTAGTTTAGTTAGAAAAGTTTAAATATCTCGGGTCCGTACTGCACGAGTCAGTACAATCGACCACGACGTCAGAGCTCGAATAAACGCAGCTTGGGCCAAATCATCGATCACCAACGCGGGAAGTCACCAGGGTAATATGTGATCGCAGAATACCGGTAAAATTAAAGGGCCTTGTGTACACGTGCATTATCTGACCAGTCTTATTGTACGGCAGCGAGACGTGGCCAGCTCTCGCGAGACATGTTCAGCAACTTCACGTCGCAGAAATGAAGATGCTGCAGTGGATGTGTGGCGTTTCGCGACTAGATCGTATTCGTAACGAGCACATCCGTGGTAGCCTTGGCGTTTGCGATGTAGCGGAAAAGCCGTCTGCGTTGGTTTGGCCACATTAGCCGCAGACCACCAGACAATGTCGGAAACCGGTGCCTGAACTTTGTTGTCGAAGACCCTAGATCCCGCGGCAGGCCCAAGAAACTCTGGCTCGATGTTGTGAGGGACGACATGAGAGAGCACGATTTCACTGAGGAGGACGCTTTAAATCGGGCAAAGTGGAGGCAGATGCAGTAAAGCGGACCCTACCGTTATTAGGCCGAAAAAACGCTAGGCAGAAGAAGAAGAAGAAGCTGCAGGCAAATAAAAACAGGATTTAGATTTATATATTATAAAAACACATTAAAAAAGACTATAATTCAAGTATAAGATAAGGAATTTATAAAATGAACTTTATATTCGTGTGATTTTTTATAATAACTATAGGTGTAACAAAATAAAATTACGTTTCGTGAAACTTAATAAAATAAGAAATACATAATTTTACACAAATTTCATTAAAATTAAATAACCTGATATCATTAAGTAGATGGCTCTCATCCTATTATTTTTATAAGGCACTATTTTTTTACCTATTTCAAAAATGTTTCTTGCATTTTCAACCCATCGGAGGCGAGTGCTCTTTTACTTCGTGGTAGCAAACAGACCAATTAATCGAGCTAGATAACTTTTTGCTTGTATTTTTCATTCAAATTAATTACATTGATCTGTCTCAAGGCGCGCTTATTACATTCTCACAAGGGAACCTTTTGAAATGGCGTCTCTGCATTCCGATCGGCAGGAACCTTCAGGAAATGGAGCGAAAGTTCTGGATAACACGCCGTCTCAGTGCAGACTGAAATTCAAAGTAGAGAATTTAAATATAAATTATGTATACGTTTTTTTTTAATTTATGTGCATGGAATATGAAATAAAAATTTATATTACAAATCTGACTTCTGATAGATGAGTTTTGTCTTATGAAGCGTAGTCATCGCATAAGTATAAATAGTTAAAACATGTTTCAGGTAGACTAAATTATTGTTTAATTCTATACAAAGTTTTATACGATTGAAAATGAATTTTGAAATGATGAAATCTCTCTTAGAGGGATAGTTGGAGTATACTGACTACTAATGTCGTAACAGGCTGCAAATATCCCACTTCTTGGCGAAGGCCTCCTATCCTTTTGAGGTAAAAGTTAGGAGCCTGTTCCCCCATGCTGCTTTAATTTGGTTTGATGGAAGATAATATTGGGAATATTTATCTAACTTACACATTCTAAACACTAGGCCAACTCAATCAAATCAAGGGACATAAAATCTTAGGTCCCAAGGTTGGTGGCGCATTGGCGATGTAAGCGATGGCTAACATTTCTTACAGTGCCAATGTCTAAGGGCGTTTGGTGACCACTTACCATCAGGGGCCACCTGATAAGCTCGTACGCCTTCCTATTCTATAAAACAAATCACATATCACAAATATTCATATATAATATAACTACAAATATTATATAAACATTTTTGAACTTATTTAAAAGTCCTTATTAGATATCCAACGTCGTCGTCGTCATTTCCGTACGAGAGTTCTAAACTATATCAATTCTGCATGCAATTTCACAGCAGTTTAATTTTCCATTTTTCATATAACTAAGTATATAAAGTTATATTTATAATTAAGTGAAATAAAATTCTTATCTATCTATTTATTTCATGAAAATTTGCATCGCTTACAGTGATTTCACACGTTAGAAATTTATACTTAAATTATATTTATTTTATGTATTTAAACATGGTATCATACCTTTAAGAATATCCACATTATGTATGATGTAATCGCTAAGAAAAATATAATTCTCTTCAAAGCATCCAAGAATAAAGCAAAGCAAAATGATTAATTAACGTTCTCAGTTTCAAGAGATGAGATAGATGAAAAGTTGAAAGAATCCTTATTAAGAAGTGTCGCGACGGGGTCCTGGAAATGAGAAAATCGATGCTCATCAACACTTTAGAGAGCGTTTACTTTTTTACTATGAGTATATATTTAGTCCAAATAATAATGTTAAATACACTATAAGTGCGTAATCTACATTAAATTATATCCTATAAAATATTTAAAATAACATTCGTAATAATTCTTCAAAAATATAAGTTAAAATTTATGTTTGTTTCTTATTATTGATATATAGATAGATCTTAGTACATCTTGTTACATCATAATAATAAACTATTGCGACATTGAGGATTAAAGTTAATACATACTGAGATCAAAATGTACATAAATATCTATATGTGAAATGTGATACATATTTCTTAGGTCTAGTGGTCGTTGAATTAAATTTACGCTTCCTGGGAATTAGTTTACAAATTAGAGTTATGTAAATTAGTAGGTATTTGTATTAACCATCGAATTCTATGCCAGTAATTAAACATAAAATACCCAAATTACTAATGTTATCCTATTGGGAAGAGTAATAAGTTAGTAAATTTCGTAGCAGAATACATATTCCTTTGGCGGAATAAACTGAAACTCCGTATTCCTCAGAACAAATAACTAAATACCGGTCTCACTAGGGAAACTAGCATTCAAGGGCGTTGTATAACACTAAATATGTCCCGTGGTTTTACATGTGTCATAAAGACCTAATTCGTATCTTTATAGTTTTACTATTTACAAGTGTAATTTTTTAGTATTTGTTTTTTTTTTAAGATTTAAAAACATTATTTATATATTGAAATATAATAAGTAATTTATTATCTATTTAATCTCGTTTGAATGACTGATCGTATTCTTATTAAGTTGGATGCATAATCGATTAATTAGAAAATTAATCGATTATGCATCCAACTTAATTATATTTTGCATATTGTACTTGTACTCTTGCTTATTGTTACTACCGTATTTTCAGCTTAAAATGATGCGTAGGTAGTAACAAGATTCTCAATGATTTCCGACAGATTCAAGATATCAGCTCCTGTTATCACTCAAAGATATAATGATAGCGCGAGTGAACGACCTCGCGATCCGACGAAGGACTGGATTTATTTAACGATCAATGGAAATAAAACGATTTCTATACACTTGACGGAATCCACACTAATCTCCTAATCCGAGGTTTATGTTGACTTAATCCAGATACCAATTAGCTACTAAACCACTTAAGGAAAACTGATAGATAATGTAAGCTAAAATCCTTGTCAGCGGTTTAAATTAGTTAGAAATCGTTAAAATTTAAAAATATCGTTCATCATTAGATTCCCATTAAATGGACATTCACTCGAGATAGGGACTAGCTATTGTTATAAATAGAAAATTTAGTTAATATTATGTTTTCAAATATTTAGATACTATTTACTTTAAGCACAAATAATAGATTATTATCATATGATGTAACATATTCATAAAATAGTATTAAATATATGGAACATAATAAATGAAGGTACATCCATCTGCGTTAACCTAAAAATACTTATAATAATAGTAGTGCGTTTTCAGTGCGGCAGTTTAAAAATAATGAATCTTTGTGAAGTGAAGGAGGGCAGGACTCATCTTTAACTTTTTTTAAAAATCGGTAAATCTTTTCTTAGCGTATACTTTATGAAGCAAAGGTCTCTTACAAATATCAATTTCATATTATTACGCGTATCAACCCGTACGTTATTACTTGATAGTCATAAAGAAGTAAATTATGTGAAAAAATAAGTATAACGTTCTAAGTTATAAAGCGTCGTTTTATTTTGTTTTTGAGATATAGAATAACAAAAATAACCTTGCTCCTTATCAAATTTCATTAAAATAGGTTCAGTAGTATGTATAGCCGTGAAAGCTTAACAGATAGACAGAATAACTTTTACTTGTATTATTATAGATAAAATAATTAAACATAATACACGTAGTCACCTAATAATTATACAATTTGCAATTTTAAAACAATACAAAATATTTTTCATATAGTAACAATTTTCTAAAAATTTATTCGTTAAAGAGGTCACAAACCATTCACTACGATACAAACACAATTGCGGATCTTGGACAGCTACGTCATGTTTCCTCGCTTTGCACATTTCCCGCCCAATATTGGCGTTTATTGCTAACACATTCGTCGACTACACGCTTACAATACCCATATTCAGATGAAACACATTTCCTTAACATTATATTGCGGTAATATTTCAATGCTTAATGGGAACGATAACATTTATGTTGAGCCGAACAATATCGTCAATGTATTGCAGAACAATGTTTCTAAACGATAGCATTTTTGTTCGCTACTTAGTCTACACGTAATGTTAGGATGCACTCGGAATTGATTCATGGGACAAGTATGATGGAACGATGCAGACACGTTTAACCAAAGTATGTAGTTTCGGGAACAATGACATCACGCCGATAAAAGCTTTTTAAACTAATGTTTGCACGCTATGAGGTTGAACTGCAAACTGCCTTTGAAGCTTCATATTTTATAGAAATTTATAGTAAACCTTCATGTAAATAACATTTCATGTTAGAAAATTTGTTACATTATTTAAACAAATAATGAATGAATGATAGACAATAGAATAATTTAAGTGTTATAATTAACTAATGTATAGTGTTAAGTAAATCAATAGTAATATAATGTCTGGAGTCAATTTTCAAGATTCCGTTTGTTAAACCGATGCATCATTTCTTGCTTATACATGCTTAGCTGTATTTTACAAGACAGATCAGACCTCGATTATGCGAACTAATTGCATGGTTCTGTAATGTAATGATGATCAGAAAATGGCACACAGTTGCTCAATTTCATTAGCTGCACACAGGTTAAGGTAACTAATAATACAAAGTTTATTAGTTAGGTACTTATAATGCTTTTGTATTAATAAATATATTAACATATTTACTTAAATATATTTTGAGGTGCCTGTTGTGATTAAGCAAAAAACAATAACATTATTTAAAGATTACACACTGTTATATAAAATAAAATAAACTTTTCATTCAGAAACAGATTTATTCATAAACATGTCGCTCAGTTTATAAATATTATGAAGAACAAGCTCTACAAAATAATATTTCCAACATTGATGAAACTTATACCTAACTACTGTATCAATTAAAATACATTGTTCTCAGACAGACAAATGCCAACAACACCATTAATATGTATTAGAGCATGAGTCAGGTATACTAAAGTCGACGTCGTCACGGAACGGGGTGTAAATATTGTAGACTGTTATGTTAGTGTGCAGGGCGAAGTGTATCACGACAGTATGACAAACAGGACGCGCTACGCCCCCTAGTGTCAGAAGCGTCAGACGGGAAAACCTTTTAGGAGTTAAAAAACTTTACAGTGCTATACTAGGTATACATCATCTCAGTCTCATAATTCAAGAGCGCGACTCTAAACGCTCATTACCGACCGCGTTTGTCAAGATTTACGCGAACAATTTGCTTAATGAAAAAAGTCGGCATTTCTTTCCTTTTATCCTTATCGATAAAACATTCAAATTAAATACCCGCTCTAATGACGTTCACTCAATCCAAGAAATAAAACGGGCGAAAGAAGTTCCAATAATCAGATTCGTCAGACAATAACGCTCTCGAATTATTTTGGAGATGAAGTCCGACTGAATTACATGTCAAAACGGCTGAAAATTCAGAAATATTATTCGATAATTTTCACGAGGCTCACCTCCCCGCCCGCCTCCCGACGACCCCGATGACAAGAATATCTAAATGTCATTATAAGTTTAAGTAGAACTTGCGGAATTCCGCGCCGAGGGCTGTTTTCAAGTTTATTACGTTTGTTAAAACTCTAAATAGTTTGTTATGAGATTGCGATTGTTACCACTGAAACGGAATAAGAAACTTTAATTCGTTGTATATATTATTTTGCCCATATAAAAAGGTCGGCTTATTAACTAGAAATAAAGCTTATGTTTAGGCAAATGGCATTTCATATGTAATAAGTATTACATATTAAATTATGATAATTAAAATATGTAAATACTGGATAATATATAAAAATTAAAAATTAAATTATAACTTGTAAATGATTTATCAATTTATTTTTAAATGGATGTTAAAAACTATAGGATTTTTTTGTATTGTTTATGCTTTCATCAAATGTATGTAAACATAAATTGGGTACTCGACTTATCACCAATAATGATTTACCAATTATGTCAAATGGATATTTGTAATGGGAGAAACAATTCTCCCATTAGAAATATTTTGTTTCTGCCCGACATCGCACGATTGTCGGTGACAAATTACTTGTGTGATTCATTTAGTTGGTTAGCCTCTTTTTAATTAGATTCTCTCGGGCTATAATGTTTTACTTTCATTGTAATTAATCACAGATATACGGTTTCTTGAGCAATTTTTAGTAATTATATAAGTTTAAGAATCATTCAAAATTTTTTAATAATATATTGGCACAAAACTTATAGTAAAATAAATGTTTTTATTAATTTCCAACACTTGAGAAAACCTAACAAGGTTTCTTTTACAAATCAAACCCTACTGGAAATACATAAAAAAATAACCACCATACCAACCCCTAACCACGGTTCATTCAAATTTATACAACCGCATGAATTCCACTGAATTTCCATTTAAGCGTCTGAGCAATTTGTAAATGGATCGCGGTTTTTATGGTTCACCACCCCTTGCATTGTATTTGCAGAATAGTTATGATTTCTTTGCTTTCCTTTCTCCATAAAGTGTTGGGTAATGAAGGGTAGCTTGAAATAGAAGGGTTAAGAAACCATATCTGTTTGCTGTCTCATTAGTCAAAATACATTTCCTGTTTTATTTAGAAACTTGTTATTAAAATATTTAGACTGATTAACTTCTTATTGCCAATACTGAATAAGTTACATGGAATTCAATTTTTTTTTTAACTTCTATTATTCTAGGAAGACAGACTAGAAAATATACTCCGTGATAGTAAGTAGCCTCCATCTTCTTTAAACTATTGGGTGGCATTATTAGACATTTAAGCCACTTCCTAAATCGAATAAAAATGTTATGTTCCCTGTACCTGTAAATATACTTAGTTAGCTTAGTCGCCATTTAAAATGAATCAACGGGACAAATTATTTCTGTTTGGCAGTAGAATGAATGGTACGAGGACGATACCCACGCAGACAAGCAAAGTAAAGCTCTAACAGGAGTACAAACTGACTATAAACGACAATGAAAATAAATCGGATTAATGATACATTGTAAAAATGATCCAGTTGCATATTCAAACGTTAATAATAAAATAAATGTGCAGTCAGCTTAGAATATTGAAAAAGCGAAATGCCAAGGTAAATCTATTATACTCGCAATACTACGCCCACAGGCAAAGAAATAATAATGCAAACAGAAATAGTTCAAGTTCAAACGAACTAAACCTTTTAATGAAACACAAAACGCGGGTACAACGCAAGTTCACAGTACCAGCGACCGGCTGTTCACAGCGTAAGATATTGCAGTTTCGTAGGTCCCATTGTAGTTCGTACATTTCATTTTAATGAATGGAAGATCTTTTACAAAGGCGGTATTATTTTACGACTTACATTTCTGTGATTTTTTTCATTAGCTCTGCTTTGTTCCAAAAAAAAACATGACCTTATTTTCTTTTGAGTTGATAATGAAAATATTTTGTTTGAAACCTGTTTATGACTACATGACGTAATGCAATAACTTTTCTATTTTAAAATCATTTTAGTAATGAAATAGCGAAAACGATGACAAAGAAGCTTATATAGGTACTTTTCAAGTTAATGCTTGGTTAATACCAAACATTAAAAGCAAAAGTAGCCTAGCTGAGACTACGACCTTTTCACCAAATTATCAAATATCATATTTTTAACTCTTTTTTATGGTTTTGTACCTTAATTTTGTCTTTGTTTCTTTTTGGTGAATAAAGTTATTTATTATTATTATTATTTAATATATGATGTAACAAAACTAGCATTTAAGTCACAAGGTGAAAAAAGAGGTTCTCGTAAGATGTGAGGCCTTTGCCCAGCTGTGGGTAACATTTACAGAGATTAGATCTTTAACATAAAAACTAACAGTTCTATTTTAAAAAAGTGTGTATAAGTTATAAGTAATAAATAACAAGTAAATATAATCAATTAAAATTAATTGAAAATTATTTACCGTAGACCTAAAAATATTTTCTTAGCTAATAACGATGTAGACTCAAAGACATCATAGATCACGCAGCAGATTCATAAATTCTCGCAGCTCATACATCGCGTGCCAAGTGGTGAAGATAATTGGTTTTGGACACTATGTTGGCATGGAATATTCGCACATGGCACATTCGGTTTATAGGTTATCAGAAGCTATGGAACGTTATATATACTTACACAATCATATCTATATAATACAACTCTAATGAAGCCATATATAATGATACTATTGCCTTAATTTAATAAAAACTCTGCAGTCATTAGATATATTCATGATCAATGATATGCTGATAGTTTGCATAAATCCAATAAAAATTGCTCCAAAAAATGGGGTATGGTGTATGTAAAAGCAAAATTATATATATAAAGTAGTACGTTAATAATGTTTTAGTCTTTAAACTTTATTTTGATTCATAATCCAAAGAGATATAGAATTTGAATTCCCAACGAGCAAACAAAACTTTGCAGGCAATTTACAGTTTGTCATATGTACACAGACGAAAGCTAATATGCTGAGGTCACGACTTAAGGCCCAGTTCTGTTTAAGACGAAATTAGGAAAGTTAGATCATTATACTGACTACGTTATAATTTATCTAAATACACAACAAATTTATTATAATACTTTCTAATAATTAGTAGCAATTATCCGCCCGCTTTGCGCTAGGCGTAAATTAACTTTGCCAATTAATCCGTTTATATATAACGTTAAAAATTATCTTACTACCAATTACAAGAATATAATATAGATAGATGATAAAAATGCGTAACATTAATGCTCGTTGATTTCCATAAGCCGAGATGGCCCAGTGGTAAGAACGCGTGAATCTTAACCGATGATCGTGGGTTCAAACCCGGGCTAGCACCACTGAAGTTTTTCATGTGCTTAATTTGTGATTATAATTTATCTCGTGCTTTTCGGTGAAGAAAAACATCGAGAGGAAACCTGCATGTGTCTAATTTCACTGAAATTCTGCCACATGTGTATTCCACCAATCCGCATTGGAGCAGCGTGGTGGAATAAGCTCCAAAGCCTTCTCCTCAAAAAAGGACATTTACAGGCTGTTACCGATTTCCATACGTTACATGTAAATTTATGTGGTTGTATACGTGTTTTCATTTAAGAAAAGTAGTATGTAATAACTAAGCTTAGAATTACATTCAATTTAAGCCTACTTGAAGAGTTAATTTCAAATAAATCAATTAGAACATAAGATATAAATGATTACTAGTTGTATCGAATCTACAAAAATACATTTTTTATAATGATAGTATATCGAATGTTCGAATAAATTTATAAGTACTGTAAATATATTCTTTCTCTTCAAGCTAACACAAAACAGAACAAATTGGTTTTCGATTCATGATTTTTATAAATGATTTAATATTTTTACGTTTCAAAATACACAAGAATGTTTTATCGTCTAATCAACAATGCTTATGACATTCGCTGTCTCATACGAGAATCTTATGGGTACACAATTAATATCGCGGGCGCCAGTAGGTCGGACTTTGAAGAATAGACAAATGAACTCTTATATAAAACCTGTACAACGCATGAAAAAGAGATCTAACATAACTTGAAGTGGGATTTCTTAATGGAAGAAACTAGGTTACCATCTGTAACTACCGTTTAGAATTGATAGGTAAGGTAAAATTGAGGTAATTGTATCTAGGGCTAACAATTATTATAAAAGACTATGTTTATATCATCTCGATTTTAATCGTAAACATATTAAACTGGGGAATATATTAAAAAAATATTTAAACCTTAGAAAAAATAATAGAAAAAACGAACGGTTTTTTTTAAAAAAAACGCTATATTTTATATTTTACTTTTTAAGTAAACTTTAAATATTATGTATTAAAAACGACACTGGCTTATTCAATATTCAAACCGGAAAGGAGCAATACCAAGTATTGTTGTTTGGCGATACAATTATTGCTAACTGGTTGAACCCACCTGCACCCACAGAAGGGTCTGCACATTATAAATAAAATGTATTACTACAAAATAAATATAGATAGATAATTTATCTCCAATATTGTGGATGAGAGCACATGAAAAAATTATGTTAATATATAGTAACAAACATAGTAAACATAGTCATCGTATTATATTGTCTATTGGCACTGTCTTTAATGGTTATAGAGATTAGCTTCAACAATAGCGATATGGGAACATCGACTTCGATTTACTGCCATGGCTCTTCGATGACGTGCCAAGATATTATCAATATCTATCTCCTAAGATAGTGTTTCTATATATTTAAGCAAACTTGTTTTATAGTCTAAAAACAACCACGACAAACATTTTCGTAAACAGTTTCATACGCACAACTTTTTTCGATACACTCCCGCGAAATTCGATTAAAATTTCTTGTTCCTACAATTCCATTTTGGAGTCATTTACATATTGCATATATTTTTAAATTTTACATGACTACTTATTGAAGCGAGAGCGATACATTCAATCTTAATACATTATAATATAATTTGGTTTCTGAAGTTTTGGACCCATTTTGACAAATATTTGAACTTGCTATACTTTTCATCTTATTACGCGAGAAAGATCAATAACTCCCTCCTGAGTCACGTGTATAAGCTGTTCTCAAGAGTCGTCACGAACCGTCTCGCCAGACGACTTGACGAGTTACAGACGCCAGACCAAGCCGGCTTTCGATCAGGCTACAGCACCTTGGACCACATCCATACTGTTCGGCAGATTGTAGAGAAGACCGAAGAGTACAATCAGCCGCTGTGTATGGCATTTGTGGACTACGAGAAAGCCTTCGACTCCATCGAAACCTGGGCAGTGCTCGACTCATTGCAAAGATGTCATATCGACTAGAGATATATCGAGGTACTGAGATGTCTATACAACGCCGCTATGACTGTCCACATCCAGAACTGTAAGACGAAGGCGATCCAACTGCGCAGGGGAGTGAGACAGGGGGATGTAATATCCCCGAAACTGTTCACCAACGCGTTGGAAGACGTTTTCAAGACGCTGGATTGGACTTGTTATGGAGTCAATGTAAACGGCGAGTTCACGGTAGTATGCGCAAGCGATCCCGTGGCGTCCCCCGAAAAGACGGCGTGGGTACCGCTGGTTTTTTAGTGAGTATTCCGACGCCTTTAGCGTCGGCGAGCCCCACATACCCTCCCACTTCATGTGGGGGAAACGCGTAAACGCGTTTTTCCAGAGGAAAAAAAAAAACGGCGAATACATCTCACGATTTGCAGATGATATTGTCATCATAGCAGAGTCGCTGGAACAACTCACCGAAATGCTGTGTAGCCTAGGCGAGTCTTCCCGGCGTGTCAGTCTCGGTATGAACTTGGGCAAGACCAAGGTCATGTTTAATAGACATATCGTGCCGGGACCGATATATGTCGAAGGGAAACCTCTCGAAGTTGTTAGTGAATATAACTACCTAGGACAGATCATATAAGTCGGTAGGGCCAACTTCGATAAGGAAGCCGATCGAAGAATTCACTTGAGATTGACAGCATTTGGCAACCTTCGTCAAGTCCTCAAGTCGTCTATACCGCAATGTTTGAAGATGAAAGTCTTCAACCAATGCGTCTTACCTGCCATGAAATACGGTGCCGAAACGTGGACACTAACTGCGGGACTAGTCCACAAATTCAAAGTCGCTCAGCGTGCTATGGAGCGAGCTATGCTCGGAGTATCTTTGAAGGATAAGATCAGAATGAGATTATCCGGAAAAGAACCGGAGTCACCGACATAGCTTGCAAAATTAGCAGGCTAAAGTGGCAGTAGGCTGCTCACGTATGTCGTATTACCGATGGCCGTTGGAGTAGACGAGTCCTAGAGTGGAGACCGCGGATCGGCAAACGCAGCGTAGGGCGCCCTCCAGCCAGGTGGACCCATGACCTTAAGAAGGTGGTGGTTACAGACTGGATACGGAAGGTGGAGGACCTGAAGCTTTGGCACACCTTGGAAGAGGCCTATATTGATGCTGTGTTTGAGGTTGTTGATGATGATGATATAATATATATAATAACGTGGAACATTTATATAATATAATATGAACATAACACACACGAAGTACCCTAGTACGAAATCGATGCCACTATCCATTCATACAAAAACAGATTTGTACAATTATTTTCAAAAAAAAATAATTTTAATAATTTATAAGTACGTCTACGTTAATAAAAACGAAGTAGTTCCTATGTTCAAATTAAAATTCGAACAGTCAACACTTACATTACGAGATTTCAATCTTTATCTAGTTAGGTCGTCGTTTCTTTTAAAGTATTATTATTTTTTATTTATTTTTACCGTTAATAGGCAAGCGCTTGACCGTTGACTTGCCTGATCTTAAGCATAGTCACGGTCTAGGATGGAGCGCGCCTGCCCAGAAGGAACCCGTTTACTCTGGATTTGAACACACCTACATTGTAGTTATCTGGAAATATGGACTCAGGCAAAGCATTCCACAGTTTCGCAGTGCGAATAATAAATGTGGATTCAAAGCGCTTCGTACGTAGGCGGGGAAGTTCCACTGTGTACCTATGGCGCTTTGGTCGCGTTTGCCTGGCCGTCCGTTAGTAGAAGGGGGTGGAAGGAATTAGATTATGTAATTCCTGCGCACATTCTCCGAAATGTATCCGATAGAAGACAGAAAGTGAAGCAACCAAACGTCGATGTTCAAGACTTTGGAGTCTTGACTCGACCAATGTGTCGTCTCCTATCAGCCTCCTAGCACGTTTCTCAATCAACTCTAGAGCCCGAAGGTGGTGCTTAGCAGAGCCGTCCCAAAGGTGAGAGCAGTACTCCATACAAGACCTCACTTGTGCTTTGTATAAGCTGAGCAGTTGTTCTGAAGTAAAGTAACGTCTCACCTTGGCGAGGATACCAAGCTTTCGGGCGGCTATTTGGGCTTTGGACTCAATAAAAGAGTCGAAATTTAGAGTCGACGTGAGAGTAACGCCAAGAAGGTCAAGGTGGTCAGTTATAGGTACGGACACATCTCGGAAAGAGGGAGGTAGCTGGAATTCCCTCTTTTTGGCGGAAAATAGACACGCCTGCGTCTTGGTTGCATTGAACATGACCAAGTTGGCATCGCCCCAATCGGACACTACCTTAAGGGTCATGCTCAGTCGCTCAACCATAGCTTCTCTCTGAGCCTGAATTAGGGCCTCACTAGCTCCTGCGTTGGACCTGTAGCTCTCGACAAGTGTGCAGTCATCTGCGTACCCATGGATACCGGGCATCAGCAGATCATTAATGTGCAGCAGAAATAGTGTCGCCGAGAGCACTGACCCCTGGGGAACACCGGCATTTATAGCCATTTGATCCGACGAGTGGCCATCAACCACCACTCGTAACGATCGGTTCCTCAGGAAGTCTGAAATCCATGCACAAAGGCTAGCAGGCAGGCCATATGCAGGAAGCTTGCTGATAAGGCCATCATGCCAAACCCTGTCAAAGGCTTTCGAGATATCCAAAGAGACAGCAAGTGCCTCTCCGTGTTTCTCGATGGCCTCACTCCAGATGTGTGTGACGTATACCAGAAGATCACCAGTGGACCGATTTCGGCGGAATCCGTATTGTCGGTCACTGAGAAGGTCATTGGCTTCCAGGTACGTCAGGAGCCTAGAATTTAGGATACGTTCCATTGTCTTGCACAGAATGGACGTAACCGAGATGGGCCTGTAATTGGCAGGGTCAGCACGACTACCCTTCTTAGGCACGGGCTGCACGTTAGCTAGCTTCCAGGACTTGGGCACTTTACCTGTCTCAAGAGAGAGGCGGAACAGACGTGTCAGGATAGGAGACAATTCAGGCGCACAGTTCCTCAGGACAATTGCTGGAATGCCATCAGGTCCGCTAGCCTTGTTCACGTCCAGACTGCGTAGCATTTTGCGAACTTCCTTTTGCCGAATGTGTATATCACTCATATGAGTATCGGCGCTAGGTGTTGCTCTAGGTGTCGCGCTACCAGCGTCAAGACGAGAAGATTCCGCAAATAAAGACGCAAACAGATTTGCCTTCTCTTCAGCGGTGTGTGCTAGCGTTCCGTCAGGCTTCTGAAGGGGAGGCAGTGAGGTGCGACAAAAGTTCGCTTCGACCGATTTAGCTAGGGACCAATACGCTTTGCTACCCGGTGGGTATGAAGCCAGTTTTTTCCCTATTCGACTAATGTGATCGAAGCGTGACTTTTGCATAGCTTTCTTGCATGACTTGGCGGCTTTATTAAAGGCTCTCTTTTTTCGGCGTATGTCCCTCGCTTTGCGGTTACGAGCATCAACCCAGGCCAGGTACGCTTGATGCTTCAACGCTTCTGCGCGTCTGCATTCAGGCCCAAACCAAGGCTGAGCTAGGGTGGACAGTGGCTTGTCTGAAAACGGAATAAAATATTCCATAGCCAGACGTAGCAAATCTGTCACACTTTGCGCGCTAATCGAGGAATCACCAGAAGAGAAGCACACGCGCTGCCAAGGATAGCATGCAAGGAAAGAGCGCATTCCTTCCCAATCTGCTGACTTGTATCGCCACACCCGCCGAGTTCCAGTGGGACTGGCGTTGGGCGGGGAGTAGACAGATACAGATTTCACCAGACAGTGGTCGGACTTACCTAACGGTGAAGAGATCGTTACTGAGTAATGGTCTGGATCAGTTGTCAGCAGAAGGTCCAAGCAATAGGCTTTATGCGAGTCAACGTCGGGTACCCGTGTAGCACCACGGACCAGCTGGGTAAGATCTAACGCTAAAGCTAGCTTTCGTATCTCTAACCCAGCATGGTCAGTGTCCTGGTATGGATATAGCCACTCCTTGTGGTGGGCATTAAAATCCCCCAGAAACACTAATTGGGCAGTGGGGTACAACTGTTGAGCCGCGTCAGCTGCCTCACTGAGGTATTCTGTGAGCCTTGTTGTCTCCTGATTCCCGCTGTGCGAACGGTAGACACAGGCATACAGGATTTTCTCCATACCCGTGTCCACAAAACCCCAAAGTACCGATAATGTAGTGTCTTCAAATCGTCGGAGACGCCGAAAGCAGATGTCATTCCGGACGTAAACGCATACGCCTGCTCGTGATTTGAAATTGTTCTCCAGGGTATACCCTGGGTACAAAAGATACGATACGTCGGACGGACAACCGATCTGCGTCTCCGTAAGAAACAAGAGGTGGGGTTTCTCAGTCTCAAGGTGGTAGTGGACTGGCACGATATTAGAGTGCAACCCTCTAATGTTGCTGAGGTGCACTTTAAGCGAGAGGGAGTGCAACCGCTGTGAAACTTTCCTCTTTTTTCGTTTCTTGACCATTGTAACATCAGAGTACTTGATACAGGGCAAGAGTCGGAAGTAGAACGAGGCGCCATGCTGCTAAGACACGATGATACACACATGGAGTATCGCGCACACTGATGGGGGACTAGGCTGGAGACTGCGGGGACGCCCGAGCCCCCCCATGGATGTCCATCGGGCCCTCTCATCCGGTCGCCGACCGGCACGATGGCGCATCCTCGGGATTTTTCGACAGTTGGCGGGGCAGCCTTTTGTGAGTGGCTAGCTCACTACTTGGGCCCCCATCTATCTGCGGTCGGCCAGCGGTGCACCGTGCCTCGGATCCCGCTACCCTCCGCGACTAGTCTCCCGATGTGGCGATTCCAGTGTGCATTATTTCAATCTTTTGCAGAGACGCAACTGTTCTGACCCGACTCTCGGAATGGTGTCACCGGACATCGTACCGGAACACAACTGCGTTGCTTGGCGGTACGGCTTTGTTCGGTGGGTGGTTACTAACCACGGCTGAAGCCTACCACCAGTTAGAGTGTCACCTGATTGGCACCACCCAGGGACCACGTGTGGGGTTACGTGTTATGGGTATTCTCCCACGGACGAGGGTGACTCGGTCCCCATATTAATGATTATGATTATGGTATTAAATCGACTACTTTGCTTTATTTATTATATCTTATAAATTAGGTAATATTAATTATAATTTAAATAACATACACATAACGACGTTAGGACATCATTTTCTGATTAATGATATTATGTTGATAATCATTCTTCTATAAAGATTATTTTTTACGTAAGTAATTAAACATTAACATAACAAAATAACGTAGTAGTATTCGCTGACAAACTAATTGGGACTAACTCTTAAAAATCGTTACGAGACAAGTAATGCTCAGTTAATATTTATATACATAATTATGCATTTATTAAATTTTAACAACTGAAACAAAATATTTTTTGAAGCATATAAAATAAATGTGTTCGACTTTGGGCAAATGACATTCTTATCACGTGCCGCAGTAGGACCTGTATCATGGCGCCCGAACTGAGGCTTGGCTACAATCTCGTTATTATTGTAATGAAGAGATCGTTGTTGCGGTAGTTTTGACATATTGTATGATATTTTAAGCCACATAGTATTACTAGAATCTGCTAATAATATTTTTATTATTAATTTTATTTTACTGTTAAAACATTGTTATGACCTAAACTAGAATTTAGAAAACCTTTTAAGAATAATACTAGTTATTATAATTCTAAATGTTAATTATAATTCGTTACCGCGGAGAATGCTGTTGCGAACAAACGGAAAAAATATTCGTCTCTAATTTATAATATATATATCTTTGTGCCGTTGGCAGTTGAAACACTTATGCCTTGTATATATAATAGTGCAAAAACTTTACTAAAGTATATTACAATCCGTCTTATTGCCTCCTCTGTGGCAGAAGTCCTCCTGTTCTATTTCATTTGTCGTCCAGAGAATCGAAATTGCAATTCAATAGGGAAATGTCACTAGCTACTGACATTCATGCCACCATTTCACGCGGTTATGATTTGTACAGTGGCTATGCTTAATATTATTTTATTTTTTTTGTAATTCAATTCATATATTTTTTTAAATAGAATAATCGTATTTAATCGATCGTAATTCATTTTTAAATTACTTCTTGTTGTGTTTGAATTTGTCATGTAGAATATACCGGGTCTTGTTCGTGACAACCTATATTTATAATTTATAATTTTATTTTATTGTAGATAAAATTATAAAATTATTTTAAATATTATGCTCATATATTTTATAAAAAAAAAGCTGTGGTGTATAAGTATTATAAAATATACATACTTGGCAAGGAAAAAAAATATTTAGGTACTTATGTAATTATAATTACGTAACTAAAGTTTTAAAAATTTATTATTTAGATATTATCCTGTTGTGATAGAATTCGACTTTAGTGTATGTGACATATGAAGAAACAACATCTTAACGAAACAAATAATTATAATGTCTAAATAATATTATCATTTAAAAAAAATCTACACACAGTTCTACACTAAAATAAAATAATAAGATGTTCACTAATAATATCTTAAATAATACTCACAACATTTCTTCAAATAATTTCATCTTCTTAAACATTATTATTATTTTTAAATACATTATTTATTATTACAAATGATAAATAAAGTTAATAAGGTACGTCGTTACCTCATCATACTGAAGTATAAATTCTATAAAAACAATCAAATTAAAGGGAATTACAGCGCACTAAGAATACAGAACATGTAATACATTTGACCAAATAAAGTAGAAGCTTTACTATTTTATTAAATTAAGGAATTAAGAGACACGCACGTTACTACGATATAAAAGAGTACCCTGATCGGGAGGAGTCACAAGTGAGAAGCGACTGCCTACGTCGGACTACTCACTTCGTCATAAAACAACAGTATTAACATTAGCAATTTTCAAATTTTTTAATCAAATGCAAAAATAGTTTTCTTACAAAATCGGCCATTGTCCATTTTGTTGTAAAAGGTGCACAAAATGGCGACCAACTACACAGATGACATCGGCCCTGTGGCTTACCCATTGAAAATGTTAGTATTTTTTATATTTATTTTATTTCTACTTGTGGTTTTGTTTGAAATATTATTCCTTTTATTTAAATAATATTTATTATTTTTGCTTTACTTATTTAATATTTGAATTATAAGCCTAAACGAGGTTGCAATGACATTACATTACTTTTATATTATCATGGAAGCGATTTAAATCTGACACAAACTTGATTTCTAAAATCTGCAAAACAAAATAAGAAAATCTTTAACTTTGGTCCCACTGTTACGCCCAACACCGTAACGAATACAAATTGGTTAATTTAAATGACTTTCTTGAAATTGAAGTAAACTTTGTAAATATCCGCATTATTGCCACAAAAGTTATAATTTGATAAAAATGTTACAAATTGTTTTAACGAAAACGGCCTGCTTTATACAGGATTTTTTCTATCTGAATTGAGGCATGTTTTTATTGCATATTTTATTTTTAAATATAAATATTTAATATATTTTACATAATTATTTAGGCCGTTTATCTATTTTTTGTGTATCATACTTATTTCTTTTATTTCCAGGGTAACACAAGAGGTTGTAGAACATATGCTAGGATGGAACATTCCAGAAGACCATCAAGACCTCGTACATGAACACTGGAGGAACTTCCCAGCGGTCAGCAAATATTGGCACTACGGCTTAGCCTTCATTTATACCATACTGATGCTCGCATCATTGTCAGGGAATGGAATCGTTATATGGATTTTTAGCACGTAAGTGATATTACAATAACTCTTTTCACTTCTCAATAAAAGTTGTTTTAAAATATTCTCATCGCGATCTTCTTCCAATAACATTTTAAGTTTCTCAGTATCTATAGGATCTAAAGAAAAATCTCAGTATCATTTCATTCGTTATTAATGTCTAAATATCTAAACGTTTTCAAACATAAATGTGAAACGGTTCGGTCTCGAGTTAATAACGTGGAACAATTCGGCGATCGAGTGCCGTTGACTGCTGCCGATTTAATTAAGTTTGTAAACGCACTTGCCGCTACGCGTCTTGAAAATCATGAAGCTGTTAAGAAAATATTCAATTATTTTTAATAAATTGCATAAACATTATTCCTGTTATAAAATATTTTTATTATTCAAATGTTAAAACAGAATGTTGAATTTTTGTTTTTTTTTTTTTATATTTGATTTGTAGGTATAAGCTTGAAGATATATTTAAAAATAGTATACTAGTAATACTTACATATAAATATACATTCCTAATTGGAAATAACAACTCTACAAATCTTGACCGCGTTTAATGGCGGCAAAAACGTTAAAGAATTTCTCCGTTGAAATGCGAAAATAACCATATGAAAAGTAAACGACTGAAATAAATATAAACTAATTTTCATAGACAATAAATAAAACTATTACTCAATATTATTAATTATACAATTAACTATAATAAATAGTGTTCGTATTTAAATCCCTTTTAATTTTATCAGAGCTGAAAACCTTTTTATATTAGAATAAAATTAGACAAAGAGTTCGAATAAGAAATCGTTAGAATTACGTCAAAAATTAGTTGGTAGAAAATATAAATACTAAATTATTATATTCGTACATCGACGTAAATCTCAAACGAGTGTCACGGGCAAAGTTGTGAACCGCTCTACGAGTTCGGAAAACGTTTCCGATGTTCATCGGGCATCGCGCATTTTTACCCCATTCTCTTTATCATCCTCAGTTCGTTTCGTTATCTGTGTCATTTAGTATGGAGTCGATAAATACAAACCGAATTTCTTGATATTTCATGTTATTTCAAATTTAGAATATCTTTATTTGTTTTTAATTAAATATTCGTTTTAATAACGTAGGTTTTAGGTTAGCTTTAGTGCTTTTGGTATCAAATTTCAATACAGACTATTCAAAAATGTTTGAATTATTCTACTGTATTTGTTATGAAGAAGGTTCGTAGAAATCTTTCGCCTCGAGAAGAGGGAAGACAAACTGTTACTATCTTTTTTATAGTATAGAAAGGCGGACGAACATATGGGTCACCTGATGGTAAGTGGTCACCAACGCCCATAGACATTGGCATTGTAAGAAATGTTAAGCATCGTTTACATTGGCAATGCGCCACCAACCTTGGAAACTAAGATGTTATATCCCTGGTGCCTGTAATTATACTGGCTCACTCACCCTTCAAACCGGAACACAACAATACCGAGTACTGCAGTTTTGCGGTAGAATATCTGATGAGTTGGCGGTACCTACCCAGACCAGTAAATCTATTCTGACAATCTAATCTTTTTTCACTTTGACAATTATATATAATATCAATTATTTTTGCATCTTAACGAGACTAACATTTGAAGCTACGAGTAAAACTGCTACAATTTAAGTATTTTATTCCACTACCTGTGAATGCCCTCCTATCTAAAGTCGGTCACGGCGGCCACTCCCAAAGAATAGCCATCTCAATTAAATATAGTAGTCGTGTAAGATCAAGGGGTTAAAATCAGGAACCTTTTGCAATTACATATATCTAACCTCTTTGTTTACTTTATTAGCAATTAGTTAATATTCTAACTTCTCTAAGCAATCGAAAATTCAAAGCAAAGCATATCTATTTTATATTGAAATAAACTGATTAATTAAATCGAAAAGATTGCTTGAATTGAAGATCTTCAATTTTTATAAATTATTTCGCCACTAATGATTACTCTATCCTGCATGAAATTCTTTTCATCGTAATGCTTTAAATAAAATTTAAATTGAAGAGATTTTCTTTTCATAATGGTAAACTTCAATAATTTATGAATAGCACATAAATTATAAATTTTCTATTCGTCATTGCCCTTCCTTATCTTTTTATGTTAAAAGTAACATTATGAAACTACATAACATAGTTCATGTCGATATCGGAATCCGCGCGAAAGTTTGACGTTATTGGAATTGTTCTGTTCACTACATTCCCCTTTACTTGTTCCTACCCCCGAGGTGTCTGATTGAAAAATAAAGGATTCTTTCTATAACAAATTTGATCAACTCATAACTTTTTCTGTTAAAAAGAAGAATAAGTTTCAGGTATTGCTCTATATATAATATATGTTCGCAATATATCTACATGTTTTGAATTTTATATGCATTAAGGGTGTATATTTTAAACGAATTTTATTTTTCAGTTCAAAATCGCTGCGTAGTGCAAGCAACATGTTCGTCATCAATCTAGCAGTTTTCGATCTCATGATGATGTTAGAAATGCCGTTGCTCGTCACAAACTCGTTCTACCAGCGTCTATTGGGCTACCAGCTCGGCTGCGATATATACGCAGTATTAGGGTCGTTATCAGGCATTGGCGGCGCAATGACGAACGCCATCATCGCCTTTGATAGATACAAGTAAGTACTCAATAAACGCCGATGTTGGCGGTCTATACAGTGTTTATTTATTTTGTTTATAGGTTGAATCAAACATTTTTGTAGTCAAATTGTCATTACTTAAAGGAAATTACAGTCTTATCAAGTACGCACGATTGTTTTACAGGACGATATCAAGCCCACTAGATGGAAGACTGAACCGTGTGCAAGCGTCTTTACTAATTCTGTTCTCTTGGCTGTGGGCCTTGCCGTTCACCTTCCTGCCTGCCTTCAAGGTCTGGGGACGATTTGTGCCAGGTACAGAACAATATCAAAACTCTACAATTTAAACTTCTATCAGAAATCTTAATTAACATCTAAAAAATCTAGAAACGGCGATCAAAGAAAGATAGCTAGAAACATGCTTACAATAAGATGCAAATTTTATTACTATAGAGTATCTACGCAACATTATTATTTTTTGTAGAATGTGCTTATAGTACTACAACTTATTTGAAATACATTTTACATAAATGAAATTAATTAATGAATGTGTGCTTAAATAAAAATAAATTTAAAAACTGCAACTACATCACGATCGTTTTCTGGGGTGAGTTTCGAGTTACCCGATGAATCGATTGGCTACGATACGTTTATCTGGTCGTTCTCTGATGATTTAGTTGTCGGCTCGATGTATACTGTTAGTAGGGCCTAATATAAATCCGGGTTAGGTATACGCCTGGACGGGTATCACTTCCATCAATAATTTTAGCACATCTCATTAGTACTCTGTATTGCTGGACCCGAACACTTTCCGGTTTGTACAGTGAATGAGCCAATAGATGCAATGAAGCTTATATTTATCAAAGTGACTGTGGGCGAAGTTGATCACATACCATCTCTTGCTATTCCTTACTAAGATTATTGAAAAAAGCATAATCAGTTCGTAATTTTCTAGTAGTCAATTTAGTGTCGGCAACAAAATAATGTGAATGTCAAGAGAGGAGAGCCAGCCAGCGATAAAACTGTCGGCCCGATCTAAATAAACTAGCTGTTTCTGTTGAAAGTAAATTAAATTATTACTTAAACATCTCTTTCTCGCACATAAAATCATCAAATTTAAGAGAAATACAAACAAGATATCTCATATTTATAACATTAATATAATTTATTATCATGTGTTTATAAATTAAGCGAATAAAGTTTATTTACTTAAGCACAATACATTGTATTAACGGATTACGTTGCGATGCGTATATAAACCAAGATTAACGACTTATTATGAACAATTTAGCAAGAAATTGTGCTCATCCGCTGAAAGGCCATTGCTTAACACAAAGCACTGACCGTAATGCGATGAGTAATCGCCTGTTAGAGCAAAATGTATCGTAAAGCAATATGTTTTAATGTGGTTATAATATATGGATATAAAGAGTCGTGAACTTAGAAAGTGTGATTTCGTTCATAAACATTTAAAATAAGTATTACTGTTTCTAATCGTGATAATAGAAATAAAAATTGAGAATAATTTATGGAGCAAATCATGACCACGTGACACGCCAAAATCGAAGACAATTTTGATGACTAATTTATACATAAATAAAATGTAATGACACTAAATTCCTATTACAGAGGGCTTTCTCACTACATGTTCCTTCGACTACATAACGGATGACCAGGACACTAAAATATTCGTGATTTGCATTTTCATCTGGAGCTACGTCATCCCCATGGTCTTCATTTGTTTCTTCTACTCCAAGCTGTTTGGTGCCGTAAGTATTTAATTTAATTCATCTAAATCAACATAATGACATGATATCTAGTCTAGTTAAAACAATATTTTTTTAAACAAAATTTTATTACATCCATGTGTTCCAAGCGAATAATTTTTAGTATACTAACTTGAATCGTTACCAGCAGTAAAAGTGACTGTAAGATTTCAACTAGCAAATTTAAATATTCCATAAAATATTTTGCGTAGGTGTTTTAATGCGATCGGTTAAGAGTACAGACATTCACATGTAAAATATTATAAAAACGTTCGCTTCTAATAAATATTCCGATTGACTTCCAAAGAGATTTGCTGAATGCCACCTTCGAACCTTTTTTTATGGATATGTAAATTATTGTAAGGGTATCGTGCATTTGAAAGCTTCTCATTATTCCATATTACCCGGAGTATAGTGAAATGTCGCTATTATTTTGAATAGCTACCTTGTTGTATTTGAATTAAAAAAAAAAAATCATAATTTTATTCTTTTTACCGAGAATTTAGAAATAGCTATGAATCCGCAACCTATGAATCCGCAACCTAGTACCTACTAACGTATTCATTAGGCAAAGGAAAATCCATTGATATAAAAATACTTGATTAAAAATATTATTCCTCAAAACATAGATGACAAGTAACTAATCTGATGGCAACTAATCTGCCCGAGTGCACTTATAGACACTGGCCCTGCAAGAAACCAAGATCCAGCCACGGGATCTATGATGTTAAATCAAGGAAATTAAGGAATTATCGGATTAAGAAGTTTATAAAATCATGTAAATTATAGCTAATTCCTCTTGCAGTTACAATGTCTTTGGGTATAGTTGACTCACTATCAATATAGATGTAAAGTATAGCGAATATCCGTTGATAAATTGGTTTTATACCAATTAAATTAACACGTCTTAAGGATTAGTTTTCATAACCTCCCCTGACGCCCGTAAATATAGGACCGTAATAAAATACGGATACGAATAAAATCTAATACATTTACTCGTAACACCCGCGGTCTTGAACTACGAACAAATGATAAGTATAAAATTATAAAAAAATATGTTATATTGTATTTTTAGCTTAATATGACATTTTCTAAGATCCTTGTCTATTGAAACTCATAGAAATTTCAATCAAAGTTACACAATGATTGTTACCATGATATGAATCTTGCCCTCAATTTCGGCTTCGCTTTGTTTATATTTCGGATTCACTTTGGAAGTTTATAATTGATAGTGATTAAGGATTCGATGTTTAATGTTAATGCTATACGTCCACCAGAATGTAAAATATACTTCTAAAATAATTAACGACAAAAACTTAACTACACTAAAATAAGTACACTCTATCCACAGTAACTATTATTACATAATATTAATTATTTTCTTATTTAGTTTAGTATGTTATTAACATTAATGCTGACTATATTAACAATATAATATAAAATCGATGTCACTACATGGAAGTAAAGTCCACAAAATACTTTTCTTATTCATTAAATCTGTAATAATCTCTAATAATACCCTGCAAAACGTCAATTTTCCACTTGACATTTCAGGAGAATCTTTTACTAGAGGGATTTAGAGTATAAGGGGTACCATACGAGCGTAGATAAATGCCTATCTGCCTGTTTACTATAATGTATGTGGTTTACTGCAATTACTCGTGGACTAGTCGCCTTTATTAAATTAGCATCCACTTAAATGAGTTTCAACTTGTTGAACATCAATTGGAAACCATTAAATGAGTTCCTAACTCCTCTTCTTTAGCAGATAGTGAAGCGGGAAGATTAAAGGATGCTAATAAATTAAAAATTCTACTGAAGGTTACCCCATAGTCAAACATCAAAAGCAAATATTTGAATGAATTAGTTTTATCTGACTTTCATTTGCTTCATACAATGTATGAGGTGCATTAATCTATACATATATAATAGTTTATAGTTATGTTATACATAACTAGTTGCTTCCTGCATTATTGTTACCAGAGACATGCCTTTAGACTTTGTTTATTCAACTATACAACTATACAACAATAACAAATTTCAATTTTATTTTTGGGATACATTACATAGAAATGAATCGTACAAAATATTTTTATCCCATGTTCGTAATAAGAATAAGAAAAATAATAAATTGTCTATGATCTCATGCCCCAAAGGATGAGATCATAGACAATTTATTACTTTTTAAAGATTTGACATATTCCTTACATTTCCTTTGACTTTTTTGGTATGATTTAATTTTATTCGACGTAGATTCGCTGAAAATATTTTTTATTTTTATTTTTGAAATATTTCATGCGTACAACCTAATCCTTACACACAATAGATTGATGAATGTTGAAACCTTAAAAAATCGGCTTATGAAATCTCGAACAAAATACTCATTTCGAATCTTCAATATTTCCATTGTATCCTCCAGATGTTCATAAAGGATTAACTAGTTAAAATGAGAGCAATTTGCGGGAATTTACTAAAGCGTACTTATCCAATACGAGAGGAAATCGAATAGAATCGGACGGAATGGATAAAGAATGTTATAAAAAAAGAAAATACTGACTGGGCTCGAAGGTTTAACGGCGTTTATTTGTTTGCATTCTGAGCGCCAGTAACTGATACAGATTTTTGACTTAATCTCATAATACCGAAATATTCATTCACGTGATATTTTTTAAAATATAATATAAACCTTTTTGTAACCGAGTATTTCTAAATCAGTATTCATAAAACGTTTACACATTCTCAAAACGAATTACAGGATTTCCTTTAAAAAGGCTTATAAATGTTGCACCGTACCTAAACCTCGTAAGCCAAGACTTTTATACGTTATGAAAATATAAATATTTTATTAATGGATTAATTCTATAAAGAGTTTTTCTTTACCATATAATCTCAATTTTGACTTATACAAACTGTTATTTAGCTTAACGTTTTGCTTTTTTAAATATTTATATTAGACGTGGATATTAAGCCCCTCATCAAAGTGTGAAAACTTATATTCTTCAGACGTAAAGTTTAAACACATTTACAGAAACACAAGAAATCTTGGGCACTAGGTCAGTGAAGTGAACAAGTCAATATAGCTGGGGCACACGATCGACCGATAGCCCCTTCCGTTCAAATATTTCTGCAGTCTGATTTGCTTTCAAATATACTTTATTCTTGGTAGAAAAGTTTGCAGAATTGAAATTCTACTCACTATAGACTAGCTGCTGAAAGTAGACCATACTTTATTTAAATTGCTCAGGTGTATTAACTTATAAATACCTACAGTCTTCCTTTATTTAATATAGATAAAACAAAATCAATAGATTAAAAGTAAAGTTACATGTAAGTAACAAAAAAACCAAAAGACTTCTTTAAAAAAGAAAACGGCTTTTAAAGTCTAATAATTTCATTCGATAAATTTGGATATGCTCACGCTTTATTATTAGCAGTACCTACTTGTTCCTATATCTTTCCTTTTCAAAAAACTTGTCACATACATCAGAAAATATTATTTTCTGATTTTTTATTATGTTTTTCAATAAAAAAACGAGTTTAATTGCTTTGAAAGAAAATAAAACGTGACATTTTAATGATCAACGTCATAATAAGCATGCTAACGAACACATTTAAAGGAAATTCGAAAAACTTTACTAAATATATATTTGAATAAAATTTTAAATGTCAAGGTTCAAGTGAATTACCTTCTTATAAAGATTTCGTTTAAATTTAATTAAAACAGAATCATTGCTTCACAACGACAGGCGGGATGAGACTGCCGTAAAAATCGTTTTCATCTTTCAGAAACATTGAGGTTTCATGGAAATTAATTTATTTCCGACATCAAAGGGATTGGGCGCTATTATACCGGAACCAGCCCTAATCGTTTTAAGGACACAAAACATTGAGTTATAAAGGTTTCCTGCTTAATATTCCGAAATTATTTTCCATATTATTATTGACTTTGAATAATCAATTATTTTATAGCGAAAATTCCTTTATATATTTTTTTATTTAAAATTATCTGGAGGTGATCGCTTCATTCCCAAATCAAAATCTATGTAGTATGGGCGGAGAACGTCCTTATAAGCGATTTCAGTCACGTTAGCCATTCATAAGGAAATCTAGCCAAACGCAAAAAGTAATAGATAAAATTTGTACATACTCGATAACTCGATACAGGTACGTCTTCACGAGCGTATGCTAAAAGAACAAGCCAAGAAGATGAATGTGAAATCCCTGGCCGCGAACAAAGAGGACTCGGGCAAGAGCGTTGAAATAAGAATCGCGAAGGTTGCTTTCACAATCTTCTTCCTGTTTCTGTGCTCATGGACACCATATGCCTTTGTCACGATGACCGGCGCATTTGGAGACAGGTAATATTCGTAACTATTTTAATTGTGTTTATAATTAATCTCATACAATGCGTGAAAGAATATGTCACAGGGAAACCTAATTTTGTGAGATGATTTTAATCAGCGTGATGGAATAATCTCCAGGCCTTGCGCCTTGCCTAGTTGTTAAAGAGTTAACAATCTGTGACTGTAACGTGCCTAAAGCAATTTATAAAGAAAATTGAAACTTATATTGAAATTTATTAAAAAAAATTCACAAATTAAAATAGTTATTTATAATAAAATATGAATCATAAATCCATACAAATGTTTATTATAACTTTGATAATAAACTACTGTTAATGATCTTAAAGATTTGCAATAAGTAACAAACATAATTGGAAGATTTTATCCAAACTTGCTTTCGCTTATTTCGGCTACCTTACGACTTTCATGTCTGTATTACCTCTCAACAGGTCCCACTAATTTACATTTAGTAATAATCTCTTCTTTTAAAGCTCGTATCAACGTTTAATGAGAATAATATGCTAATTTCTCTCCACGCGAGACCGAAAAATACCTTTGAACGGATACGAAAATAAAAATGTCAGTCTATACATTCTCTGAATCGGTAGCGGTTTTTTAACTGTCAAGTCGCATATATTTGGCAACTTAATATACTATTTAATGCAATGTTATTTAATTTTTTAAGAATGAAAAATCCATTAATGAACCGTCAACCGTGCAACAGTCAATCTTTTTTTCGTTTGTTTTGTTTGTATTGTAAATAACTTTGAATCGTTATTTTTGATCAGCAAATAGTTGATAAAGTAATTTGTAATTGAGAGATTTGAATTTTATTTTAGCTCTTTTTCCTTCTATAAGATCCAACCCATCTTATACAATCACCAGTCTAATGAATACCCTTTTCTTTAGGAGTTTATTAACACCAGTGGCAACCATGGTGCCGGCAGTGTGCGCGAAAATCGTATCATGCATCGACCCATGGGTATACGCAATTAACCACCCAAGATACAGGTAATATATAAAAATATGACTTATTGATATTTATATATACTATAGTCGAGATGGCCCAGTGGTAAGACCGCGTGATTCTTAACCGATGATCGTGGGTTCAAACCCGGGCAAGCACCACTGAATTTTCATGTGCTTAATTGTTGATTATAATTCATCTCGTGCTTTACGGTGAAGGAAAACATCGTAAGGAAACCTGCATGTGTCTAATTTCACTGAAATTCTGCCACTTGTGTATTCCACCAATCCGCATTGGAGCAGCGTGGTGGAATAAGCTCCAAACCTTCTCCTCAAAAAGAGGAGAGGAGGCCTTTACCCCAGCAGTGGGACATTCACAGGCTGTTACGGTTACGGTATATATACTATATTCTACTTACCTAAACGATAAACCGACATAGTGTTGACTTTCTACTTTTTATAAAATAAATATTACAAACAGTAATTATATTATGAACAGAATTTCGTACCTACTGAAGATCTATAAAAACGAACTATAGACAATTATTAATTCAATCATCGATGTCAATCATATACAATATTGCAAAGGTCTTACAATATAGAGAAAATGTTTTTTCTCGGTTTAATAATTTTAAATACGATATAATTTATTTCACTTATTTAGAGCGGAGCTACAAAAAAGATTGCCATGGATGGGAGTTCGAGAAGCGGACCCGGACAGTGCGTCTACTGCTAGTGGCGCTACAGCGCAGACGCAGAATCCAACAGCCGAAGCGTGAATAAACTAAACTGACCCTTACTACAACAATGATAAAGCTGATTTAAACTCGTTAATCCTTTCGTAAAACGGCGCGATTAGAAATTGTGACATTAGTTTTTTTTTAATTTTTAAACTTAAGTAACACTGTCAAAGTAGTTTTCAAATTGAAGGAAAATTTGAATTGATTTGACGTATCGTTTTATGGAGGCAATGATGAGTGCAAGATAGCCGGACTACGCCTTTTTCTTTTTATATTAAAAAGTTTTCTAATTGAAAGTAGATTAGAACGTTTTTACACTGTATTATTAATCGTGTATATTTTTCTAGTTGTTTTTAAGGTAACAATTTTTTATTAGTTTAAGCGATCAGTATCTTGTGAAAAAGCGTTCTATTTTGCGTTATTTTTGTGCCAAAAAGCAATTATAAAAATTAAAAAAAAATCGGATAGACCCCAACGACTCAAGCGAACGAATTGACGAATAAAGAGATTTATTGTAAGCTGCGGTTTTATTTGTACTACTTCCGAAACGATACCTAGCCATTGAATATATCCCTTTAGATAGATAAAGGGATTCTGTCGAAAATATATAATTTAAAAAAAAGTACAAGTACATGTACGTAACTGATCCATAGGTGTTGGTTGATTTAAATTACTTATTAAATGCTCCAAAAGGTACCTAGTTCCTTCACCTAAAATAAAATATTAATTAAGTATTTCTGTATTAAACCTTAACGACATTCGAAAGATGCACGATTAACCTTTGTAATATTTGTAATAGAAATACAAAAAATATATAGTCTACTGCATGTATAAAATAAACGGTGAGCCAAGACGCGACAATAGGTGATTCATATCAATAAGATAATTGGAAAAACTTTCGATGTCTGATAAAAACTTTTCAATTTTCTTATAATAATATATATCTAGCTTCTGCTATCAATATCTCATTGGCCTTTTAAAAAGAGCATTGACTTGCAAATAGCAAGCCAAGCACAAAGCAGCTTACCGAGGCTCTTTTATCGGGGAATCACCGGCCACTCTAATGAACTCTAAGACATCGATAGACATTTTTATAACAGAATTCAATTTTATGCGATCTTTGTTTTGAAATTGTAAAGGATCTATTTCTTTACTTCCGTAAAACATACTTTAATTTTAAATTGTTTTAACTTGTAATAAATATTATTCAATTTTAATCTTAAAATCACCAATTTTTTTTTAATAAGCTCTATCCAATATTACATATTTACTAAGAATTGAGGAACATACAATTAATACAAATATATTATTCAAAACGATCATATTAAAATTACTTAGGATATAGGTAATATAGATTAGTCCTACATACGCTCTGTGTGGTTTTTTTTTAAATAATCTCATTCATTATCACAAAAAAAAAACATAATAAATTGCAATTTTGAAGTCAATTTTTAAATAGATACTTAATTTTAAAAAAACTTAGAAAAAGAAATGTCACAATAACGCCACTAACATAACCACAAAAACAGCAAAGTCGACGTAATCTTCTTGTTGAACTTCAGGAATGAGAAGTTCGCCAAACTCATTAGGTCGTAGTTGGCTGTAAGCCTTGAGGCCGTTACATAAATACTTCGCTTTGAACGTACATTTTGTTTGACATACGACCGGAGCTCGCATATGAATTCTCAGAATAGGCTTCTAATGAAGTGTTATCAAAATGTTCGCCTCTGATTGTCTACTAAACGTAAAAAATATATATTTTAATGACTGTCGTAGTAGTTAAATGTTTTGATGCAGCGTGATGGAATAAACTAGCCACCTGGCTGTGGGTTACAGTGTGTTATTTTAATTTTATATATAAATTAAAAACATTTTGAAGAAAAAAGACTGCAAAAAAATAGGTATATGAGACTAATAATATTAAATTAATAAAATAGACAGTGACTCTTTGCGTGTGGCTGTGGCTCTCCACCTGGGCTGCGATGTTTGTCAACCACACCGATGCATCTGCGGGTCCATGGTGGGTGCCAACGGTCATCACGCATTGAGTTACGGACGATGCTCGGGGAGATTTCCCCCGACACCACGCTCTTAACGACATTGTCCGGAGGGCCTTGGTTTCGGCGAATGTCCCATGCGTCCTGGAACCACCTCCGACCTCCACTCAGTCGCTCCGATGGCAAGAGACCAGATGGTTTGACACTGGTCCCATGGCAAAGGGGGAGGAGTTTGTTGTAGGATGCTACCTGTGTCAATACCTTCGCGGTCTCTCACCTGGCTCTCACAACACGGACGGCTGGGGAGGCTGCTGAGAGTGCAGCAGCAAGAAAGTGGGAGAAATATGCCCCCTTGTGTAATTTTTTTTTATTTGTGCCACTAGCGTTCGAGACGTCGGGATGTTGGGGGTCAGATGCCCTTGCTTTAATCAGGGAGATTGGCTATCGCCTTAGAGAGAGGGGATTTGACAGTCGCTCCGGGTCCTACCTGGCGCAGAGGTTGTCCATTGCCGTACAGCGTGGAAATGCGGCCTGCATTATGGGCAGCTTTGCGTCGGGTGGGACGGGACTACTTTAAATACGACTTTATTAAAAAAAAAATTGACAATGAAATTGAGTTATATTTCTGTTTTGTAAATTACATATTTCATATTTTAAATGATGTGCTTGTATTATATTGATATAAATAGAATTAAGATCCAGAATTATAACTTATGAACAATAAAACTTTTATATTTAAGAAAAAAAAATATTTTTCATTGCAACGGCTAATCTAATAATACTTTATTATTTGTAAATGTTATGCTTGTGTGCTAAAGGTTATTATAAAATTAACGAATTTATGGATAGCAAGCACACCTTGGGAATGTAACGATCGCCTCTTGGCCTCTTCTTTTCTTTTTACACTTTGGAATGAAACGTAATATTTAAAAAACCGCAGCGTTTCATTCGCTGGATCTTTTCAGGGCTGGGTGTTCCTTTTCCGAACCGAAATCTATACGACAAACCCATTTTTATCATGTTCTCCATCCGCAATTGAACAGCATGATAAAATTAAACTGTTTATAATTTAACCATCAATATTAAGAGCGAGATAATTTACTAATAATCTTTTTAAAATAGGAATTAAGAAAACAATCTCACCATAAACATTTATTAAGGAAAACAAAAAAAAAGTTTTGTTAAAAATGTTTTATTAAATTCCGTGATCTGTTGTTTTGTCGCTTTTCAAAATATTTACAATTATTTCAAACGCTAAGTACAAGACAAAATGAATGGAATGTCACTTGTATAATTATATTATGTTGAAGTAATAAATAAAAATTCTTATTTACCAAACTCGGATAAAAAGACACATAGAAGTACGTCCTTTAATTTTTAATTACTTTCTTATATTTTTTTAATGATATTTATATTGTACATTTTAAATAATAATAATAAAAACATTTAGATAATAATACTTTTGTTTAAAATTTACATAATTTTAAAATGCAACTTTACTGTAGTTTATTTTAGTGTTATCATTATGTTTAGTAAAAATCGATATTGCTCATTACATTATTGCTGTTCAAAATACACTAACAATAGGGTTAGTTTAAATATTTTCGTACTCAAAACTTAACTAAAGAACGTCATTCTATTCATCCGTGACAACTCCTTAAACACTATGTGATGTCATTTAAATTGCAGATATAATAAACATTGCTATTCCTCTGTCCATAGACAAGTTGCAATTTATAAAAAACCATTAAAAACAATTTAAAATGACCGAGTCACGAATAAAACACGAAATATCTAGCTGTTTCTAAATGGTTATAACACATTTCCTTATAATAATTACAAGTAAAAATAGAAATTCATGCTAACTTATTTTTTTTTACAAAACCTACTTAATAATCTCCTACGTGCTTAAAAAAAAAACAGGATGTTTCCAACACAGAGAAATATTATCAAAGATTAAAATTTAGAACTTAGTTGTATGTAAATTTAAAATTCGCAGTTTTATTCATAATGACATGTTGGAAAACGAAGATCAGTGTTATAAACACGCTTTGTATAATGTTAAAAATATCTCATTGTACATCTTAATAATTGAATTTAATGACGTATAAATATTGTATGTCATATTTAAAAAAAATCCAATTGAAATAACAAGTCTTTCTAACAATTGTCATTATTTAAATAATACGACTTTTACATTTTATGAACTACATGTAAAATATTCTTATATAATGAATGTGACTACAGATTTGATAATTTATTTTATAGTAATTTCAACGCAATAAATTTTGTATATACTGTTTTAAATATTGTATGTGAGTATTATTGTGCAAATAAAAAAGATTATTTAAAAAAATTGGATTTTCATAGTGATCTTGAATGAATAGAGTGCGTAGAATTTTATTTGTGTACTTAGCCTGAATTATATTTATATCTGTCAATAAAAGGTTAGTTACAGTTGAAGAAGAATTCTTGAAGTTGAAGAAGAATGTTGAAGAAGAATTCCAAAAAACTATTTAAACATATTATAGATAAAACAGCAACAAACTGTTTGCTAGTTTTGTAAAGCATACAAAATTATACTAACTTATTACTTTATTTTATAATAATCTTTTATCAGAATAGTAATTAAAAACATATTTTATTATACAATTATGGTTTTCCGTCAATGTAACCAAATGTTTATATTGTTCAAATCAATCTACCAATACTGACTTTGAAAACTGGTCAATGAATGTACCAAAAGTATGATTAGAAGAAAATATTGTGAAGCCATAATGTCACAATGAGATATTAATAACTCGCCACTTTGTAAGAACTAAGACCGATGCTTATTACGGTTTATGCTCTGGATAACACGACGACCCCACCACTCCTCCAGATTAAATGGTCTAAAATTAGCCAGCTGTCGAGGACCTAAAACGTCTTGATAGTATTTTGCATCATCACTGCCTCTTTCTAGTTCACGATTTACCTGAAATTTTTAATTATTATTATTAATTATATAGGTAATAAATACAAGTAGCAATCTACACACACATAATAATTCTTTTATTATATTTTTATTCATATTAATTTGTAAAATATATTTAAAATTGCTTTATACCCTTAGAGATTGTATATTGTTAAAAAAAATATGATATTTCTATCATGCCTATCCCTACAAGCCACAACGCAATTTAGTGTAATTGTAAACATCTTTCTAAAATATTAAAATGTTATATAATATAAATGATTTTATTTTGATTGTGCAGTTTTATTACAATTTTTTCTCTCTTTTTAAGAAGCATTAAAAGTATGCTTACTCAATTTGAAAATCAGTAAAAAAATAATCATATTTTAAATAGCTAAATCTAAAGTGTTATTCATAATAATTGCAAAATATTATTCAATTTATATGGCTGACTTCAATATCATAAAATAATTACCTTATTCCAGGATTCAAAAATATAATTAATCAGATCATCATGGTGATTGCTGTTATTCTGGTTATTGTTAGCAGTCTGTGCTGGTGGGCTGAGTCGGGATCCATTGTGACCATTGCCATTGTGACGCTTGCCACCTCCCATGTGTGGTAGAGATCTAGGTCCACTGTTCACATAATTTGATCTGAAAAGATACATAAAACTAATGTAAAAACTGTTGTTCTTAGAACATAAAGTCATTAGTAATTATATACAAAAGTGATGGTCTGTTTTTATTATCTTGTAAAATATTAAACATTTTATTATAAGATATTAGATAACAGATGGAACTAAATTTATGTGCAATAAGTAAGTATTAAAAATACAATCATATTAAATTCAACTTTTTTAACAAAAAAAATCTTATTAATACTATTAAAAAAACTTAGCATTGTCGAAATTTTCCACATTGTTACAAATTAAAATACAATTGTTTTGGATTACCCTGCATTGAATTTTTAACAATTTGAAAGTACAATTGTATATGACTATCGATTAATAATATCATGGAGTATGGATGCACTTTCGTGACTTCGTGTTTAGTAACGAGATAAGAATTGATAACAACATAAATAAAACAAATCTTTGAATGAAAACGGATTCGCTACAAAATATAAATTTATTATTTTTTAAAGATAAATTTTAGACACGCTAAAAACACGTTCTATGAATAAAGATTTGTGTAGCGATATTTAAGATCCTCGTATAGACTTGTTGAGAAGCAAAAAAAAGGGATCGATATATTAGATTTTGTATTCTTAGACTTTATTGACAAAAAGACCGCTTATTTAACTCAGTGATCACGTAACATATCTATGTGAAAGGATTGCAAGAGAAACGTTAGTACAACAAAGCATCGTTCTCACCTCATATTATTTCTATCCATTTTAGACTTAGAAAATTGAATTCAAGCACTACTTTACTATTTCCTTATGATTATGAACACTTACACCTAACCATTTAAAGTAAACGTAAAGTTATATATAAAACACGAAATAAATGCAATTTTTATTAAAATATGAAAAAGGAAGATAAATACACAAGACGCCACATACGACAAGAAAACATCAATTCAATTATCTGTCAACATTGTTACAGCTGTCTATCCTCCATTACTTGTCCAATATGATTGGTTAAAATTTAACATTTAGCCATTTTAGCCAATCCTGGTAAAATACTATTTACCACATAAAAATCGAGTGATACACAGACTCATTATTATAATTTTAAAATAACTTTAGAATACAGCTACATGAATATTTATTCGATTTTTATATTAAAGATATTATATATAAGATATATATTTATATTTGATTTCAATAGTAGCGAATGTTTATAGCGTAGACAGAGAATTTCTCAGACAGAGAATTTTGTCTACGGTTTATATTATAGTCTAAACTCTAGTCTTGTGCGTCTGTGGTCCTGATCTTGATTTCTGATGATAAAATTATCTTTTAAAATATGTTTATGTTGAAGGAATTTAATGAAAACATCAATTACTTCTATATATAGATTGTAGTAGTATTTCAGTGCAATTTAGTGTGAAGGATTGCTATGCAATAGTATTCATAACACATATACAATGTCTGAAAAAAATGGATTTGATCAGCTACGAGTGAAATATAAGGTGCGTCTTATAACCTTACCCATATTTATAAAATTATTTTCTTTATTTGAGTGAAAGTACAATATTCAACTGTTGCAGGATGTTTTATCAAAAGCCTTCGCGTCAAATAATATCGAGTTACTCGAATCGTTTTCCAAGAGTGCCAATGAAACTGACCGGAAAGCTGCAATGGACCAAGCATTTCGAGATAAGCTTCTCGAATTGCTTATTGAAGAACCTAACACCCTGGAGAACTATGTTTGTTTTTGTATAGAATCTTGTAGGCGACAGATGGTAACGCCAACAATGCCCGTAGTCCTTCTTGGTGATATATTCGACGCGCTCACTTTGAACAAATGTGAGAAGTTGTTTACATATGTGGAAAATGGTGTTAATATTTGGAGGGAAGAATTATTCTTTGTAGCTTGTAAGAATAATCTATTGAGAATGTGCAATGATTTGCTGCGAAGGCTGTCTAGGTCACAGAATACCGTATTTTGTGGTCGAATTTTATTGTTTTTGGCGAAATTTTTCCCTTTTTCCGAACGTTCTGGTCTTAACATAGTATCGGAATTTAACCTGGAAAATCTAACAGAGTTTGGTGGTGATAATTCTAGTACACTTAAAGATGCTCTGGATGAAGACATGATAGTAGATGATGAAAAGAATAAGCTTTTAATAGATTACAATCTGTACTGTAGATTTTGGAGCTTACAAGATTTCTTCCGTAACCCAAATACATGCTACAATAAAATTCAATGGAAAACATTTGTTGCAGTAAGTAGCCTTTGTATTAATCCAATAAAATTAATAAACTTTAGAAATTACTATTTCATTTTATTAAATGTTTTCATATTATTCAGAGCCCTTGCTCTGATTGTAGTATATTTTTATTTACAAGGTTAACGAAAAAACTTAAAAGTTGTTAGTAATATAGTTGAAAGATGTTATTATAGTTAAAACAGACAGTAGTAGCATATTTAGCTGATAGATTCATGATTATGATAGAATATGTAAATCTTTGAAACCAATTGTGTTTTAGCATTCCGGTAGTGTTCTGTCAGCCTTCTCTTCGTACAAGCTAGAAGCTGTTGAACTTCAGAAATCAAAACTGAACAGATTGAAAGCAGTCAATTCAGATGTGGAGATGCACGAGAACAAAGAGCAGCACTACTTCGCCAAATTTCTCACTAATCAGAAACTTCTAGAATTACAATTATCAGATTCTAATTTCAGAAGATGTGTTTTGATTCAGTTTCTAATTCTGTTTCAATATTTAACATCTACAGTGAAATTTAAAATGTAATGTATATTTAAATTTTAATTTATTAGTTTTCTATACAATTATTCTTCATTGTACATCATATCAAACAATATAGAAAATCACTTTAGATTAATTATTGTGTACTATGGCCAATTAGCCCTATCTTCCAGCCCAACAAATCAAAAGGGAGATTTTAACATTAACAGTAGTAATATTATAGTAATAGTAGAGGAAAAAAATTCATTTGGGCAAAGTCACAATTTACATTGTATATTCACAATACTTATATTTGACAGGGAATCTCAAGAATTAAAGTCTGATCAAGCTGATTGGGTAAAAGAGACAACAGCACTAGTATACCGCTTGCTAGCCGAGACACCACCAAATGGAAAACGTTTTGCTGAATGTGTGAAAAGTATATTGAAGAGAGAGGAACATTGGAATACTTGGAAGAATGATGGATGTCCAGGTTGGTGCTATTTCCTTTTATATGAAAATAAGTAAATTTGTTCATAAACCATGAGATAAAAAAAAAACCTTAGATTTAGCTATTTCATGCAATTTACTAATTAACTTAACTACTCATATCCACTTTAATTTTATTTCCAAAATTCAAATAACTTTGTCGACATTCAAATAACAATTTTTTTGCGAATCCACAAATAATATCATAGATTCTTATTTTTTCTATTTCTGGCGTGTATCTATGTTTGAGCGAAATATTCTACCAATGATATTGTGTCAGTTCCATGTTAAAATTGTTTATTTGGCCTTACTCCTCTTGTGGTTGAAATAGGATATAAAAAAATATTATAAAATTAAGATATTAAATTATTAAAATACACAGGTATGTGCATAAAGGAATAGACGCCTTAATTAAATTTTCTTGGTTTTAATTTATTATCTTCAATTTTGATATTAGTTTAATAAAAAAAAAAACAAAGACTATATAAAACTATATATTAAAAAAAATATTACTCTTACCTTCTGTACAATATTACTATTTTCATAGAATTTCAGAAACCCAAGCCACCACCAGTTCAAGCAGAGAGTAATGAGGAAATTAAAAGAGCAAAAAAGAGACGACGACCTGTGGGTGATATAATTAAAGAGTATGAGGGTCAGGACAAATTCTTTATGGGGAAGTAAGTCATTTAATATATAGAGTAGAGAATGTTAAATTTATCTAATATATTTTATAGATACTAAACCATTTATATATTACATATACATATTACTTGCACATTGTACATAAAGCTTCAATAAGTATAAGTACTTAAAAAAAATATATATAAATTATATTTATTAAACTATGTTTGCAGTATTTTCTAATTGCAAAAAATATATTTTCATTTTTCAGCAATGATTTGACAAAGTTGTGGAATCTCTGCCCAGACAATCTTGCTGCTTGCCGAACTAAAGAAAGGGACTTTATGCCATCATTAGGTTAGTCTACTGTAAAAACATATAATTGATTTTTTGTTTTTAAATTATGGTATAAAATAATTCTTTTACTTAGGCATTGCATGATAAACATATATTAAGTACAATATTTCATTTTAATATTTCATTTTCCACATATAAGTATGTGTGTAGGGGGTTATATTTCGTTTCCTAATTTGTATTAATAATGTATGCTCTGATTGTAAATTACAAAAATTAAATAGATATTAAATTATATTCATGTACATAAGTAACCTTATAGTTTTAGTAAGTATTTAATTAGTGTTGATTAAATTCTACGAACTAGTAAAGAACAAATATTTATGTTATTTTTACAATATAATATATATTAAGCAACTGGGGATTACATTTAATACTTATAATTTCAAGCATGACGAATATTTCCATATAAAATTTAATTGATATACCTTTCGAAGTGTTGACTTTAAATATGTTTTGATTGGTCTAAATATAAAAAAAAGAAAGCTAATATTAGTATTGTATAATTTGATGATGAGGGAAAACAATATGTAATTGAATCATTAACAGTATCGTGTGCCCGCAGAGTCGTACATGGTGGGCGCGGGCGCGCGAGCGGGCGGCGGCGGCGGCGGGGGGTGGGGCTGGCGCGCGCTGCGCCTGCTGGCGCGCCGCTCGCCGCACTTCTTCGTGCACACCAACAACCCCATCGGCCGCCTGCCCGACTACCTCGACGACATGGTAGCACTAGAACACTCGATTATGTTATACGTATTTAGTAGTGGTATCCAGACTAAAGTAATGTGTGTCGCCGCGAAGTATACCTAGAGTTGAAACATATATCAGGTGATATTTATACTAAATTTTGTTGATGGACAAAATGTAATTACAATGCTAATTGCTACATAGCAGGTTTTTTTAAATTATATTTTTGAAAATTAGTTTAATAGCGGTAAACTAACGAAAGAATTCTCTAAATTGGACTTTTTGAAATTATTTTTTTTCAACCTTATGCTTAAGATAGATTGGAGATTTTTGACATTATTTACCTTAGTGCAAACAACTGTGCACTCTTAGTTATTACTTTCCCTTTAGAAAATTTCATATATTTAAAACGACAACATTTAATTTACTTTATATTACTAAAGTAAGTAAATCGTCCATGGATTTCGAGACCCATTAAGAATCTGATCCTTATGCATATGAATGTATCCACGATTATTTAACAGGTTAAAAGAATAACGCGTGAAGTCGCCGCAAATGCTGCTTCGAACAACACGAACGGAGATGCCTCTGGTGGCTCTAATGAGAAACCTATTAAACAGGTAAATTTAATCAGAAAACAGATATATCTCAATATTCCTTTTTTTTTAAAGTGGAGGTTAAGAAAGATCTATAAATAAATTAATATTTGTGTATATTTTTAAAGGAACCATCTGAGGAAGAAATGGCTGAAGAACAAATAGAAACAGATATTATAAAGGAAGAAGATACTACTGATATGGAACAGGTATATTCATATTGTGTAATTAAACATTAATTTTACACATTTTATCAATTTGTTTATTATACAACCGAATTTCTGACATGATACATATTTGAACTAGTTTCCTTCTAGTAAGAGGGGGATGATGATAAATTGCGAGTTTTAAATTCATTTTTTTTATTTCACAAGGGCGTATAAAAATATTTATTAAAAAACATTAGTTAAGTTTTTCATGTGAATAAATAATTTATGTCAATTAAAGGTGCCAGACTCCACACATGGAGAAGATGAAGATAAAGTCGACCGGTCAAGAGTCACTATGATAACCCCCACTCAACTAGACGCTCTAGCTACTAGCCTCACAGACTGGAAGAAGCTAGCAGTGAAACTTGGCTACAAACCTGATGAAATACAATTCTTCGAAACAGAAAATGCAACAGATATTGCTAGAGCTAAAAACATGCTACAGTTGTGGTTTGATGATGACGAAGATGCATCAGTGGAGAATCTCCTTTACATCATGGAAGGACTGGAAATGACAGAAGCCTGTGACACACTTAAATCTGTTAAATGATATTTTTGAAGTTAAATGAAATAGATTTTAAATCATGTCAAGATATGATGATGTACTGACATCCAAACTATATTTTTTATCTGTGGTATTATAAGTTATGACAGATAATAAAAAAATATTTTCACATTCGTTTTTTTTCTATCTTCAAGGCTTAAAGACATTTTATTTCTCATAAAAATGTCAAATGTAAATGTCTGCTATACTTAGAGTTGGTATGTATGAAAAAATTTTGTACAAATAAAAATTTCTTCGCAAAATTTTCTTTCTGATTTGTATATAAATTATATTTTGAAATAAAAAAAAATTATTAACATATATTTTTTTCGAATTAAAAAAATCGAATTGGATGGTATCAATATAGAATTTTCTTTGAGCTTCGCAAAACAACTATTTAAATAAAAAGTACCTGGCCGTCGTAAAAATCTAATAAACGCCACAAAAAAATTTGGCCGAGCCGCTCTCCTACTTTTATACCATTTGATTGCGCATTCCAATTTAGAAGAATGCAAATCTCCACCAAATTTTGCTATGCCATTTGTATCAATAAATCGCAAGGACAGTCGACAAAAATAGCCAGGTTTCACATAAAACGAGATTGTTTCTCGCACAAAGCGTACCTTAATGCTCCAGCTCACATTTTTTGAGTTCAAATATAAAGAAGTACTTCTAATATAATTTGTATAATATTATTCAGTCATTCAATTAGTGAAAAATATAAACCTGATATTTGCAGACAAGGAAGTCGTGTATCACATTAGTTATTTTATTAGTTATGAACACGGGTATAGACAATTTAAAATTTTTTGAGATGAAAAGAGCTCGTAAAGTTTATACGTTCAAATTAAAACATTCTTGTAAACTTTTGGTAATAAAGATTTATACAAGCATACATTTTAAAAATAGATGAGACAACCAATCATTATTCTAATTTTAATAAGTTAGTAACAAATTCTTCAAGAAAAGTAATCCATAACTAATTAATATCAATTCAAGTAGCCGCCATCTTGAAAAAGGCCCGTCAGGGTAAAAATAGTATGTTTTTTTGTAGGAAATTATATTTGCTACTATTTTTAGTTGAAAGTTTCTTCTCAATAGTTAATATTGTTCGAAACAGTTAAACGAGTTTAATTGTATTTGTCAAATATTGTAATGGTTAAATAAACAATTGACAGATTGTAAATGTCAAATTGTGCAAAAATGTCAAACTACCTACCAAATTCTCTGAAAGTTTTATGTGAAACGTTTTTTTAGAAGAATGCTGAGAATTGACTTCTAAAACAAAAAATACTTTTCTAGATAGATAGACAAACTAATCTAAAAAGCTAATTGTTAACTTTCGCACAACATGCTCAGTCAGAGCTTTTATATAGACACGGTATTTATTTAATCTTTGTTTTACTTATTATAGTGTACAGTGTTGTACATATTCTTTCTTATAAAATTATATTATTTATCTCATTAACGGCGCTGTTGCATGGGAGGCGGAGTGTGCGGGGCACTTTGTCGGGACAGTTCGCAAATGGCGGTAAAAATACTGTTTACCAATAATATGCTATATTAACAATGAATTTTTTACTCGTTTTTTTGACATGTTATTCATATTATGTAATTTTCACTTTTCAGGTTTGATTGGTGTTTTTTAATAAGAGTAAAAAAAGTTTTTTACCATGCTCCAATTTTTTCTAATAAATTCCAAAAATAAGATGGCGCCAAATTTGGGACCCGCACCGGATGTTAGTGACCTATACTACGTCACTGTTCATTTAACACAGTCAAGATGTAAAGTTACAAACGGAACTAACAAAATATCTCGTAAATGTAGAATAGTATAGGAAGATAGTTTTTACATTTAAAAAAAACAACATACTATGTTAAAATGCTCTTAAAAAGAAATTGATATTGAAATTCGTCTGGGTAGGTACTACCCACTCATCAGATATTCTATCGCAAAACAGCAGTACTCGGTATTGTTGTGTTCCGGTTTGAAGGGTGAGTGAGCCAGTGTAATTACAGGCACAAGGGACATAAAATCTTAGGTCCTAAGGTTGGCTATGTAAGCGATGGTTGACATTTCTTACAATGCCAATGTCTAAGGGCGTTGGTGACCACTAACCATCAGGTGGCCTATATGCTCATCCGCCTTACTATTCGATAAAAATTTGGTAACTTTGTACATATATAATTGTAATGACATATTGCTGAATTGACTGACATTATGATATCGGCAATTTATAATTTTGTTACTACTGTTTCTGTGTACTAAGTTATTCAAGCTGTTTATATTTATCATAGGAAAAATATGTAGCTAGTATATAAATATATTCATACGACGATTTCCGAAGGAAACGCGTACGGTTGAGATTTATAAAACCATTAAACAATGTCGGCCGTTCCGAAATTATAACTTGCACGCATTTCCTCATCGCTGCTGACTCACGGTGTGCCTAAAACAGAACTTATTACTTACAGAATTAAGCGAACAAACCGGTACATGCAAAAATATCTTCTTCCACGTTAATTTAAAGCCTAAACAAACCGCGTTTATAAAGTTGTATGTCAATAATACAACCACTTTTAATTGGTCCACAGAGTGTCTTTTGTAGCTCAATGCTTGGGATACATTCTGAGAAATATACAGAGGTTAACGGTTCAGTTTATATTGGACGCATTTCATCGCCACTGCGATGTTTACAGAATCGCGGAATAGTCGCTGCACCGAAATTAGTTCGAAACGAATACGTCAATGGGTAGACGAAGCTTAGTGCTGCGCGAGCGGTCGATCCTAAAATATTTATATTTTTATGATTCGATACGAGACTAGATATTTTTATATTAAAAATATACGGCAACGGGCGTGACGTGCGTGCGCAACAGTTGCTTTGGCTCGGAATTTGTGAATTATACGAATATTGATGTAAGTAAACGTACAATCTTTGTTGGGTTTTTAGTATTAATTAGATTTTTGAATACATTATATACATAAATCCTTGTAACTTTAATATATTAAATAATACCACAAAATAGTAAACATTTGTGTTTTATGAAAAGTTATAATATCTATGTTTGATACATGAGTTGCTAGAAACTAAATCAATGTTATCTATTTGTATATAATATTTATAAACTTTGATTTATTTAAGTTTCTTTTTCACTAAACATTTTTCATACCAATAATTCAAATATTAGGAAGTGTGTGGTATTTTGTATTGTAAAATTTTCGAAAAAGAATTATTGCATATTTTGCTAATTGTACCTGAAAATGAATTATAACTTAAATTTTAAATCACACCTAATTTATTACAATTTTATCTAGTTGAGTGGATAAGCGTACAGTTAAATTATGTTAAAAATGTAGCCCTGGCAAATATATGAGCGGGGAAATAGATCAGATTTAAGTTTTATTCATAGAAAATACTTAGAAAACATTCGTGAATAAAGCTTTGAGATATTTTCAGCGCATTCGGTCCTACGCCAGACCATAAACTTTTCACGATGATAATGATCTCACTATAATCGTAAATTTATGTTTTGCATACTTTATAGCTTGAACGCTTAGTTCACATCTAAAATTTAATTATATTAGAGTAAATTAACTATGTTTATGAAGACTTTATTGATTAGAGATTAGATATAATTCATTCATTATTGGCTTACTCGCATATATTTATTATATTCAGAAAAAGTGCGTGTCTATTGGCTAATTAATGCTCTAATTAAAAATTCTATCGATTTTTATTATAAAGCTTTTCGCGCTTTCGCCACTATCGCGCCTAAAGAAGTTTTCACTTCAAAAAAAATATATGTATTGCTATTGTGGCAAATATATTTGGCTAATATAATATTTTGACAAGGAAAATAAATGTACATACATTCGTACAGAAGGTTCTGTCTTAGATTCCCAGACTTTCAAAAATTTTAAAAATAAAGTTAAACATAAAAGTTTTAACTCAAAAAGCCTCGAAATAAAACGAAACCAACACGGCAACACCTCGTTAAAAAACGGTATTAAAAAAGCTCGTAACTCGCCATGTTTACACTTCGTGCCATTCGCATGAAAACATTCAAACTCATTGTAAAATATAGTTTTTTAAATTTTCCTTTACGTTTAAATTTAATTTTAATTTAAGTTATTTGTAACTAAATTAATTACCTAAATACGGAAAAATATTAGGTTTCTTCTTCGCATGCTTTTTTGAAATGACTAAAACAGTAAAACAATAAGTACAATTATGTAGATAAATAGGAGAAAATATCTGTGTGCTTCTTTCTACAATTTATCTATATTTTTTATAGATAGCACGATGGGTAAATGGCCATCTGATGGTAAGTGATCACCGCCCACAGACATTTTAGTGTAAGAAATATCGCAAATGCGCCACCAAACTTGGGAACCATATGTCCCGTGTGCCTAGCTCACTCACCCTTCATACCGGAACATAATAATACTAAGTAATGTTGTTTTGCAATTGGTACCTAGCCAGACGAGCTTGCCCAAAGCCACCGAGTAAAAAACTATAATATTGATGCATATTTTCTTTTTTTAATTATCAAAAAGATAACTTGTTTAATTCAAATGAAGGGATTTCTTTTCACAAATAACTTTACCGCTTTTCAACATTCAAAATTTTTATTTTAAAATTGAAACCATATTTCTAGAACATTTTTGGCACCAAAATTGTTGAAAATAAACAATACCAACATGCCTGAGCATATACGTTTGGTTTAGGTATGATTGTTTGTGGTGCATGTTATAAACATGTTATTTATTTTGATAAATACATTATAAATCATTTTACATTGAGGGCTTAAACAAGTTTGTACAAAACAAAAGTATAAATAGCTACTTGCACTAATCATGACAGATCGGAATGGTGGGAAGAATGCTAGTAGCACATGCCTGTTGAATTCCACATTACGATTCTCTAGACAAAAAAAGTCACCAGTGGTCCTATCACCTGAGGCAACAAGAAGGGGTGTTGTATATTTCAGATTGTTGGTTTTGTTAGTATTACTCGAACATTCAAGTGTTTCGACTGCAACTACTTGTACTGTTTAAAATTTCTCGCTGCGACATTTCTAAAGTATTGTACTGTTAATAGTAAATAGGTATATGTAGAAACGTTCGTAGCAGGTCTCTGATTATGCACTCAATACATACTCGACCTACATGTATACATTTTATGGTGATCTGCTAATACAGTCATAAAATATCTTCAGTATGATGTGCTACCAGTAAAATCTAGCAACGAGTATAAAATAATCGGTTACAGGATCCAACACAAACGTAAAATTTTAATATTCCCAATGGAAAAACGAAACCCTTTTAGAATAACTCTCGCGTGTGCCTGATCGTTTTCTGTTGTTCCCCGAATTTGCTGAAAGAAAATGGTAGACATTTATTGCCTTTATTTATTATTTCTATTATCATGTCTAGAACGCAAATAAGGAAAGTTAAATTCATACATTTATATTTTTCAAGAATATTATCAATGGCTTATCAATTGAGAAAGTTCTTTATAAGAAGTACTTTTAGTTCACTTTGTCATTCTTTTTATTGTATCGACTTGGTTGTAGCTTTTTGTGGACACCTGGGTAGATATCACCCACTCTACCGCCAAACAGCAATATTTAGATTGTTTTGATCCGGTTTGAAGGGTGTGTTAGTCAGTGTTCCAGTTTTTAAGGTTGGTGGTGCATTGGCGATGTAAGAGTTTAACTGTGTCAACTTCTACAGGCGGTAGAAATAACATCCCATCAGATAGCCCAATTGCCAGTTTTTTTTTTTTAAATATATAGGCTAGCGCTTGACTGTTATCACACCTGATGGAAAGTGAGATACAGTCTAGGATAGAGCGCGCTTTGCCTATTCACTCTGGACTTGAAGATACCCATATTGTAGGTGGTGGGGAAAACGGAGGTCGGGAGGGTATTCCAGACCTTGGCGGTGCGTATCAGAAACGAGGAAGCAAATCGTTTCGTACGTGTCTTAAATACGCCAACGTCAACCACGTACGGGAGCAGATTCTTTCGATGCCTCGCAGTTCTTTGGTAAAAAAGGTGACGGAGGAACCAAATCAAATAGTTCCTGAGCACACTCGCCGAAATATATCTTGTAGAATACCGACAGACAGGCAACCTTACGACGATGTTCTAAGGTCTGGAGTTTTGTAACCAGTGTCTGGTCGCCAATGAGTCTTCTAGCACGACGATCCACTGAATCCAAAGTATCAAGCTGGTACTTAGCAGAGCCGTCCCATAAATGGCTGCAGTACTCCATGCACGATCTGACTTGGGCTTGATATAGAGTCAGAAGCTGTTCTGGTGTGAAGTACTGTTTGACCTTATTGAGGATGACAAGTTTTTTACCAGCAGTTTTAGCTTTGGATTCAATGTATTGTCCAAAGTTGAGTTTGGATGTTAATATAACTCCTAGAAGCTCAATACTGTCGGTGATGGGTACAAATACATTCCGGAACCGGACTCCTCTTGGTAGTAAACAAACACGCTTGAGTCTTGGTAGGATTAAATTTGACTTTGTTATCATCGCCCCAATTCGAAACCTCTTCCAATCTTAAATTGATGCGTTCTACCAAGGCCCCCCTGTGCTCACGAGTTTCTGTTGCACTAGCTCGGGGACCGGATATGTATCTCTCCGTGACAGTGCTGTTGTCTGCGTACCAAAAGATACCGGGTTTCAGCAGATCGTTTATATACAGCAGGAAGAGTGTGGCGGAAAAAATTGAACCCCGAGGAACACCGGCATTAATCGCCATTAGATCAGACGAGAAGCCATCTAGGACAACTCGAAACGATCGTCCACTCAGGAAATCTGATATCCAGTTGCAAAGGCCAACAGGTATCCCGTAGCTAGGAAGCTTGCTAAGAAGGCCCTCATGCCAGACCCGGTCGAAAGCCTTGGACACGTCAAGTGAAATAACGCTAACGCTTCACCATGCTTGTCCATGGCCTCGCCCCAGATGTGAGTAGCGTACACTAAGAGATCTCCTGTTGATCGATCGATCTGCCTACCTATTTGCCATAAAAAATCACATTGAGAAATATAGTAATTATTCTCTTCTTATTTTGTATTGTGATGCCATTCGACGGATATTCAATGCAATTCGACGGATTCCAAGGGTAGGTAAGCGGCACAATGTGAGTTGAATACTCACACTGTGCCGCTTACTAACTCGATATGCTTGTCTAATAAAAATGCTGCTTCTTCTCAGGTCTGGATATTTTTACTGAGGATATAGAAACTATATTGGTAATTTAAAAAAAAGTGAATTTATTTAATATTGTCACTTTAAACGGCTAAGACTAATACTTCAAATGGGATATATATTATGGCATTCACTTTAGTAAAGTTTCTCTTTTAATAAACAACGCAATGTTTTTTTGCGAAGTAAAGTATCTTTAAACCGAACTCTACTGTATGAACATTACTCTATCATTTTTCATTTTATCATTACTAATATCATTTCTTAAATATGTTTTATGTGTATTAGAACTGTAAACATAATAAAATTTAATACTTTAATCTTGAATAAAATATTCCTTTGACAAGCTTATCGTGAAAATTTACATAATGATGGAGTAAAGACTGAAGACTGAAACTAAACATTCGCGAAGAAATTGATTCATCCGACAATTGCTATTGGCGAATGCAGTTAGACGTACGTTATTTATAGCGACATCACGACTGACTGTTAAACTGATAAATAATGGGAGCACAACGTGATAACTGTTTATGCAAAATTATTTAGTTTTTGATCTTTATCGGTTTTTAAAACTTGTATTATCCTTATATCAGAAATACAGGAAACTCTAAGCAACCGAAAGCTAATATCTATATATTATATAACCACCAATAAAATCAACAGAACTATTACATCCTCATTCTAGTAACAATCATAAAAGTCTCGGTTTCAAATGCCGTATTTATTTTTCTGTCCAGATATGAAAAAACGCCGCACATTAATAATTCAAAATTAAAATACTTACAAGTTAGACTTACGAAATACACGTAAAAAAAACCTATTTTAAATAAGTATTTCACTTTGATTTTATTTAGCTAAATAATTTATTTTAATATAATTACTAGGAAACTCAGTAAGAGTTTATTTAAACATTTTGCTTCGTGCTATCTAAAGTTTGATCTTTGTTTTTGTATACATTTTTTTTATTTCGTTTTAAATTTGGTAAAATGGCGATCAAGTCAGTGAAATAATATTTTTACAGGGCGTGGTGGTGGCGCATTCACATGGTTTATATTTCTTACAGTACTAGAGTCTAAGAAAGAGAAGTCTCTTAGCATCAGGTAGATATTTAGCTCAAATTTATAATATAAAAAAATACCATGATAATTATTTTGACTTGCATCATCTGTATCCTGAGTACTTCTAAATGCAACACAAACGAGGGAATTGTACCATTGATGTAAATTCTAAAATTAATAACAAAAAAATTGATATATGTACAGGTATTTTTTATAAAATACAAAATTAAAATAAAAAGAACAATATACACATACAAATTTAAAGAAAAAACACGCCGTCTAAAAGATTGTCCTGTGGCATTGTACCCAAGACACTATTGCCTCTCTGCAATTTAAAATTCTAATAATCACAAGTAATATCAGTTAAGTAAAACCGTTGGCAATACCTTGTATTTCAGTGTCGATGTACTGTATTTGCGTTAACTTCAATGCATTTTATTCTTAGTTTCGACATCGAATTAAATGTTCAATTATCAAAACCCTGTTTCAAATCATAAATATTTATATCCGTGAAATAAATAATAAATAAAGAAAATGAAAACAGGACTATTTACTTAGACTTATTTATTTATACACGAATCATTTCGTTTACCTGTCCTACAAATACAATTTCGCATTGATTTAGAATCTTTAGATACCTATGTATGTGTTGAAGAATGAGGTTTATCGTCTGGTCTGGGTGAGACTGATTCGGTTAACATCGGCGCATTTAAATCGTGAGATCTGTTCGACACACTGCTACTACTATAATAATATTTCATTATTGACTTGAAATTTTGCATTACTAAATGACGAAATGGTCGGATGGGCTATAAAGTCATTGAAACTATTATCATGTCTAGTCGTACCTAGTCACCGAATAAGGCATAACAGTATTTTAGTTTATCTTTAGTGGTTGCAACATGCCTAATTAATAAAAGTATATTTTGTCTTAGGAAATATATTTATATCTACAATCAAATAATATTTATATATTTGTCAGCAAGCTAGAGGGCCGTGTGAGTTGGGTCTATGCTGGATGCCGTTACAATATGAAATATATAAGGATAAGTAACGAACTTAAGATTTTGTGTGATAGTAAGAAATTAAATATTACGCATAATAATTATAAAAATCTTTATTAAAATAGTTTTTATAGATACATTCAAAGATACTCTGGCGCCCTAAACTAGGAAGACCTGGCCAGTGTTCCATTCAGTGATCCCATACATTGTACATGAAATAACTTTGTATACGTGTAGACTTATTAAAAAAGGTTAAAATAAATGTTTAATGTTCGTGTAATAAGATTTGTTCTAATTCTGACATGACACGAAAAGTACATTATTTAAGAATTTAATAAATATACTTAAAAAATACGCTGTCGAGACATCGTACGTTGAGATTCGTATAAATAAAGATTTCACATCGTATGTCTCGTGTGAAAGACAAACAATCCGAATTAAAGCGATTTTGTCTGCCAGGTACGTAATTTAGTGGAAAGCTTGAAATATTATCATTAATTATAAAGGAATATGGAGACAACTTTGGTATTTATTGTTAGGACACATACATAGTTATAGCCTTATATCAATACGAAAGAAAAAAAAAACTCTTTAAAAGATTTACTTATTAATTTTAATAAAATCAGCTTACTGGCACCCACAATCTTTAATAAACAACATCAATTCGATGTCCATTTATTTATTTATGTATTTTTTTCCTGAATATTATGTATACCTAGCATTACATGTGTGTATAGGCATACTAAAATAGATCGATATTAAATAATTTAAAGTAATGAATAATGTCAGATTAACGATATAAATTAAAATAACAAAATATTATATATTATTAACCACGTTTGAACTTTGTATCGTAATTTATAATAAATAAATATTTACGATCTTTGAAATACACAGAAATAGATACAGTGTTAAATCTCACTCCATAAAGTAAAAAAAGTAGGTTATATTACTGAAATCGAGCGTCGGTAGAACGTTTTCTTAAACCACACAAACATCCGTCGATGAGGGCTTGCAGACCGAATTTCGGCAGCCCATTTTTCAAACGATTTTCAAATGTGTATTTTCGTAAAGTGGAGCGTCGGAGCTCTTGTAAACATTTCTAAGCTACGAATCTAAACTAGGTGCATATAAATCAGTAAACACTGAGATATAGCCGATTCAAAATGAATTAAACTCTCTGCGTTAATATATAACTCGAGATCCGTAACGACATCATTAGCCTCGTTTGACAGCGTTTGTAAGTCGAACATCTGAATCCAATCTTTCATAATATTTAAAATAGGAATATTTTTTAACGCCTACGTGTTTATAAATCTAATCGATTAGGTAATAATTATATATCAGCTGACAAATGGCTAATAAAATTTTTAGTGCTTATGTTTTTTTTACCAAGAGCTTGCTTATACATTAATAAGAACTTCACTTGGTGGTAGGGCTTTGTGCCAACCCGTCTGGATAGGTATCACCTACTTTTCAGATATACTTTCGCTAAACAGTAATATTTAGTACTTTTGTGTTCCAGTTGGAAGGGTGAGTGAGCTATAGTGTAACAAAAGGCGCATGAAACATTACATCTTAGTTCTCAAGGTTGGTGGCGCATTGGCCATGTAAAGAAAGGTTGGTGGTGGAACACTCGGTGACCGTGACGTGATGGTGATCACATACCATCGTAAGTTAGTTAAGTATTATTTGTCTGTAAAAAAAATAAAAATGTTTTGATTTTAATATCACTTAGTTGATAAATTTATTGGGTGAAAAATAGAAAATGTATCTAAAGTATTGCAAAAAATTTAATAAAAATTGATGTTAGTTAGTTCTGACGGCGAGAAAACGAATGGGTGCCGTATCACCACATTACGGTCTATAAATGTCACTTTAAAAGTAAAGAAAAACAAACTTTACGAGATATTTTAAAGGATCACCTACATTAAAACAAATTTTATGTTTTTAAATTTTAGACGGCAAAGATAAAAAAAATACGTTTTGCTTTTAGAGTGCGTATTTTTAATCTAGGAGCATAATATTAGCGGGATTAGTAATAATACAACTGAAATGAAATGACTTTATTATTACAATATTGTCTAAACCAAATGTCAAAACAAATTCATTACACAAATTCATTCAATAAACGTTAGCAAGTTGTAAACAGATAGACAGTGCTATCTCTAGTCTTCATCTTGTTTAAAATAAGGAAGACATTAGTCTCCCTCGAGTTATTTTCCTTGCCTTCCTTTTTTTGTGATAAAACTAAATAATTATATATTCTAGTATATAAATAATATACTACAATAATATACTAATATATAATATATAGTTAACGAGTGCATATGGGGAAAATGGCCCTGTGGTAAGAACGCGTGAATCTTAACCGATGATCGTGGGTTCAAACCCGGGCAAGCACCACTGAATTTTGATGTGCTTAATTGGTGATTATAATTCATCTCGTGCTTTACGGTGAAGGAAAACATCGTAAGGAAACCTGCATGTGTCTAATTTCACTGAAATTCTGCCACATGTGAATTCCACCAATCCGCATTGGAGCAGCGTGGTGGAATAAGCTCCAAACCTTCTCCTCAAAAAGAGGAGAGGAGGCCTATAGCCCAGCAGTAGGACTTTCACAGGCTGTTACAGTTACAGATTACAGATACTATTATATAGGATATATCCTTTTTTGTACCCTTTCAAAATGTATGGTAAATTAAATGATCATTGGTTGAGTATTTAAGACGTGAAAACAAAACAAACAGACTAACATTCGCAGTTCGCATATTAATTTCCTTAACCATAGACAAAATAGTGCTTATTCCGTAATAGTCAGTAACTATCTCACATCTGGGCAACCTCCAAACCTCATAAGTAGAATGTTTAGAACTTATTCCACTATGTTTTTAAATTCGGGTCGGTGGATAAGCAAGCGGCAGAAATTTAGAATACTATTTAAAACAAAATATACATTCGAAACAATGCAACTTAAAAGAAAATGAATAGCTTCGCGTTTTTCCAAAACTGTATCCCAAAATAATGTTTTATAACAACAAACGCATCCGCTGTCGTAGTTTTATGGTTTTGAAACTTTATTGCCACTGAAATGGTGTCTTGTCTGCAATATAAATAGTTTTGGACATGTAATTCAGTGAAAAAACTGTAATGTTATAATGTTATGCGTGCAAATGAACTTCAGAACATTGGAAACGATAATAAAATTGCGGTTGCTTTGATTAACAACTCAAGTACATTTAATTATACTTGTAGGCGTAAATAAACCTTTGATTTTAGTAGTAATAAAGTTTTATATTAAATTATTTTAGCTTGATTACAGAATTAAAAAATTAAAAAAATCTAAAAAAATGTTAATTACTTCAAACAAATCGAGTAATTACCAAAGCTTCCGGCTCTTTCCTATGTTTTGGCAATGCTGCAGAGGAAACTGCTAATGACGCAAGTTTCATTTTGGAAATTATAAATAGTTCGATGTATTTAAAATAGTTTTAAGAAATTATTTTTGTAAAACGATTTTTTATATTAGCTTGGATATATATTTTCTAGTATTCCGTATAGAATTCTGTAAAGATATGTTTTTATCAGATACCAAAATAGGTTGAAATATTTTGTTAGGATGAATATATGATAATTATTAACGCTGGCATTTCAAAGTTAGTAAATAGCAGAAAATAATTGAGGTAGGTAGTTTCAACATATTTGTACCTATACAGTAGATAGATTCAGGCACTTGATTACTTAATATAGTATATAATAATTATATAATTATATTGTATGGTGACGATGAATTTAATCACATTCGTCATCCTAAAAATAAAGACTTCCAAATTAGTTTTATTATATTCCAATATAGTTTTTGCTTATTTTCTCAAATTGATTTCCAAACTTCATATCACTCACAAATCCTACGCTTTTCCTCGCAGCTGTTTGTTATTTGGAGACTGACCTTGTATTATTTCTACCCTCGATAAAACAGACGCAAACTAAAGTATAATTCGAACAAATTTAAAAGCTTACGAATAAAATCGACATGATGCGTTATAACCGACACCTGTAATGGTTCGATTTGGATAAAAGCCAGTTGATAAGAACTATAATTTGGGATTCAACTGAACATTGTAACTGACTCAGATTTGTAGATTCCGATAATAGTCTACGACTTTAATCTATTTATTTTCTTAGTCATAAATATGGACGAAGCTAATTAAAAGCTGGTCGTTTTAGCTGAAATATAAACACGAAATTTTGTTAATAATTAATAATCTTAACCTCTGGTTGACTTCTCGTTTTATAGTTTCATTGTCAATTGTGTTATCTTAAAATGTTATATTATTATGATTTGAACTACAAGCATAGTAGCTTGTAGTTTAAATTATCGTAGTAGAAATATATACATATTTTTATTGAAATAAAAGAGAAATTATTTAAGCTATATATTACAGTTTATTTTTTATTTTATACATATAATATGTTATACATATTTTTGGATTAGTTTTAAAGAAACATCTTTCTACACTAATATTATAAATAGGAAAGTAACTCCGTCTGTCTGTTACGCTTTCACAGCTAACTTTAAATACCAACCCCCCTCCCTCCACCTAATAATAAACAACATCCTCAAAATATAGGACAAAAGGTAGATATGTCAAACTATATGTCTCCTAAGTTCAAATAAATTTCGACCAGACGTTTTGCTTAAACCGTAATTTTGGATATTTTAAGTTTGGCATTCGTTACAAATAAAATTAGAGTTTTTTAATAAGGGCGGCCCCCATCCAAGCTAAAATAAAATCTCCCTAAGGCGTCAGAAAGAGGTCGACTTACGACTACGCTTCTGTCTCGAATTTCCTGGAGACAAATCGTAAACATTAATCGAATTAAATTAGTCGTGAAAGTCGACGTGATTCTTCGTCACAACCAAATAAATTTCGACGACATTTTACTGTATTATTTTTTCGGCAGCTCATTAAACTGTCTGTTTTAATAAATACAAATGATAAAAAATCTTTCTTTGTTTTATAAAACTCAACGCAAATTCTTTTAACTTTGTGGCCTGAAAACTGCTTGTTTCGCTGTTTATAAAACGATATATATTTTACCTAATTCAAAATGAAAGGCGAATGTGTATATATAACATCGCACTAATATTTTTGCGTGAATATTGTATTAGACGAACATAATTTCTATATGTATGTTGCCTGCAGGTATAAACAAGGTTTTATATTGGTTGACAGAATATTATTATCGTTTTTGTTCGCATGGATTTCGTACTATTTATTTAGTTACGCATAATAAGAATCTGCTATAAGCTAAACCAACATTCAAAGCATCAACGGATCATACTTCTATGAAATGCTACTGTAACGTAGGAGGCTCACACCTAATCAAAGAGCTTGCAGAATATATTAAAAATACGAATAGTTGGATAATATAGCCATAGAACAATTCAAAAACAGAAAAGTATTTTATGTAGAAGAAAACTGACAGAGTCGTATACAACAAAGTATATTTTTATACGAGAAGTCATCCACATCTAACCGGTACTGTCAATCAGCATCCTGCCTTTCCGAATTATTATTTATCAATGAACTATTTCTAAGAAAACTTCTTTCCCCAACAATAGATAATGTGTTCATACACATATTTGTTTTCCGAGTCAATGTTTGATTTCTCTACTTGAGCGTTTGCCAAGAACTATCAATCAGTTCATTCTACTACTATAACATTGAAAGGTAAAGATTAGTATTTTCTCAAAAATCACTTAATATTATATAAGAAAGAAGTCTTGCACTGTTTGTCTGAACGCGATAAACTCAAAAACTATAGAACGGATTTCATGTTATTTCACAAATGGACAGAGTAATTCATGAGGAGGTTTAGGTGTATTAACTGCGTAAACTGTAGTTTACATAATTTCGTTATTTTGTGCTAAGAAATATGGATCATAAAATATATCCAAAATTTTGGTTGCGCTTTCTACAAAACTTATTCTATTGTGTACCTTCTTGAAATCAGTAAATGCAAACGTTTTGACCTTTATGGAACTACCCATAAAGATTCGGATGTAGATGTAGTTAGGTACATAAAGAAATTTGCTACGATATTATATTTCATTTATATACACAAAGTAAATCTTAAAATTTTCATTCAATATAAGGCGAAAGAAACTCAGAATTACAGATACCTGGTTCAAAGTGGCGTGGGATAAATGCATGTTTTCATAATATGGTTTCCTTCAGCACAAGAAAAGTTGCAAAATGCAAGGCTCCATTTAAAAACGACAAATATAAAGAAAAGATACTAACATGAGTACATATACCTACATAAGTGTAATGTTAATTAAATCCACTGCTAATTTCAGCAGTAAATCAAATTGCGAACCCTTTTTGAAAAATTCTTGTCAAAAAAAAAAGAACAGAAACTTACATGGCCAAATTTACCAACGGGATGTGAGTTTAAATATTACCTAATTCCAAACTATTTGTGTTTCAGATTAAAAGTATCATTGTCTATAAAATTACGATTCGGGTATCTATGCCTTAAGAATTTTCAAATCCTAAAATACTGAGTCAACTTGTGTTCTTCATCAATTTGTCAATTGTGTTAAGGACCTAATTAAATGATATCCGGCTTAAGACATCATACGGTAAATCATTTATAGATATAAAATTAAATCATATTTAAATAGAAATGACATTCAAGACTCAAATGTTTCAACATTCTGCTTTGGAAGTTAGACGTTTTATTTATATAAACACAAATTTTGTTTATGTTATTTCTAGGCAATGATATAGGTAGGTTTAAAATAACCAACATCCTTTGCCAAGACTCGACTAAAAGACCTAAGAACCGTAGAAAACAATTAGCAAGTACTTATGTATACATATACATAAGTACGTATGCTATAATGTTAGCAGTAGGGGGGGAGGGATATCCTTATTCTTATTACTATTTCTTTTAAGCATTAGTACAACTCGGAAGACGAAAAAACCTAAAACAGCTGCCGTAAAATTGCAGTAGGCGTAAACCTACTACTACATATGGGATGAAATAAACCGAATCATAAACCACCTTATTAGTTATTGTAGAAAACTATGATCACTAGAAGTACTTTTACTTGCATAAAGAAATACGAAGTTTGTGTGAGTGTGTAAAAGTTTTTATTTTTAAGAATCAATTGTAGGTAATTTATTGTTTTATGAAATGAGGCAAACAGTAATTAAAATAATGTTTTTTATGATTGTTTCCTTTGATGTTCAACATATTACTTCTTATTTCTACAATTTAAGTATTTCGAAAAACTTATTAAGACAATTAAACGTGGAACGGATAATAAAAACAATCTCAACGGGACCTATATATTTCTTCGCATGGTTTGTCGGTGCAATGAATGGATAATATTTCTTTTTTTTTTAATGAATCTGTTAATATTAATTTGCAAATAATTTTAACTTAATTGAATAATATTATAAAGTACACGTTTTTATAGCTTTAACTATTTTTAAAAGCGCAAGATTAAAGTGATTCTACAATGAAGAGAATAACCTGAAAATGTAAGAAGAAAGAAAATATAAAGTTCTCGATAGAATTGTCTTTTTCCGCTTTGCTGCTGATGGTTATAGAATGTCAACAGCAAAGTGAAAAGGTCTCCTTTATGAGAACTTGCTACAATATGCCCTTCGACAGAAAATCTCTGCTGAAAAATAATGCTACTTGGACACGTGGAAGAAAATAGTAATTTGTTATTTTTCAAATTTATAATTCGTCCTTCAACTCATTTGCAACACATATACAATTGAAGTTGTTAAAAAAAAAATTGTGTGCCTGAAATGTCACTGTCATGTTAATGCCTACTGTTTTATATTATACTGTGTACTGTAAATGTAATTAATGTTTTTTAAAAAACCTAAAAATGTGTATAATATGTTTTTCTGTACATCCAACGTCCTTTAAACATGATATTTCTTTTGACATTAATTTACTCACCATTTGTTAAATATTTAATTAAATATATTGTAAAAAATTAATTAAAATTATAATAATTATTATATTTTTTTATTATTCATATGTTGTGTTCAAATAATTATTTCATTTAATTATAATATTGTTTTTATTTTATTTTATTAAATAGGAAGCCAACGCTGTATACAGTTTTGTTTCTTATTCTAGACTACAATTTTAAATAACTTAAATATAAAAATTGTGTTCCTCACTTATAGGCTAACTTAACATGCGTAGGAATAAAAAAAAGTACATTCTTTGTTATAAAACTTAAAAGAGAACTAAATTACATAAGCAAAAAAAAGAAAAGAGGAACTAACAAAACAAAACATGCAAAAACAACACAGATAACAAAAAAAAAAGAATTAAACGTCGCTATAAAAAATTGACAATTAAATTAATTAATGTAAATAAACAAATTTATGAACTTTGCTACTACATACATATGAGCTTGGTCTTGCGCCTTAGATTAAATAAATGAAGGTTAACGCTAAGTCGTTAGATGCTATTTAATTTGTCTTTTGAAGCGTAAAGTAGATTGTTGAAAAATATCTAAGCCAGCTTTTTGAAGATATTATTATATGCAATAACCATTCTGTTAATAGGCGCAGCCCTGCCCAGGTTACTTTTTGTAAACCCTTGATTAAAGGTGTGCTTATTTTTAATGAAACTTCTAGCGTTATACCTTGGTACTGCCAATATAACTCTGCTTAACAAATTTGGACAATCAATACCTCCATTTACAATACTATGCAAAAAACATAAATCCATTAAGTCTCTACGATTAGATAGTGAAAGAGCTTTATATAACTTTAGCTGTTCTTTGTAACGCTCATTCTGTTTGAAAACATTGTCTTTGTAAGCTAGGTGACGTAAGATTTTTTTTTTGTATTCTTTCAATTCTATCTTTATTTAATTGATAGTGATTGTTCTAGATATCTACTGTAGAATTATATAGTTATAACTCATCATCATTAAGCGATTCAAAATTTGTATTTATTTTTTATTATCTTTTCCATCCATTCATTGTGATAATCACAAATATATGTATTTTCTATAATAACAGCCTATTCTACCTACAAACTGTAATATAGAGTAAGTAGCTTAGCCTAGCTTTAAAGAAAAGGTATTGTAGTGAAAGATATAAAAAAATGGGCTTTCATAATTATTATTAGAATGATGTGGTATTTTCTATTTATAAAACAATATATCAATTGATACCTAATTTAAAAAGTATTTAACAAGTATTTTTTAATTCACTTTTAAATTTTGTACACATTCCATAGAAATGAATCGTACAAAGCATTTTTATCCCATGTTTATAATAATTGATTGGTGTGAACATTGCAATCGGTTAAATCGTACAGATTTAAGTATTTTAATAAGGTTAACCCTGAGCCCGCCATTCATAATATAAACATTTTCAGTGCGTAGCTGTTAAAATATTCGCGGAATCCTATGGCGTAACGTTGGCCCGAATCTTCTGATTTACAACGCCCGCTAATTTAAGACAAGTGCTCGATTTCACATTCGCAACTCGTATATCAGATACCACACTAGGCTACGATGACGTTAAACTAAAAAATCATCCTTTTACAAAAAAAAGTTTTATCCACTAGAAAAAGTCGCCTAAATACTTTACTTTTTAACAACCTCGCGTTGTAAAAACTTTAAAATAATCAATACAAGGTAGTTTATTGAGTAATAAGTATAAAGTAATTAGTTAATAAAATTTTTGTTAAAATGAAATTTTTCATTGCTTTTAAAGTATTTCCCGCCCAATTTCACGTAGTTTACACGCCCAAAGTTTCATGTCATATATGTTTGTATGACGTCAAACCCATTATTTATCGTCGGACATAGATTTATAACGTTTAAATTCTTTGTTTGTTTTATAAGCACCACTTCCAACTAAATTACGATGTTTGCTTTCAACATAAAGTAGACATTTCATTGATCCATATATATTTATTTATTTTGATCGTTACCATTATATGTTATGAATATATTTAATTTAGTATCTGTGGCACTCAATATGCCAAGATGGACCAGTTTAAATAAATCGTAGATATAAAACGCACTTCCTACATCAAGCCCCGAGCACGCGTTCGATCTAGCCTATGTAGTTAAAATTGCACAATCTAGATAAAAAATAAATATTTGTTGAGATTTAATAATAATGCGACATCGTATAAACTCATGATAAATCTCACAGGTAGCCTGCCTGGGTAAGCCGCGTTAACAGTGAATGTTTTATATTAAGTTAATAGGAAAAGCCTGCTACGGCAATTAAATGGCCACTAGTATTAAAATAAATTAACATTTTACAGGTACATGAGTCGAGTGGCAGGATCAGATGCTCTTGGTACAAAATGCCTACAACGGAATGGATAGAAGAATGACGATATAACTATATTTCATTCATATGACACATATTTGCGTACTTCTCGCAAACCACTAAGATTTTACCGCCAAAAAACATTCATTCTAAAAATCCAACAATCGATATATTTTATGTTTAAAACCAATTCAATATATAATAAATAAAAAACAATTACAATGCAACAGTTTATTAAATATCGACATTCGTTATGTACTGAAGTTTTTGAATTAATGTTACATATTATTGTCTGAACTTTATAATATTCAATCTGTGGTCATCAATGTTCATCTAAATGAGCATAGACCCTTCTCAGCTTTTCTCTTTTGTTTTTATTTGCATGTTTCTTTTCAAGTTTCCAGGGTTTTCCAACGATCGGCTTTTCAGATGGCGCTGGGACACTAAAAAAAAATTAAATTTTTAATCAATTTTTTGTGTTACAATAATAAGTTTTTGCTTAATATTAATAAAAAAAAATTACAACTAAATATAAAAACAACAAATTATAACGAAAACAGTTTAAATAAAAAAAAATACTACATGATAAAGCAAAGCATCATAATATCATTCAATTAATTATTAAGAAAACAATTTCTAATACAAATTTCGCAACACAGCAAGTGATTCAACAAAATATTTCCACAACCGAGATGAAAGAGATCTCCGATCCGAAAATTATCAATTTTAGTTAAGGGAAACGTAAATAAACTTCCCGGAGACGAAATAGTCACCCTGGACCGAGGCCAAGCGTTAATTCATAAAATTTAACTGCTTTACGAGTAGCCCCGGGAGTTAACGAGCATGAAAATTGCTCTTAAAGTAAATACGGACGCAATAATGTGTGCACAGTCTTATGTTAGAATGTGAAAATTATATGGATAAATTTACATTTTAAAAGATTTATATTAAATCTATATTTAATATAAATCTTTTGTATATATTTTTTTACTTTACTTTGTTGCATATAACTTAAATCCAAAGGCGGTCTTATCGCTTAAAGCTACCAATAACAAATATAAATATCTCACACACAAACTTTCGTGAAAAAGTTTAATAAAATTTTTAGAGTGCAATAATAATCAATAAAAAATATATATTAATATAAAAATGAAAATAACGCTAAATCGTTGCTTCAAAAATATAGATTTAAAAATCCAGTTATAAAATCATGAATCATGAGTTTCGAGTGTAATAATAAAAAAGGATTAGAGAGATTAGCCCACCGCGCAGGACATATTATAGAGCGCAGGAAAACTCTCTATTCCCTAACTCTCATAATCCGATGGGACAGGAAATCCGACACGACCGGAAAGAGTTCAGGCGCAGGACCGCCGGCTTTACGTGCTTTCCGAGGCACGGGACTGTACACACTTCCAACTTCCGGACTCCGGGCTGCTATTGAGAATTTTCGCCGGAAAAACTCAATAACTTTTTATTGGCCCGACCTGGGATTTAAACCCAGTACCTCCATCACTGAGTGTCACGTGCAATGCCCTGAACCGCACTATGCCGTTAAACGTAAATAAAACTTAATACGGGTAGTGAGTATTTTCTCAGAGCAGCACGAGTAATCTGTATTCTGAGGGTAGTACACGACTTTCAACAACGAACATAATTTCTCATCTTTTATTAACTTTTAAAACATTACAAAGCTTAGGCATCTGACGAGAGAACTGAGATCCGGCTGCAGTCTCCGTTAGTGGGGCGCGATGGGATGGATGACAAACACCCTTTAGAGGAAATCATACAGTTATATTTTCGTATAACGTTAATTGAAAAATGCTTTAATGAAATTTAAGAAAAATCCACCATGATAAAAGTGCGTGACCCAACAAGTTTTATTTTTTCATTTACTTATAACAATTAATTTAAAATATTTTGTTCAATAAAATGATGAAACGAAAACCGTGGGCGCTAGACTGATTGTGACCTACCTTACCTTACAATGACACCTCTGAGATCACAAAAGCTATCTCCAGCTTTAATATTTATTGTTGCTTACAAAATTTTTCACAAAATTTAAACAAAAACTATACAAACGTAATGCGTTACATAAAATTTTATTACAAGAAAAATCCATCGAAGAATTATTTTCCAAATACTCATTTCAATACATACCCCAAAATTGGTTTTCCTTTAACGTGGGCACCACTCTTCTGCATAGCGAAAAACGTATTGTCGATTTCCTTGGACTTATTCATCCAACCCTAAAAAAAAAAATATTTTTAAACAGATCATTCAATACTCAGTTAAAATAAACCAAGGTTGTTCTACATCTCTAAATAAAATAACCTTTGATAAACTACGTAATAAAATTGTTTGATGGAGTGTTAGAAGTGGGTGTTGACGAGTACTTTTTTTAATAAAGTCTTGTGCTGAAAACCTAAATCAGGTGACTCATTCCCAAATTGTTTCAATAACATACTGATAATATACTGATGGTAGGGCTTTATGCAAGCTCGTCTGAGTAGGTACCACCCACTCATCAGATATTCTACCGCAAAACAGCAGTACTTGGTATTGTTGTGTTCCGGTTTGAAGGGTGAGTGAGCCAGTCTAATTACAGGCATAAGGGACATAATATCTAAGTTCCCAAGATTGGTGGCGCATTGACGATGTAGGCGATGGTTAATATTTCTTACATGATAGTAATGTCCTCCAGACCGATTTCGGCCACGGCGGCCAATCTCAAGAGAGATTAGCCAACTACGCAGGAGATATTATAGTGCACGAGTATGTGCGCAAACACAGGTGCACTCTCTATTCCCTAACTCTCATTATCCGATGGGACGGCAATCCGACACGAAAGGAAAGAGTTCAGGCGCAGAACCAACGGCTTTACTTGCTTTCCGAGGCACGGGAGTGAACACACTTTCACCTTCCAGACTCCGGGCTGCTACTGAGAATTTTCTGACAGAAAAACCCAATCACATTTTATTGGCCCGACCTGGGAATTGAACCCGGGACCTCCGGGTCTGCGGCCTTACATCAAGCCACTAGACCAACGAGGCAGATAACATTTCTTACAGTGCCAATGTCTAAGGGCGTTGGAAACCACTTACCATCAGGTGGCCCATATGCTCGTCCGCCTTCCTATACTATAAAAAAATTAAAAAAACATATCAATGAACGAAGATAGATCATCGATGACACGTTGAATGAAGCACAAACACCTGAAGATCAGGATATATATATGCGACTAAATTTTCATATTAGTAACTATTATGGTTTATATTTGAAGGTGAAAGAAGATTTTTTTTTTTTATATTTGCCGGGAGGGCAAATGACTCTACTCCACCTGATGTTAAGTGGTAGTAGAGTCCAAACGCGAGGACGGCCAGTACAGTCGGGAAGAAGGTTCTGCACTAGCCGCCCTCGCCTTGCCGGCCCGCAAGATGCCTCTTCACGCCTCGTTTGAAGGAACCCGGGTCGTAAGAGGAGGGGAATACGTGAGCTGGTAAGGAATTCCATTTCTTAGAAGTGCGACAAAGAAAGGAGTTGCCAAATTTCTTTGTGCGCGATGGAATTGATGCCACAGTTAGTCGGTGACATCGAGAGCCAGCACGCGTGGACTTGTGAAGGAAGGGGGAAGCAGGAATTAGGGAAAATAATTCCTCGGAACACTCGCCGTGATACAGTCGATAGAAAGCGCTCAGCGCAGCTATCTCTCGACGCAATTGTAAAGGTTCGAGGGTGTTAGTGACCTTTACGTCGCCAATAATGCGAACTGCACGTCGCTGCAACCGGTCCACGGCCTCAAGAAGGTACTTAGCGGAGCCATCCCAAAGGTGCGAGCAATATTCAACGCAAGACCGTACCTGTGTTTTGTACAGCAGGCACAGTTGTTGTGGCGTGAAAAAAAAAAAAAAATCAAACAAACTTACTTCAACAGCTCTAGCCTCCCTTGGCGTTGGTTTCCTGGTCTCATTTTTCTTCTCTTCTATCAGATCATCCACAGGAGCTGGTTCATATCCAGGGGGTAATTGTTCCCAGTGTAAACGACCACTGGCAGCGTCTTTCAGGAAAAGTCGAGCTGATCTCGATTGGTCTGGTTGACCAGACGCTGTCATGAAGCCTCTATTAACTAAGAAAAGGAAAAGATAAGAATTACAGAATTTAAAATATTAATTATATAATTATCATTCTTTTAGATAAAGTTGTAGGTTTGGTTGTAAGTTCTGCTAGTTCACATTCCAAACCGTTGGTAGCGCTTGAGGATTATAATTAGTACTCATTTAAAGTCCATTTGAATATAGAATAATTTGATTTGATAATAAAAATGTATTAGTATAAAGTAACTTAATAAGACCTTCATAATGATTGGTTGAGTAGTTAAGATGTGAAAGTGTAAAAAACAAAAAAAAAAACAATGTAAAAAAAATCACTTTGACATTTATAACATTAGTAAGGATAAAAAACTTACAAGCATGTGCAGTCAATATTTTCCTGTACTCAAGTTCACTGCCTTCATACTCTGGTAGAAGGAGTCCATACTTGTGCTGGAATGTGTATCGACTCACTAGCTGGCACAGACGAGCCATTGCTGCATCGTGAGATTGCATCTAAAACAATTTATCTATTAAATGCAATTTATTAAATATTGGTAAACTTGACTACTACTATTAAAACAAATACTTATAATTATTGTACATACAATATAGAAAAATTTGCTTATTATGACACACTTAATGAATAAAATAATATATGTACGAAAATATATTTGTTTATATTCTTAAAATTAATTTTCACTTTTATGACTTGGCATACTTCTACACCGAGTAAGTATTGATAATTATCTGCATTAGCTAATTTAGATCAAAAGTTATTTTTGCGTTCATTATTATTGTTTAATACGAGCAACATCCATTACGTTTAAGCCAATACCTAAAATATCAACAAATAGATTAAAGCTTATATTTTTCTGCTTTTCTTTGGATATCTATCGGCCATTATGATAATGTTATAATATTAGACGTCAAATAAGTATTTCTTGCAAGCTTGTTTAACTGTTTGACAATACTGTAGTACAATTACCATAACTGACTATTTAGAATTTTAGACATATTCTAAAGCTGAGTAAATAAATGCATATAAAAATTAAATCCAAATTAAATAAAATTTAAATGAATGATTACACTTTTCTTTTAAACTAATATTTCTAAGGCTTTTAAGTTTACACAACATCAGAGATATGTATTCAACGGCACTTACCTGATCAATGGGCAGAACAGCAGTCAGCAAGAGATCTGGTGCTACGGCATAGGCCGGTAATACTAGTCCAGGGCAGTCCAGCAGTTCTATATCATCATCCAATATCAGAGACTGTATGTGTCTTGTGTGACCCGGCATGGAGCTGACACTAACCTATTAATGTAAAGAATTGATGAAGATTAATTTCAATGTAGTTTTCGCACACTCACACACAAAATAAAATTTATTGTACATATATAAAAGAATGTTGGTCTTATTATTGATACAAATATTACAAGTAAAGACGACTTAGTTTTCATGTACTTAAAATTCATCACATACATAACAGTGACGGAAAAAATTGTGAGAAGACCTGCATGATTCGGATGAACACCTGTCATATGGTACATCCACTAATTCGCATTAGTATAATAATCTCCAAGGCTTATTTTGACAAAAATATGTCTATAAATTTGATGATAATGAAATTGGAGGATAAAGCAGCTGCTCGATAGCTAAGGCATTGGGATATATAGAAGTTGTTGCTTTACCTTTGTATTGTATAAAAAGATTGAAATATGAAAAATCATAATTAAATATTGGGCATATAATTGAGCAAAATGATTTATGTGTTTATTTTTATATACTGTTTTGTCATTAATTGGACTTTCTTTTTAAATAGTTAAATAAATTTACTAAATGTAATTATTATTATTTTTATATACCTTTTTAGTTTGCATCAAAACATTAACGGAGCTTGATTTTCCAACATTGGGGTAACCAATCATTCCAACAGTCAGTCTTGGCGGATTCTTTAATTTATCAATCTTCTGCTCTTTAAGAACTTGTATCAATCTATCCCGGTCGAAAATTTCATGTGAATTTGTAACTTGGTCAATATTTTCATTTACTTTATCTGCTTCTTCTGAAACAGAATTTGTATCTGTTGCTTCCGATTTATCTGTTGACTGTGCAAGTGTTAATTCTATATTTTGATAAGGTTCTATTGGTTTCTCCAATCTTAGATTTTCTAGTACCTTATCTAATGCTTCTTGAATGGCATCTATTCTATTAGCTGTATTATTAACTGCTTTACCGAGATCTCCCAATTGCCTTTTAAACAATTCAATGTCGTCTTGTGTTTCATTTAAAGCATTATGATTTTCACTTTCCTCTTCAAAATCAACAGACTCTGTGCTTGAGTCATCATTATCATCAACTACATTAGCTTCATTACTGTCTTCAGATATTTTCCTTTCCTTAGTGCTTTTTGCAGCAGAAAAGAATATTATTGAAATGTTCTAAAAAAATATATAAAATCTTATGTAGCTACCAAATAACTTCTGATCAATATTATTTAAAAAATAACAACATAATGACTAAAAACGGAAAGCTGTGAATTGCACAAACATTATTTTATAAAATACAAAGTTGCAAATTTCTATCTACACAAACATTTTATATAAATTTATTTAAATGCATAATTTGTGTATGTTATTTTATTATGTATAATTATCTCCTATACTTTTTTTTCCATAGATTATTATTTTTCTCTCAATATCACTATTTTTATATGTGAAAATTATAAAACATATTTTACCTCTTTAGCAAAATACTCTGCCCAACATTTTCTCCCATACTCTGTAGTTAAATCAGCTTTGTTTAGTAACAAAAAAATCTTGCATTTTTGCTCAGTTGCATACTTCTCCAAATCTGCACATCTACAATACGTAGTTAAAATATGTTTTAGAATTTCATCATCAAATATTTTGTTTTCAGATAAATAAAAACATTTTAAATTTCCATTATCATCTTAGTTGGTGAAATATTAACCATGTCAGGAATAATATTTCTTACTAGCTAATATATAGACATTGGTTAGTAAAATTATGTAGTGCGGTTGTAGCAATTACGAACCATCAGACATTACTTTCTATTTAAAAATAACAAAAAACCTAATTTGATAAAACTGTCATTTGCATGCTTTTTTTTTCAATTGTCTTGTTTTATTTTTGTTTTTCCGTATGTTCAGTTAAGATATTTATTTTAATTTGTTAAGTGATATAATTATGACTGAATTTAACCTGAACAAAAGTGGATTCCTTGCATCCAACAATATTAGAACTATATCAGACTTCTCTAAGGTTCTCCACAGTTGTTTCCAGAGTTCTAAATTTCTTTCATATGGTGTTACCGCTGCACCCAATTTGGTTTGCAGTTCATTTAAATAACGCCTCCAATCAAGAAATTCATCTCTTTCTTTCGTTAACTGTTCCTCTGCTGTGATACCTGGTTTCCATTGAGGTCTGAAAAAAGTATAGATATTATTAACTATTTGTATTTTCTTATAAGATGAGCCGAGATGGCCCAGTGGTAAGAATGCGTGTGAATCTTAACCAATGATCATGGGTTCAAACCCGGGCAAGCACCACTGAATTTTCATGTGCTTAATTTGTGATTATAATTCATCTCGTGCTTTATGGTGAATTAAAACATCGTGAGGAAACCAGCATGTGCCTAATTTCATAAAAAATTCTGTGGTGGAATAAGCTGCAAACCTTCTCCCCAAAAAGAGGGAGAGGAGGCCTTTAGCCCAGCAGGCTGTTACTATAAGATTAATTTCTATAGCTCTACCTTCTTGGAACTGTCAGCGGCTCATCAAAATCTGGTTGTGAGGTAGCTAATTCAACTTCACAGGGGGCAGATTTTACATATTTAACATTCATTTTTTCAGCAATAAACTCTCTGTTAGCTAGCTCAGCTGTTGACAAGAACTCTTGGAGGGAAGATTCGGCTGTGACAGATTGTAAATTAAGACGACCCCAATCATATCCATCCTGGACCTCCGTCGTATGGAGCTATTTCAAAAAATGACAAAAAAAATAAAAACAAAAATAAAATAAATGAAATGACTAAATAAATGGAAATATATTAATTTATGATAAGCTATTTTGTAATTATCTAATAATTATATTTATATATATATTATATATATATATATATTTATATATATATATATATATATATTATTGTCTTAATCTATCTTAGATACACGATTGTGTATGGTAAAAACTTCAATGTTTTTATAAGTAATATTAATTTACCATCGTATTGTCTTCTACATGTCGGCGATGTCGATTTTTAGCAAATCTGTCTTTAATAAGAGCACGACCGAGTGATTCTTTATTTTTCTTTCCCATTGTATGAAACAAACTGAAATTGCGATAATAAGCTAAGAAAAACTTTATGTTAAAAATAAACGTGGTTTACTAATGTCTGAATTGACATTAATTTTGCTTGTCTGAATATTGGTAAATCAAAAATGTCAGCTGTCAAGTTACTTGACAGTCTTGACATTCGACTACTATTGGTTATAAACTGAATAAGCACCAATTTTAATTATACGTAATAGCAATCATTAATGAAATTTTAAACAAATAATTTGTATGTACATGATATTTAATCAACAAAAAAAATGGGGAGAAAAATAGAACTTCAAAATGGCAAAAACATAAAAACTGCTCCCATTTTCTAATATTTTGTTAAGTTAGATACTATTTAATCATTTTATATTAATCTACGTCCCAAGTTCTATTTTGGAATAATGTTAATATTTCATAACAAGTGGAAAATAAACCTAATAATATTTTATTTTACAATTTTCGAAATTGACACACACCAGTTAACTGTAAGAATAATTTGTTTATAGTCTCATATCAGCAATATAGTAGCTTCTCTCTGATAAGTAAAACTATGCAATAAAAATAATAGTTAACAAAAATACTTCATAAATGTATAGTTTCTTTTTATTTTAAATTACCCTTTGGGTATTGATCGACATGGGCCTGATTTATGGTTCTTGACCTCTTTTCTCGAGTCTCAAATGTTGAATTAACCTGTGGAATATGTAGATGACATTATTTTTGTCAATAACTGTCAAATAATAGAAGAAGTAGCAGGTACTTCTGCTGGTAGTACCTAGTATAAGGGAGTTTCGATTTAATTTGGCAAGTTCGGGTATAGTTAATTTATAATATGAAGACATAATTGTAACGTAATCTTTATCATTAAATTTCACATAAATATCTTACTTTTAGTGATGATGTCGGAGTATTACGACCATTACCACCGTTGGGAGCCTTTAGCAGAATTTCATTTCTTCTTTGACGATGATGAGGAATTTTATGAAGACTACGTTAATTACGAGAAGGATTTCGTTTATTGTTTATGTAGTCGAGCTGTAATGAGGTTAGTACATGATATAGACTATGTTTTTTATTATATTTTCGAAGTAATCAATACTAGATACGATTGTTAATAGAGTTCGTCATTGTATATTTATATTATCCATTTTATTATTTAAAATGTATTTGAAATCAACTTTTATATGATATGACTTATGTATCTTCATATTTTGTTGCTTATCAGTGAATGCTTTCAATAATATTCCGCTATGTATTTTATTCAGTATTAAAGCTTAGAACATATACCATACATATTTGTTTTGGACATTTATGATAGTAGTACTTAAATTTTAGTTATTATAAATAATAATATCAGCATTATTTTGTATAATTTGGTTAGTTAAATTGGTATTGACATACTTTCTCACAAACATCTCTAAGAAACATTAAAACAATAACAAACTATCTAAAAGATGAATAATTGTCAAAACTAAGATTGGCATTAGCATTTTGAATTTGGGCTGGTAAGGGTTGATTTTTATAGAGGTTGGTTGCCCCTTTCAAACAAAACCCACCGAGACATATAGTTTTTTTTTATAGAGTTTGAAGTTACTTGCAATGGAACATTATTTGTTTACATGAGCATTTGTAAAGTTTTATTTATTTTATAAGATTAATTTTATTTATTGTTGTTTTATAATAATTCATTATGATTTTTACATTAAATTGTTGGGCAAAGACATATAGGTCCTTAGGTTATGTACCTTTTATCTTTAACTAATTGAATCGTCTCCTATTCACTAGTCTATCTATATCCCTATTAGACAAAAATGCACATGTTAACACAAAAGGATGTGCCGTTGCACATAACTACAAACTCCTAACAAAACTATGCGTCTCCGCGGGTTGAGGGGGGATTCGTTTGAAAGGGGCAACCAACCCATATATAAACAACCCTTATCAAATTCGAGATGCAAATTTCTAATGCGATCCCAAAACTAAAAACCTATAATGTGGACAGTAGATAATGTCTTAATAATACGGAGATAACCTGATTATTGTGTTAAAACAAAATTAATACGATTAAAAAAATATATATATATTGTAGAGATGGAGTAAGAACATACTATGCTGAAAAGGAATATGCCAGTGAAAGTGATGCAGAAATTGCAGCCGACTCTCAATCACAGGATCTGGAAGATCATTCTCATGTACATTTTTCTGTAGACACTTCGTACAAGACTAAATGTGAGGTATGTATTTATTAATTAATTTTAAAGTATAATTAATAATTTTGATTTTTATAAGCTTTAAGTTAAATTTATTTTTTAGTTCAGTCTAATTTTGCACTTGAATTTTTAAACTAGTTTCACCCAACTGGGTGAAATTTCGTAATCTTAATTATATAGATAATACAATCTATTACTTATTCTAATCGAAATTTAATGAAATAAAATAGTTTTATTTTTTAATATTAGTTCCTTACATATGAAATTGGTGTTTTGTACGAGAGAATTATAAAGTCAATTTTTTTTTGTAAAATATATTTAATTAATCAAAGTATGCACCGTTGTTATCTTTGCACTTTTGCCATCTCATAGGTAGTTCATTGATCCCTTTATTAAAAAAAACTATGAGGGCGAAAATCAGTAAACTCTTTGAAGGCGGTTTGGACTGCCGCATCGGAATTGATTTTTTTTTCTTGTAAGAAGTTGTCCAAATTCCGGAAAAAATGGTAATCGTTGGAGCAAGGTCCGGGGAGTACCGTGGATGTCGCAGTCACATTCCAATTGTAACTCATCTAACTTAGTGGTTGTTTGTTGTGCAGTGTGTGGTCTTGCGTTGTAGTGAAGCAGCAGTGGCCTAGAGCGATTGACCAATCTCTGTTGTTTAGCAGCTAGTTCTTCCTTCATGGTTTGCAGTTGTAGACTATAGATATCTGCCGTAATCGTTTGGCCAGATTTTAGAAAGCTGTAGTGAACGACACCTGCGCTAGTCCACCAAACACACAAGTAACTTTTTCTGAGTCAATTTTCGTTTAGGGCAGAATTTGGCTGGGTCTCCAGGGTTCAGCCATTGCGACGAGCGCAGTATCCACTTTTTATCACAAGTAATGATTCGATTTAAAATCGTTTCATTATTGTGTCGGTTGAGCAAAGTAACACAGCAATCGACGCGTGTTTGCAAGTTCGATTCACTCAATTCATGAGGTACCCATCGTTCAAGTTTTTTTGCTTTCCCGATTTGCTTCAAGTGGATTAATACAATTTTATCACTTACCCCGAAGCCTGCAGATATCTCTGAAGTGCTTTGTGATGGATCCGCTTCCACAATAGCCTTTAATTCTTCATTTTCCACTTTGGTCTCCAGCCATCCACGGGGTTGGTTCTGAAGATCGAAATTTCCAGAACGAAAACGTTGAAACCAAAAACGTACCGTGCTTTCTTTTGCGACACCAGCGCCGTACACATCGTTAATGCTTCGAGCTATTTCTGCAGCACTGGTGCCACGGTAAAACTCGTACTCGTAAATATACCGATATTTCATGTTTTCCATTGTGTGATAATAAGCGACGCCAAAGAAAACAAAAATGAGGAAAAAACAAATAAATGACTGTTTTCAAAACTCAAATGTACCAGCTAAATGAATTTATAAATTTGAATTTGGAATTCTTAACCAAAGAGGAGGTATTTCAGATCAAAGTGGTCAGTACGACAAAATGTTAATTTCATATGTGAGGACCTAATATTATAGCACTCTATTCCTAAAGGTCCATGTCCATTAAATATCTTATGTTAAGTTCTAATATTTGTTTCCTTAAGAATTTTATTTCATCTATTCACAGAAAGATGAAGGTGCCAGTTGCTATTGCAGTGCATCTCACACAGACAACTATTGTTCAACTGATGAACTAGATCCTACTCAAGTACATGGTTTCCCTTCCCATGCTCTGCAACCCAGTGACAGTGGTGCTGACCTCACATATCAGGACTGTCATTCAGACTACACCACACTCGACAAAATAGAACAAATGGAACAGGATATTACTGAAACCAATGAAAATTATCTATCAGACGATACATGGGAAAAGTTCTGGGCCTCTAATGGTGAAAGAATCATTTGGGCTTCCTGGATCAAGAAGTACAGCGACTACATCAATCCAACATATCTAGATGAAAACAATGAACTAGTTATTGATGATAACAACATTCCGAAACAGCACTCAGTTGAGCCATTATGTAATAAGGATGTTGTTGATTATAAGGAACATGATGACGGTACTGTTATGAGAGAGCGGAAATTCTCTTATGATTCAAAAGTCAATCCATACAAAAAGTCTAGTAAAGGCCCGAACTATGATGATAAATATGATAAACCGAGTGAAAAAGTAAGTGATAAAGACGAATTGTGGCTTCCTACACGTAGAAGACGATCTTGCTCTGAACATGATGGAATTGTTAGTCCCAGAACACTTCTAGGGACAGATTCAATGACGAATGTAACTAAACTAACTCTTTCAAGTTATAATGTTACTTCCAGTCACGTAACATCAGAATCTTCTCCTACAGACGACTATAGTGTTTCATCGTCAACATCAGCATCTGATGATCAATTTAATGATCAGACAAGAATTGTGAACATTGATGATAATTCAGAGCAAATGCCATCAGATGATTTAGATACTGAACAATATTGGCAATTTCTATGGAAGAAACATTTTGGTGAACAATACGCTTTGCACTATGCAAAATATATTGAATGTCATGAAATAAGAAACAGAGAAATATCAAATTTGAATGTACAAGAAAGTAAAATAGAAGAATTGAAAGGCTTGGATATTGAATGTGAGAATAGTGAAGGGAATTCACAAGAACTGCCTTCTGTTATAGAAGTTCAAACAAAAATCGATAAAATTAATTTAGAAGAAAAGACAGTCAAGCCTAAGAGGAGGACTAAGAATGCAAGTAATCGTATTATAAGCTCTGTGGGTGTCTTACTACAAAGTTTACTCAAAGAACAAAAAGAAAAGTCATTTGACGAAGCCGTTGACGGTGAAGATGGAACACGTGATAATGAAAAGTCTGATTCAGCAGCATTGGACTCGAATGAAAGCAGAACCGGATCGAACAATCCACAAAACAACAGCAGTGTCTCCAAACATGATTATTATGATGGAGATGACGATCCACCCGAAGAAAAGCCAGTATCGTTGAAGAGAAGGTAAATTTTAAAGATATAATTATTTAAAAAAAACTACCCGAGAGTGTAACTTTTCTTTACACTATCTAAGTAATTTTCGAAAGTAACTTTATAGAATGTTCAAAATGTTGGTAATAATAAAGATTTAAAATGTTTATTGGTAATAGAGCGAGGCTAGTTTTTTTTTTAAATTTACTGTTGAAAAATCGTTCTCTATATTTAAAACAATTTATTTCATAAGTATATAATTATGATAATCATTTTATTTCATTTCAAATATCAGTCACGAAATCGACGACGAAAAGGTGAATTCTGAGAAAGTGAAATCAACATTCCAAATAATGGGTTTCGCATTCGATTCGGAAAAGATACCGAAGGGTCAACTTACTTTTAGAAAGCGGTTAGTGAGATTGCGTCCACCAAGATACAAGCGATCGGGTGCTTCGAAGAAAACATATTTTGATGATGAAGGGAAACCGTATCAATTGGAACAGGTTAAAATTTTCTTAATTTTTTTAACTTATAATAGCTTAAGTATAGGTTTCATCGTCTAATCGAGCACATACCTCGAATAAACGACCCAATTAGTTGTGAACCATTTACTAGCATTAGTAAGACTTGCCAGGCGGCTAAATCTTTATCACACAGTTACCTTACTAACTAATTTGGGATCTCTCCTTGTGGTGATCCCCAATCAAAATGGTTAAGAGAATGACGATAAACACATTTCAGAATCAAGAGTCACAAGATGAAGGCGAAATGCTTACTGACGATGACGGTCCAGAATTGCAATCTGATGGTGAGAAAAATAACTTAGATATCAATAAAATAGAAGAAACTACAAAAACTGAAAAAGAAAATACAAAGAACAACGAATCTAAAAATAATGTAAACGATATCGAAGCCACATGTGAAGATATTGCAGAAATTGTACAAGAAGACATAGATGAACCGCAAATTGATGTTACTGAGAGCAAAAAGGATGAGCCGATAGATATCCATGTTGAAATAACAAGTGAGTTTTCTATATGTATATTGTCTTAATTAAACAAATATTGTAAATCATATATATTGTTTTTCAGACCTAAACAAACGCAGGCGTCGACCTAAAAGATATTCTCGAATGGAAGATTGTGATACGACAGATATGCCGATTGAACTTAAAGGAGATGAAAAAATGTTCAAGTATTGGAAGAAACGGCATTCGCTATTTCATCGGTATGTTTTTATCATATAAACAATATTATGGCCATGATATTATGTAAACTTCGTAATTGTACAGTTGTAAAAATATATTATTATAAAATCCAGTTATTATATTAAAAAAACTATTACTTTTGCTTAGAAGAAGAGTTATAGTATTATTATTGTCCCGATTCCAATCGGATTTGGAATAAAGGTAAACAAACCATAGATTTACAAATTGCATGCGATTTTCTAATTGTTCTCCTGTATTACGCACTATAAACAGTTCTTGATTTATTTACCTTTATTTATAATACAACACTATTCCACTTAACTAGTTATATTCACATTCATTTAACTTTTAAAGTTCCGATTACAACTTCGCGGACTTGTAACGGAATGACTTATAACGGAACGGAATTTTTCGCGAATCCGTAGTGAATATCATAGATTATTCAAGACCTCGACCAATGGTATCGCGTCAATTGATATCGGTGTCAAAGTTGTTTATTCGGGTTTATTCCTGTTGTGGTTGGAATAGATTATAGAATGGTTTTTATTAAAACAATTTATATTATCGTTATACGTACTCTTCTGAATCGTAGATAGCAATCCTCAGCAATTAATATAATAATTAGCAAGTAATCAAAACAAATTTATTGCATATGAAAACATGTATAGTGGCTTAAATGCAACTTTGTAAACAAATTTACCTGGTGGTATCTTTTTGTGCAAGGCTGTCTGGATAGGTACTACCGACTCATCTAAAATATATAAAACTGCCAAACAGAAATACATATTATTGTAACATTGTCTATGGGCGGTCGTGAACATTTACCATTCTTCTCTAAACTTGCAGCTTCGACGAAGGCATCCAGCTGGACCGCGAGAGCTGGTTCAGCGTGACGCCGGAGAGCGTGGCGCGCCACATCGCCGACAAGTACGGGCGCGACCACGTGCTGGACGCCTTCTGCGGCGCCGGCGGGAACACCATACAGTTCGCGCTCACGTGCAAGAGAGGTGACACTTCATTAATTCATTATTTATTTCCTAACATTTGCCCATTTATATCTTCTACCTATATATATGTATTACAATATTCGAGGTTTTAACAATACAATATAATCATGATAATTGTTTCAATTCTTTTTAATTTTTTGTAATAAATAAATTATCCCTAATAAAAGATTTTAGCTAAAGGATGCAATGTTACTGAAGTTATTATTACATCGTCTCTCTCTACATGGGAACACCTTTTCAAAAATATTCCAAGCATCATTAAATTAAATTCAAATCAAATCAAATTTTTAAATACCAACTGACAACCATTTTTTAACATTTTCAGTAACCGCCATAGACATAGATCCAGCGAAGATAGAAATGGCAAAACACAACGCCGCTGTTTATGGTGTGGCTGATCGGATAGAGTTTATAGTGGGAGACTTTTTCGAAATAGCACCGACTCTGACGGCGGACATGGTGTTTTTAAGCCCTCCTTGGGGAGGACCGAATTATTCTGAAGTGAGTAATGATAATATTGTTTAACACTTTATAATTACTTAATTAGCGAATAACGCTGCTTGCGTACTAGCAACCAGGACAGGACTAAATGATTTGCTATCTTTTTCATATGAGAAGGCTTAAAAGGTATAGCAAATACTTGCATCAGTACCTATATTGGTTTATGAATCCTTCAAACCAGATTACACCAATACAGAGTATTTTTAGACTTTATAAGTATAGCATAAATTTACAATCATGTTATTCTATATTTCAGAATTATGAATACGATATAGAAACTATGCTGGTACCCAAACCGGCATCAGAATTAATGAGGGTTGCTCGGGAAATCAACTCAAACATTGCATTGTACTTACCGAGAAACACAAGAATGGATCAGGTATTTTATTTTATATTTCAATAATTTTGTTTTACTTTTTAAAACGAAAGAATCAATTGTCAAGTAAGATTATCTAAACTTATATTAAAAATGCAACAGTAACTGTGTCTGATACGCTTTCAAGGCTTAGCCACTGACTCCATTTTGATGTCAAGTAAGTTTGAACCAAGGAAAGACATGTTGATGTTCCCTTCATAGTATTTTTATTTAATTGTCTTCATCTCCTATGGCAGAACTTATAGATTCCTGCTTCTTTCTTACTATTTATAGTAGATGGGTATATACATAAATATATATATTTAGATTAATAGGTGACTAAGTTTTGCAACTATGATAACAGCAAAATACTTTTAATTATGTAAATTTTTTTTTGTTGTATCTGATGACCTCAAAATTATATATTTTTGTTTCAGCTACTTTCCTTGGCTCAAGAATTCGGCGGTTCTGTAGAGGTAGAACAAAGTTATTTAGATAGAAGATTTATAGCTCTCACTGCCTATTTTTATTAGTGATAATTGTTATACTGAAATACATCAATCATTATCAAATATATCGATTTATATGACTTGCTTAACCATCTCGTAATATTTTTATTAGTAAAAAAAGTTGGCAATTTTCAAATGATCTTCGATCACTAATAAAAACTAGATACGCAAACACCTTCAAAAAATGTCCTCACCAAATGAGCACCCATTTGAACATTTGGGTACGCTTTTAACGTAGTACCATTCGGACACGCCGACAGTAAACACGCCTCAGTGCTCTTTCAAAAATGCAGAAATCACACGTCTAGGACGCTAAAAAAGGATGGAGTTTCATATTTTCGGTAAGTATTAATTTTACCATTATATAATTGTTATCACTGTATTGTAAATACTGGTATTTCTTAGTGGTATTTCTTAGAAAAACATTTTTAAAAACTAAATTGTAATAAACACCACGTGATATAAGGCATGACAATTGTAAAGACTCTTGATAAACGTGTTATTCATACTATCGCATACCCACTTGAATTGTTCGGGTTACATGGTTTGTTTCAACATCAATGGAACACATTTGGTGGAGACGCTGTTGTTCATTTATTTTCTTTTTTTTGTATGAAAAATATGATTATGATTTTCTATTATTTAATTAACTTCTTTACTGTGTTTATAAATATAGTAGTAAAATATTATTGATTTAAATTTTAACTGACTAAGTACAAGAAGGTTCTCAATTTGAATCGATTTTTATTTTGTTTGTATACCGATTATTCTGTGATTAATGGACAGTTCTGAATCATTCAAATTTTTTTTTTGAAAGATTATAATAGGCTCTGAAATTAGACGTTTATGAACAAAACCAACTAAAGCCAAGTTCTCGTTTTTACTAGACCATCTAAAGGCTTGGCATCGACTCCATAGCGAGAAATAAAGAGTTATTGCAACATTTTTACTCAGTCATTTTTGTTTCTTGATATTTCTTTTTGACTACATATGATTAAATTCATGATGAGAGATTTTATAATGGTTTTTAGCTTTCCACTAGATCCTGTGCGGTGTGGCGAATGGACATCTGTTATAATAGCACGTCAAAGATCCGAAGAATTCTTTTAGCCGACCCAACGAAGCGTTGTATGTTCGAAGCATTTTTTAGAAAGTGATAAACATGTAACTATATTTTGATTTTGATGATTGATTATGTAAAAAAATAATTATGTCTATATTTATCGTAGTTTCAATGATTATTAATGTCGTTCCCTATTAATAATAAATTATGTTTATAACACAAAACACACCTTTGACTTAATAAAAAAAAAAATTGCATTTCAAATTTGAGTATGAAAATAAATATATTGAACGGACTAGCACAAGGACTGAACGGAACCGAACTGGTTCCTTTCAGGCCTTATGCTAGCGGCGAGCCTACCTCGTAAAATGTTATTGCCTTTTTTACCCTTTTTTAAATTCTACTTTATGTTAACTACGTAAGGTTGAATTTGTAATGTATATAGACCAGCTATTGTCGGTCCAAATATGTGTGTATGTGTGTGTAAATATGTGTATGAGTTGTGAATACAACTTTAAGTGATGATCTTAAGATTGAACTTGCATTAATGTGTTTTTGTTTCAACTACAACTACATAAACATATTATGGGACAGTTTTAAAATGATTTTTGCGTGGGACTGTGTATCTAGTTCTTATTAGTGATCGAAGGATAACATACAAAAATATATCAAGTAACAAAAAAGGTTTAAAATAGTAATTAAAATACATATATTTCAAAATCAAAATTAATCCATTATAATAAATATATAATGGATACAAAATATATTCAAATAAATATTTCATTAATATAGATCTGTAATGTTCCGAGATACCTGCATTTAAACTGTCTTACTAAATATATGAATATAGTGTTATTTTAAAATATTTTTATATTACCTCAATGTTGCTACAGATTATTTTTTGTCTATACATATTTAACAACGCATTTTTTTTTATTTTAATAAAAAGTATCAAGCAATAACTGTACTAAAAGGATTTACACTTGTTTTTTCTTACCTAATATTGTATTTTAAAATAAATAAATATATTTAAATAGAAATTGTATATCGCAATATAAAAACAATATGTAAATTGCCTTAAAAGTTTGAAAATTAGATTGAAATACATATAAAACTAAGATTACTATACTATTATAAATTAAGAACATCAACAAGTTATATCTATATAAAGATTTGCTATATTTGTTCTTTATTAAATATTAAACAATATGCAATGTATGTCTTTTTAAGCAATTCATAAGCTATTGTGTATCCAATTTTTTTCAACAAGCATTTAGTAAATAGATAAAAAAATATCTAGCAGAAATATATGGTAATGCACTGTAGAGTTTAATTTTCATGTGTCAAATATTATCTGTGTACTATTTTAAGTGTTACCGCACTTATATCTACAAATTATAAATTTGAAAATAGCCTATTGGCACTTTGGCTACACGTCTGATATGTGTATTTGAAAAAGTGTAGATTGAAATTCTGAAATTGTAAGCTCAAATTTTAAAATTTATAACTCGAGTCAAATATGTTTGTGATTGAATGCATTTGTAAATGAATACCTATTCACATAGACCTTGTGTGTGTGACCATAAATGTTGTGATCTCTGTAAATATTTGTTGATGATATTATACAACTTCAACTGAATTTTGTTTTTGTCTCATTTCAAATTCATGTTGTGCCCAAAGTATATAAATTAAAGTATTAAATATTCGTCAACTTAACAAGAATTTTAAATTGTCACATCAGTAAGTCAATGCAGTTGCTATTAGTTTGGAATATGAATTTCAGAGCGAACTGGCATATAAACAATTACTGTAATTTTTCTTACAAATTCATCTAAATGTCTAAAAGTGTTACTTTAAAAATATCACAAGATAATAACTTAAATAAATTACCTAATGTTGGGTAGTAATAAAAAAATAAACCATTTTTAATCTTATATTTAGGTGGAAAAATCACATTTTCAATATATCAATTGAAATGAGTTACAACTTAAGTATTATAATTACTTTTACTTTTGGTAAAAGGCCTAAATTAACAACTTACAATATTTATTTTGACCATTGCAATAACCATTCTTATTGTTTTGTTAAAAACTTGGTATTTTGACTTATTGTCCATCAGTTAGTAACATAGAACTTTAGATTTTTTCTCACTTATTATAAGTCTATTTAGTAGTGGGATGGATAGAAATATTAAAATGTACATTTCTTATTTAATTTTACACGAAAAACATAATATCTAAATTTATTCTTTCATTTCACCTTCCTCATCTTCTTCCTCCGCTCCTCTAACATATAACACATTATTGCATCTTATAAGCACTTCACCTAGATTACCTAAAAAAAGGAATTACAAGTTTAAAAAAAAACCATTTTAAATACATATGTATAAAAGAATGTTAAAATCATTATTTTGGTGTAGAAAGTATTAACTATAATTCTTATATTATTGTATTAAATATATATAAATAAAATACACTATTTAAATTTAAGGACTATCGATCGTTACTAATAACAATTACAAATTCTACCCATAATCATTTTGTCCTGAAAGTATTAATTTTGACACAAATAAGAGGTTATAATAATTATTAAAACTTTAGTCGTCTAACCTGTACACGATCCATCAACAATTTCTTCTGTGTTGGCTAGTTGTAGATTCATGTATCCATCTGCTGAAACCAATAAGCCTTTATACTCGTGACCCCACTTTAATTTAACAAGAACTGACTTGCCCGTAAGGCTGTTGAGGAATGGTTTAGGGTTAATAGGCATAGCCGCCGCCATGATATTGTTTTATCTGAAAGGAAAAGTTTTATTAATTAATATGTTATATTTTAATATAACAGTGTTTAAACATTTAGAAGAAAAATCCTACTTTAGTATTATTGAACTAAAAACCGCGAAACGCTAAACACCGCGTCTTTTTGTATAGAAGCAAAAATTGACAATGACAAGCAATGTATAGTACTGTAATATCACAGAGTACATAAACATATTCTTTAATTTATCGCAACAACTGGGTATATTGCATTCATTCAAATTGCCATTTTTTTTCGAATTTCATATTTTTGTTAAATCTTGGTACACATTCTTCGTACGAGTCGTACGACCTCATTATTAATATTATATGCTAACTGTGAATAATTAATTGATTAGTTATATAGTTTGTTATTTTTTGAAGTTATTATAAATAGCCAATGTGGAACTCATTGTTTAATTTAAAAAAAATGAAGTGTGTGATTTCGCACTAGAATTTTACCCGTAATGGATGTAAATCGTCATTCGATATTTCGAATTTAATATGTTATTTATCCTACACCTACAGCTTTAACCAGAGAGTTTAATAAACTTTTTATAGTTTATCTGTGGCCGGGTGGTAAATGGCACATCAAAAGAATTAAATTGATTGGCTTAATTTATACCTAATATATACTTCCTAATCCTAAGTTCCTACGGGCATGACAATTGACAATTGTCATTAGCTTGTGCTACTAATTACTAATAAATACTTTAGTAAATAATGTATACTTAATACATTGCTGTTTACTCGAATTAATTTTATAATCGTGATTTTACCTATTGGTGAATTCTAAATCATTTTCCTAAATTATGGCTACTTTAGAAGATAAAATTTTGGGTGAAAAATTGCAAAACTATTGCAGCAGCAGTGAAGATGAGGATTCTGGTGATGAAGACAGTCAAAGCGGTGATGAGGAAGGGAATGCTTCTAAAATGTGTTCGGCTCCTGCAGAACCTCAACCTGTTAATAAGTGGAACGGCTCCGCCACCAACACCGGCCCAAAGGGTGTACTTGAAGATTGGAAGAGATTTAAACAGTTAGAAGCTGAAAACCGCAAACAACTGGCTAAAGAGCGTATCGCTCTTGCTAAGAAACTCACTCTAACCGTGAAAACAGCCCGGGAAGAAGAAGAAGCAAAAGAAAAAGATGATTTAGATGATGAATTAAATGAGTTATTGGATGAAGATTTCTTGATGAAATACCAACAACAGAGAATGCAAGAGCTAATGGCGCAATTACAAAAACCACCTAGATTTGGGCGTGTACTCACATTAAACAGTCAAGATGAGTTTTTAAATGCTATTGATAAGGAAGATAGCAAAGTTACAATTATTGTACATATTTATAATAATGGTGTTAGGGCATGTGAGAGTATGGATGCCTGTTTAAACTTATTAGCAGCAGATTATCAAGCTGTGAAGTATTGTCGGATAGCCGCAGATATTGCTGGACTAAGTCGTCACTTCCGCATTGATGGAGTACCAGCATTATTAGTGTATAAAGGTGGACAAATAATTGGTAACTTTGTAAAACTTGTTAATGAACTTGGTGAAGATTTCTATGCATGTGAAGTTGAGAAATTTTTAATAGAGTATGGAATGTTACCAGAAAACTAAGTTTTTTGTATGATATTGTATTGCATATGAATAAAAATGTACTTAAATTAAATGTAGCTTTGTTGTATGTCTACTGATATTTATAACATTTAAGTTTTTTTAAATATATAGCTTTAGTAGCAGATACACATAAATAAAATCACATCTTAAATTCACTGTTATGTTGTAATAAAAAAAATGTAGAATTAAATGGCATTTTTAATGTAATAGCTTATGCTTTATTTAAGTTAGTAATAAATAAGTTAATTCTCCTTATTTAGCTATTTTAATTATTAAGTTAATAATTTCTCACTTTAAAGTTTGTATCACTTGAGCTATGAAATATATGTTTTTCTAGAATTCACTTTCTTAAGCAATATTGATTGTTATGAGAGTTTTGCTTGTTTTATGTATGAATTGTGTTTTTATGTTGTCTAAATCTTAAATCCTTTTGTGCAGGCACTAACATTCGAATTAGATATGTGTGTATGATTGTAACAATTTCAAATTGGAAATAAGTTATTATTCGATAAGGTACATTGCATAATTTTTGTATACATTAAGTATTAACCCACCAATGTCTGTCAGTGAATATAAAATAAATATTATAAGAAAAAGTTGTTTCATTACAGTAATTTCTTAAGTCACTTTATAACATATAACCAGTTATAAAATCAATGATAACTATATTTGCAGGTTATTAATCATCAGACCGACTTTCCTAAAAGCAAAATTGAGTTGATTGCTCTTAAGATTTCTATCGTTAACTATTTGACAAATGATTAAGAAAATTAAATTAAATATTGAATGTTTTTAGAAAGGCCAAAAAAATGATTTAAATTAATTAATCATAATAAAATTGACATTTCGGTAATAAATTGGTTAATATTTGTATAATAACTAAATTGGATATAAAATAACTTTAAAACTAGACAATTTATTGTACGAATTGAAATAAAACAGTAACCACTGATGTGTGGTTGTAGGAGGAGTCATCCAAAATGAATTAAATTTTCATTATATATGCAGTTTAAATTTAGAATCTTCGAATATTTAGCAGGTATGAAATAAGAAAAAAATATTTTTGTATTTATTTATTTTTGAGAAGTAACATGTAGAAATTCTTATAAATTATGAGTTGTTCATTCAGTAGATTACAAATATTTTTCTTAAACTTTTAATCGAACTTATTAAAGTAAAATTTGTATTTGAGAATCATTCTATTGTTATTTGATTTTGAAATACTTGTGCTAGCTTAATTGGAACAAAGTATTTTTTTTTAATTTATTGACACAATCTTATCTTAGTAACTATACATGAAAGTAGAAAATTTACTTGCTTGAAATCTTCAAGGCAAACTATGTGTTCGCAAGTTATATTATAAATAACAATTCTAGTTTGGAATTGATGAATAAAATTGAATACCATAAAAATACAAGATATTGATACTTCGTAGAAAGGTATAACCATAGTAAATGTATAATCTTAGACAATACTTTTACAAAGATATAATCACTACAAATATATTTTTACTGTACTTGCACTTTAAAGAGTTCAATATAAATACTAGTTACCATTGTTTGCATGTAAAAATAAGAATTTACACACAATGGTCGTGATATTTAGCTAGCAGAGTTCAACAACTTCATCACTTATTTCTGTGCGCCTGCGCTTTGGTGGTTTTGGCGCTGGTTCGCCACCATCATCATCCTCAATTATCTCCATGTCACTATCACTATCTTCTTTAGAACGTGATGGACCAGGTTTCGGTTCCTTGGCACCGTTAGATCCATTAGCTGTTTTGTCCTCCTTTGGAGCCGGCATTGGTGTATCAGTATCTTGTACAAGGCGCCATGATTTCTCATCATCTTCTTGCTGTAATCTTACACGCACTTCATAGTTTTGTAAGAAGTCATCAACTAATAGAGCACAACCATCATTGAGTCCTATCTCTTCAAGAGTTTTTTCATTGTTGTGGTCTGTTTCACCAGGTTCCGATGATAACACAACAAGACCTTTGCCTTCAACTGTTGCATCTGGAGCTTGCATATGAAGTCCTTCTTTGAAAGCAGTGTTCAGATCTTTAAGAGTGAGCTGTTTGATATTACAAGCAAGACCAACTTCTGGTTTGGGGGCACATACATAGCATTTAGGATTTGGTGCAGTTAAAGCTGAAAAAAAAATGATGTGTTCATTTTATTTATATTATAAGCACTTTACACATTACGTTTTACACGTTAATAATATATAATGTGTATAATTATTCAACAAAACTCTTTTAATCGCTAAAAAACTTTAGTCCGCACATCTGAGTACATATGTAATTGGCATCATAAAATGTCTATTCATTCTCCATTCTCTAGATATTATATAAATTTGTATTAAAAAAAGAAATTTTTAAAAGACAAACTATTTTAGTTCAAGTTTTGTTACAGAATATATAATCTAATAACAAAGATATTAATTATAAGCATCTTTTGTAAATAAATATTGTAAAATGCAGAGTAATTAGACCAGTAAATATTTCATAAGTGTATAATATACAGGAAACCTTGATTATTATATGGACGTCATAGCCAATCCTTAATAATATTATTAATGCGAAAGTGAGTTATGTGTAAATGTTACTCTTTCACATTTCTCTCAAATACTCATCCAGTTATCATAGAAATTTTCATACACATTGTTAGGGGTATAGGTAAGAAAATAGGGTACCTGTAACCTACTCCCTACCTTTCGTCCAGCAGTGGACGGCGATAAGCTGAAAAAAAAACAAAAACCTACCACAAGCACAACCGTCGGTGCAGACTAGTGAAATAATAAAAGTAATAGTATTATATTTACAGTGTTGCGTCACGTCACATTGATTAATCGCGTCTACTTTCTCGTCCCACAACACACATTCGTTCATTCTTGGAGCGAAAGTTATTATAAAAACTGACTAAGTAAGGCATTTAAGGAATTTCTACTCACTTTTCTCTGGTACAAACAATTGTCCACGATGATTAACTTTGGGTCGCAAATAAACACTTGAGCAGGATTCTATTTCTCCTTTGAGCAAGGCTTGAACACGTATCACTGCCAGCCCCGCTACTATTGCATTAGCCGTTGCTATTGCTGGAATAATGTTACCCGCCATTGCTAAAAAAATAAAAGTTATATAATGCAATTGTTTTATATTTATCAAGCTGAAGATTAAGATTTTTTTTTCAATTTACTGTATGAATCATAATAAATGAAAAAATAAAAAAGTAAATATGTAAGTTAATTTTAAAGTATTATTTACATTTTATTTCAAAACGTGACTTCAACGGTATGTTGAAGATGTGGGCACGAATGTTCGCGCAGGCTGTCACAAAGTCCATGGCACTCTTCTCATCTTTGTCCCAGACAAGATGATCACCATCAGGACGACTCTTCAGATCTGTTTGTAATGCTTTGCAGCTGGCGGCAAATACCTGTGTAAATTTCAATTATACAAAAATGACAATCTTATTTAATTTCTCCTGAGTCTTTGTGGTTTTAAATGCTTTTTTAATACACTAATCAAAATGTTATGGAAGAGATCCCTTTTTGAAATAAGGACATCTTTGTACATGTATAATTTAAAATAGCATTAAGTATTTTGTATATTTGATATTTTTAATGCTATGTGTACAATAATGATAAGAAAAAAACAACAATAACAACAGTGTGTAGTTTAATTAATAATTGGGCAGACACCTAAGCCTAATATTTACTGGTCATTTTCGAAATGTTCAATTTATATTTTTCGGTAACAGCCTGTAAATGTCCTACTGCTGGGCTAAGGCCTCTTCTCCCTTTTTGAGGAGAAGGCTTTGGAGCTTATTCTATCATGCTGCTCCAATGCGGATTGGTGGAAGACACATGTGGCAGAATTTCAGTGAAATTAGACACATGCAGGTTTCCTCACGATGTTTTCCTTCACCGAAAAGCACGAGATGAATTATAATCACAAATTAAGCACATGAAAAACTTCAGTGGTGCTTGCCCGGGGTTGTACCCACGATCATCGGTTCAGATTCATGCGTTCTTACCACTGGGCCATCTCAGCTTCGGATTCCATATTTTTATTATGTTCTATTATATTCTCAATGTTATAATATATTTCTGAGCACTTCAATATCTATATCAAAATTACCATTAATTTAATCTATCATAAAAATCTGTACCATAATTTATGTAATTAATGGAAAATGGCAGCCACCATTCCATTGAGGAATATTATTATTATAGCAGCATATCATTTAAGCACCTCATACTAGAAATAGTGTTTCCATAGTTTTTGGGAAAAGTACTGAAATGGCATAATTTAATTACTATAGTGGCCCATTTGTCCAAATTATCCTAAGATCCTAATATAAATAAACAGTAGTATATATTTATATAAATTACCTGTGCACATTCATGTACTGTCCACACTCTCTGATCGGGTAACCCTGAATGTTGTGCTGGTGCAATATCTTTTCCTGGCAGGTTATCCCATGTTAAGGGAGTAGGCGGGCGACGTGTCTTCCACAAATTCTCCATAGATAACAAATAACGAATATCATCCCCAAAGAGCTTTGAGAACAACTTTTCCGGATCATAGTTTGTGTCTGAAGCCCAAGCCCTTGTACTTTTTCTTTCAATATTGCCTGCTGCTGTTCCCTCAGATGTCAATGCGGATGCACCAGCCTCTCCAGCTGCTTCAGGGTCTGCAGTGTCTGGGCTTACATCTTGGTCTGGGTCTTCTTCACCAAAGAGCTGATTGAAGAGATGCTTGGCCCAAACAATACAATGAATGGGTTCAGATGGCGTATTTCTGATGGTGCAGCCAGGGTATGACTTCGGTGGGGCTTTTGGTTGACATTCATAACACTGTGTCAGACCTTTTTTGATGAGCTCCACCTGTTGAATTACAAGTTCCACATTAATTTATTATATCTATATTGACTTAACAAAATTGTATATAATTCAAAATATGTTTATGATTAGTTAACTACAGATGTTTTAAGTAGTTTGTCAAAACTAAAGTTTGATTTTGTTGCTAGTAAAGTAATTAATATTAGGATCCACTTTTTGAAGATAATATTTTGAAAACATGTTTATGTTAATTTAGTTAATGAGAGCTTAGTTTACATTTTAATTGGCTTTATATTGCACAAATACATATATGTATATATATATTTAAATTTCAAAGTTATACTTTATAAAAGTCTAATTTATAATATATTATAAATAATATATTTTTATAAAATTTCTAATTTATTACATTTATGTGACAATAATAAAGAGTACATATTTACATTTTACATATTTTATTTACAATAAAAAGTATCTTTAAAGCCATATTTAATACAATTTTTAAGTATAGCCATTGTCATGTAATTAAGTTATAATTATATTTTTGAATATTCGGTGTAAATAAGCTATATATCAATTTATTTATTGTTTATTTATCATAATTGTTTTATGTTGGCTATATTGTAGTTATGACAGTACTTTATTCATGATGTTTTCAATTATTATGATTGTTACCTGTTTTCTTTTTGACATGTAAAGAAGTGTAAAAGAATTTCTTACCTGACCATAGTATCCTGCAGTTCCAGTTTCAATAAGCGGCACATTAGCAGCTAAACATATTCTATTAACATGGTTGCGGGCAACACGATTATCCAATGCATTAATCACAATATTGAATTGCTTGAAATAACTGACTCCATAATCATTGCTAAAACAGATTCGATTCATGAATTTATAAGCCCTTATGTTTCTTAAAATAGTATACTAAAGTTGAAAATTTATTATTTGTAACGGATTGTATAATAAAGTAACATCATTAAATTTTATCAATCTTGTTAGGAAATAATTTTTTTAACACATTTGTGTTAAAAAAAATAATGAATGCTAGTGACATGGGAACTGGGTTCATTTACCTTTGTCAATTATAACCTAGTATAAATTACTAACCTGATCACGCTATCGTGATGAGCAATAATATTAACATTTGGATTAAAGCTAAGTGCACTGTCCTTAGCTACTTGCGCTTTCGACTTCCCAACATGTTCCTTATGAAACAAAAATTGACGATTCAAGTTGCTTACGTCGATTGTATCAAGGTCGATCTAAAAATTAAACGTAATATTAAATACTTATAAAAAACACTGAAAATGAGTAATTGTATATTAAACATACTATTTCAATTTGAGGAAAGCCGGTTAGAACAAGGTTCTTCAGTATTTCACAACCTATTCCGCCGGCACCAACAACTAGAATCTTGGAATTTGCTATAGCCTCCGTCAATTTCTCATCAAATACTCCTGCTACCCGTGCTACCATTTTCTTTATGATAGATTTTATCTTAGTTATTACAAATTATAATAGATTTTATCAAATATTTAACAATGAATACGACGACGAGGAATTTGCGGCACCAATACAACTGTCAAAGTTGGCGTCAGACGGTGTTGCCACTACTTTTCTATAACTATTTCTTGATCGAATTTTGCGAAAAATTTCCGGATGCTGGTACTAATGAAAATAAGGAAAACTGTATAAATATTGACATTAAGCTTATAATTTGAAACCAATTAAATTATTTACTATGTAACTTTTGGTACTTTCTCATTTTATTTCCTCTAACACTTCATAGGTAACCTAAGATAGTATTCATAACTTAATATTGTTCCCAAGTAATATTTATTATTTAATATATTTAATTAAAGTATTAATAAGTAATATAATATAATAAATAATGAAATAGATAGACAGAAAAAAATATTATGGGTCCAACATAATTATTTTTGCATTTATGTAGTTTGTTTTTCATATATTATATCTGATTAATATTAAAAAATGAGAACGATTAGCTTTATTAAGCTGAATACTTTTCATGCCATTTATTTTCTTAATTTATTGTATGTACTTAATACTAAGATTAAACAATAAGAAAATAATATATCTTAAATGAAGAATGACAATTATATATATAATGTAATATTTATATAAAATAATAATTAATTGTCATTAATAAAATTAAAAAAAAAACATTCGTATTATACTGTCCAATATGTAGGGTCCGACCGAACCTTTGGCTTCGCCTTCAACCAAAAGGGGTCGACGTTTTGGCAGAAGTTGAAAGTTTCTAGTACGAGCCGAAACGACCTGTTACGTTTGTATAAGAGCAATAGAATATAGAATATATAAGAGGCGATAAGCGGGAAACTTCTCCGATTTTTTTACATAGAGAAATAATTGATTAAATGGATATTTGGTTATTATTATTTATTTATAATAAAATATCATGGCCCTGCCGCAATAATAAATACTTTTTAACGACAAGGTAGTTAGAATGATCGTTCATCTCCTCATGAATAAAATCGTTACTACCTTGATTCGTTCCTGTATTTATTTTTTTAAATAAAAGCAAGTTGTGTAGCTTAGAATTTCATTACTTCGATCAAACAAACAGACAGACGCTAAATACGATTTTGATATAAAATACTATTTCAAGGTGATGTAGTTTATGTCAAAAGTATAAAATAAATAACAATAAAATATACTGATATTATAGAAATTTATTCCCATGTCTCTCATTCTTCTATGAAAGTTTTTTTGTATTTTTTTTTGTATTCTAAGCAAATTAAGTTTTTTTTTAAAGAATTGTATTTAAATCAATTTCAGACATTATTTTAACGACAAAAATATTGCGCAACGAATAAAAAATCTAGCAACAAAAAAGGTTTCACATTGTTAGTATCTATATTTAGGTAGAAGTATAATATCATAGGATTCTTACTTCTAAATCTGTAGTTCAACGTATGTTTTATGGTTTTAAATTTTAATGGTCACATTATAAGAACAACCGCCTAAGAGCGACAGTTTTACGATGCAATAGCTTGAGGAGATGGTTTTCATAAAAATTGCTTTTAAGTTTTATGAAACGACACTTACTTGCTATCTACGGTTTTTCTATTTAAATTTAATGTTTAACGATTATTACTCTCAAGATCATACTCGTAGTTATTAATTTAATTACGTTCCCTAACCCTTCTTCACTTTACTTTACACTGACTGAAAGCTGTAAGCTGTTCAAACTAATCGCCAGTGGAACTTATTTCGTCTAAAAGCAAGAGCACTATTATTTGGTTCGTTTAAGATATTAATGAAGCTCCATTTTGCTTTCTTGTTATGTATTTAATTAAATTATATTTATGTTTATAAATACTTTTAAATAGAAAAAAATATTTGTTATTACAGTAATTGAAATTATGTTATAAGGTATTTATATATATCGCAAACTCGCCATAATGAGTTCATATGAAGGCCCTCCTGCGTCTTTATTTGTTTATTTATGTCAAGTCAGAATCAGTGACTCTTGCCTCACATCTTCTATATTCTGGTTTCCTTGAGTTGCAGTTGCAGCTTTCACTTAGGTACTTGGCTGGTTTTAGTGAGTTTGCTTGGGGCGAAACACTGAATATACACACATATTTTTAAATTTTCAGACTTAACCTACAAATATAGATTAATTTAATGATAGACAAATCCGAAACACCGGCTGAAGGACTACCTTTACCCGCAAGTTTTTTTTAATTTTTCACCCATCTAAAATTATACATATAGTAGATCAATGAAATTGTATATAAAAAGGTATATCATAACCTCATAACCTTTACGTCCGAGTAGTTTCGTGGTTTAAAATCCTTTGGTTACCGATTATCTGATAATTCATTATACAGTTTCCAATATACCCAAATCTAATCGATTTCAGTTGACTATCGACATCTATATATTGATGCGACAATTAGGAAGATGTAAATTAAGAAATATATTTTTTTTGTACTAAAATAATCTTTACACGATTATAATAACATGTGTAAAAAATAATGATTATATCATGTAAACTTTATTTTTATAAGCAAATCAATTTGGGCGCTCTCGTATAATTCTTGCTCCGTAAGAGTTTTAACTATGACGTCACATCGCCCTTCGTTCGTTATTGCGGGCGACCCTTTTGCGATACGCGCGTTGATAATTTTGTATTTATTTTATCCTCCTTTGTGATTTGACGCCCCATATCTCCTTTTACTTATAATAACTTATATATATATATATATATATATATATTATTATAAAATAATAGCAGTATTTGCATGTAGACTAACAAATAATCTACCGAAAGTCGATCTTATGATTGCGGATTCTTTCACAAATCACTCGAAATATATTAGTGAGCTTATTATTATTGTTTATTTTAATATTTTGTTAATGCAGTTGATCATAACTGTGATCGGCAATAAGTCCGTATTCTTCAGGTAGATACTAGGCGCTTTCCGCTTTCGATAGAAGATAATATCGATATACAATATAGTACATTTCTGCGATAGTTAGGATATAGCCACGGCATATTATTGTAAATTTTCCTCTAATGAAAGAGCAAATAAAATTAACAATCTCGAATGTGAAGGATGCAACAACTATGAAGGATCAACTTACTATGTCATTGGTAGCGCCCATAGCGATGTGAGTGATGATGATATAATATGTGATGTGATGTGATGTGAGGAGCCTACTTTTAATGAAATAATCTGTTACTGGAAGAAACCTTTTTTTATGTAAAAGGGGGGCAAACAAGCAGGAGGCTTTCCTAGGCAATAACGGACTGCTTGCAGGTGCGTTGTCAGCCTTAAAGGAATACGTGGCTTAGGCTATTCTTGAAGGTTTCTATGTCATAACGGTTTGGAAAAGTCGCCGGCTAATATGGTTTCGCAGAAATGGCAGGAAATGCTTTAAAAATATCGCTGTAGTAGTGGATTTCCAGACATCAAGATGGTATGGATAGAATTTAGAATATAGACGCGATGTCCGGTGGTGAAATTCAGCGCATCGGATTAATCTAAGCAGTTCGTCGGAGCATTCACCGTAAAAGATGCGATAGAAGATGCAGAGTGATAACATCTCTCCCGCCCAGAGTTGAGAGCAGTACTCTATGTGGGGCTGAGATTTCGCCTTGTAGAATTATAGGAATTATAGGAGCTGAAGTGAAGTATTGACTAACCTTGTTGAGCACAAAAAGCTATTAGAGGCTAATTTGGCTTCACCTTCCAATAGACCGCGGAACCTAACATCCTGATACTGGATTTGGTAGCGAGGCGGTATTCTCAAAATGAGGGGATGGTCATTTTAGAAGTCATCGCGCTAACTTGTCTTATTGGGGTTGAGTTCTGCCAAGTTTGGTTGGCCCCAATCTCAGGCTTTGGTTAATAAAAACTTGTTATTTCAGATATAAGTTTATACTCATCGACGTGTTGACAAATATTAGCGCAGCCGGTATATAAGGCGTCTACAGTGCTGTCGTCTGCCAACATTGAGTGATGCTAATTTTCACATGTCAATAAAATGCAGAAGAAGCTGAGTAGGAGGCAGCTTTACGTTTAATTATATAGTGTAACATGGCGATTCAAGTATATATATCAGCTTACCGCCGTCCACTGCTGGACGAAAGCCTCCCCCATAGAACGCCAACCATCCCGATCTTGGGCAGCCCGCATCCAACCCGTACCTGCCACCTTTTTCAAATCGTCGGTCCATCTTGCCGCAGGGCGTCCTACACTACGTTTGCCTAAGCGTGGTCTCCACTCTAACATGTGTCTACTCCATCGGCCATCGATGCGTCTGGAGACATGACCAGCCCACTTCCACTTCAGCGTGCTAATTCTACGCGCGATGTCGGTGACGCACAAGTTGTATAGTTTGGCCCAGGTAGATGTATTCCTGCACAACCTCGAGTGGAGAGCCATTTACGACAACCGGTCTCGGAGATATATGTTGGTTGATCATAATTTTGGTTTTTTCTAAGTTCATCCCCAGACCCACCTGTCTTGAAGAATCGCTTAGGCTGTTTAGCATCTCTTCTAAATCTTGCAGAGTTTCCGCCATGATGACAATGTCGTCAGCAAATCGCAGATGTGTAATGTGTAGGCCATTTATATTAATGCCGCGTCCGTTCCAATCGAGCGTCTTGAAGACGTCCTCCAATGCATTGCTAAAAAGTTTCGGGGAGATTACATCCCCCTGTCTTACCCCGCGATGCAATTGGATTGGTCTTGTGCTCTGATCTTGTACTTGGACGGTCATGGTTGCGGCTTCGCACAAACAGTTTAACACCTGGACATACCGAAAGTCTATTAGGCATCTCTGCATCGATTCCAGAACAGCCCAGGTCTCGATGGTATCGAAGGCTTTTTCGTAGTCCACAAACGCTAGGCATAGAGGCTGATTATATTCCTCGGTCTTCTGTATCATTTGTCTAAGTGTGTGTATGTGGTCTACGGTACTGAAGCCTTTTCGAAACCCAGCCTGTTCAACGGGCTGGAAGTCATCGAATTTTTGGGTGAGACGATTCGTGATTACCCTCGAGAACAACTTATATACGTGACTTAAGAGTGAAATGGGCGGTAGCGGCGATTCAAAAGTCCCCTTATAAGCCTATTCAAATGACATTTGTATCATATGTACTATATTACACTACGCATTTGACTTTCAAAGAAATATAATATAGTAAAAATCAATTTCAATGGGTCACAGTCATTGATGATTTTTTCACCTTATATTATTGCCGATACGGCGTTGTTCACAAATCATCTTCAAGATTAACAATAAACCTAAGATTAACATTGAAATGCATTTTTCATCGATACAAGCTCTTATGACGACACTATCGGTATTCAACGTATCAAAGCCGTTAATTCGAACATTTTGAAATTCTGAATTATGTTTATATTAAACGAATACCTATAACTAACATGTAAGAATTAAATGTTTGATCCTAAAACTAAAAACTTATAAATACGACAAATTTCACCACTAAGGTGCAAAATGCTCATCACGAAAATATCTACTTGTTTTTGTTAATAATATATGTAGAAAAAGTATTATTCCTGAGTTCTATTTGTTAAATTTTAAATTTGTATATAATAAATATATGTTTTTTTATACTAACCGAAATATAAATAAAATCAAGAATAACGTGAAAATTTAGGCGAAATTGTATGGGCGAGCGAGCGACGTTGGGCGAAGAGACGTCACGCGTCGATAGGTCGCTCCAGAATAGAATTTAAGAACTCGTAACATTAAAATTTTGTAAAAAAATCATTTTTGCAGATATCGTAAAAATGTTTTTGTCAGTATTTTTTATATTTAAAATATGATTTTTTGAGATCATATAAAAATAAGCCATCTTCCTAATTATTCGATTCGATAAATATCTGGTCGACGGTAATAACTGCTTATGATAACAAAATTTCCAAAATTTTATTAATAGTACTTAACCTTTTAATAGTAATTAGTTCATGTATGTAGCCCTACAAATTACTATTAGTTTTGTCAGTAAGATAGTGTAGCTACCCACTGGACTTACCTACCAATTTATTGAACCTTATTCACTATAATTACACATTGACCTCAAGCGAAATGAGATGTTATAGCCACGATCCACGACAATCAAATTAAAGAACCGCGCCAATCCCAACGTTTCCAATTTGCCTAAGCCGACTAATACATAAGGTTTGTTGACAATTAGAGCTCACACTAAAGTGGTCATTTAGATTTGTTGGGAATGACCAGCACTATTTTCCAGTTGGGCTGTTTGTCGGATCGGCCCCGTGGTTTGACGCGCCAGTCTAATGTGATTGTTATTTCGAGGTGAAACGTTTGAATTAGGCCAGTTAGATTCGAATTGTAAATAGGAAAAATTTACTTCTTGGTACATAACAAAGCAAATGAAACTATTAAAATGTCAATAAGGTTATATAGGTAATAAAGAACACCTAAAAATGCTGTAAATAACTTGTCAAGCTTAGATATAATATTTTAGATATAGATTCTCTTTGGTGTATTGATTTTATAAATAATCTGTACAGTGAAATCTTAAAGTCAGATCCATCAGTATTGACGAAATATATAACATAAAATATTATAGGTTACGTGCAAACATATATTTGGAAATGTAAATTATAAATTTTTTGTCTAATTATATTAGGTTTTATTTTTTATTTAATATCAAAATGCCACCAAAGAAAGGCAAAGAGCCACCAGCCCTAGCGAAAGCTGCAATGGGACCTCCACCAAAACCAAAGAAACCTCCACCTCCACCTGCTTGCTTTAGTCCTGAAGATTTAGCTAAATTTAAAGAAATGTTCAAGGCTCATGACGAAGAAAATATTGACAAAGTATGTATAATTTGCCTACATATATGGTTTTCTGAACTTGCCTTGACTGCTTTAATTGGCTCGATAGTCTATTGGCTAGCTTTTGCTGCTGCTTTATTAGTCTATTGGCTAGCTATTGCTGTATTACTGACTTTTTATTTTAATATAATAATAATTCCTGCGCATTTGGCTTAGTCTCGGGTGAGAATGGTGGCTAAAAGACGTCAAAGAAACTATAATAGTCCTACTTTGTTTAGTGGCTTTTTTAATATGTTAATGACCTTTAATTATTTATTTATTTTGTTTAAATATTTTTATATTTTACTTTAAAAAACATTTATTATTGGATGTTATAAACTGATTTTTTTTTATTAATTAACAATTTGCAGGTTAAATTGGAAGCGATCCCGTTAATGTTACGAAAACTCGGTTTCAATCCGAAGGGAGCAGAAATAAAAGAACTTTTCAGGTTATTTCTTGAAGACGATCTTGTCGATACAGTGGAATATCATGAATGGTTGTTCATGATTGAAGCAAAGATGAATTGGGGTGATGACTTTGAATTAGCAGTAACTAAAGCTTTTGCTGTATTAGGTCATGATGATGATGAAACTGGTAATGTTGATTTGGAACTTTTACGTGAAGAGCTCATGACTTGGGGAGAACCATTATTAGAGATAGAATTCGTCGATTGGCTTCGACTGGCCATTAAGGATAAAACGTATAATCCTGAAGACGGAACATTGGCTTATGTGAAGTTTATTGATAATATGAACGCTAAAGATGAGAAATATATAAAAGAGCCAATTAATTTCTTTAAGTTGGATCAGAAAACACTGGCTGCGATGGCAATAAAGAAGGCTCAAGAGGAACGCGAGGAACAGGAAAAGAAAGAGGCAGAAAAACGAGCTAAAGATGAAGCAAAGAGACAAAAAATGATTGCTGAAGGTTTAATACCTCCAGATTAGAAGTACAGCCGTTTTGTACGTTAGTGCACTTTTATTTTCAATGCTATTGAGAATAAAGAAAAAGTAGAACGTTCTGAATCAAAATAGTAATCATTTAAAAATTGTAACACTTGTATTATATTATTTTAATCGCAATATTCTTGGAATACATTTATTTTATATTTAATCAAATTTCGTGACAATTTCTCAAGAGATAAAATAGACAAATTGTTAAAGACTGTAATTCCTTTGATGTTCCTTTCATTAAAATCTCTCAGTGGTAATATTATGTAATAATACAGGAATGGCTAAATATAGTAAATAATATATACATAGTAAAAGTTACAGTAATATTGATTAATTATATTTGAATGTAAGAATTTTTATCAAAATTCAGGACGGCCATGATTCTTATTAAATTTTGATCTGTATACATTTAATTGTTTCGTTAAACACTGATTCCTTTATTTATGTCATTATTAATTTGACATTCGCAAGAAGAACGTTGACGTAATATTATTAGGTCCTTACATATAAAATTGGCGTTTTGTATGGGAGGAATATAAAATAATTTTTTTTTGTATATATTAAATTAATCAAAGTATGCACCGTTGTTATCTATGCACTTTTGCCATCTTATAGGTAGTTCATTGATCACCTTTAATTCTTCATTTTCCACTTTGGTCTCCGGTCGTCCACGGGGTTGGTTCTGAAGGTCGAAATTTCCAGAACGAAAACGTTGAAACCAAAAACGTATCGTACTTCCTTTTGCATAACCAACGCCGTACATAAGAGGAGATATTTCAGATCAAAGTGGTCAGTACGACAAAACGCTAATTTCATATGTAAGGACCTAATATATAATAAATGTCATAAAAAAACTTATTTTACATAACTTTTTATTTCTTGGTTCTAATTACAAATATATTTTTTTCAAAGGAAATTAAAATATTGTGAAATTTTATCTAGAAAATACCTTTAGTAATAATGTCAAGAACTGCTAATGTATGTATACAAGTGTCATATTGTCTACTTAGCCATATCATAATGTACCATTACTTGCATATTCATACTAACGTTAAAAGCAAGTCTGCATAATTTCTACCTAACAAAGAAATGGACCGAAAATAATTTGAATATTTTTCGCATCGCGTCTTATTTAGAAGAAGATTATGGAACGTGGTGATTAAGATATGTAGAGCGTAAAATTAACGAAACATCTGTCGTGAAATAAATTATTTAATAAAGAAATTAATTTTATAGAAAGTAAATATTATACCAGCAATGCCGGTTTTTAAGGAATTATTAATATTCCGAGTATTATAATATTACGAATAATATATTGACAAAAGCTCGAGAGGTCAGGATCGAACCAACAAATTATACATCGCTAGGTGGCCCAAAAACCATTGCACATAATATATTTGATTATACAATTATTAAACACTTTTGTATCCACCAACTGACATTGGAGTAGCGTAGTGTAATATGTCTCAAATCTTCTCCTCAAAAAGGAGAGGAGTCCACAGCCCAGCAGTGGGATATTTACAGGCTGTTCATTTACTTTACTTACTGTTAGGCACTTATCTATCTTATATAAAAATTAATCCTCTATGCATGTCCAAATTTGACTTAATGAGCTGGAATTAATTGCTACTTTGAATTAAATCGTTAGATTCTTTTATGCAAGGGGATTCCAACTAACGTTACCATCAAGGAAATTATTGGCTTCAAAACCAATTTTCTCTCATTTTCAAAAGTATGACGTGTATATATATATATATATATATATATATGTGTATATATTGAGATAAGTAACGAGTATACACGAGTTGTTAATTAATAGTTAATTAACTAGGTCGCTTGGTTCGAACTAAGTATGTAACACAATGTTACAAATTATCAATTAATTCGCTAACGAGATATAACTTTGTAAGGTACATTATTATCGCTAAAACATTGTTCACGACACTTATCTACTGAATAATAAAATAAGCACACATTCTATTTGTAAAATTAATGACTTGCTTTCGCAAAAACGGTTTTGAGAATTTCTATGAAATTTCTAGCAATACATAAGTGAGAGCCTTATTAGTATCATTTGTTTACGATTTGTATCGGTCACATATCGGTCATTTATTTATAAACTTTAATTCAATTCAATTTATTTGCTTTAAGCATACATGTTTGGTCACTATATTTATTACATGCAAATATTTTAACTAAAATTAACTATTAAATAAAATATTAAAAGGCATTACAGTATACGTTATAAAGGTACAAGTCACAATATACATTTTACTATTAAATTACAAAGCAAGATATAATTATAATTCTTTGTTTAAATTACATTTATAAAATTGATAAATACAATGTTTAACATTTATTGCAGGAATTCATTTACAGAGTAAAAGCATTTTAAATAAAATACTCATAGTTTTTGGTGTAAGTTTGGGATTACGTACACATTTACTTTTAACAGCAAATTTAACTTTAGCTTTAGCGGCTAATTGCAATTTCAGGATGGCATTTAAAAACTAGTATAAAAACAGCTGATGCTGCAATCCTGCTAAAAAACTTACACTATGCGCCAACACGTTCAATCAGATATTAAACATAATTTAATTACATACATTTGTTGTTTTTAAATAAAGCCGGATCGTGTCTATGTTATGAATATGCTATGCAAATTGTTGAGACGTGATTTTGAATATGTTAATAGTGTTTCTGGACGATACAATTTAATGCGACTGAGGTTTTATTTTAACGTGCTCGAAATTTAATTGATGCTAAAACTGAAAATTTCTAAATAAGTATTTACGATTATAATAATATATATATATTTTTTACTTTATAGTAGGAAAGAGAGGGAAGCGTAACAATATTGGCATTAATTTTAATATCACGTCTATAAATGAAAAAAAAGTCTTACCTCCTTATTTCTATGCAAATGTATAATTTATCATCTAAACACAGACGTGGATTGATAGAAGTAAAAAGATATAAGGGTCATGCTAAGCAGCTTATAATTAATCAAAAATATTGGCAAAGTTAAAAATAAATTTATAAAATATCTCACATTTTCCTGTTAAATCTTAACAGTTTACACTAATTTGACACATTGAAAACTTTTGATAATTTTATTTAACCAGATTCAATCATTCCTTCTTTGGGGTTGAATTCTTTTTTGTTATAACTTGTTGCCTTGCCTTGTTGGTTAGTTGCTAGTTTATACGAATGCATTTTTTTCAAATTCTAGTACGGAATAATAAAATAATTTATTTTAGTTGACAAAAAAATCTCAGTACCAGCACTAAATAGGGTAATAAGCAGTGACACGACAAACATCACACGTCCTTCTCTATCTATCTCTCTCCGACCGAGTCGGATTGCTATCCCTGTTTTCCCGAAGTGCAATTGTTTTCGTGTACACACTTGTGTATTATTAGACTAGTTCTATTGATACACATAAACTTACTTGTTATTTTCTTTTTGGTTTTTCCTTTTTAACAATACGAAAATTAACTCAAACTGTTGTATATTTCTTTCCCAAGAGTTATACTTAGTCAGCAATCTAATTGTGTCCAAATTATAGACGTCAATTTGACCAATGTCGGTCGATTACAGTCATTATTCTAATTCGTTCTTCAGAATTTTGAGTACAAGTTTTTCGAGATGAGAATCAAGTTTATTCATACGAAATTAGGCGATCATTCTACTATTCCTTTCAAATAACTGCTTCATCAAATGTTGTAAATAAACTGTTTTATATGTTATAGTCAAGAAGCAATATAATAATATATTTAAATCATATACACATTCTTAATCACATGAATATAATTAGGAAAACTTTAAAAATTATTGGTTTATTTAAAGATACATTAGCGTGCAAAAGTTTCGGGCCTCCCTTTTTATCCTATAGAATTATAAAATATTTGATTTTATCACTTGTTCGTTGTTCAATAGAGCCAGGATATAGACATTAATATCAAATATTATATTTTTTCATAGCATATCTTACGTGTACTACTTAAAAATAATTTCGTTGGTGTGCAAAACTATTGGGCCGCTAATCGCTGTGACTATGTAGGCTTCGTTTGATTATATTTTTTTTCTCATTGGTTTCGAAACAATGTTCTGCTCTGCTCTTTAAAGGTAAATTAGCCTTATTTCTGCTACAAAGCCGAATACACCGAAACACACGAATATTATACTGTCGCGAGGGCTTTATTTATTGGTGAAAGTCTATTGTCAATCTTTTTATTTCTAAGTATAAATCAACAAATACATTTTGTGACAAAAATCGGACCAGTAAGCCTCGAAAAACTTCGAACCTTGTCAACAAAATTATAAAAAGGAAGTGTACGTCGTACATTCACGAAAAGCCACAGCCATTTCACGGGAATTATAAAGTGAAAATTTAGCCGATGCTTGTCGGCGTATGATGTTCCAACGTCTGAAGGCGATGGGGCTAATTGGACGTGTAATAAGAATAAGAAGGCTATATTGGTCTTCACGAAAAATATCAGCGTTTCGTTCATTAGATGCCGTTTATACGGATATTGTGGCTGATATTTTGCGAAATGACCTTTTTTGCGTGAGCGATGATTTTGAATGAGCGAGATGAATCAAAATTTCAATTGCTTGAAAGTGATGGTTGAATGTACGTAAGATGACCAGTAGGTACCATGTACAATGTGAGGTATCAAACTCCGACTGCAAAACACGATGGCTTAAACATCAAAGTATGGGGAACATTTTCTGCAAAGGGCGTTGACCGCTGATAAAAATTCATGGCAATATGGAGTCAGCAATGTACAGGTATATGCTGGAAGACCATATGCTTCCATTTGCAATGAAAAAATTACCTCGCCACTGGGTTTTTTAACACGATAATGATTTCAAACATGCTTCGAATTTGATGCAAAATTTCCCTTATAGCCATAAAATCGGGTCCTTGACTGGCCGTCACAATCACCGGATTTGAATCCCATTACAAACCCGTGGCAAGACCTGAAGCTTCGTGTTGGAAGGAAAAATCACTCTAAAAAGATGGAATTGTGGGACTTTTTGCAGAATAAGTGGGAAGAATTGACAGAAGAACGAATCTTATAATTAATTGAGTCTATGCCTCGTCGGTGCACTGCAATCGTAGCCGCTAAAGGCATGGCAACAAAGTATTACACCCAGTGAAGACTAACAAAATATGTTTTTTTAAATATCATTAGTTATTTTTTTTTCGACAAAATTGTATGCGGCCAGACACTTTTGCACAGCCATAAATAAAAAATGATTGAACAATTAATTATTTAAAAGCAATACTAATGTATGCAATTAATTGTTTCCAAATATAAGTGAATACGTGCAGTTATTTATATTTACCTCAAAATCATATTTTTGTGCAATGTGTATCAAAAATAAGGTGGCCCGAAACTTTTGCACGCCACAGCACGCCACATAAACAATACAAGTCAAAGTGTACAAGCAGGGGATTTTTTTGACCCAGTTTTATGGTTCTTGTCAAAAATTATGATTAACCATTTTTTTACCACCAATTAAACTATTATAAATTAGACTATTATAAATGGGTTAATAGTCTCATTTGAGCGACAACCTTAGATTCCCTTAACCTTTGATGAAACAAGTGTCGAACGTACTGATACCCATAAGTACGTTCGACATTGATGATGATGATGATGATCATTTATTTATTCAATATAAAAAGGAGCATTAAAATCGGTTCACATTTAATATAATCATCACAATCGAAATGAATGACAAGAAATTCTTTCATTCCCTTTTTCCTGTATTCACGCAACTCACGCAATAGTTGTTTTTAATTGAAGATTAACATAGAATATGCTCCCGCCATCTTAATTCAATTAAGAACCCTTGTTTAAGCAATGTGAGGCAGAAATATATGGTTTCGAGATAACATTCTTGTAAAAAATGTACTAAGTCCTGTTTGTTAATAAGGCTAATAGAATCAAGCGCCTCATATTTTTATTCCGTGCTACTGTCGACTCTATTTTTTAATGATATTAACTGCAAGTAAATTAGTTTTGCGTTCTAGATTTAATACATTTTTTCAGCCCGCGTTCTTATTATTACTGAAAAAAATAGCTTATGGTATGTCTAGTAAAGTTTCTTTTTAATTGCAAAATAATGTAATTGTATATGTATAATGTAGTAAATATTATAACCGATTTAGAGTTTATCGATTACAAACAAACAAATCTTTTCTCTTTGTATTATAAAGTATAAATATATCCTTATATGCTCGATCGATCTTGATGATTTTTTGTGCGTGTTTGAATCCATGATTATTTTAGACTGGATATAGTTAGGTAGCGCTGCGGGTTCCACGTTTTTTTAAAAAAGAAAAATACAAATTGTTTTTACCCGTGCACGAAGTCGGGACGGGCAGTTAGTACCCTATATAAAGGAACTTTATAGTATTGGCAAATAAATGAAATTCTTGGTTCATCGATTATTATATTTTGTAATGGCCGTAACCTAATAAAAAAGCAATGAAGAAGTGGACTCGTAACGGCATGAAGTCGTATAGTTACTGGCAATTTAATGCTTTTATAGCTTGTGATTCCGATGTAAAGTGGTGAAATGAAGTAAGAATCAAAACAACTGTTACTTTACTTAATTTCTGCTTACACAAAAATGTAATACTGTAGAACATTTTTTTATATAAAAATGAGTTGGAATTGATAATTTTATTGTTACTTTTACCATGAAATGTATGAATAAAAATAACATATATACATAACTTTAACAATTATATACAATGAAATTAAATAATTTACAAAGAAGGTTTTATCTCCAATAAAACTTAAAAGATCGCTTCCAGAAATCTTACAAAAAGTGTACCAGTGTATCTACAGACACATGGGACATACCATCTTAGTTCCCAAGGTTGACATTGGCGATATAAGGATTCGTTAATATTTCTTAAAAATGCATATGGTGACTGGTTACCAGGAAAATGGTTTGTTCGCCTTCCTATTTAAAAAAAAAAACTTAACGATGTCCAATACCAAATTATATCGCAAAAATAACTATCAAAAATCGGTTCATAAACACAAAGTTATACGGACTATGAATTTCGTTTTTCTATATTCACTTGGAATTCCATATTCAAATTAATGTCGTATTCACTTCAGATTTTAAATATTCATTTGTTTTCTGATCTTTTGTTTTTAATTTAATAATGAAATGTATTCCAGTTATTTCCAATAAGAAATTTTAACTTGGTACGTAGTGTAATTGATTTGTTTATGTTACTGTCTATTTATTTATTGATGTAGCTTTCCTAGGCAAATTAAGAGAACGCTTCAGGGCTTTGGATCTCAATGGGCCCGAGGGTCCTTGAGTAATCCAATCACTGTTTTCTTGAGAAATAATTGAATAGTTCAATTAATTAATAAATAACAAATTTATCTAAGCATTTATTCCAGTCTTTTTAATATTGCTAAGTAAACGAAGTATTTTTTACATAAATGAAATTTAATAAAGATTTATTATTTTATCAGTTATTGATTTTGCTAGAAACTTTTTCTATATTTAACAAAATGTATTATTAGAATTGTTGTTAAGCGATAATATCTGTTAAAAAATATTCACCGTCTCCTGTATTCAGTATTTAAGGATATTGAGGGTACCCTAGAAAGCTGCCGAGATGGCCCAGTGGTTGGAACGCGTGAATCTTAACCGATGATCGTGGGTTCGAACCACTGAATTTTCATGTGCTTAATTTGTGATTATAATTCATCTCGTGCTTTACAGTGAAGGAAAACATCGTGAGGTAACCTGCATGTGTCTAATTTCACTGAAATTCTGCCACATGTGTATTCCACCAATCCGCATTGGAGCAGCGTGGTGGAATAAGCTCAAAACCTTCTCCTCAAAAAGGGAGAGGAGGCCTTTAGCCCAGCAGTGGGACATTCACAGGCTGTTACGTTTACGGTGCGGTAGAAAACTGGCCCACTCTGGTGGTTTTATATAATATAATAACACAATATATAATATAATTACACTAAGTTTATTTCAACTGGATCGAAGTAGTTGCCCGGTTACCAGCGATTCACTATTGGTTTATCTGAACCAAGAATGAATAAGGTAAATTTAACAACAATAAACGTAGAATACCACACAAAAATCCCAATTTGTCTAAATAACCTTTATGATATTGAGCTGAAGTAAATACTTAGCTGAAGCTTAATTGTTGAATAGCTGGTATTTATTTAGAAAATTTATATTGCCACTTATAATCAATTATGTACAAAGTCAATGTCAAAGTCAGTTAAGTATTTGAATTTTGCCTAAGTTGCTCGCTAAATTATTATAAACTAGCTACTCGTCCCGGCTTAAACGTTAAGAGTTTACATAGACGTTTATTTCGTAATATTATATATATAATTCTATATTATATTTTATTTATAATATTATTATTATTATAATATTTTAATGTGGCGCACGCCATTAAAGCTCTCAGTCGGTATAATTTATTCCGGCATTTTCGACAATCATTGTCATATTTCAGCCAAATTTTTCACAAAACATTAATGAATTATGCACCTATACCTTCCTCATGGATCACTTCGTCCATTGGTGAAAACCGTATGAAAATCCGTTCAGTAGCTTTTGAGGTTATCGAGATCAAATAGACAGACATACATACTTTGTTTTGTATGTGGTTAAGTTAAAAGTATCAAGAAACATGAACTTATAACGTCTCTTAATTGACGCCATAGCCAGCAAATCTGTATAATCGGTATAATAGCAGATTCCTAGAAAATGTTACAACTGCCTCTAAAGCTCAACGTTTGTGTGCTAAAGGCTATTGTTACACTATCAGTGAGTTTATAGATGATAGGGCACGAAAAGTTGGCTTATACGGTATTTCATATATTGAAAATTGTAAATGATTTAGAGTTCCTGTCTAAGAAAAAGTCCAAAGATTATTTTTCATTTTAACATTAAATAGATAAGCGTTTATAAAGTATATATATTTTATAATTGTCTTTTCAAGTAATAATAAGTTTTTAGTTTATTTTACTTACAAATTGTCACTTTATCGCAATTTAACCGAAACATAATCATTGCCGTTTAATTTTTTTCCTTTTCTGCTCACGTAACGGTTATGGTTTGGTTGGAGTTATTTTGTTATAGAATCATAGAATAAATTAGTACACTTGATCCCCGAGTGTCCCTCAGGGACGACACTGACACGCACGAGACGAATTATTCTATTTTACTTTACTTTATACTTTACATACATAAACTTGTACATAAAAAAGATTAAAAAATGACAAAATAGAACCTAATTATGAGTAGTATACAACTTTGGAGATCTTATCGCTACATAGCAATCTCTTCAAGGCAATCAATGGTGTAACTATTAATAGGAATTACTCATAGGATATTATAATTATAAATTAATATAAATAATTAAAAACCATTTGTGTTCCACGTGTCCTATTCACGAGGTTAATTTTGATCCACGCCTATAACTTGATCTTATTTACTTACAGCAATTTTTAGTCATATCACAGATAAATTAGCGTATAGTCTTGCTTGTAGTTGTTTGCTTTCAAGGCGAGCCATAATTAGCGCTACTCAAACATAAAACCACACCTAGTCCAACCTAGTATTATGATACTTTATCGTTTCGTTTTCACATTTATGTTTGATGTAAGTATAATTATATTATTTTCATTATATTACAGTCAGTATATAGATATAATATATAATAAAATATATATACTTGATGGTAGGTGATTTTTTATCCGTGCAGTGACGGAGAAAGAATACATTTCGCTGCCCCTTTCCCATGGGTGTCGTAAGAGGCGACTAAGGGACATCTGAGCGACCACCTGCTCATCTGGTGGTAGGATGATAAACATCCGCCTGGCTTGTTACCACCGTACGCATGGTGTAAATCTCGTGAAGTGGCTTACAGCCGCGTTTCGAGGTCAGCCAGCGTACAGCCAGTGCCCGAGCGAACATTGCCGCGATGGGTGTTGGTCCAGTGGAGACGGCTACTGAACCAATGCCAGGGGAAACTGTATTGCCCTGCCGGACAGGGAGACCCGAAGAAACGGCTATTCCGCTGGCCACCCGTGGCATAGTACAGGGGCCCGAGCGTGCCTAACCAGCACGCGAGGCTGCCCCACCAGGCCACGCATAATCTCGGGGTGGACCGTCGTGCCGGTTGGTGACCGGAAGGTGGGGTCCCGGCGGCCACTTCCGGGGGGGTTCGGGGGCCCTTCCGTCCGGCGGGTCAGTGTAGTTTCCCTTTTGGCAACCACCTGGGGTAACACGCCTCCACACTTTGCCCATCCCTATCGTGGCAATACGTCGCTCGCTTCACGTCTCTTTTCCATTCTTTTTTTTCCCATATGGTAGCGCATCAAAACAGGAATAACGGTCGTACAGCGGTGCACACCCCCACCATACCCACGCTGTTTGAGGTCGAGTTCACTAACATCCGCGGACTCCACGCTAACCTCAACGCTGTCCACCACCATCTCGAGACAGCACGGCCAGCAATGTTGTTTCTAACGGAGACACAAATACTCCGTCCTGCCGATACCAGCTACCTTAATTATCCCGGCTACATGCTTGAAGAATCCTTCAAAGCGAAAGCCGGAGTATGCTTGTTCGTCAGGACGGATGTTTGCTGTCACCGATTGCGCTGCTTGGAGGACCCCTCCTTCTCTATGTTGGTGGTACGTGTGGATCTGGTTCGTCAGAGTCGGGTCTACGTGTGCCTCTACAGATCCCATAATGGTGACTTGGAGACAAGCCGACTCTTTGACCATCTTAGTCGGGTGGCAGATACTGCGCAAGAGCAGTTTCCTAACGCGGAATTGGTGTTTTTGGGGGATTTTAATGCTCACCATGAATCATGGTTGAAATCCCTCAAAACTGACCATGCTGGAAGGACTGCTCATGTTTTTGCTCTCACACATGACTTGACCCAACTGGTTGATCAGCCCACCAGGATCCCAGACATTGATGGGCAAGCGCCTTCTCTACTGGACCTTCTGCTGACTCTTCTCACCCGGTGGAATATCAGGTTGTGGTTCAAGCTCCACTTGGTTCTTCGGATCACAGCCTCATATCTACCAAAGTGCCACAGGCCAAGCTGCCGCCACCAGCGGTATGCAAACGTCGCGTTTCAAGTCGGCAGATTGGGACGGTATGCGCGATTACTATGCGTCAGTCCCTTGGAAGGAACGTTGCTTCAGTGGGAATGACCCGACAGCTAGTGCCGCTGCTGTTGCTGGCGAGATCATGTTGGGAATGGAATACTACATTCCTAGCTCAGATCTCGACAGTAGGGGTGCGCGTAACCGTTGGTTCACTCGCGAATGTGCCGACGCTGTATCATCTAAGCAGGCGGCATATCGCGAGTGGATCAATGGCTGCATTAGCGGGGCATCTAACATTGACTCACTGAAAGCAATCTACAATAAAAACTCCAAGTCCTGTAGGAAGGCTTACTCGAGAGCGGATGCACAGCGCATTGTACAGATTGGTCATGACCTTATTTCACATCCTAGGGGCTCCCGTAGCTTCTGGCGTCTGACCAAGTCTGTGCAAAACAATTTCTGCCAACCTTCGCTGCCACCGCTCAGAAGTCCGGACGGATCGCTAGCTCACAGTCCGCAAGAGAAAGCTGATCTCCTGGCTAAACTCTTTGCCGACAACTCCGTCATCGATGATTGTAGTGCTCTGCCACCAATAATACCTTCTTGTGGCCACACGATGCCTGACATCAAAATCAGGCAGCGTGATGTGCGTGCGGAGCTGCAATCACTTGATGTACGGAAAGCTAGCGGTCCCGATGGAATACCAGCCATAGTGCTGAAGAAGTGCGCGGCGGAGCTGTCTCCCGTGTTAACGCGCCTGTTCCAACTGTCTCTTTCTTCGGGATGTGTACCGGAGGCTTGGAGAAGAGCTAATGTGCAAGCGGTTCCCAAAAAAGGGGATCGGTCTGATCCGGCAAATTATCGGCCAATAGCTATCACCTCAGTACTTTGTAAGGTGATGGAACGGATTCTTAACAACCAACTGATCCATTACCTAGAAGATCACTGTTTAATTAATGATCGTCAGTACGGATTTCGACCAAAACGGTCTACAGGTGATCTTCTAGCGTACGTAACACACCTCTGGGGTGAAGCTATCGACAAGCATGGGGAATCGTTGGCTGTCAGCCTCGATATCTCCAAGGCTTTCGACAGGGTCTGGCACAGAAGTCTTCTCTCCAAGCTGCCGGCATATGGTCTGCCTGCTCAGCTTTGCACCTGGATTGCCAGCTTCCTGCACAAGCGCAGCCTTCGTGTTTTAGTTGATGGTTGCGCTTCACAATTCTATGTAGTGAATGCTGGGGTCCCCCAGGGATCTGTGCTATCTCGCACTCTGTTTCTTTTGCATATCAATGATATGCTCTCTCTCGGGAACATTCATTGCTATGCAGACGATAGTACAGTGCATGGTGGATACCACGGACGCGCAGTGGCTGGGCGAGCGGAAATTAGGGAGAGGCGGGAGGATCTTGTCATTGAACTCAATAGGACGTTAGAGCTTATCGCCAAATGGGGCTCAGATAATCTTGTTGAGTTTAATGCCAAGAAAACACAGGTATGCGCTCTCACAGCAAAAAAGTCAACATTTTCCCCTTTTCCCTCCCTCTGTGGCACTCCGCTGGTGATACAAAGCAAAATCGCCATGCTGGGGATGGACGTTCGCTGCGACCTTAGTCCAAGAGATTACATCGAGGCTGTAATAAAAACAGCTTCTCGGAAACTCGGAGTTCTGAACAAGGTGCGGCGTTTTGTCACGCCTCAACAACTGTGCCTGCTGTACAAAACACAGGTACCTTCTTGCGTTGAATATTGCTCGCACCTTTGGGATGGCTCCGCTAAATACCTACTTCAGGCCTTGGATCGGTTGCAGCGACGTGCGGTCCGCATCATTGGCGACGTAAAGGTCACTAACACCCTCGAGCCTTTACAATTGCGTCGAGAGATAGCAGCGCTGAGCGCTTTCTATCGACTGTATCACGGCGAGTGTTCCGAGGAATTATTTTCCATAATTCCAGCTTCCCCCTTCCTTCACAAGTCTACTCGTGCTGGCTCTCGATGTCACCGACTAACTGGGACATCAATTCCATCGCGCACAAAGAAATTTGGCAACTCCTTTCTTTGTCGCACTTCCAAGAAATGGAATTCCTTACCAGCACACGTATTCCCCTCCTCTTACGACCCGGGTTCCTTCAAACGAGGCGTGAAGAGGCATCTTGCGGGCCGGCAAGGCGAGGGCGGCTAGTGCAGAATCTTCTTCCCGACTGTACTGGCCGTCCTCGCGTTTGGACTCTACTACCACTTAACATCAGGTGGAGTAGAGTCATTTGCCCTCCCGGCTAATATAAAAAAAAAAAAAAAAATTGTGTATTACTGTCTGGGTAGTAGTTGTTATGTCCCTGGTTGTATTACACTGGTTCACTCATCAACAGGAATGCAACAATATTAAGTACTAGCTGTGTTCACGGTTTCACCCGCGTATAACAAAGAAATTATTAAGACCAGAATTATAATATTTCAGTATATACAACATGTTTAGTCTTATTGTCGTGGGATTTTAGTATTTAATAGTTTTCGCCGCACCCGGATCTAGATAGGGCAACAAACCATTGGCCACGAGAAAAACAGCATTCCCTTAAATCTATTCCGATATATTTAAATGTCTCATTGCTGTGATTTATTTATTGTGCCTGCAAGCGATACCTTCATAGGAAATTGTGTCCTTTTAAAACTGAAAAGTAAATCTGTGTATTTAAAAAAAGTATTTATTATCATGTAACCGACGTAGTATATATTTAACAAAACAATAAGTAAAAAAATATATGTCACGAAGTCTAAAACATGAAATTTATATTACAATAGTTATTGGAAAATATAACAGATTGCTGTTTAGCGGTAGATCACCTGATAAGTGGTTGTTGCCTAGCCAGACGAGCTTGCACAAAGCTCTGCAACCTATTTAACCTTTTGAAAACTAAAGTTAACTTTTTTTCTTCCTGTTCAATATCATCATAAGGATAATGCATTCGCGTATGTATAAAACATAACCGTCACCGTACCGTAATAGCCTGTGAATGTCCCACTGCCGGGCTAAAAGCCTCCCCTCCCTATTTGAGAAGAAGGTTTGGAGCTTATTCCACGCTTCTCCAATGCGGAATACACATGTGGCAGTCCTCACGATGTTTTCTTGACCGTAAAGCACGAGATGAATTATTATCCCAAATTAAGCACATGAAAATTCAGTGGTGCTTGCCCGGGTTTGAACCCACGATCATCGGTTAAGATTCACGCGTTCTTACCACTGAGCCATCTCGGCACAAATACATAAAACATAATGATTGTTCTAATTTTCTACAAAACACATTGATTGTTTCATTATATGCAGATCGATTCGTTCTCAATTAAAGGAAGTGAGTACTAAGTTGTCTAGTTTTAACTATAAAATTTACGTGCTATTATTTCATGGAGTTTTGCCATAAAACGGGTTTATTGGAATGTTAACGCTGCATGCAAATCAACTGTTTTTATTGTTGTAGATCATCATTATTGCTTAACATATTGTAAATGTGAGTTGAATTATCTAGTGTAAAATTAAATTGACTCTATAAACTAGCTTTTAAATTTACCAATGTTACAATGATTTACGGTTACCACATACGGTACCATAATCTCGATTTGTTAATATCATCGCTTAGAAGTATAAGTTACGCTTTATTATATAGTGCAAGCTCGTCTGGGTAGGTACCATCCACTCATCACATATTCTACCGCAAAACAGAATGTACTTGGTATTGTTTGAAGTGTGAGTGAGCCAGTGTAATTACAGGCACAAGGGACATAAAATCTTAATTCCCAAGGTTGGTGGCGCATTGGCGATGTAAGCGATGGTTAACATTTCTTGCAGTGCCAATGTATAAGGGCGTTGGTGACCACTTACCATCAGGGGGCCCATATGCTCGTCCGCCTTCATATTTCGCATTCTATAAAAAAAAATATATATGTACTTCAACCAAATGTAAAAACAAAGTTTCAATTCATTTATTGGATGAACATAAGAATATAATAAAACTTCCGTTTACGATTCTATGGTCAAACTGTCACAAATTAATTTTAAAGACACGTATGTGGTAGTCAAGAAAATAGCCTGTAAATATCGCACTTACCGTTAAAGCCCTCCTCGTCTCAGGAAGAGAAGATTTACGTATGTGATAGGAAGGATTCAAGAAAACAGCCAGCATATCGCACAAACCATCAAAGGCTTCCTCGAAGATATAATGGAGCTTATTCCAAAAAGCTGTTCCAATGCAGGTTGCTTTTATTTGAATCATGCAGACTTTTCGAGTCATAGGCGACTTACGCACAAGATTAATAGTTAGTTTTATTTTTATTCTAATTATTATTTTTGCAACTTGTACCATGTAATTGAAAAGACACTTAGTTTATGTAATTCTATGATTAAAGACTCTTTTGTATGAATGAGTGTAAGGAGAACATACACTGATAAATACAAAAGATTCTTTAAGTTGATATTTTATTAATTAAATACATAAATTTAATTAAAAAAATAGGAATTTACATTATATATTTGCGGCTATTTATATGTATACACTTGTATTATAGATAAGCTCATGAACCCAGGCTTAAACCATAGTGGTTTTTAGTTGCTATTATTTAAGTACTTGTTTTGTTACACGAATTGATAAATAAATAAAAAGAAAAATTGCTATTTAAGACAACAATACAGCCTATTGAAATGTCTAACATAGCCTTAAAAGTAATAAAACTCGTTTAGCTGCCTCGGTATTAAGTTTCATTTTAATAACCATATTTGACGTCACGTCCCCTTAAAAAGGGTTACTTGCAAATACAAGCAAGGTTTTATGTAAAGAGATTTAATGGTGCACAAAAATTTACGTAATCATATTTTACGCTGTTGTTTAAAAAAACCACTTAATATTATATATTTTTGGTAACTATTTCATTCTTCAGTTCGTCCTTGAGTTCTAAGGAGTTTTGAGAAAATATCTAAGTTTTGTGTTCCCCAACTTGGGAAAGATTAATCCTTAAAGAGATTAAGATTGGAGGATATTTTAGAAGTATATATAAGCTGAAGGACCGGCTCCCGTGTGGTATTTGTTTTTTGACAAAGATGGTTGTTTAGCTGTTTTCATTAGTAAGTGTGAGAACGTTCTGCTGCAACGCGAGAGTTTGATTACGGCACGACACACACCTGTGACTTTCCATCCGTATTAATTAGTAATTTTACGCTAGCTTTAGTGGTGAAGAAAAGCGTCGCAAGGAAACCTGTACTACTACTGTTTTCGAAGATATTTGAAATTTATTTAGCTAACTTTGGCCTTATTCAACCAGCATTGGGTTAGCGTGGTACACCACCAGGCCTAATTCTTCATATATTGAAAAGACACCAACGCCCAGCAGTCATCCAGCTTATGAACAGGGCTGATATATTAATAGTTTTTAGATATTGTTGCCACCGTGACATTAAAATTTGGTTTAAATCTTTATATTTTATCTGTTTATTTTAGGGTGAATTTAGCAAAAACCTTACAAATCGCGTAGTGACGTTTTACTTAGATTTACATAAACAATGGATCTACACATCTATTACTCTATAATAATCATATTTATTTATATATTTTCAATTGAATAATTAATGAAATACAAACCTTTATTCCATTATATCATACCCCCTCGAGGAGTGAAATAAAAAAGTATGCCCTTCCTTGAATCCCATTCAAGCTTCAAATCAAACATCAAAATCAAAGTAAATTTCGCATTTATTATAATTGTATAGACAAAAAATTAGCAGTGATTGCTTTCCAATTTTCTCGTCTAGTAGATCGGTGTGTTCGATCCTATACATCTTATCGTAACAATATTTCTCTTTCACGTCTCAGTAGTTTTGCTTTCGCAGTATGAACCTTTATTACGCTGACCGTTCAAAGAGACTTCAGTATAAATGACAGAAATTAGTTCACCTCATTTCATTACATCATTGGCCTAATTCGTTTTGGAATCAGTCGAAATGATTCAGACAAGATAATAAATATCAAGAAAAAAATTGAGATGTTCTACGTAAGATCTAAATATCAGAAAGCGAAATGTTAGAAAAGTTACAATACTTTAAAATTATTGTAAGTTTTCAAAATTTCACGAACGAGATATGTAGCGAGTTGATAATAGCAGTTATGTTCACAATTGTCATAGATTTTGCGTATTATAAAGGAAAATTCACCCGAATATCTTCATTTTTTGAAGTCGATAAACAAAACTTATGGAGAAGCGCTTTGAGCTTGGTCGCCTGGGTAGGTACCACCCATCAGTTCATTCCCTCGAAAAATATTTTGTACATCTTTGTTTTACTTTGAAGGGACAGTGGGCCAGTGTAATTACATTCATGAGGGTTTTAATATATTGCCCATCCATTGCCCATCCCACGTTTGCCAATGAATTCGGATTGTATATATATTTCATAGGGCAGAGCTGAACAATAATATCAGGTAGTCCAGACATATGCTTTCCTGTTCTAAATTTAAAAATCCATGGTACTAAAAACCTGCATAATCAAAATACTTTTTGTATTGCCCTTTATCTTTGTTGTGTCAAAAAAACACGTGTCAAATGTTTTTGCATAAAAACAAATACATTTCGCTAATCTGCTTAATGTGTCGTAAAAGAGAAGCCCTGAAGGGTACTGGCGATACTGGAACGAGGGCCATTTTCATGAATAACAGAATGCTTTTGTACATCTTTGAGGCTTATTGTATTTGTTTTTACGATATTTTGTTATAAGGTACACCTATACAAAGATAACGAAGAATTTGCGGCGTAGGGTGGCTTAGTACAAATATACTTGGAAAGTTGTTAATGTTTAAAAAAAACTTTGTTATAAACGTTTGGCTTAAAGATTATGTGCAATAATCTTGCACTCAAATTCATCTTAAAAAAGTCTCTCTTATAGTCAACAATGGTGTTTCTGTCAAGAAATGGATAGGTTGTGGTTTTGACCTCTCGTTCGATAGTGATTGATAAACAAAAAAGTTGATCAATCACAATCGATCAATTTGAGCCCTTCAGCGACAATACTAATTTAATTTTATAAAGTTTTTGAATAACGCTATAATACGTTGGATGGTATTAGTTTGAGTTCGATAGTTTTTTTTTCAGGTATTAAAAGGCAAAAATATTATGTTGACGACGTATATGTATCAAACAAATTTGAAGCTTGCCGTGATTTCGATCGTGTAATTTTTTGAAGCGATATACGAAATTGACTATTGGGGTATCCAGTAACATGGGTACATGTTTCTGGATACCTCAATGTTAAACCTAGTTCAGGGGCTCTAATAGTTTGAAATGCTTTAATTTTCATCAGTAAATTATATTTTAGTTTAGACTGCATTAGTAATATTTTAATTTTAATAATATACGCATCAAAATACCGAAAGACATTTTCAATATGTTTCCGAACCAACTACCCAAACTAAAACGAAGTATGTGTGAATGAAAAACGACAGTGCATTGGTATCCTTGATTTCAAAAATATTACAATTATCATAAAATCATTGACAATTATTCCTTTGGACGTTTTAAAACTAATTGCATACATACGAGAGTAGGATGATTTCAAAATATATACATACATATAAATATAATTTAAGTGTTCGTCTGCGATTTTAAAATAATTACCCCTTTTTTAGTTAATATGGATATTTGCGAGTTACAAGCATTTTCTTTATTTTACACTACTGCTGCTACCTAAAGATTTAAATATATGTACATATCAATCAATCAATCAATCAATCAACAGCCAATTATTTTGTCCACTGCTGAACATAGGCCTCTCCCAAGGTGCGCCAAAGCTCCCTGTCCTCCGCCTTCCGCATCCAGTCGGTATGGGCAAAACCTCTCAATGATATGTACATATGTATAATTCAAATAGATATTATGTATGTCATCGATACTCCAGAGGTTTCCGTTTCAGGATTTATGTGTATTTATGAGTCCATCGTAATAAAACGCAAACGCACTCAACTTTAATTTATTTCCTTATAATTGCAGAACCGTAATTCAATCGCGTCCATTCTTCACTCGCCTCGCAATGTCTTTAAAACGATCCTTCGTTATTACCAACTAACAACTTATTTTACAATAGACATATTGAATTGAATTGAAAAAAAATAATTTTTTAAAAAGTAAATTAACATTTTAAATAAATATTTTATTGAATTTTACATAACTCACAAAAATTCTATAAAAAGTAATATACAAATTTTTATACAAAAACATTATTCATTATTCTAACAGAGTCTGTTCACAGGTGGCGCTGCTAGCAGAATTAAAATGGAATTATGGAATTATACCAATTACGTCTAATATTTTAACGTACAATATAGCCTTTATCGGACAAGTATTGAGACAAGAGTTTTTGCGTTACTTACTGTTACTATTTAATGTATGATAATTAAAACTGTATACTCGTTCTAATTTTACCGTAATTTTATTTTCTTGAATGTGACCCTCAAACTAATTATCTCCTGGGTTACCAAAAAGGGCTTAATTTCCAACACAAAATATTTATATCATGTATAATCCCTGACCGGTCCGGTATTCATTAATTTAATTATTTATAAGTGAGAAATTCTCGATGACAAAAATAAATATAAACATTTCAATATAAATATTCAGTACAAATTATGTTTAACGTTATTTTTAGAATACTGATTTATATATATTTATTTGTTAATTGTTATGTTTTTATTATTGACTGATTCTGTCCGCGTGTAAGGGAGAGGAGTCTACGGTCTTGACTACGTATATGCGGAATATAAGATCTACTATACTTATATACGTTCTTATATACTAAAGGATATATAAGACGAGAAAGAGTAACAAATAAATAAACAAACACACTGTTGCATTTATAATATTAGATAGGATTAGAATGTCTTGGTGATAATAATATTAAAAAAAATACATCAGTGGCTCAGTAGAAGCCAACAGAGATTTCAATCAAAATGATTAATTTTCTCGTACTTAAGTTCTTTCTCAAAATATCGCTTATTGTCGGCGATTAAGAAAAATATAGTAAGGAAATCGATAACTGATAGAGTTTCAATATTTATATGCATGGCGAATCACTCAGTTAACGCAGTCACATATTGAACAGTAATAAGAAGGAAAATTTATTCTTTTTTCGATTGCGAAATATCATAATTTATTTATTAGATTGCCACGAAAGAGATCTTAAATAAGGCTTTCAAGAATTGTTTATACCGTTTTAAGGAAAATGTACGGCAGCGAGTGCTTTGATCTCAAGTGCTGTCGACAGTACACGACTTGGTGGAAGGAGGGTGAACAAATAGATTAAATACTTTTAAATCAAATAGACCTTAGAAATAAAGCTTTACAATGAATAAATCTTGAAGGGTTTTAGCCGAAGCCGAAGACATTTAAGCTAAAGTGTCGGTAGCACATGCTATGATTTTATCGAATCTTTCTTTAATTTATCGGTAATGTATCCGTATTTATCGGTATTTATACCGTTTTATTGTAAAATACATTAAAAATTTATTTTTAGTTTTAGTTTGGGTTTTAGTTTTGAAAATGTGTATTGATTGAAGTTAAAATTTACAACTTGTAAATGTCCCACGTCTGGATATCTTCTCCTTTTGAAAAGGCTTGGAGTTTGTGCCAATGCTGCAATGCAGGTTGGTGGATACATATGTAACAGAATTTCATCTGACACATGCAGTTTACCTCACGATGTTTTCCTTCAAGCACGACGAGTATTATAACCACAAATTATCCATAAAAATATTAATAAATATCGAAATAAATCAAATCTATGGCATTGGTTTCATAATTTTATTTATTGAATATGTGATATTAACAAAATATTAAAAATAAATAATAAAATATTAAACTTTTTCCAGGCTGACAGGCAGTCTGTTGAACAATCATTTATTATATTACTTAAGTGTATATTGAAGCATATCCTATTCCTCCTGAAATCAATTACTGCATGTACCGTTTGCGGCAAATAATATTATAAGTAGCCCATTATGGAAATTACTAATATTCCTATTTACCCCTCTGATTAAGTGCAAAGCTTGTGTTTGTGTTGTGAGGAAACCTGCATGTGTCTAATTTCACTGAAATTCTGCCACATGTGTATTCCACTAACCCGCATTAGACCAGCGTGATGGAATAAGCTCCAAGCAATTTGCTCAAAAAGGGAGAGGAGGCCTTAGCCCAGCAGTGGGACATTCACAGGCTGTTACTGGATAAAATTATAATATATATAAAAATAAAGCTGCGACTGTATTCTGTAAATATTTATAAACAGCTGCTAGAGTAATCCGTCACGTTCTTCCAGCCACGATTAATTATGCTCATCGCCGCTGGCTAACGCAGCGATCATTCAACTTTAATTAATTATTAATGTTGTGCGCAATCAATAAATTTATTCAAGCTCCAAAAGGGATTATTTAAAAAATAGCGTAATAGAGATAAATCAATATTCAAGTTTTAATTTAATTAAACGCAATATATTTGTAATGATATTACGGAAACAGCTTTCTATAAACGATTTTAGACAAAGGGTCGTATTGACAACGAATTATAGACATTTTTCTTCAATAGGTAGGCAAATTGGGCCACCTAATGGTAAGTCACCAACCTTGGGAATAACGATGTATTGTTCCCTGTGCCTGTAGTTACACTGGCTCACTCCTTTAGACCGGAACACAACGATAGTAATTATTGGTATTTATGAATAGATGGTACCTATTCATAAACCTATCCAGAAGTGTACAAAGCCCGACCACTAGATACTGTTATACACGACCGCGTAAGAAAATGACTTTCAAAATTCAATATTTCGAGAAATATATATATTTTAAAATAGTTTCCGAAGAAATGAATTGAAACGTAAAATATCAGAATTATTCTTTTTATTTTTAATATATGGTGAATAAATAATTGGCATTATTCTACGTAAGCTTATTAAAAATCAACAGCGTCATTTCGATAAGCCGAGGTTTGATAAAGGTAAATAGTATTTATTTTACTAACAAACATAAAAATAACACAAAACTGCGAGCAAAGACTGTCTCAGACGTTCTTACGTACTTAATGGATATGTTTTTCAACACTTCACATCCCGTGTCACCTGACAAACCCTCACAGTCGATTCTGTCATTTACAATGGAAATAATAACGTCCACGTGATTTGTTTGGCTCCATTTTTATTAGAAAGATAGAATAACCATGAATTATGCTCTTTATTATATGAAATATATTAGAAGTAAATAAAAAAGTAAATTCTAGAAGTCAATAAATTTTTTTTACTCGTCACTTGGACTACACAAATAGTTAGTATGTGTTTTTATACGGGACAGTACTTAATTTTCAGTAATTTAGTTAAAAAATGTATATATCACATAAAATCTACAATGATTTGTAAAGTAGTTATTTTTAATTGTAATGAACACATATTTATTGATATCCTCATTTTAAAAATAAGTATTTTAATTAATATGTTAAATGTTGCAAAATCGGTATGTATGTCAAAGAATAAAATTAGTTTTTTATATTAAATAATTTTTAATCTAAGAGGAAAAATAAAACAAAACAAAATATTTTGCTTTTACTTTCCTTTTTAAAAACAGTAAAATTTATAGCGTTTATTCATGACTAACGACTTACTAAGATGAAATTCTAATATCACCAGAAATAAAAGTAGCTACCAAATATCAGCTCAAACGGTTCCTTGGAACTGTTTTATAATTCAATTAAGATTTAGCTCATGTGTTTGTAAGATTGTCAAACTAAACTACTGCAATGAAACACGTGGTTGCGACACAAAACAAATCACAATACTTATCGCTAAGTAAACACACTTAAATTAAACAATTTATTATAAGCAAACGATGCGATAATTATGTCATCATGGCGAACCTACACTGCTGAAACATCAGCTTGGTAGCATGAACTTGCGTCCCTGAATTTAGTTTTATGCGTTTATGCCCGAGGGCGTGTTTAGTCTGCTGAGTAACTACTATTAGGTTCTTTTTGAGTAATATTGGGCTTTGTTAAAAACCTAAACTTCTTTTAGTAAAAATTGTTTACGAAGCTTGAGAAAAGGTTATTTATTTTAGGTTAGATTTACTAATATATGTATAGTATATTAGTATATACATGTATATATATATGTATATACTAATATTAAAAGAAGAAACATTTGTTTGTTTGTAATCTTTCACAATTAGAAATCTAATTTATCGAGAATTAACATAGACCATTTGTTTTAGTAATAATAGGATTCCAGCCTGATGTAATGTTATTTGTGAATCAAGCCAAAAGATAAAGCGCTACCGAGCTGCTTTATCAACCTGCGCGTGCATGTACGAATTGAACTGCTTAACTATGGCGTTCTTCTGTGGAAAAAAAAGTTTTTTTTCCGCTTAAATGGCTAACACTAGATAAACATATATCATTCGAATTTATGTTTTTTGTAACACCGTTACAAATATCTCCTTTATATAACATATAAATATTCTCTGCTAGTTTTAACCTCAAATAATAACATGTTAAAATCCATGTTATAAGCAAACGAAATCGTATAGATAATGTTAACTCTTTTAAAAGCTAAAAATATTTTTTGCTTATTTAAAATTAACTTTAACGTCTAAATAACAATTGAAATGTCGCTTGCAACAACTCCTTGTTACAAAGTTACCTACTACTTTATTAAAGCGTTTTGACATTTAAAAAAGACTTCAAGAAAGTAGTTATTTAAAAAAAACGATCTTTATTTATTTTTAATCTTTCGTTGCTCTTCCGAAAATTATAATTAAGTTCGTATATTTCGTAAATTTTTGTGACATTAAAATTGGAAGGAAAAATTTATGACGTTTTTTACATTTTATTTTTCGAAAACCGAGTGGATTATTAAAATAAAACATCTCGACCCGCGTGTTTTTATAAAATACTATTTTGATAGGCAACCATTTTGGACGAATAAATATTTTTTGCATTAAAAAATAATATTGGGATAATTTATTCTAAATTATTTTACATAGAAAGCTAGTCAGTTATTTTAGTCGTGTCTTCTTATTTGCTTCGCATGTAATAAAAGTTAATGATCGCGAAAACGGTTTATCGTAAAGTACCAGGGTGACATAAATATGAAGGACGTTAAACTTAATTTCTCTCCAGGGCTCTGATTTTCAATTTTCCTCACTTTCATAACCTGAGCTCGACGTTTCGTAATTATTGCTACGTGTAAAAAATTTATAATTATGGACGCATTGGTTGAGGTGGCTCTTAAAAATAATTATATATATTTTTCTTAAATATATTTTTCTATTTACTTACTATGGTAGATGATAAATTATATCGAAGTAAAATTTCATTCTTTTGTGTAATGGTTCTAACAACTTACTGTTGTCTATCAATTTATAAAATAAACTAACTAGTTTGTTTTACAAATTGAAGACTGAAATATTATGCGAATAATTTGTTACTTTGTTTCTTCAAAGAAAACTGTTCAGAGATTCATTAATCAAAATTTATAACGGTTGATACTAAGTTACAAATTGAAGAGGCATTGCCTACTACGCTGAACGCGTGGATTTGTTTAAGGTATTATTATATTTCCTGAATATTATTGAAGCGTCCTTTTTATTTTATTTACATCATGATGTCTGCAAGACGAGAAAAGGACTACAAAATGGTAAACATATTCCCATAGACTAGCACTGGTATCAATACAAACATATTCGCCACAAGTTAGCATGTAAATACAGATGTACTCTTATAGTTCCACGGAACAGTAAATCGACATGATTGGAGAATGTTCAGGCGCAACTGCATTACGTCATTTCCAAATCATTCACTAACAGCGGGCTGTTATTGAGATTTTCTTGACAGACTTCCTAATTACGTACAACATAACAATATTTTTTACAGTGACTTTTCTTTTCTTTTTCTAAATTCTAAACTTTTCTAAATCACGGTGAAAGAAATGATTTATATCAGGTGGTTCACTCTTAAGATATTTTAGAATAATAATATAATACTGATACTTATTTTTTTATTTCGAAGTATATTTCATTTGTTTTATCATCATTCTCGCTTAATTGTTGATTGTCATTAACTGAAGTTTCTAGTGTTCTCGAGGACGTTTTAATTAAGCGCTTACGAATGATAATAATCTGTTTTGCTTCGTTGTATAATCTCTTAATTAAATATTTAAAAAATGTATTGCTAAAAAATTGCATACAATTTACTAAAAAATCGACGACGAGGTCTCATGAATGTGTTTCATTTCTAATTAAGTGCCCAAGCATGAATGTAAAACAATAAATGACGAAAAATGTTTTTGTATTTTTTTATGTATCTCATGGCCATAATAAAATGATAACTTTGCAAATTCTTAGATTTGGTTTTGTACGATACTGTAACATCAAATGATGTGCGTACTTTATAATGTACTAATAATTTGATCTCAGAAATCGTCTTCAAAAAGATTCAATCATATAATCTTATTGGATCATCAGGCCCGCTTGTTCTGTTACAAGGGTTCGGAATTGAGGTGTGCTTTGGTGTGGTGTGGCTTTTCATGATATTCTGAAAGTAATATACTTGGTTTCAAACATGCAATAACGTTTTACTGCATGTTTAAATAAAGATCGATCTGGATTTATTTTTCACGCAGTGGGAATCTTCATAATGCCCGTCGAATGGGATAACCGAGTTATGTGGTATTCGTACCCTACAATCTTCACTACTTTTGTAGTTATTATCGGCTATATTAGATATTGACACGATTGACCGGCTTAGAATTAACAAATATTCATCTTTGATATTATTTTTATTTATAAATCATAGTTGTTAAGAACTCAGCAAGAAAATTTATCACAAAGCAAGCCTTTATTTTCTCCCAGTTTATCTTTGTTTCAAAGGCTTGCGACGAGATGTTCGTATTTTATATCTTATAACTTTCCTTGTAAAAGATGTAATGTATTGTGATCTTTTACTTTAGCAATATATTTTCTGTATAAAAGTATTACTTTTGTAACTGAATAATGTTTTCTGAATTGAAAGATTATATGCAGATTGATATGTACATATCATTTATATAAGAAATCGTTTGTTTAAAAAGAATAATGCGACATAAGATATGTGATTACGATTTGTTTATTATATTTTATAATTTTGATTATAAATAATTTTTTTTTTTAATATTTGTTATAGATAATATTATAAGTAGAATCTGGAATCTATTAAAGTCGATTAGCCGGACAAAATGTATGAAAAAATATATTTTCCAAAACTGTTCTTTTTTAAATGATATAATTAAAATATATGTAGGATATTGGTTTATCTAGCCTATTATATTATTTAGTTTTAAAACGTTTATGTTATGTCAGTATTAAAATTTAAAGAATAGAACATAGCAGATCAGAGTTTAGTGTATAGGAGTGCCTAGGTGTGAGCAGAAGCACAGCTGCATTCACTATTCCCTCTGTCTCTCAATCCGACACCACCGGAAAGAGATCAGGCGCAGGACCAACGCAGGATCACTACTTCCAGACACCAAGCTGCTGCTGAGAATCTTCAATAGAAAAAAAAAACAATATTTTTTTATCAGTCCGACCTGGAATTTGAACCCAGTACTTCGATCTTATATTTAGACCACTAGCCACTAGACCAACAAGTCAAAACAAAACATTATAATAAATACAAACTTATTTAAAATAATATAATCAATTAAACATATGACTATAAATTTAAGTGATTTTATTTGATCAACATTTTTATAAATGTAACGACAAAATATTTTAGTTTCTTATACATTCTACCATTCTACGTTTCTACAAGATTTGTTCTTATTGAGAAATGGAAAGTATTTAAAGCTCATTTGTATTTATTACAAAAACTATATAATCTAGGTAAATACAATACAGTAACAGCCTGTTAATGTCCCACTGCTGGGTTAAGGCCTCCTCTCCCTTTTTGAGGAGAAGGTTTGAAGCTTATTCCACCACGCTTTAATGCGGGTTGGTAGAATACACATGTGGTAGAATTTCAGTGAAATGAGACACATGCGGCTCACGATGTTTTTCTTCACCTTAAAGCACGAGATGAATTATAATCACAAATTAAGCACATGAATATTCAGTGGCGCTTGCCTGGGTTTGACCCCACGATCATCGGTTAAGATTCACGCGTTCTAACCACTAGGCCATCTCGGCTTTTAGGTAAATACGTTTACAATAATTGCCCAAATCCAGCACCCCAACAATCAGGTAGAAGCATCTGTATTGTTATATAAGTTTTTATTACAAACAAGGGACACGATTCGTAAAACTTTTGGATTCACTACGTATTTATTTTCCCATTTTTATTCGTACGTTCTTTTATAATTAACGTTGTTCTAAAGCCTTTAGATACGATATTTTGTAACAAATATTTCCAATAAAAAGAAACAAATATGGCGACAAACAATCTTTTCTTATAAAGTATTTTTGAACAGTAAGGAAAAAAAAGGATTATTATTAGGTTATATATTTTAGTTGTTATTATTAGTAAGCTCCTCAATTTTTTTTATTTTAATCTATATTATTTGGAAATAAAGAATATTTCAGATTTTGGGAATTAAATAATAAGGATGTATAAATGTATAATTAAATTTTTAAACATCTGTTTTAATTAAATTACGTGAAAACCCACAAGTGATAAACCGGTTTTGAATTCGAAATTTAAGACTCGCGTGTAATATCCAATGGAAAACTTTTACACGATAATTATATATAGTAAATATATGATGTATTTTTCTTAGTAAAAAAGATTAACTACGCAATCTTCTCCGAATAATTTCTAGCGAACTAGCGAGCTTCACTTGTAACAAAATAATGTTGTATTATACTTTATAATCAAGTTGTTTGCGTACCTTGAAAATCATGTCGAGTTATAAAATTATTATAAATCAATAATTAGACGAGTTCGAGCATACTTATTACGAATGATAAAAACAACCTATTAATGTCACAGGCAAAGGCCTGATGGTTGAAAAGGTTTGGAGTTATTCCACCACGCTGCTTCAAGCATCGGAACATTAAAAACACATGTGGCAGAATCTCATTCCCCACATGCATGGCTCGCCACTTAGTAACGAAATCATTATAGAATTCGATTATTATATAATGATTATGTTCCCAAAAAAATTGTGTTACAACGGAAGCACTTACGCAGCAATATCCAATGAACATAGAACAATGAAATTGCGTTACAATACAGCTTTCAGATTACGTCCTGTGTATTGAGTCATCAATTAGCAGCCAATTGTACTGTGCTACTCGTCGTAGATGTATCGAGCGTGCAAACAATTATGCATCACGAACAAACAATTCGATATTACTCGCAAACAAGTTTAATAAGCCAATAATATTTTGTATCCGTTAAAGTGTTTTATTGAAATTAATTTCTTCTGTGAGCATAATATGGTTTGTATACCGTAACAGCTTGTGAATGTCCCATTGCTGGGCTAAAGGCCTCCTCTTCTCATTTTGAGGAGAAGGTTTGGTTTGGAGCTTATTCCAACACGCTGCTCCAATGCGGGTTGGTAGAATACACATGTGGCAGAATTTTAGTGAAATTAGACTGCATGTGTCTTGGTTTCCTCACGATGATTTCCTTCACCGTAAAGCACGAGATGAATTATAATCACAAATTAAGGCACATGAAAATTCAGTGGTGCTTGCCCGGGTTTGAACCGACGATCATCGGTTAAGATTCACGCGTTCTTACCACTGGGCCATCTCGGCTCGTATATGGTTTGTATGACTCATTTTATATTCAAAAAAGTTATTAATTTGAAAATACGATTATTAAATATAGAAGCTGTATTAATTTTTTTGTCAATGACAAAGTTTCATATAGTTGTGAAATTATTATTTTTTGTACAGAGGCACGTACATTTACAATAAGCTGATGTCTATTGACTTTGTTCGGGTAAAATTTATAGAAAGTAACCCCTCCCATTTCCCCTTCTTATTGTAATTTTCAAAAATCTCTTCGATGTGGAATCTTAGGTTAGATACCATAAAGTTATGTTTCAAATTTCTAAGATTTGTCAGTAGCTTTGGCGTTGATAGGATAAACGATTTTATAAATATAGATAGAGTAAATTTATGTTCTGTAATATCTAATAAATGTTGTTAGAAACAATACAATCACGTTCCAATCAAAGTGAAAAAGCTCTAAGGAAATCCCCAAAAGCAATAATAAAAATAATATTTCAATTTTACAATAAATCTTGGTGTGCTGTCGCCATATGCCATTTCTGAGTAACAACCGTCATGGCAACAATGTGTTATAAGCGAAAATAATCATGATTGGTCAATTAGTTTCTGAGGTAAGGCGGGTACCCGTCTTACCCGCTAATCCATCTTGCTCTTTCTCCTATATGATAAGCTTCTAAAATAATTTTTAATACTTGGATGAGACGAACAGATATGGTTTTATTATATATGAATGTTGAGAACAAAGCCAACCAAATCTATTAAATAGGATATTTCTTCCTTTATCTTAAAGTTATTCTATCAAATTCGCCATTCTCTCATTATTTATTTCAGGAGAATATGCTTAAATAAATAATTAATATGAATATGATTATTAGAATTAATTATATAATTTAAAAGTTGTTTCTCCAAAAAGGCCATATTTTTAATTTACACTGGAGCTTCTAATGGAACTACATGTACACTAAACAAAATTAAAAAGTTATTAGTGTGACCAAGTAAAAAGTAATAACTGTGACCTCGGGGAATTGTTGCAAAAATTCTAGTACAATTTTGAAGTTGCATCTAATTTAATATAATTCGCATATTTCTGATTCCATAATTAGTTAGTTATAAACGGGGAGTTTGATCTTTCAAATTAAATTTTATTCATATATCATATTAATATTTATTGTTACTTTATATATAAAAGTTGAGTCCGAAAACCAATTCATCCCAAAGGAATCAAAGCAAAACATTTCAATTTTATTTAAAGGTTCAACCTATCTCGTTTAAGTAGAATTTGATCCCGTCTTATTGCTTATCCGAGCTGACCGCTTATCAGCCAGACAGCTCGCAGGAATTGTGCAAAGTCTTAAAGAAACCAGATAAAGTGAAGACTTCAGAAAAATATTGATACGTTGTTATGAAATATATTTAATGTTGAGAATGTAATTTGTAAAGTAATTTGTAATTGTATATTTGTTGCAATAAACCTTTGAAGTTGGAAAACCCTGGAAAGTTTTTGTATAAATTAATTGAATTTATTTGTAACGGTAATATTTTTTTTATTTTTGCCGGGAGGGAAAATGACTCTACTCTACCTGATGGAAAGTGGTAGTAGAGTCCAAACGCGACGACGGCCAGTACAGTCGGGATGAATGTTCTGCACTAGCCGCCCCCGCCTTGCCAGCCCGCAAGATGCCTATTCACGCCTCGTTTGAAGGAACCCGGGTTGTAAGAGGAGGGTAACACGTGAGCTGGTAAGGAATTCCATTTTTTGGAAGTGCGACAAAGAAACGAGTTTCCAAATTTCTTTTTGCGCGATGGAATTGATGTCGCAGTTAGGCGGTGACATTGAAAGCCAGCACGCGTAGACTTATGAAGGAAAGGGGAAGCAGGAATTAGAGAGAATAATTCCTCAGAGCACTCGCCGTGATACAGTCGATAGAAAGCGCTCAGCGCTGCTACCTCTCGACGCAATTCAATAGAATTGTGAAGCGCAGCCTTGTAGGAAGCTGGCAATCCAGGTGCAAAGCTGAGCAGGCAGACCATATATAGCTTGGAGAGAAGACTTCTGTGCCAGACCCTGTCGAAAGTCTTGGAGATATCGAGGCTGTCAGTCAATGATTCCCCATGCTTGTCGATAGCTTCACCTCAGGGGTGTGTTACGTACGCTAGAAGATCACCTGTGGACCGTTTTGGTCGAAACCCGTACTGACGATCATTAATTAGACAGTGATCTTCTAGGTAATGGATCAGTTGGTTGTTTAAAATCCGTTCCATAACCTTACAAAGCACTGAGGTGATAGCTATTGGCCGATAATTTGCCGGGTAAGACCGATCCCCTTTTTTGGGAACCGTTTGCACATTAGCTTTTCTCCAAGCCTCCGGCACACATCCCGAAGAAAGAGATAGTTGGAACAGGCGCGTTAACACTGGAGACAGCTCCACCGCGCACTTCTTCAGCACTATGGCTGGTATTCCATCAGGACCGCTAGCTTTCCGTACATCAAGTGATTGTAGCTCCACATGCACATAACGTTTCCTGATTTTGATGTCAGGCATCGTGTGGCTACATGAAGGTATTGTAGGTGGCAGCGCACGACAATCATCGATCACGGAGTTATCGGCAAAGAGTTTAGCCAGGAGATCGGTTTTCTCCTGCGGACTGTGAGCTAGCGATCCATCCGGATTTCTGAGCGGTGGCAGTGAAGGTTGGCAGAAATTGTTTTGCACAGACTTTGTCAGACGCCAGAAGCTACAAGAGCCCCTAGAATGCGAAACAAGGTCATGACCAATCTGTACAATGCGCTGTGCATCCGCTTTCGTGTAAGCCTTCCACAGGACTTGGATTTTTTATTATAATTTGCTTTCAGAGAGTCAATGTTAGATGACCCGCTAATGCAACCGTTGATCCACTCGCGATATGCCACCTGCTTTGATGATACAGCATCGGCACATTCACGAGTGAACCAACGGTAACGCGTACCCTTACTGATGAGATCTAAGCTAGGAATGTAGTATTCCACTCCCAAAATAATCTCATCAGCAACAGCAGTGGCACTAGCTGTCGGGTTATTCCCACTGAAGCAACGTTCCTTCCAAGGGACTGACTTATAGTGCCAAACGCGACGTTTGCATACCGCTGGTGGCGGCAGCTTGGCCTGAGGCACTTTGGTAGATATAAGGCTGAGATCCGAAGAGCCGAGTGGAGCTTGAACCACAACCTGATATTCCACCGGGTGAGAAGCCAGCAGAAGGTCCAGTAGATACTTGCCCATCAATGTCTGGGATCCTGGTGGGCTGATCAACCAGTTGGGTCAAGTCGTGTGTGAGAGCAAAAGAATGAGCAGTCCTTCCAGCATGGTCAGTTTTGAGGGATTTAAACCATGATTCATGGTGAGCATTTTCCAGCCCCTTCGTGAAATTTTGCTTTATATAAAAAAATAGGATGTGGAGATATTGAGGGTTTTCAAAATTACTTACAACTAAAGAAAATCAATATCATTACATAAACATTTTTATTATTATAATAATATGTTGCAACGCAATGTATACATTATTAATGTATGTATTATGACTGATAAGAGGAGGGAGCGTGCTTCCTCGCGATACAAGTCGGTCTTAAACACAAGGCATGCCAATTAATGTCTCACATTACAACAGCAATAACAGATGGGCCCTTGCGTGTATCCTTTTACAAAACATCGTCATATTTACTGTTCAACTATCAATTTGTCTTCTTCTCATAATATCTTGCGGTATTATTAGAGAAATAAGGTAATATAACAGTGCAGAGAACGGGAATTGACAATTTGCTTTAACATTTTATTTGTCTGTTGTCTATTCTGTCCATTCTATAATAATAATTTGTATGATAATGATAATAAATGAAACAACTTTTAGCGACATACTTATTTGAGGCGTGTATTCTTGAAATGCTATATAATAATTATTATGGTCAACGTCGCATATCACATTTTGCGACCGTTTTCTGAGGCGAGTTTTGAGTTTGTTTTCGAGAATAGCCCAACAGGTAATTAAATCAATGATACAATTACCTTTAGGGCTATTAAATAAAAATATAAATGTTTTTTGTATTATTGTAATAATTTCGATTTTAATGTGTTGTGTAGAGGTGAAAATCGTTGAGGCGAATTCGTTGATATTTGGTTTCAAGAAAGGTTTTGAACAAACAAGTAAACTTAACCACTAAATATGCCACAGGCATAAATGAATTGCTTAACTTCTGATATTTATTTAAATTTTTATATTTACTTTTGGGTACATTTTTTGTATAATATCGATACATGCAATGTTTTCAATGATTATTCCAAATGGATTTGGCTTATGATAAAATACACAAGTACATATTAAACTACAAAACTATTCCTCAATAAAAAGGAGAGTAGGTTTTAGTTCAGCAGTGGGACATTCACAGGCTGTTACGGTTAAATATTGAACTCCACATGTTTGATTTTATATAATTCAATAGGTATGCGAAACTTTCATAATTGTATATAATAAATATTATATTTATAATTACATTCTTATTTATTATTTTAATATAATGTTAGTATGCGGAGGAATGGTTTACGAGTATAAGGCACTCTTTCAGATTTTTAAATTCTAAATTTTATTTTGCATTGTTCTATAAGTCCTCCTCATATATTAAGGTACCGCCAAGTGTAATTACAGGTGACAAGACAATGTAGATCCCAGAAGCATTGCATTATATATCTTACCGGGGCCGGGGTATGGTATATTATTCAGAAGATTTGTTAGTTTTGGTGGCACGCGCTTTTTGTTTTAATAAGAACATTAATAACCTTAACCGTAGTCTTAAAATGTATGCAAGTAAATAAAATGAAGTTTCTCTCTGTGATTTCACAATAACTGCCTCTAACTACCGTTGCTGCATAATAATTTAAATATTTTGTACCTACATTTAAATAGGAATTATGTACGGAAAACGGCAGATTTTGAATTATTTTCGTCGAAAGCCGAGGGTTTTGCTAGTTACAAATAAAGCAAAAGTCTTATTATTAACAACTTTCTTGTCGAAACAGCAGAAACAATAGTGAAACAATATCCATGACTCATATGTAACTCGCAGGCCAAAATCCAAAAATATTTTTTTTTTTAAATTGTTTTATATAATTTTACGTTTTCAGCAGATAATTTCGTATTATAGTTTTATAACCTGTATGTTTATTTAGCATAAATGTGTGTCACAATGTCAATCGTGAGTTTTAAATTTCATTATGATAGAATGGATTCCTAACAAGAAACCTTTAATGATATAATAGGTATGAACAAGGCTTTTTTATATCTTGCATGATTCTCATAATAAAATTACTCATTTAAACGAATAGCACTTGATTAATTGCACTCTTAGCATTCTTTAGCGCACCTAAATACTTAGCCTAATTAATGAATTCCCTTGATAGATATTTTCTTACTTCATTAGTTGTCAGCTGTTAGAAGCCATCGATGGTCGTAATAGCACGGTGTGCATATGTGGATCTGAAGCGAAGGCTTCGAATGTGGGCTTACATACATTGGGTTTTCGTATGTTTATTCTATTTTTTTTTAAATTACCACAAGCTCCATCTTTATGCACAAAATACTTTGTACAATGTAACTACAGATACAAGGGACATAACATCTCAATTACCGAAGTTGGTTGAGCATTGGCGATGTAGGGGATGATGATTATTATTTTTTACAGTAAAAATGTATACATGCAATGGTAACACCATTAGGTAACCTATTTTTAATTAAAAAAACTCGGCAGTGAAAGAAAATATCGTGAGTAAACCCATATTGTGTGATAAAAAAATCTGTATGACGTTTATACAAACGTACATGAAATGGCGTGGTGGAATAAATTCCAAACCTATCTTACGAGGAGAAGTGATAGTTGCCAATCACTTTGACATACCCGACCTATATATTTTTAACTAGATGTTTAGTAAAGCAATACATTAATGATGGTTCTTAATATAAAAAAATTAAGCATATTTTTATGACATAAGGAATATTTTACAATTGTTACTTACGAGTATGATATAAATGTATGTTTGAAAACAATATCACATCAAATTCTGTATTGAATTCTTTATTTGAAACACTATTGATAAAAACTGTTGGACCAGAAAATGAAGGTTCGGGACAGGTAAATATATCTATATAAAATGTAACAGAGTTTTGTCTGTACATATGCTTTTTAAAATTAATTTCTGTCATTTATTATTATAGAAGAAGATAACACACTATATGAAGTGTGTTTAAGTAATTCTTCTTTATTCCCGATGAGTAAAGAATTCCACGTCAAATTTGAGTGCCACGTTTCTAAGTGAATCATTTTCACGTTAGCCTGTCGCGCATAAAACTAATGAAAGTTAAAACAAAACAGATAGAATACGAATTTGTTATAATCGAACTAACTCTTGGGATAAATTCCCAAGAGGGTTAGCAATCAACACTACGGTCATAGAATTGTTTGACTAAAAATTAATACTGAGATTTGTAGTTTAAAAATAAGGTTTTATTATAATTGTATCTATATAGAGACACTTTGATGTTTGAGGAGCAGATTAAACCAGTTTCGACTTTTAATTCGATATTCCTAAGCGTTAATATCGTTGACGCATAATCCACTGCTATATCACAAGAAGCTTATGAGTATTCCCAATATAAGTAATTAATAAATAATTTAGTTATGTATGTAGCACATGGCCTTGAGAGATAATAAAAAAAATAAAAACTTTAAATTATAAAGTCGTTATATATTTTTTGTAATTAATTGAAATTTATTAAGACCCTTCTATATCATAAATTAAACCTTAGCAGTTATTTAATTTATTCACTTAATGAAATTTTCTTGACAGCTGATGTCTAGTGTTCTTGACAGGCAGAAATGTCCACTAAGGGTACAAGGGACTTACTCGGATTTAAATATATTTGTAGATATAATTTTAGTTACCCAAATTTTGTCCCAAGCAATGCTAATAAAACAATGCGATTGTTATGTTAGGGAATGGTTACAAATATTTTTAAAATCTAGTACCGATACAACATATAAGGTTTTTTTTTAATTGATCTATTTCTATTATTCGTAAATAGATTAAAATTATAAAAAACTTTGCAACTTATCATGATTTATTTTTATATTCTTACTCTGGTCACTCAATCATAATCACTTCAAAATAAAATTAAACTTAATTCAATTAGGTCCTCTAAAATTAAATTAAACAATTCAATTAGGTTTACAAGCAATTTAGAACCAAAATTTTAAATTAAATTAACTAGTTCGAAAATATTAGGAGAGGAAAGAGATTAGTTCGTATGCAGGCTTTCTGGCAATAAAGATGAAATCACTCATATATCCCGAGACGTGTTCAATAAATTCTACACTCGTATGCAGTTATTTCTCGTCAAAGCAACACTTGCTAGACCCGGTAGGATAGATATACGAGTATCGAATAACGGGGGATTTCAAACAAGGATTTCAATAACAGACTGAGCAATATTGTAGTTTTATTGTACAAAACGAGAATATTCCAATTTCGTTTGTACACGAGAAACGGTTGGGACAAACATTTTGTTACATTTATAGTGTTAGGGATTCCGGATTTTAGAAAAAAAGGTGTTGTAATTGCTTTAGATTTAGTTCCTTGAATTTGTCAGTACCTACAAATCGCAATACTATTTTAGTATATAAGCCAATAAATACGGTAAATATGTAAAATACGTGATAGAAATGATGATCAATATTGACTATGGTAGCCATTTTCGAGAATGACAAGGCAACCGCGCGGGACACATTATAGCCCAAAAGTGCTTGCGCATACATAGAAGTACACTTTGTATAACATCCTATAATTAGATGGGACGGTCAATTCGATACGACCGGAAAGAGTTCAGGGGCAGGATGGCTTCACATACGCTTTACGAGGCATGTGAGCATAAACACTTTTGATTTTCAGTCTACGGGCTGCTATTGAATTTTTCGATGGTAAAACCTAATAATATTTCATTATCTTTACGCGATGCTTCGACCCACTACCTTGAGATATATGGCCTAATCAGCTACAGACAGGAACACCAACACATACATTAACGAGACTGCCTGAAAAGGACACAAAATTGAGTGGCATACGTGTGTATCTGTGTGTACACACTACACACGCACACACACACACATTATGTGACACAAGTCGAAACGCTAAACGAATGTATCAATGTCACCAACGTAATAAATGTGTATTCGTGTTGAGTTCTGTCATAATTCATAACATTGTTTCTCTTTGACTCGTGTGAAATTAAGGTGTACGTATGTATGAATGTCGGGAATCCTGTAAAAGAAATGCGCTACGATGTTGTAGTGTCATTACACAGGTAAATATTACAGTGATTATTTACAAATCTCACAATTATGGGGTTCAACCAAACGGTGCGAGTGAAAGAAACAGTGGGCATTAATTACAAGTTTCGACAGCTATATTGAGGTTAACATCTGTTGCAAGTTCGTTATAACTCTTAGCAACTGCCCTTTTTTATTCTGTTATAACTTTGCCTTATAATTTCAAAATAGTAATATAGTAAGAGAGGGACGGTTGACAGAAAATTATGATAAATAAAATAAATTGAAAGAATAGAGGCTAGTTGCTTGCATTACACAGTAATTATTCACAAAAAAAAAATAAACAAATCGCCTGTAATTGTCCCACAGCTGGGATAAGGCCTCCTCTATTAAGAAGATTTGAAGCTTATTCCACCACGCTGCTCCAATGTGGCTTAAATTTCGTCCGATAAACGGAGGTTTTCTTAGGATATTTTCCCTTATCATAGAGAACAAGATGAATTTTAAACACATACTAAGTACATGAAAATTCAATCGTGCTTGCCCAAATTTGAACCCGTACTCTCCGGTTAAGATTCAAGCGTTTTAAGCACTGGATCGTGTCAGCTATTTTACACTAAAAAAAGCAAACGAACACTATACACTAACATTGTTGACAATGTTCATGAATTTTGTTACGCGGTTGTTTTAGTTAAAATAGGTTTCAAATTTAGATAATCCGTAGATTATTATAAAGTTAACTAGACCACATTTTTTTCCTATTGTTTTATATATATTTGTGAGATGTGAGATTCGGCTGTAAGTTTCATAAAATAATTTCGTTAATACCTTTAACAATACTTTTATTATATTTTTTTAAAATTTTTGTAAATTATTTATAAACATTAATATTTATGATTATATAAATTTCTATTATCGGTATTATAATTAAACAAATTTTATCTAACGTCTAATGAAAATACAAGGACATCATTAAAATAAGTAATTACAAAACAGAAATATAACTCAATTTCAATGTAATTTTTTAATACGTTATATTAATTTACTGCCCTTTATTTTATCTTGGTGATATTTAATTTTGTCATGTTCTAAAGTTCACATTTGCTTATATCATCCAACTTGTCTCCGATTACACTCTTCATATTCAAACTATAAGCGATCGACTGGATAAATACCTCATCTCCTGTCTACGACAAGCTGAAACTGTTTTACTGCGGGTCAACGGAAAACATGTGTCCAAAATGTGTTCATCAACTTGTTCCGAGAATTTCCTTCATTACAACGCACGGGATTAAATTTATATAGCAAGTTCTAATATAATAAGTTTTTTGAGATTTCGAGTCTACTTAATAATATCTAGAAAAAATTATGTTCAAGTTTTAATGTTTTATTTATATAAATAACGTATCATATAATTAATTATTTTAAAGACATAACAATGTACTTATATAATTTAAATCCTAAGTATAATTGCAAAATTTGCACGAACTATATCTTTAGAGTAAACATTAGATTTAAAGACCTACGGCCCTGATTATAACCGTTGCTTAGCGAATGTTAAGTTAACCATTAATATTCTGTCTTTCTGTCATTAATGATTTGAAATTTAAAAGAACAAGACACAGCTTTGTTCAACTAATCAATCGCTAAATAACATTTATTAGTACCTAAAGCCGTTAATTTATGAGTGATCAATTTCTGAACATTATTAGGTAACTGTAACTCACTTGGAGTGTCATTCGTAAAATGCTTAAAAGTGACTCACGGAGTACATTATTTTGAAGCGAGTATTTTTAAACATTATAATTATATAATAGGCAATGTCGCATATTACTTTACGGTTATGTGGCGATCGCGTTTTGTGGTGAGTTTCGAGTTTTATCTTACAAAATAGCTCGACTAATCCGCTCAATATCAGTTCAAGCTATTGCTTTTCCTCTAGTGATATTTTCTTTTTGTTTCATTGTAGATAACTGCAATTTGATTAGTTTACCGTTAAACATCCTATGTTCTATATCATTTTGATATTTGAAAAATTTTGGTCATCGAATTTAATTTTTAAAAGCAATAAAATATAGTTGAATTTCAGTAATACTTGCCTTTTTATTCTTTAACATATGAAATTTCACATGAAAACGCAGCGCATGACCTATACATGAATACAATTGTAGTTCCGTGATGCAACTTCGTAAGAGCAAAGGAAATTCCATGCGATACGTGCCCAGACGCCATACATTTGCATTATTCAACAGTTTCACTTGAAAACGTTTCTTGTATAAGAAAATTCATTTTACAACTTGTAATTTATATAGCTATAAAGAGATAAATGTTTTCAATTTGAAATACTAACAAATTGAATAAAATTGTTTTAGTTTTAGTCAGCTTATTTATAGAAGCAATTTTTAACGTGACATTATAAATAACATATAAAAGCGGTTATTCAAGACGTTTTAATATTGTATTTGAGATTTATTCATTTATCTTTAAACTATTTGCTATTAAACGTCGTATTATTAAACAAGATAAAAAAAGACTTATTACTTTTTTATCTGTTTCGGTGTTTCAGACAAATACTTAATATATTTATGACTTAATAATACTAATATTACAAAGAGTAGAGATTTGGTTAGTTACTTTTTTCAGGATTTACACAAAAACTATTAATAATTAACATCCATATCAATCGTGATATGGATGTTCATATTAACTAGTTTATAGTGTAAGTATAAATCTATCGATTCATTAATAATAGTATAAGATAATGCTAGTTTATTATTATTTTCTTTTAACTTAATATTTTTCGATAATTTAAATAATTTCTTTCTTAGTTTAATTGATATGTGTTCAGTATAATATAAAATAACAATGATTGTTAATGATAAAAAAGACTATTTGAAAAAGGAAAGCATTTCAATAACCGAAGAATCTATTTTCATGTCATTTCACATAGTTATATTCTGAACATATTATCATCTCGAACAATAAAATGATTCCTAAGCAATAGTAGATTACTCCAGCTATTGCAAATTGCGAACGGAAATTTAATGCAAATGAAACCAATTAGTGCAAAAAAAGCTCAAAGTACGTATACTTTATTTCATTATTATATTTTTTATCGACTACTTGTCTTTTTTTTAATAACTGAAAACATTTAAATTAATTTAAATATTCGAACAGACTTACAAAAAAAGCACATTTCTTTTGTAATTTTAAAATAGGAGCACACATCTTATATAAATTAAGAAACCAAATATATCATAAGGTACGGACGCACATGTCTGTAGAGAAGTGTAATTTAATAATAATAAAAGAACGCCTTTGTTAAACGATCAAAATGTAAATTATAGTAAGGATAAGTAAATAATTAACTTGGACTATAAAAGGGGCTTGCATTGATTATTTACAATTGTATAACTTGCACGATTATTTAAAAGAATAAGAAATCCACGCTTTTCAGGGACGAATTTTACCCCTACCATTTAAAGCAAAATTGCTAATTATTTATTTGATTTCGTATGCGTACATCTAGTTGAAAGTTTTTATATGATGATATAGATGATATAGATGTCATAGATGTTATAGATGTCAGATCAAAAACATAAATTAATAAAACAGTGAAAAGTTTTTGGCGCTTACTACATTTTCATTGCGCGAAAGTCACCCATACATCAAATATGTGTATTAGTTTCTCAAATAGTCACGCTGTTGAGGAGAAAGGACTAAGGAAAAAAATGATAGCGCCTTGTAATAATTATCAAATTATAGTTAAAAAAAAATGTACCATATCCTTCGAAATAATTTGTAAGATACATATGTGCAACATTAAAAAAAATTGAATACTTCCGGTCGTTTTAAAAAGAAAAGGTATAGAAATGAGATCGGGTGTTGAGAGGGGCGCGCGGGTGAAATCTGACAGCTTGCTATCTTTAGGCGCGCTCTTAAGCGCAATGTTCTGACGCAAAAAGGTTTTCCTGTCGCTTATATTGATTCTGATATATGTTGTTGAATTTATAGATAGAGGCGATGCATTAAAAAATTTTTTAGCACAGATAAGTTGCTTGTTAACTGAATGTGTTTCGTTAAGATTCATAAAAGGAGAGCGATGGAGCAAAACAATGTTATCTGTAAATAAAATAAAAATGGAAAAACAAAACACGTTGACACTTAAATGAAATGCGTCCAATGCTCCTAAAAATATGCGTTCTCTCATAAAATGTGGCCGTATGGAATGAATGTGACTGTGAAAGCATAAACTGGAATGCCTTCAGTGTTTTAATGATAATGTCGTCAGGGTACCACAATTTTGCCTGGTCAACAAAAATTTATTTATATATTTATATATATAAATAGATTTTTGTTGATTGATTTTGTGATCTTATGTCACATCCTATAAATTCATAGTTCATAGAATGACGTCGAAAGCAATGTGAGGCGAGACAAAGTCACATAATGATTGCCGATTTCGTTTGTAAAAAAGGCTAAAATGTATGGATATGACATGTATTTGTTTTATGATCAACAATTGACGTATAGAAATGAAAAATTAAAACAAAAAAACTACGAAATACAGATAATTTAGAAAAGTGAAGTTCGAAATCACTCCGATCAATTGCATTCTACGCATTTTGTTTGCCCTCAGACCCAACATCGTTTAATGATTGGTTCGCTTTATGGGCTATCAGATAAAATATTTTATTGGAATGAAAACGTAAGGGGTAAAAATAAACGAAACTTTGATACACATATTCCATGCGATTATTTCTGGGTCAATTTTGTAAAAGCATGTAATTTGTTTCATAGGTAAACACAAGTTGTATTGACCTTTGTTTACTAATTTTAAAATTTTATACAAATATATATAAATAAAACATTCCACTTTCAAAGTGTTATTGCGTATCTGTAATAATATCGTAGATTCAAAGGCTTTGAAAGTTGTGAATAAGTTATAACACAGTTTACTGTTTGGAAACAGTTCGTGATATTCGTCGCAAAAACTATCGGAAAACGTTCGGAAAGTGGTTGGGTTTAACGTCGCCTTCACACTACATCACATATATTCACAATAAATATAAATTTATTTACAAAGCACTCATACTCAATTTGTTTGCTCATCATGTGATGTCATTTAGAACCTTCATCATCATTCTCTTAATCTTATCCCAATTTAATTTATTCTCCTCAAGTGACCCACACATTCATATCTACCTATTTTATGTATTTTTCACACAATCTACCCATCTCTTCTTCAGTCTTCCTCTCCCTTTCCGTACTCACTCTTAACTTTGTGTGACTTTTAGCTATTCTTATATCATAAACACGGTATATGATTTTATCTCAACTTGTCCATGATTAGCGCCACTTTTAAAGGTTGTATTACGTACTTTCCCGTCATGGTAAGTTGCACGAGTTCATATCTTTCGTGCCTCAGCTGGTTTCCAAGGTATATAACTTTTCTTATCTTAACGATAGGCCTGTAAAAACTTAGCGTTTGTAGCGTGGGTAGTAGCCCGCACCACCAAAGCGTCGGACATTACATCTAAGAAGAGAGCTTTTAACTCTGCTGTCAAGTCCTACAAGAAAGTTCTCAAGAAGGCTCGTTTCAATCGCCAAGACGCCTTGGAACTAGATTATCTTCCTATCCCCGTGGTAGTAAAGCATTTTGGTCCCTGTCCAAGTCGGTTGAGACGAACTTCTTTCGTCCATCGCTGCCTCCACTGCTGAAGCTCGACGGATCGCTGGCCTTTACGGCAACAGAAAAGGCTAACTTACTAGCGGCTCTGTTTGCTGAAAATTCACGTCTCGAAGCGGGAAGTGCCTCATCGCCAAACATATCACCTTGCGAAGCTATTATGCCAGAGATAAAAATTCGCCAAAGAGAGGTTCTAAAAATTCTCAGCACCTTGAACGTGAATAAGGACAGGCCCTGACGGGATTCCAGCAATAGTTCTGAAGAATTGTGCACCTGAGTTGTCTCCTGTTCTAACACGCTTGTACTGGCTCTCTTTTAAATCCAATTGCCAACGTACAATCTGTACCCAAGAAGAATAGTCGTGCTGATCCAGCCAATTACAGACCCATAGCAACCCATAGCACCTCCATACTTTGCAAAGGCTTGGAACGTGTATTGAATAACAAGCTCCTGGCGTACCTCGAAGAAAACGATCTCCTATCGGACCAGCAGTATCAGTCGGAATCGATCAACAGGAGATCTTTTACTCTACCAAGACTCGAGCGTGTTTGTTCACCGCCAAGAGGAGTCCATTCCCCCTGACTCATTTGACACAACTTTGGGCAATGCATTGAATCCAAAGCTAAAATTGCTGGCAAAAAAAATGGTATCCTCAGTAAGTTCAAACAGTACTTCACATCGGAACAGCTTCTGTCCTTATATCAAGCCCAAGCCTAGATAGTGCATGGAGTACTGCAGCTATTTATGGGACGGCTCTGCTTAGTACCAGCTTGGATCGTCGTGCTAGAAGGCTCATTGGTGACCAGACACTGGACGCAAAACTCCAGACCTTGGAACACCGTCATAAGGTTGCCTTTATATCGGTTTTCTACAGAATATATTTCTGAGTGTGCCCAGGACGTATTTAATTTGGTTCCTTTGTCATCTTTTTACCGCAGAATTGCGATGCATCGTAAAGATCTGCACCCATACGTAGTTGACGTATCTATGACACGTGCGAAACGATATGCATCCTCGTTTCTGATACGCACCGCTAAGATCTAGAATACCCTTCCGACCTCCGTTTTCCCCAGCACCTACAATATGGGTACCTTCAATTCTAGAGTCAATAGGCACCTTCTAGGCAAGCGCGCTCCATCTTAGACTGTATCATGACTTTCTATCAGGTGTGATAACAGTCAAGCGCTAGCTTATATGTTACAAAAAAAATGCAAAAGTTTCCGTTGCCGATTGACGCTTTATTATACATGTCTTTTTGGCAAGTTACAAAATACTTATAAGCTACATTATCATTTGATCTTTACGACTTCTCATATAGCATACGTAATGTCATATTTTCATGAAAACTCGACTAATATCGAAGTGTGTAGCCCGCATTAAAGTTAGGGAGATTAGGTATTATGAACAAACGTACTTTCCTTTGTGTTCAAACTCCTTCCAACTCCAAAGTTATATTCTATCGCTGACGTTTAACCTTCAGGCTAAAATATTTTATGTAAAAACAATTTATCGATGTTTATTATTTTAGTAATTGCTTTTAGTACACATTTCTATATGAAATATAAAACTTTACGTTTGATCATAAACGTTCAGTATAAGAATTTTCATAATAATCAGTTATAGGAGAAAGATCTATTAATTTTTCAAAAGCCGTATCCCAACGCCATCTTTATTGAGAAATCATTTCGCGTGGAAGAAAGTTCATTTATTTTTACCAACTTCAAACATATTCAGACAGCATTGAAATATTGCGTATACTGGTGCCACAATGGCTGGTGCATTTTTTTTTCGGAATTGTGATTCAAAGGGGAAATACTGCTGGCATTCTTGCTCCCATGTCATGCGGTCCTGATTTATACAGTAGCTATTTTTATTTTTAATTTGTATGTAAATATAATTATATATCCGTTACGATTATTGGAATTTTTAATGATATCAGAATGCTAACTACTAGGCTAATGGTGCAGGTTATAAGATATTGGGACACGATAATAATGATTTCGATATTTATAATATTAAAGATTTTATTTGTTAATCAAAGAATTATTTTTATAAACAATACTAGTAAAATATCTCATGCATTTATCTTAATGCACGAGTTATTTTACGAATCTGATCTGACTGACACTGTCAGAAAGGTAATATATTCAGCTCGTGATTTGGGCTTTAGTGACGTCACGGCACAGTTTATTTATATTAAAGCCTTATATATTTTCTTTCATAATTATCCAATTAAACATTTCCTTTCTCACATTTCCCCATATAATATAACATCATCTCTTTTATAGTTTTGATGTAAAAGATTTCGTATCTAATAATTTTACGAGGGACGCTTTTATATAGTAGAAATAAGATTTCTTAATCCGACTCAGTTGTATTCAGTCACGTTCGTATAGAGATTCAAAGTGTATTTTTTATTACAACAGTCGGTAAATGTCTTACGGGCGATGACGAGATATCTATTACGAAGGTTTTAAAGCTTGATAATATTCACTGGAGGTGGCTTTGTGCAAGCTCGTCTGGGTAAGTACTACCCATTCATCAGATATTCTACCGCAAAAGAGCAGTACTTCGTATTGTTGTATTCTGGTATGAAGGCCGAGTGAATCAGTATAATTCCAGGTACAAGGGACACAATATCTTAGTTCCCAAGGTTGGTGGTGCATTGGCGATGTAAGCGATGGTTAACATTTCTAACAATGCCAATGTCTATGGGCGTTGCTGACCACTTACCATCTCAGGTTGCTCATATTCTCGTCCGCCTACCTATAAAAAAAAGTCACGACTGCCTTTTTTGACTCCTTACAGTTTTTTAATACCTAGAAATTTAGACTAATACAGGATCTATCCTAGAATTAATTAGTGAAGACTTTAAACGTGTATATACAATGTTTGTATCTATTTATTTCCTGGAATTCCTTTTTATAGATCCTAATAATACCCTGTATGGTATCCATAAACATTGACTATCATCATTATGAGTGACATTCATCTAACAATGTCACTTTGAATCGTGTATTAAGATAGATGGACTGTCAGGAAAATAATATATTTAGCTCGTGATTTGGGCTTGAGTGACGTCAAGGTACAGTTAAAATATATTCATATAAAGACATCTTGCTGTTCTTAAAAAGTTCGTAGGTTTGTATTAGTTTTTTTTTTTGGTGAAATAACCTCCACAACAAAATAATCTTTAAAATAAATGGTTTTAAGTCGATAGTTTTAAGAATATTCCGTAATTCCGTAACAGCCTGTGAATGTCCCACTGCTGGGCTAAAGGCCTCCTCTCCTCTTTTTGAGGAGAAGGTTTGGAGCTTATTTCACCACGCTGCTCCAATGCGGGTTGGTGGAATACATATGTGGCAGAATTTCACTGAAATTAGACACATGCAGGTTTCCTCGCGATGTTTTCCTTCACCGTAAAGCACGAGATGAATTATAATCACAAATTAAGCACATGAAAATTCAGTGGTGCTTGCCCGGGTTTGAACCCACGATCATCGGTTAAGATTTACGCGGTCTTACCACTGGGCCATCTCGGCTTTACAACATAGGATTCTTAATTTTCATAGATAATTCCCATTACAGTCGTGCAATAACAGATAATAATCATAAAAAGGCATGCATACTTAGGTTTTATATTTTAGGTTTTATGTTCTGGTACTTTGTTTATTAATATTAAGTAATGAATTTGATGCGAGTCGGGAGGTTTTATGATTACTTTATATTAAGTTGCATAAGGTATACAATGTAATTGTACACATATCTTTTGATTTACATTTTTTTAATTGTCCAAGTACTTTTGTGGCATTTTTCGTTTACGCCTGACATGTCAGTAGAAATCAAGATGTAATTTATTAAGTCTCTAGTCTGACCCTTAATTCATACTTTTGATTTTTTTACTGGTGTGGAGTGACCTACGTTATGCAATAGTATTTTTTTATAAGTGGTATGAAATGACGGAATATGGTCAGGCAAATTTGCCCGTGTCAGGGAAATATCATCATGGATGTTAGCAGTGGAGTGCCATGTTTGTTTTTTTTTTTGTTTAAAATATTTAGATTTTATAATGTTAATTGTCAAATAATAATTAACTAGATATGGTCGCAGTCATTTAAATCTTATTTTTTCCGCTGAAAAAACGCACTTACGCGTTTCCCCCAAATGAGGGGGGGGGACTTGCCTGCGCTGAAGGCGCCGGAGTACTGACTAAACAACCAGCGATACCCACTCCATCTCCATCTTCGTCACGGTAGTATCGCTTGCGTATCCTACCGTGAAGAAGTCATTTAAATCTGCCAATACAAATAAGCACAACCATCCAATGTAAATAAGCAGTAACCGTATGTATCAACCAATATAACAAATTGTAGTCTTTTTATTATCCGAATGCTATTTTTATTCATTATTTTATAGCAAAGATATTTATTAATTGGCAAACCTTGTATACTTGTCTTGACTTGTACATATAATTATAAACTTAGGACCTTGGAGTCTGAAGTCCGATAGGCACTAGACCGATAAGATTAAATATAATTGGATATAGATTTATTTAGCAAGACACCAGATCGTACTTAAAAGTTGAAGTCTTCGTAAATAGATCATATAAATGGCAGCGCTGTCATTTTCATGCCAATTTACGTCCTATAAAAGTTTCAGGAATACTTTCTGCTTGTTACTGCTGAGATTTCTTACATGGTAATTGCTTTCCACTTCGAAAGAGGTTGTACATATTTATATATTTATACGGATTTGAGAAAACGGCGATAGGTTTATTAAGTTAAAAATATTTTACCCCTTTTTTACTTACAATTTTGATAAGTTTTATGGGTTAAAATCAAAATCAATCCAGTTTTGCTGGGAAGAATCTACTTTTAGAATCGATGTTAGCTTTACACTTAAATTAATCCTGTACATTCGAAAGTGCTTAAAAAAATACTTTATTTCTTTTTATGATTGTTCATTTAAATATATTTTATATAATAATAAAATCTAGCCGTCACAAGATACTCGGCAGATATGAAATATTGAAATTGATTTATTTTTAATGAATTGATTAATCTGTGCATTCATTCGGTGATGATCGGCTCGGTGATGAAGAAAAACCTTATGAGGAAACTTTCATGTGTCGGATAAAAAACAGCCATATATGTATGTATGTACCCGAGTTCAAGTAGCGTTGTGGAATATGCGCTAAACCATCTCCTCAAAAAGAGAAGAGGCCCTAACCCAACAGGGTAGCATTAAGGGGCTTTTTCTAGACTTTTATTATATTATACGGCGTTTTTTCAACCGTTATAATATTGTACTTTACTTTAATTTATACTTTATTGTACACCAAAAAGAGAAAAAAAAAATACAAAACATACACAACATTACAGCCTGAATAAAAGTAGCATACAATTTTGGCGACCTTATCGCTACATAGAAATCTCTTCCAGGCAACCAACGGAGTAAGTGATAACTCATAGGATATGAGGTAGGTGGTGCTCTAATAATAAATAAGATAATAATAATTTATGTACTCTTGTACATCTTTATTTTAATTTATGTCCATTTATTGGTGTACAATAAAGAGTAGTTGTATTGTTTAATATTGTACGTCTGCTATCCATTCAACGATCTGAATTTTTTCAAGTTAAAGAACCGGACCTTTGAGTCTTGAACTCGAATCGATTAAAAGTGACAACAATAAATTCGTAAAAGGGTGAAATGCAGTTGTCAATAAATTATATTTAGAAAATATGATAATAGTAACCAAATTAACAATAACTTGTTAAAATAATGATTATACTAGTTATTATCTTTAAAAAAGTTTGAATCAACAGGTAAGCTCGTAAAAATGTGAGCAATAAAAATAATAATCAATTCGATAAGCTTGTTCTACTTTTGCCTTTAGTAGGCAAAATCATGTATAAAATAAGTTTTCAATAAATTGCTTGCAATTTCTGTTTTGATATTGAGTCGACAAACAAAAATTATAACGATTATAATGTAATATAATTATGTTTCTAAAAAATTGGCATACCCAGACAGATTCTTATAAATGTCCTTTAAGTTATGTTCAGAATTTCTCGTACGATTAAAAAATTACAAAAATGTCAAATGTAATTTTATATTAAACCATTTTATTTTCAAATGTATCATATAATGAAGATTTTTTAATAAGTAAGTAAATAATTAAATAGATCAAACGTCCAGTCTACCAGGGAGTTGTAAGGTGGATTCCTTACAACGGAACCTTTGTGTTCGGTCGATTAGTTTTATAGATCTTTAGTATTGTTGTCAGGTTATATACTGTTGCAGGCTTATCGAATCTAAGCCTACAACAATGCTATATTGCTATTTCTTGGACCGTCAGTAATTTGCTTGTACGTGATTACCATCGTTTTGAATTATTATTAAATTCAAATACTTGTTGATAAAGTAAAATGTACTAACGGTTTGGAAAAGAAGTTAAGAACCGGTGAAACAAACTCGGCGTATTTGGTTTTTGACTAAATGAAGAAATTTGTCAATTTTTAATTGTAGCAAAATTTAGGAGGCGATCGTTTTATTCCATTTCATATATAAAAAAGTATTCAGCTTCCAATCTTAGTCAGTTACAAGGCACACTGATTGACTTAGTAAATTTGGAAAAAGAGTATTCAATCATTATTCACTTATCGATTCCGTTAATCATTAGTAGCCATTAATTAAAGACTTTTGTTCTCAAGGAACGAGGAAATGTAGACAAAAAATGCTTAAAGCGTTCTCAGTGCGGTGTTAAAATTTTCGAAGGATCTCTTTTTAGCGAAAAGGTAATTCGTTTGCTCTTCTATAGAGCAATTTATCAACAAATTAAGGGGTTAGATTTTTTTTATTGTTTTTTAATGGAGACCACTCCTCACACTGCCGATTATAAGATCTAAGATGTTATATTTCTGATATTCCTTGTACGGTCACAAGATACAAAGTATACAACACAACACACAATAATACAAAGTAGAACAGTTGTACCAAATATTGATGGTCTGCGACAAAATAAATCCCAAGTGGTTGGTAACAACTAAGACTAGAAGAGTATAAATTGTTTATGTCAATATGGTCCTACCAATTTCAAAAGCTAGTTTCCGCCCACGGCTTCTCCCTAAAACTGGGGAAATTTGGGGTCCACCGGGACAGGGGCAAGTGTTAGATATGGTAGAAGGAATAGAGGTACACTTGTGTTTGTGCCAATCCTTGTATAATATAATATATCCAGTACAGTTGACCAGTATTTTCGAGGATGATCACCTTAGGCGAAATTGGTAACGATGACGTCATCATCATTTTCAAGTTTCTGTATAAAAAAATAATAGTATTGTATTATATAACGGCCTTTTGCAACAGTCGTCATTAATACAAACAACATTAAATTAGCTTCTAACTAACCTCATCAAACAACAAAAACTATAATTTAACAAGCTCTCCCATAATGGAGTAACTCAAACGCAACACTGAATTACTCCTATAAACAAATTAACGTAATCAAAGGAGAGCTTTTTTCATATAAATGATATTACAAATATATAATATATTATTTTGTATATAAATGTTATGAATACTAATTGATTGTTATGTCGGTTATTTATTTCTTAATGTTTAATTTAAGAAAAATATTTTTTTTTTATTTCTTTATTCTTAATTATGTCTGCTGAATTATTCATAAGAAAATTAAGAATATTTTCATCTTGTGGTCAGTGTCTAAGAATTTAATACCCCTGGTACAAAAAGGGCCCGTCCATTTAATTAAGCGAAAAAGAAATACCGTACAGTTAATTATTAATTAATCATTGATTAATTATGAGTAGATAGGTAACTACTAATGATTTTTATAGTACTTGTGTGATGTTGATTATTTAAGTTGCTCTAGTTCCGTTAGTAATGGGTAACGACTATGAATGGCGTCTAGGCTACCGCACTGGGAGCCGTGGCCATAGGGTAAATATGTCACTGCTTCTCTTAACATGTTTTAAAAATTCTCCTTAAGGTACATTAGAGGCTGATACACTTACTTTCAATATAATGGCAAAGTCAAATGACTGGGATCAATTGTGGGTCGCTCACGTCTCTGGTAACCTTTTAGCGGATTGACTTTTTTTGTAATACCTAACTGAAAAAAAACTACAAACCAATATAAATAACACATAGAAGATGCAGAGCATTTTGAGGAAGGTTTTAGTATGTAATATTACTATATAGGTGCATTAGCAATTTCCCCCGTTTGAAATTTAGCCTATTGACGTGACAAACATCAATATCATGCTCTTGTGTGTAATAAAATCTCTTGTGTGTAATATATATATTAGCGCCGATAAATAATATTATTTATTATTTTCATTAAATTGCCAATCCTTCAGTGACCTTGACTATTATTATCTTTTGTTGTATCTATAATTATGTCATAGATAATCTGCATTTAACCAAATTAATTATCCATGAATGGAATATAACGGACGTAAATGCATCATTAATTTTCATGTCAAGTATAACATAATTATCTTAGTATTACCTATTTACCTATATGACGCACAGCGTGTACAAGTGCTCCGTCCTTACTTTACACGATCATTTGCATGCTTCTCTCCAAATGCTTCTCTCCTTTTCCCTTTTTTTAGGGAATGCATTTTCGAAATATTACCTCAGTGCTCATTTACGTTCGATTATGAACTGTGTAAGGCTTCTTGCGTATAGATTTTGTATGTAAGTCACTTTGTCCATGTTATTATTATTCAGCCTTTTGCCGTCCACTGCTGGACGAAAGCCTCCCCCATAGAACGCCAACCATCCCGATCTTGGGCAGTCCGCATCCATCCCGTGCCCGCCACCTTCTTCAAATCGTCGGTCCATCTTGTCACAGGGCGCCCTACACTACGTTTGCCTAAGCGCGGTCTCCACTCTAACACGTGTCGGCTCCATCGGCCATCAATGCGTCTGGAGACATGACCAGCCCACTTCCACTTCAGCGAGCTAATTCTCCGCGCGATGTCGGTGACTTTAGTTCTCTGGCGAATGTCCTCATTTCGGATTCTATCGCCCAGAGAAACCCCAAGCATCGCGCGTTCCATCGCTCGCTGAGCGACCTTAAATTTGTGGACCAGTCCTACGGTGAGTGCCCACGTTTCGGCACCGTAAGTCATTACAGGTAGGACGCACTGATTAAAGACCCTGGTCTTAAGCGACTGTGGGATCGACGATTCAAAAATATGATGCAACTTCCCGAATGCCGCCCAGCCCAAACGAATTCTTCTTTTAGCCTCCTTCTCAAAGTTGTGCCGGCCAAGTTGTATAGTTTGGCCCAGGTAGATATATTCCTGCACAACTTCAAGTGGAGGGCCATTTACGACCACTGGTCCCGGGGATACATGATTGTTTGCCATAATTTTGGTCTTTTCAATGTTCATCCCGAGACCTACTCGTCTCGAAGAATCGCTCAGGTTGTTTAGCATCTCTTCCAAATCCTGCAGAGTCTCCGCCATGATGACAATGTCGTCGGCAATGTTATAGTCTACCTTTAATCTATTTTTTTTTTTGAATAATATAGTACATAGAAAGTACCTTAAAATACGTTTTTTAAAATGAAGGAAATTTTTGTGTTCAAATAGATGAAACAATTGTTACAGCAAAATTCATTATAATATCGAAAATATAAATATTTTATTGTATTTTATAATTTAAAAAATAGTGTGAAAATTTATAAAAAAAAAAAACATTATAATGTGCAAAATATTAAATAAAGATAATTTATTTGTTGGCTTTTCGAAATTGTCTGGAATTAATCATCAACATTGTTCTGTTATAAATAATTATTAAAAAAAAGTTGTAATTTCTTAATTCAATATGTAAATAAATCAAGTAAATAAAACATTTCAGTGGGCGTCCATTTTTCAATAAATCTTTCAATTCAGTAGCATATTTATCTTTTTGTACGACATAGCGGCAGTGGATCGCATCCAACGCACTTCGCCGGCTTGTAGGGTACGCAATTTTCTTCACCTTTGCAGACATGGTCTTTGCACACATTCGAATCTTCGAGACATGATCGATAAGCTGTAACAAAGCAAAGATCGAGGTTTGTGGGAAAACATTCGTTTTATTTATTGCGTTTGAGATTATGAAGTTAATTAATACAAATGTATACATTTTCGTGTGAAAAAAGTCTATTATAGACTGAAAGATTTTGTTTAATAGTAAAAATAACAAAAAAAATTATATACATAGGGTTTGTCATCGATAATACCACAACGATCAATATATTGAAAATATTTTAATCCCCTTACTGTGATGATTTTATTTTACTTACTGTCAATGCATTCTCCGTTAAAACAGCATCCGCCACAGCATTGCTCGTGATCAGCACACTAATTAATAGAATTACATTACAATCAAGTTCTTAATGAGCCAGGGGCCGAATTCTACTAATTTACAACGATTACGATACGTTCCCGATTCAATTCCGATCCAACTTTGAATCATCTGTATTTATTCCAATCAGAACTGAACCGATAATATGTTAATATAAACCGTTATGTAAAAATCAAATCAGGTTTTTTAATTATTTAATTAAAATAAAAGAATAGGAAAACGGAAAAAACGACAACGATCACACTTCGATTCGATTGCGATAATGTGACAATTTGTTAGTAGAATTTTAGTATAAATACAGGCACAAGAGGCGTAATATCCTGATTACCAAGGTTACTCATTGGCATAAGGAATGGTTAATATTTCTTACAGCGCCAATGCTTATGGGTGGTACTTATCGTTATCAATGTTAGATTGATAAACAAATAAGAAACAATCTGACAAAATTAAAAACCTAAAAATTTATTTATTTATATACATACATAAAAAGACGATTTTTAAAGGACACAATATGATGAATTCGCTGTTTTAGAACACTTATTTTCTTAATCAAAAATTGAACCATTTTTTAAAACATATCAGTAATTAATTGAATACAATAAGAATAATTCAAATCGTAGAACGTATAGTATCACACAGAGCTTAGCACACATAGCCGAGACCTTTCATACAATGTCCCTTCTATCCTTTTACGTAATATTCTTTTTTTGAAATTGACAAAATATAGTATATTACCAGTGTTCCGCCAACTTTACAGTCCTGACACTGCCCAATAGTCCCAAGCACAATACAGGCTACGAATAAATGTAAACTCAAACGCATCGCTGGATATTCACAAATGTACAATAGTTTATAGCTCGCGTGATAACTGTGACACTGTAGTATTACCTACTGCTCACTTATTCAACTATCACGAATTACTGTAAAGATGTGCGCACACGTCCGGCAAGACGATCTTTAGACTTCTGCGTGAATAAATATTAAGTTGTAGCCACTGGGTCAATGAGACCCTTTGGGGCAAAATTAAAAGACATGACAAGACAACTTGGCGGTGAGGAACAGCCCGGGTAAAGAGGGAACCCCGAGACCCGTACCCAGACTGGCCTAGGACAATCAGGAGGCCTTCCTCTCTCTCTATTATGTAATAATTGCAACTACTTATAATAATAAGTAATATACTAAAATAACACTAAGGTATTTTTAACTTAAATATGATAATAATAATAATTGAAAATAAACTTAAACCTAATTCAAAAGTCAATTGAGTTTCTTATTAAAAAAAATATATATGTAACATACAACTATTTGAAATCGGTGGTAAAAGTGCCTCACTGTTAATATGAAATATGATGGTGAATGCTTGGATCTTATTCCAATATGATGCTCCAATACGTAGTGAATTTAAATGTGTTAGAATTTTATCGGAGACATCAAGATTTTCTCACAATGCTTCGGTTAAACTCCTGGCATGAAATAAATTATAACCAGGACCATTTAAAAAGTTTGTGGTGCTTTAGATTTAATCTTTGATTAATATTTAATATTTTTATTCATCAATAACGTCATAATTATAAAATTAAATCAAATCAAGTATTTTATTCAAGTCAAGTTTACAATAAAGCGTTTTGCAATCATCAATATTTTAACTTTAAAAATTTATACATGCCATTGACATCTTTGATGACAGTTTCGATATTTAAAAAAAAATGTATCCTCTTATATTGGTGAGTTCATCATCATTAATCATTAATGATGATGAACTCACTAGGCCAATAATTTTTTTATCATTGTACATATAATTTTTAATTTTATAAGTCCTGTTCACGTGATGAGTCTATGAATGTTATGTATACTTATAATATATTTGTATGCTGCGTGTGTTATAGTGTTATTGTATGTTGTGTGTTATGTACATTGTTAGTGTGCTTATTACATAAATAAATAAAAAAAAATAGTAAATTTTGAGGAAAACAGCCTCTAGCGAAAAGAAACAGTAGTAAATACAAAAACTCTTAATCTGTTTTTTTTTTCAAATAAAATAAGCTATGATACAGTATTGTCTATAGTGTACGCAGAGTAGTACAATTAAAAATTGTTTCGATTCAAAGACGTCACGCGTCACGTCGCACGCGCATACGACCTCGGTCGAATGGCCGAGTTAGTTCAGGTGCATAGCTGTGCATTTATATATTTATTAGGTATTTTTTATTATTAGCATTTGTATTCAAAATATTTGTATTCATAATAAAACTAATGGTAGGACTACTCCGTTCTGCGTAGATTAGCCTGCTACTAAATGTTGCATTCACTGCTTTTGTGAGTTAATCATTGTAAATCTGTTTTAAGAAACATATTAAGTGTGGTTTATGAAATTGAATTTAATAGCCTAGTTTGTCTAGTGCAGCGGTACTCAATCTGCGGCCCGCAGAACGCATGCGGCCCACCGGGCTCTTGTGATTGGTCCAATTGATGTAACTTTATTTTAAACTATAATAAATTTCAAAGGTTTTTAATAAAACCGTTCGATAAATCCGTTCATAGTTGTTTCATATAATTTTAACAATCCTGAAACCTAAGAAATTATTACTTAAATACTTTGTTTGCGGCCCTCGACACCATGACTAACACGTGTTTGTGGCCCCTGTAAAGAAAAGGTTAAGTATCGCTGGTCTAGTGGCTAGCTTATACGGATACACATTCCGGGTTCGAATCTTGGGTCAAGTAATTAAAAAAATGTTAAAAAATCTCAGTGCAGGTGCAATCTCAAGCAGGTGGGAATAAGGAAATTGACATAGTTACATTCACGTGGAGTTCCTTACAAGAGTAAGGAAACAGAGAGTGTGCCTTTGTTTTTTCAAGCACTTGAGCACTATTATAATGTATCCTGCTATGTACTGTATGTTTATATACTTGAAAATATCCAGCGAAACCTAAGTTACGTCAGGATTTTTTTATAGTCTTATAGACGAGGGTGAAATACAAATAGAACTGAATCACTATAGAGTCTGATTTAAAGTCCCAGCTGTTTATCAGCTCTGTTTTAATATCTGAAGTTATCAATTGACAAACAAATTGATTGAGCGCTGTATTATAAAGAAAATCTTAAGCGTTACGGGACTCTCATAAGACATAGACTACTTAAATTATTTGTACTTTCATCGATTTTATTATATCAACAATAGCATGTCGGTGATGTGAAGCCACGAATCTATACCCTACGATAAACCAGCGCGACGCGCCTAAAGAAGTTTTCACTTCGAAGATATTTTTCTTATTATTACTACACTAAATTTTTATTTATACACTTAAGAAGTATGTATACGCGCGACGCACACGCAAGAAGTATATAGCGCTGATGGAGACGGTCATGACGGCAGAAGAGAGCATTAGGCATTTGCCGTCAAATCATACGAGTCGGTCTTACCCCTAAGGCAATTAAACATATGTTTCACGTCAATAAGTCCATAGTCCTTTGTCAAAACAAATAACGTCCGGTTTCATAAAAATGACATTACATAGATAAATTGCTCACTTGATATATTATGCCCAATTTTAAACAAAGGACCTGTTTGTTCTGATGTCCATTGTATAGAATTTATAGTGCTTAGCCAGTGAGCCATAAAGTAACGGCTTAAAAGGGCACTGATAACAAGCAATGATCGATAGCGTCTAGACTGATGTTGGGCTAATTGAGGACGGAGAGTCAAAATAATATTCTTTAATCGATTGATCGTCAAAAATTTTGTTAGTTATTTTATAATATGCTTTAAGTTATGAAAAATCCAACCTACGTGTAATAACTGTAATTTTATTTTAATTTTAAAATGAAGTATGACATACTAATCTTTAAAAGTAACAGCCTGCGTATGTTTCATGTCGTGCAAAGGTATCCTCTTTTATTGAGGCGCAGGCGAGCTGCTTGGTGGATCTACCTCACTGTTCGTCTACAAATGACAGAACTTCATCAGCAGATTCCGGTTTACCCTCGGATACTAGTTCTCACTGCAGATCACGAGCTAAATTAAACGCTTAAAAAATTGCGAATTATGTAGCTATATTGATCATTTACCCCTCTTACAAAAAAAACAAAAAATCACAAAGAGCCCAACATGAAATTAGACTGCGCGTGTTATAGTGTTTTTAAATATTAGACAGTGTACCTAATAATTACGTATATAAGCTGTGTTGGATCAGAGGTTAGAACATGTGAATCATTAGAATTAGGACGATGATTACATGTTCAAACCCAAACAAACACTAAAATTTAATGTAAGTAATATTTGCTTATAATAAATCTCGTGCTCACCGGACAAGAAAAACCTCGTGGGAAAATCTGCATCTGTCGTATGAAAATCTAACACACGTGTATCCCCCCCTATCCAAATAAAAGAGTGAAATAAGCTATATATTTTTAAATTGGGTATATATTAAATAAATTCAACATAAAAAACCCTTATTAGTTACTGCAATATATTCCTAATAATTTCTCCAATATTATTTACTAATAAATATTTTCTTTTATTTAAAAAAAGTTATTAACAAGTATAGAAATACATTGTTTTAATAAGGAACGCGTTCTCCAAATAAGTCTTAGAAATTAGTACCCAACAAAAATACATAAAACTTAGACCCAAGTTGTGAAATCCGATAATAATTAGAATAACTTCTACGAAAAAAACAGGTAGCTTAATAGTGTTACCTTAAAATATCTTTGTTTTTTATATTCAGAAACTTGGACTGTCGCCGACCATCTTTAAGAAGTCTAAATTATAACTGGGGGCGTTACAAACTTTCCTTTGTTTAGTCCGAATTATTTTATACTTTAAAACAACAACGGCTTTCATTTTCATGTTATCTTAATTACAAGATCTTTTGAAATGTGCGTTTGCCACTAAATATAGCTCAATCTTATTTCAGTGAAATATAAATGATAGGACTTATATAAGCCTTTTTGTGTAGGAACCACCCGTTCATCACATATTCTACCACTAAGCAATTACTTAGTATTTTTATTATTATTATTATTATTGTGCTTCGATTTATAGGGTGAGTTAGCCAGTGTAACTATGAAAATATATAGTTAGTTCCAAAGGTTGGTGGTATAAATAAATATAATCAGATGGCAAATCCATTTTGGCAAAGTTTTGGAACGAAGTTCTTTTTTTAAAATATAGGTAGGCGAACGAGCAAATGGGCCGCTTGATGATAAGTGGTCATTACCGCCCATTAACATGAAGAAATGTTAAACATCACTCATACCGCCAATGCGCCGCCAATCTACTCCAAAATGGACGATATTTTACTACGCATTTAAAAACCAGCTTACTACGGCTTCGGTCCACCAGTATGAACAGACGATAAAATTCCCGGAGAACTTTCCAAGTATTCCAAGTATCCCCTTTTTAAGCATAAAATGACTGTAGTACAATTGTAAGACAAGTAATTTATCTTATATTGTACAAAAGAGATGAAGTAACTACAGCATGTAACTTCGTAAACACATGGAATACTTAATGGAGCTTCGACGATATTCTGAAGTTGGAATTGGTAATATATCTCATTATGTACGACTTCAGTATGTTAAGTATATGATAATAAATGTTACGGCTAAAGCTGAAATATTCCTAAGTTAATATTAACAGGGAAAAATGGTTAATTTTGTTTGGTTTGTTGCCAATTTTCTTAGACACATCAAATGAAATATGAGTGAACATATCAAAAGTTTCTAGTTATTTAATTCACATATAATGTAATGCTGGACATGACTCTTAAGATGAACATGGACAAGACGAAAATCATGTCGAACATCCATGTTGCACCCACTCAAGTCAAGGTTGGAAATTCTGCACTCGAAGTTGTAGACAACTATGTTTACCTAGGTCAGACCATCCAACTAGGTAGGTGCAACTTCGAGAAAGAGGTCAATCGTCGAATCCAACTCGGCTGGGCAGCGTTCGAGAAGCTACACGATATATTCTCATCCAAAATACCGCAGTGTCTCAAGTCGAAAGTCTTCGCACTGTTTGGTGCCAGTGATGACGGACGGATCAGAGACGTGGTCGCTCACTATGGGCCTAATAAGAAGGCTCAAGGTCACCCAAAGAGCAATGGAGAGGGCTATGCTCGGAGTTTCTCTGCGTGATCGAATCAGAAGTGATGAAATCCGCAGGCGAACTAAAGTAACCGACGTAGCGCGAAGAATTGCTAAATTAAAGTGGCAGTGGGCGTGGCACATTGCTCGTAGAACTGACGGCCGCTGGGGCAGAAAGGTTCTCGAGTGGTGACCACGAACCGGAAGACGCAGCGTGGGCAGGCTCCCTATAAGGTGGACCGACGATATAGAAAGAGTCGCGGGATGCCGTTGGATGCGGGCAGCGCAAGACCGGCCAAAATGGAAATTCTTGGGAGAGGCCTTTGTCCAGCAGTGGACGTCTTTCGGCTGAGATGATGATGAATGCTTGACATTAGCGATTTTTGTAAATCCAATTATATTTTTATATATTCGATCCTTTTGGCGTTCCCTATTAACTATTTCACAGAATTGATCATTCGATTTGAAGGGTGAGTCAGTGTGATTAGAGACCCGAGTGACAAAACATCTTAATTCCCATCGTCGCTGAATTGTTCTTGTAAAGATTAGTTAATATTTGTTTTAGTATAGTCTATAGAAGGTAGTGCAAAGGTCCATTATTATGCCTCCTGTTGTAAATTAGTTGTAAAATCTAACTATGGAACCTTGAAATATGTAGTCAAAATATTGACATATTGAATAAATCTTAGTACCCTTTCCGATATATTTTTTTTCTGTAAATTATTAGAAATTAAAAAATGTAAATTATTTTATTACTGTAAATTATTAGATCAGAAGGGTTGAAATTCAATCATTCATTCATTCATCAATTCAGAATACAATATGCCACCAGGCCACCAGAAGATAGAAATAAACGGTAGTAATTATATGTCATATAAACTACTGTATACATGATTTGTATATTTATTTATTTATGTATCTATCGATCTATTTAATTATTATTAGGAAGTAAACTAGGTATTATAATATTAAATAAAATAAGAAATATTATTAAAATTTACCCAAAAAAACCCAATAGTACATTAATACATTTATTACAATAAAGAATATCTTATTACTGATTTTGGTCGAAGTATAGCCAATTACGCAAGAGATTGATTAAACACAAGTCTAGTACGCAAGTGACAATCACGACAGAGAAAAATCAGCCACTGGATCGTTACGTATTTCTGTGGCACGATAGTGTACACTCTGCTATGTTCCTAACTGCAGGTTACCTGATACAGTTGCAGCGTTACTTTACGTTTAATATAATTCTGCAAAATGATGATTTAAAAGTGCTTGAAAATTTCTAATTTAAAAAGAACCTAAGACCTATATTTTTATAATAAATTTACTCCAAGACATTGCTGTAATAACGTTACATTTATTTTTTATAAAATAGGTAGGCGGACGAGCATAGGCCGTCTGATGGTAAGTGGTCACCAACGCCCATAGACATTGGCGTTGTAAGAAATGATAATCGCTTACATCGCCAATGCGCCACCACCTTTGGGAACTAAGATGTTATGTCGCTTGTGCCTGTAATAACACTGGCTCACTCGCCCTTCAAGCCACACAACAATACCGATTACCGAGTACTGCTGTTTTGTGGTAGAATATCTGATGAGTGGAAGTAAGACTACCCAGACGAGCTTGCACAAAGCCCTACCACCAGTATCATGCCAATGAAAAATGCTTAGACGACATTATTTACGTATTATTTCTCTCAAATAGCAGACTACACACCCTAGAGCATCGTCGTCGAGTTGCCAGCTTATCGGTTTTTTATAGGATACACTTTGGAGAGTGCTCGAAGGCCCTTTTCGAACTGATTGAGCTATCTCCATTCCTTTATCGGACTACTAGGCGCAGGCAAAAGTTTCATCCATACGTTGTTGACATACCCAAAAGTCGAACTAAATGGTTTGACAGCTCGTTTTTTGTGAGAGTCAACAAGATTTGGAACGACCTGCCTGGGTCCACTTTTCCTGATAAGTTGAACTCTGGAGCCTTTAAGAGTAGAGTGAACAGGTTTCTTTTGGATGGGCGTGTACCACCTTCGTCTTCATCTACACTTTCCATCAGGTGAGATGGAAGACAAACGCCTATTCCGTTACAATTATATATATCAAAAATATATATATTTAAATTATACATAATGATCTCGAGTTCTTATTTGAACAAGCATTTTAAAATATTCAAGCGACTTAAATTTCTTCCTGGGTTCCTCGATAAAGCGAGACGTCCTATTCAGCAAATTTCAGATTTCTTTAAAAGCCAGCAAGAAGAGAGCGTAGTACAGAGTGCAATATGTTAGGAAAATATATGACTTGGGCTGTATTTTTCTTATTAATAGTATGGACTTTATCTGTAACATGAATATGAAACTAATTTAAAATTGTAAATTTATTTATGCATCGTTATTTATACTTAATAATTTCAAATCTAACTTATACGAGTATATAAAAGATACTTAAAAAAAACAAAAAAGTGTTTCTTTTTATAAAGGTTGCTGGAAGAGATCACTTGTAAGTGATAAGGCCGCCTTTTAATCCTTTATGTACTACTTGTTCTTTTATATGTTTGTAAATTGTGTGCAATAAAGACTTAAAAAATAAATAAATAATACTACTACTATACTTAAATAGTTAAAGTTTGGTAAAATATTGATAAGTTATGTTATGTCTCTCTTGATGCCGTCTTAATCTTATAAACTACTAGTTTCCGTTCACGACTTCGCCTGCGTTAGAGCAAGTGGGGTTCAAGCAATACAAATTTCATCGAAATCGGTTTAGTGATTCAGCCGTGAAAGTGTAAAAGACTGAGTTATTTTCACATTTGAATCCCGTAGTCGTAACAGCCTGTGAATGTCCCACTGCTGGGCTAAAGGCCTCCTCTCCCTTTTTGTGGAGAAGGTTTGGAGCTTATTTCACCACGCTGCTCTATCCAGTGCGGGTTGGTGGAATACACATGTGGCAGAATTTCAGTGAAATTAGACACATACAGGTTTCCTCACGATGTTTTCCTTCACCGTAAAGCACGAGATGAATTATTATCCCAAATTAAGCACATGAAAATTTAGTAGTGCTTGACCGGGTTTGAACCCACGATCATCGATTAAGATTCACGCGTTCTTACCACTGGGCCATCTCGGCTTAATTAGGGAATAGGAAGGAGTACTCAAAGCTGACTGCCAACCTTCGCTAGTCGGAATGGCATTCAAAGAAGAAGAATATTAATGATGTCTAACATAAAAAAGATAAATGAGAATGAAGACGACAATTTTAATTATATGTCATATAAATAAAAACATTTTTATAATTGGAGTCGGCGCCGTGTGATAAATGTACGGAATGGCGTGGGCACTTTTGTTACATCGGCCGCTTATCTGACGCTTTTCCGAAGAGAAAAAAAGAACTAACCTAAGTTTTACGTAATCATTCTGGTGGGTTAGTTTTTAAATTTGTTTGTACTATGTTTTCCTTCAAACGATCCTTCGTGTACCATACAAAAACTTAATATAGAAAATATATAAATATTCTATTAATTATTTTATTGTTTTATTGCTATCCGAATTTAAAAATATTTAATCTATATTTATAATTACAAGGTAGGTATCAATTTAAAGATAGTTTGTTCGTCACGGGCCACGCTAAATTATACACACAAATAAAGCACATGAAAATTCAGTGTTGCTTGGTCGGGTTTGAACTCGGAATCATCTGTTAAAGATCTCGTCTTCCAACCCCTGGGCCATCACGATTCAAACATTAGTAATCTTAGCGAACTCATGTGAAGTCTATCCTTAAATAATATGATAATATCATGTATTACGCAATTACCTCTGGAGAAAAAGCGTACACATCCTTAGAAATCTCTAAAAGAAACGTCATGAAATATTAACGACATACACACATGCAAATAAACTTATATTAGTTTATTTTGTTTCAACTTTCAGATCCACAATAGATACTCATATTTAAAATAAATAAATAAATCTGTTAGACAGATTAGCAAATGGGTTATCTGAAGATAAGTGGTTTTCGCTGTCCATAGACAATGGAACTGTAAGATATATTAGCGATCCCTTGCTTCGTCAATGTCTTAAACCTTAGAAATAAAGTTACTATATACACCTGTTGCTATATTTGCACCTGTAATTACACTGACTCACTCACGCTTCAACCGGAACACAACAACCGAAACATAATTTATTAAGTAAAAGAGATATATTTTAAATATAATTCATAATCTTAAAACATTAGCGGAACATGTTATTAAATTGCAAATTTAAAAAGTATCGTAAAGCGTATTGCATCAAATAAAACCTTGAAAGGATTAAAATTATAGCTGTTAAAGATGTAAACAGTGAAGGCTTAACACAACAAAACAATACACGTACACAACTATATTTATTCCTATATAGAACGGTCGAAGCGTCCACAAGCACTTCATGTTATTTCACATGGAGTTTCTCAGCATTTCAAAGGTATTTTGACCCAATTCTAACAGTGTGACATCATTTAATGGCATATTTTATTCGAAATTATATTATTTTAATATGATGACAGCCGATATAACCTAGTAGCCATTGTGGACCTGAACTGAAAGCGAGTTCAAATCCTGAAGCAGAAAAACTGAGATGTCATTTGCTTAATTTGCATTTACAAATTCATTGTTTGCACAAATCGTTGGAAAACTTGCAAATGTCGGATAATATTCTGCCACATACCCAACGCATCTGCGTGGTGTAGTAAGCTCCAAGCTGTTGCAGAAGAAGTCTTTGCCCAATAAAACATTTATATGCTGTTGCTTTTAGAAGATATGTTATTTTGAATATGCAAACTACTGTTACGATATTTATTTATTTTACCCGTGGATTTAATATTATAATAATTTTCTGGGACATTATTCACACACGGCTATCTGATCCTAAATTAAGCAGAGCTTGTGCTATGGAAACCAGACAACTGATATACTACTTTTCTTTTGTAAATATGTACTGTTTATGACAATGACTGTCAATGACATGTTCATGCACACAAATGTCTGCCCTAGGTGGGTATCGAACCCACAACCTAAAATGATTATGTCTCATTTATGGCATTATTTACTTGGTTGTAGAGCTTAGTGTAAGCCGGTCTGAGTAAATTAGTAAAAAATCATCTTTTCATCACATATTCTGCCGTCAAATAGCTGTACTTAGTATTGTTGTATTCCAGTTTGAAGGGTGTATGAGTCAGTATCACTACAGACACACTACAACGGATATAAAATCTTCGTCCCCAAGCTTTGTGGCTTGGTTGGTTAAAGAAGTAAGAAATATTTCTTACAGCGTCAATACCAATGGCCTATCTGCCAATCAGCCTACCGATATTATACAAAAGAAAAACTAGATTTATTTACTTATTGAAATGAAATTACTCAAATATTTGAATATAATACATAGTAGAAGTATATAATAAATAGTTTTATAAGATAGTATCAAAATAGTGGGAAAGTACTTGATATTTATATAATTATCAAAAATTATTTTAATGTAATTAGTATAAACAAAAGAGCTTCTGAGTTTCTTCTGTTTAGGTGAATCTGATCTTGTCGCTTCGCATTTTATGTATATTGCAAAGTCACTCAAAAGAGTTTGTAAATACTACTTGAATAAAGATCAATTTGAATTATTACAAAATAAAAATAAGCATAGCGCTTATTACAATTTATCTCTCGTGTCTGTCCATCTGTCAAAGCCGATTTTCTCCGAATCTACTGGATTTTTTTTAAAGTTCGATTCTACATTGAACACTTTAGCAGCGTCTTAGCATAAACTACTTTTTTATTTAAATTAAGGACGTAGAAAGACAGTTGAGTTGGGTTAAACATCCCTCCTGATTTCTACGAATGTTTTTCTTTCAGACAGGAGACAGATAAAATATTTCTATCACCCATAGATACTGGCGCTGTAATAAATATAAATTATTCATTACAACGTCAATGTGCCGCCAACCGTGTGATCTAAGACGATACATGAAAGTCTCACTCACCTTTCAAACCGGAATACAGCGATACGAAATAATAAGATTAATAATGGTAATAAAATTATTATGAATGACATCGACGGGAATTCCATAGAACTTTCCTATTAGTCAAATTTTAATACTGTCAATCTGTTTTACAACGGATCCGTTAATAATTATTAACTCAATTCAATTTCTAACAATATTGTCAACATAAATAATTAGAATTATTAATCATCTTAAAATGGATATCGTACTTCAAATTAATCAATTAATTATTCAAGATATTTGGAATCTGATTCGATTCTCTTCAACAGAATCCCTAGTTTAACAATAAAGAGTAGGGTACGACGAGTACCATTCCGACTACGTAAGGGTTGCCTTACTGCTATCAATACGTAGAATTCAATAATATCTGTTAATAACTTTCATAATCGATAAGTTAAGACATTTATTCTTACATTATTCAGACATTAGACTTTTTTTCTGGATGCAAGAATGAAAAAACTCTTTTGTTAAATTAAAAAAATATATAAGTACCGTTTGAATGTTACTTTACAATTAATAAGTTTATAGAACATGCTTTGGGAATGAAATAATCATCTTTGGCTATTTCTTCCTTTAAGTCAAAGTTGAAAGCTATATTAAATTATGACAAAAAATCACGTCAAGTTTTTCTCATTTCTGGGTATTTTCTAATGCGTGTTAGTTTTTATTTTTATTATTAATAAAAAGTGTATAATTAATTACATTTAAAAAAGCACTAACGCCATATTTTTATTAGAGTAAAATTTCATTTGATATTTTCTAATTGCGTAAAAGAGCATTAAAAGTAGTAAGACCATTGCAACCGTCAAGGACCATCAATGCGAGCAAATACTGTCATATTAATTAGATTAATTAATTATTCGTATAGTTCTTATTTTTAAATTATACAATGTCAAATAAATACATAGTCAACTTACTTACTAACTTTACTGGTGGTAGGGCTTTGTGCAAGCTCGTCTGGGTAGGTACCACCCAATCAGATATTCTAAGATATTCTACCGCAAAACAGCAGTACTTGATATTGTTGTGTTCCGGTTTGAAGGGTGAGTGAGCCAGTGTACAGCCAGACACGTGGGACATAAAATCTTAGTTCCCAAGGTTGGTGGCGCATTGGCTATGTAAGCGCTGGTTGACATTTCTTACATTGCCAATGTCTAAGGGCGTTGTTGACCACTTACCATCAGGTGGCCATGTGGACCTGATGGTATGGCTCGTTTTTTTTTTTTTTTTTATATTTGCCGGGTGGGCAAATGACTCTACTCCACCTGATGTTAAGTGGTAGTAGAGTCCAAACGCGAGGACGGCCAGTACAGTCGGGAAGAAGATTCTGCACTAGCCGCCCTCGCCTTGCCGGCCCGCAAAATGCCTCTTCACGCCTCGTAAAGAGACGTGAAGCGAGCGACGTATTGCCACGATAGGGATGGGCAAAGTGTGGAGGTCGTCCGTCTTCCTATACTATAAAAAAAAACTTGATAGATTAGCTCAGAGTTAACCGAAAATGATTAAGCTATTGAATGTCAAAAAGAAAAAAAGTAATTTTGTAATTTACTATTTCTAGTACTTCATTCTTAACTGGACCAAAACGATTTTTGATCCTCGTAAAGATCGAATAAATGTATTGTTATGTTAAAATAGCCTCCTTGGGGTTTTTGTACTCCAGGGTATTATTGTGTATTATTGATATTGTCGATAAAAGCGTAACGGGTTCGTACAACATATAACATTTAGGCGGTTGTTTGTACGTGATTATTTCTTTTGATTTGTATTAAAAAAATATAACTAATCACCATATTCACGTCGTATATTTAAGTGTTACTTGTGTTGCTTCGCTTGAAATTTTAATTTGGTAGCATCTCGTTTTAATATTTACAAAAAATGGATATTATAAATTAAAAACGAATTACACTAATTAAAGCTCTTAAATATTTTTGTACTTTTTATATCTAAGATATCTTAAAAAAATAATGCAAAACGTAAATTTATTACTTTAATTTTTTTTAAATATAGCCTTTCTTAAATGTAGTTTCATACAGAAATGTCTCATGTTATCAATTCTAATTACTCTTGAGGATACCTTTTCCGCTTCGGTTTTAGGGCTCGTATGACAGCATTACATAAATTGCTCCATACATACATTACATAATACGCTCATGGAAGAATAATTAAACAAAATTAATTAATGTTCAAGTATCTTAACTTACTTTGAATTTTTATAAACTAGCTATTATTGCTTTGTTTTATATAATTAAAATAGCCTTTTCATGAAGATTAGGGAAAATTATATAAGGTTTCTGACATCGGTACCTCCAAATCTAATCGTAAGATATAATACAATTATAATATAATGATTATGAAAGCAAAAATCTTAAAAGATACCATATTAAATACTTAGGTATAATTAGTATACGAAATTTCCACCTCGTAGACACAATCCATGCATGTGATAAGCCAATTCAGAAGCACTCGTTGCCGTCTATCTCTTGCTTAAGAAACCGTGTTCAATTAAAATAGGGAGGATTAATATTCAAACATATTTCTTTTCTTTCTTCAGTGTAAGTTGATATTTCGAAAATTGACATTTTTTTTAAAAATATTGATTAAAAAAATATGCGTCTATTATTCGGCGAAATAATAACTTACGCTTATATAATAAGGATTGTTTCCAAAACATCATTTCATCTATTCCGAAAGATTCATTAAATTAAGTACAAATACACTGAATTCGGCGGTGAAACTTTAAAATTATTGGGATCGTGTCCTCCGTGACCAAAAATTTAGACTATTTTTTAATTAATGCAACAGAACTCAATATTTATTCAGCTATGTGAAATACCTTTGCAGACCTTTAAGACGACGATTTGCACGAAGTTTATGGTATATCGACTGATTGGAAATATTTACTGAATAGCTAGCGTATTACTCTACGTTTTATAGCAGTTTCATTACTTAAGAACTTTCTACCAGGTATATCATTCAATGATTGTTTAGCTATTGATTATTTTTCTTGTAAGATAATTGTTTGAATTAGGATATTTATTCTAATAAAATTAAATCAATGCAATTCCTCTATGCACTAAACTTATTTATACTAAATAAGAATAACCAAAAGGGCGACATATTGGTATGATAAAACAATTCATTTCACAAAATAATTGTTTGGTATATAGAAACGAAAACGGCGCGTGTACGTTTTTCGTTATCAATGTTACAACATTGATGTTTTGTCGCAACTCGGACGAGACGTTGATTAAAATAATAAACAATAGGTATTATCGTGATTCAAAAATATGACAAAAAATGATAATTTATAATATAATGAGTACTTTCTTATTTTTTTTGCTTCTTCACCTTTATTTAATCGAATTTAATTCTATACCGTTATATATTGATTGATTCGTTGGTTTTGATTTGTACACAATAAAAAGTTATATGGTTTTGAAGTATTTCTGCAATAAATAAATGCAACGCAATGCCAAAGAATACGGTTCGGTCACTTACAGCACTATTATTTCTTTTGGCATAATAAAAAATACTTTTCAAAATATTATTCATGTCCCATTAATTTTGTGCACATTTTATTTCATTAATAACATTATCTATAATATTTTATAAAAAAAATTAAATGCTTTAAAATTAAATTTGCATGTCACGTAGTCCATTGCTGGTAGGCATCGGTCCTTGAGGCGATATGAAGTCTTTTATATAACAACAAAAATAAGAACAATAATAAACACCTTTGTTATTCCTCATTAAATTCTTCCACGGAAAAATGTTTTTTTTTTTAAATTGTATAATTAATTACTTAAGACAACTTTTAGATAAAAATATGTTTTTTTTTAAACAATCGTTATGCCAAAACCTATACAAAAGTTTAACAATATACAAATTTAACCTAATTTACTAGATTAGCTTTAATTAGTCTTTTATAAAAGTGAGTACGATAATAGCTGAAGGGGACATCAAACAGGCCACCTTCATGGGTCGCATATCATTAAAAGCATTGAGGCTTAATTTTAAATACAAATTAATTACCTACACGTTAGATTATAATACCCGTTTTATATTTAAAATTCGTAATTGGATATTTATTATTTTGACTATATTGATATCAACTTTATCATACTACTTAGAAAGAATAACTGAGTTAGAGTTAAAATCTGGACAAGTGGTACTAAATTTTCAATGAGATATTTATATTACTGACTTTATTGTCTATTTATATATAGTCCTCACACTGAGGCTGAAAGAAATCTCTTATAAAGATAAGCTTTGTAAGTTATATATAGTTATAATTTCTGACATTTTCTGAATGTAAAATATGGATGTGATAAAATAAATACGTGTACCCACCAAGCTCTCTTGACGCAGGAAGCGTTATATCACGTTTACATTCAGCTGCTTCCACGGCAGTGAGCAGGAAAATAGGTAGCTCGTAGTCGTGTATGAGGTCTTGAACGCTCGCCCAAGGGTGTTGTATGTAATCGTGAAATTCAAACTTTGATACTGGTTTTAGATTATTTGAATAATCTAAGCCCGTAATTAGATTGCATACAAACATATATGCAAAGAAATGTTCATCAACTTATTATCTTATTACTTATCTTTCTAGGTGGTAGGGCTTTGTGTAAGCCCTTCGAGTAGGTACCACCCACTCATCAGATATTCTATCGCTAAACAGCAATATTTAGCATTGTAACATTCCGGTTTGACGGGTGAGTGTGCCAGTGTAACTACAGGACAATAAGATACATAACATCACATGTTCCCAAGATTTGCGTATTGGCGATGTAGGGAATGGTTAATATTTCTTACATCGCCAATGTTTATGGGCGGTTTTGTGAGCTAAATTATCTTTTACGTAGCTATTCATCGTTGGATTTGCCGACGGGACAAAAATATATTTGTATCAATAACAATCTTTTTAACATGCTTTTTAGCTATTCTGTATTAACTTAGGTCGTATTTCACTCGAAACGTTGAAAACTGACTCACGGTGATACGCTATTTCAATGCTCAAAGTCGTATATCATTTTCTGAGCAACTGTGTTCTGCGATGAGTTTCTAGTTTGTATTTACCGTATAGTTTCTAAACCACTTCATTATGGGATAGTTCCGCTTTTCATTATCATCATGTAGCTTAGCGTGCTCCTAAAACTTTGTAGAAGGTGTGCCGAAGAATTTTACTATCTTATACAAACATGTATGTTTGCGCACGACAATGGAATGCTTGTGGAGTCCAAATTGCTACAAATATGTCCAAAGACAGAAATTTTGAAATAAGAAGTATTCCATTTTACAACGGAACCATAAAATATATTGGTTTGCGCACTCAACTCTGCTTTAATTGAGAGCAGGCTTCAATAGCGATGCTATGCATAATCTGAATATCATTAAAAATCTAATTGTTTTTTTTAAATATAAAGGGTTCTTCGTATACTAAATTGAATAAAGCTTTATTCCTCATTAATACAAATAAAATAAAATCCACCAACCATTTATATATGTATAAATGGTCTAAACAATTCGGCTAGTATTTTGTTTGTATGCGTGAGCAAATGTAAAAATTATATTATGTTCAAGAAATTAATCTTTATGAGATGAAGGATGGCCTAGTGGTTAGAGCATGTCAATTTTAACCGAAGATGGCGGGCTCATACCTGGGCTAAGTACAACGTAGAAGCCATTGCCCAGCAGTAAGACATATACTATTACTTACCTTTAGCTAGTTATATTGTTTTAATGTGTCTATTTTTTATTTTTTTTTGTAAATTGGCAACACCATAACCAATCTTAAAGTACCGTACTTACAACTATACAACGACACTTATTTTTACACAGGACATAAAATGTTTTTCTAATTCCGTCAAAAGATTATTTATATCAATATAATTTTAAGGCAACTTGATTGAGGACGTGCAGGGCTTAGCCATGGGTACTTTGTTGAGTGAGCTTTATCCCCTCGCTACTATGAATAACGTAGATAATACGTTGTAATTACGTCGACATTACCGTCGTATGTTCGTCGCATGTGACACACAGTTCAAGACAGTTTTATTGTATTTTAATTCAGAATTACCTTGTAATTATTTTAACTATACACTTCAAGAAATAAGAGTGACAACTTATTATTTTACTAGTATTAAATTTTTACAAAAAACTTATATAGATCAAGGCCTTAAGTAATGGAAAGCGTAGAATGGTGTAACCAATTCAGCTTAATGTCCCAAAATTGTGATTCGCAATTCCGATTCTTTGGGCAAAAAATTAACCAGCCATCCCGTCATCAGTACAGGCAATAAGACGAATCGTTAATGTAATAAGACGAGGCGTTATATGTTTAATAAAGATTTTTGCACTATTATTATTGTTACAATTTATTATATTATTTTGAACTGTATAATAATTAAGTCCAAATCGCAAACCGTATTCGCGTAAGAATGTAAATTATTTTTACCAAAATTTATTTACTTAATAGAATGTTAGATTTGCATTTCAGAATATCGTAATGACAACGAGCTCAAAGGAGCCATGTTTTATTGATGAGCTAACCTTGCTCCTAGACTATATTTATACCAATGACTTTGATTAAGTTTTACTAATATTATAATTTTGTCCACTCAGTTTTTGGTATAGATATTAATTTTATTAATTGTAAGAAATATGTGTAATTAACTAATTAGTTTTAATAAGAAATCTAAGCAAATTAAAATATTTCAATAATTTTATATTAGAGTTGTATATTTATTATTACGTTATTATTATTACGAGAGGTGCCATTTTATTTATTTTTTTACTTAAGAAATACTAAATGGCGTCAATCTATTTGAGGGTAGGGCCTTGTACAAGCTCGTCTGGGAAGGTGCCACCCACTCATCAGATATTCTACCGCAAAACAGCAGTACTTGGTATATTTGTGTTCCGGTTTGAAGGGTGAGTGAGCCAGTGTATTTACACGCAACATACAAGGGACACAAGATCTTAGTTCCCAAGGTTGAAGGTGCATTGGCGATGTAAGCGATGGTTAACAATTCTTACAATGGCAATGTCTATGGGCGTTGGTAACCACTTATAATCAGATGGCCCATATGCTCGTTCACCTACCTATTCTATAAAAAAATAGCAAAAACACGCGGAAAGACATGAGATTGTGATTTGAAATAAATGTTGTAAATCTATTTAGTAGTTTTTATTAAGGATCGTAATACTCATGTTAAAAAATAATAATAAATAAGGCATTATATTTCGTACAAGATTATATAGATATCTAGTTTCCGCCCACAGGCGCTCACATATGACGGGGTGTTAGGTACCATCATTATTATCCTTTGAATCCTTTTCTGTACTCCTGACAACGTGTATGCAAAATTTCATGATAATCGGTTGAGTAGTTAAAGTGTAACAAACAGACAAACAAATTAATAAAAAAATCATTTACGCTTTTATAATATGATATAGCAAGGTTGGATGCTATCTCTTGATTTTCCAAAACTTTATTTACATTTAAATTTAAATAATCAAATTTAATAATTTTGGCTCATGCTATATTGGCACAGATTCGAGGTTCAATGTTGTCACTGTTACTACACTTAATGATATCGACAAACCACGATGAGAATGCAGAAAAATAGATTGAGAGTGCATTTCAAGCTTAAATCAAAAGTGACATATGTCAATTCGCGGGAGCATTACCTCCTATTTTGACAAATATATCGTGCATGACATCGTGATTGACTGTGTGTTTTTGCTGAATAAGAACATAAAATTTTTTTAGTCATGAAAATCGTTTATGATTGTTGAAAACAAAAATCGTTGTCAGTTCTTCTCGGTTATATATAATTTATCTTTTAAAATGACAATTCAAAACCCTATTATTGTACAATAACCGGAATAAACCAGTTTGGACTAGCTACCACGTGGCTCACACTCGCGCAAAATTCAATGTTAAGCGTAATGTAGATCAAACACTACTACTATTTAGTACTAATATTAAGTAGTGTTTGATCTTCTAGTAGTAGTAGATCATCTTCTTCTTAGTAGTTCCCATTAGTCGAAATTTGACCAAAATTCATAGCCACTAAAAATACTTAAAATGTCCTTTCACGTCATAGAAGTATAAGATACATTGTTTTTAATTAAAAAATCAACAATTGTTTGAAGATTATCAGCTACAAAGCTTTTATTATTTGATTTTGTAATCGCTTTTACAAACATTTTAGCGATCATTGGAAAATATGAAAGCTGGGAAAAATGCGGATTAGCTGGACGAAATCTTGCCTTTATTACAATAAAATAGTTACATACTTTTTCAATGTCAAAAGACGCGGTAATTTGTTTTTAAGTTTGACGCGTCTCTTGTCATTCGGACATAAATGGACGTAAATTATGAATGTTTTATTATATTTAATATATATTACTTTATAAGATATAATACAAAAATGTTACTTTTATGGACTCCTTCTACATATACACTTAAATTATGCCAAATCTCATAATCCGTGCACGCAATAAAGTTTTCTCTTCACATATTAATCTAAAAATTTTCAATCGATTATTGATTACAAAAGTTGATTACGCCTCTGTTTTGCGTGCGTAGCGACTGCTGATTTATTTGAATGATATAAATTTAGTTGTATTATAAATTAAATAAGTTATTCCTCGCAAGCAGCTACGATTAATAAATTCGGGATTAATGAATTCATTTCAATTTTGGATTCATTATATAATAATTAATCATTATATTTAAGTTTGTAACTTCTATTTATTCCTTTACAAAACTATATACAATACTGATTAGTAATTACCGGAACTTAGATCTACGCTTGGGGAAGTAGAAGCAATTAATTCGAAGTTGATTGTTCTGATCGCCTATATTTGTTCCTGCTTAAGGTGATGAGTCTACTCTAATTGTTTAGAACTGTTAAGATTTATTCCTAGATATTAAATTTACTATATATGCATGTATTTATATATGTATATGGCAAATAAACTGTTGTTCTTTAAAATCATTCACATTCTTTGCACCTCTACAAATGTTCTTTCCTATACTTTCGAGGTTAATGTTAATGAATATTTGGTGTTATGCAATAAGGTATATAGGTAGTAAATACGTCATCACAACATTTTGACATATAAAGTATAAAAATAATAATGTCCTCCAGACCGATTTCGGCCAAGGCGGCCAATCTCAAGAGAATTTAGCATCTCCTGCATAGTTGATGCAGAAGATATTATAGTGCTCCCCGTGGAGTGCCGGGTTTAGAATAGCACTCCCCCATCTCTTCCCGTGGGTGTCGTAAGAGGCGACTAAGGGACTTCGTGTCACACGGGCCGCTCCTGGTACCTCTCTGATCAACAGAGTAGACTATGTGAGCGGTCCGGGCAACCAGGAGAGTGTCTCAGACACAGTTATGGAGGCAAGGATGGGCTCGGTGTGCACTTACCCTGCCACCGAGTAGGCTATGCCACCGTCCTTCAAATCGTAATCCCATGCATTGAGGTGTCGTGGACATGTCTCACGGCCTCGTATGGGACCGAGGGTCTTGCCTTAACTGGCCGGACCATGAGAAAGAAAATCTCTATAAAAAATTACCCCGAATCCCAAGTGGCGACGCAGCGCGAGGGGATGCATGGCTGATGGGAAGTTCAGTTGCTACTGCGTTCCTCGCCAGGGTACTGGCCGAAACCTGTGGCGAGTCACGTTAGGCTTATCCAGGTGCAGGGGGCACCACCTGGATGGACCGTCTTTCACCCACACTCGTGGGAATTATATGAACATAATCCAAAACACCGAAGAATCAGTTGAATCAGTTGAGGTTGGCCAAGGAGGCAATACTGAGTGCGCAGTAGCTGCATCGCAGTGCGCGCAAGCTCAGCCAGCGGGCAGCATTTGCCACCCACACGCCCTTACGGGCGACAAGAGTCGAGGAGACTCCAGACGTTCTCGCAGCCTTGAAAATGTGGGAATATCCGACAGTGCACAAGCGGGGCCGGAGGGCCGTACTCGTATGAGTAAAAAAAGAAGGGAACCACCTGGGCCAGAGTCGGCTTCAAGCGACGCACTGCCACCTCCAAAGGTGCCGAAGGCTCGAGCGGGGAGAGGCAGGTCACATGCCGACATGGCAAAACCACCAGCGAGACTACAACGGGATCAGACTGGGCGTTTTATACGCCCGGGTGCACTGGATCCTAGTACGGCCGAAGAAGACAAAATGGGTGAGGATTCGGACCAGAGTTGTCTGAGTCACCTATCAGTAAGGATGTTGGAAGCCAACGACCCAGCTTCTGACGTGGATTCCGAGGACGAGCTCTTCGATCCCTCTGTGGCGCCAGCTGTCAGGAGGGCAAAGAGGAGTCTCCCTGGACCCGACGAGCTTGTAGTCGAAGTGCAGGCACGTCAATCGGACGAACTAAGTGCCTGCATTGCCAACGACCTCCTGGCGATTGAAAAGGTTGCGGACCGCTCTCGCAATATCAAAGGGAGCCTTGTCCGCAGTCTACGTGTGGCCACACGCAGAGTGACTGCTGCAGTGGCGGAACTGACACGACGACGGATCGTTAATAACGATTTTCTGAGGTTGGAGCGTGAAATCACTGAACTTCGCGCCAAAAACGCCAACCTCAGCGAACGTTTCGAGGCACTAACGCAGGAGTTGGTATTAACCCGATCCAGGGAGAGCCCTCCTGTGCCAACACGCGTGACACATAAGCCAGATGAGACAACTGCTGCTTCGAGAAAACAGGCTTCTGCTGCAAAGCGTGGCGTAGCGGCAGTTGGCTCTAAAGCTTCACCCGTCCACACCAGTCCTGTTGCCTCGTATGTGTCTCGACACAGTGACGCCGGGCTTTCCGAGCGGCTTGAGGCCATAATAGAGGCTAAGCTTGCCGCCTTCGAGGCCAAAATCTTTCCCAACCGGGTCATAAGAACTCCGTTGGGGATGAAGCCAGCATTAGAGGCAGTGGCAGTGGAGGTAGCGCAAGTGCCACTGAATAAAAGGAAGAAAAATAAAAAGAAGAAAAGGAAAGGTGGGAACAAGACACCCGCTCACCCACCTGTTATAGATTTGCCTGCGGTGGTTAGCATGGTACCGCAGGCAAAAACTTCTGCGACGCCACATGAGACTTGGGCGTCGGTGACAAAGAAGAATACAACGCCCAAGTCGCAGCCAAAAGCCGTTCCTCGTCAACCTCAAAAGGAGGCGAAGAAGCGGCGTAAAAAGAGACGGCAGACAGTCCCGAAGACCGCAGCGGTTTCGGTGACTATTCAACAAGGTGGGCAGACAGCATATGCTGAGGTCATGGCAGCTGCCAAAAACAGAATTAAGCTGTCTGACCTCGGCATCGAGACGGCTGGCCTTAAAAGGGCCCTGACAGGCGGGATGCTGCTTAATATCAGCGGCCCCGACTGTCATGAGAAGGCCGACCGCCTCGCTACACAGATGCGTGAAGTCCTCACGGACTTTAATGTGAGGATAGCTCGCCCGATTAAAACGGGCGACCTTAATTTCTTGGACTTAGACGATGCCACGACGCCGACTGAAGTCGCGTCGGCTGTCGCGGAAGTAGGTGGATGTTCGGCGGAGAACGTAAAGGTGGGTGAGATCCACCGAACGCCCATGTCCCTAGGCGTCGTCTGGGTCCAATGTCCTCTCGCCGCTGTACGCAAAGTAACGGCGGCGGGACGGATCCACATCGGATGGGGCTCCGCAAGAGTCGAGGCACTGGAGAGCAGACCTTTACGTTGCTATAGGTGCCTCGAGAAGGGTCACGTACGACTGAGGTGCTCAAGCACCGTCGACCGAAGTGATAGGTGCTTCACTTGTGGAGAGATTGGCCACAGGGCGAAGGATTGCACCTCTCGGTCGATGAAGTGCCCTTTGTGCGCGGATATGGGTCGTCCATCGGCTCACCGTCTTGGCACCAAAGGGTGTTGCCCAACGAAAGGAAGGAGGAAGAACAAAGCTTCTCCTGTCTTAACCCAGACGACCGCTGAGGCTCTCGCCTCAGCACCGGGGCCTAGCCCGCAGGAGGCAATGGACGTTTCCAATTCGCGGGTGTAGGGGTGATTCAGGCGAACCTTAACCACTGCCGCAACGCTCAGCAATTGCTGATGCAGACCGTTGCGGAGCGGTCCACAGGTCTTGCGATCGTGGCGGAGCCCTATAATGTCCCCGTCCACCCTCGCTGGTTTGGGGACGTCACTGGAACCGTCGCCGTGTATTGGGCGGGCGGTGAAGGGGTCCCACCTTGTTCCCTGCTTGAAAGGGGGCAGGGATTTGTAGCTGTTCGGTGGGGCCCTTTGGCCATCGTAGGGTGCTACGTCTCTCCCAATAGGTCCCTCGCCGACTACGAGGTGTACCTAGACGGGCTAGCAAGCTGCATAAACAGATGCTTACCCCGTCCCTTGATCGTCTTAGGGGACTTCAACGCTCACTCCAGGGCTTGGGGTAACCCCAGAGACGATCCAAAAGGAGAGGCATTACTTGAGTGGGCGGCTGTTCTGGACCTCCGGTTACTGAACCGAGGTTCGGAGAGCACATGCGTGCGATGGCAGGGTGAGTCGGTCATCGATCTCACATGGGTGACGCCCGCTGCCATTCGCATGGTGTCAGGATGGCGCGTCGCAGAAGAGGTGGTCACACTATCCGACCATTGCTACATCATATTCGATGTAGCTCTCCGCCGTCCTAAACACCCCACTCATCATCGAGGAGGCAACCTGCTGCGTCGATGGTCCCTTAAGCAGCTTAACCGAGACTTTCTCGAAGCCGCTGCCATCGTTGCGGCCTGGCCAGAAAACGTCGAAGAGGTTTTGTCCGATCCAGAAGTGGAGTCAGTTCGTTTCCGGGATACGATGACGTCAATCTGCGACGTCTCTATGCCCCGAGCGGGCCGCCCTGAGCGTCGGGCGGTGTACTGGTGGTCAGCACAGATCGCTCAACTGTGCGAGTCCTGTCTGCGCGCGCGCCGTGAGTACACCCGTACCCGAAGAAGAAGGCGAACAACTCTAGTCCAGAAAGCTGAAGCATACGAGGCGTTCCGGATAGCCAAGTTGGCGCTCCGAGTCGAGATCTCAAACGCCAGCGCTCGTTCCTGGAACGAGCTCCTGGAGGGACTCGACAGAGATCCGTTCGGGCGTCCATACCGTATGGTGTTGGGCAAATTGCGCCCGTGGATGCCCCCACTGACGGAGACCTTAGATCCGGATTTACTGAGAAGGGTGATGGAAGTCCTTTTCCCGGTAATCCGGTCAAGTCCCAGGGTCCCCCTTCCAATACCGGTCTGGTCCAGCGAGCTGGGGGTGACCGAACAGGAGATGAGCCTTGCGGTCGATCGCATGCGGGCTCGTAATACCGCGCCTGGTCCCGACGGGATTCCGGGGCGGGTGCTGGTGTTAGCTTCGGCTTCGTTGGGGAATAGGCTGAGGCGGCTGTTCGACAGCTGCCTCCGTACTGGCACATTCCCCAAAGTCTGGAAGGAGGCGAAGTTGGTTCTCTTGAAGAAGGATGGCAGGGCTGCAGAATCTCTCTCTGCATATCGTCCCGTCCCGTCCCGGCGTCGTCTCGGCCCTCCCACAGCCCCGACGCCCGGGGCTTAAAAGATAGGGCGTGACCCTGGGGCCGCGTGGATGCGTGAGGTGGGGGCCTCGCGTGTCTTATTTCAGACGGCCCTGAGGAGGACGGCAGCCGGGGTGGCCTCGCGCTGCCGTACGCACTAGCAAGGAGTGCGGGGGGGGGGCGAGATAACCTTCGCCCCCTGAGGAGAGCTCCGCCGAGCATCGGGCGGTGCACAGTACGGGAGAGGCCGCGGATGCGTTATATCAACACGATCCCATAGCCTCTCCGATCCGTGCCGAGATCGAAAGAGTTGAGGCGCAGGACCAACGGCTTTATGTGCTATTCGAGGCACGGGAGTGTACACACTTCCAACTTCCAGACTCCGGGCTGCTTCCGAGAATTTTCTGGCAGAAAAACCCAATAACTATTTATTGGCCCGACTTGGGAATTGAACCCAGGACCTCCGGGTCTGCGGCCTTACATCAAGCCACTAGGCCAACGAGGCGGTCTATAAAGTATATTGATTGATTAATGTTTTTTTTTATATCAATTACTATCACATAATTAGAAGATTTTATATTTTCATTAAATAAAATAAATTATATTTGAAAATTAAAACCAACATAGTAAACATATTTGTGGTCTTTATTAATAATCTGTCTATAATGTCACGCCACCGCAAATCATAAAAGGCCTATTAAATTTCAATTACAGGAAAATGTCTAATAGCTTTGCTTTAACGTATATGTAGTAAGTAATTGCCCACAGATATCCCACAACTGGGAACAAAATTGATTACATTATTAAAATGATTTCTGACTCTTCCTTATATTATTTTTTTATATAACAAATATCAATGATTTACTTTAAAAATCAGTGCTGCTTGCTCGGAGATAAGCCTTCCATTTAAATCAAACTATTGACTTGACAAATTTTTTTTCTGCGGTTATGCATAAAGCATGCTTAAAGTACTTACTGGTTAGGTTTACTGGTGGTAGGTCTTTGTGCAAGTTCGTCTGGGTAGGTACCACCCACTTATCAGATACCGCAAGACACAAGAGCATAACATTTTATTTTCCAAGGTTGCTGGCGCATTGGCAATGTAAGGAATGGTAAATATTTCTCACCGCGCCAATATCTATGAGCGGGGTGACTGCTTATCATCAGGTTGTCCATTTGCCCGTCTATCTATTTTATATTAAAAAAGTTGATGACCACCAGCAATTACTCTAATACCGAGACTACACGAAAGTGTGAAATAGTTCATGGTTATTACGTACATATATGTAGCTTTTCTTTTAACAAGCAAATATTATAACTATATGAAAATATTTGAATGATACCTTGGGAACTACTTCTAGAGGGAACTGCATTACGAGAATTTCACGAGTGTTGCTGCATTGACAGCCAGTAATTCTATTAATATCTATAATTTCATACCAAACCACTAATGTAATTAAAACCACAGCTTAGATTCAATATATTAACTCTCAAAGCAGTAATTTACTATGAAAACTAATCACTTTCACGGAGCTATATATAGTATTGACTTGTATTTATTTTAAATATATAGTAGTGACCTTTGCTTATTACCTTAAATTTACGCAAAAAATTAAAAACGCGTTCAAAATTTAATGAAGCGCAAACTTCGTACGAAGCGAAGCTAAATGAGTACAGAGGATTAACAGCCTCTTGGGCGTGAGGGACGTTGTCATTTTGTATTAAAATTTAACATGGGTGCGCAGTATTTTAAAATTTATATTATTGATTTATTAATACGTAAAATAAATATCTAAATTTTAATTGTAGTGGCAGCAGTTTTCCGTACTCAAGACTAGCTCTAGTGCACAAGACTGCTGCAAATTGAGGTCCTTTTATTATTTCTTACTCTTATGGTTTGATGGCAAGGACTTACGTGTTATTAAGAACTTGTATTGGAACCAAAGAGAAGCTGTGAGAGTTGAGCATTCGGAGACCGATCAAGTTGAGATTCGCCGTGGTGTCCCTCAGGGGTGTATGTTGTCTCCCCTGCTTTTTAACATATACTCGGAAGCTGTAATATCTGAAGCTCTGGAGGGGATAGAGATAGGTGTCAAGATTAACGGTAAAGTCGTGAATAACCTACGACATGCCGATGATACCGTGCTTATAGCCTCTTCAGAAAACGACCTACAGACATTGGTGAACAGGGTTAACGAGTGCAGTGTGAAGGCAGGGTTGAGCATGAATATTAGCAAGACCAAGTTTCCGGTGGTATCGGGGGATAAGGATCTAAAGCCGAAAATTCAGGTGGAAGGTAAATACCTAGAGCGGGTGCGTATGTTCAAATACCTCGGTGCTTGGGTAAATGAAGAATGGGACTGTGGGCAAGAAATTCAGATCCGGATTGAAATTGCCCGAGCAAGCCTTAAAACGTTTGAGAAGGTTTTGTGCAACCGTAATCTATCCATAAAGCTCAGACTAAGAATACTCCACTGCTATGTCTGGCCAGTAGTGTTATAAGGTAGTGAGGCATGGACTCTGCGAGCTGACACCCAGAAATGTCTAGAAGCTTTTGAGAGGTGGTGTTACCGCAGAATGCTCCGTATTAGCTGGACACAGAAAGTTTCGAACGCGAGAGAACTCCAGCTCGTCGCCAGTAGCCGGAAGTTACTGCAAGCCGTCAAGAAGAGAAAAGCCGAGTATTTGGGCCACGTCTTGAGACACGAGCGATACCAACTGCTCCAAATTATAATGATGGGCAAAGTAGAGGGCAAACGATGCGCTGGAAGAAGAAAAAAGTCCTGGTTGCGCAACATGCGCGAATGGACGAAGATCGCCAGTGTGGAAAAACTATTTCGCTTGGCGCGAGACCGCGAAAATTTCGCTGAGCTGACAACCAACCTCCAGTAGTGGAGAGGCACAAGAAGAAGAAAAAGAAGAAGAATCCTTTAATCCTGTTATTAAGAATTTTTTTGATCGAAAAATAGTATTAGTTTTTCCGATCTGGTATTCAAAACCGGGTTCTCATAATCTATAGCTAGACCAGCTAGCCACTAGACAAAGAAGACAGACAAAGTTTCTTTTGTATAAGTTACTTGTAAAATTTTCTATTGAAATTATTACAAGGAATGAAAAAAAGATGTTTTTCAACACAACTTCTACAATTGGATAAACAAAAGGATGCGCGGAACTTCGCTAATATTTACGAAATAAATAAAAAGCCTTAAAATTAAATAACATAAAATTATTTTATTCATTTCTTTCCTTTGTCTTTAAAGACGTGTAAATCTTATTTGTATTTAATGTTATTTACGGTGAACAATGACATAAATAAGTCAAATATACGGGTCTTTTATTCATGAGATAAGTCAGTTCACGGTAGCAAGCTGTCATTTAGGCAGATGAACTGCCTGAATGGCCTCTGAAATGTACTGGGATTTTAGATGTCTAATCAAGGCTCTTAAACTGTTCAACGTCAACTTCTCTTGACATAAAATTATTAGTCTATACTGTTTTATAAAATTTAAGTGTTTAAGCGCGCACAATATCTACTAGACCAATTAAAATTATCTTTCTGCGATGGATAGTCTATTTATCTTGAAAGGTAAAATACTTTGTAACATCACGTTACGAGTCGAGTTACCGGCGCTAAGTAGTATTATAAAATCTAACAGTGTAATTAATCGATTTTTTTAAAGAAAACCATATTTATATTTAAACACATACATTAATTACAACAATTAAATAAACTCGAGCGTATTCAAAATCTCTGTATTCGGTTTATATTCGGAGTCCGCAAACATATCCACATTTCTGAATTTCGCAAAAAACTCGAGTGGCTCCCAATCCGTCTTCGCAGGAATACTCATCTTCATAATCATATTCTTTCTCTTCTCTACTGTATAGTTTTTCATGCAAATTCTCCTCACTATCTTAAACACCGTTTTTGAATTTCTTAAGGACTCGCACGGCTGCACTCTACGATCTGACGATAATCTAATTCTTAAAATTCCTTCTCACTCTTCTTCTTTTTATACCAATTCCTTCTCTATCCAAGCAGTTCGCCTATGGAATTCCTTACCACTCTACTTAAGACGATCTCAAACTATTAACACATTTAAAATCCGACTCAAGGCGTATTATTTATCTTTATAATTATCAGTGGAGTGTTGTTTAATTATCTGCCGCATTTTTTTGCTATTTATTATTATAATTATCATAATTACATATTTTTTTATATATTATATAGTATGTATGTTTACCTATATATATATGTAGGTACAGTATTGTATTGTATATATATATATATTTAAAAAAATAAAAGTTGAGATGATCAGTACACCTCCTTACCGCTTTATTTATTTAATGTCCTTCACCCAAAGGTTGTCTGGAAGAGACTCTTTTAGCGATAAGACCGCCTTTTGTACAAAAAAGTTTTCGTTTTTTTTATGTTTGTGTTTAAAATGTTTCTGTAACTCTTTTGGTGTACAATAAAGCATATTCTATTCTATTCTATTAATTTTTCTAACCACTATATTTTATATTTTAAGGCTATATCTATTACTTAAATGCCACCTCTAACCAACCAACATATCTAACCCGAGGCGGTAAATATAAAAAAAATATTTATTTTTAACTCATGTTTTAATTAATTACACTTTCGGGTACGGAGTAAATTAGACTGTTTTTTTTTTGTGTAAATGTTATTTTTTTTTTAAATAAAGAGATATACAGTATTATTATGTAATTTCAGAAGTACGCGTATAATATTGAGAATATATTGCAAGTTTTATATTATGAAGGTCGGAATGCAATTTCTTAGAAAATTTTGTAAATATGTCGTTATAACTTGGTTTGTATCGATATCAATTATTATTAATAAGTTAGGATATCCTCTTTTATATAAAAATAATATATAATATAAAAAATAGCACTAAACAGTATTTTCAATCAACAGCCAATCATTGTCCACTGCTGAACATAGGCCTCTCCCAAGGTGCGCCAAACAGTATCTTATGCCTACGTTAAAATATGCCGATTTAAAACGGGGCATGAAGTTTGTAAGCAATTTAAAATTTTTGTTAATATCTCTTAATGGCGCAATGTGCACCAAACGATTGCAATTTTCAGCGAATAGTAAACAATTTTACGTTAAGCCCTCGCCGTATTAAAGTTGTAAATAGTCCGAGTTTCCTAGCGCCTCGATAGAACGTTGATATTATTTTCATTATGTTTTAAGTATATTTGTATTGAGAAAGCACAAAGATGGAATTTTCTATTGATTATAAAGAATTCTCGAAAATTTGTATATTTATTTTTATTATTTAACTATAAATATCTTGGGCGAGCTTCGCTAGGCTGTATTTTTTATCAAGAAATAATACAAATAAACGTAAAGAGCAAAACCTTATCTAAAGACAATATTTGAGCGAAATCGTTAGACCCGATTCCAAGATACACGAATTTTATAAATTATTTATATACAAGAATTGCTTATTAAAGTTATGAATAAAAAAGCCTTATATATTTAGATAACACGACTATAATTGATTTTATTACATTAATAATTGTCGTTATTAAAAAAATAAATTAATTTAAGGCTTCGTCGTCGATAATATTATCACTTATTATTAAAAATTAAATTTGATAATGTTTTGAAATATACTAATACAAAATATATTTTATTCAAGTTATTTTTACAAGCACTTTTGATTCGCCATATTATAAGATTATAGTAAATCTACGATCGGTTTGGAATGTAGATTCTACCGAGAAGAATCAGTAATTGGAAATGTTTGCGGAATTATATTAAAGAAACGAACACCTTTCTCCAAGAAGGATTTATTGACTTAGCGGAGTCGGAAACATGGCGTTATAAGCGTATCCTTTTTTTTCTTGCTTTTTCATTGATAATCACAGATTCTGTCGAAATAAATAATATAAATTATATTGCCAATTAAAATCTCCTCTGGAATGAAAATGCAAGATGAAAGATGGAATATTCATAATATTTTAATGAATTATATATTATTATTTTATTATATAAATATTATTATTATTTACATATATTTACTATCCCATCATCGCAAATGTGCTACTTGGAAATCTTGGAAACAAAGATATTACATCTGTGTCTGTAGTTAAACTGGTAAGTGTTTTTGTTTGTTTGTTACTCTTTCACGACTTAACTACTTAACTTACCATCATGAAATTTAGCATACACGTATAGAAAAAGACAAAATAATACTAGCAACACCCCTCCTCCCTTCTCGAACGCGGTCGAAGGCGCGAAACTAGCATTCATATGAATCTTCAATGTAAATGATAATGTTTATGAAATAAATTATTTGAATACTACATTAACTAAATATTTGCCTTGTAATTCTACTAACATTGTTTTTTAATCAAAGTTGTTCCCAGTTGAAAAGGAGAGATCAAAATTATAGTTGTTTTTGAAGTAATTAGGGTCTGAGTTTTGCTTTGCAGAGAGGAATGTTACAAACTAACTAATTATGGCCATAATGGGAGGGAGAAAATGTAACCGATTTATATAAAAAAAATATTCATCGTTGGAATAAATTCCTGATTGACGAATCAATAAATTTTCTATAATTGAATCTGCTAGTCGCAGACAAAAAATTTTTTTAAGGAATCACATATATGTCTTCACAAATAATACAAGCCTTAATGACCTTATGGGTACATATATTTATATAATATAAATACAAATATTTATTAGCATTTAGGTAACTCGCTTCAAAAATAGAATAATTATCTTTAACACAATTAAAAAGCAAAATAAAAATTTTTTAGCAGACTGATGTATTCGATATAATTTGTCACTTGTCTGCGGCGAAAGAAAACAAATTGATAGTGGGGAGGTACACACTCGGGCGTGTGAAAAAGTGCTTTGCGTATCCGATGAAGGATGGTAAATATGGTGACACAAAAAAAACACAATATTTCTGTACCTATAGTTCATATAAATTTAAATCATACAAGCGAATATTGTCTGATAAATTTCCGAACATGAAAATGAAGTTGCATGTTTTGTCTAAAATCTCTCTATTTTCACATTTTTATTTTTTCAAGTTTTATTGCTTCTTTCTGTTCTTAACAATGAGACTTCTTTCATTTCTTTTTTTTCAAATTATTGAAATAATACTTGAATATATGTTCAAGTTATTACAACTACGATCTAGTTTATCGAATACAAATTCGATTAAAGTTTAAAGATTTCTTAACGGAAATAATAAAGTAAATTCATGCTATTTGAACACCACAATTAATATCGACATTCGTGAATTTTCATACTCTGTCGACTGTCGAACAATTGTTTTAGTGAAGTAAAGTAACAGCCTGTTAAAGTCCCGCTGGGCTAAAGCCTCCTCACCTTTTATGAGGAGAAGCTTGTTGGAGCTTACTCCACCAAGCTGCTCTAATGAGTGTACTCTAATATATCAGATTTGGAACATTTCCATAAGGCACTTAATAATAACAATAACATAAAAGGTTATTGTTATTATTAAGTGCCTTATGGAAAGAAGCCGAGATGGCCCAGTGGTAAGAACGCGTGAATCTTAACCGATGACCGTGGGTTCAAACCCGGGCAAGCACCACTGAATTTTCATGTGCTTAATTTGTGATTATAATTCATCTCGTGCTTTACGGTGAAGGAAAACATCGTGAGGAAACCTGCATGTGTCTAATTTCACTGAAATTCTGTCACATGTGAATTCCACCAACCCGCATTGGAGCAGCGTGGTGGAATAAGCTCCAAACCTTCTCCTCAAAAAGAGGAGAGGAGGCCTATAGCCCAGCAGTGGGACTTTCACAGGCTGTTACATTACAAAAGGTTATAAAAAAATTGGCACATATAAAGATTTGATTATTTAAAAGGTGAAATGTTAGTGTGGTTCCACCATTTTAGGTGGTCACCATCGCCCATAGAAATTGGCAATGCAAGAAATATTAACCATTCTTTACATCGTCAATGCGTCACTAATCTTGGGAACGGAGATGTTATGTACCTTGTGCATGTAGTTACATTGGCTCACTCGCCCTTAAAACCGGGACGCAACAATACTAAGCTTTGGCAGAAGCATATCTGATGAGTGGATGGTACCTACCCATGGCCTATTCCTCGTCTGTCTTCAATTTTCCTACATATTTTATATAGTAATCTATATAAGTACATATAATTGTCTGTCTGTGATTTCAAAGTCCAAAAGTGTAAGTAATCAAAACAAAAATCACCTACCGTTACTTCCTAATTTTTTAAAATACAATGGTGGTGGTACAATGTTTAAATCTACAATTCAAATGGCATTCGATTTTTAAATGATTTTCGTCACAAACTGAATTCCACGCTGGCGAAGCAGCGGGGAATTTTGCGAGAAATGTAATATATATTTTGTAACATTCTTTTAAATAATCGCTGTATTTTATTTAACGTGCTTTATTATCCATGCAGAGGCCATTAATACTTTTTACCGAATGGTATTCAAACAATACGTATAAATCGGACAGTGTTTTTATCTAAATAAATTCATCATTTTTATAATTCAAATTTGGAAAATTTACTATTTTTTTTCTTACATCATTATGACTGATATTGTAAAAACGAAAATTTTTATTTAATATATTTTAATAATTGTTTTCAATCTAATAACGATATTAACGATTGACAAAAATGAATACAAAGTTTTCCCCTTAGGTATACAATGGTCCGTCACAGTCTCGAGTCTCGGTCTAGTAGCTACTAGTGGTACTAGTGGTATAAGGCCGCAGGTCCTGAGTTCCTAGGTCCAAACCTTAGTTCAGGCCGATATAAGGTTATTGGGTCTTACTATCGAAGATTCTTAGTAGCAGGCTGAAGTCTGGAAGTTGGAAGTGCTTACATTCTCGTGCCTCTGAAACCACGTAAGGCCGTTGGTCCTGCACCTGAACTTTTTCCGGTCGTGTCCGATTGCTGTCCCATTGGATTATGATATTGAGGGAATGGAAAGGGCATTTGTATTTGCGCACACACTGGTGCACTATAATATGTCCTGCGCAGGTAATTTCTCTTGAGACCACAGTGGCCGAAATCAATCAGGAGGATATTATCATACAATGTAATCTTTTTTTGTATGAGAAATCATATCATCGATATCAGCGAATGGTTAGCAATGGGCTTTTGCGATGAATTCTATATGATGATGGTTATCAGCAGCCTAAGGACCTAGTCTACACCCCACACCAATTTATGCTCTTTATTCAAAAAGAATAAACAGCATAAAATCCCCTTAGTTTTAATAGTTACAAAATATATTATATGAAGATTATTGCATAGCATGAGAGATTTTCGGAGGAGTCGTAAATTTCTTCATGCATAGCAGCCAGCGCAGCGTGCTGGCGTTCCTCCAGATATGTTTCGAGTAATTTTAAACTACAAATTAGGCTATTTGTTCGTTGTAAATACGATATCTAAATTTTATATACAATAAGTTTACATATGTGTACAGAAAAAGATATAAATATATCTAAGAGTTCAATTGAATAGGGAATATATAAATTTGAATGTCTAGTTACTTCGATTTCGAGTTGTATACTTTACTTCGAATGCACCCTCTTTTTCGTAGTATTTATAATTAAATTTATTATTATTATTATTTATTGTGCGGGTTAAACTTTAGGCACAAAAAAAAAACACTTTTCAGTGGAGAATAGTTACTAGCGTAGGGGATATTACAGTGCTCAAGTGTAAGCGCAAGCACTGGTGCATTCATTATTCCCTCTGTCTCACAATCCGATGCGACCAAAAAGAGTTCAGTTGCAGGATCAACGGCTCTACGTACTCCCGAGGCATCTGCTTATGAATCCAAAACCTCGGTTTTTGCAGCCATATAAATTAGCTAGTAAACCAACTCATGTCGCTATTCTATTTTAATTAAATGTTATATTTGCGTAGCATTAAAGGACTTAAAGGAAGATTTTTATTCTAATAATGATAATCAAAATGATTTATTCAACATTGAAGCATTACACTTGCTTATTGATAGTGAAACCAGAAACTACCATCGGTTCGGAAAAGAAACACTCAGCCCTGAGAAGAACTCAGACCTGGTAATAATATAAACAATATTCCAAAATTAGCTTATCAACATTAAACGATTAAGCGATCGAAGATGATTTCAAAGTTACGTATTATAAATAGCTTATCTCTAAAAAACCTGTTCAAGATTCTTCAGAAATAACCTTTACCTTAAACGATTGGCTATATCAAAGGCAATATTATTCATGAACGTTAAATCGCTTTAAGGAATTATCCGTGAGGTTTAATCAATTTACATCCATCCTGGTTCCGTGGACCATTTTATCAGCAATCTTATGCATACCTTGGTACATAATTCAATAGGATTTACTTTTAATATGATGAGTCTATTAAAAGTGGTCGCTATTAATTATAAGCATAACATAACATACAGAGGAGGGTATCCGTGCGTCGTGAAGTAGACACGTATAATTTTGTTGCTAAAGTAATTAATTCTTTCTTAGTGTAATTATTACTCTTTAACAAAAACATTTTCACTATTTGTGCTCAGTTATTGTGACATTATAATATTGTGAAATTTTATAACATTTTGTGTTGTATATTTGAAGATATTAGGCAAAAACTTTTTAAAATCAGTGCATTTAAAGGACATCTTTAATGTTCTTTAGTGATCGGAGTGTGGCAATGCTAATGAGCTTCATATATAAAAAATATAAGTTCACTGACCTCTCGTAACACTGTTTGCTCCAAATACAAATACGAGGGACTTTTTTGCGATATATATACATAGAGTTCGTGGCGCAGCCGTAGAAACCGCGCTTATTATTAGTTATATCCTGGGTTCAAATTCGAGCTCTGCGTTAATATTATTTTTCTTATTTTTCTTTTTACTCATTAACCATGGCTAATTTTATGTGTGCTGGGTGCCCTGATGAACTTGATGACTCTCAGGCATTACAATGTCACAAATGTAAAGACAGATATCATGTCATATGCACACGAATATCGAACCAGGATTTTATAGAGATGAGTTTGGAAATGAAAAGTCTATGGATTTGCGATGCATGTAGATGTAAACAGCCTAGGAAAGGTGATCATTCCAACACTCCCGTACGCAATACTCCGGTAGAAATGGAATTTGTCACTCAGCGCGTTAAGAGCCGTACTACTACTTGCTCTTGTTTGTCGGCTACTAATGTTCGTGAAATAATTAGAGATGAATTGCGCAATATTCTAACTAACGACCTGTACCCAAAAATTCAAGAATTAAAAAACACTGTTGCCTCATTTGAAGTTGCTTTGACATCTATCAATTACGATATTGAAAAACTTAAATCAGAACAGTCCACCCAATCTCTACAGTTGAATAATTTAATTAAGGAGAATGAAAATTTGCGTGCTGCAAACCAAACTGTCACAAATCGCCTTATGCAACTTGAGCAGCATACACGAGCGGCAAATATTGAGATCCAATGTGTTCCAGAACATAGACAAGAAAATTTAATAAACACTGTTCAACAGTTAGGTAAAATCATAAAATGTCCGGTAGCAGAAGAAAACATACATTTTTGTGCAAGACTTGCGAAGATGAATGCTAAAAGTCCACGACCGAGATCGATATTGGTTAAGTTCAGCAGTCCTAGGTTGCGCGATGAATTTTTAGCAGCTACTATTAAATACAACAAAAATAATAGTACGGATAAACTTAACACTAGCCATTTGGGAATCGCTAATACCAAGAAAACTCCAATATATGTGGTAGAAAATCTTACACCAGAAGGAAAACTTCTGCATGCTGCAGCTCGCCGTAAAGCAAAGGAGCTGGGTTTCCACTTTGTCTGGGTTCGTGATGGAAAAATTTTTGTGCGTAAATCTGAAGGTTCAAACTATGTATATATACGAAATCATGACACTGTCAGTAATTTGTCATAAAATAACGCTAAGTTTGATTATTGTATTTACTTTTACTTAAGGGCCCTTTACCAGATAATATTTCTCTATACTATCACAATGTCAGGGGGTTAAGATCAAAGACAATTGATTTATTTAATAACGTAATCTGTAACTCATACGATGTTGTAATTATGACGGAGACGTGGTTGAATGGGAGTGTTTTTGATTCTGAAATCTTCGATAGTCGTTATGTTGTTTATAGACGTGATCGGGAGAGTAGTGGATTCCACGCTTCAAAAAATGGAGGTGGTGTATCTAATCAATACAATTCTTCGCGAATGTTCAGTTTCGAGTCCGAGTGCGAGGATCTTTGGGTTTGTGTAGATGTATTAAACGCCCAAGAAAAGATTGAAAAACTTTACATCTGCGCTGTGTACATTCCACCTCCTGTACAAAAGCATATATTTAAACATTTCGTCGATAACTCGAATCGAGTACTAGAGTCCGTTACCGATAATATACTTATCGCTGGCGATTTTAATCTCAGTAGCATTACATGGTCATTGGATCCACATAGTCATCTTTGCGCAGAACCCTCCAACAGTTATTTACAAAACCTTTTAACAGACTTTCTCTCATGCAATGAGTTGAATCAATTCAACTATATAAAGAACAATAAAAATAAAATTCTTGATCTTGTTTTATCGAACATTGAAATTCATACTACTTCATGCCTTGATCCTCTAACATGTGTCGATCCCCTTCATCCGCCTTTAATTCTTTCTTTCGATTTAACAAATTCTACGTCGCTCATCAATAACAGCAACATTACAAAATTTTGCTTTCACAAGGCAGATAACGTGAATATAAAGAAAGAACTAAGCGAAATTGATTGGAAGGAAATTTTGAGTAAATGCTCCTGTGTTGATGATATGGTCTCATTATTTTATGCCCAAATTCGTAAATTGATATTAAAATATGTACCAAAAAAGAAACCCCGCAGTCATAAATATCCTATTTGGTTTACTTCGTGTCTGATTAAGTGCATTAAAGAAAAATATAAATATAGAATAAAGATTCGAAAATACAACAATCCTCGCGATAAACTAACTTTTGACTTATTGAAAAAAAGGTGCGAAAAACTCTTGTCATATTCTTATTCTAAATATATAGATCGTCTTGAGTTATCTTTAAGGTCTAATCCTAAGTTAATTTGGTCATTTTTAAAACAAAAAAAGGGGAAGAGTTCTTATCCATCAAAAATTAAGGGCGACAACATAATTGCTTCCAGCAGAACGGACATCTGCAAGGTTTTTGCTAAGCAATTTTCGTCAGTTTATAATAAGAATGATGGTTACCATGCTACCAATAATGGAGACATTTCTGTAAATTTATGTAATATTACGAACCTTAGTCAAATATCTTTTACTGTAGATCAGGTTTACAATGTTTTAAAAAGACTGGATTCTAACAAGGGAGCGGGAGCTGACGGGATTCCATCAATTTTTGTCCATACTTGCGCTAGAACATTGGCTTTACCACTGACACTAATTGTCAATACTTCTCTATCAACTAGCACTTATCCTACCTTGTGGAAAAAGGCCCTTGTATTGCCTTTGTTCAAAACTGGTGATAGAGAGGATGCTAGGAATTATAGACCTATATCAATTATGTCTGTTTTTGCGAAGGTATTTGAGGTACTTTTATATCCTGTTGTTTCTTGGCACTTCCAACAATTCGTTGCACCTGAACAACATGGGTTTGTGAAAGCCCGATCCACAGCAACTAATCTTGTGTTCTTTGTTGAAGAAATTACTAAAGTTCTTGATACTGGCATGTGCGTTGATACAATTTACACAGATTTCAGTAAGGCCTTCGATAAAGTTGATCATGGTGTTTTAATTACTAAGCTAGAAATTATAGGTATTTCAGGCCCATTACTGGAATGGTTTCGGTCTTATCTTGTCGACCGGTCTTCAATTGTTATCGTTGATGGTTATGCTTCGGAACCATTTTTTGCGCAAACCGGCGTACCACAAGGTTCTCACCTGGGTCCTTTGCTGTTTAACATATTCATCAACGATATCAATAGTTGCTTTAAATACTGTAAATGCTACTTGTTCGCTGGTGATCTGAAGATTTTTAGACCTATCTCTACAGATACCGACAGAGAACTCCTACAGGAGGACTTGAATAAGCTATCCTTATGGTGTCGAAGTAATGGCATGACTTTGAATGCTGAGAAGTGTCATGTAATAAAATTTTCCAGGAAAAAGACTTCTTTTGCGAGAACATATTTAATTGATGGTACAGCTCTGTCCGAAGTTCCTCACATACGTGATTTAGGAGTTATACTCGATAATAAACTTCGGTATAATATCCACATTGACAATATTGCAAACAAAGGTTTTAAGACTCTTGGCTTCTTTTTACGTAACTGCAAGCAATTTAAGAATTCACGCTCTAAATTAATTATTTATTCAGCCTTGGTACGTAGCATTTTAGAATATTGCAGTGTTGTGTGGAATCCTCACTTCAATATTTATTCACAAAGAATAGAAAGTATTCAAAAACGATTTCTTTGGCATTTGTGCTTTGATCTTAACCTAGTCAAAACTCTTAGGACATACGAAGACAGGCTTAAGTTCTTTAAACTTCATTCACTTTCGGATCGAAGACGGCTCCATGATCTCACTTTCCTGTATAAATTGGTGAATGGTGTCATTGACAGTCCCTGTTTATTGAAACAATTAAATATTCGTGCACCGGTGAGGACACTAAGACCGTCGTCTTATACTCCATTTGTAGAAAAACCTACACGCTCACGTCAAGAACGCTACTCTCCAATTAATAGATTAATGTTGAGTTACAATGCCATCTATAAATTAACAAAAAATAATTGTACTCTTTCTACTACGTCATCCACTATAGATAAAAAGAATTTAGATAGAAAGATGGATATTGACATATTTTGTGATAGCCTTGTGAAATTTAAATGTAATTTATTAAATTTTTATTCATCATATAATTCTAATTTAGAGTAATCTAATAATTATGATGGTTGTGATGCATTAACTTATTAATTTGTTATTGCCTAATATACGGAAAACCTTGTTACTCAATTATTCTTCAATTGATTTGTTTTATATTTTATTTAATTGGACATTGTAATTCTTTATTTTAATATTTAATAATGATATTAAAGTACAAATTTATAAATATGCTCAATTTTATCTAATTTGTTACGATATGTTATTATTTATTATTTGAATGTTTATGTTGATGATTTTCTTTCCAAATGTTGTTTCTTTTAATTTGTAATTTTACCTGGATGTTGTGTCTATTTTGCTTTGAAATGTGTGTAACACCTATAATTAAGATAACATTTAGATTTTAATATTAGTTGTTTAATTATGTTCTACTCGCTTTTGTTAATGTATATCTTGTTGGTGTTAATAAATAAATAAAAATAAATAAAATTAAAATAAAATAACATAATTCGTAAGGGATTCCTTCTCAAATGCTATTTTAAAATAAATTATGAGGCGAGCAAAACATTCGTTTCTATGATGCAATTATCGATTCACGATTGCCGTGTGGTTTTGTTGAAATTTATTGACAACTCAGACACGTTTCAACTTTTTCTAGACTGAATTCAAATTTTTCGAGGATTCGTTAAGAATGCTCTTGCACTCGCTAGCGGAATTCTAAAGAGAAATATACATGCATGAACTGTTATTCCGAATACACGATTTAGTCGGAAATACGGTTGGTATGAGGCATTTTGTACCGAAAATATCATTAAATTAGTGTAGCATTAACAGTATCAAAATTTCATGTTGTTATTTAAATGTAAATTTTCTTATGTCCCTGTCAATTTATATAAAGCCCTTTAAATTATTATATATAATTAAATTTGTAAGCGATGGAAACTTCGGGCTATTATTGGTATTTTTGTTAATGGAGTTCCGTGATTTAGAGTACGGCTATTTCTAACTTTCCCATTACGAAGGCAAATGGCCTGTCATCGATGATTTGCTTAAGCACAGAACTATATTTAAAATGGACAGTAAAAATGTTTGCTAGCTAACAAAATATCAAAGTCGTTGACATTAAAATGAAGTTATTTTTATCAGCACTTTCATTGTCGCCCACACAATTAATTCGGCGTGAAGTAAATCTTGGTTATGTTTTTGAGTCAATATGGCTCAGTGCCATATATATATGCCATAACACGTAAATATTAACCGATTATTATAGGCTTAAACCCAGAAAGGACCAATTAATTTTCATGTGTTTAATTTATGTTTGTAATTAATCACATGTTTGGTGATGAGAGCTGCCTGCATGCATGTGACAACAAAAAAATCAAGTCACGTTGTGAAATAAGCTTCAAACCTTCCCAAGAGTCTTTAGCCTAGCTGTGAGATATTCACATGCTGTTACGGTAATTTATTTAAACACTTTATTGGCCACTAAGATATGCTGTTAAAACAATCAGTCAATCTTAAGGCTAAACAGATTCGTGAAGGTAATAAGTAAATTATATCATCAATAATTCAACTACATGTCCACAAAAATATACATACATACATATACATTTTTGACGGTGTTCGAGCATATAATGTGCTACAAAATACACAGTTATATTATAGTATAAACATATAAATAATACAAGTATATTATAATATATAATAAATAATACATTATATATGGCATAATTTATATTTTTTTAAGAACACGTGATTTACTTATATGGGAAATCTGTGTTGATTTTTAAGTTTAAGTGTTAGATTACACTTGCAAAATCAATGTCAAAAATATTGCATTTTTTTATAGAAAAGATAGGCGGACAGTCATATGGGCCACGTGATGGTAAGTGGTCACCAACGCCCATAGACATTGTAAAAAATGTTAACCACATCTCCAATGCGCCATTAACCTTGAGAACTAAGATGTTAGTCCCTTGTGCCTGGAATTACACTGGCTCACTAACCCTTAAAACCGGAACAACAACAACACATATTGCTGTTTTGCGGTAGAATCTGATGAGTGGGTGGTACCTACCACCAGCTTGCACAAAGCTCTACCACCAGTAAAATATTTGCACGCATAATAATAACGTAATAATTTCAAGGGTTGACATTGATATTTATAAATTTTTAACACAGTAATAAAAATTTCTATCGAAAATCTATTTATAAAATCTTAACTTTATTTTCAATTTATATTATATGTATTGTTTTTATATTATGTTATTATGAAAGACTATTTCTGTCGCATGTCACGGGTACTTTATACATAATTACATATGTACGTTTATTCTTAATTCAGTCGCTATCGCTTTATTATAGAATTTATTGATCTTATGAAACTTATCCAATTAAAATTCCAGACTAGTTTTTAATAGCTTATGATTTTGTTATAAAAAACCATTTATAGGAAATTACTTTATCAGAGATAATGACTAATTATAAGGAATCAAATCCAAAATATATAAAAATAATGGATACGATCTGCTATCAAGTATCTTACTATAAATATACTTTTTCCCTTCTAATTTTTATATATTTTTGCATTTGCATATAAAATTAATCCATTGCTTACTAGCCAGTCTGTATATTAAGGGTACGAAATATCACTGTTCCATTTCAGTGAATATTAAAAATACACAACGATCATCACAGCGCAACGCATTCAACTGCTGTGTCAACACGACGCTCATCGCGTCCGTCGGTCGTATTTTGCTTTTATTTTTAAAGTCTGCAAGTGAATTTTATTAAGCTCTATATATGATTCGTTTAAACGTTAGGCATCTAAGAATGTATTTTGAAGATTTGTCTTATATTTTCATTGATTTGAATTTAACAATATGCAAAGTCTGCCACGAAATGATCAAATCTATTTTATTATTATATAAATTGAACATTGTTTTTATTCATAATAAAATAAAACGTGCCGTATGAATTTTTACTTAAGAAAAGTGTAAAAAAAATATAAAGTTTTAACAAGTCATATGCATTTATTCAAAATGTTTTCCTTCGTCGAGTTCGAGATGAATTATAAGCACAAATTCAGCAAATTAATAGTCTGTGGTTCTTGCCCGAGTTCGATCCCGTTAGGGACCACGCGTAGCCAGTTTGTCATATCGGTGTAGTCCTTGAAAATTAATAAATATAGTATTTATATTCATTAGGAATTTTAGACGAGACAGCAAATACCTGTTAATATTCTCTGCCCACAAAACGTTATCCAATGAAATAAGCGGAGTGAGCGTACAAATATTTAAAGAAAGATTAAACCAAACGTCACTCAACAGTGCATTCATTTTTTATCCTTTGCGAAAAAACCCTCGAGAACCATTCATAGTAGGCACAATGTTTCATCAAAGGATTAGGATTCTATAGCAGATGTCGTATTGATATTTGACGTTGATAAAATGAATCTTTATATGAAAAAATGTACGTAAGTACTTTCTTTCGCTATATATCGTAGTTAATACGAGTGATTTAAGAAATAACGGAGAGTTGAATGGAAAAATGCTATAAAAGACGTAAGTGGTTTATCAATTATATGGTCTATCGGATCAAGTACAATTACTTTAAAATATTAAAAAAGGAATGCAATATTCGATTCACGCTCAACGTGTTAGTATGAGGTCTTACATATGTACTCTACAAGATTTTAATATAGTGATAGAGTTTCGCTTACAAAAGCGGAACCAGCTCTTTATTTATTTCAAACGTAAATAGAATTTGTAAAGCACCTCTGGCTATGAAATTCTAGGAACATTTCCTTTTTCATATATTTTAGCTATTGTACTTAACACGGCGGTGACCTTTTTTATTTTGATTTCATAGAGCGTAATGTGAACATGTTTCTTAGCACCTTCTTAACTTATATATATTTATATATATATATATATATATATATATATATATATATATATATATATATATATATATATATATATAAGTTAAGAAGGTGCTATATATGGTTGTAATTCCCCTAAACAAATAACAATACCCGATTCTGCCCCATTGCATCTATTCGTATAACCATAAAAACCCTAAATAATAAATAATTATTGTGTGAAAGCAACGTAGAAAATGTTACTGAAAAAAGGAATTTATTTACACTCTGTTTCATTGCCTTTACGCGTACAAGATGATCAGAAAGAGTTTTTTTTTCTAAATAATATTATGTATAGATTTGAATCAATGTTTTAAATGAGTAAATACATGTGGTAATATGTTCAAGTATATGATTTTTATGCACAATATTATGAATATTATTATGTTGTCTCAAAATTATATGTTTTCGAATTTGCGTGTTGCGTGCGCGAAACAAAATAGCTAGACGGAATGTATTTATAATCGTTAATTTGGTAAATTAGTTATTTTTTTTATTATTGTTCGATTTACAAAATTATTTTAATATTTAGATTTATTTTTACTCTCCTACGTCCCCGTGTACCTAAACGTGACGCATTCTATTCAATTCTCGTCCAAATTTTTATTACATACTTTGAGTGTAGTTCTATATTTGATGATCCAGAGTACCTATTTTTTCAATTGTCAAATGTCAATTGCTAAGCGAATATCCTTTAAAGAATATTAAAAAGAATACTCATTTTGTTACTGTGTAAATGTGAAAACAAGCACAAAAATGCCTTCTTATCAAGTGTCATTACATAATTAATTGTTATTATTATTAGTTATACGTAAATAAGTAATTAATCGTTGCAAGATAAGCAATAGATGACATGTGATTTAATTAATATCACCTCTGAAACGTGCAAAGATGGGGAAGTTTTCTTATCAAATTGATAACGAACACGTCGTTTCAAATTAACGGTTTTCGTGACATTACATATTATGAATTTAGTTTTTTTTTCTAAGTTTTGTAAATTATAATATATGTGTTTGAAAAATAGAACATATGTCAACACTATTAGTATATTTTACAAGTCTGACCAATAACGCCAGGGGTTAATATTCATATCCAATTACACATATACAGATATTTGTTATTTCTATGTCCATTTTAGGTAAGATATAGCAACTTTAACAAATAGGAATAAACAATTATATTTTTCGAATTTTAAATAAAATTGTATTAAACATTCATTTTATTTTTATTTCAGAGTTATTTTAAAAAGCATGCCAGTATTCACTTTGAATTTAAAGATAAATTATAATTATGATGTACAAAATGTAAATGTAAAATTAAAAGGAAAACTAACAGTAGAATTAAAAAAAGCCAAATAAAATACATAATATAAATACACCGACTAATATGAGATGAAATTGGTAGGTTTTTTATCAAATTAATTACCTTGCCAGAATACGTTAGCTTTTTTTTTGATTTCGATGGAATTGACGTAAATATTTTTTTATTGACATTAAGCCTATATATTATCTGTAGTCAGACCTTTTGATAGATGAGAGATACAATATTAATATTTGTAGAGTAATTAAATATATTGTTTTATTTCAAATCCATATCTTGAGTACAATAATGAATAATCGTATTATTATTTTTCTGCTGTATGAAGTAAGATAAAAAAATAAGCCTATGACTGATTATTCAGGTAATTATGAAATTACATAATATGTGAGGATTACCATATCTTTTATTTTCTATTGGACTCGTAGACAAGTTTGTCGATGGAACATGTTTTGTAAATATTGTTAATTATAATAAATGTATAATGTTATGGATTAGATTTAGTTACAAGGAAATCATATTATGCATTAATTTGTCACAAATATGAATTGTATACATAAATAAAGAAACTATATATATTTTGTATAAAAAATAATTAAACACATATCGATAGAGTGAGTGAGAGTGATTTCCACGTTAATTTATAAAAATTAGAAATTGTGTCTAAACTAATAAAATAAGTGATTTTTATATCAAATTCGGGACCTAACCGTCGCACGCGTGCTTCGATTATTATTGCAACTGTGCGAATAGAAACTAGGATTGTGTGCGTTCGTATTAGTGTGCGTGCGAGTATTATTCATATTATTTTATTCGTTATAATATAGATACAGTATCGGTACTTATTATTTATATTGTTTATTATTTAATTTTATTTATTAATTAAATGGCGCAGACAATATGCATGGAACTTAATTAATACACTTCGAGTCATATTTAGATATAATACGTATGTTTGATGAGCTACGTATTAATAAATTCAAAATCGATAGATCGGTATATTGTTAATATTGTTTTCTATGCTATTGAAAAACTGATTTGATTTTGTTCATAATATTTTCAAACATCATTTACTAGTGTTTACTTTTAATTTTAACATGCTCGAGTTTTGATTATTTTATGATCTGGTTTTCTTAATTGCAAAATAATTTCTACGAACAACTTTTGTATTATTTTACGAATATTGTGTTCATTATCAATGTGACAACTTTGGCTCTGAAATCAAGGAAAAATTGCGGCCTTTTTATAAGATGTTTTATAATGCTGAGACCCCGATTTTGAAAAACGAATGTATTACATAATTATTTTCTGTCCATGCTGTGCCCAAGACAATATGGAGCGTTTCACTTTTTGAGATAATTTGGTTGACGAGTATGTTTTTCCCAGATCGGTCGGTACGTTTTTCTAAATGTTAAAAATAAAAATGCTCTACATTTATAGTGGAAGTAACAGTTTAAATTCTAAAGAAATAAATTCTGAAAGTGCATTTCATTGTTAAGTATTTGCATTTATATCAAATACTTTAGTGAATGGTTGAATGGATGCGCTAAATAAGATTCCGTGATTTATCGGATCTTTTTTAGTAAAAAACGCAAAAGGATCAAGTGAAGCGGAAATTAATCTCAAGGGGAATAAAGTAATGGGTCGGGTTTCAGAACTATTCTTACAAAAAAAGAAATACTGGATTAAAAACTGCTTTAAGGTTATAAAGAAAGTACTGTTACGCTCAGCAGGATTTTGTATTTATTGTACCATCATGGTGCGGATAGTAAGTTTTATTTTTCCACTCATCTCTAGCTCAAATAACAATATTGGTTACTCCCTGGAAAAGTTACATTGATGTAGTTGCTATATAGCATTTCCGATTTTTACCGAAGTTGCATCACAGGGTCTTAGTGCAACAGAATCGGTTGTAACCACAAGGGAATGTAAAGTGACGATGGACGCAAGAAACAATTATGAAATTTTCTCCTGCGTAAAAAAGAGGCTAGCTTGTTTGACTGCAAATTCTGACGTTGCAATTTTGTACTTGTTGAAATAAATATAGTTATTGGCTTATTAAGTAGCGGCGCAGTTTTAAAAAGGTGGTAGCGCAACAATTTTGTGCTTCGGTAAGCAATACAGTCATGTAATTAGTCTGTCTCCAATTCTTATTTATATTATCCTTCACACAGAATGTCTATATTTTTTGGTCTTTCTCTTGCCTATGTATTCCTTCGTATTAAGACATTATAATCAGTTTCTTTTAAATACTTTTAACATTACCATATATTCTACTCTACTTTAATTGTATTGGAAATTGTTGTCATTTTGGACAAATAATGATAAATGTTTTGCAAACCTAAAGGTTAGAAAGGAGAATATTTCTCTGCTTTTTACTGACAATTTCGAAATATAATGTTTTGAATTATTAGAGGAACGAGCAGAATTCATCATAATGTTATTTTACACCCTCGAGCAAGATATGAATTGTAAACATTAAATTCATTCTAGAAGAACTCAGTAGCGTTTCTTAGGAATTTGAACGCACGGTTAATTTAAGGAATTTGAAAGTGTATGAAAATACTCATTGCAATATTTTTATGTTAAACTTAATTAACTTAAGAACCTTTTACTTGCATTTAGCTTAGTTACGTTTTTAATTCATAAAATGTAATATTACTTAATTAATATTTTTTTTTTTTTTTTTTTTTTATTTATTTAAGTTTACAAAACTGACTTACAACTAGTGCATACAAAATAAAATCTAAGCTAAACAGAGTGTTATTAAGTTGCAGTCTTCTGGATGTAAACCTAGCATGCTTTAAAAAACATATACCTAGCTTAGTTAACAAGAACAGTACTTGTGAAATTACTGACTAGTTAATTATTTAATTATTACATAAAATAATGTGCTTTTGTTTTAAGTTTATTTTTAAGAGAACCAACAGATTCACTGAAGACATCTAGGTGTTGACGACTACAATTCGTAAGCGAGCAAATACGGTAAATTGGCGAATGTTGACCAAGATTTGATTTGACATCAGGCAAGCTAAATATTTTACGTTTTTGTAAACGGCTACCTTGACGCGGAATGTAGAAACTAATTTTAGCAAGTAGATCAGGTGCATCAATATATCCATGCAATAATTTGTATAAAAAAAGAAAGTCGGCAGCTTCTCTTCTATATTTAAGAGTTTGCACTTTATAATTAATTAGGCGTGCGTCGTAAGAGTTAAAATTCTTAGCATTTAGATCTGTGTACGCTAAGTAATATAGAAAACGTTTTTGTACACGTTCTATTCTATCAGAGTGCACCTCATACCCAGGACTCCAAGCAACTGAACAATATTCTAGGATACTCCTTATTATACTATTGTATACTAATATTGTCAAGCTTGGATCCTTAAAGATTTTCATTAATCTTAACACCAGAGCAGATACTTGCGAGGCTTTTGATATGATGGAATCAATATGATCTCTAAAACTTAAGGTGTTATCTATTATCACCCCAAGATCCCTTACACTCGTTGATTCCGTAAGGGGCGTACCGTCGATGTAGTAAGTGTGTTTTAGTGGTTTTCGTTTTCTACTAAATTTAATATGAGCACATTTATCCTTATTTAGCGTCATACGATTTGCAAGACACCAACAAACAAGGTTGTCGATGTCACTTTGAAGGATTTCGATATCCTCTGGTGATTTAATTTCCCTGTATATTTTTAAATCATCTGCGAATATTTGATATTTGGATTTAAGTACTTTTCCAACATCATTAATGAAAACAAGGAAAAACAAAGGTCCTAAGTGTGACCCTTGCGGTACACCAGAGGGTATTTTACATTCGAAAGATTTAAAACCATTAATGGCAACTAATTGGGATCGATTCTTTAAGTATGACTCACACCAACGTAACAAGGAACCATGAATACCCATACATTCCAATTTGGTTAAAAGAATGTCGTGGTGGACTAAGTCGAATGATTTTTTAAAATCCAGATATATAGCATGTACCTCATTATTCTTATCCACAGCTTCAGAAATATCAGATATGTAACTAACTAGATTAGATGTTGTGGATTTATGAGGACAGAAGCCATGCTGGTATGAATCAAAGTAAGGTTTTAAATGAGAATACATCTTTTTTTGAATTAGTGACTCAAAAACTTTTCCAAAAGTAGATAGTATGGATATTGGTCTGTAATTAGATATATTATTAATGTCTCCAGACTTATGAATTGGTGTTATATAAGCAACTTTCCATTTAGCTGGGAATATTCCCGATTGAAGAGATTTATTATATATAGTTGTAAGGGGGTTAACTAGAACTTTAGCACAATTTTTAATAAATATAGGTGGTATTAGATCGGGTCCCACCCCTTTATTGCAATTTAAGGATAGAAGCTGTGTTTTAACCTCATGGTCTGTTACAGAACATTTGGCGTATGTGTTATTTGTACATTTAATACTAGTTAAATATTTTGGGTTGAAAGGTGGTAACTTATGTGTGGTATCATAGATCGACTGAAAATTATAGGAAAAAAGATTACATATTTCCTGTCCTCCTGTAGCTTTTCTATCATTTAATATCATTTGATTGGGAATCGACTTAGAATTGCAATTTCTGTCTTTAAAATATATACAAAAGTATTTAGGGTTGCTACGAATATGGTCTGATATATTTTTTTTGAAGAAATCATAGCATTCAAATATCATTTCGTTTGAGCGATCTCTTAGGAGATTATAAGTGTATTTATCCATAGGATTTTTATACTTCTTGAATACTTTATGATATTTTGATTTTTCCTTAAGAGTACGTATTAGAGAACGTGAATACCATATGGGATGCTTGCCATCACGGGGTTTGGATTTTGGGGTATTTTTGTAAATAACATTTAGTAAAGTTTCATAAAAAACTTCTATCATTTCATCTACAGAGCTACAATTTTTCCATAAATGTGCCCAATCAATGTTTGAAAGTTCCTCAATAACAGTATTATAGTCGCAAAAAGCAAAATTATATTTAGGTTCAGTGTTACTCTTAAGATAGTGTTTTTGAGTAGAATACTGTAGGTCTATTAATAAGGCTGGGTGATGACAATCAAGCGGAACTAAGGGTTTTTCTTCAGATACCGTAAGAAAAGATGGATGTGAGCTAAGTACTAGGTCGAGAATTCTTTCGTTATAATTAGAAATTGAGTTGCATTGATGTAGGTTGCAAAAAAATATTGTGTCAATAAATAAAGAATCCACATTATTGTTTGTACGTACAGGTATTAGACTACGACTGTAGGTGCTATATTCCCAGACAATATTGCTCAAATTGAAATCCCCAATCACCACGTTAATTGTGCCGTCATCTGTGTTTGAGTTAATAACTTGTGCAGTATTTTTAAGAAAGTAATTAAGTTCCAACTCCTTTACTGGAGGTGGAATATAGACACCACAAATATTAATTTGAGTACTTTGACAAAGATCTTCACATACAGATTCCCAAGACTTTTTTCTCAGACTCTCAAACTTTTTGTGTATGGCAATTACAACACCACCACCATCTTTCAAATAAGATGAAGTTGTACTACGATCGCGCCTAAATACTGCATATCGAGTGTCAAATAATTCATGATCAAATATTGCATCATTCAGCCAAGTTTCCGTAAGAATAATGACATCATAATCACAACAGAGAACAGATAAATAGAGGTCCTCAGTCTTGGTCCGCAGGCCCCTCACATTTTGATAAAAAAATTTAATATTGAATTTTAAAACTAAAAAACACAATAAATGCTAACTCAGGTAAAAAAAAAAATAAGTACAATAATAAACCATAAAATTACTTTAGACTATTTAAAAAAATCGGTATTTCTTATTAAAATTGCAGGTGAATGCTTATTTTTACGAATATAAATGCGGCTATTTCGGATCCAGACAAACTCGTATTTCTTCTCTTTTGCGACGAGTCTCGTGGCTGCATGAAGTTTCTTGTTCGTTGGGGACAAATGTTCACTGACGTATATTGGTTGCTTATCACCTGCGATGCCTAAATGAGTCGAATTGAGTTTGTCGTTTTCATTCTTTTTGTTGAAAATTTTTACCGCTGCAAGTAAAGTATCACGGACGCGCGGGCTGGTTAATTTGACTATGATATTGCGAGAGCGCTTCGAGTCAGAATAGCGCTTAGCAACGCGATGGAAATCTTTAATATCACTATCAACTATGTCACACGAAACGACTTTAGTGAGTTGTTTCACAATAGTAAGCAGGTTTTCAGACTTATGCTCCGGAACACACTGTATTTCAATATTACAGTCTCGAGCACGCTGCTCAAGTTGTTCCATAAGGCTGGAGACTTCGTTAAGTTGCGCACGTAGAGATGTGCTTTCTGTTTTTAATTGAGAGATATCTGTTTTGTAATGATCATTAATGAGTTGTTGTTCGTCAAAATTATCAGATAAAAACTGCACTGTATTAGTTACTTGATCTATCTTGATTATCACTTGAAATACCAAATTTATGTAATAAATTATGGTATATTTTTCCATAAATCCTTATCTTTCAATTCACTGAATCAGTAATTAAGGATATAATGAAGATCTCGGTTGATCCCTTATTATTTTGTAATGATTGTAATCCAATAAAAGACCTATTAAGCTGCGGGTGGGGAGTCGTAAAATTTTTATCTCCTAACCTTCTTAACGACCGGATGTCGGCTGTCAAGAAAGTTATTAGATTCTTTGACATTTGTACGCGTATGAACTTCAATATATTTTTTACTAGCTGACCCGGTGAACTTTGTTCCACCTTAAAGGCAATATCACATTATCACATTTTTTTTAATTTTTAACTTAGGGTAATTGTAAATAAAAAAGATATAATTATTCAATTATTCTTTATTTGCCATTTATTGTAGCACCTTGTGATAAACGATATTTTTTGTTTTTTCATTAGGCGCGAAAACAAATAACGCGGAAGGTCTTCCGACACGTGAACATGCCACATATAATTGGCCATGGGAAAAACATGGGTGTTCGAGATTAAGACCACAAACTTTCAACGATTGGCCTTGTGACTTATTTACAGTCATGGCGAATGCTAGACGGATCGGAAATTGAAGCCGTTTAAACTGAAATGGCATGTCGGTTGGGATCATCGGGATCCTCGGAATGAGAACTTCCTCACCTTTGAATTTTCCTTTGAGAATTGTGGCGTAAATCAAATTGTTCATCAATTTACTTACCACCAAACGTGTTCCGTTGCACAATTTTGGTTGGTTTAAGTTTCGAAGCATGATTACTATAGAACCAATCTTTATTCGTACATTGTGCGGTGGTAAGCCAGGTATATCCAAGGAGTTTAAAAATTCAATGGGATAGTTGGGGGCATCATCTTCATTTGTTAGACAGTCAATAGATTTGAAAGAATGCAGTGTACCAATGATGTCATCCTGAATTATGTAATTTAAGTCATCGACATCTTTATTCTTAGCTGCCGAAATTGCTCGCTCACTCAACCATTCATTATTTTTGAGGTTAGTCATGATGTTTGGGAATACTTTGTTGATGAGTTCGTATTTTGATGAGACAAAGTTACAAAAATTCTGATAAAACAACAATCGCAAATAGAAGCATTCTCATTCTTAGGATGAACTGTATATATACGACCAAGAGCATCAGTGGAACGCACATCCGGATAACCAGGAACCACATCGCCTTGCTTCCGTCGTTGAAAATTCTTCAATGAAGCATTCCAAGTGTAATAACGTGGCATCTCCGAGTAAAGCAAAGTTCGCGCAAACGCATCGCTCTGGCAGGTCGCAAAGAAACTGGTCAATGTTGTTGCTGGAGGTGTTTCAGCACGTTGAGCAACATTCGAAGCCGTGAAATATACTCGTTGGCCATTCTCCAGATGCACCGCCAAATGCACCACAGTAGGGTGACGTTCGTGTATAGGGAATGAGAATATACGCCAAATCGCTTCATTGCAGTTCACATACCGACCAACTTGATAGCGCGCAATTTCATCGTTCGTATTGGAGGCTTGGACGCCAAAAACCGCCATATCGCTGCCTTTCGTGACATATTTGCAGATGTATTTAATAGATTTTACTGAATTGCAATACTCAACGTTACAATGTGTCTTGAACGTTTTGGAAATAAGTGGAGAATATGGAACAATCCAACTGTTGTCGACCACAAAATCTATTCTTTTAACTTTTGTGGTAATAGTTCGACCGTTATCATCCGATGATCGACGCCGATACAGTGGATAACCATCGTTGCCAGTGACGGTATCCGCTGTTAATTTCCGTGGATATCGTTTGGAACACTTGCCGTCGATCATGCAAGGTGATTGAGGATTAATAGCGCCACATGGTCCATGAATCATATTTTTGATTACAACATCATGTAGGTCTGGATCGGCTTCGTGATCAGGAATCTCGGCACATATGATATTATCTATTTGGTCTGGTTGAATTCTCTCCACTAACCAAATAAGAATGTGTGCGTGAGGCAGGCCTCTTTTTTGCCATTCGATTGAATAAATCCAACATCGAGTTTCTCCAAAGACGCGTTGTTTAACAATAAAATTCATTAGGGACCGCATTTTTTGCCTGAATACACGTGCTGTGATGTCGTGTCGATCACTCGGTGTTTGTCCGGGAAGCAGCAATTGAACAATTTCTATCCACTTTGGATTACACGTAAAAGTAATAAAGAGATCTGGCCGACCGTAATGACGAACATATGTCATTGCATCTTGCGCATATTCATGCATATGACGCGGACTACCTATATACGTCGCCGGCAGAATAGTTAATCGACCAATATCAGCTGCATTTGATTCTGTACTAATTGCATCACGTAGATGGATATACTCATCAGAACGCAGTTTGGCTTGAGACATCTTCTCCATTCCAAAACATCAGCGGGTATTGTAATGTGTCATATGAACGATGTGTTTCAGATATTTGTTGCAGTTGTCCAGTATCGTGACGTTTAAGCACAATATCTCGTGATTCCAAATTTTCACCAACAATCAGAATGGTAACTTCATCTATTGTTGGAGCGTTAAATGTGCGCTCGTGTGTTCCAGATGGTCGTTTATCCGCTCTGATCACAACTTTGTAGTCATCATTTGACATATGCTCCAATGCACTCTTGAACAACCTGACCAACGCATGATGTTCTTGAAGCAGTTGTTGCAGATCTTGAAGAATTGCTCTTTTCGTTGCTGTATTGATCTCTTGAAGTCGATCAAGTTGTTCCTCTGTGTTGCCCATGAAGTATATTTGTAAAAATTTATGCTGTCCATCATCGAGAGGTTGCAATGATCCTATTCGATGGTGAATCTGTCCTTGTATCTACAAAATAAAAAACAGTCATTATTACTTTACAAACACTACAGGAATAAATACAATATGTTATTATTCTACTGTATTGTGTATAAGTACAAAAACAAATAAATACCTTGAATATTAATTTTAGCTTAAATAACACACGCGATTAAGTCCCGTAATACTAAAATCAATATGAGTGATAATCATGAAGGTTTAAATAAATATAAATACCTTGAATGTCGGATTAAATCCTCGTTCTTCAATAATGTCTGCCCCAAATGAGGTCATTTGGAAACAACTATTGTATTTTTGGGTGTTTCCAAGAAAATGACGGGATTCGGGTATTTCGCCACGAAGCAATGAATTTAATGGCAATTTCACTTTGCCATTAAGGCAGCACAATCCAGGCCGTTCTCCGGAAAACTTTAATGCGCCACAATACTCGCAAACAACGTCCATTGGCCCAATGCGAACGCTAATATGCAAGCAGTAATCAGTCGTGCAATCGTATTGATACGCTGCCCGATTCAAATCAGTATTTGATGAATTTCTTCTTGTGCTTCATAAATTATCTAGCTGTTGATCTCTGAGGTTTGCTCGACGATTTCGCATTGCCAACCGAGCCGTTTCACGGGCTGCCTCCCATTGCTCTTGTGAGTGAGAAGCACGTAGTCGAGCCATACTAAGGCGGCGCTCTTCACGTGCATTTTCTTGCTCTTGCTTTCATTCGCAATGTTTCGAATTACTCTTGCATTACGGCTTTGTCGAGAAAGATTTGATCGTCTTGGTCTCGGCATGGTATTTTTATTGATGATAAATGGCACAGCAATACGATATTAAAAAAAATTAAATTAGAAGTTGAAGTTCGCTTTTCTTTCTTTTTTTAGAAACTTTAAACAGGCACAGAGTATTTATATTCCTTGTTTTATATGAATTAATCAACCGGCAAGACTTTTTTTTTACATATTCTCAGCTGTCAGTGGCTTTTTGTTATATACTACCGGACTTTTTTAAAAATATGCTCAGCTGTCAGTTACGTTTTGTTATTACATTTTTAACAAATGAACCGCTGACTTATATTATGACTGAGTTGTTTTGTTATTACATGTCAGTTGCGTTTTGTTATACCACATTTTATGTCACATCACACGGGAACGACGGGAACGGGATAAAAAGTATCCTATGTCCTTCTCCCAGTTCTTAGCTACCTCCCTACTAATTTTCAGTCAAATTGGTTCAGCCGTTCTTGAGTTATAAATAGTGTAACTAACACGACTTTCTTTTATATATATAGATTAGACGTATCCAAAATTACATTTGTCGGTATATTGTAAAATTTTATTATAAGAATCCAGTTATATAGTAGTCCACAAATTCAAGAATTCGAAAATTTCCGTGTTCATCAGAATTGGTTATCCGAAGAAAAACCAGAGTAATCGAAATACAAATGAGCAGATTGACGTAGCATTAGGCTGGCTACGTATGATGAAGGATGCATGCCTTGGAGCAAACTAGCCGTAGAATGGAGACCACGGGTCCGCTAACACAGCGTAGTGGGGCGTCCAGACAGTGGACCGATAAACAAAAGAAGGTGATGGGACACCCAGTAGATAAGATAGGAACCGAAAGCTGGGCGTGGTCTATGTCCAGCAGTTGATAACCATTGGATGACGAACATTGTTTTCTGTATAATGAAAATTCACAAAATCTTTAAATTTAAAAAGGTCATTTATCACATTTTAAAAATTACATTGGTCACATATTATTATGCAGCTTAGAAAAGACGGATCCATAAGATATGACATGACATGTTTTAATATAGATAAAGAAATTAATATCCGTTAATTATTCGTACGTTAATTAAATCACTAAATTTTCTATTGCTCAAGACTCAATGTCACAGAATGACGTGATCCTGACAAATGAATGACATCAAAGCGCGTCTGCTAATGAAAAAACCCTCCAGTAGTTAAAATATTTGTCATGTTAGTTCAGATACCGGTATAATTAAAAAGGCCAGTTATTAATATCTGAGATTATGGTAGCACTGTTTAACTTGTATATACGAATGATTCAACACTCTGAAAGCTTTTAGAGATAACAAATATTATTATGCAGTTAAATTGAATCTAAATTCGATATTTATAAATACTATTTTCGTTTGCATTCATTGTACAATATACCTTTGCAAATTACGCATTCAAGTTACATTACTTTTACATTGGATAAGCACTTTATTGTTATAGGTTTAAGGCGTAAAATAGCATGGCGGACGTTCATGATGTGAATGTTTTTGTAAATGATACAAAAAGTAAGGGTTTATTACGTTTACCTGTACATTAATACAGCGAAAAATTAATTCTAAAATACCTGCTTTTATCACATTTATTAATAAATGCTTTGTGTTACTGTTATAACTGTTAAATGGTTAATTTAAATTGTAATATAAATATATATATAATCGTACTCTCAACTGTTTTTTTAAAATTGGATATTTAGCAAAATTGCTAATCTCTTATTTGATTTGTTATGGGTAAATCCAGTTCGAAGTTAAAAATAAAATATTCTATGTAAACATATTATATTTTCAAGGGTTGGGTCAAACAATTGCTATTAAAAATATAAAAGCATGAAATTATCTAAAAAAACGAACGACAAAATCTTTACATTTTTCTAATTATACTTGTAATGTTAGTGGTTATTGATAAAAACTGGAGCTGGATGGAGACGCGTGTATGGGACGTGTGGGTGAGAACTGTATTTGTTATCTTTAGAGGCGCTCTTAAGTATTTGCTGTAGAAAGTGCTGTGTTACAATTAGCTAAAATTACCAATATTCTTATATCACGTGATTTTTAGTATATCAAATGTTTGTTTTTGTATGTATATACGTTATACTATAAAGAAAATCACCTATGAAATAGCACAACTATATAACAATATACCATCAAATGTAAAAAGTGTGAAATCGTTCAACGTTTTTAAATCTAGACTATCAAAATATGTTATTAAAAATAGCTCTAATATAAACTAATTATCTATATTGCTCTCATGTAAGTGGCTAACGTCTTAATGAGAAATAAAGTTCTTTAAACATGTATATATGTGATTTTCTTTTACACACCTAAAAACATAATTTCCTACACTTTCTATGGTTTGCCAGTAGAGAAAGCATCAAGCATATTATATATATTCGACCTTTGTAAAATATATCATTTTGCGTTTTGCAATAAAGTGTTAAATAAATAAATAACTCTTAATCAAAAGTTGTTGTCAAAACAATTTGATGATTTATGGTCACAATGATAAAATTGCAACTCATATAGAATTTATTTAATCTGGCAAAATCACGATCAATATATATTTTGATTTGGCTATTTTGATTAAACTTAAGCTTATATATATTAAAGTATTTTTTCCTAAGGAACGCATTTTCGACTTATTATTAGAAATATAACATGTTAATCTTAACCGATGATCGTTTAAACAAGGGCAAGTACCACTGAATTTTCATACGCTTAATTTGTGTTTATAATTCATCTCGTGCTTGACGATGAAAGAAAACATCGTGAAGAAACCTGCATGTATCTAATTTCACTAAAATTCAGCCACACGTGTATCACACCCAGCATTCGAGCAGCGTAATCCAAACCAAACATTCACAGGCTGTTACAGGTTTCACGGTTTGTGCTGTTCTTGTATCAAATCCTATACCACCACCGACTCCTGAGGTTAACTTTGTTGGTTGTCTAGTACTTTCTCTTATATTTTTCTGATTTGTTACACTTAGTTCTGGACTTGGAAATGCCTAATAATGATGATATTCTCAGGAGAATTTAGTAAATATGTTCCTTCTAAATATATTGTCATCTTTATTTTGAAAGTTAAGTCAGCCTCTCCTATGACGTTAGTCAAAATGTATACTATTTCTTGATTATATAATAATTCAAACAAAATATTAAACTACAATGAAAAATGACCAAAAATTAAATCTGTACCACAAAAGCTTTCAATTCATCAAGTTCACATTCATCGTCATTCCTCAAATAAACTCACCGCAAATTTTATGAAGCACCAGAATTAAAACATTCATTTCATTTTAACACTGAAATTAATTTTAAACAGTTTTACATTTCATTAATTAACATTCTGATTCCTTTTAATAAATGTAAAATTTCAAACGTACTCATGTGCGTTAGTATTCATATTATAGTCAAGTATATATTTTATGTAAATGTGCATGAAATTTATAAAACATTTTGGTTAAATTATCCATTAAATCAGAAAAGAGCTCCGGTGCGAGCAGTCGTGTAACGATAATCCACGGAATATCCATGTAGAGGTACTCTCCTGTAGAACCCTCGTGGTCCAGAAGGAGACGCATGTATTGATATAAACTCGCAACCGACCTGATCAATGTTAAAGGGTTTTTAGAGGAATTTAATCCTCCATAACCAGGTTTCCGCCCCACTCCTGCGCTTCTTTTGAGGAGTTGGGTTTTGGAGATTTTTTAGTATAAGCATAAATTAAGGATATTCAGCAGCACTTGCTCGGGTTTGAACCCGTTATCTTCGGTTAAGCATTCGTAAGTTTTATCCGTATTCGTAAGGGTGTAAGGGGGGTCGACAACAACCTAGGCTCCCTACCGTCAACCTCACCTGCTCGTGGTGCATCCTGCTAATCAACGAACGAGGCTCTGGCGACCGAAATCGTGGCGGTATAACCACACAAATGCTGGAATCCGAAAATGATAATCCTGATAGCGGGCAGCAGCGCTATTAGTGAAAGATTCCAGCCACTGCGGTCACCAACCCGCCTGCCAAGCGCGGTGACTAAGGCAAAAACCCCCCTATGAGCGACGACACAAATTCACGGCCCCCAATTCCCGGTAATCACACTATTCCTGGCCACGGTACCGGTCATGGTAACGGTGCGATGGGGGGTGCTAAGAATCCCCGGGCTACGGCAGGGTACCACAAACAGCGACTGTTTCTGGCCACTTATAATGGACGCTCTCTGCGGCTGGACGAACACCTGACAGAATTGGAAGTAGAGTTAAGTCGTATTAACTGGGATATAGTAGGTCTATCAGAAATCCGAAGACAGGGCGAGGACACGATGACACTAGATTCCGGTCACTTACTCTACTTCCGAGAAGGACACCAACCATCCCAAGGTGGCGTCGGCTTTTTGATCCACAAGTCACTCAGAAGCAATGTCGTGGAGGTTGGCAGTGTGTCGGCAAGGGTGGCATACCTTGTCTTAAAGATAACCGAGAGGTATGCCTTGAAGGTAATACAAGTGTATGCCCCAACGTCTACATACACTGACGAAGAGGTCGAAGCCATGTACGAAGACATAGTGAAAGCTATGTCTCGTACCAGTACCTTCTACACAATTGTTATGGGTGACTTCAATGCCAAAGTGGGAGTACAAGAAGATGGTGAATCGAGGGTAGGAAAATTCGGCTATGGGCACAGGAATCATCGGGGGCAAATGCTGGTAAACTTCCTTGAGGCTCAGGGATTATTTCTGATGAATTCATTTTTCCAGAAAAAGCCCCAAAGGAAGTGGACCTGGCGAAGCCCCGATAACACAGCGATGAATGAGATCGACTTCATTTTATCCAATAAGCGCCAAATATTCAGGGATGTCTCCGTGATCAACAGGGTAAACACTGGAAGTGATCACCGCCTGGTAAGAGGCACCCTGAATATTAACACTAAAATCGAACGATCGCGGTTAATGAAGTCGACTCTTAGACCAACGCAGCCCCAAGTCGAAGCTGGTTGCGAAAGCTTCCAGTTGGAACTACAGAACCGATTTGCCATGTTGGAAACCAGGCAGGACATTGACGACGCCACCAATAGTCTGGTGCGTGTCATCCGCGAAGTGGGCCAAAATTACTTTCGACAAAAGAGCAATGGACGTAAGTCGAAGCTCTCAGGCGAGACTCTGAACGAGATGACGAGGAGACGAGAACAGCAGAATATGACGCCATCTGAGTGTCAGGCACTTAACAGGAAGGTTAAAAAACTAATAAGGCGTGACACGAGACGAGCTAATACCCGGAATATTGAAGATGCCATAGCACTCAATAGGGGCTCAAAGGTTCTTACAAAGTCACATACCTCCTGTTGTCACCTGACAAAACTCAGAACCACACAAGGCACAACCGTCACCTCAAAACCAGAGATTCTCGCTGAAGTCGAAAAGTACTATGGCGATTTATACTCATCACGAGTACCTCCACCTGAGTCCCACAGTGCGGATGACCCACGAGCCAGACTGACACGCCACCTATCAGACGATCTTCCCGACATCGATTTGGGTGAGATTAGGATTGCTCTCGGACAACTTGGAAACAACAAGGCTCCAGGAGATGACGGAATTACCTCAGAGCTTCTTAAAGCAGGAGGCACACCAGTTCTGAGAGAGCTGGCTAACATCTTCAATTCCGTCCTCCATAATGGTACTACACCGAAGACATGGAGCAGAAGTGTGGTGGTTCTGTTTTTCAAGAAGGGTGATAAAGCTCTTCTGAAGAACTACCGCCCCATTTCACTTTTAAGCCATGTTTACAAGTTGTTTTCGAGGGTAATCACGAATCGTCTTGCCCGGAAATTCGATGACTTCCAACCCGTTGAGCAGGCTGGGTTTCGAAAAGGCTTCAGTACCGTAGACCACATACACACACTTAGGCAAATAATACAGAAGACCGAGGAATATAATCAGCCTCTATGCCTAGCGTTTGTGGACTACGAAAAAGCCTTCGATACCATTGAGACCTGGGCTGTTCTGGAATCCATGCAGAGGTGCCTAATTGACTATCGGTATGTCCAGGTGTTGAAGTGTTTGTACGAAGCCGCAACTATGACCATCCAAGTACAAGATCAGAGCACAAGACCAATCCAATTGCATCGCGGGGTAAGACAGGGGGATGTAATCTCCCCGAAACTTTTTACCAATGCATTGGAGGACGTCTTCAAAACGCTCGATTGGAACGGACGCGGCATTAATATCAATGGCCAACACATTACACATCTGCGATTTGCCGATGACATTGTCATCATGGCGGAGACTGCAGGATTTGGAAGAGATGCTAAACAACCTGAGCGATTCTTCGAGACGAGTAGGTCTCGGGATGAACATTGAAAAGACCAAAATTATGGCAAACAATCATGTATCCCCGGGACCAGTGGTCGTAAATGGCTCTCCACTTGAAGTTGTGCAGGAATATATCTACCTGGGCCAAACTATACAACTTGGCCGGCACAACTTTGAGAAGGAGGCTAAAAGAAGAATTCGTTTGGGCTGGGCGGCATTCGGGAAGTTGCGTCATATTTTTGAGTCGTCGATCCCACAGTCGCTTAAGACCAGGGTCTTTAATCAGTGCGTCCTACCTGTAATGACTTACGGTGCCGAAACGTGGACACTCACCGTAGGACTGGTCCACAAATTTAAGGTCGCTCAGCGAGCGATGGAACGCGCGATGCTTGGGGTTTCTCTGGGCGATAGAATCCGAAATGAGGACATTCGCCAGAGAACTAAAGTCACCGACATCGCGCGGAGAATTAGCTCGCTGAAGTGGAAGTGGGCTGGTCATGTCTCCAGACGCATTGATGGCCGATGGAGCCGACACGTGTTAGAGTGGAGACCGCGCTTAGGCAAACGTAGTGTAGGGCGCCCTGTGACAAGATGGACCGACGATTTGAAGAAGGTGGCGGGCACGGGATGGATGCGGACTGCCCAAGATCGGGATGGTTGGCGTTCTATGGGGGAGGCTTTCGTCCAGCAGTGGACGGCAAAAGGCTGAATAAATAATAAATAATAAAATAAAGTTTTATCCAATAGACCATCTCTCAAATATATATTTTTTGTACCTAAAGTGTTTTTAACATTTCTATTTTAAATTTACCATTAACTATAAAGGCTTTTCTCTATTGACTTCACTCGACCCTTTTCCGAATCATTTCTTGCATGAACGACATTCAGTGATAACGTGAGAGTAATGAGGGACGTGGGAACTCTTGTATTTATTGTTGCCGCGTTTCTATACTATAATAAGAGTATTTAATTTTTGTATTTTTATAAGTGGTACATTTTCCTTTAATTATTTTTTTAACATTTTTAACTTTTAACGATATGTTAAAAAAATAGGATGATTTTTCACTGACGTTTAGAAACTTATTTTATATAAATGTGACAGAATAAGAGACAATATTAAAAGTAAGGCCATTTGCTTACTTATAGTAAACAGAAAGTAAAGTAACTGGTACTTTACCTACCTAGACGGGCTTGTCAAAGTCCTACCATCAAGTAAAGTAGTATTTATACAGAGACGAAGGCATAGCTTATTAGATGATAATAATGATAATAGTATCTCGAGACATTTTTTTTTATTCACACACGGTCATCTGGTCCCAAACTAAGCAGAGCTTGTACTATGAGACTATAGACTAGTCTTCGTTCCTGTTGTCGATGAACCAAAAGTCATTAAAATAAAACGATTGATTTTAAGAAGTTTTGGAAATAGGTATTCCAATTTTTTTCTTATCTTTCAACAAATGTAAAACCAGGATTGAATCATCTACATTTGTGGCTCGAATTTAGTACATAGCGTAAAAAAACTACTTTTAATTTCTGGAAAAAACTCTTTTACCGTTCCCTCTATGTTGAATATCACGTTATTTTTTTGGTTCACGGAAAAATCTATTTGAACCAATATTTAAAAGGATGAATCTTTTACGCGTTTTCAATTTACATTTAGAGATCAAATTGCCGGGAGCAAAACGAGGAGGAAGTAAATGTTAGAGAGTTGGCATCAGGCAGGCTGTCTGAAATAAAAGTCAGACAAATCCTATCTCTTGCAGCGTTTTAAAACTAACTTCGCTATCCCGAATGGAACAAAGCGTAAGTGAAAGATGATTTTTACAGTTTTAATAATAATAAATTAAATGTAGAATAGATTAATGTAAATATAGTAACAACTGTAAATGTCCCACATGTAATGTAAATGTCACACAATGTCTGTCATCCTTTAAAGAAAGGATTTTGGCGGTTCTTCAACCACGCCACCATTGAAAGCGGTTGGTGGTGATGGTTGGAGGATACATATGCTAGAATTTTACACGGATACAGGTCTTTTAACGATGTTATTCTCCTCCTATCATCCTCAACCTGCCATCACGAGATAAATCGTTATAAACACACATTAAGCACATCTCTCTTCGGTTATGATTCATACGTTTTAACCATTGAACAACAACGGCTTCCAATACTAAACAAACAGTTTAATTTGTATAAAGCGTTAAATATTGTTCGGTATCAACTCGACAAATTCTCATTAAGGTATCAAATTAAGAACAAAGAGTTGTTCATTACACTTTAGCGAAACGCTAGTAGACTTAAATTAAACATTTGTTAAAGTTTAATTGCTAACACGTTTGTGTATATACATATATGAATACATTATTAAGGGACAGCAACAAATGAAAATTAATCAGTTAATTTAGATTTGCCGTAATATATTTTGCTAAAAACATTACATCCGTGCCTCGTTGGCCTAGTGGCCAGCTTATATATACACTCTGGAATAGATATAAGAATATATGATTTTACTACATTTGTTCCAAAATATTGTCACTTTACAATAATTCCCATTTTTTGGGATTAGTACAAAAACTTAAAAACAAAATAAACTATTTTTTCGAATGAATGAAAAACGATTATGCCGTTGAAGCAGACGAGTTCTAGGATAGGCACAACGGATCGGCAAACGAAGCGTAGGGAACTTGTAGCGGTTACCAAGTATACATAGAACCTAGAGAAGGGATTTAGCGATTGGAGCAGAAATCAGAGAACTGTGTTTTGATTGGCTGATGAGAATGAAATATTCGTGAGAAAACTGAATGTAATGAAAAAAAAACGATTTATTTTCGTCTCTTCTTGAATTGGATTCTACTACAAATAGAACAGTTAATATATACGTGAAACTATTGTAATGTCCCTAGTTTGTAACTATCCATTCAAACTTTAACATTCAATGTGTTTAAAGCAAGCAGTTGCTGACTATTAAACTTAAACTTAGTAGCTTTAACAGATTAATGACTACAAATCCACCGACGGGACACGCCGTACTATTCGAATTGAGATATTTACGAACAGATCAATAAATAAAGATTTATAAATATAATAATATTATACTAGTTGGATACATATGGATTTAGCACTGGTAATAAGTTTTACTATGCTGTCTTCTTCCTTCGAATGACGAATCAATAATGATAATGAGAGAAATCAGCGTTTAACTCAAAAGCCGCTAAGCAACTTTTATAAGTAAGGCTGATGATGATGAGTAATCTTTAAAAATACGGTCCTAGAAATTCGAACGATCAAAGAAGTTTTTTCAGTTAGGATTTATATAAATTTAAGTTAGCAGCAGTTGTTAGAGTTGTATTTATTAATTTTTATATTACACATTTAACATACCGCATTATGTTAAATGTTTCATTTCAATGTAAAATTATTTTACTCATTTTATTTTAGACCCAGTTCTTTGCCCGAACAATCAAAAATATTTACTCAATTTTTTGTATTGGAATGTCTTTATACTAAAAATAACATATATTTGTTGTTAAGGAAAATTATATGTTTTATAAAAATGACATCGTTTTACTCGCCAAATTATTTTGGTTTTCCTCATAACTTTTTGCGATTTCAACGTAATAGAAGAAAGAATAAGGATAAATTTAATGAAAACATTGTCATGGTCCATTATTTCTTTAAGCGCAACATTTCATTGTTAAATATTTTTATGGAATGTCCCGATTTTCCTTACTTTTATTCAAGAATAATTTATATGTTACAGGAAAGCTTGGGTTAACAATCAGGAGCGGATAAGTCGAAATCAGAGGACCTTCTTATTGAGTATACCTCGTTAAATAACGTAAATGGAACTTGAAGATTAATAATAATAATGAACACAGTTACGGTTCATTAATAAGTATTTTTAGCGTTCACCCTGTCACTTCGAGGGATTTCTAGTTCTTCTTATTTTGATTAAATCAATGTATGTATAAAACTAAAAAATAAGTTCTTAAATTATTCAAAGCCAAGGTCATATATTTTTATTTAATATAGAAGCGTAATTACTTATTTCTTGCCATAAATCATATTCTATTATCGAGACGAACTGATTAAAATTATTTGACTTCAGTTTTCGAACCTCATTGGTGACTTTTGGTGGATCACATATACTGCCAGTACTAGCTTTAATATTAGTTTGTTGGAAAAGAAAGGAATATTATTTTAAAATTTCAAAATAAAAATGCCAGTGTTGATTTTTTCGAATAAATTGCATGCCAATTTTTTAGTAAAGCCAGTACCAGAAATATGATAATATTATTGGACACTAACTTTCACGATGTATTAAAGTTTGCAGCTGAATTTCGAATAGAATATAATATATAAACGTAAAAGCCTATAAATATTCCACAAAGCTTGACAAATGATTCCTTTTACCCTCTAGGCTCGGAGCTTACTGCACGACGGGTCGGTTGGCACACGTGAGGCGGAGTTTTGTTCAACGTATGTAAATTTCCTTACGATGTCTCCCTCTTCGTAGAGCAAATGTTGAATTATTAAATGAAATTAAGAACATTAAAACTCATTGGTACAAACCTGGGCTGCGGGGACAGGACAGTGGTCGGTGTGTATACTTTGAGCAAGCCTGTCTCGGAAGGTACCCTCTCATCAGTTACTCACTTAGTATCGTAGTGTTCATGGTAAGAGCGTGGGAAGAGTAAGTCAGTGTTAATACAAGGGATATAACATCTTAGTTCCAAGGTCTAGTAGCTTATTGACGTTTTAACATAGACATTGGGCGGTGTTGACCTCTTAAAAAACTTTATTGCTTCCCGAGACAAGAAAATAACACTTTTTTGATTATACATAATCAAAAAAGTGTTATCGACTTGCAGCATTATAAACTAGCTGCTAGATTATGGTGCAGTCAAAGTAACTTTCTGATAAGAAACTTGATATTTAAAAAAATATATAACTTTTAAACAAAGGAGACGAAATAAATCTAACGATAGACTGTATTTTTTAAGGCGTCAGGTTTTTTACGAGGAGTAAATAGTGTAATCATTTTAAGATTAACTTAAATTAAAGGATTTGAGCTCAAAGTTTTAGAAGGACGTTGACTTACCTTTGGTCATTCGAATTTCTAGGACTTTAGTCAGTTAAAAGATTTCTAGCCTTACTCATAAGCGTTGTTTAGCCGGTGATTATTTAAACCGTGTTGTGTCTTCTTCTTTCAAATGACAAATCAATAATGACAGAAAGAGAGATATATTCGTTTAATTAAACAGTCGCTAAGCAACGTTTATAAGTAGAAAGGCCGTTCTAATCTAAGCATTTCTGAGGCACATTTAAAGAATCATATATATTTGTATCGCATTTATCTCAGGAGATAAGTGAGATGGCATAAAATTACAAATAAAAATTTTAATAATATTATATTAAAAACTTGATGAGAAAAAAATATTCCTATCATGAAAATATTGCTACGGAATGAAAACTAAATATTGTCTTTTATATTTTTTAACAGTTATCAGCATCTAGGTTAGCATAAAAACTTACGGCTTTAATTAGTTTGCCTTGCGATGTGAGCTTCGAAGACAATGACATGTTGTAATTACAAAATGAAGAAAACTCCGTCCAACGTAGAATAAAGTATAAGTAACAATATTTGTCCTACTTCAATAACGTGAACTTTATATTGTATTTTAATCCACTGGTGAAGAGGGTATAAATAGATCCTGGATAATCTGAAATTTGCGATTCATAATAAATATGACCGGATTGTGGTAAGACTGGCCGAATAAGTCAAATAAAACCTCTTTACGAAATTCAACTGGCACACATTCGATGAGTCATCATCTGAACTCTATAACCTCAAAAGTTTCAGCATTAAAACGTAGATTGTGTAGTGTGCTAAAATAAAATTAATATAAATTAAATTAAAGATAAGGTACGTTAAAAGCACGGACCAAACATCTGTTTAGATTCAAATAAAATCAATATTTTATACTTGAATCTCACTCGGTTCGAAATATCGATTATATCTTTGGAGCTATGTACACAGTAATGTGGTGTTGGCGATGGAGCCAGCAAACCTATTAAATGTCCATTCACGTCGGCTTCAAAGCTGCTTAGGTTGCGAGTTCCCGGAAACACAGATACCGGCAGAACTGCTTCATAATGCCCACAGCAATTACAAAACTTAGCTGTGGGCATTATGAAGCAGTTTGTAAAGTCGGGAGCACTTTAGAAAAGAGGAGCTTTAGAAGAGGAGCTTTAGAGCATCTTAGAGGTTTTCACTAAATATGAAATTCCAACTCCGGCTACCCAGTTAGTCCAGTTATAGAACGGTGAAAATTCATGTGAAACTTATGTATGTTTAATTACAATATTAAACTTTAAGTGACATGGGTTTTAAGTATAACACGTTGACAAGTTACAATACGAGGTAAACAATGCTCTCTCTTATATATCACATTGGTTTATTGATATTAAATCTACTTTTAAATTAGAAAAAAAAACCAAAATATATTCAATTTAAAACTCCAAACCAAGCTATATATTTGAGCTAAAGGTATTAGGATAAAATAACGAATCTATAGGTGATAGCATGCCTTGGGAATGAAGTAATCGTCTCCAGTCCTAAATAAATCTCAAGAAGACACTTTCTGAATCGGTGGTCGATTTCCACAAAAACTATAATAAAAAAAAAGATAAAATAAACAATAAAAATGTAATATTCATATCTTCAATTTATAGTGCACTTCAATGCAACGTGTCTTTGTGTAACGTTTGACTAAAACGATTCTGCAGCAAAAAGATTTTATTCACTAAATATCAACGACTTGATTTCGTATTTAATTTAATTAAAAAATCTAAAACAAAACAGTAATTTTACAATGTTTAACTTAAAATATTTTTTACTACATGGAATCTGTTGTGAAAAAAAATCGTATCAGCTACTTATTACGTCATTAATACTCTACCATGGTATTTAAGACAAACAGTCTTTTGTGCCAATAATTACAAGGGCAGAACCACGATCCTTGCTACACGTAAAAAAAGCTTTTGATATTCATAATGAGTAGCAAGTATCAATTTATGTATTTCTTTGTTTTCGTATAAAACAGTTGCTACCAGGCTTAATTAGTATTATTTCTTAAATTAAATTTCTGTTATAGGAACAAAAAACAAGGAATTTAAAAATGTTTTAAGTTAAAATAAAATGAAAAATGTAAAAGAAAATTTATAATTTGAGTTATCGTCAAATATCTCTATTTTAGTTTTATTTTGCAATATTATTAAGTAACTAAAAATCGAAATACAAAGAACGTTTTTATTTTAATCTACGGGTTTACTCTCGGGATAACAAAATATGTAGTAGATTTTTATTTTTCAAACAAATCGCTTATTCAGTGCTCGTGGTGTCCGAAAATATTTTGTGTATTTACCTCGGAGCTGTATCGTCAAAATTTTACTTGTAACTAGAAAATTAGTTTTATATTTTTTATGTTTAAGTTTTGTTTTAAAATATTCGTTGAAGTTCAAAACTGTATTGCTTTTTTTATTTTGCTTTAGTCTATATATTACTTATTCGTTTTTGATCAAAAATATTAAAATAAAAAAAAATAAAAAAAATAATTACAAAAAACATCCCTATCTATATCTATTTATAATCTTACCTCATATATATGTTGTAGATTTTTATAAGACACAAGCTCCTTTTGAGGACTCCTTTGAGGATGACAGAAATTTGAAATAAAAACTTAGTAAACGAAAGCTCAATCTCGCTTGTTCCGGTTTGATCTCGCTATCTTCTGCGAAATTTCACGTGCTATAGAATCATCTTGGTTCATTAACTTCAATTTAATAAAAAAACCTTATTAACAACGCGTCATAAGCTTTCTTTATGGCTACGCGTTGTGACCAAATAGGAAGCGAGTTGTATTAGATTTACAAAAAAAAAACATATTATTAATTGATTTTTAGATGAATTAATTTAAGAAATGTGATTGGTTGGTTTGTATTATGTGAATTCAATTCAAGCTTTTGATTGGACAATAATAAAACACCATAGTAATCTTTGGTACACTTTATTAATATAATGACAGCGAATTGCACAGGTTTCATCCATCATTGACACATTAGTTACAAGGCATCTTATAATAATTCTAAATAATCGTTTGAAAATATTTAAAAAAATAATTTACATTAACATTAAATTCTAAACAAAAAAAGCAAATCCGTCAATGGGCTCACAGTTCCTTAGAACATAATTGACGTAAATGCTTTTCTCTATTATATTATTTACACAATTTATACAATTTTCGACCTAGTTCTACATACATTTAAGGGTAAACATCGAATGACACGATTAACTATCCTTTACAACAATTTTAGTTTAAATATACTAATATTTATTTAATATGAATCTACGTTTGATTTTATATTTTACATTACTTATATCTTAAAGCTGGCGATGTTTAGACGTATTAAATTACTTAACATTCTTCATTCACTTACATGGAAATACCTGAAAAAAAATAAAAATATTATTAGTCAGAGGTAAGCAAGCATGCCATATTTTTAATGAAAATAATTTGGTAGATTGGCAAATCGGCCACCTGATGGTAAGTGGTCAACACCGCTCATGGACACTGGTACTAATAATAATAATGGTAACGTTTTTAGATTAAATATAAGTTGTCACTCTAAAAAGGCTATTATATAAAAAACGATATTAGGTAAATCCATCTTATATTACAATTCAAACATAATTATAACTAAAGGCGATCCGTCGATGACGTCCAACCACGAAATGGCTGTCCGTTTGACGTTTCACCAGAGTGACATAACAGCAAAAAGTATGCTATCACTCTCGTCTCACATTCAATAAATAAATAAATCAATGAGGGCGCCACAGTCTCTCCGCCATATATATTTTTGATTTTCTGCGAGCGAATTCACGACGTATACTGTTAGTAATATTTACTATGAAGTCATATACTGAAATAAGTTCAAAAGAGTAACTATCAAGTTTTTTCTCTGCCCCAACCAATTTCAAATAAGTAGAAGCTGCATGAGTTGTGAATTTGATTCTTAAAAGGTATTTGCACAATCTTACTTGACATACATTTTTATATTTGAATTATGTAAAATTGATGTGCGTAACACCCTAAACTGACCATAACCGTCAGGAGGCCGAGTTTTAAATATAAAATTTATTTTTACACGCTACTAAAAACCAGAGTTCGTATTTTACTACGCAATACGATCGATATTTTTATTGCTTATAAAAATTTACGAGTAACTTTTGAGTGGTTTGGTAATGGTGGAAAAATGTGTTGTTAAAAATGAAACCAATATCAGGAGAACATATTCAGCTTCATTGTAATTGAAGCCGATTATTGATGGCGGTCGTATTATAAAAAAAAATAGATATTCGTTTTTTGTTTTAATATTTTTTCTCCACATAATTCTCTCAGCAGAGTCTTATCAGCTTTCCTTTTATTAATTTTATATAATACTAGCTGCCCGTTGGTAGGGTAATGACCATATGCCCGTAAGAATAAGAATTGTTTTTAATCTTTTAACATGATCGCAGTGCCACCTACCAGGTTCAATCTAAACCATACAGGAGTGGGTGGGTACTCAAGCATACTCAAAATACCATCAAGATCAATCCAGCAGTTTAGGAGAAATTCAGTGACATATACACATTGTACACAATCATATGACTAATTCAGTCGCAAAATAAATATTGTATAATCAAATTTGCTCGTTTCATTTAAATAAAAAATAAACTCAAAGTTCAATCAAGGGTAGTAAAGTTAATACAGGAAAAGTAAACAAAAAAACATTACGTCAAAATTAATAAAAATACCGGGAAGAAATAATATACGTAAAACGTGACGATCTAGGGTTGTCGACTTTTGAAAATGGAACAAATTTACAATTCATAGCACGAAATGGCGCGAAATATAAAAAAGAAAACAGATTATAGAGAAAAAGGTGAAAAAATACGTTTACTCTGTTTATCGACGAAGACTTGCCCTGATTTCAAACGAGCGGAATTAAATTTGATCCTCAAAAGTTAATTAATATAAGGCTGTATATACACACTGTTACCCGGTATTGTTTACGGGTATAAACTTCTAAAAAGATAAAAATGATAAAAACGCTCTCATATAAATGTAATTCCTATTGGCTTGAAATAAACATTTCCGAAAACTCCACCACATTATACGAATTATTTGTAGCTGTACGTGCACTAATTTGTCTTTACATTTTGTTAATATTTTATTTATATGATGAAATGTATTTTGATTTGATATTATTAATTAAATTTTAGGATAGTACTTTTGATATAGTTTGTCCCCGACTACAATGACATAATTCTAACTCATATCTATGACATGATATTGTAATGTTAAATCAGATTAATAGTTTTCGTGTTTAACTGTAAAACAAAATAAGTAAACAACTCTTGTATTATATTACGGTAGGCAATACTTTGTTTCTTGGCCATGTGTGTATTCAGCTTTAATATATTAGATTAGATTAATAGATTTTAAATGAAACTATTTACTTTCAATAAATATATCGATGTTTCCTATATACCTTGACGGTCATATTATTATATTAATTAAAAATTAATTGACAACCCTACGTAGGAAACGTGAACATCGTGTTTATAACATCTGAGGTGACGAAGTAGATTATATCAGCAAATAAGATTTGTAAATGAATAGCCACTACGTGGATAATGTTCTACCATTTAAGATTAGCTTGCATATTATCTATATTAAAACTATCATCATTTGTTCATTGATTTAAAATATTTGTAATTTTTTACAATTTGTCGTCATCAATCATTTATCAATCAAAAATATGTATTATTGCATATACGTATATATATGATTTTGGTATCCCGTATGAGGTTTGATGAATATTAACTCTAAGCTCTTTTATCACCTGCATAGAGAATATTATACTTATACATATATATTTAAGTTTATGTACAAATTAATATATTAATAATAAATTATTTCTTAAATTTCTGTCTTGGTGGTTTCCTTTATTTTTGTAATCCCGTCTGGGTAGTTACCACCTAATCCTCGGATATTATATAGTTAAACTGCAACACTTCGTATTGTTGTTTTCTGGTTTGAAAGATGACAGCCAGTGAAACTACAGGCACAAAGGACATAACATCTTAGTTCCCAAGATTGGTGTCACATTGACGATATGAGGAACGGTTAATCTTTCTTACAACGCCAATCTTTATGGGTCGGGGGTGACCCCTGACTACAGGTGGCTTATTCGGTCCAAAGAACGTTATAAAGAAAAACATCTCTATTAATATAGTTTATACAAAAGGTATAGATTTCACAATATATAGAATTATTATTATTTAGTAAAAAAGTTTTAACAATTATGTCTGGTGTCATCTTAAAAGCAAACACTAGTTCATGAGATATAGGCTCTTAAAGACAGTTTATAGGCGAATAGGATCGGCACTATATATTTCCCTTATAATGACAGCTTTTACCATAAAACTCGAAACGTACGACAATGCAACGTCCTCTGTGGTGTGGATTCAGAACTTTACGAATTGATCTTCCATTATATCAGAAGGTTTATGGTATATTTGTTCTACATTTGAACTAACTTTGTATTTTTATTTATTAAAGATTTTTAAACGTTTAAGAATAAGAATAATGAAACTAGTAATTTGGACAAACATGTACTGCAAACATTAAAATATAATTGTAAAAAAAACAATAATTAATAGAAAAGAGGAGGATAAAATAATAAGAATTTAAATAAAATAAAACTGTTTTACAAGTAAAAGAACAAATTGTACTTTGTATTATAACCTTTTTTAAAAAATTATAACACATTCACAAACTTTACACAAATTATCTAAATTATGTCTAAATAGTATTTTTAATGTATAATAACTTATGATCATCCAAATAAAGTGATTGATTTGTATACTTACTAAAAATTAAAGAGCAGAAACAATCGGCTCCTTATCAGACGTCGCCATGGTCTTATTTACAAACATATACATCTTAACACAGTCTTCATTCGGACTAGGTTTTTCTTCTGGTTTTTCATCTGGACTTATATTTTCACCATCATCTTCATATACTTTCAGTTTTTCATTAAACTCTATTTTATATCTAACCGATGGTTTTGTTACGGTGGAAGTTAGAAGCGACTCCTGGATCGTATCGTTTCCATTACAGGTTTTTTCTGAACGATACATCCCTGTTCTCTCTGATTGGTTAAAATTTCTCTTTGGTTTTTTCGTAACGAATGCTCCAAGACAAGGAAGTATCTGCTTGAATTCCTTGCGGAAGTTTTCATTTAACCACGCGTAAAGGAATGGATTGTAACAAGTGGAAGACATTGCTATAAAATGTGCTATGAAGAATAACACCATGTAGTACCTCCAATCTTCAGCAAAAGAATAAAAGTCACTACTTATGTTAATCAAATTCAACGGTAGCCACGAAAGACCAAATATCGCGACCATCGCTATTAGCATTCTATTTGTCCTTCTCTTTCTTTCTCTTTCTGCATCTTCCTTTTTACTATTTTTACTACCAGGTCTGGACTTAAGTCGATCGTTTAATTTTATACTGACGCAAGTGTAACAAAATGCCATAACGATAAACGGTATTACAAATTGCATGATAGTTGTAACTGCTCCAAAGGCTTTTCTGATCTGATCCGATGGCCATTTCTCGGCACAGAAAACATCTTGAAGTGCCATGTAATAGCCGTAAGGAAATGTGACTGATAATGCAAATACCCAAATGAATACAATAAGACCAATACAAGTTTTTATTTTCATCCGTGGTTTAAATGGATAGATTATTACGAAGAATCTATCAATTGCTATAGATGTTAATGTTAAAGTGGAAATATAAACACTACATCCTTGAGCGTAAGGCATAATGTGGCAAAGCAAGCCGCCGAAGACCCATCTACCTAAGAAAGTGTAAAGAGGAGTAAATGGTACAGCAAATACACAAAGTAATATGTCAGACAAGGCGAGGTTCGTGATAAATAGATTAGTTACGGTTTGCATGGCTCGGTTTCTGATTACCGCATAGCAAACAAGGGCATTACCAAAGATTCCTACTACAAAAATAATCGTGTAAGCTGTACAAAAGGCGGCTTGAATCGCTTTATCCTCGATTGGGTCTGGCAGTGACGTAATATTATCATTTTGGGTATTGTTGCTGAAAGCGCTGATGTTGTTATTGAACGTTTCATTCGCTGTCCATTCGTTCTGCATAATTTGTTTGTCTATTTAATTAAGCATCATAAGCCGTTTGGGTTCGTTATTGGTATTATCATGTTGGTATATGTGATACTGTCTAAGACTTTTACTTCTAACTTGAAAATATTTACTGCTTTTCATGCTGTATCATCAAATTTCACATAGATTTGTTTCTACGTTAGTATTTAAGCACAATGTTGTTCATACTATTACTCATAGCCTTCAGGTGTGCAATATCTGAAACAAAAGAAGAAATAATTAATAAAATAATATTTATTAGTATTAAATAGGTTAACGAGTAAATTTTATTACACTATTACTATTATTCTATACAATGTAATGTAATTTGAAAAACCGTTCTTAATATTATAAGAATAAGAGGGGTTTTAGCACAATATTGTTAGATATTTGGTGTTTTATAAAAATTATGCAAAAAAAATAATAAAAAAAATATCATTCTATTAAATTTGTAATACAGGTAAGATTGATCTAACAATTTGTGTTGTACATTTTTCTAATTTCGCATGATTTCTTTCAAGTTTTGATATCATCAAAACACCACTGATTTTTTCAATTCAAATTGTACTCACTAACCCATCAGTCACGATACGTTTCATCTAATGAGCAATCTCGGTTCAAATGATTAGCTAATCTAAATAAGTGCAATTTTACGAGGGATTAAATGGCCGTAAAGATAGCATGTTCTCAACTAAATTGCAAAGTTGTTAACGAAATTTACATATTCATGTAAATTATATAACGCTTCAGTTAATGTTGTAAATTACACTGACAACTAAATCGTTGTATTAAGGTGTGATTTTAACAGGTTTCGAATAATTCACTCAATTTCAGAAGTATATACAATACGAGCTGCCCGTCGCAACTTTATGCAGATGAAAAGATTTTATTTGTGTTAAAAAAAATCCTGGTTCAGCAACACCGGGTCCAATCTAAATTACACAACACACACAAAAAAATCATCACAATCGGTTCAGCTTAGTTTAGTGATATACATATATATATTACATACAGACAAATTATATATACATATATATCAATATATAAGACTGATATCCGGCGACTTAAGCGTAGTTTTTTAATTGCAAAACTTCAAACTGATTTTTTTTTAAATAATTTTTATACAAGGTCATTTTTTTATTAACTACTAACACCTAAAATTATAAGTTTGTTTTATACAAACGAACTTTTATATGATCTAAGTACTAAAATAAACTTACATTTATTATACATTTTCTTACATCAGATCAGATAGAATAAAAATAGTCAAATTGAGCCGCGGCAATTGTCTACCAAAATTCATAATAGATATTTGTTACAAACGTCAACCAATGAACACTATGATGTTATATCTAGTAACTATAAGTATACTAGCTTACACACCTTTCAATCCGAAATATAGCCATCAAACTTATTAGCACCCAGTCGGGCTTGCACAAGGACCAAGTAAAATATTATTTAGCGATTAAGAATTTAATTAAAACTTAAGCAAGGTTCGTCAAAACAAACTTAATTAATTAATTAACGATGACTCATAATTTATCGTCATGTCATTTTATTATCGTAAACTAGCATTGTTTACGAAGTGATATGTTATAAACGTTTATCATGGCAATTAGAAACTATCAAAAGTTACTGTAGTCATTACTGTCAGATTAATGATCTCAAGTTCATAGTTCCAGTATCGTAACAAGCACACCACGTTAAGATAATTGGACGTGTCGAAGTAATCAATGCGATTGATATATTATTAATATGGGTTTCTTGACACTTCAAAGGCAAGTTAGAAGTTCAAAGGTGCTATTGAGTTACGTTGTTTTACCAATTATAAAGCGTTGCTGTGTTCTTGTTCAATTAATTATTAGTTTGAGCTGTTCTTGATACAATTTTCATATATTTTTACTGGTGGTAGGGCATACAATCATGGGGACAATTCTACGAATCTATTAAGATTACGATACGTTCCCGATTCAATTCCAATCATACTTTGACTAATCTATATTTATTCGGATCGAAGCTGAACCGATATTTTGTCTTTGTCTATCTATACAAGAATTTAAAAAATCTTACTAATAAATTTACGTGAAAAGGTCGTGGAGGAAGTTTGTAAGTTATTTTAAATCTGCACGTGGTAGGGCTTTGTGCACGCTCGACTGGGTAGGTACCACCCACTCATTATATATTCTACCGCAAAACAGCAGTACTTGGTATTGTTCTGTTCCGGTTTGAAGGGTGAGTGAGCCAGTGTAATTACAGGTACAAGGTACATAACATCTTAGTTCCCAAGCTTGGTGGCGCTTTGGCGAAAAAGGCGATTGTTAACATTTCTTACAATGCCAATGTCTATGGGCGTTAGTGACCATTTACCATCAGGTGGCTCATATGCTCGTCCGCCTACCTATTCTATATATATATATATATATATAATCATAATCTGTATATATATATATAGAATATATAAAAATCAGGCTTAATAGCTTTGAAATAATGTTTTGCAATTAAATGCTGTTAACTGTACTTAAATATATCAAGTTTACAGAAAAAAAAGCTTTTCCCGTAGAATGAAGTAACTACAACTAGCGTTATATATATCCTTACATTATTTTATTTGTTTATGTACAAAATGGAATATTAGTAATACTTCCTTTATTTAATAGAATTACTAATATTCCTATTTATCCCTTCAATTAATACAGCTCCAAGTAATTACAGCTAGTGTTAGGAGTGGGTATATGGGTGGAACACAATAACCCTTGTGTCAGGACCAAATCTCCTTATTTTACATCGCTAGGCAGGAATTAAATTGGTGAGTTTATTATTAGTCTAAAATCATAGTGGTCAGGAAGCACACTTATATCATTAGCCATCTTTCAACTTGTTGGTAAAAAGTCAAGTAAATTACTGGTTATGTCCCTCAGCTGGGCTAAGACCTCCTCTCCCTTTGAGGAGAGAGTTTGGATCTATTCCACTCCAACTGCCGCTCCACTTCACTGCTGCAATTGGCCCTTGATGATTGATTCAATTCTTAACTTGTTGGTTTAAGTTTTTTGTAAGAATCGATTCAATACGTTCGATTATAATTATCGTTTAAATCAATTCGATTTTGTAGGCTAATGTATTGAGTTTGTTACAACTTCACTCATTCTATCCTTGATCACAACCCTTTACGCGTCTGGGTCGAAGCAATTACGAATAAAGCCGTCCGATCAGATTGCTACGTGTAAGATTAACAAAGACTCCTATAATCGGTAAAATCGGTTACTATCAAATACTATATAGGATGATTTTTGGCCTACAAATCGAGAAGTAGTCTTTTATATCTATATAACTATCTTTTTTTATTTTAAGTTTTGAGATGTACAGTTAAAGAGAAAATACCTGTCACTATTCATTTTTTGTTAGTTATTTTGTCAAAAGCTTTTAGGTAGATTCACCTACTTAAATCATTTAAGGAAGATTGTACAGGGTTGTTGTTGTATTGTTGAAAAAATGGGTACATTACATCTTAATTCCCAAGGCTGGTGTTGCATTAACGATGTAAGGAAATATTAATATTTCTTACAGCGCCAATATATATGGGCTATGGTGGCCATATACCATCAGGTGGCCCATTTGCCTGTCCGTTTTCTATATTATAAAAAAACAAATACATTGTAGTCCTCGCACGCGATATACGGATTATAAACAGCTTAGTAATAAATCAATTTTTTTTATATCGAAATAATAAAATAACAAATGAATTCTAATGAACAATAATTTAAAACCGGTTTCTTTTCTGTAACAAACTGAACTATTTCTGTACTGAAACTGTATTTTTATATTGTGAATAAAAAGCAAACGCAGTTCCTTTTGAAATAGCATTAGTAAAAAATAAATATACTTAAGAAGATTTTCTTGTTTACAAAGTGTGACTAAATTAAAAACTTTTCCAATTTTCTTTTGGTCTACGTTCTCAGAAACGTCATAAAAACTAAGCAAAGTGATTCAAATAAATACGGGAAATAAAATAGTTTTTATGAGCCGCTGAAAAAGTCTGAATAAAAAAAGGATCAAAAAGCTTCCACTAAAAACAGTGTTCCACTATTTTTAGTACTCAAATATTAAGTTTTAATTTAATATAATTCAGAACTTCAAAATTCGAATATTGTTTTATTGGCAACAATCAAAACCTGAACACATTGACTACAGACTTTTTTGTTATCACATTAATTGGGCTAGGGAAGGCCAGTGACTATACAGCCTAGAGAATATACGACGTTTATTACCGGTATAGTAATAGATGACAAATGTAAAAACTACTACTGACGTCATATTTTCCAGTGTGTTTTTGCTGAAATAGTTGATGTAAGGTTAGGCTCTTCTTAAAATATGTGTCGGCCGACATACATGACATATGACATGGATCGAACACCGATGGCTTATGTTATTTTCAACATGTGCTAGTTGTTTTTTTTACTTTTTCCGGAAATATCTTTAGGTGATACTAAACTGAGATTTATTTCTTACTCTTTGAAGTATTTTAGTCATTTGTTTGGATGTCTCCTTATTTTTTAAAGCTATTATTTTATAGTAATATATAGTATATCAGTAGGTCTTTGTGCAAGCACTTCTGGATTGGTAGCATCCACTCCTCAGATATTTTAACACTAAATAGCAATACTTAGTATTATTGCGTTTCAATTAGAAGGGTTATTGAGAGTGTAACAAGCACAAGAGACTTAACATCTTATTTCGCAAGGTTGGAAAAAACTATTTTGTTGATTTTGTTTTGACATAGGTAGCATGTCACTTATGCAAACACAATGTAGACCAGGGGCTGACATTGAAAAAGGTTGATTTATTTTACAAATACATATACCAACTGCCGTTGATCTCGTAGTTAACTTATTTTAGACTACAGATAGTGTTCGCGTCACCCTTATAAGTCGATTAAAATAATATAAATAGTCATTTTAGTAGTCCTAATCTACTAGTTTCCAGTGGAAATTAAAATTTCTATGTCTAATACAAACGTGCGTATATAAATTTAGTACGTATATTTTGCAGTGTCACCTATTTCAAAAAAACCCTGCCTGTAAAAGTCCCACAGTTGGGCTAAAGCCTCCTGTTATTTTTGAGATGGCTTAAAGCTTACTCCACCAGCATACGGGATATATTTTCCATAACCCACATGCAGATTTCCTCACGATGTTTTCCTCCTCCGCCGAACACGGATGATTTATAAACAAAAAATAAGCTCATAAATATTCAGAGGAACCTTGAACTCAAAACCTTCGGTAAAGATTCATGTCCCCTTACCACTGGACCATCATGGCTCATCCACTAATTTATATGTATAAATTATATTTGATTTATTTATGGGATTTTTTTAAAGTATACTATTGTGGTTTTGGGTGTCCCCTGTTTAAAATAAAAGATTACGTGAAATTGTAGTATCTATACGAGTATTGTGTTAATAAATTGTTATTATTATTATTGATAATATACAAATTATTTAATTGTTGTATATTAAAAATAAAATAGTATTTAATGATCGATGAACCCATATTTTGGCATCTCCCATTCAATAGTTGTCTGGTTTGAATACCATTGTGTCTAAAATCTGGCTTTATTACCATCAACTGATAGTTTTATTGAAGAAACAATGATCGGCCTTCTGATTGTGATATATGTATTACTACCATTAGTTATTAAAAAAATTAAATGAATTATTAAAGGTCAACCTAAAAAACCACCCACTATGGAAAATTCAACTGAGTTACGTCATTTTCTCAATAAATATACCAAAATATTACTGCGATTCCGGTTTATATTTTAGACTAACAACTTTACGGTAACATTCAACAGGCCGCTATTTTGTGCAAGCTTGCATTAGTTTCGTGTAACACAAAATGGTACCACGTCTCAGTTGCGTGCATTATGGATTTCCACTGATTTACGCTGATTACTCGGTAAGTAATTTATATTACTATAATAATTGTACATTTCAGAACAATAAAAATGTCTGTTTATCTAAAATGTGGTAATTTGATTGAACTTAGTAACTCGTTCTCAGAAATTTGCAAAAGAATTGTTGTACCCGTAAAATCCGATACGTCAGCTGAGAAATCATTTTTCAGCGGAGCAGTTTTCGTAATTCAGTAGAAACTAAATCCGCGTTTACATTGCTAAAATACTTTAATCCTTAAAATGATATATTTACCCAACTGCCCTGAAGGAGGGTAATGTTTTACGATACATACATAATATACGTATGTATCTATGGCACACTCGGTAACCTAAACAGCTTGATGGTTTTAAGTATTTGTTTTTTTTTTCTATTCAGTCGGATATTTTAGTTTTTTCCTAAAAATAAGTATATTAAGATTTATATAATCTTTTAAAATTGAAAGTGGAGACGTATTAAATTAGAAATTTTATAAATCAATTTAAACTATATAAAATAAAGCCTTAATTAATGTTTATTCCGACACATACTAACATATTATTGTTGTAGATATTGAAATGACACTTACTGCGAGAGTAAGAAAATAAATGAGCTAACGGAAGATAAAAAAGAAAAGAAGCGAAAGAAGTGGTGAGAACAGAAACGTAAATAGAAAGAAAAATTAGTTTTAAGTAATCAAAATACTACACTATCTACAAAAAAATTAATCTACAAGAAAAAAAAACAAAAAACGAATAGGAAGAGATTCGTTCGAAACTATAATGATGCCCTAAAATAATCTGGTGTTAAAAACAGCACTTCAGACAAGCAAGAAAGCAAAATAGTAAATAATGATGGACAAAGGTATCTTTTACATTTGTTGTAATGTAATTTTATTAGTTTTATCATTTACTTATAATACTATTTGGATCTCAATTTAATGCCAAAAATGATGAAATATAAGTGTTTTTGTCGTTCTGTAACTCAGAGGATGTGCAATTGTTGATCACATTTTGATAAGTGCTTATAATGAAAATATAGGAGAAGATTTGAGATTAATACTTTATTTTGTTACATAAATATATGCGTTTTGAATATTATATTTTTATTTTACCCTAAAATTAAGGCAAAATAGTACGTAACTCAGTGGAAGAAAATATCAGGGTCGGACGCATTTAATTCGTAATATATGATAAACTACACAGTGTTTTGCGTAATTTCTGTGTTTTTATGACAATTTAGACATCGCTGATTTAATTAATGTTAATATTATTGCATGAAACATATGTGCTAAAAAAATACCATTTTTTAAAATCATACAAACTTAAAAAAAAATGCTCATATATAATAATTGTAGCTATAACTATTATATACTTCTGGTATATAGTAGCTACTAGCGTTGTTGTATCATCCTCAATATCGAGCTGATTGGTAGCCAAGTTAATTTAATATATATATATATATATATATATATATATATATATATATATATATATATATATATATATATATATATATATAGTTATAGTAATTTTTTTTTATTGTTTTAAAATAGCGTATTATTGTTTGAGTTGACTCGTTCTTATTGTTATTTATTTAATCTATATTTTACGTTTAAAATGTGACATTTCGTGTTGTATACTAGTTTGTACAACGTAACGAGTAAATATAGAAACGACTGTGTTTGCCACAGCACTATTCACGAATGGCTTCTTATAGGTTATAAAATATCCTCGGGTTTAGTGGATTTCCGCACAGAAACAGGAAAAACCTTTATCGAAGCGATATACTATTAACGGAAATTAGCTTCGAAGTTGTGTGAATTTGTGACCGGGGATTTAATGTTTGTACTTCGAAATTGTCGGACGGAATTTATTTTATTGTTGGTTGAACTGTGGATTAGCTTTTATTTAAGATTTATTAGTCCATACGGATTACAAAGAGATCGATGTATATGTTCATTTATTCACGAACAACAATTACTCAAAAGTTTTAAAAGGGAGGCGAAAATCATTCGTATGGCAATAGTGATGGAGAAATTACCACAACTCTAGTAATTATGTAAGAGACCTAGTTGAGGCCGGACGTGCTTCACGCAGTCATATAAAATAATTATAATTACTATTTTTACTAATAAATATTGAAGTTTAAAGAGTAAATTTTATTGAACTTTAAATAGTCAATTTTATTATGCTGCTCGAATCCGTGTTAATGTATACACATGTGGCAGATTTTCATTCAGCAATTTGAAGTTTCCACGATATTTTCCTTTAACGCCAAGTACGGGATGAATTTTGACCAAGTGGACCAAGTGGTACCAAGTGGTAAGCCAAGCTTGAACACGCATTTCTCGGTTGAAACTTTGATTGCTCTATTGGCAACCATCATTAAGCCAACATTGATGTATAAATAATTACACTCAAAGATTTATTAATTATTTCCAAAACGATGACCATAAAGACATCTAAGTATTTTCGAGTTGTCAAAACAGGACGGGCTTGTGGATTCGTCTATTTTGAAATGATTATTTTAAATAATGAGTATATCGTTCCATACTCATTTGGCAAGTCGTCAAAGAATATCTTTGCTGTGACGGAGACCATTTTGCAGAGATGAAATTACGCTGTTTCATTGACTGTAGCCGTGAACTCATGAAGTAGGACAGCACTCTGTTGACTACATTAAGAGCTGCGTACACAAAAACGTTTTGCGATAAGATAAGGGCATGAAAATGTGGTCGAGAAGTTAGATGTGTCCTACATTTAATGATATGTGGTGGTTTTTAGTTTCAGAAGGTATGATCGTGCGTTACATTGTATGAAGAATAATATATTGAACGATATATGTCCTTTGTATTCCAAGGAGAGGAATTTAGTTTAAGATTTAATATTTAATTTAAAACAGAAACACTTGCGGCTCATTGTCAAAACAACTCCCGTGTTACTGACATCACCGACATATAGATTATACCCAGAACTAAAGTGCTACCTTCCAACGCAAAAAATTTAATCACATAAATCATGGTATGCCTTGTAGATAAGTATTTACATCGTATTTTATTTAATCCCCAATTACTTAATTATGGATTAAATAAACTGTAAACGATAAAGCAATGTTATCTTATCTAAGTTATTAAATTTTTATGAATTACGCAAAAGTAATTCAATTCATAGAAATCTAATATTAAAAACTACACGTTACAATAATATTTATATAGAGTATCAGATTATTACGACTGATAAGGTTAAAATTATCGTATCGTTGTTAATAGTTAGTATAAACAGTACAGAATGAATTATCTACCGAAGTAAACAGCGTCTATGTTGTACTCGTTTAAAATTTAATCTTAAAGTAAGTTTGTATATATTTATTTTCGATTCATATATATTTTTAAAAACTCATCCAAATTATATGATAAATTCTGTTAGATAATTAGCCCTAAGACCTCGTACTACATTTGGTTGACTATAGTTGGTTCTGAGCATTTTTAAGTTCATTATTAGTTTCACTTACATACTAACAAAGTAAATGTAAGGAAATTGAGGAAGTAGATTTAAAACTAAAAATTGTAGCATTAATATAACACTTCTTAAATATATGTAATTCGAGTGACGATTTGCTTTAATATAGCTAATATGATAATGACACCAGAAGGTGGTGGACTGTTCTATGACTAGTAAAGCCAATTTATGACTAATGTAGCTAGTATTGAATAACTATAAGTAAAGTGGTAATTGATTTATGTGCGAGTGAAACACGTGTTACATTTTTATAATTATATTATTTAATATTAACTTACTATTACCACTATGACTTGCTTAATATGGTAATTCAGTCCGTTCACTCGCACTTTGTGTGTAGAGATCCTTGTGTGCACCTCATTGAACTATAATAAAGTGTACGGCTGTAGTTGTACACGCACACTGTGATGCGCTATTGGTTATGTATTGTCATTAGTCGCGAACGAAATTTACTTAAGAGAACAAACAATCACTTGCCGTACAATAATAAATCGACATTTAACCGCTGTACTTTTATACAATACCAGTTTCGTTTCGTTAGTTCTTCAGCACATCGTATAAACGGGCCGTAAGTATCTCATTACTAGGCAACAATTCTTGTTAGTGTCAAGGATCCTTCGTTGAAGCAGTTGTTCTGTCGGTGATTGGCAAATGGTTGGTACATATTTTATATCTTTGTTTAATGCACAGATAGATAATATATATAATAGATAATAGGTAATATATTATATAGTGAGCCGAGATGGCCCAGTGGTAAGAACGCGTGAATCTTAACCGACGATCGTGGGTTCAAACCTAGGCAAGCACCACTGAATTTTCATGATTTCAAATCTTCTCCTCAAAAAGGAAGAGGAGGCCTTTAGCCCAGCAGTGGGACACTCACAGGCTGTTACGGTACGGTTACGGTACGGTATTTAATGTTTTTCAATAACTAAATTCCAACAGATAAGACAAAACTGTATTGAGGAGTATATTATAACATAAACAGTAGTTTATGTTATAATATACTCACCCCACGATCATCGGTTAAGATTCACGCGTTCTTACCACTGGGCCATCTCGGCTCACTATATAATACGGATACTATAACATAAACTACTGGAATAAAGCAATAAAATACAATAAATATTTATGAGTTTTGTTATATCTTGTATCGTTCCTTATGTTTATTCATTTCTTAGTAAATTTAACAAATCCAATTTAATCATAATAAATGATAAAGTATGTAATAAACATATTAAAATTAATAATATCACACTAAAGGTAAGTTCACATTTTTATTTTATATATTATTTTTGGTTAGGTTTATATACTATTTTATAGTTTAATTTATAAGTATTTTAATGTAAAATATCTATTGGCGCACCTTGGAAGTAAGATCGAGGGCTCTTATTTTTTTTTTATAATTTAAAAAAATGTATATCACGTGCGCACCCAGCAGACTTGATTGTTCGATTATTGACTTTATATAACTACACAGAAAAAAATAGTCTGCCAGTATGTTGCCATTGCATTGTCTATTTTGCAGCGGTTCAATAAATCGCTTAAACTCAAAAACGCATTGAGATAGAACTTTAATTAAATGGAACAAATCGATTCTTATTGATCTGAACTTTAATTGGTATCAATATGAAGCAGGAGTAAATCACCAACTCCCTAGCCAGTATGCCGTGACGGTAAATGGCTTGATTCCCTATTATGTGCCCCAATTCTGCTCTTGTGTGTGCATAGCGCGTATACCTACCATTTACTTCGTTATTATTATATTAAAATACGAAAAGCATATTTTTATTTTATTGTATTACTCAATATTTATTTATTTGTAGTCTTTAATTAGACATTAATTCATTTCCTCATATAAATAAAAATCTACCGACCATCCCGAGGCTGTCGCTTTTATGCAAAATGTATTTCATTAATAGATTTTTCGATGACAACGACACGTATTATTGTACGTATGCTATTATTTTTTTAAAATTCTAACCCCAAAAAAATATTTATGGCCATATTTTCTTAAACTTCTTGTGATCAAGCTGTTTGTTGATTATATAATAAAAAAAATGATGCAAAATAAAACATGCTTGTAAACCAATTCGAATTTAGGTTAAAGCTTCATACCGAATGGAGAATATAAATGATAGCATTCGATTATAATCTTTATGTCTATCGTTATAAGGATTATGTTTTCATCGGATTCATAAAAACTCTATTAAGCTTACGATTGGTTTCGGTTTGTATACTTTAGTAAGTGGTGTTACGATCCGTTCACGTTTCCGTTTTGATTTATTTTTAGCGTAAATTTGGATAAAGATTACGTAAGGCATACAATTAAATGAAACGTCAAATAAAAAAATTAAATTAAGAAAAAAAAATTCTCATTATAAATATTCCTAACTAATAAAGTGTTTGTTTGTTACGTGTTCACGTCAAACCTCTCAACCGATCATCATGAAATTTGGCATGCACGTTTTCAGGATATAGAAACGGACAAAAGGTACCTACTTCCCGCCCCCCCGCCATGGAAGTGTTATTTGTATTAAGACATTTGTTGTTTTAGATGATGATGATAATGTCCACCTTATCAATTTTGGTTACGGCGACTATTTTTAAAGAGTACTGCGCAGGTTAGTATGGACAAGTATCAGTGTGGCATGGGTGTATTCTATTCGTCGGTCTCATCGTGAGGAAACCAGCATGTGTGGTTAATGAAATTCTGCCACATGTACGTATATCTGATGCTTTGGAACAGCATAGTGGTAGTGGCTGTCACTTTATAACGATGCTTAATGAGACTTGAACATGAAAGACGAATTTATGTATATATTTTGCAACATATTTAGTAGGTTTTTTATAAATATCCCACAAACAGTTTTAAATATTCGTTTATTTGTAATTGGAACGAATTACTTTCCGACTTCTACAATATCCATCTATAATAAATTTTATTTTAAAAACTATTCAACATAATGTTAACGTATCCTCGTATATACGTACCAAAATGTTTTGTGAAAGTCACATTAATTCCGAAAATATATTGTATTGAATATAATTCTCATGTTAATTATATATTATGTATGATTCTATAATAACTACACTCAACTTTAAAATTCACTTAAATTAAAATATAGATTAATAAATACTATTCATAATTACATAGATGATTTTTCAAGAAAATTTGTAGCCTTTAATCTCGTTTCTCTGTACTGGGGATTACGCTTATGTGATATAGATTATATTTAATTTTTATATTTTAAATTATCTATGATTATTTTACAATGTCAAATCGAGATAATATCAAGTATAAAACACCAGCAATTTGCCAATGCTTTCATAGTTTACACATATAACGAAACGAAATAGTAAGTAATAGCATTTGTTTTTAATGTTTTTTTTTTAAATATTTATGTATAAAGTAATATAATTTTAAATTATTTAAACTCGAATAATAATAAGTGTTTTAAAAAAGTAATAAATAATAAATTTTTAGTAAAAATGAAAATCGTCCTGATTACTGCTGCTTGCTTAGCCGTGGCTGTTGCTGGCCCCGCGCGCTTTGCTGTACCCGGCATTGTTACACCTGACATTGTTGAAAACGAGCCTATCTCTGTTGGACCCGCCATCGTGGAAGGTGATTACCAACCCATCTCTGTTGGATCGGCTATTGTCCATTCACCTGTGAGCTCACCTCTAGTCCAGATCATCGTTAACGTTAAGCCTGCCTCGGACAAACCAGTGTCCGCCGATCATCCTGAAGTTGATCCTATTATCGTTGCTCCTGTGATTATTCCTGAGGACACCATCGACGAGACCGACCCTGTTATCGTCGCTCCCGTCATCATCCCCGAGGAATCCATCGACGAAACTGACCCCGTCATCGTCGCTCCCGTTATCATCCCGGTGGAATCCGTCGAAGTGACTGACCCCGTCATCGTCGCTCCCGTCATCATCCCCGAAGAATCCATCGACGAAACTGACCCTGTCATCGTCGCTCCCGTTATCATCCCGGAGGAATCCGTCGAAGAGACTGACCCCGTCGTCGTCGCTCCCGTCATCATCCCCGAGGAATCCATCGACGAAACTGACCCCGTCATCGTCGCTCCCGTTATCATCCCGGAGGAATCCGTCGAAGAGACTGACCCCATCATCGTCGCTCCCGTCATTATCCCCGAGGAATCCGTCGACGAGCCCGAATCCGTTGCTGTCGCTCCCGTCATCATCCCTGAGGAATCCGTCGACGAGCCCGAATCCGTTGCTGTCGCTCCCGTCATCATCCCCGAGGAATCCGTCGTCGAACCGGAGCCAATCGTTGTAGCTCCTATTGCTCCTGTCCCTGTGATTGTTCTTCCCGACATCCTTAACTAAAATTAAAAACAACTGATTCCAACGAATAAATCAAAACATGTAATTTCATAATTGTTATGTCGTTTGAATATTAACATATTCTCCCAACTTCAATTCTAATAAAAAAATATTTAAAATAGACTTTCTTCATTCCTACTAAAAAAAATTTTTTGTATTTGTGTTATGTTCTTATTGAGAATTTAATACGCTTGGTAAACTAATAAAGTATAATAAGTGGATTATTGTATAAAGTAATAAATAAAATTTCTCAGCTAAGGCAGTCCGGGCTGGGCCCTTCTTGGTTTATTTTATTGAAAACTTTGAGCTTCACACAAAATCAAAATTTAAAAAATGTTTTTTTCAAATAGACTTTTACAAGTATTTATAAAACGTTAAGCGCTACCATCGTTTCAAGTTATAATAAAACTTTATATGGAAGATTTGTAGACAAATATCGTTTGTATTTACTTCTTTAATCTAACATACTTTGTTTTTAACTAATGATTTACGTAGAGACACGTAAATAATTTCAATAGATTTTTATCCATTTAAACAAGTTGTAAGTAAATATGTTAACCATATTTTATTATATTTATTTAAAACTATTACAATAATTATAATAAATATGGATTGGATTGGGGCTACATAAATGGAACAGAATCAATTCAGAAAATATTATAGTTTATTTTGTTTGCAACATCTTATTATAAGTCTATTTACTGCAAATTGCGTTTCGGTCAAAGGTATATTGGATTTGGACGTACACACATACATGTAACATTTATTATTTACTCAATAATAGTGCCCGACGCTTCACCCGCGTGGATGTTGCCAGAACCTAATAATACAAAGTTCTGAAATTTTGACATTTCATATTATTTTCTTGCATTATTATTTACCTGCATCTGTCTGCAATGAAATTCACGCATGGTTTTTTTTATGTCAAAAAGTCAATGTGGTCAAAGGTATATTATTGTATAACATTAAAATAATTTTTAATAACACTGAAAATTAAAAAATAAAGTTTTAATTGCATTTTAATTTTTAAATAAAGCCTGCAAAATCAGATGCATTCAGACGCAGTAGCATTATACTTACGGAAAATAAATATGACCTGAGAAGACCCGGTTAAAGAAACAACGATATGACATGATATATAAATTTATTATATTAAATTATTTGCTGTGAACGAGTCATTTATTCGCGATAATAAATCGTAATAATACGTTTTTTCCTGTCGACTATTAAAAAATTAATGAAGTTTTGTGTACAAATAATACAATATCAAAAATACGTTACACAAAATTATATAAATTTCAATTTTATTGTATTGTTAATACATTGTAAGATATCATTATTATTTCTTGCATTATTTAAGCGATGAACTTTCGTTTCACACAAAAGTTATAAAGAATTATAATTTGTAAAACATTTTATAGGAAACTGGGTTATTTTGATATTTGTGTGCTGGCAATACTTGTATTTTATACATGCATTGCCATTGGCTAAGTAATTGGAAAAATAGCAATACATTTTAGCTCCATTAATTTGTAAGTACCTGGGCGACTGAGGTAATATACCAAACTAGAAAACGCCAGCGACTTCTCAAGCGTGTTAAGGGACAGGTGTTAAGTGTAAAAATAGTATAAAATTGCTTTAACCGTGAAAGCGTAATATACTGACAGACAAAGTTACTTTCACATATTGTTTCATCCAGATAAGATAAATTCTATGAGATATTTATAAAAAAAATAAGTTAAACTTATTATACCTTCTAGGTGTTCGACAACCTCATTTCTCTTCATAAACTTGAATGGTTTCGCACTTGTGGCAATAAAAAGAAGCAAAGTTTATTTTAACAGCTTAGACCCGAACTAATCTACAGCTACTAGCAAATTGGATTGAAACGACTGTTCCTTACACTTCGACTCGTGTGGAAAATTTTACTTCTGAATTTTAAATGAAGAGAAAATTGTTTTCTTAGAATACCGTCTGCATACGAAAGAGTTGGATTCTTAACTTTTAAATCCTTATCTCAAGGGATTATGAGCTAATAGTTGTTTAGAATGCAAATAACGAAAAACTAGGGCATGCTAAAAATAAAATGGATTTATGATTCATGAAGGAAAACCGCGATCTATCCATAAAATAGAGTAGCAAAACGTGAACCAATAACCGCGCTTTCATATATTGTACAAAGAATTATTTGCTAGCGAGAAGAATTTTTACAATGCAGTTTGAAAATGTGAATGCGAGACTGGGTATCACATAGCCATCTGTTATTTTGTTCAAAATACTATCAATTTGTAAAGTCATCGAATGCAAGTACAGTTATGGTTTGGTTTGAAATTCTTACAATACCTATGGGCCGAGATGACTTCTACATCTGATGAGTTAATTTAACAGTTTGGGGTCACTAAAGAGAACAATATCAGATGCAGATCTTATACCGTGACTTGAAGAGTATTTAATACTACAATAACACTTATCTATACATATAAAGCTATCAGCCCGATTTAAAAATAATCGATATTTCACACATCACATATTTTTATGAGACAGGTTATATAGATTATATAATAACACTAGTTTCCATTGCGTTGATGTGGAAGACGCGGGTGTGTGTAGCCTATGCGTTAAGTCTGGTTATATAAGCTTCATGGTAGCAACGATCCCGAGGTTGTTCCCGTAGGGCAAACGCATAATACGTTTTTCCAGCGTTAAAAAAGGGTATAAGTTATCTCTATCAAATTGAAAACATTGAAACTCATTGGTGCAACATATTTTAAACAAGCCTGTTTCGGAAGATACCATCATACCAAGGAATCATTAGATATTCTACCACCAAATAGCAATACTTAGCATTGTTTTGATCATGGTGAGACGATGAGTGACCGGGGAGAGAGAGACCGGTGTAACTACAGGCACAAGGGACATAAAAGCTTAGGTCCCAAGGTTGGTGGCGCATTGGCGATGTAAGCGATGGTTAACATTTCTTACAGTGCCGGACTTTACTGTTCAAACCGGAACACAACAACACCAAGTACTGCTGTTTTGCGGTAGAATATCTGATGAGTAGGTGGTACCTTCCCAGACGAGCTTGCACAAAGCCCTACCACCATCCACCAGTAAACCATCCATCAACTGGCCCATTCGCCTATCTACCTACCTATAACAGAGAAAAGAGCAGTAACGATTAACGCGTGTGAAATTTCGTGAAGTACCGAGCTGTTATATAAATGCTTGAAGACGAACATGTCACAGACTTAATTTCCGCCGTCAAATAACTCATTCATCTTACCGGAGTCAGAACTAAAACTGACATACTAAATATGACATAGGAAAACGAATCAATAGCCCCATAATGTAAACTTAGGGTACAAAGTTAAGCCAACTTAGAATGTATTTCGTAGTTGCCATTGTTGTTTAAAGTGCACTGCCATCTTCGAATTAAATATATTTAGTATTTTAAGTATTTGTAATGACTAGTAAGCTGCTCTTAATAGATGTAGTACATGGGCATTTTTTTTAGGAGTTTGCATGATTTATAAAATGGTATTTTTTTAGCACATATGTTTTATGCAATAATATTAGCATTAATTAAATCAGCGAAGTCTAAATTGTCTTAAAAACACAGAAATCACGCAAAACACTATGCAGTTTATCATATATTAAGAATTAAATGCGTCCGACCCTGATATTTTCTTCCACTGAGTTACGTACTATTTTGCCTTAATTTTAGGGTAAAATAAAAATATGATATTCAAAACGCATATATTTATGTAACAAGATAAAGTATTAATCAGAAATCCTCTCCTATATTTACATTATAAGAACTTATCAAAATGTAAAATGTGATCAACAATTGTACATCCTCTGAGTTACAAAACGACAAAAACAGACTTATATTTCATCATTTTTGACATTAAATTGAGATCCAAATAGTATTATAAGTAAATGATGAAACTAATAAAATTACATTACAACAAATGTAAAAGATTCTATGAGCTTTGTCCATCATTATTTGAAAATATTTAACAGTCAATTGTGCCTTCTTTGGTGGACCGTTACCGTGGAAAATGTAAAGAGTCACACACATTTTTATAAAGCATTGAATTTTATTCTAAGCTACCTAACTAAAGTTCTATTTATTAACTTTCTAAGACTTCTCTGGCTTTCATTTTATCCATATTTTCTTTCAGACTTTGTTTTTTTAATGTTACTATTTTGTAACAATACAATTGCTCTCTTGCTTGTCTGAAGTGCTGTTTTTAACACCAGATTATTTTAGGGCATTATTGTAGTTTCGAACGAATCTCTTCCTATTCGTTTTTTGTTTTTTTCTTGTAGATTTTTTTTGTAGATAGTAGTATTTTGATTACTTAAAACTTGTTTTTCTTTCTATTTACGTTTCTGTTCTCAGCACTTCTTTCGCTTCTTTTCTTTTTTATCTTCCGTTAGCTCATTTATTTTCTTACTCTCGCAGTAAGTGTCATTTCAATATCTAAAACAATAATATGTCAGTATGTGTCTGAATAAACATTAATTAAGGCTTTATTTTAATTTTCAATTTTAAAAGATTATAAAAATCTTAATACACTTATTTTTAGGAAAAAACTAAAATATCCGACTGAATAGAAAAAAAAACAAATACTAAAAACTATCAAGCTGTTCAGGTTACCGAGTATGCCAAAGAATATATAAATAATTTCGTAGTGAAAATGCATTGAAAATGATTTAGTAATATTATAATTATTATAAAATATTTAAAATGATATTTTTTATATACGTAATTAAAATGTTTTTTTTTTTAACAAATTAATAAAATAAACATATTTTTCCATACGTCATTTTGCGTTATCTTATTAAGGATAATTTTTATTCCATGATTTTATTTTTCTTGAACTACTTTTTAAATACACTATTTTTCTGATTAAATGTTTACATTTATTTTAACTAAAGATTGTGGTTTCAAACCTTGGTTAGCGCCATGTGCTCAATTTTTGTTTGTCTCGTTTATATATATATGTATATACAGGGTGACTGGTGAATTAGGATCAATATTTTAGGAGCATAATCGGTACATGATTCTCATTCGAATTATGTAAAAAAAATAGGTACTTAATTTTTGACCAAATTTACAAAAATTTTACTTTAAATAAATAAAGTGTGGACATATTTCCGCGGCGCGTGCGGCGTGATGTTTGCCACCCGCAACCCCTGCCCCGCGGCTTATTAGTATTAGTAGGTTAGTAGGTTAGTCGGGCGAGCGCCGCCGTAAGGTTCGTCCATCTTCCCGCGCGCGCGCCCCTAGCGATCGATCTTACGCGTATACCTAATGTTTCGTGTGTGAGTGTGACCCGTAATTAGTAATTAGGTATGGCGTATCAATACACAAATGCAGAATAATGTGAGTACTGTGAGTAGTAAAGTGACCCATTCGTGTTAAAGCGTGTGAAAGACAATATGCGTAAACGTGCCGAACTGTGTATCACACGAGCAGGAGCTCACTTTGAACATTTGTTAAGGTTAGTGTAGTTATGTAGGTAAATAGGTAGTTAAATGATTGACAATCGTTGTAAATAAGTATGATTCAATTTTTAAATACGCCGGAAATACCAAGATAGGTAAACAGTTAATTTTTGTCCCAAGTTCATATCATTTACCTAGTCAACAAATTTGTTGCTTAAACGAGTGAAATATTTTGGTATTTTTGCCTGTTCTAAGCCAGGTTTAAAGTATGAAGGGGGATTGGATCATGCTTGTTTATCAAAGGTAGCCTGCTACCCTGTTAACACGCGGCGGCGTTTGGACGTAGGGAAAGTACCGCGCGATAACTAAATGTACCTAACGGTGTTGTGTCGTCAGCGCAGCTAGGGCGTCCACATGACGCGTAATTAATTACATAACTTTTGGTTAACTTTACTTAGAAGTTTATTAATATTTATGTTATATGTATTTTTTTTTGGTCATATATGGTCGTCAAATATCACGTCCTTAAGTATTGATACTAATTCACCAGTCACCCTGTATATTATATAAATAATATAATAACCTGCTTATTTTGAAACAATCTACATTACTACAATAAACAATATACGTATCGTACGTAATCATGATATATATTCTTATGAAAACATTTTTCAGTAACATTTTCATTAAGTAGAAAACTCAAATATCTATTCGAATATTAATATTTCTGTCAGACTTTAGTGTACAGTTTTCAAACGAATTCTTATCCAATTGTGTTTTAAACGAATGGATCCATTTCGAAATTGCATTTAGGATATGCACGCATTACACGCCTTTATTTTTTTAGTCATACGGTCTATAATTGAATGAGAAAAACCTAGTTCAGATTCTGGGTTATAAATATTTGACATCATATTGCGACGTCAGGATTGGTTTATCTTGAAATGCTCCTGTCGTCGTTATAATGATTTACATATTGTTCATAATGCTATTTCGAGCAACGTTTGGAGAAAGGTCAAAGCGTATAACTGAAATTATATTTCGATAGTCTGCACAAATAAAATATTCATGGAAATATATACATATACTATTAATTTACAAGTACACGTAACAGCCTGTGAATGTCCCACTGCTGGGCTAAATGCCCCCTCTCCCTTTTTGAGGAGAAGGTTTGGAGCTTATTTTACCACGCTGCTCCAATGCGGGGTGGTGGAATACACATGTGGCAGAATTTAAGTGAAATTAGACACATACAGGTTTCCTTACGATTCCTTCACTGTAAAGCACGAGATGAATTATAATCACAATTTTTTATAATAAATTTATTTATTATTATTTATTCTATTAATTTATGTACCTTTAAATACTTTAGTATAATTTGATTTTTTTAGTTACAAATAAAAACTGATCAAAGAATCTTGATGTGAAAAAGATCTTGATTGTTTTATTACTATCAACGTCAACGTTAGTTGATTTATTAATAACAACTGGTAAAAGTTATGAAATTCACAGTTTTTACATTTACCTGTAACTATGAATAATTACTGGTTATTATTAATATTTACCACATTAATTATTACTGTAACATATAATATCAATCACAAGACATTACTGTTTAGTATTCCAAGGTCCATTTGCTCGTCTGCCTTACAATTTTATAAAAAATAATCAGATACACTAATATGAATTTATGCATATTTAATATAATTTCGTGTTAGTATTTTTATTCAAAGATAGTTTTGCAATGAAATTCGAATCGGCCTCTTGTATTCATATATTCAGATATTTGTTTTTCAATGAATATTTTTGCAGTGATCTTAATAGGGTTGCCAGTGAAAAAATTAACCAAATATTTTCGTGCACGCTCTAATTTTCAAGACAAAATAATCGTCTGTGCTAAGTTTTGTCAATAACGTCTCTATTAGGTTTATAATTAGTCAATTATTTTCTTTATAATAAAATTTTCTATGCTAAAGAGATGGCCCAGTGGTAAGAACGCGTGAATCTTAACCGATGATCGTGGGTTCATGCCCGGGCAAGCACCACTGAATTTTCATGTGCTTAATTTGTGATTATAATTCATCTCGTGCTTTACGGTGAAGGAAAACATCGCGAGGAAACCTGCATGTGTCTAATTTCACTGAAATTCTGCCACATGTGTATTCCACCAACCCGCATTGGAGCAGCGTGGTGGAATAAGCTGCAAACCTTCTCCTCCAAAAGAGGAGAGGAGGCCTTTAGCCCAGCAGTGGGACTTTCACAGGCTGTTACGGTTACGGTATGCTAAAGAGTATTAAGCTTATAAGAGAAACATTTGTTTAACAATAAAGCTTTGACCTGTCAGATGATACAGGTGTACTTTATGTTTTTTTTTTTTATAGAACAGGAAGGCGGACGATCATATGAGCCACCGTTTGGTAAGTGGTCACCAAACATCCTTCGACATTGGCACTGTAAGAAATGTTGACCATTGCTTACATCGCCAATGCGCCACCAACCTTAGGACCTAAGATTTTATGTCCCTTGTGCCTGTAATTACACTGGCTCACTCAACCTTCAACCCGGAATACAACAATACCAAGTACTGTTGTTTTGCGGTAGAATATCTGATGAGTGGGTGGTACCTACCCAGACGAGCTTGCACAAAGCTCTACCACCAGTATATGTTATATAACTGTGAGCTATCCCATATATTATATAGTCTGCGAGCTTATTGTTGCAAGAACAGTGTGTTTTACAGGATTGCTAGTCATATTCGAACATTTTAATATATTTTCGTTGTAACAAATAAAGCGACGTCCATGCGATGTTGTATTGCGATGACAGCTAATAGCTTTGGATTTCTATGTAACATGTACATAATGATCTGACATTTTCACTACAAATGATTTTGGGATACGGCTGAATACAGTGATTATAGCAAGGACGGTTTGCACAAGATCGTTAAATATGAGAATTGCGACATTAACTATAATATGTATCTTGCATGTATCAGAATAGCTTCAGTCTTTAAAAATAACAATATGAAGTGAGTTTATAAATATCCTGGGACTCTATCCTGGGATATTATTCACACACGGCCACCTGATCCCAAACTAAGCAGTGCTTGTACTATAGAAATCAGACAACTGATATACTACTTTTCTTTTGTAGATACATACTTGTATAGATAATTACACCCAGACTCAGGACAAACAGACATGTTCACGCACACAAATGCCTGCCCTGGGTGGGAATCGGACCCGCAACCTTCGACGTGAAAGGCAAGTATCTACAAATCACGCCAACCGGCTCGTCATAAAGCATTGACGAAATGTTTTTGCAAATGACAACCCTAGAAGAATAACATGTTTAATATTTCTATCGATTTACCTATATTTATACGAAAAATACACCTTTTTTATTACTTAAAAACTTTTTTCTTTGTATTGTAAGCCTTCTCAAGTAACGTAAATTTTTAAAGGTAAATTTTAAGTTGTCATCACATGCATTAATTTACGCGCGCTATTTATGTATTTTTTAAATCAAATATGTAATAATAATTATATTTCGAACACGATTACATTACGTATGGCTTAAAAATAAACAAATAAAAGCTTCGATTAATCCATTTACTATGACGTCACACAACGGAAGAGGTTTGTGCCCAGCGGGGGCATATTGATGGGCTGTTGCTTTTATTACTTTATACATTTAATTGAAATTAATATGGATATGTATTGTAATTAGTATAAAATGCAAACTGCTGAATTTCTTGTCATATTGTTATTATGTCGTTGATAATCATTAAGCAAATGTAATGCTTCTACATTTATTGAATAAACATTTTTATACAAATTTGTCTTTCTAGTCTAGTTCTAGTTTACTGGTGGTAGAGCTTTGTGCAAGCTCGTCTAGTAGGTACCACCATCAGACATTCTGCCGCAAAACAGCAATACTTAGTATTGTTGTGTTCCGGTTTGAAGGGTGAGTGAGCCAGTGTAATTACAGGCACAAGGGACATAAGATCGTAGTTCCCAAGGTTGGTGGCGCATTGGCGATTTAAGCGATTTGCAACATTTCTTACAATGCCATTGTCTAAGGGCGTTGGTGACCACTTACCATCAGGTGGCCCATATGCTCGTCCACCTTCCTTTTCAATAAATAAAAAAAAAAGTCACTTGTTTCCGATCGATTATATAACATTACAAACACTATAAGTATAGATACTAATAAAAAAATTTCAAAGCTATTAAGCCAAAATATCCATTGTAGGACATGGTTCGGTTTGCTTAAAAAAAAAAGATAAATTATTATTTTAATATATTAAAAAGGTAAGAGTTAAGAAAACATTGATTTTCGTGCTGAATAAATAAAAATCTAATTAACCTATGTAATTTAATTCGTGGAAATAACTGAGTTTCTTGCCATTTCTTCTCGAATTACTTTCTGAATTGGTACCTTTGCATTATATATAAGTAAGCCTGTTATATAAGCCTACTTTAATATTACCATTTTGGTATTAACTTTATGTTTAATTGGTATATATTTTTAAGATTATACTCGTTATGACTTGATTATAATTTTAGCTTTATCATAAACAATACATAACTTCTTAGTCAACATAATTAAACAAAGATAAGGAAGTATAATTCAGTAATTCTATTGTTTAAGTACTTTGATCTCACATTGGAAATAAGATATAGAATCGATATTGGACAATAGATCTGTTTTTTTTTTATCTAAGAGGGGGCAAACGGGCAGGGGGCTCACCGGATGGAATGTGACTGCCACCCAAGTACATGCGTGTGCATGTGGTGAGGATAGAATTTAGAGATCCATCCAAAAATCTAAATTCCATCTGTTGAAAATTGTTTTGTACCGTTTGCGAGCAATGGATTACAAAGTCGAAAAAAAATTTAAAGGCGTCACTGAGATTCTGTCACAGCGGCCCATCTGGAATATATTTCAAACGGGCGAGATATATTCGCATTGTAACACAAAAGTTCGTAGGAATAAACAGGTGTACTCTTACGGGGTTTCCTTTTCCTCTATCTCATAGTCTGATAAGATAGACTGGGGAGACATTAGGATACGGCTTTACGTGCTATCCTTGAACTTCGGTGCTCAAGGTCATTACGCCTCCGTAGGTGTAATACTTTCACTTCTTTCGGAGTTGTTTCTGAGAATTTATTGACAGAAATCCGAATAAATTTGTTCGTTCTGACATGGGATTTGTTTCAATACAAAAGAGTAAAGTCGGATAGAGTAAGCAGCCATATAAGCCTTCCACTATACAGAAGAGGCGCTTTATAATAATAATAATGATCGCTTAAATTGTAAGAAAAAGATTCAAGGTTAAATTTAAAGCTTCAAAAGTCTTTCGGCTTGGTAACCGTTTTTCTGATACTGCAAACCTCTTTAGTTACGTAGAGAGTAGTAGATGTTATCTGTCGTTAACTGAAATATCAGAGTAGTATGAAAAATGTGTGTTAATAGATCTTAATGTATAGATTTCGCAAAGTGATTAAGATACTGGTGGTAGGGCTTTGTGCAAGCTCGTCTGGGTAGGTACCACCCGCTCATCAGATATTCTACCGCAAAACGACAGTACTTGGTATTGTTGTGTTACTGTTTGAAGGGTGAGTGAGCCAGTGTAATTACAGGCACAAGGGACATAAAATCTTAGGTCCCAAGGTTCGTGGCGCAATGGCGATATAAGCGATATTTAACATTTCTTACAGTGCCAATGTCTAAGGGCGTTTGGTGGTGGCATATGCTCGTCCGACTTCCTATTCTATAAAAAAAAATTATTTCCAGTATACCTATACCTATATCATCGTTATACCTTTCCAAACAAAAAAAAGTCCAGTGACAGATTTCTGCAGTAATAAACATAAAAAAATACAACTGATTTGAGAATCTTGCCCTTCTATTAAGTTGGTTTAAATTACATAACTTATAACTTAAGATTTCTTCAACGCTGAATACCTGCAATTTAAAAAACATAAATATAATAATAATAATTATAATAATAATAATGTCCTCCAGACCGATTATCCCTAACTCTCAAAATCCGATGGGACGGCGCAGGACCAACGACTTTACGTGCTTTCCGAGGCACTGGAGTGTACACACTTCCAACTTCCAGACTCCGGGCTGCTACTGAGAATTTTATGTCAGAAAAATCCAATAACTTTTAATCGGCCCGACCTGGGAATTGAACCCAGGACCTCCGGTCCTGCGGCCTTATATCAAGCCACTAGACCAACGAGGCAGTTATATATAAACTATATAAATATATAGTATATATGGAAGGGACCTTGTCGAAAGATACGAAATGTCTCAGGTAATTTCACACCAGCAACTTATAAGAGGAATTTAATATTTTCTTGTATAGAAATAGTAGTTAAAGTTGACACTATAAACCGATGCACCAAACTTTTCGTTTGAAGGATATTAAGTCACATTGCATAACATTTGCTTTTAGTGAAACTAAGTTCACAAAATACAGCAGAATTTTACTTTAAAATTTAAAGTATACTTGTCACGTTTTCGATCGTAACTTTTAAAAATCCCAGTATCTGACGTCACTCCAAATTCGATATGGCGTAAGCGGAGACGAAATTTCGAGAACATTTTTCCTAAATGGAAAAACAATCTCTTAATGTTTTATATGAATGTAAAAGATTAAGTCCCTTTGTACATTTTATACCCGCAAAGGGAATCTAATTTTAAGGGACAGAAAGGTCTCTTAGATAATTGCGGAGTAAGTCTATAGTTTTCAGTTGATTGTTACAAAGGTCAAAGTTGATATGACCACAAGAAATATATTAAAGTGACTTATAAATTGATATTATGTATAATATATTTATGAATATCATACAGTAATAATATATGAAAGGTCAAGTTTAAATATTTGTTAGACATGCGCAGTAACATTCAAGTAAGATAATTTGGCAGATTTGGTTTCTTCTATAAAAAGTAAGACAATCCTAGTATTACTATTAGTTTTAGGATTGATACATGCTTCAGTTAAGGTTTTGTTTTGTCCATGGTCTAACCTAATGAGGTTAAAATTTTTACCACAAGTATGTCATTGTAATTGTTATTGTTGATAGCAAAAAAGGCGTATTTGTTGTACTTCATCCTTAATGTGTTGTCAAATGTCAAATTCCAAAATGTCATCTGAGAATTTACTGAGAGAAAACCGAATAAATTTGTTCGATCTGACACGGCATTTGTATTGAATAAGTTGGATAGGGTAAGCAGCCATATAAGCTGTCCACTATACGTAAGAGACGCTTTATAATAATAATAATGATCGGTTAAATTGTAAGATAAAGATTCAAGGTTACATTTAAAGCTTTAAAGGTTTTTCAGCTTGGTAACCGTCTTTCTGATACTGGATAATATATATATATATATATATATATATATATATATATATATATATAAGCGAAATACCTCTCATCACGAGATCTTCTAAGCTATCTGCCAACATAGACCGAATATACTTAAATTTTATCCAAAATACTTATTTCTTCTTATCAACCCGTGTGAAGTGATTACCTAGTCTCTTTATAAAGATAGTTAACTTGATCCGAAAAAATGGAATATAAAAATTTTGGCTATTTTAGGAAAATACTAATAAGAAAATCGATAATGGCATTAAGGGGAGTTTAAAAAAATATTCTTTGCGTTAAGGATGTATGAACAAATTTACAATGCTTATTCTGTCACGTGAACTTTTACAGACACATCTGTTCAATTATGTAACTTTCTTAAGCTTCAACAAACATCATTAGTGAGTTAACTGTTCTAGTTTAGTTGCAATTCTCATAATCATCATCATCATCATATTCAGCCCACATTAATCCACTGCTGGACTAAGGCCTCCTTACAGGCGCGTCAATTCTCCCGGCCCTGTGCTAATCGCATCCATTGAGCACCCGCCATTTTTCTAAAATCGTTGACCATCGGGCGGCTGGTCTCCCCCAGGCCTTTTTGCTTCTCTAGGCCACCACTCCGACTTTGGTCCACCTTCCGTCTTCCCGTCTGGCCAAATGTCCAGCCCATCTCCACTTTAACCTCGTGATACTTCCCAATATCTTCGACTTTCGTCTTTCGTTGGATTTCCGCGTTTGGTATATGATTAACAAGAGAATTCTCATAATACCATGAAACATATAATTATTAACTGTAGAAACACCAATGCATGTCAATATAACGTAATTCAAAACAAAATCTGGAAATTTACCTCATAGCTGCGAACGGGTGGGGTATAGCACAATGCAAAATTGCTCGCAGATGACATTGTATTTACATATGATTATATGTTTGGCCAATGGTGCATTATGAAAAAGCCGTTTTAATATATAACGAAATGAATTGTGAAGTTCTTTCTCCAGAGTTAGTTAGCTTAGTTTTGTTTTGAATATTTTTATTCCAGTCACGTGCACGTTTTCTACTCAAAAGTGCTGAACAAAATGTCAAAAATTTTAGAAAAGTGCACGTAAACTACACTATTGTTCTAACATTATTGTTCGTTTTTACTCAAATAGCAAAGTTGGCAACTTTTTGAAATTTTTCAGTCACCAAAAATTATATCAAACTTAACTTAATTGCAGAGACTTATGTTAGTAACGTTTGCAATTTACTTTTTGAGTAAAAGTAGTTTTACTGAACGTACACCTTACACGTAAGTATTCCGTTTGTAGTTCTTTGTAATGTGTACTTTAAAAGCGCCGTCTTTTATAGTTGTAAGTAATTTGTTTAACTTTTTTGTAGCATACTCGTAAGTTGTATCTATATCATTAAATGAAAATACGTTTTTTTGTTAACTGAAAAACGTACAATGCCATTATATATAAAACTTATAACAGAAGTGGCGTTTATAAAGAAGGCTTTGGTATTTAACATTATTTTATTATAAGTAGCTGAATTTTTTTGTTTCTCCCACTAAAAAAATAAACTAAATTTAGACTATTGACGTGACAAGCGTGAATAACATTTTTTTAAATAATAATAAGCGTGTTGTTGTATATACAACACGTTATTCACGCTCCATATGGTTTTTCACCATTCCATATGGATGATAGCACATTTTGGGAATGATACGATCGCATTGTGGCTATCTTTTTATTAAATAAAAAATAAAAATAGTGAAATGTCAAAAATCTTTATTCATTGTAGTTGTAAGTTTATATAAGTATTACACCTATTGATTTTCAAGAATCTACCACCGGTTCGGAAAGAAACACCTTAGATCAGAAAACAACTGACGAAAACCCGCTGAGTAAGAAGCTAAGGTTAGGTTTTTTTCTGAACCAATTAGAGGTTTTCAGTTTTATTATTATAAATAAATAATGTTTCTACATTGGATAAAGGAATATGTATAAGTTGCGCTGCCAGCTTAGTTGCGGCGTAATGGGTGACCTCACGCTTAACAACAACGTGAGTAACGTTGTTCTCTCTGAGCCTTGAGAGTTAAATTAATGATCCATTCAGCTTAAACATATGATCCGCGTCAACACTTGTTGTGGTTACAATATATACACGTGTTGTTTGAACTGTATATTAATTTGAAACTTTGTATACTGAGAATACAAGTACATAATCTACTTGATGTAAGTCTCCAGTTGATATAACGTTTTGATATAGTATAAATTTATGGAGCTATGGTTTCCCAATAGATGTTATGTATAGAAAAGAAAAATCTGTGGATTTTTCTTTTGATTAATTTGTATATCAGTAGAGTACAGTAACAGTCTGTTAATGTCCCAGTGCTGGGCTAAGGCCTCCTCCCCCATTTGAGGATAAGGTTTGTAGGTTGGTAGAATACAGATGTGGCATAATTTCAATGAAATTAGATACATGCAGGTTTCCTCACGTTTTTTTCCTTCACCCTCAAGCACAAGATGAATTATAAACACAAATTGAATGAAAATTCAGTGGTGCTTGCCCTGGTTTGAACCCAATCGGTTAAGATTTACGCGCTCTAACCACTAAGCCATCTCGACTATAATTTGTATATTTGACATACTACGTAACTTGAGGCCTAGGTTTGAGCTCTGAGCGGGACCAAATAAATTAATTATTGTTTTTTTATCGAATTATTCTTTTAGTAAGTCATTATTTGAATTACGAAATGTCTTGATCTGATTATTAAAATAATATGTTTAAATAATTTGTATTTCAAAGTAAATGGTGAGAGACAGATGAGCTGAGAGGAAAATATTTGCTATTATTTTCTTTGACTTGTTTGTAATGAAAAACACAATTAGAAATTGTCCGTGCTCAATGTCCATTGTCTTAAAGAAAACTCTTAAAAGTTGAATTATGTTTTGTTAAAGTTATGCGGATTTCGTTCGGAAATGAAATAAGAAAATAAGTCGCCGAGAGCTTCAATTCAAATGAGTGAATGGAGTTCTAAGAAACTTGAGTTTTTCTATAATAAACCAAGAGCTACACAAAGTTAAACAATAAAGGGAAGGGGTGATCTTAACAAGAACACGTAACTGTTTTTGCGAAACCAACTCCAGGTATTATATCGTTTCTTTAACCGTTTCGTCGAGCAAACAAATGTCATGATGTTACTGTTTATGATCGTGTGTGCACATACGCTTTTTGTTTTATCTACATTTGGGTACAAATTAATGTATAAACTTCAACTAAAAGTACGGAAAAAAAATTGTATTTTTCTATTTAGCGTTATATATTCTGCACTGAACTGAAAGGCACATATTGATTATATTGTTATAGTTAATTTTTATTATATATACGTGTTAATTGTATACCATATATTATGTTTACAAATAGACGTGCTTAGAGTGGTTTTTACAATTGGTAGTTATGTTCAAACAAATGAGCTGGTCTTATGGCTAATTAGTCATCTCTTTCTGTACGTAATTTTAAATACATAAAATGGCCTAAAAAGTTATGTATATGGATATAGATTTGCAAAAAAGGGATAAGTATAAAACCGTAGGCGCAGCTGCAAAAGGAATTAGTATATAAAATAAATGTTATTTCTGTTTATTTTCTCAGTACATTATTTTATTTATCGTTATTTTCCGTATGTTAATAATACTTTACTGTATTTATTGGTCCAGTAACTTATTTCTTCTAAATTTTTGAATAAAATAAATATTTATACATAGGAATTATTATATACCTAATAAATTCAATTCATTAGTTCATCATGTCTCATACAGGGCGAATCAATTACGCTTAATTAAGTTGAATAACTCCTAATGAGCTGCGGGAAGATACGTAAGTTGGTTTAATCTTAATATGAATATGAAATTAATCAAATATATTTCGGAAATATCTATTTAAATTGAAAATTAATTGAATTGTGTATCTAAAATAAATTTAATTGATTTTAATTTAATTTATTTCGTTATCAGTAACATTGATCTTCGATATACTTTTTGTATACTTTGATATCACGTGACTATAAAACGCGCTACGTATTTTTATGACGTAATAAAGTTAACGTGAAACATGAGGCGGAAAACTAAAGTAAATACATTTTAAATGAAAGGTAATTAGCTTTATGCCAGATAAAGGCATACATACATATTGTATCTGCAAATGCTATGAGGGAACCAACATATGCGGTATCGTTACAATGAATATAACTTTCTAAGTTTACCTTAATGAGGAATTATTATTTTCATATAATATTGCTGTGTTCCGGTTTGATGTGTGAATGAGCCAGTGTATCTACAAGCAAAAGAGACAACGTCTTATTTCTGTCAAGGAATGGTTAATTTCTGGACAATGGTCTGTCTTTGACAGTTAGCCCATTTGCCAGCGTTCCTAAATTATATAAAAAAACAATTAACTTGATACTATAATGATTATATTTCTTTGTTGTTATGTTATTAAAGATCGAAATTAATTACTATATAAATCACGAGCACATTTAAAAGTGATACGAATGAGACCCCTCCGACCATCCCATAACACAGTTACCCAAGAGGGTAACTGTGTTAAAAGAATTATCTTCCAGACTCAATGTTTCTGATTATCTTCGTTACAGCAGTAAAACTTAATTAGGTATATTTTCTTTGATGATGTATGGTTCATGAATGGCTAATTGGGGTATAATAAATATAATAGTGATGTTTGGTATTTCTACGTCGCATTTTATTTTATTTTTTTGAATTGTCATTGTAAGAAATGTTAACCATAGCTTACATCACCAATGTGCCACCAACCTTGGGAACTAAGATGTTATTTCCCTTGTGCCTGTAATTACAGTAGCTCACTCATCCTTAGCACCGGAACACAACAATAACAAGTACTGCTGTTTTGCGGTAGAATATCTGACGAGTGGGTGGTATCTACCCAGAGTAGCTTGCACAAAGCTCTACCAGTAAAAAATATATTGAGTATACGAATCTAATTACAAATAAATAAATAACGTAATAATTTATATTCATTCGCTATTTTAGTGATTAGAATCTCACATTAACATCTCTCTCACATTAAGATATGAATATCAAAATATATGTAATAGGCAATTAGGCTCTGGCAAGCACTTTTGATTCGTCCTTTGGAACATCATATCAAAATAGTTTTCGAATGTGGCTTTTCCCGTAAGTGCTAGGTTAAAAAAAACCGAATGTCCTTAACTAAAAGTTGGCTTCATACCAAATTTCATCAAAATCAGATCAGTGGTTTAGGCATAACAAATAGACAGACAAACAGAGTTACTTTCCCATATATAATTAGTAAAGATGTAAAGCTATCAAAAATCTTCTTAGCCTGTTATCTCAAATAGATAGTCCAATAGTTATATGTAATGTTAAACATAGTAGTACCCATGCGACGTCCAGGCGGGTTGATACTATCTGAAAGGGTAAAAAGTTTTGCTACGTCCAAGAATAATGTAATAAAAAAAGTTTGAGTTTACATCACGTAATTATATTTCTGCTCAAGTTTGTTTATATATTTTTTTGCGAACAGAGCCGAAGGCGAGCTGCTAGTTCCATACCAGAGAACAAGTTTTTAGTAAACGTACAAATTTTTATACAAATAAAAGTTTTTTAATTTAAAATTCAATTTCGTTATAGAATACTTTTAAGCAGGTGAGTATTGATCTTCAGGAGACTGCCTCGTTGGTCTAGCTCTAGTGGCTAAATGTAAGGCTGCAGACTTCGAGGTCTTAGGTTCAAATACGAGGTTGGGCCAATTTAAAGTTATTGAGTTTCTCTGTCGACAATTATTCTCAGTAGCCCGGAGTCTGGAAGTTGGAAGTGTACACTCCCGTGCCTCGGAAAGCACGTACAGCTGTTGGTTCTGTGCCTAAACATTTTCCGGTCACGTCGGATTTTCGGTACCCAGATGGGTTTGCACAAAGCTCTTCCAAGTATATATATGTACATCAGAAGTGTATGTTTATAAATATTATTTTATTATATAAACGAAATTATATTTTCATTTATTTTACTCGCTAATGGATCGCCATTTGTTGTCGATGTTAAATGTTAAGTTGGTTTTGTAACTTGATAAACATTTGTAACGCTGCTCTCAAAAGATATATATCCCTCAAATTTTGATTTCTATGAAATATTTCGTTTCCTCATTTTCAATATGCGTGGGAAAATAGCCACATCAGCTTGTAGGTAATATCCATGATGTTAAATAGAAGGTGCGCTTTTGTATGTCTATAATACCTTCGACACACGAAAACTTTACAGCTTCTCATTAAAATGAGATTAAATCCGTCGCTCAACGCTTTACACTTCGATCGTGTAGTCTGAACATATTATATTAAATAAAAAATCAAATTATAACTCCATAGTATACTATAGTATCCATAGACGTAATTTTTTTTTAAACTCATACTGGAGATGCAAAGCGATTCAAATAAGTTTTAAGTTTATAATATAGCATATTTTTATCATATCTGATAAAAAATCGTCAGCAGCCCGGAGTCTGGTAGTTGAAATTGTGTATACTTTTTTTAAATTTTATTTTATTTAAAATTTTATTTATTTCATTGACGTGAAAAGCGTGAAAACGTGTGCGTGAAAAATAAGAATATATTATTTTTATTTATTATTTAATTTATCGGATTTTCTTACAAACGTATTTTAGTGGCTGATGGTTAAAAATATATTTTTCCCTTTCTGTCATTATTTATTTGACATTCGAAAGAAGTCATGTCATTGTGAAACTAATCACCCGCTAAATAACTTTCTAAGGCTGATACAAATAATTGTTTTTCATATGTGTCATCTCTTTTATACGGGACTTATCATTGAATTGACGGATGACTATTATTACTATTATTGTATATGTTATTTTAAGCCAGGCTATAACATGGCTTTTTTTGGATTTTGGCTTGATACTGGTCGTGGAATTCGAAGTTCACGATTCGAAAATAAAAAAAGAATAGAATAAAAGGTACAAAAAGTTAATATATATACAATGAATACACTTTAGTGACGACGAAACTATTCGCTAATTCGCTATCCGTGCAGTGACGGAGAAAGAATACATTTCACTGCCCCTTTCCCATGGGTGTCGTAAGAGGCGACTAAGGGATATCATCTGGTGGTAGGATGATAAACATCCGCCTGGCTTGTTACCACCGTACGCATGGTGAAAATCTCGTGAAGTGGCTTGCAGCCGCGTTTCGAGGTCAGCCAGCGTACAGCCAGTGCCCGAGCGAGCATTGCCGCGATGGGTGTTGGTCCAGTGGAGACGACGGCTGAATGCCGGGGGAAACACGCCTCCACACTTTGCCCATCCCTATCGTGGCAATACGTCGCTCGCTTCACGTCTCTTTACGAGGCGTGAAGAGGCATCTTGCGGGCTGGCAAGGCGAGGGCGGCTAGTGCAGAATCTTCTTCCAGACTGTACTGGCCGTCCTCGCGTTTGGACTCTACTACCACTTAACATCAGGTGGAGTAGAGTCATTTGCCCACCCGGCAAATATAAAAAAAAAAAAAAAAAAAAATTATTACTATATACAAAAAATAATTTGACTGACCTTGTCTTTATTTGGTCTCTCCAAAATGTCCAAACCTGAAAAAAAAATAAGAACTATTTTACTTTATTATAAATGCATAATTCATACATATAGGCTTAGTTTCGGCCCGGCCCGTAATCCTCGCTTTGGTCATTAAAAACAGCATTCATATCACAGCCTTTAGTTAGTTTGGTCATTAAAAACTATATCACCAGTTCCTCTGATGAATGATTTCTTACCGGCTTATTTCGACCGCATTTTGTAAGCTTTGTTATAATAATTTAATTCATGTATCTGCGAGATTTCTTTCTTTAAGACAGTTAGAAGGTAAAAATAAGTTGTTATGTCGCAACCCAAGCTTTCAAGTACGAATATACAATTCTTCGTAGAATTATTAAATTTGTCTTCACACTGTAAAGAGTCTTGGAGTAGTAAAAGGGTTACGGGGATGCTATAATTTTATACGGCCCAAGTTTTAATACATAAAATAATGCATTGTATTTGATTTTTTGAATGATTTATTTTCCGTAAATAAAAGCCAAGAAAGATTTATGTTTTTTTGTATGCCTTCGTATTTTTATTTCCACGAAGCATCACAATTCAAATCTCAGGTTAACTAACGATTGTTGAATTTATAAAGTTCGTTGTAAACTATAAAAATAATTTTATATTTAATAGTGTATATGACATATTTTTATATTTGAAATAATTATTAATTTAGTCATATTAATGATTTGTTGACTTCAATTGATTATATATGATAAGTTTAATGCTTATGGTAAAAATATATTACTTTCGGCGAAATGTATTTCGTCATCACTTTTACTGCATTAGATTCAGACGTCGCTATTCCACACGTTTCTACTTTCAAATGTCAATTGCTAGAGGTAAGAGATGATTTTAAATTAGGTCCAAGTTAACTGTCACTTAAGACACGACATCCTTACTGAAATGTCACTTGACGCATGTTAAATTTCAAATAAGCTGAATCAGAGTCGTTAAATTTGAAAATGGTCGTAATTTTGGTTGAATTTCTTAGAATAAATCTCAAAAGTGTCTGTATCATTATTGTCTTCTTTTGATATAGATGAAATGTAATGTAATTTATTTCTCGTAACTCAAAGGTAAAATTTACTGTTAAGTTAATTAAACAATATAAAACCGTTTTACAAAGTATACATTCCTTCGCGAGAGACTGAAATCTATACTAGTTTAACTGTTATATTACTAGATGAAATATTGACCAACAATATTTTTAATACTTAAAAATATTAATATAGTATTACTCTAACTCCTATTTGGATCAGTCGCGGCATTTTCATTGCCGTATTCAAGATCTTTGCTCAATATATTTTATATATATGCACGTTACATGTTGCACGATGATTAACGATTGTCAAAAATCTAACCTATAAACAAGTTCCGAAAGAAATGCCTCAGACCTGAGAAAAACTGCTGTATTAGTTAGTGGTCGTCGGTTGTCGTCAATAATTTGGTTTATAATAAAATATTTTAATAATATTTACATTACTTGAATATTTATATTGCAAATGATTTATGTATCACTATCAATTTTTTAATCCTGAATCTTAGATTGTGATGCTGCCTGGTGATAAAAATGCAGGCACATTAAAATAAAATTAAAACAAATTAAAGATAAGATACACCAAAGGCACGAACAACACGCCTGTGGCAAACCGCGACACTAATTAAAATATGTTGCAAGCCCGTCAGGACAAGTAACCCCATTAATCAATTAATCCAATGCAAAATACAAACTTCATATCGCTGTGTTCCACTTCGAAGTCTGTGTGTGTCTGTATTACAGGCACAATACGTCGTAGATCTCATGGTCGGCAGTGCAATGACAACATGAGGAATGACTGTTATATTACGTCAGTTTTGAACTGTCATTTTGATTTACGCAACTGTTTTTTTTATTAATTAAAGTAATTAAATATCCTTTCAAGTGTTTTTTCGTTCGTTACAGCACCACTACAGAATTAATTTGTTAGTTATTTAAGATGATGGTACCGATTTGTACAACTTCTTTTAAATTAGTTTTATTATAAAAATAAGTGTTAAAAGACACCAAAAAAGAGATGTTTAGACAACCAGTTTATTAAAAAACGCACACTCAATACCATTCGCATCGAATTTTGCAAACAAAATTATATAAAATAAATACTTGAATATAGGTAAACGCCTGTGGTGCTACAAAGTACTTTATTGTGGTGCTTAATATGCGTTCTCGCGAAACAGACGCGGTATATTTTCCACTTACTTTTTATAGCAGATTTCACAATCGCCATGTTTTATTTACGATAGCGTTCTATTCAAAACATTTAATGTTTTAAATAAGGCAATACATAAATTTGATGTTATATCGCTTAATTATTCAATACATTCGTTTTCATTTATATATATTTTAGTCCTGTCTTTGTGTTTGTTATATTTTTTCTTGATAGTGGTAATATTTACATTTAATATAAAATCTATATAGTTAAATATACTTTATTTAATAATTCTCCTTCGGGCACAAATGAATTAAATTTTAAAGTACCCACCGGTTCGCCAATTACCAATCAGTTCTGGCAATTAGATAATTAGTTACGATTTTCTACCAAATTAAATTACATAAGTACGTTAAATACAATTAAATTATTAACAATTATATTATTATTATTGCATTATTTAATTATATATCATAAATTAAAATTATCGAATACTACTTACATTCTTTAGCATCTACACACATTCTTGCGATTTTTTTCTTAGTAATAGAATCAGGAAATAAAAACATAAACTAAAATTTAAGTTCCTATTTAGTTTAAGTTAACAAGATAAAAAAAAAACTAAAACTGCATAAACATTTTATTCAAACGTTGCGCATAGAAACGATGCAATCAAAATTCACCTTGAAATTATAGTCTCATTGAGTCGAAAGAGGTTTTACTTATTTGAAATGTTTGCAATTTTCACGTTTTCTCGTTCATCTACTGAAAAGCTACTATCTTCGATACTGATAAAGATTTCTAGGTCGATCCCTATAACAAACAGACTTATGTAAGGCGAGATTGCTTTGAAAGAGGGTCAAATATATTGCTAGCGGACGTATCATAACTGTTCTTTACAATACGGTTAAAAATGCAAGACGTTCATAGAGTGATATACAAATCATTTATAGTTATTCCATTATTAAAATCTTATGAAACCTCTTTGTTGAATTGGTTGGTGTTCCAAATTTGAATTTTATTTTTGAATAAAAAAAAGATAGTAACATTTTAAGATTAAGAGAAGAAATAGTTAATCATATGACATATCTCGATTTTGTAACATTATATTTTATAATAAACTAGCTACTGTCCCGTCCCAACTTCGCACGAGTAGAATAAGGGTGTACATAAAACTTTTATATTAAAGGATAAACATATTGTGTAATAGCGTGTATTACTATTCGGTAGCGATAGATGGTGTTAATAAAATCTGTCAGTCCTGAATCGCGCTGTCTAGGTTCGCTATTGAATATATATATAGTGAAAGTGATTTTATTAATCTGATCAGACAAAATAAATTATAGTGTTAACAGTGTAAAGCTCTTCCTTTGTTTTATTTACCGTTTGATCCCCCATTATTAGTCATTTTTAATAGGTAGATAAATAAATAAATAAAGAATATTGTATGAAAAATTAAAAAGCTTAGTATTACTTATATAATGACACACATAGGTAAATATCGGTAAATTTTACTCACACAGAGCGATCCTGTAAGAACTAATTTCGTAGCTCACTCTTGAAATTTTGATAATATACTTACTGTTGGTGCCGGTCGGTCCTCGACTAACAATGTTTCATTTAAATGTTATATTTGTTACATTTTAGACAATATCGCATATCACTTTTTGCCATTTTATGAACGTACTCTGAGGTATGTTTCGGATATGATCTTTCAGAATAGATCTATAACTGGTAGGGCTATTCTGCAAGAACAAACTCGAAACTCACACCAGGAAACGGTCGTGAAATGTCAGAAAGTGTTATACGACATTGACCATAATAAATTTAACATTTCAAGAATACACGCATCAAAATAGTGTATCACCTACCACCATACAAGTCACTAGGTAGTTTGTAGGGCTTTGTGCAAGTCCGTCTGGGTAGGTACTCATCAGATATTCTATCGCTAAACAGCAGTACTTAGTATTGTTGCGTTCCGGTTTGAAAGGTGAGTGAGCCAGTGTAACTGCAGGCACAAGGGACATAACATCTTCGTTCCCAAGGTTGGTGGCGCATTGACGATGTAGGAAATTGTTAATATTTCTTACATTGCCAATGTCTATGAGGGGTGCTCACCACTAACCATCAGGGGGCCCACCTGTCAGTCTGCCCACCTAATACAATAACAAAGTATATTCCAACTTAATTAGTACTAAATAGCATAACGTTATAATTTTAAGAATTATTTAATTAATTAATAATTATGTCGCGATGAACCATGAATATCAATTTATACTCGACTGTGTAAAAGTATTCTATAACAAAATTGTATTTTAAATTAAAAAACTTTCATTCGTAGGGAGCTCTTAAAGAATAGCACAATTGTACTAAATATCATTTGTAGTCTGTAAAATAGAAATGTTATATTTTTACAATATTTTACATTTTTCACGCTAACATTTATACAAGCGTATAAATGTTGGCGTGTTTTCACTGGTGGTAGAGCTTTGTGCAAGCTCGTCTAGGTAGGTACCACACACTCATCAGATATTCTACCGCAAAACAGCAGTACTTGGTATTGTTGTGTTCCGGTTTAAAGGTGAGTAAGCCAGTGTAATTACAGGCACAAGAGGCATAAGATCTTAGTTTCCAAGGTTGGTGGCGCATTGGTGAAGTAAGCGATGGTTAACATTTCTTACAATGCCAATGTCTAAGGGCGTTGGTGACCACTTACCATCAGGTGGCCTATATGCTCGTCCACCTTGCTATTCTATAAAAAAAAATCGATTGAAGTCTATATTTAAATTTATAGTATGTATCAGTAATAGTTAGTACACACTCAATTATAGCCGTAACTGTGATAATAATCGTTTTATCAAAAAAAAAGAGGCAAGGAAGAAGGCAAAAAAAATGTTTATTTGGCAGAAACAGGAACGACTCTATTCGATTTTTAAAATTTGTAGCTTTGTAATTTTGTTTCTTCTTTACTTTGCAACATAGTCCTTACTAATATTATTATTATTATTATCAGCTTACCGCCGTCTTACTGGTGGTAGAGCTTTGTGCAAGCTCGTCTGGGTAGGTACCACCCACTCATCAGACATTCTGCAGCAAAACAGCAGTACTTGGTATTGTTGTGTTCCGGTTTGAAGGATGAGTGAGCCAGTGTAATTACCGGCACAAGGGACATAAGATCGTAGTTCCCAAGGTTGGTGGCGCATTGGCGATTTAAGCGATTGGCAACATTTCTTACAATGCCAATGTCTAAGAGCGTTGGTGACCACATACCATCAGGTGGCCCATATGCTCGTCCACCTTCCTTTTCTATAAAAAAAAAAAAGTCCTCTGCTGGACGAAAGCCTCCCCCATAGAACGCCAACCATCCCGATCTTGGGCAGCCCGAATCCATCCATACTAATATTATCAATTATAAATAATATTATCAATGCGAAAGTGAGTTTATTTGTTTGTTAACTAAACAAAACATAACAAATATTAACATCCCGTTATTAATATTTAGCTTATTCGATGAATATAGAAACTTGATTTGAAAATTCAATTGTTTTACTCATATTACAGTCTGTACAATATCAAAGTAATTTGTTTAGTCTATGACAATATTGCCTTAGAGAATTAATTTTAACTTCAATTATAATAATTTTAACATTAACAATATCGCTTACTGTAATATTTATTTTCATAAAACATGACACTTTAATATTTATATAACCAGTATTATATATTTTTATAACCAGCCGTGTATCCTATGAGATACCCCATCGGAATCAAGTGAATTTTCTTAAATTAGCGTTTTTTGGTAACCTTGCCTATACTCCCAATTTCACTTAAATAATATTAAAGAAAAAAATGACTGCTGTTCATTGGTTTTGAGACTCTATATATTCACATCTACAAAATGCTTGACTCGAGAAAACGTGACGAAAATTTGACCATGTGAAAAAGGTGAAGCTGGGAGATAAAGTCTAATTTTGTGAAAGACTGACCTTGGGACGTGTAGGAACGTCGGTTGTCATAACGAACCGAATGAAAGCTTGGCTTGGATTGAAAATAGGATTGGATTCATTCTTCAGAAGCATAAATACCGATTTGCACATTTATATATAATCATACATCACATCATAATATTTAGAATGGAAAACTTTTGTATAAATTTTCATCACCAATTTCATCCTCGTGAGTGATAAATTTGCAAAAACAGTGTAAAAACTGACTTTTACTCCTAAGCAGAAGCCTAAGTTCAAAATTTCATGTTTGAAAATTTCATCTACAATTTTACCCTCTTATCTAATGAATTGTTAAAAACGTCTTTTACTCATAAACAAAAGTCTAAACACCAATTTCCATATTTCCCAAGGTTTTTATCTCATCTCTTATGGGACTAATTTTGAAAAACCTTTTTTAGTGCTCACAGAATGTTTCGAAAGAAATTACTGCGCAAATTTTCATCTTGTTAGACCAATTGGCTTACGCTATACGTCAGCCAGTGCGGGTCAGTCAGGCATTTTAGTAGAAATGTATATATATAAATATATATATATATATATATATATATATATATACATTTAGATTATTTTGTATTTATAAAAAGCTAGTCTTGATAGAGATAGTACTAAATGAATGTGATATATTATCGCTTTATACAATCTACTGCGAATTTTAACTCATAACAATTTAACACATTACATTTATTTAATTGAACAATTAAACTCGGCGGTGAAAATACCACTATAATCATTATTCAATTTGCATTTTAACTTTTACAGAATATGTGACGGGTACATTAATAAATTAATGTATTATATTATATAAACATATATATTATATATACAACAGTCAAAATATTGCCTTTAAGTAATTATATATTATGTTTATGCGTAACCCGTATTATTAGTTTTGGTGCTCCTTTTTAAATTTATTTACTTCATTTATTTTTATGTGATCAGTGTTGTTACGAGTAGCAACGTTAAAATTTAATTATAAACAAAATTCAGAGACAGAGTCGGTCTAATTGTTAGATATAAGGTAGCAGATCTCGAGGTCCTGGTATCAAATCCCAGTTCGGTTCGATTAAAAGTTATCGGGTTTTTCTGTCGACGATTCTTAATAGCAGTCCTTGAGTAGCAGTCTGAAAAATAGAATGTAGACTCCTGTGCCTCAGAAAGCACGTAAAGCTGTGGGTCCTGTGCCTTTGCGGTCGAGTCGAATTGCTGTCCCTTCGAATTATGATAGTAAAGGAATTGTGCCTGTGTTTGTGCTGACCTGCGCAGTTGATGAATGTCTCTTGAGCTTGGCCATCGTGGAAAAGATCAGTCAGAAGGATATCAGAAATAAAATTGATTAGGATTATAATAAATTTATTTTAAAGTAAATTATTACGTTATTTTCTCGGCATGTTATGAGAAAAAGTTTAAATATAAATAATATGTACGGCGTCTAAATTATATAAAAGTTTGTAAGCGAGCGACCACGGAGTTCAAAATAAAATACGTGATCGCAAGTTTTACTTCGGAACTAAAAGTTAAATGTTTCCGATCCTTTCATTTTATTTAAATTCCCTAGAGATCATTGTAACAAACATACGTAAAGCTACTATTTTTCTGAACTGTAAAATTTGAAGGCGTACATATTGGTACAGTGAAAATTAATAGTCTGTAAATGTTCTTCTGGGTTAAACGTGATTTTTTCTTATATTGATGAGAAGGCTTAGAATGTATTCCACCACGCTGCTCTAAAGCGTTTGCACATGCAGGTTTGATATCCCGGGTTTGAACTAAAAGTAGTCATGTAATAATGCAACTAAATGAATCACGTTATTAATATTATTATTATTAAAGTTCCGATTTCATTTATCAGGCAGCGAATGTCAGCGTCAAGATCGCTTCATGACGAAGGCGTTACAAATAAGATACATTTCTCGATAAATAACATGAGATAAACGGGATTTAGTTAAATAATTTTACAAGTGTATCCAACATACTCTTTAAGCGAAGAGAAGGCTTAGCAGGACATCCAGAGGCTGTTGACTTTGTGTTGATTTAGATTTAAATTAGCTGAAATATTTACTCAAGAAGTAAATATATTTTTCGGCGCTGAATCAATTCATTTTTTGTAAGAATATGAAGCACCGGTTATTAAAGTAGCTTTGATCAATAAATGGCTGGTATATTAATTTTTCCGCGACGAAATCATTTTCTCGGAGGAAAATTTACTTTGAATCAAAGAAAGTTTATATGATTCGAGTTATGATTATGTTTCTAGTGATTATATTAACGGTTTAGAAAAAATAAATGTTAGTTACTCAATGTCACTTGTATGTACTCAAAATACCATCAAAACTATAAGCAATGGATTTTCCTTACTGCTTGCTTGATGCAATCATTCCTTGAGAATTCTTTAGCTTGTCCTAAATATCTGGCATCAGGATTGTTGAAGTTTTATTGTTTATGGTATTTATTAGCGCAATTGGCACAACGAAAACCTGCTACAACGATTTTTCTTACTTTTAATCACAATTTAAAGCACGGTCTCTATTCTATTTAGCCACATCTGCCATTGACACATGATTGCGATAATAATGAGCGTAATAACAAAAGACTTAAGGAATAAGATTGAGTAAAATTGTTTCAGTAAAACCTTAAACAATGGAACTATTACTTTGAAAAATCGCTATTTCTCTCTATTATATATGATAATATAGCAGCATATAATAGTTAATATTGTATTGAACGCAACAGTATTTAAGAATATATAATTTTCATACTATGACATACTTTTTTTATAATATGTTATGATAGGTAGTTTGAGTTTGTTTCGTTTTCCAGAAATGATAATATACCTTCGTATAAAATGTGGGTGGAATGAAATTGTACCGTTGACTATTGACCGTTTTTTTATAACATTTTTAAATTTTGTTGTTGTGATATAGATACGTATATCTATTATCAATCTATAATGGAGCGGTATGGCTGTGTGTAAAGTTAAGGCAAAACTTATCCTACGAAATATTTAAGACGTCTACAAAGTATTTTTTATGTAATACATTTTTGAAATGCTCGGCAAGAAATTGTGAACAGATAAGAACTTTTCACATTTTAATATTAAATTTCTACAGTATTACTATAATAGTTTAATAAAAAAAATATCCTTGATAAACACTGTTTAGTTCATAATAATTACGGAATTACAGACACTTTGTTTCGGCGCCATCTAAAAGATTTTTTATCATTGGCGCCAAATCTAAAGCTGAGTTAATCTTCTCTCGGATAATAAAAAGGGTATTGACATCACGGAAATATTCGAAAAATAAGGAGTATTCAAACAATAATATTTATCGTTTAGAGTTTACTTCGTGATAGTGTTTTTATTTAAGCCCACCTGGGCATAAACTTTATCACACATTCTATCGCTATACAAGAATACTTAGTTACGTTGTGCTCAGTTTTAACGTGGGAGTGAGCCATTGTAACTTTTGGCACAAGGGACATAACATCTTAGTTCCCAAGGTAATGTAAGGAATGGTAATGGCAATATAATATAAAACCTTCACGGGCTAAAAAATAATGTAAGAGTTCAGACTTAGTAAATTACCAAAATAAATTACAATAATGCTAAAAATGTTTGTATCTATACTAATATTATAGACCTGGAAATGTTTAAACGCAATAATATAAGTACATAATATATAAATATATCAGTATATAATACAAGGGCTACTCTGATTTATACAAAAAATTAAAAAAAATATCTCATTTTTCATATATATTATTCTAATTTAATATAAATAAACCGTTGAATTTTCGTGAGATTTTTGTTTCGTAATTCGTAAATTGTGTTTATAATTCATTTCGTGCTCGATGGTGTAGAAAAATATTGTGGTTACGTATCTAATTTTACTTCTGATACAAGTATATCCACCAACTCGCATTGGAGTAAATTCACAACTGTTTTATGTGGATTTAGCTAATTAATTAGACGTTAGTCTACAATGATAGTGACGTATTTCTGCTATATTTCGACTACTTTGGCTTGGCCAAAACTAGAACAAGAGGATATTTTATAATACTGTGTTTGAGCACAAGGTCTACTCGTGGTAGGGCTTTGTGCAAGCTCGTCTGGGTAGGTACTACCCACTCATCAGATATTCCACCGCAAAACAGCAGTTTTGGTATTGTTGTGTTCCGATTTGAAGGGTGTTTGAGCCAGTGTAATTACAGGCACAAGGGACATAAAATCTTACGTCCCAAGGTTGGTGGCGCATTGGCGATGTAAGCGATGGTTATGGATGGCATTTCTTACAGTGCCAATGTCTAAGGGCGTTTGGTGACCACTTACCATCAGGTGGCCCGTATGCTCGTCCACTTCTTTTTATATATAAAAAAGGTACAGGCTCTATTTCCTCACATATATAATATCTGATAGGGCTGATATATTATATAATATGGTAAGCTTGACCGAAACCAATTCAGACGAGGACCAAATGCTTCACGTGATTTCCGGGGCACGGAAATGTAACACTACTAATGCGCAATTCCGTATTATATTGAAAATTACGTTACGGTTAAGTGGGATTTTTGACCAATAAAACCATTGCAAAGACCGTTTTCGGAACAGTTCGAAGAGGCTGCGGAATCGTGCTGCAAATATATATAATAGTCTTGTGCTATGCTGTGCTAGTGGTTCGGAGGAGCTCACCTCGGGGGTGGTCGGAAGGTGATCTTGCGCGCCACACTTCTTTGCAGTGCGTAGGTGGTCATCTCGTCTGCCGTCCACCTTCTGGACATCGGAATTACGCGAAGCCCTCGCCTTACGGGTTCATAGCTACACCCTATCTTTTAAGCCCCGGGCGTCGGGGCAGATAATCTAGTTACTAAACCACCCAGCAGTCATACTATACAATACAATATATTTACGAAGTCACCAATATTGGAACGATATTCATATTTAAGAAAATGAAACTGAAATGGGACGAAAGTTCGAAATAATTTGAAATTTTAATACGCTCGGGCTGTGGGAAATATCGATTTAATGTGAACTTTATTAAACATGAATAGCAAGTTAACTCATAAAGATGGTCTCTGTTGGCATTTCTACGTTAACTTTACTAGTTAAATTAAATATAGATATTAAAATTTTATACGAAAAGTCCATTACACTGATAAAACTGATGTTTTTTTAAGGTGTGTATCAAAAAAACTTAAATAAGCTAAAACTAAAATTAAAACTTAAACTAATATTTTAGTTTTAGTTTTATAAACACGTATTTTTATATAAAATAAGTAAGAGATGGACAATTCGGCCCTCTGATGTCATTCGGCCATCTGAGTGTCACCACATGAATATCTAATGAGTGGGTGGTACCTACCCAGAGGGGCATATAGTATAAGTATAAGCACGTGCAGATTGAAAATAACTTACAAACTGACTCTATGACCTTTTCACGTACATTTATCAGCAAGATTTTTTTAATTCTTAAAAAAAATCTTGCTTAATGCTTAATTAATATTTTACAGTGTTCTATTTTTCACTGTTTTCATACATTCTTGTATAAAAGTTAACAATTAAGTTTAGTTATGACATAACGGTATATGTTGACAAAATATCTGTTCAGTTCTGATCCGAATAAATATAGATTAGTCAAAGTATGATTAGAATTGGGACTATATCACTCACGGTCATCTAATCCCAAACTAAGCAGAGCTTGTACTATGGAAACCAGACAACTGATATACTACACATACTACTTTTCTTTTGTAAATACATACTTACATAGATAATTGCACCCAAACTCAGAACAAACAGACATGTTCATGCACACAAATGTCTGTCCTGGGTGGGAATCGAACCCACAACCTTCGGCGTGAAAGGCTACCAACCACGCCAACCGGCTCGTCAAATTGAATCGAGAACGTATCGTAATCATAATAGATTAGTAGAATTGTCCCCATGATTGTTTATCCACGATTGGCTTCAGACGAAATAACTCCTCAACATATTTTAGCTTTTTTATAAAAATGTTAGTTTAATATTAATATATTTTTTTATATCCAACTGCTTTAAAAAATTGTATTTTTTGTTATTAATAAAAAAAGACAAGTTATAAAAAAATACAACATAAACTTCTATTGGATACGAAATTAAAAAGTTTCATCACTCAGAATATTTAACATATAATATACTTTTAAACCAGTATTTTAAACATTTATATCAATTTAACAGAATTTATCATTTAATTAATTAGAAAAAGACGCAAACGTTGATTAGGCGTTGTAATATAATCTAAGTTATTGACCTCTCTTAAGGAAACTGATAAATAATTGTTATAAATGACTTGACATAATTAATAATCTATCACATCTGCTTACTATAAAAAAACTAGAAGCTGATAAAGATGAAATATAAATTGAATAAGTTCGTAATAAATTTAAGCGTTTTTAAAGACAATTTCAACAAATCCTTCGTAGAGTCTCGTCATCATAACGATTATTATCAACGTTGATAAAACTAATAAATGTTTTGATAAATGTTACAAGTATGTTCATTGTTTTGATTAATTAGTGCTTTTAATATATCTTATAGTGAATAAGTTGAAGTTAAACTGCATTAGGAGAAATTCTGCCAGATGTGTTAACGCTAATCCGTATTGGAGCAGCGTGGTGGAATAAGCTCTGAACCATTTCCCTCAAGTAAAGAATCCCTCCCTTAAAACAGCCGGAGCCGGTTGTTACTTTAGTTAATAAAACTTATTTTAAATGAAGAATTAGAGAATGCCTACTAAATTTTTTTTTAAATTAAAGAGCGAAAGAAAGTTGATTTTTATTTATTTTTCTACGTCAATTTCCTGTTTTCACATAGAAAGTTATACGAGTGCGACATATTTCATAATGAAAGTCATACAGATAAGTTTATATTAAAGTCAGATTATCCGTGTCATTCATACCCATTCATGGCACTTCCATTGATGTTTTGCGCAAGGATTAATCTGATAAGGATATTAATAACGCAGTAATCACAAATTTGGGTGATTAGACAGCTAATGGGATGAAGCGATGGAAGTTGATTGTCCAATAATTCTGGTAAGCTTATAAGCAAAATATTTGCATCTTTTTTTTTCACACTAAAAATGTTGGTTGGTAATTTGTATTATAATAGGTTTCAAATTAAACAACAACCAACCATCGACTAAAAGGAAAATAGATATTTTAATTATTTTTCTACTTTCTTTTTTAACGAATAATTTTTATTTTGTCGCACTATCTATTATCTATTCCAATCTCATAAGGAATATACAGATAAGAAAAAACTGACTTCGAATTGAGATCATAAATAAAATCTATGGTATTTTATGATATCTTATGGACTCGCGAAAAAAAAGCGTTTTGAATGTTGGCGATCTTCTAATCTGAATGATGTAAATAAAATTAAAGTACATATATGTAGTAAAAGTGAAATAGTATCCTATTATAAATAAAGATATATGAATCATGAACGGTTTATGATGTATAATTTATCAGAGCTATTAGCATAAAAAGCATGGAATATGTAAATTTATGATGGCTATACATATCTTGTGTCGCAGTAGATAAACACATCGGCCTCGTTGGTGTAGCAACTAGGATGTAACGGCGTTTAGGACTGTATCTTCCTTCTGTGAGACCGTCATGAACCAGAAGACGGGGGAACATGAACGGCAGCTGCATAAAAATAGTAGCCTGCATAAGGCTATAGATCCCGACGTCAAGGGCCCAATCAATCAGGTCAATGAATATTTAATACTAGATTCAATTGTACCAGCACACGAACATACTTGATGCTAATTTATCTCTCTCAATCTGTTATATGGATCTAATTTTAAATTCAGAAATTCGAATATTTTGTCTTAACAATATTAAGTAATTTTGTAAAATGGTACGAAGTCACACGACAACATTGCTTATGGATTACTGACGTACAACAAGCAAGCTATGTGTGTAATACCATTATTTTTTCATTCATTATACCTTTGATGTGTGAAAGGCCTTTGCATTACAGTGTCTGAAGTTACTTTATCTGAGTGAAATAAAAAAAAAAACCTCTTCATAATGTAGCCTGGGCGAGAAACCTAGCTTGACCTATCTTGACTCGGTTCCAATATAATTAGTTGTATTATTTTTGTGAATAAATTGCGTCTCAAGGTAATCACGTATATAAATAAACTTAAAAGCAAAACCTTACGTAAATACTAAATTTTAGTCAAATCGTTAGAACCGCTTTAGGGATACACGAAGCCCATTGATATATTAAATACAAAAAATGCTTATTTTATTATAAAATATCGCGAAGGTTTCAACAATTAGCGATGCGTTGTCTTTGGCATTGCGTAAAAGTGTTTTTTTTTTATTTTTTTAATTAATTAATTAATTTTCAGCATTTTAATAACGAAAATGACAATACAGTATAGAGTAAATTATACTTAAAAAATTATAAAATTATGTGAGTGTTACGACAATTAAAAAAGTACTTTCATTATAAGTTGCCCTAAGTAATTTGGTCAGTAACTATTACAGTCAAGAATAGTCACATTTTTAATTATCGGTCAATTTTCAACCTTCTTAAGATGCATTAAGGTGGAGTTTTATTTTACCTTTCTCGATTTTCTTAATAAATTATGGTAAAAAATTATTTCTGTAACAAATCGCTTCTTTAAGGAAAAGACCAGTAAAGTCCTCTAGAAATATGACGTTCTTAAATTTTGGTTTTGAAAAATGACATCGAGTTTCCGCAATTGTAGGATATATATTAAGAAAAAATATTCGACTACGCAGTCCGCACTTGTAGGATATATATTTAAAAAAAAAGATTCGACTACGCAGTCAATCGTAAAAACCCATACAATAGTAAGCATAGCTCATTTTATAATATTGTGTATTTAATTCGCCGTAACACATTCGAGTGACGTCATAAGTTTGTTTGAAAACATAATGTATTTAAAATATTCGTACAACCAAAGTCGTCTAATTATTCAAACCGTTCATTTTACCAAATTATATACTAGCGCGAACATCGTCAAATGTATAAGTTCGCTCAAACCAACATTAAAAACTTGACAAGGATAACGGCGGTGGTTTCTTAGCATCCAAAGTATTCAACACTATGAAAATAAACCTTATTAAAATGAATTTTAGGTGCATTTCACATTGTTAGATATTTACGACATAATATGTAATATTTCTGACAACAGAAGTGTAATAGAACGAAGTAGCGAAATATCTCTTCGCTTTGAGCAGGACAGCATTGCCGAGTCTTTTGTATTATGCCCATGTTTGCAATCAAAATTTATGAGACGTCTTCTGGTTGAAAAATACGAAGTTAATAAACCTTATTTTTTAAAAATAATTCAATTTGTCAAAATATGTAACACAATGTATTTACGAGTATCTATCTAGACAATTATTTTAATAAAATAACAATTTCTTTAGGCATATGTATCGCTTTAAAAAACTTCAACATTCATAAATGAATGTATGTTAAAATAGAAGAAGTCCATAATAAATCATAACTCGATTCACGCTAAAAGCTATATACGTATATAGACGTTACACAGTATTCTACCGCCAGATAATACAGTTTATTCATCCTTCCTATAATAGGGTGTGTTGTATGAAAATAGTAAGCCGTTTGCGTATGAGAGATCTTAATTAAGAAAACGATGTTGAGGCTCTGTTTATTTTTATGGGCTTACACACAAATTTAATAGAACATAAGATTGTTTTGATATAATATTAAACAATGTTGAATCACTGGAATATTACAAACAATTATAAAAATAAGTTCTAATGGAATACCACTAGGTGGCAACGAATTTCTCTAGGTGGTAGGGCTTTGTGCAATTACTCGTATGGGTACCACCCACTCATCAAAAATTCTACTACTAAACGGCAATACTTAGTATTGTTGCGTTCCAATTTGAAGGTTGTTTAACTACAGGCAAAAGGGACGTAACATCTTCGTTCCCAAGGTTGGTGACGCTTTGGCGGTTAATACATTCTTACATTGCCAATGTCTATGGGCGGTGGTGTCCACTTAACATTGGGTGGCCCATTTGCCCGTCCGCCTAACTATAACATAAAAAACCACATTTAAAAATTTATCAGTTTCAATACTTAGAGTCTGTGATGAAATTGTGACTAAGAATAACTTAATGTTTTATTTTCAAAGCAAATTTTATTTGTTTTTTTTTGTTTTCGATAAATATGAAGAGATTCCCAAGTAGTTTAAATAAGTGTCAAAATATGTTGATGCGATGTCTTAAGAAAAGTATTTTGAGAAAATGTGTCCCTAATTATAAAATGCTTTGAAAGCGCAGAGGACAAACATAAAAATCATTTAATTTTAATTATATAGAAGATAAATAATTTATTAACAAAAAATAATTATACTTAACTCACATAAAATTTTATAACAATAATAATTACGCATTTACGTAGTTATAATTTTTAACAAGCTATTAATTATTATTAATGATATACCAATATTGGATAAATTGGCAATTACGACTCACATTTATGTTTAAACAGCTTATTTACTTAATAAATCATTATTTTCACTAAGTGTTTTCACATGAGATTTACATTACAATGGCACGTTAGCAGAAAAAAGTCCAAGTCGGGTTCTAACGACTGCTCACTAATTACGCAGTCGGTTTGCAGTTTTCTATGTAGTTACGTCGACCGCACAAAAGCTGCGTCAAAATTGCAATTTTGCAGATGACGTCCAGTTGTTATGCGGACCGTATACCGATATTATATATGTAAAAAGGAGGTCACAAGGAGCTTCAATGAACTGAGATAAAATAAATCAAAAACTATCAATGTGACCATCCTTTGGATGAGTCACGCATCATGATGACGATCCTCCTAACCGATTTCGACCACGCCAACCCCGATTGGGTTTCGTTAAATATAGTAACATTAACTGAATGAAGTATCAAAAGATCCATTAATCGTAATAGTCAAGCAATCTTGTTACAAACTTAATAATCCTCCGAATAATCTTAAATTTGATTTAGTATTCGATCGAAAATAATAATTAATTTATAACGAATGAAATTAGTAAAGAAAACTAAATAGCCGGTATAATTACATTAGTATATTTTTATATAGGATCATTATTTTTGTGTATATAAAATATGGTTTTATACCCAGAAGCAAGACCGTTACAAAGAACATGACTTTAATTTCAAATTAAACATATTGTCGAAAGAATTTTATTTTAATTGTAAATAAGCACCATCATAGCACCACTCTGCAACTGAAACAGGTTGTTTTTTTTGGGTTCTCGTATCTGTGATCTGTCTCGTATCTGGGTATCTGTGATCTGTCTGAATGACAGGTGTATGATTTCACAATGGCGGCTTATTTTAAAACATACAATAAAGTTTATTGGTGGTAGGGCAACTAACATAAAGTATATTATTGAATTAGATACGTATATATCACTGGTGATAGAGCTTTGTGCAAGCTCGTCTGGGTAGGTACCACCTACTAATCAGATATTCTACCGCAAAACAGCAGTACTTGGTATTGTTGTGTTCCGGTTTGAAGTGTAATTACAGACACAAGGGACATAAAATCTTAGGTCCCAAGGTTGGTGGCGCTATTGCTATGTAATTGGTGGTTGACCTTTCTTACAATGCCAATGTCTAAGGGCATTGGTGACCACAAAGCCTTGCACAAAGCCCTACCACTAGTATAGCGCTGTAAGAAATATTAATCATTCCTTACATTCTCAATGCGTCATCGCCATGGGAATTAAGATGTTCCTTGTGCCTATTGTTACACTGGCTCACTCATCCTACAAAGACCTAGGACCAAGTAAAATTATTTAAATTTACTCGTTATCTCGTGATCCTTATATAATGTGTGCACATTATATAAAAGAAAAACATCTATACTTTAAACCATGCCAGCCTTGTTATTTACCATGATTTTTTTTTATATTTGTCGGGAGGGCAAATGACTCTACTCCACCTGATGTTAAGTGGTAGTAGAGTCCAAACGCGACGACGGCCAGAACAGACGGGAAGAAGATTCTGCACTAGCTCGCCTTGCCGGCCCGCAAGATGCCTCTTCACGCCTCGTTTGAAGGAACCCGGGTCGTAAGAGGAGGGGAACACGTGAGCTGGTAAGGAATTCCATTTTTTGGAAGTGCGACAAAGAAAGGAGTTGCCAAATTTCTTTGTGCGCGATGGAATTGATGTCACAGTTAGTCGGTGACATCGAGAGCCAGCACGCGTAGACTTGCAATGACTTGCGCGTATGATTGCATCCAGGCAACCTTTATTAAAATATTAAGGGAAGAACAATCACATTGCCAGTATCGTTACTCTATTGATACTACATAATTTCCGAAAAAAAACCTCTGTTATTCCAAATCAAATTTTGAATCTGACATAAAACCTTTCATACGCCGTATACGCCATTATTTTTTATTTAAATATGGAACAAAGTAATCGTTCAGGCATAGTAAGAGTATTACACGATACGAGCTGCCATAAGGTGGATACTATTGGTAATCATCGTGCTACCGTTTTATCAGCAAACGGTGTAACCATGGTTTTGTGTGTGACGTAAACAGGGGTTTTCAACTAATTAACAATTTGAAATTAACAAATTTATACCGTTTTAATTAGGAAGATGTCTCCAAGAATAATCAAAGGGGTAGCTTCCCTTTGTATGGGTTTATTTGATTTTTATTGAATAACGTTGAATGAGAGAAAATTATACACGCCATTGTATATAAGCCCTTTGTACTGAATACAAATAAAATACTATGTAAATGACGGATTTACATACAAAAGGAACATTTATGACTCAGTTCTGCAAACGTATCTTAATAATAAATTAATAATGAGAGAATGAATCTTAATATGATAATAATTTATACAAATTGGAAATTTAGTTTATTTAAATAAAATATTTGTCAAAAATTTCAACTTTATGGAGAGAAAATGGGAGGGATAACTTTGTATAAATTTATTTTAGCCGTGAAAGTGTAATAGACATACTTTCACATTTATTAGTCAGATCCTAGAAGATTTTCTAAATTATTTACATTAAATAAAATAACGTTACGGATCGTTAACCCAACACTTCCAACACACCCAACACTGGATGAAACCAGCAGAGAATATTAACAATTGACTGACGTCACTATAGAAACATCAAATGGTTCCGTTATTGAGAGGAGGATTGATTAACAACTTGGTGAGGCGATATGCAAATTGAGGACAAAATAGGTTATTGATTGCGCATATTGCAATCACACACCATCTGTCGAGATTATCGCATTTGTTAAGTATATTAAACGAAATTTTAAATTTTTAAATTGTAATTACAAAACCATAACTCTAAATTACTTCGATAATGATCTCTAGGTTGATGTAATCAATTCATGGAAATCCTGATGATATATCCTTCGATATACGAGTACTACATTTTCATATAAATATTGTATATAAATTAAAACGGAATTCACCCTCCACGTTCTGACATGGGAAATTGTCAACTTCTGTCAACTGTCGTCTAAGAATAAGACACGTTCACAGAAGTTTAGTTAGTTAGAGCATCAATGGTGACAAGAACCCTATAATTATTTAATTATATTATATAATATAATTTTATTATATTATATAATTATATTATATAATTTATTTTGCTATTAAAATAACGTCTTAGATTAAAGATCCAAGAGTCACATTTTTTTCACGAAAATCCGTGCACAATATACAATGGGAATCTTAGATAAAAACTTAAAAACTTTTTTAATCTGTAAAATGTATTCCGACAATTTAACTTTATTTTTTTTTATTAAGAGTTTGACGTTATTGCATACCAGTGACTGTACCTGATACAGCAAGACGTACCTTCTTTTACTCGTTCAAGATCAGCCATTGCATACTTATGAGGAATGGGATTGTACTTACTATTAGCTCTGAACTACTACTAAACATTTCTTGACAGATTATTTACTTTAGATTCTATAATCCACTATTAATTATTTATTTTTACAAAGGATTAGGAACAGATATGATTTCCATATTTAAAACGATATAAATGTGTTATAGTTTGCTGGTATTGTTCAACAAAGAATGAAAACGAAATAGGATTATTTGTACGAGTTTTATTTTTAAAACTTAAGCCAAAAACAATATTGCTCCCGAAACGAATATAGTCGACACTACGTCATGAGACTTATCTATTCAATCTATAGCATTAAGCAAAATTGCATAGTCATATTTTTCAAATTCTTATAGATATCAACAAGATAAATAACTTCATAAAAATACGACAAGTACAAAATCGCAAGCTGATATAAAACTAATTTCAAATTGCATCAAAGGCTTTACGTCTTTATCCCGAAATATATCGATCAAATACAGCACTTTAATATATCAGAGATAAGCCACAAATGATGTCACGTGTTTACGGCATAGTTACATCAGCGTGTACATGTAGATATGAGTGAAAATCAACTTTATATTTTAACCGAGATAGCGGGAAAAGATATCGTGCAAGCGCATCTAGGTACGTATCACCAACTTCCCAGTTGCCCTTTAACAAATATAGATACTTTGTATTTAATTGACGTGTTTTTGTTTCAGGGTGAAAACAATAGTAAAAAACAAAACTGTCTCTAAGTGTTTCCAACCTAGGTAAACAATTTCAGGATTTCGGAAGGGATTTCAGGTCGAATCTTCTGTTAAAAATCACGTTCTACTCACTGGGTCAGTTCGGCTCCGAGTGAATGAGATAATTATAGGAATAAGAAATATAATATTATAGTGTAAGAGCAAGATACAAGAATGATTTTTCACTTATAATGAAAATATCTAAGAGCGAATCTGATTATTTACAATCAAATCATCAGTGCATTTTTCCTCATTTTTTTCAGTAAAACGCGATCTCTATGGAATTTAAATTCATTTTTCTTTCTTTGTTGTGAAACTGGCAGATTATTTGCTTTGTCAGTTATCACCTTTGTCGTACGTCACAGTGGAATATTAAAACCGATGCATTTTTTTAAATTGTAAAACGTATTCTACGTGTCTGCAATTAAACTTTACATAGATCTGTATTCACGCTGTGTCGATACATTAAAAACTCGTACAACGATATTCATGCTTAGAATCCAACAAATAAGTGTGATTTGTTTTTTTAAATTACGTAATAGTGTTTACGATATTACATGATAAAAATTGAAGCGATATTCTATTTACAAATACGTTCGCACTAATCTCGGAAAGTGCTAAATGGATTTGGTTTCAAGGTCAAATAAAATTTCCGTTCCACCTTACATTATATATAATGTAAGGTAAAACGTGTGGTAAAACTTATACAAACTTTAAAGATTATAATCGTCTATATCTATTATAACGGTCCTCAAAATTTTATAGTGACATACGTAAATGTATGAATAATGTATAATGTTAAAAACCACGGTCTAATTTGAGAGCGAATGCCGCACGTTTATTGGTTTATTTAGACTATATTCACTAATCCACTTTTCGTATTGGACGATCGGCATGATCGAATTATTAATTCAGTAAGACCACATTTGAGCGTGACGTATATTCCAATGTTTAAATTAAACCTTTCAACTACTTAAAAAAAGACCTAGCTATTGATTACCTATATTTTATTTTAAATAACAATTGAAAAGCGAATCTTTTAACAAAATAAAGTATTAGTTTTAAAAATTCAGTGTTTATTTCATTTATTTATTTTATCACATATGCAATATGCTGTTACGCAAAAGGATTTAATTAAGTTACTAAAATTAGCCGTCGGATGTGACGGATAAAGTGCACTAATAATTATTTAGCTGGTATACATTGTGCATCTATCCGAGTACCCGAAGCGAAGCGATGTGTCCACTCACAAATTTATAATGCTCGAAAAAAGGGGGGACAGACAGATACTGAACTGTTTTGCCTTTACTTATCTATGTATATATAGATGAATGTTTGTAGAATCTGTTTGAGATAAATAGACTTGACCTTGACCGATTAATAAGAAAGTTGGCATATATATGGCATGTCAAGGAACTTTGCTTACCACAATGAAAATTGGTATACATTTGACGGAGAATATTTTAGCGTAAAGCGTATTGAATAATTGTTTACAAAAAAAAAAACGAAAGAGACAATGCAATGCATCCAGGGCATTGGCCAGCGATACAAATTTATAATACTTAAAGTTTTTTTTTTAATTTTTTAATAAAGAATATTGCCAGAAATTAAAAATAATCGGTGCTTAAACAAAAGACCTTTACATTTTTAAATTGATATAATTATAAATATGTGTTAATGAAGTTTGTAAATAAGGCTCGTTTATGGTTATATACTTGTTCACCTTTGGGCGGTTGTGTGACCCAAGAGTCAGTTAATTAGCTTAAAGATTGAGAAATACATTGAAAGATAATAACGTAAGCGAATGTTATACAATGTTACACTGTACTCTGAATAAGAGTTAATATTTTCTTATGATAAAAAAATACTCTTTTTAGAAACAACCGATCCCTTCTTTATATACATAAGTCAACTGAATAAGCTTTTCCTTATATGTTTTCTATGTCTGTAATCATACTAATTCACTTACTCATGATACCGAAATACAGCAATACAAAGTATTAATGATTGGCGGTAGACAAACTCACGAGTACACGTTACGTACTTTCGGTTGGGTTTACACAAAACCAGGTATCATTGTAATACAAAAATATTTATTAATAATTAGATCATAACGATACATACTAGTTTAGGTTAATGTCAAAATTCACTTATATGTTTTGTTATTTGAGTAAATGATTTGTTTTTTTTTTTCGTAAAATAGAACAACAACTTTTATTTAAATGTTAAGTAGCCTATAATTTTTATATGTTTTATAATATATTATTATAGACTCAATAAGAATATGTATTTCTTAATATTATATATCATTGACTTCCTAATAAATAAATAAGATTGGCTTGATATGACAACAATTAAATATTTTCACAACGAGTACAACAATTAGTTTCTTTATCTACAAAAAAGAAGAAAAGGTGAGAAAGATGCGAGTATAAATGTATAAATTAAAGATTATAAGAAAGATGAAGTAAGTATAAATTATAATGTGAAACATTTGTGTTTTGCACAACTTACTTAATTGACGCAAATACGTATTGCGTTAATTTATACAAATAATTTCTTGCTCTTAGGTAATTGAAAAACCCATTGGACTTTATAAATACTCTTATCTTGATAAAGAGGACAGATCAGATGATGATGATCTCAAGAGAGTTGAGCCAACTGCCGAGGCGATGCCGATGTTATTATAGTGCAAAAGTTAGTGCGCAAACACATGGGGTTTCTACCTAGGACCTCTTGATTTGCAGTCTTCTCTAGCCACTAGACCAGCGAGGCAGTTTTACTACAACTTACATATTATTCTTAAGTTTTATGATAATTCAATTGAAATTATACTTGTACTTTAAAATAATATACAAAGTTCAAGACTCCGTAAAATTTATTCATTCAAAGTTCTTTTAAAATAATTTTAAATGTAAAGATGCAAAATGATGGAATACGCTCAGCTTCCGAGATCTTGTTACGAATATAAAATAAATAAATCTTGTTTATCAATTTAAGAATATTTCAACGGTATATACATTAAAATTTTAGCTCGCTATGAAGCTTGAAATTATCTTAACAGAGCTTAAAATTTAATTTTAAAAGATTGGATTTTTTTGTTATCCTGGCTCTCTTCATCTGTCAGTGCCACAGATGCCGACTGCAGTGAAAATATTAACTATTTTATTTATATAAGTTACCATCAAGCTCATAGTATTGTCATGGATATTATGAAGATTTTTTATATAATTTAATAATAATAATAATTCTCCTATTAAATTCCCGTAGCATATAATATACGCAATGTCCAAATTCCCTTTGATTACACCGGCTCATTTATTTACCAAAAATTTGATATTAAACAATTTGTGAAGCATTTCGAAATCAAATATAATGAAATAGCCGCATATTACGCGGCCTTTAATATTGTTATAATATGAATTTCTAATATTTTTTTATAGAATATGATGAGCATATGGGCCACCTGGAGGTAAGTGGTCACCAACGCCTTTAGACATTGGCACTGTAAGAAATGCCAACTATCGCTTACATAGCCAATGCGCCACCAACCTTGGGAACTAAGATTGTATGTCCCTTGTGCCTGTAATAACACTGGCTCACTCACCCTTCAAACCGGAACACAACAATATCAAGTACTGCTGTTTTGCGGTAGAATATCTGATTAGTGGGTGGTACCTACCCAGGCGAGCTTGCACAAAGCCTTACCACCAGCAAAAAAATTAATTTCATCGATGTTATGTCTGTCTAGGTATATTAGTATATACAAATTTATAGTTATATTACTGGTCGTAGGATGCTTCGTGCAGGCTCGGTCTGTGTGGAAATCATACAATCATCATTAATCGTCCTTCCGATAGACATAAATAATTTAGTATTGCTGTAGTGGTATAAATCGTTCTACCCAAAATTTATGCTATTTAATTTTGTGCAAAAAGACTTAAGGTATATTTTGTTTGTTTCCTTTTTACTGTTTAACGTAAAAACTACGTAACATGCATATTTCATATTATTTTAGTTAGTATTTTCTGGATATAGGTTATAATGAATGTAAATGTGTTATGTTTTTTTAAAGATATTATAACTTAATATGCCGTACTCAAGTAAGTAAAATCTTTATACAATCACTTTGTATAAAGATTTGTTCGTCTCCAAAATGTCTGCGATAGTATAATACTTATCTTTTACTGATAACCGACTAGATAACAAATAAACCATTTTTTTTTGAGAATAAGATGAAGAATAATGATGATAGAAGATAAGAAATGACAATTATTATCAAATATATTATTTTTAAAATTTTTATGAAGATAAATATTATATATTTTGAAATGACAATCATTAACAAATATATTATTTTTAAATATTTTATGAAGATAAATATTACATTTTATATTTTGAAATTTCAAGCAAAAGTTGTATGAATTAGTAGCGAATAGATCGGTTATGTTTCTCTCTCTGATTAATTAAAAAAGCATGTTATAAAATCTTTATTAATTTACTTGTACGAAATCAGAATAAGTAGCTAGCTAGTAGCTAATAAAGTACAACTTAAATTTTGACGATCATTTTATATTATTATTTAACGAATCATCGCGATAATTATAATTTATTGCCAAAAAAAGTCAATAACGATGATGAATAGCGTAAATTGGAACGCAATAAAAAAAAACTAATGTCGTAGATATAAAACAAATTCCAGCGATAAAACAATCAAAAGCCAAGGGTCGAGTTAGACTTACGATTTCATTGGAGACGATAAATAATATAAAACAGCAATTCAACAGTGACTTACGTCTTTAGATATTTTCAGCACGTCTGTACGTGCTGTTACAATATGATATAAATAAAAATGATTCTTCAGCGCATGAATCTTACGTATTAATAGGTGTTTTTTAAATAATTTGTTTTACCTTATAATGACCCGCCACTGAGCAAACGGAAATTCTCTTAAGGAAAATGCCATATACCTTATTGCAACATGCTCTAATGACAATATACAACGAAATGAATTTCTTACAATATATACAGTTTTCCTCACAATGTTTTCTTCACACGAGAATTATAATCACAAATAAGAACTTTAAGGCTCAATAATGCTTGTCTAAATTTAAATCTACAATCTCAATACTTAATACTTGTTCTATCCACTGGGCCATCTAGGCTTTTAATCAGCACAGTGTTACAACATTGTTATTATTAGTGGTATAATAAGTCGGTTATTAAATGTGATTTTATGGTTTCATTCTGAGGCATTATGATACTTTTTGGTAATTTTATTCCTCTGTCTGTAGTCAATAAGCGTGATTTTGTTCCATTTACCTTTACCTGTTGGAAAGTGTTGATAAAATCTTGCAACGGAATTTTAAATAACTTCAACTCAATGTGCTGAAATTTCGCACAATTTTTTTGTGATTGTACAGTTTGTACGGTAAAATAAATCTTGTGTTTAATAATGAAATGGTTTTTACTTAGAATTATTAAATTCCGAAAATTAGAACTATTTAATCGTTTTAAAGTTAAACGTCATTAATAAATGTGAAAAAATACATCATGGTTTGATTTTCAATCTTGTAACATAGCGTTAACCATTTTGTGGTTAGCCCATTTTGTTAGTAAAATAAATCCCAAAAAAAAGCAAATCTACCAAAAAGATTATTTATTTTTAATTGAGATTGAATTTGTATTATTTTATAAAAAGGTAGGCGGACTGAAAAATAGGCCGCTTGATGGTAGGTGGTCACCGACTTCAGATAAATTGGCGCCTTAAGAAACATAAGCCATTCCTTACATCACCTAACCTTGGATCAAACAAAAACGCAGCAATACCATGTATTGCTTTTTGACGGTAAAATATGTGATGAGTGGGTAATACCCAGAGGATCTTCAAGAAGCGCTACCACCAAGTGTGACAAAGGCTCACAATATCAAGCTATGTAAGACTTAAAATAATATATGTAATTTAATAATAAAAACTTGTGTCCTGTTGCAAACTGTTTCACAACCCGCAATTTCTCACACAATTTATAAGAAGTTATCGTTGCAATTGTAAAATTACTCTTGTTATTACTCACTTGTAGAATTCAGTAATTAAAAAATATTAGCTATATATTTAAATTATATTATAAAACTAATATTTTGACGAGGATTTTTTTTTCCAGAATTGGAATACCAACTGTTTTTTTTTTATAAATATAGACTTTTCATTTTCATGAATATTCGACATAATATTCATTTAGTTATATTTCATTTTGTTTTATATAAATGTACAAAAATATAATAAATTCTTTAAAATGTGTTTTCGTTTCAAATGAATTATTTATGTATATTGTCGTTTTAAGTATTCTCATTTTATTTTTAAACAAACTTCAGAATATTTTAAAATGGAAAATTTATAATATTACTCACCAAAAACTTTGTGTTCATAAAATAGCACTCACAAAACAATCCCGTACTTAATTCAGTGGAAATAAAAAAATGCAACAATAAAGTTCCTTTTTTAAAATTTACGCAACATACGTATTTTCGCGGGAAGGAGAAGACTGCGAATCGTGTCGTGTATTCACGGCGATGGTCCGAATGAGACTGGCCTGTCTACAATTGATACCAGAGATAATATATTTATTTTTTAATACAGTTAATGTAACATTATGTTATATATATTAATACTAATCATATAGTCGACATTTAGCAAGATATAGAAGTCAACAAAAGCATTAACCTGTTTTTTTACGTCGTAGTAAAATTATTGAATTATTGAGTTTTTTATTGGTTTAGAATATTGCTCGCGAGCTCAATGTTGTTTTCTTTTATTATCCTAATTCAAATTTATCATGGCGTTCTTCTATATTATGCCAATACATTTTTGAGTGTTAAATTTTTTTCAGGATAAATTTTCGTTAATTATTTTTATAAATTTTCGCTCACTTTGTAACTATTTTAAGCATAAGAGAAGGTAGTTTAAAAATCTTTGACAATAGTATGCAAATTCGTCTACGGCGATAGCAAGAAAATATGTTTTATTTTCTTATTCTCTCGTAAAAACGTAGTACGGTGGATCTGATGCCGAGTGTTTATCGTTATCTGCGTATAATGCCATTGAAAAACCAGACAAATTTTATTTTAAAATCTTGTAATAAACAGTTACTCGAGACTTTTTGTGTATGGGAAATTTCAATGAGCACATAAAATAATAATGTTATCTGTAACTATACATTTACCTTTATTGATCATTATGTTCAATACAACGAAAAACGTTGCACTCAAATCAACCTTGAGAAACTTATCGTGTTCAAAGAAGCTTATGAAGCTTATTACAGTTTATTCATAAGCTCATCATATAGTCATCACCACCCATATATATATAGGCACTGTTAGAAATATTAGCCCTTACATCGCCAATGCGCTTTCTTTCTGTCTATGTATTGCTTCGATTATCTAATATGCGGCGGTAGAATATGTAATATATCATTTAATGGCAAATAGACAAAATTGTTCTTTGAGACATCAAAATTAGGTAGTAAATATAAATATTTTTATTTTTTTAACTTGAATTGCAATCTTGTCTGACAGTTAACGGTTTTGTGGCAATCATAACTTTCCTATTGTACTTACTACTACGTAATATGTAATCCATTAAATACGAATTGTATTTAAACAAATCGTGATAAAAAAAGTAATAAAATATAATCAGGCAACATTTAGTTAGTTGAACTTTTTTTTAATAAAAAGCAGTACTCACTGATTTTTGCGTTCGCGCCTTGTTTTAATTTCGTCGTATTATTTCGCTCCGTTACTTACGAATTAGAAAGAAGGAATTTTCTTAATATTCATTTTCGATTTTCGTACATTAAATGACAAAACGAGAATCCTAATAACGAACAACAATTATCGTTCAAATAGTAAAGACGTGAAAATAAACATTTCCCGTTCCCATTTATAACATTTTGGATTATAATTTGATAGTTGTAATTTTCTCCTCTTAAGCTTGCTTAACGCGAGACTCGTACTTCAACGGTTTTTTTACAATGTAAATAATATGTGACAGCCGTTGATCCCATTATATTTTTGTATGTAGTAAGATTGAATTAGGCGTCACGTATCGGTTTTGATCAGCTCCAACTAAAATGTACTCTTTAAGGACATTTTTATGGATCGATCTCTCTGCTTGGTTATTTCGACTGAATCTATTTCCATTACGGATGAAGAGTACAATTGCATCGTAATATTTATCTATTAAATTATATAATTATTCTTTGAAATAAATTAAGACCTACTTTTATCGTACCATGTTATTAAATTAAATTATTTGATTTTTATATGATTGAAGCATACACACAGCGATACACAAATTTAATTGAGAACTCCCTTCGTCTTTTATGAAATCGGTAAAAAACTATTTCCTTTTTAAAATGACGTTCGGTGTTTTTCAGTCAACATGCACCTTTATTGTATTTTAAAGTATACAAATCAAAAGATAAGCTAATATCACAGCTTATCTTAAGTGCGTTGACAATCGTGATACAAACGAGTGAACTGAAATCGGTCACAGGCTTAAAAGGTTTAAATAAATATCTTTTTTTATTTATTTTTAAAGTCGTTGCATAGAGGTTTTGTTTAGAGTAGGTTATCAGTACTTTTATATGTTGAATGCAAAATAACTGTCTAATTCAGGTAGGTCATATGAATGGGTTTTTCTATCACGAAATCTTTAAAAGTAGTCCGTAATTTGAAAGTTGATATTGGTACACTTCCGTACCTCGGAAAACACGTAAAGCCGTTAATCCTTCGGCTGATCCCTTTTGTCGTGTCGGATTGCAGTCACATATAACGAGTGTGTATGTACATACATTCGAGTTATACATTGATTTTTATTAAATATTTCAATTCGTACAATAATTCTTTGCTTTATTATTTTTTTATATCGTTATAATTTTATGGTGTCTTACCGTAGTCGTAGTAGGTACCATGCACTCATCAGATCTATGCTACCGCCAAACAGCAATATTAGTAGAGATGTATTGTTCTGGTTTGAAGGGTGAGTGAGCCAGTGAACTTCTGCACCAGTAGTTATACAGGTACAAGAGAACATATCCATCTGAGTTTTCAAGGTTGGTGGCGTATTGGCAATGTAAGGAAATTTGAATATATATAATAACTTACAGTGCCAGTGTTACCAGGTCATATCATTTACCCGTTTGTCTACTTATTTTTATTTTATTTTTTATATATTATCTTTATTTATCAATGTTGTATATAAATATGTCGCATCCAGTCAATTGTACGGACTCAATGGAACGAAAGGCGCACCAACTGTTGTGAACTTGATTCTGGTGTGGTTCGGCAGAACTTCAGTGCGCTTTCGACAGAGCTCTGGTCTGGGCAGAACACTCTGCCAGGCATCGGTCGAGTGAGGTCACGGAACTGTCTTACCGTTCCATTAAGTACTTTGTGTGTGTGTGACAAATAAGTGACAAGTGTAATAAAAGTGTGATTATATGTACTGTTGATCATTTCACGACAACCCACTACGCCCACATGTTGTTCGACGATAGTGATCTAAGATATGATGTCCCGCTCCGACAAATATTTATTTTTAATTTTTCACAAAAAAAATTGTAACTTACTGTTAATTTATTATAAGGCAAATAAAAAATATTAAATTCAACATAAGCAAAACAAAAAACTAAGACCATTTTCAATAGTAGGTATAGAATCATAAATTGTTTCGCCGTCGATAAATAGTATATACACTTTTGAGTTACCGCCCGAGTTTTAAAACGGTGAACTAGTTGGCAATAAATAGCCCACTTGAAAAAAGTTTCTAGATGTTGGTCGGGATTCGAAACTGAAAAATCATGCGGACTATATTTTGTAAGGACTAACTCGAACACAATGACATTTCAGGTAGGCGGAAGGCCAATAAGCCACCAATATGATGGTCAGTGGCCACCACCGCCCATAGATATTGGCATTGTATTAAATATTAGCTATCAACTTTATGGCCAATGCGGTACCAACCTTGACAACCAAGATATTATTTACCTCGTCCCTGTAGATACACAGGCCGCCGCCCGGTCGGGGGACCGGGACGGGTTTGTGGGACTCACGGGGCAGAAGGCCACCGTCCTACCCACTAAAACCTCCCCGTTTTCGCCTCACCGCAGGCGGCGGGGTTACGGGAACGCGTTAGCTCACAACCGCCACTTAATTAGCGACCCACCGTGTTTTTTATCGAGGTTGTCTCCTCTTGGCCCAGCCGGTGAAGGCCAGACCTTCGGTCCCACCACAGGCGGATGCCTGGATGGGGAAACGAGTTTGAGAGACGGTGACAACAGTCTGTCCACCCAGTATCGACACTCCCTCCTCCTACAACTAGTCCTCCTGTCTCCGGCAGCCCGAAAGGACCCCGGAGACCAACTCCTCCTCTCTCCGGCAGCCCAAAAAGACCCCGGAGTCCACCTACTTGCTACGAAGCCGCTCGCTAGTCTACTCTGCTGAACAGAGAAGTACCAGGAGCGGCCTGTGACACTTCCACCGCGTCAGTCTCTGCCGCGGACGACAAGCATTCCGGGAAAACATCGGATTGCTTGTCGACCCCGTTGCCCAGGGTGCACCAAGTGGAGGTGACTAACATGCACCCCAGCATGCAAAAGCCCTACCGCAAATTAAATATGTACTTTAATAATTATAAGATTTATATAATACACACATTAAAATAGCGTATCTCGGTAAGTCGGAATTCAACATTTAAATATAAGATACGAAGAGAATTCATATGGAATAGTTCTGCAGGGCTATTTTAGCTCAGTCCATCATATTTATAACGCCTGTTTACCATTAGCTAATTGGTTTAAAAGCGGAATTTTAATAGCGTTCGTTACGTCGTAAATGATATCAATTGAAGCTTTATTTCAAATAAGAAAACAAATGCAGATAAATTAAAAACTTTTTAATTAGTTTGAAAAATAAACACGTCTTCATGTTAATTTATTTATATCTGTGCTCGTAAATTTCTGCGTCATGAGCATCCGGTCGCTTACTGGGCATCGTTTAAACAAGGTCTCTAGTAAATAGTCTACATATAAACGGAAGAGTTTTTGTAATGGTTTTTATACGTAATAAATAAGTACATAGTATACACAACAATATGTTAGTTACAATTTATTATTCGTTTGTAATTGTTAATATTACCGTAACAGCCTGTTAATGTCCCTCTGCTGGGCTATAGCCCTCCTCTCCCTTTTTGAGAAGGTTTGGAGCTTATTCCACCACGCTGCGCAAGTTCGGGTTGGTGGAATACACATGTGGCAGAATTTCAGTAATATTTCAAGTTTCTGACCTTTCTAGTTTCCAAGACCTTGAGAAAATCCTTCAAACCCTTAATCTAAGCCCCTTAAGAGTCTGGTCGAAATTCTACGGGTTTGTGTCGATATAATGCATCCGCATTCCATGCTGTGTACCGATTGTGGCTCGGCGAAGCTCTCCTATGGATAAAAGTTGGCTAATTAACCAATGAGGCAGTAGTCACACTATCACATACACACACTAACAAAATCGTTTATATAAATATTTACACCAGAACATTCAGCTATGTTAATGTAATAAATTACTGCGATTAGTTGAGATCGACAGTCCAATGATTTCAATAAAGAAATAATGGACACACAAGCTATTAAAAGATATTACTTCGTTACTTTGATAATATTATCCTAATAAATCAAGAATGACATATTTATCATATTATAATGCGGCGAGCTATTATGGTACAAAATTCCGTATGAATCTAATACATTGTCACTGTTGATTAATGTTAATGTCTTTTCTGATCGTCATTAAGCTGATACAGTTAAGAAAATATCGGTAGCATATATTTTTAAAGAAAAAATAGTAAAAATATAAAAACAGAAGATTAGAATTCAAGTGAAAACCCAAGTATGTGTAAACCTTAGGTTGTTATCTTATTATTTGTTTTTATCTTTTTTGTATTTATCTTTTTTTTTTCTCGTTTTGTTTGAGGACTTAGCGTATTTGTTGTATATTGAATGTGTATTTTATATTTATATTAAGATTTATTTATTAGTTTGTTTTAGTTATATATTAATGTTATTATATTTATTGTTACAGCAGCACCTACCTCGTATCCTATGAGTTATTCCTTAAACCCCTGGTTTCCAGGAGAAGATCGCTATGTAGCGATAAGGTCGATAAGGTTATATAATAAAAATTGTATTTAAGCTATATCCATGTTTTGTATTTTTTTTTCTTTGTGGTGTACAATAAAGTATAAAGTAAAGTATTTGGTAACTGTCTCGTTACTTAGTAGCTAGTATATAAAGCTGCAAATTCTGAGGTACTGAGTTCAAACCCCATATTAGGTAAATAAAACATCACTAAGTGTTTATATCAAGGAATTGTCAGCATTAGTCGTGAGTTTACAAATTGGCAGTATTATACACCATTGCCACGGAAAGCACCTAAAGTTCTTGGTCGTAAGCCTGATATCGCTTCCGTCGTATCAGAGCCGTCCCCTCGGGCTATGACTATAAACACATTCTTGCATACATCATTGCTACTTCGACTTTTCATACAGTTTATTAAAATTTTCGATCGTTATATGATAAAATTGACAAGTAGAAAGCAAATAAAAAATAATACAGTAACAGCCTCTTAATGTCCCACTTCTGGGTTAAGACCTGCTCTCCCTTTTGAGGAGATGGTTTGGAGATTATTCCACCACGCTGCTAAAATGCGGGTTGGTAGAATATACATGTGTAAGCACATGAAAATTTAGTGATACTTGCTCGGGTTTGAACCCACGATCACCGCTTAAGATTCACGCGTTCTAACCACTAGGCCATCTCGGTTAGAAAGAATAAGCTTTGCATATTTCATTACGTTAATAATTATTGAGATAAGTTTGTTTGTAAACTGTACCTCATAATGTATGAGTTATAGATTATAATAATATTTTGATGGATTACGTTGGAGCAGATTATTTCTGATAATATTATATTATCGAACCTATCTACCTATCAATATTATGAAATCAATCAAAACCAAAATATTTTTTATTCAACAGTTTCTGAAATTAAATTGAATGCACACGTTAATGCGTATAAATGATTTCAGTATTTATATGTATTCAATTGGTAAAATATCTGTACATACAAATTTAACAAAATAATAAATTCAAATATCATTAGAAAAAAAATTAAATTGGTTATTATTATATTTATTACAAAATAAAATTATGAGATGCTAATTATTCTGCTTTGATTGTACAGATACATATTTAATAAATTGTTTTAAACGGATAAAAATACTCGCATCTTATTATTATTTTATAAAGTATCACGAGTTGTAGAGCTATTGTATAAAACAACGTGAAATTTACCGCAGAAAACGATTGTGAAACACCCGAAAGTGATATGCGAATCCGACCATAATAAATTTACAACTTTAAAGATATAAGAGTTAAATTAGCTTATCAACGTAAATCACCAGTGCTATTCCTTAAGAACAATTTATTACTGGCCCGAAATGTTAACAACTGACTTGTATATTATACTATTTTGAAGCGAGTATTCTTGAAATGTTATAATTATTATGTCGTCTATCACTTACTGACATTTCACGACCGATTTCTGCATTGAGTTTCGAGATTGTTCGAGATCGAAAATAGCCATACAGTTTTCAGCATTCACGAGTAATAAATTAAGAAACGTGATAGTAGTCATGAGTAGTTATTGAAAATCTAAAAAAAAATATTGTAAAATATTTATATTATATAACATAGTAAATATTTTAAAGGCAGGAGGTGTTTGTATCTTTGTACCTGTCCGGTATAAGTGATATAAACATACGGGCACGCGACCCCGCCTTCTCCGAGCTACTTATGCTACACCCTGTGTCTTCCGTGGCATAAGTATCCTTATACCTTGAATTCCCACCAAATTTCCTCAACATCCCTCTATCCTGAACTGGTTCCCTACTATAGGTTGGGGAGGTCAGACGGCATTCGCTCCTTATAAAACCAGTACCCGCCATTTACTATGGAAATGGAAAAAAGAATTTTAGGTACAATGGCTAGGGCGTCGCCGCAAAACGACGCGCAGGCACATCGCCCTAAACCTGCGACAAGTGGGAAAGGGCTACCGTGTTAAGTACGGGCACGGCTAAAGAAGCAAGTACCTAAAAAGAAGCTCCGCTTTGCCACCTGGAACATCGGCTCTCTCACAGGTCGCTCCCTTGAACTGGCTGACGTACTGACGAAGCGCAGGGTTCACGTTGCATTCTTGCAAGAAACCCGTTGGAAGGGCAACAAGTCCCGTGATATTGGACTGGGTTACAAGTTGATCTACTCCGGCTCCCCCTCAGGGAAGAACGGTGTGGCCGTAGTACTATCTGAGGAACTCCAGAACGGTATTCTAGAAGTCGATAGACTGAGCGACCGACTTCTCCGGGTGAAGTTGCTGATAGAAGGAGTAATTACTCATCTTATCAGCGCCTATAGTCCACAGGTCGGTGGCTCTGCGGAGAAAGAAGCTTTCTGGAATGACTTGGAAGACATGCTCCGCTGCATTCCGAACACCGAGAGCATCATGATTGGTGGAGATTTGAACGGCCATGTTGGTGAGGAGTCACGTGAATATGGACGTGTACATGGCGGCTTCGGCTATGGTCGTGAGAATGCAGTGGGGGAGTCAATTCTCAGCACCTGCTTATTATCAGACCTTGCCAATGTTAACACTTTCTTCCAAAAGAAACCCGAGCACCTCATCACCTATAAAAGTGTTCCGCACTCCACCCAGATCGACTACTTGCTCATAAGAAGAAGCCAAATTGGTAGAGTGACTAACTGCAAAGTGATTCCTGGGGAATGCCTCACAACACAACACCGCATCCTTGTCATGGACATACTGGTAGTACCAAGTAAAAAAGTGCCTGAACGAAGCAGACCTAAAACTAAATGGTGGCTGTTGAATGGACCAAAACAGCATGAATTCTGTAAATTTGTAGCTAGCTCCAAGTTAAGCACAGACACAGAGGAATCAGTAGATAGTCAATGGACTAGGATCCAGTCAACAGTGAACACCATTGGAAAACAGGTGCTTGGCACTTCGAAGGGAGGCCGCGTCATCGACAAAGAGACGTGGTGGTGAAATGGCTCAGTACAGCAGGCAGTTCGAGAGAAAAAGACACAGTTTAAGAAGTGGCAAGAGACCAAATCTCCTGAAGACCGGAACGCGTATAAAGCAGCTAAATGTGCCACCAAACGAGCAGTTGCCAAAGCCCGTTACCAGACGCTGTAACCTCTGTATGACACGCTCGAGACAAACGAGGCCCAAAAGACTATCTTCCGTTTGGCAAAGGCTCGGGAGAAAGCGACACAAGACATAACAAAATGTCTTTGTGTCAAAGACTCTAATGGCACTTTGGTTTGCGATGCAATTAAGGTGAAGGAGAGGTGGCGCGGCTACTTTAACGTGTTGCTTAACACACAACACGCTAATGTGTCTCCTCCAGAACTGCCTCCTAATCTCGGACTTGTTGCACCGGTAACACATGGCGAGGTACTCAAATGTCTTCGTACAATGAAGAACCGAAAAGCCGTAGGCCCTGACGACTTGCCGATTGAAGCGTGGAAAGCGATGGGTTCTCATGGTGTGAACCTACTTACTGACCTTTTTAACCGAATACTTACTAGTCGGAAGATGCCCAACTCTTGGAGATTGAGTATCATTACTCCAGTATATAAAGGCAAAGGTAGTGTACAGGACTGCGAAAGCTACCGCGGTATTAAGGTTATGTGCCACACCATGAAACTCTTCGAACGCGTAATCGATTCAAGGCTTCGGCAAGAATGTACCGTCTCGGAATGTCAGTATGGGTTTCGCCCAGGCTGTGGAACCATAGACCCCATCTTCGCCCTAAGAATACTGACCGAGGCCCACAGAGAAAAGAAGAAGCCGCTATACATGGCGTTTCTAGACCTGCAGAAGGCATTTGACTGCGTCCCACGCCAAATTATCTGGTGGGCTTTGAAGACGAAGAATGTGCCACAAATCTATATTGACATTATCCGAGACATGTACCATAATTCGGAATCAATAGTAAGGACCGCCGTTGGCGACACGCGCCCTTTCCCGATCACAGTTGGTGTCCACCAAGGCTCGGCCCTGAGTCCTTTTCTGTTCAGTGTAGTGCTTGACGTTGTCACAGCGAAAGCCCATGAGCCGTCTCCCTGGCTTATGATGTATGCTGATGACATTGCACTGGTAGATGAGGACAAGCAGATATTGGAGCAAAAGGTAAACCAGTGGAAGGGTGTGCTAGCGAGGGGTGGTCTGATGCTAAATGTTGCGAAGACCGAGTATATGGCCTGTGGCAGTACGGATCCCGAACCCATAAAGATAGGCGGAGAATCCGTTATCAAGGCGGAAAAATTTAAATACCTCGGGTCCGTACTGCACGAGTCTGGTACGATCGACCACGACGTCAGAGCTCGAATAAACACAGCTTGGGCCAAATGGCGGGAAGTCACCGGGGTAATCTGTGATCGCAGGATACCGGTGAAATTAAAGGGCCTGGTGTACAAGTGCATCATCCGACCAGTCTTATTGTACGGCAGCGAGACGTGGCCAGCTCTCGCGAGACATGTTCAGCAACTTCACGTCGCGGAAATGAAGATGCTGCGGTGGATGTGTGGCGTTACGCGACTAGATCGTATTCGTAACGAGCACATCCGTGGTAGCCTTGGCGTTTGCGATATAGCGGGTAAGTTGCAGGAAAGCCGTCTCCGTTGGTTTGGCCACATTAGCCGCAGACCGCCAGACTATGTTGGGAACCGGTGCCTGGACTTTGTTGTCGAAGGCTCTAGATCCCGCGGCAGGCCGAAGAAGCGCTGGCTCGATGTTGTGAGGGACGATATGAGAGAGCACGATCTCACTAAAGACGACGCTTTCGATCGGGCAAAGTGGAGGCAAAGATGTAGGAAAGCGGACCCTGGCATTTCTAGGCCGGGAAAACGCTAGGAAGAAGAAGAAGAAGAAGAACATAGTAAATATTTTAGTCAATATGTATTATTCGGTGACCTCAAAGAATTTTTATTAAGGCAATCGAAATACTAGGTCTTCCAAGAAAAACACTTTTGTAATCTATAAACATATCGGAGTGTAAAAATTTATTGAAGTATCAATTTTGATATCTGCTATAAATAATATTCGCGAGTCAATTCAAGAAGCACTTCACCCATAAATCGAGAAATAGCTCAACTATATTTAATTCAAATGTAATACTTGCAAAAGAAACTGTATTATAAATTATTTTTCGTGGAACTTTAGAAGGTCTTATTATAATTTTATTAATTAAACCAGTACTTATTGTCTATGAACTTTTCTTTAAATTTAAATATCTTTATTCAATATATAGCCTTTGTACTTACTCATTGAATGTCAAATTAAAAACTACCACCAGTTCAGAAAAAAAAAACAAAGAGATAGCCAGGAAGTCATAATTTTTTCCCAAGCTGTGCTATCATCCATGAACTCATTAATTGTATAATAACTTTTTTGCACACAAGTGGTCTTTTACAATTTTCCTCGTGTTATAAAATTATGTAAAACCGTATGTATACATTGCTCCATAAAATACTTACTCTAATTGATCACTCAATATAGAAAATATATCTCGAAACAGTGAAAAGCCGCCTAAGAGAAAAACCTATTATAAGAGTATAATCATAAAAAAATATTATCATTGTTATTCTGTTACTTTTATAAGCTATAGAAGACATATATTTTATAAGCAACAGAATAATACTCATAATATTTAAGGATTTAAGATTTTATATTTCTACATTACAGTCAGAATTTATTCAGCTATTTTCCATTGAATTTATTTTAAAGTCGTATTATCCACCTTAAAGGTTTACAGTATCTTGCTTTAAGCTAATCTCACTGTTACTTACAAACAAAATAAAAATACAACTTGCATAACATGTTTTTGAAAATATATAGACATAAAGTCCTATATAAAAAAAAAAAAATTTCTCTTTACAGAGGTTGCCTGGAAGAGATCACTGTTAGTGATAAGGCCTTTGCATACTATATGTACTACGTGTTTTTTTTATATATTTTAAATTGTGTGCAATAAAGGATTCATAAATAAATAAATAAAGTATTTTTTATAGAATAGGTAGGCGGACTTGAAACCTGACCTGAAACTACCATTTCAAACTATAACTTACTAGACGGAGTTCACTTAACAATTGTCTTACTGCAAATTCAATACAATTGCGTTAAGCAAATCTCAGGTGCAACTCCGAAGTTCGCTGCCATACAAATGTGATTGCGGCTTTGACTCGTGGCAGCGCTCGACGAGTGTTGGTGTTTCAACTTTAAATGGAAATAGGAGATTCTTATAATAAGGAATTATATGTAAATATATATTTAAGCGTCAAAAGCGCAATGGTTTACAGGTCGCCTTTGTAAGAGTTGGTCTTTTATCGTCCTCACTCTTTACACAAACTGCAAGCTTAATTGGAGGGGTAAATAGCAATATTACTAATTTCTTAAAAACAGGCATTGCTTCTATACTTTTTTTGGAATCTTAGCCCAACAGTGGGACGTTTACAGGCTGTTACATACTATAAATCCAAATCAGAATTAAAAATCTTTGTTTAATATAGAGGCGAGGAGGCGAGGAGTGTGGGGGGCGAGATTACCTTCGCCCCTTGTGGAGAGCTCCACCAAGCACAGCACAGCCCGAGAGGGGCCGCGGATGCGTTATATCAACACGATCCCGCAGCTTCTCCGATCCGTGCTGACGACGGCCATTGCAGTGGTTTTAGTGGGCAAGAATCGCACATAACCCTGCCCCCCATGGGAGCTGGGTACCTTTCCACTTAAGGTTTTCATTGCGTAAAAAAATATATAAGTTAGTTCTTTTTACAGAAGTTGGCTGGAAGAGATCACTGTAAGTGATAACGCTATTGCATATTTTATGCACTACTTGTTCTTTTACTTGTTTGTAAATGTTGTGCAATAAAGATTTAAGAAATAAATAAATAAGATACCATAGCATAGATGTGCTTGGATAGCGAACTACTATTACTAAAGTGTATTTTAAATTCATTTGATTTAATTTATTACCTGAATCAAAGTTTTGAAGTTCTGTATTTGTATATAAAAAAAGTATTCAAGAACAATTTGTTCGTATTTAAGAGAAATAATAAAATGTATACAAGTGAAAACAAACAAATGTTTATTATTGACGTTAAAGAGACGCGGGAGGAAACGGTTGATTCATCGTATCTTCTTTTTTGGATGTAAAAGTCGGAGCAGACATTGATTACTTTTTTCCAATCAGCAAACAAAAATGTTTTATGTGATAAAATATATGACTGCATCCAATTTTGCGGTAAGGGACCATAAAATTTTATTGATTTAGGAGCACATTAGTTTTTTCTATTTATAAAACTTGATAATAATGAAAAATATATTATTTAATTTATTTGTTCAATATTAAAGTAATTTTAATAAGTAGTTTTAAGATTAAATTGTAATTAGTCTTAAAAGTACAACAACATAAGATATATCCATATAAAAAGAACACTATAACTGCAAAAGTCTTCTTCTTCTTTGTCCAAACCCTCTTCCCAGTTCAGCTGGGGTCGGGTCTCCTTGTACGTCTGCGCCAGAGAGCTCTGTTCTAGCTTGTCTGTGTACTCAGCTTCTCTTTCTGGGCCTCTTTTTGTACGTTTCACCACCAGGTTGCGGGCGGTTGCCCTCTTCCCCGCGGTCGGTCTGGGATATTTAAGGCTTTCTTGATGGGTCATCGTCACGTCGCAGGATATGGGCGCACCAGCGCAGTCGAATAACTGCAAAAGTATATATACTTTTTATAATAGCGTACCTACTATATTTAGAAAATAATAGATGCAAATATCCCTATAAAACATACTATACATTTTATTATATATTTTAGTAAAACATTTAAGCCATATCAGTATAACGATTTTTTCATAATCTGTATAAATGAAAAAGAATGTGTGTGCGCTATGCGTTACTAATAGGGTAGTGGTTTTGTTTAAGTGTTTGTCAGTTACGCTTTCACTTCTTAACTACTTAACCGATAATAATTAAATTTTGCATACCCGTTGTCAGGGGTACAAAAAATTACATAAGGTACCTAACATCCCCCCCTCGTGGGTGAAAGAACTTGGGCGAAGACGAAGGCGGAATCTAGTAAAATATAAACAAAGAAAATTCTTATAATGCTACAGGTACAATTTGCTCATAAAATAATTAAATAATAATTAAAAATTTAAATTGAAAATATTAAAAGAGAATAATTATTAAAATGAAGTCCTTGAGCACGCGATTACGCACTTTCACTGAGTCTGTCTTTTAATCAGATTTTAAGGTGGTTGCCTATGTTTTGTGTTAATATAACTTTTACTTTATAATTATGTCATAGAATATTAAATTAAAGCATTAAATTGTAAAATAATAACAAATCTAAAAAAAATAGGTAATTATCAAACATAAGATCGGGTGACACGAAAAAATGTTTTTGTCTAATAAATTATTATTATTATGGACAACTACATTTATTACTTTACCTAAATCTAAAATAAGCATTAATTTGGATTCTTAATTGTTGTATCGACAAAATAACAACATTTAATATCATTCGGTAGCTTATTAAAAATGTTGACAATCGTTAAATAAATTTTCCATCGCATAATTATTATTTTTTCGCTAGAAAATAGTAAATAAATTTAAAAAATCTGTTAGAGACAAATTTATTATTATCACCATAAATCGTAAAACAGCTCCTGACCCATTTTGCCATAAGCACATGTTTCATATATATAAGCTAGAGGCAGTCGATATTTTTAATATTTTAAAAATTTGTCTGTATGAGACTAGCGATCTTACTTCAGAAATGCTTCTGACGTATCTCTTTTGTGGTAATACTACATTTTTGAATATCACAATACTATATTTTATTGAGAATTCCTTGTATAGCATACGTTTGGTAATCCGAACTGGAACTCTGGATCTATAACCTTACTAAAAACTAAAGAATTTACGGTAATGATAGCCAAGTATTGCTAAATTCGCTTCGATTTTTCAGTGTACAATCAGCTTTTCGGTGAAGCATGAAGACATTGAAACATATTAAAACAGTAAAAGTGATGACTTAAGTTATCTGACATTTAAGTTTTGTGACCGGGATAAAAATGTCATTAAATGAATTGAAATCTTGAATACATTAATATTACAACCAAAGTAAGTATAAATCATTTTATATGTCTTTTTGTAAATAATATATAATATAGGTAAGACAATAACATCTTAGTTCCCAAAGTTGGTGGCGCATTGGCGATGTAAGCGAGGGTTAACATTTCTTAAAATGCCAATGTCTATGGGCGTCGGTGACCACTTACCATCAGGTGGCCCATATGCTCCTGCCTACCTATTCTATAAAAAGAAAATATTTTATTTTATTTGATAAATAATTTTAGTTTTCTGCACTCCTTCAATATAAGATTAACTTTAATTATGCCAAATCTAATCTAAAAGCCGAGATGGCCCAGTCCTAAGAACGCGTAAATCTTAACCGATGATCGTGGGTTTAAACCCGGGCAAGCACCACTGAATCTTCATGTGCTTAATTTGTGGTTATAATTCATCTCGTGCTTTACGGTGAAGGAAAGCATCGTGAGGAAACCTGCATGTGTCTAATTGCACTGAAATTCTTTCACATGTGTATTCCACCAACCCGCATTGGGGCAGCGTGGTGGAATAAGCTCCAAACCTTCTCCTCAAAAAGGGAGAGGAGGCCTTTAGCCCTGCGGTGGGGCATTCACAGGCTGTTACGGTTACGGTATGCCTATTTTTTTTTTTTTATAGAATAGGAAGGTGGACGAGCATATGGGCCACCTGATGGTAAGTGGTCACCAACGCTCTTAGACATTGGCATTGTAAGAAATGTTGCCCATCGCTTAAATCGCCAATGCTCCACCAACCTTGGGAACTACGATCTTATGTCCCCTGTGCCTGTAATTACACTGGCTCACTCACCCTTCAAACCGGAACACAACAATACCAAGTACTGCTGTTTTGCGGCAGAATGTCTGATGAGTGGGTGGTACCTACCCAGACGAGCTTGCACAAACCAGTAAATTAATCTAACACTATTCCGTTCTCCCAATATCCTTAAAAACGGATACAAAGTTTTACCTTCATATATTAATATATAGATTTGTTATTCGAATGCAAGTTAGTAATTTCTCGTAATATAAAGTATAATGTATATATTTTTTTAAATGAGATAAATCTTTAAAAACATGAATGACTATTCTGCTATCAACGGAAATTGATAAGAGATTAAAATCTATGTAAGATATGTTTAACTGATGTTAAGTAGGTAGATAATCAATGTTTGTGTATTATTTGCCTTTAACATTCACGACTTATGAATATATTGATAATACTAACAAGTTCTTTTCTTATGAATTCGTTCAAGTGCATAACTCGATATCAAAATCTCAATCTCAGTGTCAAAAATTAAAAAAAAATATAGCTTTGTTGGCTACCAGTTGACTTATTGAGTGATGGACAATCAAATAACACAAAGTGTGTAACTACATAAGCGAAAAACTTATGTTTTAGTTATGCTGCTATTGATAATTTCTCAACAGTAAGAACCAATAACTCTCTACTGGTTTACTACAGTAGTTTGAATTAAGAACATCGGGATCTGTAGCCCTACAAGGTAGATTATAAGGCTCATTTTTGGTAAAAACTAAATTTCTACAGTTTAGAATTAAAATAACAAGCCGAAACGACTTTGTTTCATACTATATAAAGATAACGAAAAAAATGAATGATTGCAGAGAAACGACGTAGTCGACAAAGACATGCGTCATTATACTTCAAAAGATGCTGATGTTATAGCCCGTTAACACGATATAATTTATAACACAGTTTAGTTTGTGCAAACAATGCGTTATTTATGCGATTTTGAGTGTTTACGATTTTGTCTTTGTTTGCGGTATCTATGACTTTTTTGTTAAATAAACACTCTTCGTATTTGTATATGTCTGTATCATCCAGGGTACCTGCTTGCGCAACTATTAGCTGGATGATGATTTAAAATAGCAAATATTGAACTATTTACTTATGAAGAAATTAGAATCGATGATCGTGGGTTCAAACCCGAGCAAGCGCCACTGAATATTCATGAACTTAATTTTTGTTTATAATTCATCTTGTGCTTGACGGTGAATGAAAAAATCGTGAGAAAACCTGCATGTGTCTAATTTCACTGAAATTCTGCCACATGTATATTCCACCAACCCGCATTGGAACAGCGTGGTGGAATAAGCTTTGTGCCTTCTCCTCAGAAAGGGAGAGGAAGCCTTAGCCCAGCAGTGGGACATTCACAGGCTGTTACTATTTTACTATAAGTATATTTTATTTTTATTATCTCCTAGCTACCGTCTTCGCACGGGTAGAATAAGTGTCTAAATAAAACGTTTATATTAAAAGACAAACATACAAAGAAAAAATATCATTTTTTTTGAGCCAAGAAGCTTTGCGGGACTATGTAGAACAACTTACCAAAGTTTGATCGAAATCGGAAGAATGACTTAGCAACGCATTGAGGATACATACAGAGTGATATTCATTTTTATTTATTAAAATTTATGTCCTTCGCTTGTGTATTTGTTTGAACTAATGGTGCACTTTGTAACAATAATACTATTTTTGCTTTAGAAACGAATATTTTATCTATTATTTTGCTATGAAAAATTGAGTAGGCACTTATACAATAGGCAAAATGAAAATATAATTCGCCGCTATATTCACACTATATTTTGTGGACGAGCTGCTTGAAGGAACTCCTATCACTTCCAAATAAGTGATAAAATTTGAACGTGTGCCAAATGTGATATTTTACTGGTGAAATTTAAATCGTTTGAATTTTATTACACTTATAATTTAAAACTTACACTTTCTCTGATCTTTTTATAAATATTAAGGTAATCTTTTAAATTTAGTGGTACAATACGAATGATTTTATGCGTTAATACTGTAATAGTTTACTGTCGTCAATATTATTTCATTAAAATTTATCATTGAAATCGTAAATTATATCATCAATTAAACTTTATTGGGTTTTAATTTTGGTTTTTATATAAAAAATTAACACACGTAAATATATATAATAAAATATAAATTGATATATATCGATTGTATAAATTATTGCTCTTCAATTCGATGGCGGATATTGAAAGCGTTACAGAATTAAACAGCAAAAGTTATGATTGATAAACGCGTAACATTTGTTCGAGATTAAATTGTAGCAGAAGCATTGAAATTGCTATGAATATGTGAACAAAGCATTACGCCGACGTATATGTTCGGAGTATTCACTTATCAAATATCGTTGATTATTCGTAGTTCGATTAAATACGTAATGCACATAAAATAGAGATTCATTCCAAATACTCTTTTTTAATAGTAATGTATTGCACATCGATGTGATGACTCACAAAAGCCGCGGTTCCCAAATGTGCCTTGCTAGACGTTGTATTTATACAATAGCAGACTCCAATTGTGTTGGATGGACAAATGATGCAACTCCAATATTGCGTTCAGACAAGCAGATAGTCAGAAGTAGCGGGGCGACTTTTTATATTGATAATGAATAATATAAATCGCGACTTACAGTATACAAAATCTAAAATATTCACTCACAATAAAATCATAAACATCGTCTATAACAAAATAAAGTCACTTGGCCCAGAGACAAAGATTTCTATTGTAATACTCAACAGTAATAATCTCGCCATTACCTGTTTACAAAAACTCTTTGAGATTCAACTGATATTACAAATAAATATATTCGTATTTTCTTAGAAAACTACGCTGATACATTTTTGACGATTTGTATTTAAAAGATAATAACTGTATAAACAAAATTTTGTGTGGAAAATGTCTGTCATCTTGAGAGCGTTCAGATCTTTTTAAATAAATAGTAATGAATATTTAGAAGTCGTGATTTTTTATATTTACGGATAGTCACGTTGAAAAAGTGACATTGACCGATTTATTAGTTAATACCTTGCTTTTATTTGAAGCTCCAAGCAGATATTTAATTATTGATATGTTTTCACACAAATATAAATAGTTTAATTATATTTTTTATTATTTTTTGGCAGAAATTAATAAATACGTGTCGAATATCAGAGAGCAATTGCATTTTTTTTTGTTCCAAATAATTGAGTGATTGATCGTTTATATTAATAACTAGCTAATCATATATGTGGAAAAATGTGTTTTTGGTTAGGATTTGCGTAAAATCCGTAACTGTGATAAATTTCAAGTCAATCGGATAAGTCGTTTTTCGCTTATATATATAAATACATAATTTATTAGTTTGTATTATTAATTCGAAAATGTTATTTTAGTATCTTGGAACTACTATCCGTGATATCGAAGGTAAAAATCATTAATCACGTATTACGTATCACACGTTACGCGATTATTTGTTAAATAATTTACTTAGAACATTTTCCATTATCCTTTGCGTGCCGTAATTATTCTCAAAATCAATCAAGTCTATCATTTAATGAGATTATATGTACGTGTTCTGAGTTTTATCCCACAGATCTAATTAAACTAAACTTGAACGATAATATAACTGATAAAAAACTGTTCTTTAATCATACAACGTTTACAAAAAAATATTTTATGGAGTTTACCAAAAAAAGTTATTTTCATATTTAAATATATGTAGATGAATCATATCTAAATGAGATACTTATCACATACAAAACGAAAATTAATACTTATATTTTAAGTATAAACAGAACTAAACAGCGAATCATTTATGATAGATTACAGAAGACAAATTTTCATTTATACAATGAACAGGAACAGAAACATTTTTTATTTCATTTGTTTGAAAAATTGTTGAAGGATTATTCATTCAGAACAGAGAATAGAGTAGAAGTGATATGAAGTAGCAGTCATGACACGATGCTTGACATGACATACCAATTTCTTTTAATGTTATTTTAATGTGCATGATGTTTCTAGATAAGGTCTAGTTTTTAAAATAATATTCTTTAAGAAACAAATCTTAGGTTTTCTTATTCCATGCTATTTTTAATAGCTTTGCTTTATTACGCACTACAAACAGCTCCTGATTAAAAACAGAAAAGTAACAGTCTTATTGCTAAGCAAAGGCCTCCGCTCCCGTTTGAGGTGAGCTCACTCCACTACGCTTCAATGCAGGTTGGTGAATAAGCATTAGACAAAATTTCAGTGAAATGAGACACATACAGGCTTACGTATGATGTTTTCCTTAAACGCCAAGCACGAGATGAATTATAAACATAAATTAGTACACAAAATTCTGTGGTGTTTGCCTGGGTTTGAACTCGCAATCATCGGTTAAGATTCACGCGTCCTAACCACTAGGCCATCTCAACCCTAGTTGTAGTATATAATAATAATAATGTCCTCCAGACCGATTTCGGCCATGGCGGCCAATCTCAAGAGAGATTAGCCATCTGCGCAGGAGATATTATAGTGCACAAGTGTTTGCGCAAACACAGGTGCACTCTCTATTCCCTCACTCTCATAATCCGATGGGACGGCAATTCGACACGACCGGAAAGAGTTCAGGCGCAGGACCAACGGCTTTACGTGCTTTCCGAGGCACGGGAGTGAACACACTTCCAACTTCCAGACTCCGGGCTGCTACTGAGAATTTTCTGACAGAAAAACCCAATAACGTTTTATTGGCCCGACCTGGGAATTGAACCCAGGACCTCCGAGTCTGCGGCCTTATATCAAGCCACTAGACCAACGAGGCAGTCAAATTTTCAAGTCAAGTTATTATTATGTAGTATATAATTAATATATAGATATATACTATACATATTTATAATACAACTACTAAATATATCAATATATTTTTGACATAATACAAGCACTTCATTTAAAAAATATGTAATTTACAAAACAGAAATATAACTCAATTTTATTGTCAATTTTTTTTTAAAATAAAGTCGAATTTAAAACCTCCCACCCGACTCAAAGCTGCCCATAATGCAGGCCGCATATCCACGCTGTACGGCAATGGACAACCTCAGCGCCAAGTAGGACCCGGAGCGACTGTCAAATCCCCAATAAATAATATTTTACTTAACTACTTAATTCTCTTAAATTTACTTCAAAAGTTCTGATAACGACTTTGCCGCAATTCTTTTTATCGAATCCATAATAAATACCATAGATTATTTAAGATGTCGACCGATGATATCACGACAATTCAACGTTAATGTTGTTTGTTTGTGTCAACTCTACCTGTAGTTGGAATAAGCTATAGCATTATTACCTTTGAACAAATTTTCTAGAATTCTGCACTCTCTAAAACAATAAGATTTTTGTAAATATTGAGTTTTTTTTCCAAAGATACATAATTATTTGATTAGTTTCTCACAAAATAGCACTAGAAATAGACTTGTCAAAATCGAACCTTCAATTGTTTTTTTAATGAAGTTTGTTTTTGTTCTTTCTTGTATATTCACTGTTCTCTGATTATCCGCTCCATGAGTGACGAACATGAGAAAAAATGTATAAGAATTTATTTTGCCACGTCTCTTATTTTACCACATATGAAATGTCACCATTTATTGTATGTCTTTTCTTATTTTTTGCTCCAAATCATGCAAGACCCGTGCCCGACAATGCTTTGAAATGTACAGATCAACAAAAAGTCGTAATTGTTTGATATGCACGAAGACTCGTAACATTATGAACTATATATTAGAACGTACGAGTATATTAATTGATTTTCTTTTTTTTTTATTTACTTGTGTGTATGTATGTAATGTATGTTTATGCGATATATATATCTTGAGAAAAACACTAATATCCATTTGCATCTAATACCCAAAATGATTGCTCGTGACCCATAATAACAAAATTTACACATGTTTATTTGTCGTAATGAAATTCGATTTAAAATATTAATATAGCGTAATCTGATTGTGTTTACTCTTCTCTCTATTTGTTCTTTACTCTGCCTTAAAATAGAACACTTTTTCTTTGAAACAACTTTTCACTTTAATTGAAACAAATCACTAAACAAAAACTGTATATACAATATATATTAAACATTAAATCATTTTCTTTCATAATTCTTTCAGAACATTAATTAATGTTCATCACTCGTGGCGACCTCATTCAGTTAAAATAGAATTTATAAAATACTATAGCATTTGTAAGAGCCGCCGCAAGACCAATTTTCATAGTACAAAGTAGCGTCGTAAGATGGCGCTGTTTGGGAGTAAGAATGCAGCATGCATTTCACATTATTTCAATTAATTAATTCGACTATAACATCATAGCTAATAATATAATTTAAATGAACAAATAAATATATATTATTTATATTAATATACTAACTGTAAATGCTTAAATTAATTATAGGTAAAAATCGACTTAGTTATTTGGAGTGAAAATACTTTTGGTCATGTCATCATTAAAATTCAAGTTCAAACTATTATTTCTTAGAATAAAGATAAATGAAAATATTTTCTCAAAATTTTTCAAAAATGAAGATCCTTAAACCATACACTAATGTGTCTGAAAAATGGTTTGAAAAATGAGCGTTGGCGATAAAAAAGACTAACAGAACACGAAAATGCATTTTATTAATGTATCATAATTAAACCGACTTTCACGCAGACGAAGTGGCACGTACCAACTAGTTATAAATAAAAAATGTTTTTTTTGAAAGTATCGCAATTGTACATAAAAAACAATATTAAAAATAACTCTTGTCATGCAGAGTCACTGCACACGTTATTTTAAATAAAAAAAGGTTTTATACCTTTCTATCATACTAGACGTTTATTTGATTCGTAACTGGCACGATATCGTTCATAGCTTAGGTTTACGTACAGATATATTCGTGGATCATATTATATATATAAATTATATCATTTTAGTGATGCTTTTTTTGTAATTCTTATGAATTTTAAACTTATATAACCTCACGATCGATTTCAACTTAGGTAAGCTTTCCTAACGGGTATGAAGTGGGAGGTAATATTACAAAAGCTCAATTTATTTGCTCTCTCATACTGTCTAAGCGACAGGAGTGTAACACTGTCTACCTTTTAGCTCCGAGCTTTTACTGAGAACTACTTGACAAATCCCATTATTTTTTCGACTCGACTCATATTTGAAACGCACGACTTTGTTGTGCTCCGGTTTAAAGGGTGAGTCAGCCGGTGTAACTACGGGCAAAACGGACATAACATCTGAGTTTCCAAGGTTGGTGGAGCATTGAAAATATAAGGGATGATTAATATTTACACTACGATCGTCTATAGGCGTAGATAACCACTCGGTATTAAGTGATCCATTTACAAGTACTATCTATTTATCAAGTCTACCTATTTCAAACTAAATTAAAACATATTGCAAGTATTAAAGATAAAAAACAGACTATACAACTATTAAAAGAAAAGATCTTCAGATCGGTAGAAGTTTATTTCATTATGTATATTTTATTCAAAGGCCATCGAGAGTATCGTAACAAACTTTTGAATATGTATTCAACTTTGTGATTTTATTTCCCACAAATTTGATATGTCAAACACACGCCGAACAAATTAGCATACTGCGTACTGAAGGCCTTTGCGCACTGTTTTTAAAGTGAAGCGACTTTTCTGACGTTATATAATTTGTTAATAGTACTTAGCGTAAATTTATTTTAAGAGAGTGCAACAAATTTATATCCTTATTAATATTATAAATGTCAAAGCGAATTTGTTTTTTGTTTTGCTTTCACGTCTGAATACTCAACCGATAATTATGTTACATACACGTTGTCATACACATGTGCACATGTAGAGCGGGTAGTAGCTAGTAGTAGTAGTAGTACTAGCTAGGGTAGTAACTAGTGGTAGATAAATCGTTTTCCTGCATATTTGTTCGTCTGATCGTTCCATATGGTAATATATATTTAGTATAAGAGATACGTATTTAATAAATAAGACGAGCCGGTTGGCGGTGTTGATAGTCATGGTCATGTCTGTTTGTCCTGAGTCTGGATGTAATTATCTATATAAGTATGTATTTACTAAAAGAAAAGTATATCAGTTGATTGGTTTCCATAGTACAAGCTCTGCTTAGTTTGGGATCAGATGAATGAATGATGAATGAATGATGAATAATGTCATGTCTGTGTGCATATCAAATTAATTAAAGAAATGACAGATTTAGTGACTATGTGTTACATAAAGTATGAAAGTAAAGGTTATTTCGGTGATACACAAAATATGCTCTTTCTATGAGAAACTACATATTTAGGACGACAAAGTGCCGGTATTATTTTATTCCTTATCGCTTGTATACGTCACCGCCAGCGTATAATAGACTATTATAAAACGCTGTTACGCTAGAGATTGTTTTAAAAAATATTTAAATTTATTATGATACTTTTTATCTATTTATTCTTTCAAGATTGTACGAAGAATATTAATCAGGACGACAACGATTACATGTTAATGACTTTCATATTATTGATGAACTCTTAACATAGAATTAAAAAAAAAAACGATTTTTGAATTTTAATTTTGTTTGTAATGTTATTTTGTTTACAAAGTCGCGGCCTGACTTATAAAATGTTACTTAGCGTCTAGTTAAAAATATACTTCTCTCTTTCTATCAGTATTGATTTGGCATTCAAAGAAAGAAGACGCAGCATTGCTTAACTAATCACTCGCCAAACGACGTTTATAAGTAGGGCTGTTAATGTTGTTCCTTATTTACGACCTATTAAATTCATTACATTCATTCAATGATTTTGTGATAAATAGTTGTCCTTTTCAATTGTTCTTTGTCTTTGTGTATTTTTTAGCTTGTTATTTCTTATGTTCTCTTCCTTGCTTATGTTCTTTCCTTCTTTCTTGTACTAGTTAGTAATGGAAACTTGATTGGTTTGTACGTTGTCTTGTAGTTATTTAAACTTATTTTATGAACTGAATTGGTCGAGTGGTTAAAACATATGAATCTTACGTAACATCTTAATCTTATAATATTCAGTATATTGTGGATTGTAATGCAATAATATCATCGATGTTTTTGAGCTTAATTTGTGTTTCCTGCAACGTCGAGAGCACGAGTTATATTAATCTCGAGGAAACCTGCATGTGTTGCATAAAATCTACAGCATGTCTAATCACCGACCCGTATTGGAGCAGTATGGTAAACCAGTAGGTCATTTACAGGCTGTTTATTTTATTTTACGATTTATTTCGCTGCATTGCGTTCATGCCCCCAGTGGTCGTTCTTTTATTCGTTCATCATATCGCGTAGTGATGTGTTCGTGACGTCTATTATATTGCGTGTATAACAATGCATTTACGTCAATAGCGTTACTTATTACCCACGGTTTTTTTTTTAAATTTACTCTCCGAACTTATACTATAATGCCCTTACCAATAATTGTTATTTAGCAATTGTTTTGATGAACTTTGTCTTTTTCTTTCGAATGTCAAATTACTGATGACAGAAAGGGAGATCTTTGTGTAACTTACCAGCTGTACAATCTTAATTAGTAAGAGTTAATGTGAAAAAATCTGTGACGTCTCTTCGGCTAAGCTGCTAAGTTTATTTTGAAGATTTTTTGTTAGGTCGAGTCTAAGGACCTGTAAAAAAGGTATGCGAACAAGTTAATGTTACCCTCAATATTTATATTCGCCACGATTCACGGGACGCGAAACGTGATAGGATAGTCAGTTGTTTATCGTTCCTGAACACGTCATCTACAGATACGATAAAAGTATTTCGAAATATTTAGCTCATTTATATCTAAATATATAAATTATTTATTCGCAATTGTATTTGTTTAAAATAAAATAAAAATAATAATTATATATTTTATAAAAATTACAATCATTTTTATGATTATTATATAAATAATCAATACAAAGAAATAGTTATATAGTTAAGTCTGAGGCTCCACCCACTCACTATACAAAAATTAACAAAATTCCACTAAAAAGCACGAATTAGATTGAATACGTTACAAATCGATTCTTATTAAAACTGCTTGAAGAACATACACAATTAAAAAAAAAAAAACACACATACACTCGCACTCAAAGACTCATTCAATTTCAGATTCTATTTTTTTATTAGTTTTATTTTACCTACCGTCTATAGATCTAGTTGGTAATTAAATATATGTTTAAGCTAATTTTGTAATCCTATTTTAGTTACACGTCATACAATAAAATATGTTAGTTAATTGTTGGATTATAAAGTAAATAAACAAATTTGTATTTTCATATTTCATCAATTTACACACGCACACACACACAAACACACACTCACACACACACACACACACACAAATATCTCATTTAACAAGTTGCTTATGCTATTTATAAATTTCATTTTAAAATCTGTACTTTGCTTCGACAGATAATAATTTTCCGCTGGTTTTCGGGCTCGGCGCTGGAACATTATTAAATGGGTTGAACAAGCTAAAAATTGGAAAAGGCTAGCAGCGATGCCCAAGAGACATAGGTAGACATATATTCTGTATATCGATAGAACACAATGTGGAATCTCAATATTTTATATCGATACACGTCAACACGATAATATTTGGCGTTATCGTATCGCTTCCGTATTTTTTTTTAGTCGAAAGAAAATCTTGTCATTATTGAATAATATTACTCTGTGATCTGATTAAAATAAAAACTTGATCTTATCTATATAAGGAATCGTCATAATACTTAAACTTGCTAACAAGAATTATCTAATTCTAATTATATATTTTGTTTTATGTAAGAGGGGGTAAACGAGCAGGTATACGAGCAAGAGTCTCACCTGATGGAAAATGACTACCATCGCCTATGGACATCTGCAACACCCAAGGGCTTGCAGGTGCGTTTATATACATGAAATATATGGATGAGCGGCTTAAACACACTAAAATCCAGATCTTTAATATGAAAAGACTAAAAAAATTGTCTAAAAATTGTCCAGAGGTACAATAATAACGTAAATTACCAACTTGCCAATCGAACAACGATTTTCTTCATAGTAAATACATATGTACTCGTGATATTACAGTATTGGATAAATATAACGTATTTATTCTACTTTATTGCACAACATATAAAGAAAAAACGACAAAAGAGAATCAGGTTACACTAAACAATCATCATACCTACCACTCATTAGATATTCTACTACAAAACAGATACTTAGTAAAGTTGTGTTCCGGTTTTAAGGGTGATTGAGCCAGTGTCATTACAGGCATAAGGGGTATAATATCTTAGTTCCCACGGTTGGTGGCGCATTGGCCATGTAAGCGATGTTTCACATTTTTTACAATTCCAATGTCTATATTATATGCTGGTGACCACTTACCATCAGGTGCTCGTCCTTCTACCTTTTCTATAAAAAAAAAACATAGAAAAAATAGTGCACAAAGACGGCGACAAATTTCTTGTAGCGATCTCTCACAGACAACCTTTGGTGAAAGAAGTTTTATAAGAGAACAGGTGAGGCATGTTAATATGAGAAAGGTGAAAAATAACGATTGCATGACAAAAAACGACGTGATGAGATGAGTTGTAAAAATGTAAGTGGAATCAAGAAAAGGGTCTCAACGGTTGTCCGAATGTTTTCGAAGGCGATTGTTTGCGGGAATAAGATTTGCAGTTTAATCAAAGATTTATTTTGTTTTTCAATATTAGTCTTCGACTTTTAGTATTCGGATGCTTATAAAGAATACCCTTGGTTATGTAACTATCGAACACATAAATGTATAAATCAATACTAAATACCGAACAGAAATACGTCTATTCTCGAGAATCTGACGAAATTTAACCGAATTTAATTCAATTTGTATTTACTGAGACGTAGAAGACAGTTGATCAGGGACTTGCTTAGATCTCACGTGTATTTGAAACGCCTAATACAATCAAATGTCTAACTTTTGTATAGCAATACTTAAATGTTTTCTAGTGCCCAAATAAAATAATTTCAAGGAGCGTTTATTCAGAATTCGAAAATTATATTCAGGTTATTAACTAAATATAGAGATAAAATAAAAATTCTTAGTCCATTTAATAATCAATCAAAATATATCCTGGGACATTATTCACACACGGCCATCTGATCCCAAACTAAGCAGAGCTAGTACTATGGAAACCAGACAACTGATATACTACATATACTACTTTTCTTTTGTAAATACATACTAATATAGATAATTACAGACTACCTAGACAAACAAACATGTTCATGCACACAAATGTCTGTACTGGGTGGGAATCGAACTCACGACCGTCAGCGTGAAAGGCAAGTATCTACCAAGCACGCCAACCGGTCAAAATATTCTTCACTATCATATCATACTGTAATATTATAACGAATAGCTTAATAACGTGACTTTTTATTTTGAAATGACATATTATATATATTTCTGTTATATAAAAATAATTATTTTAAAATATAATACTATTATTATTGTAGAATAATACGTTTTAAAGCGCAATATCGCTTCGAAGCCGATAAATTATTTATTATTATATATAAACTTCAAAGCAGAGGATATTTATGCGTCTATATGTATTTTTAACGTCAATACATTAAAGAAACATCGAGCGTCATTGTTTATCTTTTAAAATATAAGCAATATTTTTATGTTCCGTTAGATGTTGTTGGTATATTTATAGAAATATATTGTTAATCAAATTTAAATAAATGTCCTACTAATATAACGAACGCAAACATAGAGAGTATGGTTTCTACAAGTACAAGGATTTCTTTTTGTCTACGAAATGGATTTAACGAAATTTTGAATAGCTTGTACTCTGACTTTACACATGGGCTACTTAACCTGGTCCTTGCAAACACACGCGAGTGTAGCTGCGGGCGGAACTTAGTTGATTATATTTTGCTTATATTTTATTCATCCTCATTTGTTCCTATGGATGCATTTCGGGTGCGGAATATACGGCGGAACATACTCGTGAAATCTCAGTAAGATTCATGCAACATTGACTGTTATGATTACAACACTAACTACTTGTATATTGTTACTTATTAGTTACACTTTAATACTTTTGTGAAATTGTAATCGGTGCAAGAACACTATGCATGCAGTGTTTACTTTCAAATAGGTGAATATAACATGTTGCTAGTCTTAGTACATGATTTATTAAGATATAATTTGTGTAACATCCACTAGCAAACCGTTAATAAATAAATGAATAAAACACATGATGCAAACACTAAAATTAAATTAAATTAAAAAAGAATATAAACTTAAAGCTACTTTCCACATTTCATACGTGGGATTCGAAGTGACTGAAAGGTACTTTAGTCTTATAATTTATCATATTCATATGCTGACATGGCTTTTATGACCTTAAAGCTACGGTTAAGAAATTTATATGAACATTAAATCACCCAATCAGTTTCAAACGTTTCTAAGTTGCAGACTGATTGCATTCAAGGATATAACACATATCCTTGAATATCAGCGCATTCGGCTGGTATTTCCATATCCCTTTAACAGTTCGGTGCTAATTATACGGGCATGTAAGCGTGACAGCGCTGACAAATAATTTGTGAAATATCCTGAAGCGCTTTTGCTGCTTGATAATTCACTACTGAATATTCAAGATACTATTTCACTCTCTTTTTTATAAATCTAGAAATTCCTTTTTATAAAGATAATTTTTTTTGTAATAAGATGGCGGACAGGTAAACCCGAAAGTAAAAAATTGTTACCACCGCCTATAATTTATAGTACAAAGCGTAACCGTTCCTTACAATGTGCCATCAAGCTTGAAAACTAAGAAGGCCTCATTTTTCATTTATTCTCGGTTTTCATGGAAATTGTAGCAATCTTCCGTAACGACGGCGTGTGATATTTTGTACGAAATAACGACAGTATTATATTTAGTTTGTACGTATTATATAATAGTTTAATGTTTGTCTTATGAAATTAATTATAAATAACTAAAGATTAAACGATAAAGATTCGCACGTCTTTAGCCAAGATCACGTAACCGTTTATATTATATTTTATGACGTTATAAATTAAGGTGACGTTTATAAGCGCTTACCTTACTAGGTAAGAGACATTTTTGTTGTTTTCTTATAAAGGAATTGCGTTGTTGATGATGATGTGAGTTCAAAATTTGGAATCAAGATTATGAATTTGTAAAGTAGAGGTACGATTGAATTATAAAAAAGGGAAAAAATTGTTCAGTTTCAGGTCAGGTCATCACTGAATTTTTATATATTTTTTGTTTAATTATATGAAAACCACAGAAACCTGCATGTGTTGGGATGAAATTCTGCTACATGTTCTTTAGATTCACTGGTGGTAGAGCTTTGTGCAAGCTCGTCTGGGTACGTACCACCCACTCATCAGATATTCTACCGCAAAACAGCAGTACTTGATATTGTTGTGTTCCGGTTTGAAGGGTGAGTGAGCCAGTGTAATTACAGGCACAAGGGACATAACATCTTAGTTCCCAAGGTTGGTGGCGCATTGGCGATGAAAGCCATGGGTAACATTTCTTACAGAGCCAATGTCTAAGAGCGTTTGGTGACCACTTACCATCAGGTGGCCCATATGCTCGTCCGCCTTCCTATTCTATAAAAAAAAAAAAAAAGATGAGAGGGAAGCCTTTACCCAGTAATTTTATTTTTATTTTTATAAGGGAAACAAATATAATCAATAGTCCAAAAATAGAATAGAACAAGTAATCTACAAACAATTTCAAGTAAATATTAAAAATATAAAATTAAGATAAACGAAAAATGATCAGATGATAATAATAATTATAGAAAACCAATACGATGAATGAATGAAAATGAATTACAATTATTAGATTTAATAGTAATGGTACCCCATTACTATTTTAAAACTCTAATAAAGTTTTTTGCGACAATATAATAAATTGGAATATTGTTAACTATCTTTGTTATACGCGTTCGCGCATCGCCAATTCTAATTTCTTAAAGCTAAGTACAGTTGTTTTTGGTAAGTGTAATAATAAGTTTTTATGTTAACAATAAAAAATATAATAATAATTATAAAGCTAAATAAAACTCTTTATTTACTGATTTCACTTTTAGTGATCTCTTTCCCCTTACGTAATGGATGTCATCAAAGTTTTCACGAGCCTCTGAAAGTCAAAGTGCAACTTCATAGCGCATAAGCGTTATTAGTTGTATAGCTCGAGAGATAAATTATGATCGCGTCGACTGGAAACTAGAACTACTTAAAAATATTAAGCTAACAATCTATAGGGTTATTTTATAAGAACAAACAAGACTTACCGTAGAAGAAAGTGATATGCGACATTGGATATAATAATTATAACATTTCAAGGATGTTATATTACCATAAGTTGGCTGTCAATATTTCATTTTCTTTTATAGAATAGGAAGGTGGACGAGCATATGGGCTACCTGATGGTGGTCACCAACGCCCTTAGATATTGGCATTGTAAGAAATGTTACCCATCGCATAAATTGCCAATGCGCCACCAACCTTGGGAACTACGATGTTATGTCCCTTGTGCCTGTAATTACACTGGCTCACTCAGCCTTCAAACCGGAACACAACAATACCAAGTACTGCTGTTTTGCAGCAGAATGTCTAATGAGTGGGTGGTACCTACCCAAACGAGCTTACACAAAGCTCTACCACCAGAGTTTAATGGGTTAGTAATGAAGTTCTTACAGAATCGTACTACTGAACGTCTTTCTGACGTAAATTATATATAGATATTCGGGCTATTATAAATTATCTTCCACATAACCCGAATACTCCAGTGTTTAGACGGCGCTTCACATGTATTTTTTTTTTAAATTGGTAGTGTTAAGTTTTCATTTTTCACTGCCTGAGTGTGCACCAATTATATTTATTATTACAATTATAATTTCCGTAGTTTAATCTTTTAGCTGCTCCTAAGCCTTACCTATTAAGGTGCAAGCTTCATTATAATTTTTTTACCGTTGTATATTAGATTATTTATAAAATCAAATTTAAGGAGGTAAAATGAGAAGACACGAAGGAAAACTCATTATTTCCAGCAAAGATTAGCTATGAACCAAGTATTTTATCCTCTTAACTATCTCAGCCTATACACAGAGTCTTATCACCATCTAACTAACATTACAAATCAATATCCAACAAATTTCTATCCACTAACCTCATTAGCACATACAATATTACCAATATGCGATACAATTCCCGGGAGGCTAACGAACTCAACTATACACATAGTTGATATGCTATCGAAATGGTTAACGAATCAATCTTTAAATCGATTGATGAGTAATGTTAATTTTATTGTTCAGAATTAATTTACTTAGTTATAAAGGGCGATTGCAGGTAAGCAACATTGAAGTTTCACGTGCTCGTTTGGCGTTAATAATTCATCTCGTGCTTGGCGGTGAAGAATGTTGGGTGTTGGAATACGCTTCAAACCTTTTTCACAAAGGGAGAGGAGGCCTGAGCCTAGCAGTGTCAGAGCATCTTTTACGTATAAAATAGGAGTTAAACATGTAAGAGCAACGCAAAGGGTAGGTAGTTCGAATGTAAAATACGATTTTCAAATTTGGAATTTAATTTATCATGTCGTTTTTATTTTGCTGACATATTTAAAAGAAAATAAAAATATATTTTTTAAGGAATTGAAGTTAGCAAGATTGTGTTAAAATGTTATATTATTTTTAATAAAATAGTATTATAGCTATAAAGTATTATTATAAATATTATTTTGTATACACATTAGCTCACCCGCCAACAACAGTGATTTGATTGATGATTTCTTAAAAGCAGTTGCTATTTATATAGTCCTTTAAATTACCAAATAGTTTTTTAATTTCCATTTTGTATATAGTATTTCATTAACTTCTATTAATATTATTAAAATCTTTGTCACTTTTTTGTGTCTATTTGTGTATGTTTTAAAAACAAACTAAACAAATGAATCTTTAAAACATTTCGAATGATAGAAACAGTAAAATTTCAAGGTCAATTTTCAATAAAACGTAACGAACGAACATTTTTGACGTAGTTTATCTTCTGACACGTGTGAGTTGCTTGCTTTTCAATTTTGTTAGTTCAAAAACTAGGAACTATACATTATTAATATGCAGCATTCCAATTATTAAATCTACAAAGCAATGCAGCGCTCGAACTTGAATATCACAAAATTATATGGAAATTGCAAATATTATTTGCGTCGCTGATGGATGTTCAAATTGTTAGAGCGATAGTTTCTGACTCAACGCGTTACAGATAAGTTTCTCACGTATAACAGGGAACGGTGGAGAAAATTATTGGCACGTGACGAGCGAGACTTGCAATTAGATGATGACATCTGATGCTGCAGAGTTTCATATAGATAATAATACGAATGAACGAATGAAATAATTGGAATTTATTACATTATAGAAGAGCTTAATTGAGAGGTGTAAAGTGTAACGTAAAGTAAAGTAAAGTGTGTGTAGAGCGTGTAAATTTTAATAGGAGATTGCGAATAATTATCTGGTAACTACTTCTTTATATGTAATTCAAAGTTCGATACCTCGAATTTTCAATTGTACCAAAAATTCTTTGGATAGTTTGATCGAAACAAAATTATATACTAGACTTTAGTTCGTAATTCTGTTGCTTTTTCGAAGTTTTTTTTTCTAATTTTAGTCATGAAGAACTTTATTTTCGACACCTCATAGACGAAGGATCTTATTTTCTTTGACGAAAAACATACCGTTATTCAGAAAATAGGGAAGAAACATAAGATCACCAGCGTTTACATTAAATAGATTTTTTTTCTCAATAATATGTAGATAATTGAAACTGCGATATTCATAGGGTAAGGTTAAGGGCGTTGGTGACCACTTACCATCAGGTGGCCTATTTGCTCGTCCGCCTATACTATAAAAAAAAAAAAAATATGCATTAAATGCTTTTAAGTCCAAACCAATATGGTACATATATATTTAACTGTTTCTAGTAGTCTTACTCTATTAATAAAATTAGTTGTCTTTTGTAATTAATTGATATTTTTGATAATTTCAATTATGATAATGATATCACTAATTGATTTTTTTACAGATTTTTATTATGACATGACTTTTATTTATAACCTAATTTTAACATTATTTAAGATATACTTATAATTTTTTGTCACTTTTAATTTATAATATATGGAAGTGCACTTTTAATTGACATATTTGATATTTTTTTATTGTTTTATGAGTTCATTTGTAAATGCTTTGTTACATACAAGTTACATGTTGTAAGTTTGCTTTTACAAATAAAGAAACAAACACAAATTCTAAATTTAATCTTAAAACCATGTTTGTTTATAGTTCTCAAAATAAGATTAGGCTAATGGAAAATTTTCACGCATATTAGACCTGATAGACCTTCAAGTTTAGCCGTTTAATGGCTCGACGTATAACGAACGGCCACTGCGGGATACTTATTATAAGGCCTGAGAAGAATCCCCATTGTCACGTGACCACATAATTGCGTATAAACTTTATCCGCTAATTTGGATCTTGGCGTCACATTTATGACCAGTAAGATTTTATATGAATAGTTTTTTTCCGTCATCTTATAATACGTATAATTAAAGAAATATCATCAGTGCCGCTGTTGACTGATGGACTAAGACTTTTCTTTTGTTTGTCTATAATGATTTTTGTTTAATTTTATATTGTCACTGTGACCAAAATATGAAGAATATATTTATTTACTCTAGACACTTTACCTGAGCTGCAACGTGGCGCATAATGTCCAAGCAGTGTTGAACAAAGCTTACAAAGATGATGTAGCTTAAACCGTAGTACCTACATCTGCCATATATGTATTCAATATGGAGCAGCGTGATGGAATAAGATTTAAACCTTCTCCCTGATGAGATGAGGCCTTAGCCCATCCGTGGGATTTATTGTTACTAACAATTTCTTTTATTTTATTCTTTTTTGTATTTTTTTCCTCGTTTTGTTTGGACTTATCGTATTTATTGTATTTATATTATATTATTGTAATTTTATTATTTATTGTTAATATAATTGATTTATTGATATATGTGTATTTTATATTTATATTAACATTTATTTATTAATCTGTTTTAGTTACAGATTAATGTTATTATGTTTATTTATTATTACAGCACCATTTATCTCGTGTCCCATGAGTTATTCCCTCACCGTTAGTTACCTGGAAGAGATCGCTATATAGCGATAAGGTCGCCAAAGTGGTATGCTACTATTATTTAGATTGTACAGTAAAGTATAATGTGAAGTAATTAGAGCTACTAATAAATATTGAAATAGAAATTATAAATAGATTATCGAAATCTAACAAAACTATTGGTTTTTTTCAGCTTTAACGCATATCCAAACCAACAAATACATATACATTTACCCTTGTAGTTCATATGAATAAAATATTGTTGCAAATATTGGTCTCTTATATCAAATTATACTTTTGTTCCGTTTGCATTTGCAACGCTTGGACCTTGGAGTCATAGTGTAAAATTTTCATTAAAATATAATACCCGGTCTTATTGCCTCTACTTTTGACAGGAGGGCTGGTTCATTTTTCGCACAGAGATTCGGAATTACGATTCAAAGGGGAAATGCTGCTAGCATTCTTGCCACCATTCCACGCAGTCACATTTCCAACCGTAGCTCTTTTTATTTTTTATTTGTATATAAATATAAATGTGGTTTAATGTTAAGAAAAGTTATAGACTTTATAATATTTATGGTAAGTAAATAAATAAAAAAATATCGTATTAAATAATTTTAGTGAATAAAAATCGGCCTTAAAAATAGTATCGAATCTTGCTCAATAGTCAATTACAATCTATATATTATTAAAATAAAACAATTTCAGCTTTATTAATGATGAAACGCACGATATGGATTTTTACAATAAAACGAACTAGAAAACTTTCATCTGTTCTATTGAATAGCAATAGTAATTCTTTTTTTATGAGACAAGTGAAAAATTTACAACAGAATCTCAGAAAAGCGCTTAAAATATCTTCTACTCCCAGATTTAACAATAGATTTGTGTGTAAGGGACTTTTTCAATGATGATAAAATCTTGGAAAAGCGGTCATCCTTTTTTTAACGCACTAAAACTTAAATATTGATAAAGAAGATAAAAGAGTTTCTTTTCCTAGTGTTTCTTCTGAAGGTTTTAGGTTTTTTTTTTCTAGAATTGAATAGAAATCAAGAAAATGTAGAGCTTTAATGAAAACGTATAATTTAAACGGTATGAAACCCTTGTATGTCTTTTTTTATGTAGGCAGGCGGATAGGCATAGGGCCATCTGGTGAGTCGCCATCGCCTATGGAAATAAGAAATATTAACCATTACTTGCATCGCCAAGGCGCCACTAACTTTCATAAGACATAATGTCCTTTGTGCCTATAGTTCCACTGACACACTTCTAACCAGAACAGCAACAAATTTAATGTAACCTAAAAATGATTATTATCTTTACAATTAAAAAAACAATTTCCTTTTGTAAGTGTTCATCGCATAGGACATTTTGTATTAAAATAAATATTAGTAAATCTATTAATCTATAATTTAACTAACCATGAAACGGCCAGAGAATAGTTTGAAAATGAATTTTCGTAACATACGTCCATGCGATTTCGCGTGTTTATCAGCTCGTCTACAATAAAGATTTTTCCTGACCTTGCCTTTGTGCTGGTTACTTTCCACGTAAGAAACTTAGCTTTAGTGTGTTTTATTTTTATCAAAGCTCAAGTTTTGTCTAGGAAATTTAAAAACAAAATAATAGCATTGTCGGGAACATTTTAAGGAATCTTATATTTTGTCAGATATTATTTATCAAAATAAATTAGCACAATTTAAAATTCAACCGCCCCGGGTCTAACTTGTTGCTTAGGTCCATTGCCATACAGCGTGGAAACGCGCCCTGTGTTATGGGCAGCTTTTTGTCGGGTAGGGATGGAGGGGACATCTCTAATTTAATTAAAAAAAGGTCATTAATCAAATTATTAATTTTAGAATTGGATGTATATTATTTAGTTGGTATTTAAAGTAAGTCAATAAAGATTTAAAGTTTCAAAAAATAAGAATGCCGTTTCGATACGGCTTAGTGGATACACGTGGCTGGTTTCCATCCAACACGTGCAATTTTCCCCACGATGTTGCCCGCCGAGTTCAAGATAAATTATAAACACATGTAAATCCAGTGATGCTTTCCTGGGATTGAACACGTCTTCAAACCCTCTTGTGCTCTCACGGCTCTTAACTATTAGAAAAAAAATCTTAACTATATTTATTTCGAATAAATCTTAAACACTATATGTAATTTTAATTATTGAGAAAACAAATACGACAAAGTACAAAGACGGACTTCCCAAAAAGGTATTTCGTCCAGGCAACTTTTAATTTTTATTTAACATTAAATATGAAAGTTAAATAAATATTTTAACCCGTGATCTTGGCTTATGAACCCTGTGTCACCCTTTTTACTGGGTAATCTGACAAGATTTATATCTGTAAGCGTTATATATTTTTAAGCGTTAAGACATTAACGCTTAAAAATATACAGCTATTGGAAATTGAATATAGCTGTATGCTTATTATAAATAACTAACTAGATGTCCCGGCTTAACGGGACAAATAAGCGTTAAATAAAATGTATATATTGTAATACATAATATAACTATTTCTTTACGTTTCGCACACCAGTCGTTATAATTTTTTCCGACATTCTACAATCATCGTCATATTTCGATAAAGTTATACAAAACCTTAATGATTTATACACTAAAACTTTTCTCATGAATCACTCTGTTCTTTGGTGAAAACCGTATAAAAATCAGTTTGGTAGTTTTTGAGATTATCACTTTCATACAGACTGACAGACGCGGCGACTTTGTTTTATAAAAATAACATAGTGATATAATAACATGGTCGTTCATTACAACTAACGACTACGACAATAAATATTTTGACAATTCTATTTATAAAATACTGAAAGAATAAGTTCGGAAAATATAAATTTGTTTTCCGGTGTAAGTTGCCTGGTACTGAACATTACAAACGGTGGATTTACGTCACGAGAAAACATTAGACTACGAATAACTCATTAGGACTTAGATAATCCACATCACATGCATTATTAATTCTGTTTGTTATTCGCATATCTTAAGATTTTTTTTGTTCTCTTTAGACGTAACATTTTGTATGAAAAAATATTTTTTCAATACTGGAGGACGTTTGACGCCTTTTTTAGTATTAGTAGTATTTTTTTGGTATTGGTAGGCGAGCTAATGGGCCACCTGATGTTAATTGGTCACCACTGCCAATAGACATTGGTGATGTAAGAAACATTAACCATTCCTTACATAACCATTACGTCACAAACCCTTCAAACTGGAACGCAACAATATGTATTGCTATTTAGCGGTAGAAGTGTTATAAGTTTACTAAAGATAAAGTTATCCTAATTCTAACTAATATTATAAATATGAAAATGAGTTTGATCGTCTGTTTGTTACGATTTCAAGGTACTACTACTACTAATACTTGTACTACTAACTCTATATACTTACTATATTTTATTTATTCTTTTTATCTAACTTTTTGTCCCAAGCCAATGGTGCGAACATCGTGGTAGACTCACCGCCATCTAATCATTTTCATCCAGTCAACCGTTGGGCAAAGCAGATATTGACAGGCATTGAAAATAACAATATATAATAACATACATATTAACAACAGAACAAAAATAATCAAATATATTCAAAGAATAATATTATAAATTTTTGCAAGCACTTCGTCACCATAAAGCAAAATCTCTGACATTTACCATTAAATAGTTCAGCAGTTCTATGTGCGCCTAGTGCGTGTTTTTTTTTTACTTATTCTAGGGTTTTGTGGTGTGTTTAGAAAGAAATAAACGATTATTATATTCTATATCTCACATATAAATACAAAAAGGATGGCTTAGAAATACTCGTGGGATTTAATTCATAGTGTCAATAAATATTGTGTGTATGAGTAGTCTGAATATTTAAAACGTACACAAAAAAATATTATTACATTGTTTTAAATTTAATAGACTTTGTTTATTTTAATATAATTTACGACTCCGTTATGGTTTCCGCTGCTAGATACATTTTCATTGAGAGTTGAAATATTTTAAAACTCATATTTATAATAGGATTAATTTGATAAATTCGCAAGTTTTCGAAGAAAATTTCGTATTTTAAAATTTACAATATTATAAACTTGGTCTTTGTATAAAAATCTGTATTATGTAACTTTGTATTAACCTCTGGAACGACCTTCCTTTAAATATTCGGGAGGCCAAATCCATAAATATTTTTTAAAAAACTTGTAAAAGATCACTTTTTGTCTCAAATGCCTTATTACTTTTATTTATTAATTACTTTTATTTATTTTTATTTTTTTGCTATGTTTGAGGACTTATCGTTTTTATTCGTTCTTATTGTTTATAGTATGTATTTATATTGTATACCTGTAATTCTATATGTATTGATAACATAATTTATTTATTGATATATGTTGTGTATTTTATATTTACATTAATTTATTAGTTTGTTTAATCATAAATTTATATTATCTTATTTATTATTAGAGCACCACCTACCTCATATCCTATGAGTTATCACTTGGTTGGTTTTATCAAAAAAATGTACACAATAAAAATATATATACAAATATATCTTCAAATTGTACTATTTATCTTTTTTCAAAAAGATAAACAGTACAATTTTAGTTTAAACTACCCAAGACACTTTAATCAGGATAACTGTACAGTATAAAACTTCACTTCACTAACTTGCTTTCACTTAAGTTCGTAAGTACGTTTCCAAAAATATTCAAGCGATTAGCTCTGAAACTATAATCTAACATAATATAAAGGTTCCATAACAATCTGATAAAATACAAAATAAAAAAAAAACCAAATGCACAATTCAAATTTTAAGATAAGCACGCCGTCTAAAAGATTGTCTTGTGGCAATGTACCCAAAACGCTGGTACTATTGCCTCTCCGCACCGCTAGACTTAGCCTTTGGGCTAAATAAGGGCCAGCTCTTAAAAAAATGGACCAGCTTCTTATAATATTCTTCTTCAAATAAATAATTACTTTAAAATTAGATTAATAGTTATGCGAAAATATACAAACAGACAAAACTTGCTTCTTTGTAATATTAGCATGATCTCGATTAATAATGTTATTGACTTCACAAACTACAAACACATTAATTCTACTATCGTTTAAACTTTCGCCGATAAGATAAAAGCTGTTCTCAAACTTAAGAAATGAGCGTAGAATTTCATGTCTATTTCTAGGCATTGATATTTGGTACGTTAATGAGAATATTCTTATTCTATTATTTAGTGAGTCACGGTGGAATTTCTTGTAATTTTGGGTTCCGTAGATTTGACAAAAAAATCGTCTGACATAGCCTGTGTTCTCCACATCACACACTCCTGGTATACGGTTAAGTATATAAAAGTTCCACTTTTTTTCTTCACAGCTGAGATGAATAATTATAAACACAAATTAAGCACATGAAAATTCGGTTCTCGCCCGGGAGATTTAGATCTCCGGCCATCTTGGCTCTTTAATACTTATTTTTAATTATAATTAAAATGTTTTATTTAAAAAAAAATACAGAATACTGTGTCAAAAGCGTTGATCAGTCAGTAAAAAAAATAGAGGGGTATGTTCTTAGTAGCATATATATACACACCGTTGATTCCTTCACATTAAACTTAACTTGGTAACCTGACAATTCAAAAGTGTTTATAAGACCTACTTGAATAAAGTATATTTAGATTCTTATAGCTATTCATATAAAGATCAATTTCAAACATAAATGAGTGGGTTTTGTAAATACATAATCTCTTTTTATTTGGCAAGGCAGACGTGTAAATAGTCACTCGCAATATTAGAAATACATAGTTACTCATTACACTGTTGCGGTATCATATGATCTAAGATGCTATGTTCCTTGTGCCTATAATTACACCGACTTACTCGTCATTCAGACCGCAATACATCAGTACAAAGTAAACGAAACGTATGTAGATTTACCACACAGAGGATCGGAATTGCGATTTGAGGCGAAAATGCGGCTATGAATGAATGCTGGAAGCATTCCTGCCATCGTTCTACGTGGTCATGAATTGTTCAGAAGATTTAATATTTTATACGTATACATTTTATTTATTAGTATAAATTTGAGGTTCTATAATATAAATAAGTTTTATATAGGATAAATAATCGATGTAGGATAATAGAGTAATTGACAATTGAATGGAAACCTACCACCAGAACAGTTATGGAAACGCTAGAGGTTATGCTAGAGGCTGGAGAAGCAAATTTTATAGTGAAGCTCTAAGAGTAACGTTATGCATCCACATATGTTAAATCTTTGAACATTCTCGTGTAATTAGTTACGGTTGATGCTTACAATTTATATTAATTGTTATTTTTTTAAATAGTTTCTTAAAAATATATCGAACCCGTCTGGATAGGTACCTCTCATCAGATACTCTACCGCCAAACAGAAATACTTACTGTTGTTATGTTTCGGTTTGATGGATGAGTGAGTCAGTGTAACTACAGGCATCAGGGTCATTCATCTCAGTTCCCAAAGTGCCACCAGCATTGGCAATTTAAGTAATGAATAACATTTTTTACAGCGCCAATTTTTGTTGTTGTTTTTGTTAATGATTTACCATCAGGCGGGCTAGTTGTCTACATATTTTATAAAATAAAATGCGTCTAAATGTGTTTATTTTGATGTTATAATATTAAAATATAAAAATAATTAAGTTTTAATAACAATTAGGTCTTCGATCCGAAAATTAATTAAACTTTGAATTTCAAACGTGTTTATCAATTAAGTAATTAAATTAAATTTTACCCAGAAATATAAAACATTATTAAATTTTATATTTTTAACGCAGACCAGAGATAACCAAAAATAATTAACTAAGAATATATTATTTTCAATATTCTTTAATATTTAATAAATTGGACCGGACCACAATAATATCACATTCAAATTATTTAATAGTTTTTGTATTAAAAATGTTATGAATGAATTTAAAGCTTACGTAATATATAATATATTTTTTCTCTCAGCCTTTATCCGACAAATATCATTCCGAGAATTCATGATTGAGACTTGTAATCATTTTACAAGTGCAACTTTGATATGTTTTTAAAAAACAGTTTTAAAACTACATGAATGGATGAGGATGGATGAAATGAATGTACTATATGTGCTGTAAAGTGGATGTGTTGACCATAACTCTCGTGGCTAATGAGCCGTGCAGCGTGAGTTATGCATTTGGAACTTGAAATTCAAAAGCAGAATCAAATCATTAGTTATTAAAGTAAGCAATTAGAATTATACTGATTGAATAAGTACTTTGGATTATTAATGATACAGAGTGAAATTGACTGTATACACTTTTTATCTTCTATAATAATATATTATAATAAGATTGTCCTCTAGACAGATTTCGGCTACGGCGGACAATCTCAAGAGAGATTAGTCAACTACGCAGAACATATAATTGTGATCATTTTATGAAATAATCAAAATAAAATTTCATTAACAGACATTATTCACACGCGGCCATCTGATCCCAAACTAAGCAGAGCTTGTACTATGGAAACAAGACAACTGATATACTACATATACTACTTGTATTTTGTAAATACATACTTATATAGATAATTACACCAAGACTCAGGACAAACAGACATGTTCATACAAACAAATGTCTGTCCTGGGTGGGAATCGAACCCACAATATTCGGCGTGAAAGGCAAGTATCTACCAACCACGCCAACCGGCCCGTCAAATTTGTATAAATATACAAATATTTAAAATACATAATTACCAAAAAAAACTAACAAGGCATATATGACACAATTCAAATTAAAAGATATAAATTTATACAAAGGTGTTTTACAAGCTTTTCTTTAAGCTCAATCTATCGAGTTAGTTCTAACTGAGGTGAAGCTCATTTTAGCTGATTATAGTTGAATAGATATTCAACTAAAATCGGCTAAAACGTGGTCATTTAATTGAAATTCATGTTAAAAAGTTTCGTTTCACTGAAAATTGTATAAGCAAAAATTTCTTACAAAATAAGCAAAATTCATTCTAATGCTTATATATTTTGTTATTCATAAACTTGTTCTAACAGTTTTAAAATGTTTCGAGAATTTACATTTCAAGTTATTGTAGAACTGCAAGATATTTTCACATTCAATTTCGACTAAAACTTTGAGCTGAGTCTTCGTGTTAGAAGTTTTATCGAACTCGATATTTTCAATTTGAATTGAATATTGTAATTAAAAATTACATCACGTGCAACTAAAGCTACAACTATGTATTAACTAGTAACTACCTACACCCGTACGTGGTTGATGTTGACGTATTTAAGACACGTACGAAACGATTTGCTTCCTCTTTTCTGATACGCACCGCCAAGGTCTGGGATACCCTCCCGACCTCCGTTTTCCCCACCACCTACAATATGGGTACCTTCAAGTCTAAAATGAATAGGCACCGTTTAGGAAAGCGCGCTCCATCATAGACTGTATCTCACTTTCCATCAGGTGTGATAACAGTCAAGCGCTTGCCTATAAATTAAAAAAAAAAAAAGTGTCTTTAAAATATTTATAGGAATTCGGAAATTTATAATCAAATTAAATCTTAAAATTTAACTCTGATATGATACAGATTCTTTTTTAAATTGGTCGTTAATTTCGTTTCATGCAAAGGAATGCTTAAAGGAATTTTTAAATACAGCTGTAACTACTATTATGCGTTTCTTTAAATTAAGCCACACTTTACTTGATGAGACAACACAGTTAATTGAAATCAGCTTTGACACCTATACAATTCGTAATATAATGTGCAATGTCAACGCGATTCAGAGTACAACTTCGGAATCGAAGCGAACCTCTGATGCATTTTGGAGTAGTAATTAAATTGGAATAATTATTTTACAGGCTTTAGACAACAGCAATCGCATTGAAACGAAATAATCATTCGCATTCCGATACGACTATTATTGCAAATTCTAAAACACAATAAGAAATAATGTAGTTCTTTTAAGCTTAAATTACTTTATTTTAGTTTCTAGAATATACTGAAATTGTTCCGAAAACAAAGTTAAGTTATAATACCATATTACACTAAATATTAAAAATACAATTCAGATTACTGAAATACATTCTATTTTTCCTTCAATCATGGCGTTGAAAGCTCAGCACTTTCAGTCTGTATAAAGAGACCGCGCGAAACACACGTCCGTGTGCAATTCTCCACGAAACACGCAACTTTCAACTTAGTAGCTCAACTTGGTTGTAAGATTTTCAATAAGTGCTTCTTAATCTTAAAAAAACGCTTGTTTATTCATTTAAATTTAGTAGTTAATTTGTGATTTTTCTTTTTTTTTATAAGTTGTGCGGCTTGGAACATAAAAACTATATTACATTGTCAACAAACGTGTTTAGTTCGTCGGACTGATAATATTTATTCTGAATTCGTGGCTTCTTAATGTTGTATTTCTGAGTAAGGTAAGTATCTTAATTTAATTTAATTGATTAAGTCTTCAAGAAAATAACAAATTCCTTAATTTATGTTTAAAAAGTTTTTCTTTTTATATTTGTAAATTATGATAAGCAAACTATGTACAGACATTTTTATAATAGGCAAAATAAAAAAAAACAAAATACTTATTATAAATTTATAAAAATAAATAAATATTATTAAAAAGTTTAAAAATATAGCTTAATATAGATACAATTATAAAATATAGGTTAACCAGCTGAAAACAATATTAAACATAATAAATTATAATGTATAGACGATTTTCTACTGCAAATTAAAGAAAATATATTATAAAAACATAAAAATAGCAAAAGCCTTGTTCTTTCCACCGAACATCTGTCAAATCCTAATAACGCCTCCATCTATTATGTGATATCGTGATCTCATTTATCGAGCACATAATGAGGAAGTTAATGGAAGAAGACTTAGTAGATTTTGACTTGTTTTACCACATGGAACATTAATGGTAGAGATAATTTTACTTACATTTATTTAGAATTAGTATTTAAAAAAAAAACATTTGATAACGCGTCTGTGATCACTGTAATGCTGGGTTATCAATAAAGCGCTTTAATAATGTTAAACAGCTATAAAACTTGCCTGCTTGATAATACCTGCAACCGAATCATTCCGAAAAAGAATATAAACAATAAAGCAATGTTTGCTAAAATGCAATGTATCCTCAAATAATTAAATATTTCAGCCAAATAAGACCAATTAAATTATTTTTATTGTTGAAGTTTATTAGCCATCGATCATGTCGACCGGTTACAAATCAAAACCGAATTCCATGAATAATAAAAAAGTACTTAGCTCTGAATGAGTCATCAAAATGTGTGCCATTTATTTTTCATATTATGGTAATCTTATCAATGATGAAATCATAAGAATAAAAAAATATATAAGAAAAATTATTAAAATTTTCAAGAACTTCTGAAGCATTTTTTTTTATATTTATCATTAAAGTATTTAAAACTTCCACCGATACCAGTTAAATCAAATAAATTACGATAAAATCTAAATAGACAAAGTATTATGCTGACTATCAATTGGCACGTGACAAAATTCATATTCGAATTTCGAAGAGCTCACAAAATGACAAATCAAATATTGCTTCACGATTACTACTATACACGTATATTGCAAGACCCTCGCTCACAAAGCTTTCTACATACAGATGCAAATTACTAATAATGGTTAAATATTTGGTCATGAAATGTGGCGTTTTGTAAGGGAGGAATATAAAGTCATTTTTTTTTTGTAAAATATGTTTAATTTATCAAACTATGCACCGTTGTTATCTATATACTTTTGCCATATCATAGGTAGTTCATTAATCCCTTTACGAAGAAAACCCTGGGAGTGAGGATCAATAAACTCTGAAGGCGGCTTGGACTGCCGCATCGAAGTTGAGTTTTTTCCTCGTAAGAAGTTGTCCAAATTGCGGAAAAAATGATAATCTGTTGGAGTAAGGTCCGGGGAGTACGGTGGATGTCGCAGAAATTCCAATTGTAGCTCATCTAACTTAGTGGTTGTTTGTTGTGCAGTTTGTGCTCTTGCGTTGTCGTGAAGCAGCAGTGGCCTAGAGCGATTGACCAATCTCGGTTGTTAAGCATGGTTTGCAGTTGTTGACAATAGATATCTGCCGTAATCGTTTGGCCAGATTTTAGAAAGCTGTAGTGAACGACACCGGCGCTAGTCCACCAAACACTTACAAGTAACTTTTTCTGAATCAATTTTCGTTTAGGGCAGGATTTGGTTGGGTCTCCTTGGGTTCAGCCATTATGACGAGCGCTTCCGATTATCGTACAGTATCTAATTCTCATCACAAGTAATGATTCTATTTAAAATCCCTTCATTATTTTGTCGGCTGAGCAAAGTAACACAGCAGTCGACGCGTGTTTGCAAGTACGATTCACTCAATTTGTGAGGTACCCATCGTTCAAGTTTTTTTACTTTCTCGATTTGCTTCAAGGGGATTAATACAGTTTTATCACTTACCCCGAAGCCTGCAGCTTTGAAGTGCTTTGTGATGTATTTACTTCCACAATAGCCTTTAATTCTTCATTTCCCACTTTGGTTTCCGGCCGTCCACGGGGTTGGTTCTGAAGTTCGAAATTTCCACAATGAAAACGTTGAAGCCAAAAACGTACCGTGCTTTCTTTTGCGACACCAGCGCCGTACACATCATTAATCCTTCGAGCTGTTTCTGCAGCACTGGTGGCACGCTTGCATTTCATGTTTTCCATTGTGCGGTAATAAGCGACGCCAAAGAAAAAAAAAAATGAGGAAAAAACAAATAAATGACTGTTTTCAAAATTCAAATCTACCACCTAAATGAATTTATAAATTTTAATTTGGAATTCTTAACCAAAGAGGAGATTATATTTCAGATCAAAGTGGTCAGTACGACAAAACGCTAATTTTATACGTAAGAATCTAATATAGAAGAAGTGCTAATTAGTTTTTTTTGTTTCCAGTTTTTATAAAATTATTGAAATTGCCGTTTTAATTCACTCTTTAATAAACTCATTTAGGTAGATATTCTTAAACGTTAGAAAAATGAAAGTTAATTTTAAGTAAAATATTTTGTTATTTCATTTACCTTTATCAAATTAAGAACGATTATTCAATGAACTGTTGACATTTTATTTCCGAGACAATTGGATAATACTATTACGTTACCATTTTTTCTCATGTCACGCATAGGTTCACTGGTCACAAAAAGAATGCTCGATGATGATGATATTTGATATAGAAAGCATAACGTGGAAAGTATTTTGTTGTTTTTAAGCGCTGTACAGTGAAATTTTTATGTAGGGAGGCAAACGGGCAGGAAACTCATCTGATAAACGTATATATATATATTTAAATTAATGTATAAATACATACCATTATATGTACACTCAGTTTCAAGGCGAGAATCGAACCCGTTACGGGTTCCGGTCAGAGTTAATTGCCATTAATATTTTACTGAAACACTTACAGATTTTCCAGTAAAGTAAAGATAAGAACAATTACTGTATCTAATAATATTGAGACCTAAAAAATCTCTTGGACAAAGTGCTTGTACTCGTGTTATATGTATTATATATACGCCATATAATTCTGCCAAAAAAGAGGCTGAATATATGATATAACAAATCTTTTGTTTTAACAGCATAATATATAATAATAATAATAATAATAATAATATCTTGGGACATTATTCACACACGGCCATCTGATCCCAAATTAAGCTTGTACAAAGCTTGTGCTATGGAAACCCGACAACTGATATACTACAAATACTACTTTTCTTTTGTAAATACATACTTATATAGATAATTACACCCAGACTCAGGACAAACACAAATGTTCATGCACACAAATGTCTGTCCTGGGTGGGAATCGAACCCACAACCTTCGGCGTGAAAGGCAAGCATCTACCAACCACGCCAACCGGCTCGTCGATATATAATATGATACACTTATGAATATATCACAACTATAGCAATTTTCTACAGAATTATATAACGCCATAATAGTTCCTAGCACTTTGACCGCGTATCAGATATGATTATTTGTCAGACAAAATAATGTTAAACATTATTTTACCACAAAAACACCAACTTTTGTTTGTTTATTTTTACTTTCCCTGAAACGAATTGTTCATTTCCCGATTCGATAGCTGTTAATAATATTTATTCTAACTTTGTAAAAATGCTTGGTAAAGTAAAATCTCGCTTATCATAGGGTACGATCGGTCAAGTCACGAGTCAAGATGGCCCAGTGGTTAGAATGAATCTTCACCGATGTTTCAAACCCAGCGAGTTCAAACCCAGGCAAGCCCCACTGAGTTTTCATATACATTTCTCATATACATGTTTGGGTTCAAACCCAGGCAAGCACCACTGAAATTCCATGTGCTTAATGTTGTGCTTAATTCATCTAATGCTCGGCGGCGAAGGATAAAATCGTAATGAAACCTGTATTTATCTAATAGCACTGAAATTCTGCTAACGTCCACTAACACTCATTGGAGCAACGCGAAGGAATAAGCTACAAACCTTCTCCTCAAACAGGAGACGAGGTCTTAGCCCAGCAGTGGAACACTTGTAGACTAGCACTTTACTTACCTTTTTATGGTACCTTCCCGGGCAGCCTTACACAAAGCCATTAGTAATTATTCATAAAAACATATTTTCCGTAGTATATCTTTTTAAGTTTTTATACATAGATTTATGTAATTGATGCTATTTTGACGTGTTTAAGTTTCTCTTTATTTCGTTACTTTATTATCATAATACTTATGATGTATTTGTTTTATTTTTTAATGTATGTTTTAATTAAGATTTTTTACCGCATCGAACGTAAATAGATAAATACAATACACTTGATAAATTGCTTTATATGCACGTTTAAAAAGGCCAGAAACGATTTTTATTTCTAAGGAATGTGTCGATAAAAATATTTTATATACAATACAAAAGTCGCTGATTATAAATACAATGGTGGACAAAAATTAATTTTATGGGTGAGCGTGAACGGTGACGAGTGCGATTGTTTTTAAATGGTACAAAAATATTCATATAAAACTCGAATAAACGTTATTTTTTATAAAAATTTTGCACAGTTTCATAACCAATATTCCAGTAGGTATTCTGTACTACAATTTAACTATAAAGAACAATGTTTTGATTTATAAATTCGAATCGATTACTTATCAGACAAGTGCACAAGTGTGTTCGCAAACACAAGGCAATTCTCGAATCATTCGAAGGTATGGCAAACCGACTCGACTGGGAATTCGTTGCGTTGCGTGTTAATATATATAATTAGAATTATAAAATAAACGCATTATTTTTTGGCGTTTAAAAGTAAATGACCTTAATACTTTAGCAAAGGAACACGTTGAATTTTTTAAGTATTAGAAAAATTATACGTATAATACTAATAAGTTTCAGTAATTACGAGGGAAATATTATCTTGAAACGAGTCTTCTTCTTATAATAAATCAAGTAAGCCATAAAATAAATTTTACAATAGAATTTAATCTCCTTTGAGATTTCATGCTGTTACTCAAAAAGGTCATAAATATTATTTTTATGAAGAGATTATAAAGTTTCATTAACTTCAAATTTTTAAAATGCTATAAAATTCCATAAAATGTATTATGAAGGTTATATCCTTCTGACCGATTTTCACTATGACGGTTATTCTTAAGAGATTAGCCAACTAAGAAGGACATATTATATAGTGCACCAGTATGTGTAAAAATTCAGGTGCATTGCAAGTGCAGACCAAACTTTGCTTTCCGACGCACGGGAGTATACACTGCCAATTTTCAGAATTCGTACAACTAGAGGATTTTTTTGGTAGAAAACCCAAATTAATTATTAACGGCCTCACCCATTATCTTGAACCCAGGACATCTTGATCTACTGCTTTCTTAGATGGTGATTAAAATGTACCTTACAAGTGAGATGCGACAGGAGATATGGCTTTGCAACAGGAAAATGTAGTAAGCTTTTTATCCTTATAAAAGCAAATAAAATATTTTTACGTAAAATTCCTAATGTCAGCTCTAGTTTATTTCTAAATATTAATTATATTATACATAAAAAAATATAAAAATTAGATTTAATTTTTTTGGGAGATTTTATTCTTATATACCTAATATATTTAAAAATAAGGCAACAGGGCATTCAATATTTTATTTATAACTGTAAACCGGTTTTATCAACGGAAAATCAAGTATAAGATTATCAATTTCTTCATATCCCCTCTAAATTCTATTGCATTCTCTAGCAGCTTCAAGACGATTCGTAGCTATTGCAAACTGAAATAAAAAAATATAAAATGGATGTCAAAGACATCTACGAACACCAATTAAATAGTTTTTTTTCTTATTTTACTTCTAAACGGTAATTGAAGAACTATTGAATTTATTTTGACAGTTAACGAGGGAAGACGGTTTAAAAGAAAGTCTTGGGTTATTATATAATTCGACCTCTTTTCAAATTGAAATTGCTATTTCTTTTTTAACTTTCATTAATTTTGATTTTTGTTTTTGTGTGTTAAATAAGTGTTTACTTGGTAATAACCAAATGCGAAGGATAATTTGTTTGTGAGTCCGTCTCTCACGCAACTCCATTCGTAGCTTGTTGACGTTTTTAGTCTAATATGAATATCTTATGGACCAGTTTGAAATTTTGATTTTTTTATTATAACCGTTGAAGAGCAGTAATTTGTTTCAGTTTGAATGGTGAGTTAGCCAGTGTAATTACCAGCACAAGACACGTATCTTAAATACAGTGGTTGGCTGCGTGTTGGTAGTTGAAAAATTGGTATTTATTTATAGATGCAGTGTATAGAAGACACACAAAAGAAAATGTATATGTATTTGATGTTGATATTAGCATTCATCATAAGGAGGTAGCGACAGTTTAGTGTAAAGACCGTTGGACTGCAACGCAAAAGTTCAATATCACGAGACGCACCTCTGAGCTTTCGAAGTTATGCCCTTCTTAATAAATTTTTCTTCGCTGCATTTAACGATCAAGGAAAATATTGTGACGAAAAAAGTTATTATTATTATTATTTATCAATTGTTAAAATGATGCAATTGAAATAAATTTATATATTTCAGTTTAAATTATTTGTTATAATAGATTATATTAGATCTCTTTGATCCTCTCTCTACTGATTATTTGAAAGGGAGGTTCAAATTTTGTGTGATAATCACAATCGTCAGCTGCGCTCTAACGATTCTTACCTTCTTTCTGTTCCTATTCATACTTCTGGTTTCGTTTCTAATTCTTACTCCGTTCAAGTTGTCCGATTATGGAACAAAGTACCTGAGCCTATAAGGAAAGCCACCTCTAGATTTACTTTTGAGTCTCTGAGAGCATATTTTCTCAGAAAGCTCCTAGTTGTCTTCATTTTTGACATCCATAATTAAATTATTATTAATATGTATATATATATATATTTGTTTTTATATTTGTATGTATGTATACTTTTGCATACAGTCCGTTTTTTGTCCTACTACACAATGTGGTGGTCAATAAAGTTTTTTAAATAAATAAATAAATAGAGAATTTAGAAACGAAGAAAGCCTTATAGTTACATTCCCTTTTATGTTAAGTTGTAAAATTGCATGGAATAGATTATACAAGTAATAGTTACACTGTAATGTATTGTATGTATGTAGATGTTTAACATAGTATGCTTCTACTGTAATACTTAATCACAAAATCCGGTGATTAGATAAACGAGTGGCTAATGCTTCTTGAGCTAATATAATCCGAGATAATGACCACATAAATTAATGACCCTATAAACGCGAGAATATTTCTAGATAAGATGAATTATTCGCAGCGTTGAAATTGATAATTTTTACATAATCTCAATTTATGTATTAGTGTAGAGTTAAGATATATAATAACTAATAAATATTGCTTTAATATAATAGCTGATCTGGCCTTGGTATGGGTGAAATTATCTATTTTGTTTCTAAAATATCGCATGATCGTAATGCCACCTACCGGATTCAATTCAAACCATCCAGAGATCCAATAACTCAAACACACAACAACACGTAAAATTAGGAGCATAGCAGTGACAAACACGCGTACATAAAAAAAAATATATAAAGATATTAAATAAGATAAGGAAAATGTATTTTGGATAGGATTAGCTTAAAATCCGTTCGTAGTAAGCATCTATGTCGGGGAGCAACTTTGACAAATTTCAAGAGAAGCGGGCGGATAGTTTAGGAGATCTTGTGATAAATGGTATTTCGCTTATATAAAAATAGATTTTGATGGGTTGAAAAGTTTTGAAAAGCCATGAAATTACAAAATCAATAATGACGTTATAATAGCCCGGAATTTTGTCAATATTATAGTTAAATTGTCATTTAACTTTAGAAATTTAGTGATAATTATGAATAAATTATTTGCTTTAGTTAAAATACTAAATATAACATCTTTACAAATTTTATGAATGTGTAAGTGAGTTTATTTGGCGTTCACGTCTTATCTACTCAAACGATCATTATGAAATTTTACATACACGTTCTCAGGGTTACAGAAAATGATATAGGGAAACTTAACCCACAAACGCCGTCGTAGCCGCGGAAGTTTTTAATAAAATGGATATTAGATTGTAATTATATAATTATTTTTGCATTATAGTTTATGACACTTAATATTACATAAGCTACAGAAACCATCACGAAATCCATCAATTAGAATATTTATTAGTGATAATTATGACAAATTGAAAAGTTTCAGATTATTACATGTAATATGATTACGACTTATGACTTTGATCTGAAATATCTCCTCTTTGTTTAAGAATTCCAAATTCAAATTTATAAATTCATTTAGCTGGTACATTTTAGTTTTGAAAACAGTCATTCATTTGTTTTTTCCTCATTATTTTTTTTCTATGGCGTCGCTTATTACCGCACAATGGAAAACATGAAATATCGGTATATTTACGAGTACGAGTTCTACCTTGGCACCAGTGCTGCAGAAACAGCTCAAAGGATTAATGATGTGAACGGCACTGGTGTCGCAAAAGAAAGCACGGTACGTTTTTGGTTTCAACGTTTTCTTTCTGGAAATTTCGACCTTCAGAACCAACACCGTGGACGGCCGGAGACCAAAGTGGACAATGAAGAATTAAAGCCTATTGTGGAAACGGATCCATCACAAAGCACTTCAGAGATAGCTGCAGGCTTCGGGGTAAGTGATATAACTATATTTATCCACTTGAAGCAAATCGGGAAAGTAAAAAAACTTAAACGATGGGTACCTCATGAATTGAGTGATCAAACTTGCAAACACGCGTCGACTGCTGTGTTACTTTGTTCAACCGTCACAATAATGAAGGGAATCATTACTTGTGACGAAAAGTGGATTCTGTACGATAATCGGAAGCGCTCGTCGCAATGGCTGAACCCTGAAGACCCAGCCAAATCCTGCCCTAAACGAAAATTGACTCAGAAAAAGTTAATTGTGAGTGTTTGGTGGACTAGCTCCGGTGTCGTTCACTACAGCTTTCTAAAATCTCGTGAAACGATTACGGCAGATATCTATTATCAGCAACTGCAAACCATGCTAAATAACCTAGATTGGTCAATCGCGGTCAATCCGGAATTTGGACAACTTCTTACAAGGAAAAAAATTCAACTCCGATGCGGCAGTCCAAACCGCCTTCAGAGTTTATTAATTATCACCCCTATGGTTTTTTTTTTAGTAAAGGGATCAATGAACTGCCTATGTGATGGCAAAAGTATATAGATAACAACGGTGCATAATTTGATTAATTAAATATATTTTACAAAAAAAATTTACTTTATATTCCTACCGTACAAAACGCCAATTTCATATGTAAGAAACTAATATTTCTTGTGAAATTATAATAACATGGCTTTTAAATAAACCGCGTGACATAACACATTATACATACAAAGAAATATTCATAAAGTTTACACCGTCTGGAGACTGGAGCACACGCACCGCAACATATATTAGACACACGAGATCTACGGGTGAGAGTGCACGCGTTCCAGAGGGGACTGTCTAATGTATCAAGTCTGTGACGACGTGAAGCAACATTAAAGCAGTAGTAATATAGTAAATCAAATATTATGAATTTCAAATAGAGATTTAATTAAGAATTTCTCTTCTCAAGAACTCAATCTCATTTCGCCTAAAATTTGATTTACGAAATAGAAGACGTACTGTCATATTTATATTTAATAAGCATTCCAAGATCACCTTAAACGAACGGAATGGGCGGAATTTAATATTAATATATAACTAGTTGTCTATATTAAGTTTCAGTAAATGAATTTTAATTAACTTATATTATTCCAAATACTGATGATAGCATGAATTTCTTAACAGAAAAACTCGATCGTTTTTATGAGTCCAATGTGACGAATAAGGCCGAGCGGGCCGGGCCGTAGGCTAAGCTAGCTTCTAGACCCGTGAAATAGATTATTAATAAATATTTCAAATTAGAATCCAATCGTTTAACGTGATTGAATAAAAAACTTATTCGTAATAAAAAAAATAAGGTTATCAAATTGTTTAACGTTTAAATTAGTTTCGTTAAAGTTTTTCTTTTACGAAATAAAATATTATTATTTTATTCATAATTTCGAAGTTGTCAAAACTAGTTTCTGAACTTTGCTATTGATAAAGCAAGTGTAATAACATCTGAACGACTAAAGAGTAAATTAATTTCTTCAATATATTTTACAAAACTCAAAATTAGAGTAATATTTATACATCGCAATTACATAAATAAAAAAGATGTAGAAATATTTCTAACAATAATATAGTCTTCAGTCTAAGCCAGTTTAAAGTCAGGGCAGAGGAATGTTACTAACATAGGTTACTCACTAAGAGCATTCACGTGTACATCTTCGATGTAATGTTGCTTACTTTACATCGAAGAATAACTCACATGATTTTTTAAATTTGTTAATGTTATTTATCTTGGTAGAAGGACGATATATGTGATAATACATATTTGGTTGCAAGGTTGGGCTTGCATTTACAAGTTTTTTTTTGCAAGAACCGCAGCATTTCATTCCAATACTGTCGCAGTAGCAGAATTCATCGCGTGCATAGAAAGGCGTCTATGAATGCAAATGCAACACAAATGTGATGGCGCAGTTATTTTGTTGGCGTCACGTGACCTCTGAAATTGTTTTTGGAAACATACCGATAATAGTTTCACGTTGACTTTTTTTGGTAAACGCAAATTTATTTTGCTTAAGCTTTGTATCTGTACTAATATTATACATTACTCTGACTACGTGTCTGTCTGTTACGCTAAGCGACTGAACCGATTTTGATGAAACTTGGACCCCCAAGTACGAATATGCGATTTTTTTTTAATTCACTCTTCAATGAGGTTAATTTGGAGTTAAGCTTATAATGGTTTGTTATGCTTTCACGCCTTAACTACTGAATATCAGTTCATCATAAAATTTTGCATACACTTGTCAAAGAAAACTAAATTCCTTAAGGCACCTTACAGCGAGTGGTAATTAGTTATAAGTAAAGTAGTAAGATTTCAAGTATGTTTTTCAGTGCATCGTTTCTAAATGTGTCGTTTGTGACTTTGTGTAAAAAGGTTCTGTATCAAAAAGGTCTACTACGGCCATTGGTAGGTTTGAAATAATTCTCTTCTTGATTTGTATGTTATTTGTTTGTGTTAAACTAGAACATATGAAAGTTAGTTATTTAAAATAATGCAAATTTTCATTTCTTTAACGAACACGTGTTAAAAAAATAGCCACGTACTGCACGAAGGCTCATGCATAATTCAATATGCAAGGCTTAAACTATTTACTAGGTGGAGTGCTGGCTTTATTTCAGCGCTTAATGAAACCACACGGACTTCCATCCAACTTCTCTTATTAAACTATTATGTAAATAGGGAATGTTTGTAGTGATATAAGAAATACTTCGCTAATTACTTTATATACTTTTATATAGCGAAAATGTAGTGCCGACTATATTTTAATGGACGTGAATGTTTTTACATTAAAATATAAATCAAAGGCGATTTAAATATTCTTCAATCATTTTCGATAAAAAAATCGGTCGTAAAAAGCAAATCCTAACTGCATATCTAAATAGGTACAAAGAAAGCGATTAATTGTTTGAATCGATTGATAGTTTACGCCCTCGGTTTTGCCTAAACGTTAGGGAGGGGGGTGATAGGTTAGATTGGATAAAGTAGCCTATGTGTTCAAGTATACTCTATACTAAAATTTATCAAAATCGATTCAGTAGTTAAGCCGTGAAAGCGTAACCGGCAGACAGAGTTACTTTTGCATTTATATTAGTACCAATATAGAATAGTATACCGCATTGGAGCAGCGTGGTGGAATAAGCTCCAAACCTTCTCAAAAAGAGGAGAAGAGGCCTTTAGCCCAGCAGTGGGACATTCACAGGCTGTTTCGGATAGACTAGTATATATGAAAATGTCATTATTGTTGTGTTGTCAAAACAAAAATTGTCAATAATAAATAAAATTCCATCCGCCAATTTACGTTTCGGTCCATTGCAAATTCGAATATTTAAATAATTGTTGCATAAAAATCGTAATTAACAAACATAATATAATCAATTCAAAATGTAATATTTTTAACAAAATGTTATCTGTTGGTTCAAAACACAGAAATTAAAAGCAGTGGTCAAATAAATTTATTTTCTCAGTAATTTTTTCTGCGAGGCTTTTATAGAATCAATGTTTATTATTACCCTCATTTACTTACGTTTTTTTTTGTTAATATACATTTTGCTGTAAACGAATTAATGCTGTAGGGTGGAATGTGGAATATTTTATTGGATTTATTTAAAATTTTTGCTTTAGTAATTATTATTACATTTCAATTTTACGTCAAAAATATTTAATAAATATTATATTAATCAATACAAAATTATATATATGATTAAAAGGCATGAAGCTATAATATATTTATTGATTTTCAGACGATATATAAATTTATGGTGTTTTTAACATGACTTTGTCAATTAAATGGGAGATAAGAGTAACTACTTAGTTTCGTAGTAGTTCTTCTCGACATAATCTTCCTTTCGGTGTAGTAACTTTTCATGATGTTAAATGACGATCAAAAAGTGCTTGAAAATTTTGATTTTAATCTTTTTGTCCATCATTGAAATTCCCTAACGTCGGCCTACCTGTTTTCGGCCACGGCTCCAATATAGTGCACAAGTGTCAAGGTCATATTACAGTACACAAGTGTCTGCCTAAACACAGATGCAATCTCTATCCAGTTACTTTCGTAATCCGATGGGGCAAATTAGACACGGTCAGAAAGAATTTAAGCCCAGGACTAACGTCTTTACGTGCTTTCCGAGGCACGGGAGTGTACACATACAACTTCCAGACTCCTGGCTGCTACTGAGAATTTACAAACAAAAATCAAAACTTCTTACCGGCCCGACCTGGGACTTGAACCTCAGGGCCTTGGGATCTGCTGCCTTATATCTATCCACTATACCAACGAGATAGTTAAGTCTTATGAATATAATGATTAATCAAAAAGTGGTTGTTACGATCGCGTTTTATAAATAGCTCAATGAAGCTCAGTTAAAAACAAAATTTTCAATACCCTAATAACAACTACAAACAAAGTTCTTTTCCTTTTGGAACCTGATTGCGACCGCTCTTTGTACTAAGCCATAATTAGTCTTTGATTAAAAGTTTGTAGTAACATTAAGCGACAATAAGAAATCAAGCCAATTTAAGAATTAACTTTGAAGTTTTCTTAATTAATTCGATTTTGCATAATCTTTGAAAAGTTGACTTATTCTACGCTTATCAACATTCGCAGAAGTTTCAACGCTTATTAACTTTTTAACAATTTTAGAAGTTGTGAAAATATAGTAAAATATAGATCGCTTAGAGGCTTACTTAGGTTTCTACCACTGAAATAAAATCATTTTTTTGTAGTGTCAATGTTTCACTGGTGGTAGGGCTTTGTACTGGTGGTAGGGCTTTGTGCAAGCTCGTCTGGGTAGGTACCACCCACTCATCAGATATTCTACCGCAAAACAGCAGTACTTGGTATTGCTGTGTTCCGGTTTGAAGGGTAAGTGAGCCAGTGTAATTACAGGCACAAGGAACAGAACATCTTAGTTCCCAAGGTTAGTGGCGCATTGGTGATGTAAGCGATGGTTAACATTTCTTACAATGCCAATGTCTATGGGCGTTGATTACCATCAGGTGGCCCGTCCATATGCTCATCCGCCTTCCTATTCTATAAAAAAATCGGACTTTAACGGACTTTGAGTGAGCCAGTGTAATTACAGGCACAAGGGACATAAAGTCTTAGGTCGCAAGGTTAGTGGCGCATTAGCGATGTAAGCGATGGCTAACATTTCGTACAGTGCCAATGTCTAAGGGCGTTTGGTGACCACTTACCATCAGGTAGCCCATATTCTCGTCCGCCTTCCTGTTCTATATAAAAAAGTGTTCCGGTTTGAAGGTTGGGCAGTGTAATAACATACACGGGGGACATCATTTCTTACTTCCCAAAGTTGATGGCTTTTCTCACAGGTAATATGGTATGTATGATGGGTGTAGGTAAACTTAGCACCAGCTGGCCCTATTGCTAGTCCGACAATACGTCGGCGAACTAGCAGATAGGCTACTATATAATTATGGTATTAATCAACGGACATGGCCAAAGTCACATCTGTCATTTCTATGCAAGACGAGACGTTGTGTGGAACAAATGTATGACATTTTTTCTCCAAACGGCACATAGTAAGCTTTGGTACAGGGGTGCCCGACTTCGAGCAAGTTTAACGGCGTATAGCTACCTCTTCAGGTTTTGGTGTCCATCTCGCTGCTCAACTGACATTTTGTGGGAATATAATATATTTATTCGAATTTTCGATTTCGTGTATAAAATGAACATATTGAATGAAATTATTTAAACGAAAGCTAAGTTCGTAATCGCTTCAATAATTATGTTTTAATGCACTTTGTCTATTTCTATTCGCTTTGTATGAATCAATATTTTTCTTCATAAATATTTTCATTGACTTGACGTACTAAAATATATTTAAGATGTAAGAAGAGAATGTAATGTCATTTAACAAATGTACTAAATCTTTTTGTGTAATGAACATATCATTACGATTCGGTAAATAAACATAACTGATAAAATAAAACATTTTTAATTATATTGTAAATAATATTAAAAATAATCTTGCACGCAATATATTTATTCAATATTTTATCTGAGAAAGAATTGTCAATGCAACATAGCAAACATAAGCACTTGAATAACTCAGAAATTACACAGTCAACAACTTAAAGAGAAAAGTTACTTTGCTATCGTTTTACCCATCGTAAAATTTACATTCTCTCATACAAGTACATTGTGTCGTTTTTTTACGATAACGAACGCGATGTCCGATAGAAAAAACGAATTCAAATCACTAGAGACGAAGCGAATACACCCATTTCATGGTATCTAGTGTCGTCAGTACATTTTACTTACTAATAGTGGCAATTTTTTTTGTTTAAGAAAATTGGAACTGTTTTGCTAATGAAGGAACATGAAAAGATAAAGCTTGGTCGAATCTCAAAACTGGGCAAAACGAGATATTATATTCTATAAGTCACTTTATAATTGATATACCCAAATTTAGTGCTTACAAGCTTGCAGGTTTGGAAAAGAATGTTGATATTGTAATTGCACAAATGTAGATATATTATATAAAATGTATTACATGTATGTTTTTTTTTGGATTAAATCTGTACATTGCTATTTCCCATCCTTTACATATACTATATTCATAAACCAGCATTAGAGCAGTGTGTTAGTATAAGCTTCCTTTTAAAAGAGTAGGCTAACGGTAGGCCTAATCTGTTTTTTTCTAAAAAGATTATGTAATGAATTAAATTATTGATTTTTGCAATATTAAAACTATTTAATTCGAAATGAGCGAGCAAGTTAATAATATGTCTTATCAGTATAGACCTCGCCCACCTTGCCTCCTTGCCCTCCCGACAAAAAAAAACACGCTGAGAAAAAAAAAAACATTATTTTTTATATTCATTCTTTGTAATAGGTAACATAGTTTCACTTTCAAACGAGATATAAAGATGTTTGCTGTAAGAGGCCATTAACACCAGACAATATAGATAACACATATCAAGATCATAGTATTATAAGATTATATCTTATCAGGTTTCGTTTCAGGAATGTAATCATTGCATTTTGAAGGTCATGTACTATTGTGTTATTTTTTAATATACAGTTTTTCATACTAGCTTATTGATTAAATTGACTAAGCAAATATTTTTTTATTTGAAAAAGGTATATAGCAGCTACTGCCTTGTTGCTTTAGGGGTTATAAGGCTACAGATCCCGATATCCTGGGGACGAAACCTAAGTCAGCCATAAAAAGTTTTCTGGGGCCGAATTCTATTAATGTATAGCGATTCTGATACGTTCCCATTTCAAATTCAATCCCACTTTGACTATTTTATAAATTCGGATCGGAACCGAACCGATATGATGCTAACATATATCTTTATATCAAGAACTAACTTAAATGGTGACATTTACGCCAGTAGTCGCTACTTAAATTAATGAATAGGAAAACGGATAAATGGCAACGATCACGCTTAGATTTGAATGCGATAAAGTGACAATTTGTTAGTAGAATTGAGCCCCTGTTGAAGATTTTTAGTAGCAGTCTGAAGTCTGAAAGTTGAAAGTGTGTACACTTCCATGCCTCGAAAACGCGGAAAGCCATTAATTCTGCACCTGAACTCTTTCCAGCTATGTCGGATTGCCATCTTATCGGATTATGAGAGTGAGGGAATAGAGAGTGTGAGAGAACACAGTTGGCTAATCTCTCAATTATGAATAAATAAAAATGTTTTTCAAAATTAATAATACTGGGTCTGGATTAAATTGATAATAAAGCCTCGGTTTTGAACTAATAAACTTCTAAAAATTAAAAAAAAACTAATATAACTTGAATTTAGAACTTATTAGTATGCACAAGGAAATGTATGTTCATGTAAAATTTTCGATAAAACAACGAGTTCAGTTCAAGTTATTTTAGACTCTTAAAACATCTAAAAATGTATTTTCTCCGCTTCTTCCCTTTGTGTATTTTTACGATCTTGTTTAATTTTACTGCGGAAAATAAATGTTGAAATTTTCGCTACTGTAACGAACTTGGATTTTTTAGGAAACTTATATTCGAAATTCATATATGAAAATGCAATTCTAAATTTTTAAATTTTGACAGAAATTATTTATGTACAATAATGACAACGCCTTATGCTTTGTCACTTAATATATTACGTATTGAACTTAAAATATAAATCTGCGTATCAGTAGAAACTAATGTCTCTCGAGATGTTCAACCACAAAAGCTGCCTTTTGAGGTTACACTAGAGTGACAAAACTTGTCTAAATATTGACTGTCTGAATCGATGATAGTACCACAGTCTCGCCGTTATGTAATTACCTATTTTAATAAAAATGACTTTAAATATAATTCGAGCCAATAAAAAATCCATTTCAATTTTATTACAGTATTTTATTAAGTTTGAATGAGACCCAACGTGTACTATTATTGATTTGGAAAAAAATGTTTTCCTTTTTTTTATGTCGCTTCTTGATTAATAATAATTAACTTTCGTAGTTTTTGTAGTGCCATCATTTAAGTAATTGTTATTTGGTTGTTTGTATTGTTAAATATTTAAATAAAATAAATTATTTGTATAGTTAAAGACCTCTGAAATTAACGTTTGATTTAAACTTTCATTTCATAACGATAAAGCTGCTTTTTTCATTAGGTGAGTGACTACTTTAATAGCTCATCTATTACTTCATTTGATGTTAAAAAAATATTTCGTGTTCAAATTCAAGGCTACCAATTTTAGTATACAAACTATAGACTATTTAGGTTAATGGATATTAGGTAAAGACTAAAATTACGTCAATTAATTGACCACGTGACCCGTGTTAATCCAAAATTAAAATTAAGAAATATTCTCTATCAAATGCCGATACCGATAACAATACCACAGTTCATATAATACTATTCTAGTATACTAGATAATACTAAATTATTTCCTTTGAGATCAATTTCAAAAGAGATTAGAAAACTGCCCAAGACTGTTGTTGTAAAGGGCACGAGTGTGTGTACAAACACAGATTTTTGTCAGCTTGTTTGGGTGTGTTTTTAGTTTTGGGTTTGGGTTCTATTCCCTCATTTAATATAATCTGGCATGGGATTTGATGAACTAATAAGATATCAGTTTGTATATATGTATATAAAGCTATAATCCGTCATGTTCTCAACTTGCCACTTCAAAAGCTGCAAACAAAGTTACGTAAAAACAAAAAGTAACAAGTTTCGATCGACGGTAAACTTGAGACCATTATATATATTTTATAAGTTTTCATGAGATTTTCACGTCCATCATAGTAAAGAAATAGTATAGCAGAAGTGGTATCCATTAATTTATAGTAGGAAAATACCTTTTTTCCTACTATAAATTAAGTTAATATTATCAGAATACATACTTGGATAAACAAAGAAATATCTTTCGTTTTATTTTGTACTAGTTTCCGCCCCCGGCTTCGCCTACGTATGAGGGGGAGTGAGACGTAAGGCTCCCTTTATCCTTTTCTGTAGCCGCGACGATGACTCATGATCGATTGAGTAGTTAAGACGTGAAATCGTAACAAACAAACAATTAAACAAACTCAATTTTACAATTAAATACGATTGAGAATATTTGAAATAAATGAAAATTGATATGAGAGTAGTTGAATTATCAACAATTTAAGACTTTTTGCTTTTTATTTTATTAATTTGAAAATAGAATAAATAATAAAGATAATTAAATTCGGTAACCTACTCCATTATACTGAGTTTACAAATTCAAGCTCACTAATTGGCAAAGCCAATTAAGGTTGAGTAAGGATAACATTGTCAAAATATTTTAGATACGTTTTGATTTTAATTAAATACTTCTAAGTATCATCATCGCTTTGGAACGTTAAATACTCTTGCTGCCTTATACGTAATTTTCAAGTATTCAGTTTATAAAACTCTTTCAATGCTTCGCCAACAACTTCAACTTTTATCAGAAGGTTTTGTTATGCAGGAAGTTTGTTTATGTAGCAAATTTTTACTTTCTATGGTTTCCCAGAAATGGTAACTAAGATACGATAAGTCTACACCTTGGCTTAAAAAGATACATCTAGGCTATGTAGCACGAAAACCAGACAATTAAAACAAATTTGAGTGGGTTAGAATAACAACACGCAATAAAATTAACTTCTGAAATTTGGATGGTATTATTATATGGTTCTACTAGACAAAAGCCACAAAAAGTCACATTATTCGAGCTGCGAAGCCTTATTGATAAATTTCTTCAAGGTTCCAGTTTACAAGAAACTAGGTCTTAACGTGCCAACAACACCGCTGTGAAGTGAAGTTTCTAATATTTTAGATTTTCTACTGTATTTTGTTGGCTTTCACTAGTTACCTCACAGTGATTTATCTTCCTTAGGCGATTAATACTTATATCCAATAATGCAATTTTATAATGACTTTTCTAAATTTAACTAACTATAATTGAACTTTATACGCTTAAGAATTACTTATTTTCCAATTAAAGTGACAAATTATACTATTAAAAATATTGTAATGTCACTAAAGATAAGCTTGTTCTTGTAATATTTAAAGGATATGGAACAAACTAAGTCATCTTTCTAATTTTCCCCAAGACTTTATCAAAAACCCCATCGCATGTCAACACTAATCTCTTTTAAAGTGGATTTTGATGTACATTATAAGCAAAGAACTTTGTTTATAATGGGCGATTTTTACAATTTTCTAATCTAGTTACTCATGGATGATTTACTTTCGTTCAATATACTTCCTTTAAAGGTTAAGAAAAATGTTGACTCTGTGTATAGTTTATTTGGTATTGATAGATAGAATAGAATAGTTGAGAACCTAATGACCTGGAAGCCATTCTATAACTTAACTTTTTTGTTGTTTGATTAACTATCCCTTTCATCGCCAATGTGCCACCAATTTTGGGAAATAAACTGTTATCTCATACCTGTGTGCCACACACAACACAAAAGTTACCTGCTTTTTAATGTAAGCTTCTGAAAGCAACTAATAGTCATAAAATTAAATTTAATGCAGTAACATATATTATTTATTTATTTATTTTAGAATATAAGAAATATAAAATATTTAAGTATTACATAAATTTTTTAATTCAATTTATGGACGATCAAAGTGTATGTGTGTGAGTGTGCGAGACGTTATCTAATATTTAAATACCTACTATGCATAACGTACATTGTATTAATTATTTTAAAGATGAAACGTTACAAAATGATTTGTCTCCTTCTTTTAAATACTAAATTACTGATGATAGAAAGAGACATGTGTATTATTAAGGTTAACGTTTATTAGCAAGGCTGTAAAATTGTATTGTTATTCATTATATAATTAACTCTCTTTGAGAAACGGCAATTTGTCAAATTTCGTTGTCTTAACAACAAAGTAAATGACTTGCCTTTGCGTTTTATTTTGGATACTTATTTAATTAACGTACAGTAACATTATGCGTAATATATCTAAGGTTTTTTATTATGACCAAAACACTTTTTAAAATGCTAGTGACTTTTGTAATTTTTTTTTCTTCGTTATAGTCGCGGGGTTAATAAATGGGTTCGCAAAAACATTTTACAGGAACATACAATAACTATATATAACGATAAATTGGGAGCCTGATATTGGTTAAGATCTTCTTTTAAAAAATATTTAAATTCTGTAATGAAATGTACAAAAAAAAATCCACGGGGAAAGACGAATGCTGGCATCTTCGTGATAATCGCAATTCCAAATCTTAACGCGAATCAAATCGGCCTTCCTGACACAAAATGAAACATAAGGATGGTTATTATGTAGCACTCAATCTTAGGAAAAAGTATTTTTTTGGTATTTAAAATATTTTTTTTTGCCTTGGTAAAGTATTGATTTATTATTATTGAGACTAGTTTTAGTAGTTCCAACTCCAAAATTAATTTTATAATTTAAATTTCTGGCTTTATAATTTCGATATAAATATCCTAGGACTCTATTCACAAACGGCTATCTGATCCCAAGCTAACCAGTACTTGTACTATGTAAACCAGACACCTGATATACTACATATACTACTTTTCTCTTGTAAATACATACTTGTGTAAATATACTATGTGGGAATTGATCCACAACCTTCGGTGTGAAAGGCACGTCTCTACCAACCACGCCAACCGGCCCGTCAATTAAATGACAATAAATTTATATGTTGCCATTTTCGATTTATTGTACATGCGTGAACATGGAGATAGCATTTTTGCAATCGATATCTTTCTTTAATTCATATTCGCGATTACCATTCAATTACCTGAACATTCTAGCAATTGATTATTCATTTTCATTGCATTTGTCTACATTTGTGTTTCTAGTTCAGTACTTTCTACTTCAGTCACGATCTTGCGCTCCAATGTTTCTTTTAGTTGCTCAATTAGTGCTGGAATATAAGTCAATTACCAAAGATATTCTCTTTAATTACTTAAGTTCTCTTCGATAGAGTTTATCTTAATAAAATTCAGTAATCATTTGTATTTTTTAAATTATCTATTGGCGCATCATTAGAGTAAGCCTCGTATATCGTGACAGACACTGCATGACGCTGTCTTATGTCGTCACACCCCGTCGTTGCCACCACTCTCTACTCGTGTGTGCGTAGCACGTTTATTATATTATACTTCGTTGATTCTCCGCATGAGTGGATGTAGCTAAAATATATTTGTTTTATTAACGAAAGTCTATATTTGTATTATATTACCAACTGTAACCATTTCCTGGAAATCGGTGTTAAAATAATGTCTCACACATATCGGCCCATTAAACTAGATAGCAAACAAAAATAGATAAGGGTAATATATATAATACGTTTATATATGTAAATTAATTATAATAATATGATATGGTGGAATATATTGGATTGGTGGCAAGAATACAGCTTTTTCTCTTTGAATTATAATTCTGATTCTCTGGGTGAAAAATACCCAGCAAATCAATAGTTGAGAAAATATGAAAAGACTGTTAAATATTTAATAAATAATGTAATAAAATATCACATGTGCTATGATAGATGGATGAATAGGATTCTGATCAGGCCAATGGTCCACCCGATGTCATGTGTTCACCGCTGCCCATAGACATTGTAAAAAATATTAACCTTGCTTAGATCGCCAATACGTCACCAACCTTGGGAATGAAGTTATGTCCCTCGTGCCTATAGTTACAGTCACACACCCTCAAAATTTTCAAATTTAAATTCAAATTATTATTTTTTGCACATTTTTACTTGGTAATGACAGTTTCGATTAGTATTATTGTTTAGAATTTATTTCTCAAAAAAAGAATACAATTCACCTTAAATATCTGAGAAAACACGATTAACATACTTAAATCTTACATATACAACACACGTATCTTCTGTGGTACAGCAATTAGATAGCAATTCATATTGTCGTTTTTATCTAATTTACCAAATTTATTTAGAAATATATAGTAAACTTTCATATCTTCTCTCGTAATAAATATTATCATTTATTAAAATAACACACTGTCAATTGATCAATATTTTTGTATCAAATCATATATATATTAATTATTAAAAACAAAAGAAAATTCTCGTTTCAAGTATACTTAAATTACAATCCAATTAAAAATTTCCATTTAAAGTTAAATGTAATTTATTTCATTAATTACTCATTCGGACCTTTCACAAAATACACTACAGTTTTAAATGAAACATCTCAGAAACGGACTTCTTGTTTTTACACGAAGAAACCATTAACACTACGAAAGGTTACCACTTTACAATGGACAGCTTAAATAATAAAAATATAACAATTACTTGGTGGAAAATTAAATTTAACACAGCGAGAGCTAAGACGAATGACGTTTAATTCTATCTGTTATTGAGTTAGATGTCTTCAAAGAGCTCTTCTATTTCATTTATGGATACCTGCGGCAAACCGAGTCTTTGATAACATTTATTTTAATTCGATAAGTCCTTCTAAAGGGCTAGAATATTCAAGTAAAGTTATTAATTGTTGAATATATATTACTGAAAATTTACTATTTAATTGAGGTTTATTAAATTTAACAGAACGGTAACTTAAAAAGGAGCGCCAACTCTGTTGGGTCGTTTGGTTCATTATAACGAGGCCTTTGTATTGTACACAAGGATAATATTTTACAGACACTTTGAAGTTGAAATAATACTTGGAATATATGTAATTTTGACGCCGAAATGGCTCATAGAAGACGTGAGACTTAATCGAATATTGCGGGTAATAGGGAAAACAGCCACAACCTGTTAACACTGGCCTTACCTTTCAAACTGAAATACACCAATAATAAGGATTACTGTTTGGCGGTAAAATATCTGATGAGTGGGAGTTACCTACTCAGATGGGCTTGCCAAGCCCTACCGCAAAGTAAAGTATAAGCAGAAAATAATTACTACGAAGGTTTTTTTTAAAAAGCATAATTACGGTGAACTGTTTGAATTAGGTGAGCAATTTGATCTTCTCCTCAAAGGAAGATGCGGCATTAGCACAGAGTAGTATATTTATAGGCTATTACTTTACTTTTACTTTAAGCAATTCGAATTTACTTCCATTAAAAAACGTTAAATTATTTTTGAATTTAGATTTTGTTCCATTTTTAATTGTCTCACTCAAAATTTCTTATAAAAGAAATATTAACAATAAATATAAGCAATTTTATTAAGCACATCCACAAAGCTAATAATAAACCACGTATTACCAAAGCAAATTCAATCCACAAACAATTTCCGTCGCGGGACTAAACATGTGATTACTTGGAAATCATTACATTGATTATTATGGATATAGATTAAGTATTAGCCCGCGGCATCACCCGCGTGTTGGGGGGGGGGGGGGGGGGGTAAGGCGGGTATCGTGTAAAAAAAGTGTCGTATGTCTGTCCATGGAATTCAAGCTTCCTTCGTACCAAGAAAGCATAACGAACAAACTTTCGCACTTATAATATTAGTATAGAGTTTTAAGAGAAGAATCATCATGTATTTTTTAATCTTATAGTATATTTCGTTTATCTCGGAAACGGCTCAAACAATTTGACTTTAATTGTGTATTTAAATAAGGTTTTATTTTAAGTTTATCTATAGAGATGTCTTCCCTGAAAAAGAGTCAGTCATACATTGACTGCCAAGTCCAATAAAATATACTACAAGAATTAGAGTTTTATTATAATTGTACATGAGTAGTAAGTAGGCAAGCATGTTTTATATTATGCTAGTTTTCGCTCGCGGTTTTTCGCACGTTTAGGGAGGGAAGGCGTTCGATTTAAAAAAAAAAGTAGCCTATGTTCTTCTTCAGGGTTCAAGCATTCTTCATACCAAATTTCATCCAACAGACAGATACAATTACTTTCGCATTTATTATACTATTGTAGAATGATACTGTAATAATGGCAAAAACACAGTCAAAAATAATGGGATTACAGATATTCTTTTCCGCTAAAATATCTATTCCTTGCAGAAGACCTTTGGGGAAATATCATCTGTAAGGAATTGTCGTCACATTAAATAGTAAATTAAACGATAATGATGTGTTATCATTTGATTTATATGTACGTATATGGTGGGCCTATGCTGCGTTTGCATTCCACTCGGACTTCGGACACTTCGGACTCGTTTGCTATATAATATCGCCAATCATTAATCGTTCTTCAGACAATAAAGTATAATTAAATGTAATATTTGATTTATTTAATTTAATTGCTATATCATTTATTGTCATTGTCTTCGACAACTATTATAAAAATTAACTATAACTGTAAGATTAAATACTATCGGCCTTATTTCTAAACGTTACTTAGCGTCTGTTTAGTTTTTCTCTTTATTTCATTATTGATGTAAAATCAAATTCGAAAGAAGAAGAGCATTGTTTAACTAATCACTTGATACCATTAAACGTTTATAAATAAGGTCGTATATTATTTGAAGAGTGCTTTTATGGTTTAAATTTGAACTGTACTAGGAAATCTCTATTAAACCCATGCCGTACCAAATAAAGTAAATATCACTTCGGGCTATCTATGTACTGTTATATAAAGTCCGTCGTCTCAAAGGCTTTCGGGTCAATCGATTATTTTCAAACATATGTACCTACTAATATTTGGTTCCTAGCAAGTTTTCGTTTAACTTACTAACAATTGATTTATGATTCAAAACGAAAAATTATTCGATGATAATATTTGCACTTCAATATATATTGGTCCGTATGATAAAAATGTTTGTATTGATTAAATTAAAAAAAATATGTTTTTTTATTATAAATAAAATAGAAAGAAATATTATCAGGACTCTTTTAAATGAGGCGTTTCTGGCTCAACGTCCTAACCTCTATAGTTTATATTTACTGAGACCAGTGCACTCCTTACGCTCACGCACTTAATATTTTACGGTTAGAGACGTTGAACTTGAATTAAACTCAATAGTTAGAGTAATGTAGGATTATATATATGATAAAATAGAATGACATTAGTTTCGTTAGAAGTTTATTTCCATGCAGAGTGAAAAATATTTCAATTGTATTTAATTATCTATGTAACTTGATTGACAAAAAATAATAACTAATGAACCGTATTCTGTAGAATCTACATTCCGAACCGGTAATTTTTAATGTCATGTAAGCGAACCGGTAATTGTAATAAAGTATATCTCGATTTGAATTGATTTGTACTTATATCTGTACTCCTATCAACTCTAAATGAGTAAATTTATTTATCTTACCGGGTATTATAGATGACTGCATACAATTGTCAGCAACTTAAATCAACATATGAGTTTTATTGCGCGAATAATTCATAAAAAAAAAAACAATATTTAATTTTGATAAATGTTAACCGCGTCATTACGCGTCCGTAATAGCAATTTGAATACGATTTGAATTTGGTTTGGTAGCGAAGTCGATGGGTTATTATGGAGAGGGACCACGACAAATTGGTAAATTGCTCCTTAATGGCAATCAATAATTGTTTCATACCAATTTGTCACACGTCGCTGACAATGTTAGAAAATCGCATTGATTGATACTTTATTAAATATATTTCAAATGTGTTATGATTTCGTAAAATAAAAATCAAAATATAAAAGTAAAGTTAAGTAACAGCCTGTGAATGTTCTACTGCTGGGCTAAGGCCTCTTCTCCTTTTTTCGAGGAGAAGGTTTGGAGCTTATTCCATTACGCTGCTCCAATGCGAGTTGGTGGAATACACATGTGGCAGAATTTCAGTGAAATTAGACACATGCAGGTTTCCTCGCGATGTTTTCCTTCACCGTCAAGCACGAGTAAATTATAAACACAAATTAAGCGCATGAAAATGCAGTAGTGAAAATGAAAATGCAGTAGTACTCATAATATATTTTATGTTTACGATATTTCATGTTTTCCATTGTGCGATAATAAGCGACGCCAAAGAAAAAAATAATGAGGAAAAAACAAATAAATGACTTGATTTATTTCAAAACTCAAATGTACCTAAATGTAGCTAAATGAATTTATAAATTTGAATTTGGAATTCTTAACCAAAGAGGAGATATTTTAGATCAAAGTGGTCAGTACGACAAACCGCTAATTTCATATGTAAGGACGTAATATATAGTCTTTTAATCGAAAAAGAAACCCTATTATATAGATATTTTTCATGAGATTCATTCATTTGAAAGGTGTAGTTAGGGCCTAGATAGCTTAAAAGTGTTATTAATATTATAAACGTGAATGTGAGTTTTTTTTTCGTGTTAATAATTAACCGATCATTATGAAATTTTGCATATATAGAGTATAAAAAGGACACATTAACTAGTGCTATATAAAGTACAACTATCAGTAATCATCTTAACACCACAATACGACATCAAATTTGAACCAAGAAAATATACCAATATATTCAGTTGACTACCCAGAATGTTAAACATCTCTTCGTAATGTTTAAGAAACAGCTCACTCCTTTTTTTTAATGCACACAGTAGCTTATTTAGAAGAAAAGTATTTATAATATTACACGAATTATATAACAAAATCTTTTTTTTTAACTATCCGTTGAGTTCAATCGTATGTTATTTATAAAAAAAAGTTAAAAGTAGAATGCAATGAAACGTGCCTCTTGCTGAAGAATCGACACTCACTTCAGACGGTATATTAAACTTTATTTGAGCTTGATTGTAAAAAGTGCAACCCGATACTTTTCTCTAAATAAAGTGGCTGTCGCCATCATTTTTATTGATTCAAGGCGAATTATTTAAACAGTATCTTTTTTTAATATATATTTATATAAAGAAACATGATTATATTTCGTAATTATCTAAATTCGATATTAAATCGAAATCAAAATATTAAAGTACAAGTTAAAAAAAAGAAATAGTAATTAAAAAAAATAAACAATAATAGTAAACAATTCTTATATTAATATATTATTGCCTTTGTTTTATTACAAGTATATATATCATGTCAAATGAACGTCACGCTACGAGATTGACAGCTCTGATAGAAACAACTTTTTGCAATTAGAACCAATAATAATTATATTATACTGAATTAAGATATAATCTTATAATAAGTAGTTAAGAGTTAATCTAATAAGTAATCTTATTATTATTTAGTTGCTCGATTACACGTGGTTGTCCCACCCCTACTTGATATTACTCCGTTTAAGTGAGCCGATATTGTTTCTATGCGCCATTTTCTTTTCCATTATCGTGTTAACACAAATATGTCACAATGTTATTCTTTTAAGAATAATCTGCCACACTCCAACATATAAATCTACGATCAACTTCTTATTTACAGCATTAATTAGAATCTTTTTCCATTAAAAAATAACTTATTTATAAAATTCTTGGTTTGGAGTTTATTCCGCCACGCTGCTCCAATGCGGGTTGGTAGAATACACATGTGGCAGAATTACAATGAAATTAGACACATGCAGGTTTCCACGCGATGTTTTCCTTTACCAATATGAATTATAAACATAAATTAAGCACATGAAAATTCAGTGGTGCTTGCCCGGGTTTAAACCCACGATCATCGGTTAAGATTCATGCGTTCTTACCACTAGGCCATCTCGGATTGTTCGAAACATAAATAACTAAATAATTACTGTTCCCGAAAAACATCAGTTACAGGTTATTATAATTTCCTTATAGAATTAACAATGGAGTTATTACTATATACATATACATATAATATATACATATAATTGAAAAATTAAAGAACAGACCTTGCGTCACAATGTATGACGTCATCTCATTGTGAAAATGCTGTCATTACGGAGCGAATGCCGCTAATAAATCCGCAAGGCACTCAGCTCTCAAAGGACTTATATATTACACCCATGCCCATTGACCGAGAGGCATTACGAGTTATAAATCTCAAGCAGTTGGAGAAAGGGGAAGGTCGCACTAGCAGACGACGGAATTATACTGATTAATTGATACTTAAAAAAATGCACAATAATTGGTACAACTAATTTCAATCTGCTGCGCAAAAACAAGGGGCGATTCAAGCCCGTCTTAATCCGATAATATTAATCGTATAGTCCTTTCCATTATACTTTACTTAATGTTTTATTCTGATATTTTATTATTCTATATTTCTGTGTACACTCCTACATAATTGATACTACAGACAAGTGAGTTGTATTCTATTAACCGCACCATTTATTATTCAACAAAATAATTGTAAAAATCCATAATTAATATAATGTACCAAATAAAGTGTCAATAAAATCGGATCTATATTCAGAATGTTACATTGCTGCACTCACTAGTTCCATCTATCAAAAAGTGAAAAACCAGTTGGACAAAGTATGTAATAATTCCTTTATAATTATCATATATTTTTAAGAAGATAAAGAGCTTGACCATTCACAAGTACATGTGTATTTCTATAAAAGTCTATTTGGGAAAATGGAAAATGAAAATGTCAACTCGCATCGGTGACAAAAGTGTCTGTTTTTAAATTAAAATGTTAACGAAAATTGATACAACGCTTTGTAATTGTTGGTGACTTTTTGAAGAATTACAAAAGCAACAGATACAGAAATTGTTTTTTTTTTCAATATATCTTCCACAGATAAAGTCCCTGCTTTTTGGTTGGCTCCGTTATATTCTTATTATTAATAAGATTAATTACTTATTATAGAATGTAATCAATATGAATTTATATAATTGCATCGCTGCAATAATATTTAATGGCTTAGTTACTAAGACACGTAAGCGTCATTCTAATATAGCCCTGAAAGCTGCCAACGATTCTTGTATCAAGGTAAATATTGGTAAACATTTAAATCCTAAATATTTGATTTTTTCGAACCGGTATAACTTGGGAACCTTTAAGAAAAGAGCGTATTCCTTCTTTAATTATTTGTTATTATTTGTTATTATTATAAATAATAAAAAAAAAATTTTGATTAATCATTGCATATTTATATTATTTTTAATATAATATTTGTATAAATTTATTACATATATTTCGGAAACGGCTTTAACTTATTTAATTTATTTATAGGTGTATTTTATTAAAAAACGCAATTTATCTAAAAAAAAAACAATATTTTTTTATAACATATTTTTATTTGCTGGCTTTGTTCAAGCCCGTCTGGGTAAGCACCCAGGCCTCAGTCCCAAGGTTGTTGGCGCATTGGTGATGTAAGGAAAGGTTGATATTTCTTGCATCACCAATGTGCGGTGGTGGCTATTTACCCATCAGGTGGCCCATTTGCCAGTCTGTCTAGCTATTTCATAAAAAAAAAGAGCCGAGTAAAATTTCGTCACCCAGATACTGTTATATATGTAGCATATATGTAATACAGCGTCATGCTGTTTGCTCATGGCATACGAGACGGTTTTACCCCAAAGGCACGTCGATATATGTTTCCCAAACATTGTCTCACATATTTTGCAATTTGGTTCATTAGTCTGAGACGTTTGATTAAACGCATGAATAATGGCGAGGGTGCACGTAAGATGTATTACGCCTACGAGCGGTTAGATCGCTTGGCTCAATGCTGATTATTATTAATAGCAGCTTATATTTTGCAATTTGGACCAAATGAAAATGATTTTTTAGATATTACAATATATTATTTGAATAAAGGCGAGTTTCATTACTTTTATTTTAAAAACTTAATAAAAGTAATATTAATTTTGATACTTGTAATTTATATACAGCGTAAAAAAATACACACCGAAACTCTTTCCAGATAATGCGACTGAGAAATTAAGAGAACACTTGTGTTTACGCAAACACTTGAAAAACATGTCCCGCGCTTTTGGTTTGTTGTTTAAAAATGGCTGCCATCGACAAAATCAGTCAGACCGAAATAAAAGTACGATTTAAAAACGAGACTAAAAACAGTTGTGAGAACAATTTTCGTGAACTTTATGTCAAAATAACAAGCGTTAAAAAGATCGAACTGTTAACAGTTTTGCACAGTTATATGTTCCAGTATTTTTTTGTAGTTTTCTATAAAGTGCATAGCTTCAGGCGGATAGTAGCTCTATACATTCACTCATTCAATAAAAGAGACGAATCTTGAACGATATATTTTATTTTCAAGCAATGGATTCGCTTGCATCTTACATTTCTTTACTGCCTTGCTTTTATCCAGTGGCTAGATTTTCAGGACGGTTGAATAAAATTTATTGGATTTTCTGTCAAGTTTTTTACAATAGGGGACAAAGTTAGAATGTTAGCATTGCTACACAAAATGGCGGACAGCTTATTATAAAGCGTTGGTCCTACGCTTGATTACTAAATATAATAACGCTACTACTAGAATTATAATAAAAAAAACTTTAGCAATTGCTTAAAATTGAATTCGCTGTTCCACCAATCACTATAAGACCGGAAAGTGTTCAGGCGCAAGACTAACGGCTTTAGATGCTTTACGAGGTACACTTCCAATTTCCAGATATCGAGCTGCTATTGAAAATTTTTCAACTGAAAAATTCTATGTGACCTTATAGCCACTTGACCAACGAGGCAGTCAACCTCCTTTAATAATTTATAATATTATTTATTAAATGCAAATATATCATGTGTTCAACTGCTGGAGATAAATCCAATAATTAAATAAATCAATCTTCAAGACAATTATATTGCGTCGCATGATGTTTCACGCCGTCGGTTCGGAAGTCAAATGGACCGCCATTTCCTTCCGGTTTTCGCCTCCGTCTATATCAGCCGTCAGCTTAGTTATTGTTTCCTTTACAATAGTTAGTTAACATGACGTAATATTGTTTACACATTACTTTTTTCATTGCTTAAAGCAATTTAAAAAAATTCAGTATAAATACGAGTAATCTGTTCTAGTAAGGCTTGGTTGAAATTCGAACTATAATCCTGGGTAAATAATTGTACATAAAATATTTTATCTGTATAATATGCCTGTCTTATATTTTGCAGTTTCAGAATTAAATAAAACTTCACATCTAATACGTTGCTAATAAATCCTCAATAGATGGCGTTGATTGATATTTGGTAATTTCTAAATAACACTAGCTAGATATTTTGTAATTAGTATATATAGTATCGTTTACAATTTCACCTTCGTATTTTCATTTAATCCTCCGATTCCAAACTCCGGAAAGAAATTATTGGCCAATACCTCTCATACACCAAAACTAAATATCGGAAACCCGCTGTAGTAATTAAGTTTGAAACTTTTCGCCTCACCTTTCATTTAGGTGAACACAAGGAAATCAACTAATTATAACTCCCCAGTTGCATCTCGAAATTAGAACATCATAAACTTTCCTCGTACTGTGTTATCTGACTTCACTTAAAGCTATACAAATTGGGAAAACGTATTACATTATCACCAATCGTAATCTACCAACATTTTACATACAGTTATATTTCGTATTTGGCCAACATATGCCAACTGCACTGTCAATAGTTTGCTGGAATGTTTATTGTATAAATGAATGAATAGAAATGTTGGATGACCAATAGATAAATAAATAAAAATATAACATTGTAATTTTTATCTCATAAATCTATACGTTGTAGACTATATTGAAACTTTAACCTTTTATGACATAAGTTTCATATCAATAGGATTAGGAGTATTTCTATAAATTCGATAAAATAACAAATATAAGAAACTTTTCTATTCATTATTAATAGAACTTTTATTCAGTAAACTAAGTAAAAGTTATAGTATTCTTATAACAGTTGATCTAAAGAAGCTATTGAACAACTTTGAAGTGATCTCATAAATTATTTACCACGTAAATACTCAAAGGCATATTAATACATAATAATAAAAGATTTCAGTGAACGAGTCATGATGGCTCAGTGATTTAAAGACGAATATTAATCGATGATTCTGAGTGTATCTATCAGTGAAGGAAACTCCACGGGCGGGCGAAAATCCGCCGCGTCTTGAAGCAGCATACTAGAATAAAATGCAAACCTTCTCCTCAAAAAAGGAAAGGGGAGCTTATCCTAACATTGACATAATAACAGGCGGTCATTTTATATAATACAGTCGTAGTCTCTTGACTACTACAAAAGCAAAAGTGATTTTTTTTGTTACGCTTTAACATTTTACTTTCAATTTCCGAAAATCATGAAATTTTGCACACACTCTGACTGAGTTACAGTAAAGGACATAATCTAACCCCTCTCCCTCACAAGTGGATGAAGTTGGGAACTTGTAAAATCTATAAATTGATATAGACCTACACACACGTCACCTTCATTAGTCCGCGGTTCGGAACTAACCTAATATGTCGTTTGATACTTACGCCTAATTGGTCTGGCGGCAATAACGCTTAAAATCATATTACGTGCTGCTGGCCTCAATGTAGCGTAAAATATCAATAGTTAAAAATTGCTAAGAACGTTTTAGAATTTAGTTATAAAATGTTCAAGTTATTGAAAATATTACGCTTAAAATTTATACCAGCTGTAACCGGTTTAAAGGAAAATACGTTCCTAAAGTTTCTTTATAAGTTGGGCACTTCTTTAATTTAATGTGCTTATTCGAATTTTGAAAAACATTAAACTCTTCGTAGCTAAATGTTTAGTCGTTGAAAAAAGCGCGTGTACATTACATATTGATAAATATATGTCATATACCGACGTAATTAGACTGCTAATTGTATGATAAACACATATTCTGAATTGTCATTGGCATTATTGGCAGTTTGGATTTATTTCATTTTAGTTTTGACTACTGTAGTGGATTTTATAGTGTTTCTATATATTTTATTTATTTTTATAAAATAGATCGGTGGACGGGCGAATAGGCTACCTGATGGGATGTGGTCACCATCGCCCATAGACATTGGCGCTGTAAGAAATGTAATAATTCTTACAAGTTACATCTCATACAATAAAATATAAATTTATATAACACTTTTCATTTTAATGGTGAACGACGAGACTGTGTAACTCTTGGAGTTGGCTTTATTAAATACTTAATAATACTTACGAATACAATATACAACTAATACAAAAATTGATATAAATTATGACAAGAATATATAACGATAATCTATTAAATATTAAAGTAAAATATCACCTATCACCATGACCTAATTGAGGATTACCAGAATTGACACCTGACACGGACATTGACGAGTAACATTACAAAATAATTAGTTTCATTTTTGTATACGTTTATAACTTTTAATACCAATTTTATATAGTGTTGATAAATATAGCATCGATCATACTCAGTTTATATATCAATGCCAAATTAAGCACTTAATGGTCAATTCAAATTAAATCAAGAAGAAAATAAATCAAGAAGACCAAAAAATATATGGATGGACTGTATGATTTGCAAGAGGGAATTATCTGAGATTATAAATAGAAATGGATGAGGAAAACGCAAGCCGTAGACCCTAAATAAATGACAAAAGGGCAAACGAATGAATAATGATGATACAGATTATATAATTTGATCTATTAGTCAGCTCTATCGTACCCATTAATTACTGTTATTGAATTACTTATAAAAATTTCCATATAATTTATTTAATAACATTCAACTCGTTGGTTTAGTGGTTGGTTACAAGGCCGCAGACCCCGAGGTCCTGGATTCAAGGCCTGAGACTGAAAGTTTGGAGTATGTGCACGTAAAGCCGTCAGTCCTCCACCTGAACTCTTTCCGTCGGATTGCCAAACCATCGGATTATAAGAGGGAAAAGAGAGTGTAATTTTGCATGACTTTTGCACGTCCTGCTTAATTGGTTAATCTCACAAGATATTGGCCACCTTGGCGGAAATCAATTGAAAGAACACCATCTTCATAACTAATTCAACTCAAGAACAAAGTTAAAGGACAATCTATACATTATATATTTACGTATTATTCATACATACATACATACATATACAAGAAATAAACAGGCCAATAATGTCTCTTATATGAAATGATTTATTTATATATTATAAGAGCAAAAACTCGTCTTAAACGTTATAAATGTCTTCAGAAAATATATTAAAAGAAAAAGAATGTAATAATTAAAAATAAAAACAAAATCATAAAACAAATTACAATAGAATAATTCTAAAAAGGTCACGAAGTCGTAAACCGCAACCGATCAAGCAATCCAACTAGTAGTTCGATAACCTTTTAGTCAAGTGACCAAAAGGCTATTATGCAAATAATTCAACAACCACTCAACTAAAATTGAGGATTTAAATATAGGGCAAGTGATAATTAATTTTCATGGACCAAAATTGTATTTATTCATTTCATTCTCGACAGTAAAATGAAGGAGTTAGGTTCCCTGTATATTTTTCTGTACATCCGACAACGTGTTTGCAAAGCTTAATAATGTTCGTTTGAGTAGTTAATGCGTGAAAGTGTAACAAACAAACAAATAAATACTTATTTGGCGCATTGGCTATGTAAGCGATGGTAGACATTTCTTACAATGAAAATGTCTAAGGGCGTTGGTGGCCACTTACCATCAGGTGGCCCATATGCTCGTCCGCCTTCCTTTTCTTAAAGGAAAAAAAAAATCACTTTTGCATTCATAACATTAAATACTGTCCGGGCTGAAAGCCGTTAAACAGCCGCTAAATAATTTCCGTTTCCCATATAAAAATGATTGGTTTATTTGTATTTAATCGAGAAATCTGATGAATCACTGTTTGTTTGTTTTGCGGACAGTGATTGATTGTCACTCGACCGATCCGATTGTGTTCGCCGTCAGATTCGCATTATACTGCGCCAAATGAATGAGTTTGATTTTATTTTCATTAACTCTGTTGATATTCACAGCAAATATGAATTTCCATGATACATACGGATGGCATGATTAAAAACATATTGTTGTAAAAATACTTTTTCTTTATTGAATTTTGGTAATACTTCCTTACTACCGCCAACAGACATTGGCACTACAAGAAATATTGAACACAACACTCAAATATCAAGTCTCTTGTTCCCTTGTTACACTGGCTCACTTACCCTTTCAACCAGAACACAACAATGTTTGGTGGTAGAATATGTGATGAACGAATAGTTTCTGCGTAGAAAGACTTGTTCAAAGCCTTACCACCAAGACTAAAGTATAGACTCAATAAAAGTATAAATATTAAAATTGTTGAAGCAAACTAATTATAACTTGCCTTGAATGTAATTAATTAAAGACCTTATATTATATACTTTTAGTTTATAAAATTCATTTTCAATACACCGCGTCAAAATTTATTCAACGCTCTTTGCATTATATAAAATAAAATTCAATTATTATTTAAATTTTTATCCTTTCAGCATACTTTTAAACTCACTCACTACAGCTTTTAAGCTCTATTGTTTTATTTTTTAAATATAGGTAACATTTTGCATAATCAAGGGATTATGGAATTCAATTATGGAAAGGTGATGATGACAATGTTCTCCTGACTGATTTTGGCCACGGTGGATATATGTCTCAAGAAAGACTAGTCAACTACGAAATTTTATAGTGCACAAGTGTGTGCACTAACACAGATTTACTTTCTATTCCCTCATTCTCATATTGGGTTGACGACAGGATACAGTTCAGGCGCAAGAACAATGGCTTTTTGGACTCCGGGGTGCTATTGAAAATTTCTCGACGGAAAAAACCAAAAATTTTTTTAATGGCCTGTCCCGAGGTTTGATGGCGAACCCAGGACCTAAGGATCTTCGGTCTTATAGTTTGATTTTTTTATCTCGCAGCCTTCAAAAAGCAATAACTCTGTGGTGGTTAGAAAGACAAAACAAAAAAGGAAGTAAGGTTGATGAGGAGGGAAAATAACCTAAATGGACTTCATCGGTACCAAACCTACATACTGTTGAACAAATACAGTTACTACAAAATTAGTACTTGATCGAGAAAACATAAAAACTCTTACAGTTTCGAACAACTTTCAAGAACTTAAGCGTATAGAAATTCTTATAAAAATTTCCGTAGTTCAAAGTTACGTGGAACATAGATATTTTATTTTGTAATATTTTAAAAAGAATAAGTGAATAATTCAATAAGTACGTTTTTAAATAAATTAAACAAGCGTTATTCTGTTATATCTTTCTAGTAAGGTACGGTATTGTATATAGTAATACTATACTGTATTTATGCTTATAACGAACATAAGGACCAATGTACTTTTGTTTTGTTTAAATACATTTAAATAAATATTTATTTGAGTTTTCTTAAGAATTTTTGATTTTCAATTTGAATTCCTAAGAATTGAGGTGGCTGAGTGGCAAGAACACGTGGCTCGAAAGCGAAGATTACGCTTTCAAATCACTGAATTTTCATATGCTTAATTTTTTTTTATTCATTACATGTTATGCACAGCATAGCAGCAGCAGCATGGATAAAAAAATTGTGACGAACATTCCTATACAACAAAGACTCAAGTGACAAATACACAACAAATGCACACATTTACAATATAATAATAATATCCTCGGACATTATTATAAAATGACACGTGTCCGTCACGGGACGCCGTGACGCCGTTATATACTGACTCAGGGTATAAGTGACGTCAGCACATTCTATGATTCCTCATTATATAAACGCTACGTTTAATTCCAACGCTAGCTAGCTTTTGAAATGCCGAAGACAAATTGATGACGCTTTTAATCGTCGGAATAGCACTCGAAGAAGAAGAAGAAACGCAACTGCCCTGGGTCGTAGGGCGGTGTCATTTTATTTACTTAACCTTTATTTTAAAGCACAATATTTAGAATACCTTATACATAATAAATATTACAAAAAATATAATATATATATATATATATATATATATATATATATATATATATATATATATATATTACAAATATAATTACAAAAAATATTTATAAATATTAGAATATATATTACAAAAAATATTTTTTACTTACTTATTATATATACCATATATATTACATGTAATATAATATTATGTTTCCTCAATTGGTAAAGGTATTAGACTAATTCCACGACCCCATGTCAAAGTTCAACTGACGCTGTCAGTGTAATGTAAGTTTGGTGTACCTTTTGTGACCCTTTGAGAATACCTTACGTCAGTATTACGAGTAGGAGTATAAAATGTTATTTTATTAAGTAGCATGCTTCTTTATGATATATGGTGTTGGGGAGTGGTTATGTGACGTATTGCCGTGTGTCAAAGTCAGCGATACCCAAAGTTTTTTTCTCTCGTAGACGATATGTTCGTTATTTTTTTATAATCAAATTTATTTTTATCTGCCTATTCTTGAAGATATTTTTTAGTGAGTGAATATTGCACCATCGAATGCGATATACGATTTTGACGATAAAAATATTTATAAATGAATTATGATATTATTGAAAATGCTTTTCTTGATTTCATTTCATTCTTAAATTACTGCATTTGTTTTTACTTATGTATAATATAAAAAGGAACCTTATTATACTTGTCTATATGTCTTAATTTGAAAATAATTTTTAAGTAAATAATGTTTGTTTTTGTAGATTTATTCTAAATCTGAAGATATTAAGATTGAAACTAACGTATTTTATTTGATACTAACATGTAGTAATACGTTGTAATGCATTGTATTTTATATTTTATATAATTAACATATATGCGCGCTATATTTACCCTAGCGATCACTGTACAACGTGATTTATCTATACGAGATATTCGCAATATTGCCTGTAACTAGCATAGGCGAAAAATTCTACGTCGAATAGATGAATTTCGTATCGATTTGGCTTTAAATTGCTGAAATATACCGGCAGTATAGCCATGTTAGTGATATGAAATGGGTTCCTGCTCTAAAACTTGTTTTGTCTACTATTTTTTCAACATTTACAATACAAAAGCTGACTGGATGGATAGTTTGACATTTGCGTCTAGAGAATTATGTACCTGTAACACTAGAATGAAAAACTTGAAAGAAATTGTATCGACAATAAAAAAACCATCAAAACGCTTAAAAAAAAATATAGACATGGGACATGGAACTTCGAAAATGACGGTTATTAAAATAATATTAAGTGGAATTAATAAAAACATTGAGCTTTATGCTTAAAATTTACATCGCTATAGAGAGTGAAGGTAGGCAAGTTTAGGGGAGCAAGACAGACTTTCTTAAAAAGATATAATATTTGAATTTAAAAATATTTAATTATAATTAAAATTGACACGACCCAACAGAGATTTATGCTCTAGTCGAATTTTCTTTCTTTTTTAACAAATCGTTTCCCAAGAAATATGATCCCAAAGCATGGAATGACACAATGACTTACATTTCGCTGATTAAGCATTTACTTCTATTGTATGAGACTATTGTATGAGACTATAGCATAACTAAGTTGAGAGTATTATTATTATTATTATTTATTTATAAGAGAGTGTCATGTCATATACCGTGACGGCATACGACCTTACCCCCACTCCATTAAATGTTTTATATACAAATGTTGATTATTTATTTATTTTGAAGAAAATTCTCTATATATATGTAGTACGTGGCTTAGTCGTTGTTAAATGCATTATGCCTGTTGATTTAAGTATTGAAGTGGATTATTACTAGAAAGATACTAACAGTGTTCTTTATTCAAATATTTACTCTGAGCAGTTTGATCGAGCAAATATATAATATTTACCAAAACTTAACAGTTATTGCTCATAGTATGTTAACATTTTGCAAGCTTAATAGTGTATTTAGGGACATTGCATACGCACGGTTTGTATGATATAAACATACATATCGATAGATTTGACTACCTCGTTAAGTTCTAGTAGCTAGCTTATAATGCTACAGATCTGGAAGATCTGGGTTCAATGCAAAGATATGGCCAATATTTTTTTTTTTCTGAAATAATATTGTCAGTAACAGCCCAAAGATTGATAGTTGGTAATGTTAATCCTGTCATGCCTCGGAAAGCTTGTAAAGGTATTGATCCTACGCCTGAACTCTCTCCACATCAGATTATCTTGTGCGTGACTGGAATCAATCAGGACGACATATTATCGATTAGAATAATTGTCAAGATTTTCGGTAAGTACTAAGTTTTGAAAGAACAAATTTTTTTAAATAATCAGTCTTTTTCATTCGATATATATTTTATTCTTTAAAATACAAAATTAAAAAGAAAGAACAAAATACACATACAAATTTAAAGAAAGAACACCAGCGTCTTGGGTACAATGCCACAGGACAATCTTTTAGACGGCGTGTTCACTATTGCCTCTCTGCACCGCTAGACTCAGCCTTTGGGCTAAATAAGCGCCAGAATTATAATGTTATGGAATGCTTTTCTAGTAAACAATTATCTAACTAATGATGTAACGTCTTTATTAATATTTTTTTTATATTAGTATTATATTATCTTAAAGTATTTAATGGACCATATTAATAATATATATTTGTAGATATTTGTATGTATGTTTATTGGTTCACCGCCCTAGATTACGTATTTAATCTCTCTCAGATTGGGTTGTCTGCATGACAAGGCTATATAGCCATAAGACCGTTCCTTGTACAAATCAACTATTAATTCATTCTAAGCAATTTAATTACAATTATAACGTCCGATTGTTAAGCTTAATGTAAAGAGGTATTCCGTAATACCATTTGAAAGCCGCAGGAAGAAAAACCGTATAACGACAGAACATAATATAAGTAATGTAGTATAATTATTATGAAATGTAAAGCATCTGTTACCGGATAATTTGATGATTTCACTCAGCGTGATTCACGGGTTAGTAATGAAGAGAGTTCTTGCAGAATCGTCGTCACTACTGGCAGGTCCAGTAGTTAAGATTTTCACATAACTTAACGAGCATAACATAACTGATGAGCCTGTTGACGTGGTTGGTAAATACTTGCCTTTCACGCCGAAAGTTGGGTTTGATTTCCACACAGAACAGACATTTGCGTGCATGAACATATTTATTTGTCCTGAGTATATCAGTTGTCTGGTTTCCATAGTACAAGCTTTGCTTAATTTGTGATCAGATGGCCGTGTGTGAATAATGTCCCAGATTATTATTATTATTATTAACTATGCTTCCCAAAATATATCGTTAAACTATTAAGACCAATAATTTTATCATATAAATCATTAAACAAACGAATGAAAAAAATATGAACGTACGTTTTATACGTCATCGCCAAACACATACACATTGAAAAAGTTTCTCTTTGGATAAAAATAGATCTATCGGTAATTCCGTCAGTACGGTTGACCCAATTCCTAAATAAATATTAAGTACAATAAATTACGTGATCTATAAAAAAATAAGTAAACATCTAAAAAAGTATCTATAGCATTTTATGGATCTGTAGATAAGATACCAAAGATAATGAATATTATAATTATTATAGTTCTTTCTGGATAAGTTTCAAAAAACATAGATATTTTTTAATAAGATTTAATTTGCAGCCATTTTTTATATTAATTTAATATAAAATTATAATAAAAAAAATCTAAATAAAATTTATATCGAATAAAGCGGGCGTCTAAAGTATTCCATAGAAAGTTTGCTGGAGAGAGAATTGTATTATATTCGTGATAAGTTCGTTATTGTTAAACTCCATTACCGAAACAGTAACATTGAATTATTTTATTGAATTATCATGTAAGCCGATATCGTGATACTACCGTGATAATATTAATGGTGGTATTTTTTTCTGATACTATGCTTTGTTATGATATTTTTTTCACTTGTTGAGAAATATCTAGAATATAATACTTACTAGGTTAATTGTAACTAATTTCATTTTTTTTATAATATCCACCTAGGATGTTGAGCTGTCCCCAGCGGTAGATATGGGCGCTGTAAGAATTATTAACCATTCCTTACATCGCCAATGTGCCGCCAACACAAGAACTATGTTAAGTTCCTCGTACCTGTGGCTTGCTCAACCTTCAAACCAAAACATAACAATACTAGCTATTGCTGTTTTGCGGTAGAAAATATGAGTAGGCTACCTATAATGGGCATTCACTCATAGAATATCCGAGAATGTCTGTAAAAGTTCTGATGTAATTTTCCTGTAATGTAATGTAATTTCAAAATACTGTGGATTAAATAAATGCTTACTAAGTTTTAACTGCGTTGTTAAAAGGGATATAACAGTTCAATTAAAAGGCGGGTGAGCCAATTTTTCTCATAATACAAAATATACATTAATATATTAGTATATTTCATCAGAACTATACTACACACAATTTTTCTTCTTATATTCACGCGCATTAGAATTGTGGAATGAGGTTTCAAAGAAAAAAGTCCTATCTCTGGAGTGGACCTGACGAGATTAACAGGCTGTTACTTTTTGCTATATTCGTCTTGAAACTATAAGCTACAAAATTTTTCAAAATTCTGCAACACGCATATCAAGCTAATTCACATATACAGCATGGAAATGCGGCCTGCATTTCCGTCGGGTTTATCTTTTGTGCTAATAATAATTGTGTAATTATCTGTTTTTAATTAATTAATTACTAAATATAAAAATTGTATAATTATTAAAATTCACATATTAATTTGCATGATTCATTACAGATTAGGTAACACACGTGATAGATATAACATACCAGTTACGAAGGTCATGTGAATGACGCGTTCGTGGAAACCAATAAGCTTTCGAATCAGGGTTAGAAAAATAATATATACCTTCGTATTTCATCCTTCTACCAACAGCGACGTTATAGTAAAAACATACATAAGGACTACGCAAACATCGCATATCACATTCAGTAACATACAATTTGTAAACTTTTCTACCTACGAATACATTGCTAGCTTAAATCAAACTTTGTTTTCTTTTTAATTTCTTGTTCGTTGCTTGCAAATTTTGTAGGAATATAACTTTTATTTCATTCTCAAGTTGCAATAATGTGCACTTTCACACAGATTTTTCGTATTAATTCGATTGATGTTAACTGATTTTTCGGATCGGGATTGACCGTTGATTGATGATATGACCGTTTTTAGAGTAAAACATATCAGGCTGTGTAGACTTCGGGTCTAGGACACATCATCGTGTGTGAAAATTAACTCCGCTGTATAAAGAACAATAAAATTAACCTGTAAAATGAACCACTTTGTGAATGTAGCCTTATAAGAATTACTTTTAAAACTCACGAATTAAGGCCGGCTTACATCTGGCGAAATGTAGCTTAAAGTGATTTTTATTGCTCATTATTTAGCGACATAATTACCGTTAATGGCTCAACGGATATTAATCTAGTATTTTTGTTAGTATGTTTGTTTGTTAATGTGGTATTTTTGTGTGTAGCATTCGATTTTTTCTTTTATTTATTTTGGTTTTGATTATTTTGTTGTATCATGTCATGTAAGGACTGGATAATTTTATTTTGTTTAATATTCAAGAAATTACTGAAATTACAGACACAAATATACCAAAATTATCAACATTCTCGTATTCGTATAATTATCGCCAAAAGTCGAAGTTCATTAAAAGACCACCTTTTTTGACCAAGAAGTATAAAAAAGACCTTTACCGAAGAAATGGTGATGTCCTTCTGACCGATTTCGGTCACGACACCCAAACTCATGGAAGACTAGAGCAGGACATATTTTAGTGCACAAGTGTGTGCACAAACACAGGTACTATTCCCTCACTCTCATTATCCAATAGGATAGCAATTCGACATGACCGGAAAAAGTTTAGGCGTAGGACCAACGACTTTAAATGCTTTCCGAGGCAAGGGAGTGAGAGTTTACACACTTCCAACTTTTAGACTCCGGGCTGCTACTGAGAATTGTTCGACAGATAGCCCCAAATATTTTTTTTCATCGGCCCGACCTAATCTTTAAACCCAGAACGTGGGGTCTAAGGCGGACAAGCAAATACAAATGACCGGTAGGAAAAAAAAATCATTTACATCATTGTAGTTTCGTTTATTTGATTTATGTATCATTCGTGATCAACCTTAAATATGATAGATATCTCCAGTAAAATAAAGATAAGAGACTTTATTAGGAATTAGTTACACCTGAATCAACAAGTGCGTTAAACATTTTATTCGCGTAAATCTGCAAAAACCTTAAATTTTCTTACGTCTCTGTAATAAGAGTTAAATTTGTTTGAAGGATTGGTGAAAATAAATTTGTCATATTAGGCAAGGACACAATCGTCTGTGGTTGTCATGGCAACGGCCCCATTAAGTCCGACACATATTAACACAGATAGCTCGTATGTCGTAAATTCTTAATGTAAATCGTACAATGCGAGAAATTTGTTATAGGGAATCCTAATTGTTATATTATATCGAAAACCAAATATTGTACATTGGTTCGATTTTGTGTTTTTATTCACTTAATCTTACTAATATAACTAATTCGACTATTGGACAGCTTATATAAATATCATTTCTGTTATTACAAATACGAAAGTTTTGTCTATCACGCGTTCACGTCTTAAGTACTTAACCGGTCATCGTGAAATTTTTCACACACGTTGCCAGGGATACAGAGGGTACTTAGCAACTGTCTCTCCCCCTAAGACGTGGGTGAACCCTCATGCGGGAAATAGTTTATTAATATGTCAAGGTCGAACCTTTGTATGAATTCTACTAAATTTGGCATAAAAGTCGATTATCTTGTTCAACAGGACAACATATGATTGGTTGTTAATCACACACACAATCACAGTAATACACTTACACGCTTATGTTATACATAATTGTATTATTATTTTAGTGTTTTTAATTTTACAAGCCGAGATGGCCCAGTGGTAAGACCGCGTGAATCTTAACCGATGATCGTGGGTTCAAACCCGGGCAAGCACCACTGAATTTTCATGTGCTTAATTTGTGATTATAATTCATCTCGTGCTTTACGGTGAAGGAAAACATCGTGAGGAAACCTGCATGTGTCTAATTTCACTGAGATTCGGCCACATGTGTATTCCACCAACCCGCATTGGAGCAGCGTGGTGGAATAAGCTCCAAACCTTCTCCTCAAAAAGAGGAGAGGAGGCCTTTAGCCCAGCAGTGGGACATTTACAGGCTGTTACGTTTTTAATTTATTTATCTTCTATGTCCAAAACCCTCTTCCCAGTTCAGCTCGGGTCGGGTCTCCTTGTACGTCTGCGCCAGAGAGCTCTGTTCTGACTTGTCTGTGTACTCAGATTCTCTTTCTGGGCCTCTTTTTGCATGTTTGACCACCAGGTTGCGGGCGGTCGCCCTCTTCCCCGTGGTCGGTCCGGGATATTTAAGGATTTCTTGATGGGATGGTCATCGTCACGTCTCAGGATATGGCCGTACCAGCGTAGTCGACATTCCTGCAGTTATGTTTTTAATTTATTTATATCTTCACAAATGTGTTGCTCGTGTATTTAGTGTATCTTGTCTTTAATTTATTTTAATGTGATTAAATGTGCCTGCTTGCGTGCGTATTACCAGGCAGCATCACAAAGTAAATATGGTATTCATATTTTGACGTTTCTTCGAATTTAAGTAAAATTTCTATTGAGAAACAAGCATCTACGTAGTATGAACACGTCTACAGATGTTAGTCTGCGTTCGTGTTCAGCGGGTATTGTAACACAATGGTACATTATTCGCATTGTTGTACTCTAGTGAGATCAAGCAGATGCAATTATGTATACATTAGACGTAACAAAGGGCACACCTGCAGGGATATATACGCTAAGCAAAATAGAACCATAGGAAAATCGTAACTGAATAAATATTTAAATGTAACCTGCCCACGTTTCTTTAAATACAAATGATTACTTTCTTGGGAGAGTGAACGCTTATAGACCTTATAACAATTAGTATTTGTATATTGATATATTGTTTATAGTGTAATGTCAGTCAATTTAGTGTGTCACCGACTTTAGAAACTAAGATGTTATAGTGTCTACACTAGTAGAACAAAACAACAGTAAGTATTGCTGTTGCTTGCTGAAATGAGAATAATTTGCATTTATATTTTTAAATAAATATTTATGATCCTAATATTTATAATAAAAACATAAAACTCAAAACAAAATTATCATCTTAATTTCTAAGACATCATTAATTATGAAAGAGCACTGGCCATGGACGTGCTCCCTTCCAGCTATTGTTAAACGAAACAAAAACATTAAAGTCTTAATAGCACCAAGAAAACATTTTGGGTCGTAAAAAGGAAGTAAATGTCGGCGCAAATTAATAGTAGCAATTCTTACGCACAATTCAATTATGTCCATTATGGTTTATTATTTAAAACATAATTAAATAGAGTAGTAAAAGCAATGTGCAATCCAATAAAAATATGTTTTACGAATTTTAAGAATAGTATTCACTAAACGTTAAAACAAGATGTGCATTAAAGGTTTTTTTTTTCACGTTCTAATTTCATATTCTGAAAATTATATAATCTATATATGAATAACATGTTCCTTTCTACTAATAAGGTTTTAATATAAGTAATAATCTATAAATGTAGTTAAAAATATATCTTTTTTTTTTATGATATATTCTCAATAGTAGTTACTTATAACCGGTCATCTTGTCATTTGAATAATAATATTATTTTCTTTACAGATGGATTGGCGCGTTTCCCTATTGAGAAGATCCTTCTACAACTAAAATGCTGTCCACTTACAATGGCAGCTTCGATGATATTTCAATGATCAAATATGCGTCTGCTGCTATGAATCTTAACGGCACATCTTTCGTCGGGGGAGTCCTGATCTTGACAAAGACGCTAACAGGAGAATCAGTTGAAGTTATTGACGAACCTAAATCGAACCGAACAACCGATATCATCGATGTGAAAATTGTCCAAGTAGCTTTCTGCATTCTCTATTCCATAATATTCGTGCTTGGCGTGTTTGGAAACGTTCTGGTCTGCTATGTCGTCTTCCGAAATCGAGCGATGCAAACTGTTACGAATCTCTTCATTACGAACTTGGCTTTATCGGATATACTTCTTTGTGTTTTTGCAGTACCGTTGACCCCTATGTACACTTTTATTGGAAGATGGGTTTTTGGAAGACTGCTATGCCATCTAATGCCATATGCTCAAGGAACTAGTGTCTATATTTCCACTCTAACTCTGACATCGATAGCTATAGACAGATTTTTTGTCATAATTTACCCCTTTCATCCAAGAATGAAGCTTAACACTTGCATATTCATTATAATATTTATTTGGGTATTCTCTTTAGTGGTCACATGTCCTTACGGGCTTTTTATGGGGATTCAGATAACCAACAACAAAACATATTGTGAAGAGAGTTGGCCATCTGACAAGTCGAGAAAAATCTTTGGAGTCTTCACAACTGTTTTACAATTCCTTATACCATTTTTAGTTATAGCGATATGTTATACGTGCGTCAGTTTAAGATTAAATGACCGCGCTCGGTCGAAGCCAGGTGCTAAAAACACAAGAAGGGAAGAAGCAGACAGAGATAGGAAAAGAAGAACGAACAGGATGCTCATATCCATGGTCGCCATATTTGGCATATCTTGGTTGCCATTGAATTTAATAAATATATTTAATGACTTCTACGCTCAGATGACTGAGTGGAATTATTATTATGTTTCCTTTTTTCTCGCACATTCTATGGCAATGGCATCGACATGTTATAATCCGTTCCTGTACGCATGGTTGAACGAGAATTTTAGAAAGGAGTTTAAACAAGTACTACCTTTTTTTGAATCGACAGGAGGTGTACGGAACAGCTATCACTCAGGAAGAATGCCTACCCATAAAGCTGATAAAATATGCAACGGTAATGAAACAATTCAAGAAACTTTATTAGCATCTTCTTTCAATAGAGGACCATCAATAAAACAACGAATATTAGATGGTGGAAAGAAAGATAATGGTGTTGAGATTGAAAACATATTATTAGAAGAGAAAAATATTTCAGCAACGTTTCAACCTAAGAATGAGAATATTAATTTACAATTAATAGACGAAGAATCACAAATTAGTGAACCAAAGTAATAAAATCCGATTAAGTAAGTAATGGCTTTTTCCCAATTAATGATAAAGTTCGAAAAAATTATAATATTTATAGTAATTATTGAACAAATTTCATTCCTCATCGTGGAATGCGTTATATATAATATTACTAATGTTATATAATATAATAGTTGATATATAATTGTAGAATAGTTGAGTTTTACTTGCATACAAAATATTAGTTTTTATAAACATTATGATTAAAAAATGTATCAAGAGACATATTAAATTAGCTAATATATACCAAATATTTTCAATAATTTTAGTTAATTTGGAGATTATTTATTTTGAAAGCAATAACGAGAAAATATTACAACATTTTATAAATTATTGCATTTAATGATAGTAACCATGTTTAGTAAATATTAAATGACTCAGTTTTCAACTAACGATCTAAGTCTCCTTGAAGCTCTATCACAATTCTTATTTAAATAAAAATATACGTAATTTTTCGTGCCTGCACTGAACATTTTTGTATGTTGTAATTCAGTATTTCAGCCTTTCCATTACTCTGTGCAATGCAATTACATCGACTATGAATTCGCGTACCGCAAAAATGCAGCGTACAGAAAATGCTAAATCAAATATACGATGCGAATATTAGTTTTTGATTCCAAATGATACCTTTGTACAGCCTTTGTATACCATGAAGTAATAATGCGAAAATGTCCCGATTTAATGCTGCCTGGGTAATTTTTTGCCGAGAGAATCAGAATATTACAAGAAACTTAAGTTACGTACGTACCTATTTAACCCTGTAAAAATAATTTATTAACATTAAACTGGTTTATTTGATTTTGATAAACACCATTGGAACTTTATTGGAAGAATAGGTAATTTTAAAGCCTCACTTCAAGGCCCCCCTCACTTTTCAAGCCAGAACAAAGAAATACAATAATTGTTATTTGGCGGTAGAATAATCAATGATTGGGTACTACTACTAAAGGTATTCAAAATTATATTGTAATATGAATATCTAATAAATAATAATTCTGTTAAATTTCATAACAAACTCAAATGTTAGTTAATCTCTGAAACAAATTTAATCACATAACTAGAACTATTCGGTTTGAACAATTAACAGAATCGTCGCGGAATTCGATCCTTAAAATAATTTCAAATAGTGATTTTCACTGTAATAAATAATAAAATTACTAAGTCTATTTTCGACATTTTACACGTCAGATTCGCATTATTCTATATTTCATTTTTTTTATGTAAGACGTCGTAGTATATATTGTAATACTACTATGTACAAGTTTTGTTAAATCCTAAATCACGACCGATCAAAACCGAAACCAGTATCGATTATATAATTTTCAAAAGAGATCAAATACCATATAAAAGCTTAATATATAGCTTTAAACATAACCAAACCTTATAACGACTATTGCTAAACATAATCCATCCACGTTCAATCGTTATGTAGAACACAGTTCCAATTTCTATATACGTCAATATAACTACGTGGAATCACGTGTGTGTTATACAAGCTTTTACAGACGTGTAGAATTGGCAAAGCCATGTTCGATAGTAATCCGAGGATATAAAATCAAATTTCTTAATTTAAAAATAGAATACATAATAATAAAAGTTAAAGATCGCTTTTTGTTTATCATTTGCATTTGTATTTTCGATCTCGATTAAGAATCGGAAGCATATTCAATCTTTGATTTTAGTATCGTTATTTTTTCTATTAATATTTACAAGGATGTTTTATATTTTCTTTAAGTATATCAATTTTATCTCATTTTGTCAATTTTTAAATTGAAGCAAATAAACACTAATTTCAAAAAGCATAAAAATCCCAGGACGAACATTAAAAAAAACGGTTAAAAAGTAAACATTTTGATTTTTACGTAAAAACCAAAATGTATCCTGGGAAACAAAACAGTTAGTAACTTTACATTCAAATTTCAAATATTATGTAAATGAGGGCTTAATCTTCAAAACAAACAATTTCAATTGAACTGAAATTGGAAACTGTTACTAATTTGATTACAAGTTTAAATGTAATTATTGATCTTCAAAACATTTATAGTTAAAGGAATAACAAACTTGCTTATAACATTTCAAGTAACTTGTTCTAATATTGAAACTAATTTGTTATTATTACTATGTTTTAATATGATTTAATTAAACTATTATCTGTTCGCTCCAATAAGCGTAATTAAAATATAAATATTTTTATATAATATTTAAAAGAGGAAAATAAACTTTATTTTTTAATTATTTACAAAAGGTAAGCAGACTGGCAAATAGACTAGGTAGTAATAAATGTATGTCTATAGATATTGGCACTGTAAGAAATACTAACGATCCCTCACATCGCCAATGCGCTAGCGACCTTGAAAACTAAGATGTTATGCCTGTATTTACAATGGCTCACTCATCCTTCAAACCAGAACGCAACAAGTATTCGTGTTTGGTGGTTAAATATGTGAAGAGTGGGTACCTACCCAGGTGGGCTTGTACAAAGCCATACCACCAAGACGTATACGCTTTATTTATTCCAAAATCATCGTCGCGATCTGACTAAACCTCAGTGGTCTCCTGCTATGAAATTACACCAATGTATATCTTACTTGTTGTTATTTATCATTTTTACGATTTTTTTTTGTCTCTTTAATTTTTTTTATTTTTATCATTAGTTACACCTTAGGTTTAAGAAATAAACAGTCCAGTTTAAATGACTTATTTATTTAATTCCATTCTATTCTTTTTTTTTTAATTATAATATACATATCTTTATTTAAAATTAGTAATTAAAAATGAGCGTACACAATTCTCTTAGCAGTGAGATTTAACTTAGAAATTAATTAATGTTTATTACATAACAGTTAAACCATGAAATAACATTGTATATACTTATTAAATATATACTTAGCTCAAAACATATGAACAATATAGGATGAATATTATATGAACATAATCATTAGGTTGGAGCATAATCGGATCTAATGGTAACATAACTTAAGAATTGCTATTTATTAATTAACATTATTACTTATTAGGTTATTTACTTGTACATAAGATAATCCATTTTAATAGTTCTTTTACGACGACTTACACTGCCACACGATAGATGACAGTAAGAAATTTAAATGACCAATGTGTACTAATATTACATATGCGAGAGTAACTCTGTCTGTGTGTTACTATTTAACGGCTAAACCACGGAAACGATTTTGATGATATTTGATACGAAGCAAGCTTGAATCCTAATGAAGGACAAAGGCTACTTTTTTTTAAATAACACCTGACCCTCGGTATAATAGTTACTAATAAACATGATATAACTTAATAAAATTAAAGGGACATAAAATATTTAACACCAAGGAAAATTTGTACGACTACAACACGTGATAATGTTAAGCCACAGCTACACCTTTGTGATATATCCTATTCTAATCGATGGAGTAAAGAATAAAAAGTTTAAACTTAATGCTAATATATTTACTATATTATACACTAAAAATATTTCTTGCTTAGAATATTATTATTTTTAAAGCACTATTTTGTTTAAATAGTTATATCTTCTTTTATTTTACTTCCAAAGCTTCGGTAACAACTATGCTAACATTTAAAACGCCATAATAAATTACTCGCAGGTGTAGCAATAACTTTACAATTGATTGACCCTTGTTAACACTAGGCTGTTTGATCCTCAATTTACAACTTTTATTAGCTTAAAACAACATACCGTTAAGTTTAAAGTTACATAACTTTGATTTACTTAATTATTAAACTAACAATCTTATAATTTGAATGTCGAGTTTTCGCATAAATTATATTTGGATACGATTATCTTAAGTCCCGAGGCTCGGTTTTCTCAATGAGATAATTAATGGGGTTATTGGTTATTTTAGTTCACAATGGTTTATTTCAGTTTCTAACAATACAACTTCCCAGAGCAAACTGAAAATGTTTTTGTTTTCTTTCATTAATATTAAATTGCGTTTTTTTGCGTTTTTTGTGTATAAATTTTTTATCATAATATGTCAGTTTAATCTTTTTTTATCTTTCGTATTTATATATATGTATATATGTGTATATATGTACATGTCTTTAATATTGTTTAAAATTATTCTTCCTTAATTTATTTGTGTAAGTGTTGTTTACGCGATATCTTTAAAAATGTTACGTTGGAGTGAACGAAGCTGAAAATGTGAAATTGCATGATGAGTTAGCGAGCTATAATTGCGATGTATAGTGTTAATAAGTGTCATTATTTTGATTTGTTATTTTATGGGACCGACATGTAACAACATTGTACATTGTGTTGGCTTCCTATAAAAATAAATAAGTAAATTAATTAATTAAATAAGCCGTTTTTACGTCGAAGTTGTGACCACCATGACATTGGCGATGTAGGAAATATTAACCATTCTTTACATCGCCAATGCGTCACAACTTTGGAAACGGAGATGTTATGCCCCTTGTGCATGTAGTTACACTGGCTCACTCATCCTTAAAATTGGAACACAACAATACTATTGCTGTTTAGCAGCAGAATGACGAGAGGATGCTAACGTAACCAGACGAGCTTGCTAAAAGTCCCACCACCTAGAAAATAAATAGAATGCTGTCTTAAATCGTATATATTTTTAATTTTTTTTTTAATAAAAAAATATTTTCAAGTTAAATACTTTATTCGTTAATTAATAGACTTGTTTATTAATTAACGAAAATAATCTACAAAAGTTCCGAAAAGAAATATCTCAGGCCAACGCAGAACGTGGATTAAATTTCTTCCATTAATTAATTATTGTTTACACATTTTTTATTAAATTGAATGAAGAAATACATAGCCTATAAATTTTCAACTGCTGTGCTGAGGATTTTTCTCCCGTTGTAGATGGTTAGTGTGTGGCAGTTTTTGCGACACACACAAGTTTCTTGAAGATGTTTTCCATAACCACCGTCCGTGAGAGCGTAAATACAAAGTCTACGATTAATGACTTAAAAGACGTTAAGTCTTTACATATTTAACCGCCAAACAGCAATAGATTGTATTGATGTGTTCCGGTTTGAAGGGTGAGTAAGCCTTCGAAACTACAGGCACAAGTGACATTATATCATAGTTCCCAAGGTTGGTTGCTCACGACGACGACGACAGGAAAAAAAAAAAAAGACGTTAGGAATGTTCAATATTTTTTTAGCACTAATGTCTATGATGATGACCATTTACCATAAGGTCTATCTGCCCGTCCAACTTCCTATTTTATATAAAAAAAAACTTTTAAATTACCATATATTTTTGTTTCAGAAACACCGCTACCATCAGCCAACCAACAACACAATACATACTGTTTTATAATAAACAATATTGTTTTATAATAAAATTTGTTTTCTGTATAATCTCTGTAATATGAATGTATGATAAATATTTGTACATCGTATAATCCCAATTGTAATTATTATTGTATAATAATGTAATATGTATAATTTTAACTATCACAACTTTTTATTATGATATGAGATTATCTGCTTAAATACATTTGTAAAAGCGTATAAGGTGATAAGTAAGCGTTACGTAGACTGCGCTAATAGTTTAAAAAATTCAATTTATTTATGTCACCGTAAAATTTTAAGTAGCGTTAGTTTATAATTAATTGAGACAAATTGTAAAATTTCGATAAAATGTGAACGGAGTGATTACAATAAAAAAAAAACAATAGCTTATATATAAAACCTTTCGGGTAGATTAGATTATTGGTTTTATAATTGAAATGAAATTTGTCTGTTATATTAAAAATTTGCAAATTTTATATTTTTTTAGTTTATTAAAAACTAACGATCGTTATAATTATCCGGTAACATATATATTGTGTCAATTTGTACGTTAAAATGTGATTGCTTCGCTTAATTGTTGAATTAGTTTAAATTGTTAATGGATTATAGATATCGTTTGTAAATAAGTAAGGATTATAAATGATATAAGAATAAATGTTCTTTAGAGTAGATGTGCAAGTAGGTATCCAAGAGGCCTATTACTTAAATATATAAATTAAGATATTTCAGGTTTAAATTATAGATAAGAATATTTTAGTATTAATGTTTGTGTTTCTTGAATAAACTGTTGAGCCCAATTTTAAACTTGACTGCAATTGTATTAATTTTATATCAAATTCTTAAAATATATAAAAACTTTTTTCGAACTACATAATTTATACTTTTTTTTCAAATTTTTAAGAAAGCAAATGCTGTGGATTGAAGTTCATATGAAAAGTGTTCGATCTACGACGGCTGGTATTTTAAACAATATCATATAATAATTTTAAAAAATATTACGAAAAGCAATCGAAGTTTAAAATTCAAGTTTATTAAGAAACACAAAGCGAAAATATATTGTATTAATAAATTATAAATAAATTAATTGTACAGATAATCAATGTTAATTAGCTAATATTATAATGTACATAGAACATTTTAATGAATATTTGAATGTCATTAATTCGAGTAATTTCGCTTATTCGCTTTACAAGGTTTATTAAAGTTAACAAATTAATTATTAGATGAATCTGTTAACATGTGAATGAATAAATGGCATTGTTTTCTATTCGTTTGTATTATTTAAAGTATCTTAATAATTTCTATTATATATGACATAATCTTTTCTGTGAGATACTTCGAATTATTAATATCAAAATACCCGTGAAATTTGGGCAAAAATATTAATTAGTAAAATGGCAATCTAGCCGACTTATTTAGTCTGTGGTAAACTATAATTGTTGGATTAACAAATATAATATTACCTTCCAACAGTTGTCAGTATTGATGGCTTAAGATAAATACCTGATAATATTATTTTAGACGTTTTCTTTATGCACAAATTACTATTTATACAGTGGGCGGATATAATTGTTAACTAAAAGTGAGGTGAGGGGAGGTAAGATGTACAACTTATTCCAATGGAAGAATGAGTAAATATAAACAAACATTAGATTTACGTATAATATGCGATATGCTAATACAGTAAACAGTAACAGTAACAGCCTGTTAATGTTTCACTGCTCGGCTAAGGCCTCCCTCCCTTTTGAGGAGAAGGTTTGAAGCTTATTCCACCACGCTGCTCCAATGCGGGTTTGTTGAATACACATATGGCAGAATTTCAATGAAATTAGACACATGCAGGTTTCCTCACGATGTTTTCCTTCACCGTCAAGTACGAGACGAATTATAAACACCAATTAAGCACGTGAAAATTCAGTGGTGCTTGCCCAGGTTTGAACCCACGATCATCGGTTAAGATTCACGCGTTCTAACTACTAGGCCATCTCGGCTAAATGCTAATAGCTCTGCAATAGATATTGATAATACAACACTATTTAAGGCGTAGACTGAAAAGCAGCCTAGCTGAGACTACGACCTTTTCACCAAATCATCAAATATCATATTGTTAACTCTTTTTTATGGTTTTGTACCTTAATTTTGTCTTTGTTTCTTTTTGGTGAATTAAGTTATACTTATTATTATTATTATTTCACTTAAATACTTATTCCAAAGTCCAGATAACAACTTCGCCGACATTCAAAACGCTATTTATTCACGAGACAATAATTAAAACCATAGATCATTCAAGATATTATAATAATATAATACTATACTATACTTTTATATAATACTATACTATACTAATAATATATCATGGGACATTATTCACACACGGCCATCTGATCCAACTTAACAGAGCTTGTACTAAGGAAATAAGACAACTGATATACTACATATACTACTTTTCTTTTGTAGATACATACTTATATAGATAATTACACCCACACACACAGACAAACAGACATGTTCATGCACACAAATGTCTGTCCTGGTTGGGAATCGAACCCACGACCTTCGGCGTGAAAGGCAATATTGTATCTACCAACCACGCCAACCGGCTCGTCATTCTGCCAACCGCATCGTCATATAGTCTTCCAATGAACAGAGTATGCTACAGTAACATAGCATAATCAGGATATAAAAAAATCTTGGGCTTAATAATGTGGGCTTGTTAATATTTATTAAAACAATCAAGGTATTTTTTTTATGATGATATTTCAGATTTATTTAGTCTCTGATTAAAAACGTAAGGGATTAATTACAGTACAACAAATCTGAGGAATATTATACCTTTTTACAATCAGATTTAGAATTTTTGGACTTTATTATTCGCAACGCACACAATTCGATTCTTAAGAGATATCAATACCAGTTCTTTAGTGTTGATAATCGATTACAATTTCATCTTGATGAATATCTAAACAAATATTTATAAAGTTTTGCACAGCTAAGGTCATAGTTGGAATTATAAGTATTTATCAGAACCGCGAGGTTTAGATATGATTGTATCTAAAAAGATTTACAAAATACTAAAATGAACCAAAATTTACGTGTTTTATTCAGGCTTATTTAAAGGAAGCCTTGTATGCGTCCTCGCCAGCGTACATTTTAATTTATTACGGAATCAACGTTTTATATAACCATGAAGCTCTCTTTTTAAATAAAATTACAATATTTTTCCGTCTAATTAGGCAATAAAACTTTCACAAGAACCGGTCCAGTGTTTTTTTTTTTTTACAAAATGACAATTTATTTTTTAAATAGTATAGAATAGTAATATTATTAAATTACTATTCTATACTACACAGGGTGTAGCTACTTATGCTACACCCTGTGTCTTCCGTGGCATAAGTATCCTTATACCTTAAATTCCCACCAAATTTCCTCAACATCCTTTATCCTGAACCTACTATAGGTTGGGGAGGTCAGACGGCAGTCGCTCCTTATAAAACCAGTACCCGCCATCTACTATGGAAATGGAAAAAAGAATTTTAGGTACAATGGCTAGGGCGTCGCCGCAAAACGACGCGCAGGCACATCGCCCTAAACCTGCGACAAGTGGGAAAGGGCTACCGTGTCAAGTACGGGCACGGCTAAAGAAGCAAGTACCTAAAAAGAAGCTCCGCTTTGCCACCTGGAACATCGGCTCTCTCACAGGTCGCTCCCTTGAACTGGCTGACGTACTGACGAAGCGCAGGGTTCACGTTGCATTCTTGCAAGAAACCCGTTGGAAGGGCAACAAGTCCCGTGATATTGGACTGGGTTACAAGTTGATCTACTCCGGCTCCCCCTCAGGGAAGAACGCTGTGGCCGTAGTACTATCTGAGGCACTCCAGAACGGTATCTAGAAGTCGATAGACTGAGCGACCGACTTCTTCGGGTGAAGCTGCTGATAGAAGGAGTAATTACTCATCTTATCAGCGCCTACACTCCACAGGTCGGTGGCTCTGCATCGGAGAAAGAAGCCTTCTGGAATGACTTGGAAGACATGCTCCGCTGCATCCCGAACACCGAGAGCATCGTGATTGGTGAAGATTTGAACGGCCATGTTGGTGAGGAGTCACGTGAATATGGACGTGTACATGGCGGCTTCGGCTATGGTCGTGAGAATGCAGAGGGGGAGTCAATTCTCAGCACCTGCTTATTATCAGACCTTGCCATTGTTAACACTTTCTTCCAAAATAAACCCGAGCACCTCATCACCTATAAAAGTGGGCCGCACTTCACCCAGATCAACTACTTGCTCATAAGAAGAAGCCAAATTGGTAGAGTGACTAACTGCAAAGTAATTCCCGGGGAATGCCTCACAACACAACACCGCATCTTTGTCATGGACATGCTGGTAGTACCAAGTAAAAAAGTGCCTGAACGAAGCAGACCTAAAACTAAATGGTGGCTGTTGAATGGACCAAAACAGCATGAATTCTGTAAAGTCGTAGCTAGCTCCAAGTTAAGCACAGACACAGAGGAATCAGTCGATAGTCAATGGTCTAGGATCCAGTCAACAGTGAACACCATTGGAAAACAGGTGCTTGGCACTTCGAAGGGAGGCCGCGTCATCGACAAGGAGACGTGGTGGTGGAACGACTCAGTACAGGAGGCAGTTCGAGAGAAAAAGACACTAGAAGTGGCAAGAGACCAAATCTCCTGAAGACCGGGACGCGTATAAAGCAGCTAAATGTGCCACCAAACGAGCAGTTGCCAAAGCCCGTTACCAGACGCTGTCACCTCTGTATGACACGCTCGAGACAAACGAGCCAAAAGACTATCTTCCGTTTGGCAAAGGCTCGGGAGAAAGCGACACAAGATATAACAAAATGTCTTTGTGTCAAAGACTCTAATGGCACTTTGGTTTGCGATGCAATTAAGGTGTTGCTTAACACACAACACGCTAATGTGTCTCCTCCAGAACTGCCTCCTAATCTCGGACTTGTTGCACCGGTAACACCTGACGAGGTACTCAAATGACTTCGTACAATGAAGAACCGAAAAGCCGTAGGCCCTGACGACCTGCCGATTGAAGCGTGGAAAGCGATGGGTTCTCATGGTGTGAACCTACTTACTGACCTTTTTAACCGAATACTTACTAGCCGGAAGATGCCCAACTCTTGGAGATTGAGTATCATTACTCCAGTTTATAAAGGCAAAGGTAGTGTACAGGACTGCGAAAGCTACCGCGGTATTAAGGTTATGTGCCACACCATGAAACTCTTCGAACGCGTAATCGATTCAAGGCTTCGGCAAGAATGTACCGTCTCGGAATGTCAGTATGGGTTTCGCCCAGGCTGTGGAACCATAGACCCCATCTTTGCCCTAAGAATACTAACCGAGGCCCACAGAGAAAAGAAGAAGCCGCTGTACATGGCGTTTCTAGACCTGCAGAAGGCATTTGACTGCGTCCCACGCCAAATAATCTGGTGGGCTTTGAAGATGAAGAATGTGCCACAAATCTATATTGACATTATCCGAGACATGTACCATAATTCGGAATCAATAGTTAGGACCGCCGTTGGCGACACGCACCCTTTCCCGATCACAGTTGGTGTCCACCAAGGCTCGGCCCTGAGTCCTTTTCTGTTCAGTGTAGTGCTTGACGTTGTCACAGCGAAAGCTCATGAGCCGTCTCCCTGGCTCATGATGTATGCTGATGACATTGCACTGGTAGATGAGGACAAGCAGATATTTTAGCAAAAGGTGAACCAGTGGAAGGGTGTGCTAGCGAGGGGTGGTCTGATGCTAAATGTTGCGAAGACCGAGTATATGGCCTGTGGCAGTACGGACCCCGAACACATAAAGATAGGCGGAGAATCCGTTATCAAGACGGAAAAATTTAAATACCTCGGGTCTGTACTGCACGAGTCTGGTACTATCGACCACGACGTCAGAGCTCGAATAAACGCAGCTTGGGCCAAATGGCGGGAAGTCACCGGGGTAATCTGTGATCGCAGGATACCGGTGAAATTAAAGGGCCTTGTGTACAAGTGCATCATCCGACCAGTGTTATTGTACGGCAGCGAGACGTGGCCAGCTCTCGCGAGACATGTTCAGCAACTTCACGTCGCGGAAATGAAGATGCTGCGGTGGATGTGTGGCGTTACGCGACTAGATCGTATTCGTAACGAGCACATCCGTGGTAGCCTTGGCGTTTGCGATGTAGCGGATAAGTTGCAGGAAAGCCGTCTCCGTTGGTTTGGTCACATTAGCCGCAGACCGCCAGACTATGTTGGGAACCGATGCCTGGACTTTGTTGTCGAAGGCCCTAGATCCCGCGGCAGGCCCAAGAAGCGCTGGCTCGATGTTGTGAGGGACGATATGAGAGAGCACGATTTCACTTAAGACGACGCTTTCGATCGGGAAAAGTGGAGGCAAAGATGTAGGAAAGCGGACCCTGGCATTTCTAGGCCGGGAAAACGCTAGGAAGAAGAAGAAGTAATATTATTTAAGAAGTAATATTATTTAAAAAAGGAATCAAAAATTCAACGAAAAAACTAAACCGAACCAGTGTTCTATTTACAAAATAAATAAAAATTTAGTTTTAAAATAGAATATACTAGTTTTATATAAAAAAATAGTTCGACAGTGAATAAGTTTGACTGTTACTCAAATTCTGGAACAATAAAGATTTCATAAAACATCTTATTATAGCATGCCAAATGAAAATACATCAGTTTTACCCCGTTTTTAACAAGACGGGTTGTTTTATAGTTTAGCTCGAGAATTTTAAGAAATATTATAATTATCAAAAAATTATATTAAATGTAATAATTATAGTATAATGTCTTCATACGTAATAATTATAAAGAATAAGTTATCAAGCTTAAAGTTTTTTTAAGAAAACATTTGTTTCGTTAAAGTTAGATGACTTTAACGAAACAAATGTTTTCTTAACTTAGTACTCTACAATGTATGTGACCAGCGCCAAGTGTAGAAAATTTAATGTCTTGATTGAAAGTGATATTAAATTATTTTTTCAAAAATTAACGCATTCATACAAAGAGATGAGTTTCTGTAAAAATTGGAAAAATAGAAATATTTTAGATAATGACAAGTAATTAATATACAAAATCAATTATTTATTAAATCATAACACGTCATGTTGCATATTGTATATGAGTAGATAAAAACAATCAACTGTATTATGATTTATGATTAAACATCTATTGGCGAATCTTAGGGTTAAGGCGCTGTAGCCGTCAGTGCATAGTAGACGCTCTTGTACCTTCATGTCCCCTCTCCGCCGCCATCCTCCATATTTGTGTGAGCGTGGCGCGTATGATACAATACGACACTTCGTTATATTCGAATTCGTAAATATTTATTTTATCAAGTAAACGCTGTTTCTATTTATTATATAATTGCCAAATCAACGTAGCTACGAAGTAACTTGTTTCCATATTATGCATATTTTCTATTTGTTTTGTATACAGTATTTTTGTGGCCATCTGATGTTAAATGGTCTCCGCCACCCAAAGACTGGCTCACTCACCCTTAAAACGGGAACGCAACGATAATAAGTAACGCTGTTTAGCTCTTAAATATCTGACGATGGTGGTGATGGATGGTTTCGTCGCAAACTCTCCATACAAATGTTCAAAAAGTTGCGCTAAAACCTTATAATTAACTCATCGCTTTCAAAGCTCAACTTCAAATATAAGCTTACGATTTAAATATGTAACTCGGAAATGAACGTCACTAAAATGAAAATAGTCTGTTCTTTAAGCTTTGCATATATTTATAAGCTTGAAATCATATAGTCCTAGGTCAGTATTTTCCAAAACAGAATAAACTATACCATACGTTCTATTAATATTATTTAAAATCAAAATACATAATCTGCTATATATTAAATTCAACAGATATCAGTCGGATCACGATACCTTGAATAGTTCTGAATCCCAAGCGAAGTATTTCAATTATTTCAGTAAGTGAATTGTTAATTTCTATCGACGTTATACTGTGAGAAATTATCAAAGGAAATCATTAAGTGAGTTAACGAAACAGATGAATTTCTCACGATTAATTTTATATAATTCCTAGGACGTTTTTAAACGTCAAAATTCACGTGATATTATTACTTTTCAACATTTTTTTAAAGGCAGATACATTCGCTTGGAATTTAATCTCAATGATACCTAGTGGCTTTTGTATTTAATGTGCTTTATAAGGATAAAATTAAAAATGTTGTTAGCATTCAAATAGCTTTATACTTTATACTACTATAATAGGCATGATGACAGACAGTATTAAAAAATTAAAAAATAAATGATTCTAAAAAATTATTCCATTTTAATATACAAATTGGAATAATAAGATTTTTAATAAAATAAAAGTATAAAATTCTGCAATCGGCCATTTTATTTGAAACACTAATCAGAGCGAATGACGTCACACCTTTTTATTTATAACCATCTATCTTGAACAGTTGTTGTGTTTACGCGTTTCAAAATTAATTTTGCACCGTATTGCACGTTGTTAAACTTTGGAATTCATTTTTAATCTTAGGAAATACGCAATACTTTCTGCCTTTCTTCGTTGAGTATAGACACAATACAACGTTTACTGTCGTTTTCTGAGGCGTGACGTCACGTCAGGCGCCATGACACCTGCGGGTGTTTTAGAGCGAAATTCAAAATATGTAAATGAAAATGCAATTATTTGCGTAAGCAGTTCGTTTATTACTGAAATAAAATTATTTTCAGTAATAGTAGACGTGTACCTACATTATAGAAGGAATATATATACATATATATTTTGATCCACAAGTCACTCAGAAGCAATGTCGTGGAGGTTGGCAGTGTGTCGGCAAGGGTGGCATACCTTGTCTTAAAGATAACCGAGAGGTATGCCTTGAAGGTTATACGAGTGTATGCCCCAACGTCTACATACACTGACGAAGAAGTCGAAGCCATGTACGAAGACATAGTGAAAGCTATGTCTCGTACCAGTACCTTCTACACAATTGTTATGGGTGACTTCAACGCCAAAGTGGGAGTACAAGAAGATGGTGAATCGAGGGTAGGAAAATTCGGCTACTGGCGCAGGAATCACCGGGGGCAAATGCTGGTAAACTTCCTTGAGGCTGAGGGATTATTTCTGATGAATTCATTTTTCCAGAAAAAGCCCCAAAGGAAGTGGACCTGGCGAAACCCCGATAACACAGCGATGAATGAGATCGACTTCATTTTATCCAATAAGCGCCAAATATTCAGGGATGTCTCCGTGATCAACAGGGTAAACACTGGAAGTGATCACCGCCTGGTAAGAGGCACCCTGAATATTAACACTAAAATCGAACGATCGCGATTAATCAAGTCGACTCTTAGACCAACTCTGCCCCAAGTCGAATCTGGTTGCGAAAGCTTCCAGTTGGAACTACAGAACCGATTTGCCATGTTGGAAACCAGGCAGGACATTGACGACGCCACCAATAGTCTGGTGCGTGTCATCCGCGAAGTGGGCCAAAATTACTTTCGACAAAAGAGCAATGGACGTAAGTCGAAGCTCTCAGGCGAGACTCTGAACGAGATGACGAGGTGACGAGAACAGCAGAATATGACGCCATCTGAATGTCAGGCACTTAACAGGAAGGTTAAAAAACTAATAAGGCGTGACACAAGACGAGCTAATACCCGGAATATTGAAGATGCCATAGCACTCAATAGGGGCTCAAAGGTTCTTGCAAAGTCACATACCTCCTGTTGTCACCTGACAAAACTCAGAACCACACAAGGCACAACCGTCACCTCAAAACCAGAGATTCTCGCTGAAGTCGAAAAGTACTATGGCGATTTATACTCATCACGAGTTCGCACTGTGGGGAGGTCTCCACCTGAGTCCCACAGTGCGGATGACCCACGAGCCAGACTGACACGCCACCTATCAGACGATCTTCCCGACATCGATTTGGGTGAGATTAGGATTGCTCTCGGACAACTTGGAAACAACAAGGCTGAAGGAGATGACGGAATTACCTCAGAGCTTCTTAAAGCAGGAGGCACACCAGTTCTGAGAGAGCTGGCTAACATCTTCAATTCCGTCCTCCATAATGGTACTACACCGAAGACATGGAGCAGAAGTGTGGTGGTTCTGTTTTTCAAGAAGGGTGATAAAGCTCTTCTGAAGAACTACCGCCCCATTTCACTTTTAAGCCATGTTTACAAGTTGTTTTCGAGGGTAATCACGAATCGTCTTGCCCGGAAATTCGATGACTTCCAACCCGTTGAGCAGGCTGGGTTTCGAAAAGGCTTCAGTACCGTAGACCACATACACACACTTAGGCAAATAATACAGAAGACCGAGGAATATAATCAGCCTCTATGCCTAGCGTTTGTGGACTACGAAAAAGCCTTCGATACCATTGAGACCTGGGCTGTTCTGGAATCCATGCAGAGGTGCCTAATTGACTATCGGTATATCCAGGTGTTGAAGTGTTTGTACGAAGCCGCAACCATGATCGTCCAAGTACAGGATCAGAGCACAAGACCAATCCAATTGCATCGCGGGGTAAGACAGGGGGATGTAATCTCCCCGAAACTTTTTACCAATGCATTGGAGGACGTCTTCAAGACACTCGATTGGAACGGACGCGGCATTAATGTCAATGGCCAACACATTACACATCTGTGATTTGCCGACGACATTGTCATCATGGCGGAGACTCTGCAGGATTTGGAAGAGATGCTAAACAGCCTGAGCGATTCTTCAAGACGAGTAGGTCTCGGGATGAACATTGAAAAGACCAAAATCATGTCAAACCAACATGTATCCCCGGGACCAGTGGTCGTAAATGGCTCTCCACTTGAAGTTGTGCAGGAATATATATACCTGGGCCAAACTATACAACTTGGCCGGCACAACTTTGAGAAGGAGGCTAAAAGAAGAATACGTTTGGGCTGGGTGGCATTCGGGAAATTGCGTCATATTTTTGAATCGTCGATCCCACAGTCGCTTAAGACCAGAGTCTTTAATCAGTGCGTCCTACCTGTAATGACTTACGGTGCCGAAACGTGGACACTCACCGTAGGACTGGTCCACAAATTTAAGGTCACTCAGCGAGCGATGGAACGCGCGATGCTTAGGGTTTCTCTGGGCGATAGAATCCGAAATGAGGACATTCGCCAGAGAACTAAAGTCTCTGACATCGTGCGTAGAATTAGCTCGCTGAAGTGGAAGTGGGCTGGTCATGTCTCCAGGCGCATTGATGGCCGATGGAGCCGACACGTGTTAGAGTGGAGACCACGCTTAGGCAAACGTAGTGTAGGACGCCCTGTGACAAGATGGACTGACGATTTAAAAAAGGTGGCAGGTACGGGATGGATGCGGACTGCCCAAGATCGGGATGGTTGGCGTTCTATGGGGGAGGCTTTCGTCCAGCAGTGGACTGCAAAAGGCTGAATGAAAAAACTTCGAAATATTGAAGAAGTTGTCCGTTCAGGCATCTAATTAATTGTTAGCACTTTGGAAAATACATTATGACATTTGTTTTTTGCTTCCATAAGTCGACTTACGCTTTTGTTTATTTATTTAAAAATAACATTAAAATAAACTTATCTTAAATAAGTCGACGCATGAAGTTTTTAACATCAACTTTACATAACGACAATAAAAAAAGAAATATAATACTTAATACTGGTTGTATTCAATAATTTAAAAATTTAAATATAATAAAGTAATATAGTAAAATAATAAAGTAATATAATAAAGTAATAAGTTATTAAGTTGTTCAAATTTTATATCAGTTTCGCCTTAATACATCCGAATGGGACAAATAACATTACAAACATAAGAGCCAAAATGGAGAGAAACGGACTTTGCTTCCGACACTTGGCTTTAACATAATTGCTAGGAACTTGAAAATGACAACACACACACTACTTAGGACAAAGTAATTAAATAAAATAGAATACAGTACAACTTTCATTTCTTCTAGTAATGTTACCAAGGGAAATAATGACGTAACTATTTTAATATATTAAAATATTTGGGAGTAATATATAAATGTAATATACTTTAATTTATTACTCTTTACCTACAGCATAATTATAATTACAAGCTCATATTAATCATACCTTAGGGCGCCTGGAAAAAATATTTTATAAAGTTGAGCTGTCGTTTGTAGCACACATTTTTTAAATAAATATTTCTTATAAGTCAGCACTCTTGGAAAGTCGTTTTACAATATTATGTAACACATTGCCTTTTTCTAAGAAAGGCACTTATATAGATAAACTTAAAAGAACCTTATCTAAATACGCAATTTGCGGCAAGTCGCTAAAACAGTTTTCGCGATATACAAAATAGATAATATACTTAAGTATATATATTGAAGTGCTCCTTCTAATAATCTTTTATGATTTTAAAATATTAATTTATAATTACAATTCCATTTTCAAAAATAATTAAATGATTTCAAAACGAGCGTAACCGTTCTTCAAGGCCCGTTTCTCGAAGCAATGCTATTACGTTAACCCACATATGCAAGTTAACTGGCAGAAGCGTGTTACGCTTTACAACCTCGTTCATTTCGTTTAACTGATTCCCTTAAATTAATTACATGTTCTTGCTGCTATCATTTAATTTAGTTTGTAAAATGAACTAATTTACTGTCAGTTACTGAGAAAGTACAATGTTTATAAAATTTATTTAAAGTAAAACCTTAGAGCTTATGTACTGCTTTGTAAAAGTAAATAATGTAAAAATAGACATATTTATTGATATAATCAAACATACCTTTCACCTCAATTATTTTCTTAATACTATAATTAAAAAGTAACAGCTTAATATCGTTTTAAAGAGAAAAACGTCTAAAAATCGCCAATGTGAAATTTTGTTACATGTTTGTTGTACTAATATAACAGTCTAAATCTATTTTTAACATTCGAATTATAATTTTAAAAATTTAATTAAAATATTTATGAATACATAAAAAAATAATATTTATATAATTATTTTCTTGGAATTGCAATGGTATTACCATAGCAATTCCATAGGTAATGGTATACAAACCACAATTAAATTAAAATGTACTTGTAACACATATTTTTATCACGCAAAACAGATTAATTGAATGAATTATAAATACAAATTAAGCACACGAACACTCGGTATTGTTCCAATGAGTACTGTCGGTTGTGATTCAAGTATTATAGCCATTAGAATAGAACAGGACAGGACAGGACGGGACGGGACGGGACGGGACGGGACGGGACGGGACGGGACGGGACGGGACGGGACGGGACGGGACGGGACGGGACGGGACGGGACGGGACGGGACGGGACGGGACGGGACGGGACGGGACGGGACGGGACGGGACAAGACAGAACAGAATAGAATAGAATATAATATAGTTTAGTGTACACAAAAAGAGTTAGTCTTTTATCAAAAGTGCAATTATATTTAAACTCGATACAATGCTTTCAACATTTTGAAAACTATATTAACTGCTAGTTACGGTAGATGTAATTAAAAAAAAACAAAAGAATATTTGCGGAATTTGTACCCTCAAGCAACAGCGGTTGCAACGACTTTAAAAAACGTGCACTGAATGTAAAATGCCTACCGTCTGTCTTCCAAGCTGCACCACAAAAATACGTTTCGCTACGTGCGTGATCTCAATCTAAGATGTGCTGAGTACAAAGAGAAAAATATAACTCATTGGTCTAGACTAGCTTTTAGCAAATGTGACACTTGGTAGTAAATAGTCAACACCATCCATAGACATTAGTATTGAAAAAAATTTAACCATCCTTTGCGTCATTACTGTGGCACCGACCTTTGAAACGAATATGATACGTGCCTTGTGGATGTAGTTACATTGGCTCACTAATAAGTCATTAATCATAATTCACATTATAAACGAATACAACAACTGAACTGGAATCCCTACAGGTGATAGTTTTATCACTATGTTTTTTTTTGTTTTACAAAATAACCCACGAAATTAATCTTTAATAAAAAATCAATGATGTTTGCCCGAATTGCGATCCACCGTCACTTGAAATCGGCGTATTTCATTAATGATTTCATGGACCGTTTAGCTTTTAGTAATAATATAGTTAAATTACATAAATTTGTCGAAATTATTGTTAAACTACTTAAAATAAGGATATACACTTAAAAATAAGCTTTATTGTGTCGCCATAGACATCTGTTTCGCTTGAAATGTTATTATGTAAATCATTTTAGGCATTTATTGTGGTTATCGTTGGAGTAGGGTGAGATTATTCACAATTCGATACGGCTGGCGCCGTCATGACTCCTTCACTATGCTCGGATCACTTTTCATTTAACCCACTTTTCTGAATCTGATGCGATTTCTTTGTTAAAGCGAAAGTTTTAAACAGCAAATTATCGATGTTGATGTTAGCATCTACTATTCTTTTTTTAAATAAAACAAAACATAAGCATCACCGACTATATTTATTTCATGTAAATCACATTATAACATTAACACAGTAAATATAAAAGTAATACAAAAATCGTAACTTCGATTTTACAACCGATGCATTAGACGAACTGAGAGACAAAACATTTTTTTTTTCCTGAATGAGTTATGCTGTTGGCCCTAATGGCCTTTACAGCGTCATCGGGCGTTGTGGCGAGTATTGGACTCCGCCGTGAATTTGGAGCCGTCACGGGCTCTTACAAGACGTCCATCCTGAGGGTGTCTCCTGCGAGATCGCACCTCGGCTCAGGACGTAGTCGGAGGGGAAAGACAAAACAATTCACACGGCCTTTTTTAAGTCCTTAACCTTACTTAAAATTATAATTTATTTGACTACTCTTGTTGATTTTCTTACATTTTAATAAAATAGTCAAATCAAAACCATATTTATGTACAATATACCTTTCTTAAAATTACATAGCTTATATTGGATACTTAGTATTAATATTCAATTTAAAAAAAAACTAGTGTAGTAGATTTATTTTAGTGATAACTATCAATAAAAAAGAGAACTACGGGTACTTTATGTCTTTCTCTTTCTCCACAAACTAGCGTCCGTGCATTTGGAATCAATAAGGTTATGGGCTGTTGTCTCACAATTTCATTAAAGATCAGAGCGTTTTTTTTTTTATAAAATAGGCAGGCTGACAGGCAAATGGGCTAGCATGGTAAGTGGTCACCACCGCTAATAGACATTGGTGCTGTAAGAAATATTACTCTTTACTTCGCCAATGCGCCACCAACCTTGGTTGGGTCATGTCCCTTGTAACTGTAGTTACACTTACCCTTGAAACCGGCATACAAGCATACATATATATATATAGATAATTTGAAACTGAAGACTGAAGAATTTTTGTTATATTTGTTGAAGCTTATATATTAGTTGGTGGCCAAATATTAATTCATATGTTTTAAGTTATCGCTTAAATTATTTTATTTTATAAATGTCTAATAAACGAGATTTATATTCCAATAGTATAATATATTTAATTTGTGAAAGACTGTTTCCAAACAGTCTTCAAGTCTTCAGTTTCGAACAATTGGTTGTTCGAAACTTTTAAATACTTGGATAATATTCTAAGCAAAATCCGTTAGAATTAATATCATGATTCTCAATCAAATTTAATTATGTTATGCAATAAGTAAAACTCAACAAATTCCATTTGTTTTATGTTCGCAGCGCCAGCTTTGAGCAGACTATGTTAAAATAATGTTTGTTTTTATAATTTGTGTAAAATAAATCATCTCGAGTTATTTAAAATTCAATAATATATTTATAAATAAGCAGTAATTCAATTTGTCTTTAATAGAAGCTGTTAGTTTCAAATAATGCGAAGGTGGTTTTGACTTGATTGGAAGGCAAGAAAAAGTTGCGGTTGCATTACTGGAATTATAAAATGGTTTTGTGTAATTGAAAGAAATAACTTAGAGAATTCGATTTTTTTTTTAAATCTTTACTTAACATTTTTGCATTGAAAAAATAACATAAAATATATAAATTAGATAGAGTTGAATAAAGGAGTAATTGTTAATTATATTATTGTATTTTTTCACGCTTTTTGGTGTGACAAAAAAACGTTTTGAGTTGAAAAAATAACTTGGTCATTGACGGGGATCCCCCGACCGCACAATATTTTTTACTTTTTTTATTTTACTGCACAATTATAGTACTTAAAATTTTACGGTGATGTTTATTATGTTTTATCAATTTAAAGCAGGTTGTAATAAAACCTTGTGGAGTGGACTTATAACCATAAGGTTATGCATAACCGTATATCTTCAAAATCGAGTCTGGCACCTTTTATATTATCTGTTCACGTTGGTAGGTGTCAATAAATCAACGTTGTGTTCTATGAAAAATGAAAGAAATGCCGAAATCATTTGAAGGGTTTAGAGAATTAGTCTCTCGAAGCAAAAAATAAATTTCCATAGTGTTCTTTAATTCTGTTGATTTGGTACGATTGATTTTTTTTATTTTGATTAAAAGCTTAACTCTAATTAAAACGTTTTACGAAGATTGTTGAAGATGGTTTGAGAGAAAAACAATACATGCGTTGTTACAGTTAATTAAAATTCCTTTCTTTAATTGACAAACATTGTGACTTGGAAAAGAAAATAGAAAAAGCGGCAAACTTAGTAGGTTTTTTGTCTTAAATAAAAGGGTATCGAAACAAAAGCTTGTGAATGTCTCACATTTGGGCTAAGGCGGGAGGCCTTGATTTGAATAAAAGCTTTGGAGCTTATTCTACCACGCTGTTCTCATGTGGGTTGATGGATACATATGTAGCAGAATTTTAGTGAAATTACTACCACGCACGAGATGTAGATACCTATTATAAGCACAAAGGTACCTGGTGCCTAGGTTTGAAAAAAATTTTTCGTCTAATATAATTATATATAATATATACATATAAATATCTAATATATAAAAATCTTGTGTCACGGTGTTTGTGGTCGAACTCCTCCAAAACGCCTAGACCGATTTGTATGAAATTTGTTATGTACATTCGGGAGGTATGAGAATCGGTCTTGAAGTATATTTCGTACCGCTAGCTGATAAGGGTATCCCTATAAGAATTTTTTTTTTCTATTTTTTAGACATGTTTTTTTATTTGTATTTTATTTTGATTATGCATCAAAATAAATATATATAAGCCCGAATTTTCTTCCTCCCAACCCATCATTACATTTTGTAATCACGATTTTAGTATTTTTGTCCGAACAATATCAAAATAATTACTTATTTGAATTACATACATTCAATATACACATGAATCAATTTCATGCCTAAGCACGTGTCCGAGATATGCAATTTTTCTCTTCTTGACAGTCTCCAAAATTTGCCGGTTTTGGTTGACGCGTCGCAGAACTTCCAAGTTCGAGACCTTTTGAGTCCAACTTATGGCCAACATACGTCTATATACGTTCTATTAATATTATTTAAAATCAAAATACATAATGCTGTATATTACAAACTGCTATATATTAAATTCAACAGATATCAGTCGGATCACGATACCTTGAATAGTTCTGAATCCCGAGCGGAGTATTTCAATTATTTCAGTAAGTGAATTGTTAATTTCTATCGACGTTATACTGTGAGAACTTATCAAAGGAAATCATTAAGTGAGTTAACCAAACATATGAATTTATCACGATTAATTTTATATGATTCCGAGGAGGTTTTCAAACGTCAAAATTCACGTGGTATTATTACTTTTCAACATTTTTTAAATGCACTTACATTCGCTTGGCTTTAAGTTCAATGATACCTAGTGGCTTTTCTATTTAATGTGCTTTATAAGGATAAAATTATAAATTTTGTATAGCATTCAAAAAGTCTTATACTTAAAACTACTGTAATTAGTATTATACTTTAAGCAAATATTTTTTATAATCACCTTGGATCTTTTGTTTTTTTTTTCATAACTGCTGAACCAATTAATGTAATTAATGGAATGCTCACATTATTTTTTCGTTAAGAAAACTAAAACTTATTTATAAAGGTCGGACGTAGGTTTCATATTAATATATATATCAAAAATATGCATTTTTTTGTGATATAGCTTAATATGTTTATATTGAAGAAGTTGTCCGTTCAGACATCTAATTAATTGTAAGCACTGTGGAAAATACATTATGACATTTGTTTTTAGCTTCCATAAGTCGACCTACGCTTTTGTTATTTTTTTTTAAATAAACTTATCTTAAATAAGTTAACGACTGAAGTTTTTACCATTAACTTTATAAATATATATTATTATATAACTTATTATTTTTATATAAGTATAATAATAAGTTATTAAGTTGTTCAAATTTTATATCAGTTTCGCCTTAATACATTCAAATGGGACAAATAACATGACAAACATAAGAGCCAAAATGGAGAGAAACGGACTTTGCTTCCGACACTTGGCTTTAAAATAATTGCTAGGAACTTGAAAATGACAACACACACTACTTAGAACAAAGTAATGAAATAAAATAGAATACAGTACAACTTTAATTTCTTCTAGTAATGTTACCAAGCGAAATAATGACGTAACTATTTCCATAATTTCCGTAATTAAAATATTTGGGAGTAATATATAAATGTAATATATTTTAATTTATTACTCTTTACCTACAGCATAATTATAATTACAAGCTCATATTAATCATACCTTAGGGCGGCTGAAAAAAATATTTTATAAAGATGAGCTGTCATTTGTAACAGACATTTTTTAAAGAAATATTTTTTATAAGTCAGCACTCATGGAAAGTTATTTCACAATATTATGTAAAACATTGCGTTTCTCTAAGAAAGGCACTTATATAGATAAACTTAAAAGAACCTTATCTAAATACGCAATTTGCGGCAAGTCGCTAAAACAGTTTTCGCGATATACAAAATAGATAATATACGTCCGTATATATATATATAGAAGAGCTCCTTCCAATAATCTTTAAAGATTTTAAAATATTAATTTATAATTACAATTCCATTTTCAAAAATAATTAAATGAATTCAAAATGAGCGTAACCGTTCTTCAAGGCCCGTTTCTCGAAGCAATGCTATTACGTTAACCCACATATGCAAGTTAACTGGCAGAAGCGTGTTACGCTTTACAACCTCGTTCATTTCGTTTAACTGATTCCCTTAAATTAATTACATGTTCTTGCTGCTATCATTTAATTTAGTTTGTAAAATGTACTAATTTACTGACAGTTACTGAGAAAGTACAATCTTTATAAAATTTATTTAAAGTAAAACCTTAGAGCTTAATGTACTGCTTTGTAATAGTAAATAATGTAAAAATACACATTTTATTGATATAATTAAACATACCTTTCACCTCAATTATATTCTTAATACTATAATTAAAAAGTAACAGCTTAATATCGTTTTAAGAGAGAAAAACGTCTAAAAATCGCCAATGTGAAATTTTGTTACATGTTTGTTGTACTAATATAACAGTCTAAATCTATTTTTAACATTCGAATTATAATTTTAAAAATTTATTTAAAATATTTATGAATACATAAAATAATAATATTTATATAATTATTTTCTTGGAATTGCAATGGTATTACCATAACATTAATGGTATACAAACCGCAATTAAATTAAAATGTACTTGATTACTACACATATTTTTATCACGCAAAACAGATTAATTGAATGAATTATAAATACAAATTAAGCACACGAACACTCGGTATTGTTCCAATGAATACCGTCGGTTGTGATTCAAGTATTATAACAGGACAGGACAGGACAGGACAGGACAGGACAGGACAGGACAGGACAGGACAGGACAGGACAGGACAGGACAGGACAGGACAGGACAGGACAGGACAGGACAGGACAGGACAGGACAACTTCTTTTGTGTATTTACTGCTAGTTACGGTAGATGTAATTAAAAAAAACAATAAAGAGTAATGATTAAAGAATATGCAAACATAAATTATTTTAAGTTTCTTATCGTACGATCGATACGTAAGTATCTTAACATCTTATGAAAATGTATAAATTCAAACTATTAGCTCATAAAAGAACCTTCTTCTTTCTTTTTTTTCACTGTCTAGTGACGACAATGAACCGCTTCAGTTATGACAACGCAAAGAATTGTTAGAGAATATTTGCGGAATTTGTACCCTCAAGCAACAGCGGTTGCAACGACTTTAAAAAACGTGCACTGAATGTAAAATGCCTACCGTCTGTCTTCCAAGCTGCACCACAAAAATACGTTTCGCTACGTGCGTGATCTCAATCTAAGATGTGCTGAGTACAAAGAGAAAAATATAACTCATTGGTCTAGACTAGCTTTTAGCAAATGACACTTGGTAGTAAATAGTCAACACCGTCCATAGACATTAGTATTGAAAAAAAATTAACCATCCTTTGTGTCATTACTGTGGCACCGACCTTTGAAACGAATACGATACGTGCCTTGTGGATGTAGTTACATTGGCTCACTAATAAATCATTAATCATAATTCACATTATAAACGAATACAACAACTGAACTGGAATCCCTACGGGTGATAGTTTTATCACTATGTTTTTTTTTGTTTTACAAAATAACCCACGAAATTAATCTTTAATAAAAAATCAATGATGTTTGCCCGAATTTCGATCTACCGTCACATGAAAGCGTATATTTCATTAATGATTTCATGGACCGTTTAGATTTTAGTAATAATATAGTTAAATTACATAAATTTGTCGAAATTATTGTTAAACTACTTAAAATAAGGATATACACTTAAAAATAAGCTTTATTGTGTCGCCATAGACATCTGTTTCGCTTGAAATGTTATTATGTAAATCATTTTAGGCATTTATTGTGGTTATCGGTGGAGTAGGGAGAGATTATTCACAATTCGATACGGCTGGCGCCGTCATGACTCCTTCACTATGCTCGGATCACTTTTCATTTAACCCACTTTTCTGAATCTGATGTGATTTTTGTTAAAGCGAAAATTTCCAATAGGAAATATCGATGTTGGATACTTAGTATTAATAATCAATAAAGAAAATAGTGTAGAAGATTTATTTTAAATCTATGAGATTTATTTTAAAACTAACAATAAAAAAGAGAAGTACGAGTAATTAACGTCTATATTTTATTTCTTTCTCCACAATCTTTTGCGTCTGTGCATGTGGAATAAATAAGGCTGTTGTCTGACAAATTTCATAAAAGATCAGAGCGTTTTTTTATTAAATAGGCAGGCTTACAGGCAAATGGGCCAGCATGGTAAGTGGTCACCACCGCCAATAGACATGGGTGCTGTAAGAAATATTAACTGCTCTTTACTTCGCCAATGCGCAACCTTGGTAACTATGAGGTCATGTCCCTTGTAACTGTAGTTACACTTACCCTTTAAACCGGCATACAAGCATACGAAAAATTACTGTTTGGATGGTACCTACGTAGACAGATTTAATTTATATATATATATATATATATATATATATATATATATATATATATATATTATATAGATAATTTGAAACTGAAGACTGAAGAATTTTTGTTATATTTGTTGAAGCTTATATATTAGTTGGTGGCCAAATATTAATTCATATCTCTTAAATTATCGCTTAAATGATTTTATTTTATAAATTTCTAATAAACGAAATTTATATTCCAATATTATATTATATTTAATTTGTGAAAGACTGTTTCCAAACAGTCTTCAAGTCTTCAGTTTCGAACAGTCAATTGTTCGAAACTTTTAAATACTTTGATAATATTCTAAGCAAAATCCGTTAGAATTAATATCATAATTCTCAATCAAATTTAATTATGTTATGCACTAAGTAAAACTCAATAAATTCCATTTGTTTTATGTTCGCAGCGCCAGCTTTGAACAGACTATGTTAAAATAATGTTTGTTTTTATAATTTGTGTAAAATAAATCATCTCGACTTATTTAAAATTCAATCATATATTTATAAATAATAAGCAGTAATTCAATTTGTCTTTAATAGAAGCTGTTAGTTGCAAATAATGCGAAGATGGTTTTGAATTGATTGGAAGGTAAAAAAAAGTTGCGGTTGCATTACTGGAATTATATAACGGACGGTTTTGTGTAATTGAATTATATAACGGACGGTTTTGTGTAATTGAAAAAACCATAAATAAAACTTAAAGAATTTGTTTTTTTTTTTTTAACCTTAGTTAACATTTTTGAATTGAAAAAATTACTGAAATGTTTAAATTAGTTAGAGAGTTGAATAAAGGAGAAATTATTAATTATAATACTGTATTTTTTCACGCTTTTTGGTGTGACAAAAATACAGTAATATAATCAATAAAAATCTACATTTTCAAACACGTTTTGAGTTGAAAAAAAGAACTTGATCCCTAAAGGGGGTTCCCCGACCGCACAAAATTTTTTAAACTTTTTTTAGTACCCTTACAATTTTACGGTGATGTATATTATTTTTCTAAACAAATATATATAAAGTGTTGCACAGCTAAGGTCATAGTGGGAATTATAAGTATTTATCAGAACCGCGAGGTTTAGATATGATTGTGTCTAAAAAGATTTACAAAACAGTAAAATGAAACAAAATTTACTTGTTTTATTCAGGCTTATTTAAAGGAAGCCTTGTATGCGTCCTCGCCAGCGTACATTTTAATTTATTACGGAATCAACGTTTTATATAACCATAAAGCTCTCTTTTTAAATAAAATTACAATATTTTTCCGTCTAATTAGGCAATAGAAACTTTCACAAGAACCGGTCCAGTGCTTTTTTTTTTTACAAAATGACAATTTAGTTTTTTAAATAGTATAGAATAGTAATATTATTAAAAAAGGAATCAAAAATTCAACGAAACAACTAAACCGAACCAGTGTTCTATTTACAAAATAAATAAAAATTTAGTTTTAAAATAGAATATACTAGTTTTATATAAAAAAAATAGTTCGACAGTGAATAAGTTTGACTGTTACTCAAATGCTGGAACAATAAAGCTTTCATAAAACATCTTATGAAGCTTATGAAGCAAGACAAATGAAAATACATCAGTTATACTTCGTTTTTAACAAGACGGATTGTTTTATAGTTTAGCTCGAGAATTTTAAGAAATATTATAATTATCAAAAAATTATATTAAATGTAATAATTATAGTATAAGGTCTTCATACGTAATAATTATATAGAATAAGTTATCAAGCTTAAAGATTTTTTTAAGAAAACATTTGTTTCGTTAAACTCATTTAGCTTAACTTTGTACTACAATGTATGTGACCAGCGCCAAGTGTACAAAATTTAATGTCTTGGTTGAAACTGATATTAAATTAATGTTTCAAAAATTAACGCATTCATACAAAGAGGTGAGTTTCTGTAAAAATTGGAAATATAGAAATATTTTAGATAATGACAAGTAATTAATATACAAAATCATATTGTATATGAGTAGATAAAAACAACTGTATTATGATTTATGATTAAACATCTATCGCATCTTAGAGTTAAGGCGCTGTAGCTGTCAATGCATAGTATGACCCTCTTGTATCTTCATGTCCCCTCTCCGCCGCCACCTCCATATTTGAGTGAGCGTTGCGCGTAGGATACAATACGACACTTCGTTATATTCGAATTCGTAAATATTTATTTTATCAAGTAAACACTGTTTCTATTTATTATATAATTGCCAAATGAACGTAGCTACGAAGTAACTTGTTTCCATATTATCTATATTTTTTATTTATTTTATATACAGTATTTTTGTTGCCATCTGATGTTAAATGGTCTCCGCCACCCAAAGACTGGCTCACTCACTTCAAACGGGAACGCAACGATAATAAGTAACGCTGTTTAGCTCTTAAATATCTGACGATGGTGGTAATTGGTGGTTTCGTCGCAAACTCTCCATACAAATGTTCAAAAAGTTGCGCTACAACCTTTTAATTAACTCATCGCTTTCAAAGCTTAACTTCAAATATAAGTAGCTTACGAATTAAATATGTAACTCGGAAATGAACGTCACTAAAATGAAAATAAATTATAAAAGGATTGTACTTTTTCAGTAACTGTCAGTAAATTAGTACATTTTACAAACTAAATTAAATGATAGCAGCAAGAATATGTAATTAATTTAAAGGAATCAGTTAACAATGCTATTACGTCAACCCACATATGCAAGTTAACTGGCGGAAACGTGTTACGCTTTACAACCTCGTTCATTTCGTTTAACTGATTCCTTTAAATTAATTACATATTCTTGCTGCTATCATTTAATTTAGTTTGTAAAATGTACTAATTTACTGACAGTTACTGAAAAAGTACAATCCTTTTATAATTTATTTAAAGTAAAAGCTTAGAGCTTTTCCCCCCCTTGTACTGCATTGTAAAAGTAAATAATTTAAAAATAGACACTGTACACAATATTTGTATAATTAAAAAGTAACAGCTTAATATCTTTTTAAAGAGAAAAATGTGTTCGAATCGCCAATGTGAAATTTTGTTTCATATTTGTTAATATAACAGTCTAAATCTATTTTTAACATTCGAATAATATTTTTAAAAGTTTAAGTAAAATATTTATGAATACATAACAAAATAATATTTATAAAAATATTTTCTTGGAATTGCAATGGTATTACCATAACATTAATGGTATACAAACCGCAATTAAATTAAAATGTACTTGTAATACATATTTTTATCAGATATTTAACAGATTAATTGAATGAATTATAAATACAAATTAAGCACACGAACACTCGGTATTGTTCTCAGGACAGGACAGGACAGGACAGGACAGGACAGGACAGGACAGGACAGGACAGGACAGGACAGGACAGGACAGGACAGGACAGGACAGGACAGGACAGGACAGGACAGGACAGGACAGGACAGGACAGGACAGGACAGGACAGGACAGGACAGGACAGGACAGGACAGGACAGGACAGGACAGGACAGGACAGGACAGGACAGGACAGGACAGGACAGGACAGGACAGGACAGGACAGGACAGGACAGGACAGGACAGGACAGGACAGGACAGGACAGGACAGGACAGGACAGGACAGGACAGGACAGGACAGGACAGGACAGGACAGGACAGGACAGGACAGGACAGGACAGGACAGGACAGGACAGGACAGGACAGGACAGGACAGGACAGGACAGGACAGGACAGGACAGGACAGGACAGGACAGGACAGGACAGGACAGGACAGGACAGGACAGGACAGGACAGGACAGGACAGGACAGGACAGGACAGGACAGGACAGGACAGGACAGGACAGGACAGGACAGGACAGGACAGGACAGGACAGGACAGGACAGGACAGGACAGGACAGGACAGGACAGGACAGGACAGGACAGGACAGGACAGGACAGGACAGGACAGGACAGGACAGGACAGGACAGGACAGGACAGGACAGGACAGGACAGGACAGGACAGGACAGGACAGGACAGGACAGGACAGGACAGGACAGGACAGGACAGGACAGGACAGGACAGGACAGGACAGGACAGGACAGGACAGGACAGGACAGGACAGGACAGGACAGGACAGGACAGGACAGGACAGGACAGGACAGGACAGGACAGGACAGGACAGGACAGGACAGGACAGGACAGGACAGGACAGGACAGGCCAGGCCAGGCCAGGCCAGGACAGGACAGGACAGGACAGGACAGGACAGGACAGGACAGGACAGGACAGGACAGGACAGGACAGGACAGGACAGGACAGGACAGGACAGGACAGGACAGGACAGGACAGGACAGGACAGGACAGGACAGGACAGGACAGGACAGGACAGGACAGGACAGGACAGGACAGGACAGGACAGGACAGGACAGGACAGGACAGGACAGGACAGGACAGGACAGGACAGGACAGGACAGGACAGGACAGGACAGGACAGGACAGGACAGGACAGGACAGGACAGGACAGGACAGGACAGGACAGGACAGGACAGGACAGGACAGGACAGGACAGGACAGTATTCAAATAGTCTTATACCTTATACTACTATAATTAGTATTATACTTTAAGCAAATATTTTTTATAATCACCTTGGATTTTTGTTTTTTTTTATAACTGCTAAACCAATTGATGTAATGAATGGAAGAATCATTATTTTTATTTGCTAAGAAAACTAAAACTTATTTATAAAGGTCGGACATACGCTGTTTCATATTAATATATATATATATTATATACAAAAATATTAAATATTACACAAAAAATTTGATATATATATGATATAGCTTAATATGTTTACATTGAAGAAGTTGTCCGTTCAGGCATCTAATTAATTGTAAGTATTTTGGAAAATGCATTATGACATTTGTTTTTTTTCTTCCATAAGTCGACTTGATGCATCTTTAATAAGTCGACAACAGAATTTTTTACCATTAACTTTACACAACGACAATAATTTTTTTTTTTATAAGACTGAATATGCTATATAACTTTTATATAATAATAAGCTATTAAGTGGTTCAAATTTTATATTAGTTTTGCCTTAATACATCCAAATGGTACAAATAACATTACAAACATAAGAGCCAAAATGGAGAGAAACGGACTTTGCTTCCGACACTTGGCTTTAACATAATTGCTAGGAACTTGAAAATGACAACACACACACTACTTAGGACAAAGTAATTAAATAAAATAGAATACAGTACAACTTTCATTTCTTCTAGTAATGTTACCAAGCGAAATAATGACGTAACTATTTCCGTTATTAAAATATATGTGAGTAATATATAAATGTATTTTTTTTTTAATTTATTACTCTACCTACAGCATAATTATAATTACAAGCTTATATTAATCATACCGATGGCGGCTGGAAAAAATATTTTATAAAGGTGAGCTGGCGTTTGTAACAGACGTTTTTAAAGAAATATTTTTATAAGTCAGCACTCTTGGAAAGTCGTTTCACAATATTATGTAAAACATTGCGTCTCTAAGAAAGACACTTATATAGATAAACTTAAAAGAACCTTATCTAAATATGCAATTTGCGGCAGTCGCTAGAGCAGTTTCGCGATATACAAAATAGATAATATACGTGCGTATATATATAAACTAGCTCCTTCTAATAATCTTTAAAGATTTGAAAATATTAATTTATAATTACAATTCCATTTTTAAAAATAATTAAATGAATTCAAAATGAGCGTAACCGTTCTTCAAGGCCCGTTTCTCGAAACAATGCTATTACGTCAACCCACATATGCAAGTTAACTGGCGGAAACGTGTTACGCTTTACAACCTCGTTCATTTCGTTTAACTGATTCCTTTAAATTAATTACATATTCTTGCTGCTATCATTTAATTTAGTTTGTAAAATGTACTAATTTACTGACAGTTACTGAAAAAGTACAATCAAGTACTGAATAAATACAAATTAAGCACACGAACACTCGGTATTGTTCTCAGGACAGGACAGGACAGGACGGGACGGGACGGGACGGGACGGGACGGGACGGGACGGGACGGGACGGGACGGGACGGGACGGGACGGGACGGGACGGGACGGGACGGGACGGGACGGGACGGGACGGGACGGGACGGGACGGGACGGGACGGGACGGGACGGGACGGGACGGGACGGGACGGGACGGGACGGGACGGGACGGGACGGGACGGGACGGGACGGGACGGGACGGGACGGGACGGGACGGGACGGGACGGGACGGGACGGGACGGGACGGGACGGGACGGGACGGGACGGGACGGGACGGGACGGGACGGGACGGGACGGGACGGGACGGGACGGGACGGGACGGGACGGGACGGGACGGGACGGGACGGGACGGGACGGGACGGGACGGGACGGGACGGGACGGGACGGGACGGGACGGGACGGGACGGGACGGGACGGGACGGGACGGGACGGGACGGGACGGGACGGGACGGGACGGGACGGGACGGGACGGGACGGGACGGGACGGGACGGGACGGGACGGGACGGGACGGGACGGGACGGGACGGGACGGGACGGGACGGGACGGGACGGGACGGGACGGGACGGGACGGGACGGGACGGGACGGGACGGGACGGGACAGGACAGAAACACGTCCTGGTGGTTTTAAATTTATGGTGGTGGTTTTAAGTTTTAGTGGTTTTAAATTGATTGGAAGGCAAGAAAAAGTTGCGGTTGCATTACTGGAATTATAAAAGGACGGTTTTGTGTAATTAAAAAAAATATCTTAGAGAATTTGTTTTTTTTTTAATCCTTACTTAACATTTTTGAATTGAAAAAATTACTGAAATGTATAAATTAGATAGAGAGTTGAATAAAGGAGAAATTATTAATTATATTAGCGTATTTTTTCACGCTTTTTGGTGTGACAAAAATACAGTAATATAATCAATAAAATTCTACATTTTCAATATTTTCAAACACGTTTTGAGTTGAAAAAAGAACTTAGTCCCTAAATGGGGTTCCCCGACCGCACAATATTTTTTAAACTTTTTTATTTTACTACACAATTATAGTACCCTTACAATTTTACGGTGAAGTATATTATGTTTCATCAATTTAAAGCATGTTGTATTAACCTTGCGGAGTGGACTTATAACCTTATGCGTATACCTCCAAAATCGAGGCTAGCATCTTTTATATTATCTGTTTACGTTGATAGGTGTATATAAATCAACACTGTGTTCTATGAAAAATGAAAGAAATGCCGAAATCATTTGAAGGGTTTATAGAATTAGTCTCTCGAAGCAAAAAACATATTTCCATAGTGATCTTTAAGTCATTTGGTATGATTGATTTTTTTACTATATTATTATTTTGTTTTATTAAAACAAAAGCTTAACTCTAATTAAAACATTTTACGAAGATTGTTGAAGGTGGTTTCAAGGAAAAACAATTCATGCGTTGTTACAGTTAATTAAAATTCCTTTTTTCAATTGACAAGCGTTGTGGCTTGGAAAAGAAAAAAGAAAAAGCGGCAAACTCAGTGAGTTTTTTTTGTCTTAAATAAAAGGATACCGAAACAAAAGGAGACCTTGTTTTGAGTATATATATTGTAAAATAGGCATTTAAAAAAAAGCTACAACCATGACAGGCTAGTGCCTTTTCAGAACTTTGCTCTTAACAACAAACCACATCGCTTATGAGGTCGGAGTTTTATAATTGTCACACAACTCTTAGTGAACCTTAGATTTAAGGTTAACGTAAAAGGTTTTTTATTACACATAAAATTATTTTCGTAACGTCGACGCTTTTGTTAAAAGCGTGTAGTATAAGTTATAAGAACTAGCAGGCATTGAATATTAAATGGTTCATGAAATTCAGAAAAAAAAATTATTAAGTGGCGTCTTAGTTATAATTAGTAATTTTAGGTACCCACTCATCAGACATTTGCTTTGAAAAGTAAGTAAGCTAGTGTAACTACAGGCACAAGAGACATAACATCTTAATTCCCAAGGTTGATGGCGCATTGGTGATGTAAGGAATGGTTATGACGACTTACCATCGGATGAAATGATGATGAAATATAAAAAATAAATTACATATACATAACATAACATTAGGTCATATCACAAGGTATCATGACTCACAAGACTGGTATAAACCACCTCAAATTTTCTAAAATAAAAAAATAGATTTGTTTGCCCTCGCACCATACTTGATTACGAGGCAATATTAAATTCTTGTTTCCAGCACTCGAAGTGTCGGGTATCGTTCAATTTATTTCATTCCCAAAAAACAACCTTCAAATTCAGTTCATCGGATTAATTACGAGACAAAAAGGATATACAAAAAGGATATACTACTAATAAACAGCCTCCAATTATGACCTATATATAAAACCAATTAGAATCTGTCTAAGCAAATACCTTAAATATATTAGCTAGTTACGAATTTAGTTTTCAGTTTTCCTTTTAATTTATCTGCAAAGCAAAAGAGTCATCATTTAAATTTGGTTATTATTCATTAGTACTTTTTAATATGTTTTCTTTTATTTATGTGGTGTTTATATAATAATATAGTTAAGGCTGTGCGTTGATATGTGAGTCAGTAATTCATTTATATACGTGTTTATATATATATATATATATAATATGACGTTAATTAAATTCAATTCAATATTAATATAATATGAATATAATACGATTACGATAGGCATCGCATCATTTAACATTCAATCGTTAATCTGAATATATATAGATATATATATATATATATTATATATAGGATATGTAGTCGTATTATATTTCACCTGACTGACTGACTTAAAAACATTCGACACGTGCAGGTTTTTGCACGATGATTTACTTCACCACTGAGCCTCATACCATTATCGCAAGCACATATTAAAGCACGTGAAAATTAAATGGAGCTTGAACCCACGACCCTTAGTTAAAATTCACATGTTCCAACCACTGAGTTGTTCCAACATGTTCCAACCATTCACATTTAAGTTTATACTTGTTTATATTTTTGAATTCTATATTCGTAGTAGCACCAACAATGCCAGATTCATTAAGCAAAAGTGATCACAGTCTTATCGCTTGACTGGAGCTTCTCAAAGTGAAAGTGACAATAATTGTTGAAGCTATTTCGAACTTCGATTTCGTCTAAATGATTCAATTCAATGCATCGAATTTTGATCACGATAAAGATAAATGGAATACATAAATGTCAAACTGAAAAACAAGAATGTTACGTATTGTTGTGTTCCGATTTGAAGGTTGAGTGAGCCATAACATCTCAGTTCCCAAGATTATTGGCGCATTGACCATGTAAGGGATGCTTAATATTTCTCACAGCGCCAATGTCTATATGTCCACTTACCATCTTATGGCCTATTTGCAAGTTAGTTTCAATAAAAAAAAATACGTTTTGGCCTTTCTGTTAGACGAAATCGACATTTATCTTATCCCGCTGTTCAGCGTTTGTTCAAAGTGAGAACAATTCCGTTCACTCGAAAGAATTAAAACTATTTTGCGTCAAAAACATATGTAAGTAAAACGTCGCACTTGAGTGCGATTGATCTTAAGATTTTACTCTCATTGATATTATCGGCAAACTATAGTTTTTTATGTGTATTTTTTTACTATTAAAAATAACTACTATATTTGACTGAAACTTTTTTTTCTCGGATTGTGTATTGCTGCTGGCCCTAGTGGCCTCTACAGCTGACTGAAACTTTTTTTTCTCGGATTGTGTATTGCTGCTGGCCCTAGTGGCCTCTACAGCGTCACCGGTCGTTAGCGTTACAGCCATTAGAATAGAACATAGAATGGACAGGACAGGACAGGACAGGACAGGACAGGACAGGACAGGACAGGACAGGACAGGACAGGACAGGACAGGACAGGACAGGACAGGACAGGACAGGACAGGACAGGACAGGACAGGACAGGACAGGACAGGACAGGACAGGACAGGACAGGACAGGACAGGACAGGACAGGACAGGACAGGACAGGACAGGACAGGACAGGACAGGACAGGACAGGACAGGACAGGACAGGACAGGACAGGACAGGACAGGACAGGACAGGACAGGACAGGACAGGACAGGACAGGACAGGACAGGACAGGACAGGACAGGACAGGACAGGACAGGACAGGACAGGACAGGACAGGACAGGACAGGACAGGACAGGACAGGACAGGACAGGACAGGACAGGATTTGAAGGTTGAGTGAGCCAGTGTAAGGGCAAGAGGGACATAACATCTCAGTTCCCAAGATTATTGGCGCATTGACCATGTAAGGGATGCTTAATATTTCTCACAGCGCCAATGTCTATATGTCCACTTACCATCTTATGGCCTATTTGCAAGTTAGTTTCAATAAAAAAAAATACGTAAATCGACATTTATCTTATCCCGCTGTTCAGCGTTTGTTCAAAGTGAGAACAATTCCGTTCACTCGAAAGAATTAAAACTATTTTGCGTCAAAAACATATGTAAGTAAAACGTCGCACTTGAGTGCGATTGATCTTAAGATTTTACTCTCATTGATATTATCGGCAAACTATAGTTTTTTATGTGTATTTTTTTACTATTAAAAATAACTACTATATTTGACTGAAACTTTTTTTTCTCGGATTGTGTATTGCTGCTGGCCCTAGTGGCCTCTACAGCGTCACCGGTCGTTAGCGTTACAGCCATTAGAATAGAACATAGAATGGACAGGACAGGACAGGACAGGACAGGACAGGACAGGACAGGACAGGACAGGACAGGACAGGACAGGACAGGACAGGACAGGACAGGACAGGACAGGACAGGACAGGACAGGACAGGACAGGACAGGACAGGACAGGACAGGACAGGACAGGACAGGACAGGACAGGACAGGACAGGACAGGACAGGACAGGACAGGACAGGACAGGACAGGACAGGACAGGACAGGACAGGACAGGACAGGACAGGACAGGACAGGACAGGACAGGACAGGACAGGACAGGACAGGACAGGACAGGACAGGACAGGACAGGACAGGACAGGACAGGACAGGACAGGACAGGACAGGACAGGACAGGACAGGACAGGACAGGACAGGACAGGACAGGACAGGACAGGACAGGACAGGACAGGACAGGACAGGACAGGACAGGACAGGACAGGACAGGACAGGACAGGACAGGACAGGACAGGACAGGACAGGACAGGACAGGACAGGACAGGACAGGACAGGACAGGACAGGACAGGACAGGACAGGACAGGACAGGACAGGACAGGACAGGACAGGACAGGACAGGACAGGACAGGACAGGACAGGACAGGACAGGACAGGACAGGACAGGACAGGACAGGACAGGACAGGACAGGACAGGACAGGACAGGACAGGACAGGACAGGACAGGACAGGACAGGACAGGACAGGACAGGACAGGACAGGACAGGACAGGACAGGACAGGACAGGACAGGACAGGACAGGACAGGACAGGACAGGACAGGACAGGACAGGACAGGACAGGACAGGACAGGACAGGACAGGACAGGACAGGACAGGACAGGACAGGACAGGACAGGACAGGACAGGACAGGACAGGACAGGACAGGACAGGACAGGACAGGACAGGACAGGACAGGACAGGACAGGACAGGACAGGACAGGACAGGACAGGACAGGACAGGACAGGACAGGACAGGACAGGACAGGACAGGACAGGACAGGACAGGACATGACAGGACAGGACAGGACAGGACAGGACAGGACAGGACAGGACAGGACAGGACATGACAGGACAGGACAGGACAGGACAGGACAGGACAGGACAGGACAGGACAGGACAGGACAGGACAGGACAGGACAGGACAGGACAGGACAGGACAGGACAGGACAGGACAGGACAGGACAGGACAGGACAGGACAGGACAGGACAGGACAGGACAGGACAGGACAGGACAGGACAGGACAGGACAGGACAGGACAGGACAGGACAGGACAGGACAGGACAGGACAGGACAGGACAGGACAGGACAGGACAGGACAGGACAGGACAGGACAGGACAGGACAGGACAGGACAGGACAGGACAGGACAGGACAGGACAGGACAGGACAGGACAGGACAGGACAGGACAGGACAGGACAGGACAGGACAGGACAGGACAGGACAGGACAGGACAGGACAGGACAGGACAGGACAGGACAGGAGGAAAAGAGTTAGTCTTTTATCAAAAGTGTTAAAGTGCAATTATATTTAAACTCGATACAATGCTTTCAACATTTTGAAAACTATATTTACTGCTAGTTACGGTAGATGTAATTAAAAAAAAAACAAAAGAATATTTGCGGAATTTGTACCCTCAAGCAACAGCGGTTGCAACGACTTTAAAAAACGTGCACTGAATGTAAAATGCCTACCGTCTGTCTTCCAAGCTGCACCACAAAAATACGTTTCGCTACGTGCGTGATCTCAATCTAAGATGTGCTGAGTACAAAGAGAAAAATATAACTCATTGGTCTAGACTAGCTTTTAGCAAATGTGACACTTGGTAGTAAATAGTCAACACCATCCATAGACATTAGTATTGAAAAAAATTTAACCATCCTTTGCGTCATTACTGTGGCACCGACCTTTGAAACGAATATGATACGTGCCTTGTGGATGTAGTTACATTGGCCCACTAATAAATCATTAATCATAATTCACATTATAAACGAATACAACAATTGAACTGGAATCCCTACAGGTGATAGTTTTATCACTATGTTTTTTTTATTTTACAAAATAACCCACGAAATTAATCTTTAATAAAAAATCAATGATGTTTGCCCGAATCTCGATCTACCGTCACTTGAAAGTGTATATTTCATTAATGATTTCATGGACCGTTTAGCTTTTAGTAATAATATAGTTAAATTACATAAATTTGTCGAAATTATTATTAAACTACTTAAAATAAGGATATACACTTAAAAATAAGCTTTATTGTGTCGCCATAGACATCTGTTTCGCTTGAAATGTTATTATGTAAATCATTTTAGGCATTTATTGTGGTTATCGGTGGAGTAGGGTGAGATTATTCACAATTCGATACGGCTGGCGCCGTCATGACTCCTTCACTATGCTCGGATCACTTTTCATTTAACCCACTTTTCTGAATCTGATGTAATTTTTGTTAAAGCGAAAATTTCCAATAGGAAATATCGATGTTGGATACTTAGTATTAATAATCAATAAAAAAATAGTGTAGTAGATTTATTTTAAATCTATGAGATTTATTTTAAAACTAACAATAAAAAAGAGAAGTACGAGTAATTAACGTCTATATTTTATTTCTTTCTCCACAATCTTTTGCGTCTGTGCATGTGAAATAAATAAGGCTGTTGTCTCACAAATTTCATAAAAGATCAGAGCGTTTTTTTATTAAATAGGCAGGCTTACAGGCAAATGGGCCAGCATGGTAAGTGGTCACCACCGCCAATAGACATGGGTGCTGTGAGAAATATTAACTGCTCTTTACTTCGCCAATGCGCAACCTTGGTAACTATGAGGTCATGTCCCTTGTAACTGTAGTTACACTTACCCTTTAAACCGGCATACAAGCATACGAAAAATTACTGTTTGGATGGTACCTACGTAGACAGACTTAATTTATATATATATATATAATATAGCTAATTTGAAACTGAAGACTGAAGAATTTTTGTTATATTCGTTGAAGCTTATATATTAGTTGGTGGCCAAATATTAATTCATATGTTTTAAGTTATCGCTTAAATTATTTTATTTTATAAATGTCTAATAAACGAAATTTATATTCCAATAGTATATTATATTTAATTTGTGAAAGACTGTTTCCAAACAGTCTTCAAGACTTCAGTTTCGAACAATTGATTGTTCGAAACTTTTAAATACTTTGATAATATTCTAAGCAAAATCAATCATGATTCTCAATCAAATTTAATTATGTTATGCAATAAGTACAACTCGACAAATTCCATTTCTTTTATGTTCGCAGCTTTGAACAGACTATGCTAAAATAATGTTTGATTTGATAATTTGTGTAAAATAAATCATCTCGAGTTACGTCGAGTAATTTAATAATATATTTATAAATAATAAGCAGTAACTCAATTTGTCTTTAATAGAAGCTGTTAGTTGCAAATAATGCGAAGGTGGTTTTGAATTGATTGGAAGGCAAGAAAAAGTTGCGGTTGCATTACTGGAATTATAAAAGGACGGTTTTGTGTAATTAAAAAAAATATCTTAGAGAATTTGTTTTTTTTTAATCCTTACTTAACATTTTTGAATTGAAAAAATTACTGAAATGTATAAATTAGATAGAGAGTTGAATAAAGGAGAAATTATTAATTATATTAGCGTATTTTTTCACGCTTTTTGGTGTGACAAAAATACAGTAATATAATCAATAAAATTCTACATTTTCAATATTTTCAAACACGTTTTGAGTTGAAAAAAGAACTTAGTCCCTAAATGGGGTTCCCCGACCGCACAATATTTTTTAAACTTTTTTATTTTACTACACAATTATAGTACCCTTACAATTTTACGGTGAAGTATATTATGTTTCATCAATTTAAAGCATGTTGTATTAACCTTGCGGAGTGGACTTATAACCTTATGCGTATACCTCCAAAATCGAGGCTAGCATCTTTTATATTATCTGTTTACGTTGATAGGTGTATATAAATCAACACTGTGTTCTATGAAAAATGAAAGAAATGCCGAAATCATTTGAAGGGTTTATAGAATTAGTCTCTCGAAGCAAAAAACATATTTCCATAGTGATCTTTAAGTCATTTGGTATGATTGATTTTTTTACTATATTATTATTTTGTTTTATTAAAGCAAAAGCTTAACTCTAATTAAAACATTTTACGAAGATTGTTGAAGGTGGTTTCAAGGAAAAACAATTCATGCGTTGTTACAGTTAATTAAAATTCCTTTTTTCAATTGACAAGCGTTGTGGCTTGGAAAAGAAAAAAGAAAAAGCGGCAAACTCAGTGAGTTTTTTTTGTCTTAAATAAAAGGATACCGAAACAAAAGGAGACCTTGTTTTGAGTATATATATTGTAAAATAGGCATTTAAAAAAAAGCTACAACCATGACAGGCTAGTGCCTTTTCAGAACTTTGCTCTTAACAACAAACCACATCGCTTATGAGGTCGGAGTTTTATAATTGTCACACAACTCTTAGTGAACCTTAGATTTAAGGTTAACGTAAAAGGTTTTTTATTACACATAAAATTATTTTCGTAACGTCGACGCTTTTGTTAAAAGCGTGTAGTATAAGTTATAAGAACTAGCAGGCATTGAATATTAAATGGTTCATGAAATTCAGAAAAAAAATTTATTAAGTGGCGTCTTAGTTATAATTAGTAATTTTAGGTACCCACTCATCAGACATTTGCTTTGAAAAGTAAGTAAGCTAGTGTAACTACAGGCACAAGAGACATAACATCTTAATTCCCAAGGTTGATGGCGCATTGGTGATGTAAGGAATGGTTAATACTTCTTTCATCGCCAATGTCAAAAGGCAGTGGTGACGACTTACCATCGGATGAAATGATGATGAAATATAAAAAATAAATTACATATACATAACATAACATTAGGTCATATCACAAGGTATCATGACTCACAAGACTGGTATAAACCACCTCAAATTTTCTAAAATAAAAAAATAGATTTGTTTGCCCTCGCACCATACTTGATTACGAGGCAATATTAAATTCTTGTTTCCAGCACTCGAAGTGTCGGGTATCGTTCAATTTATTTCATTCCCAAAAAACAACCTTCAAATTCAGTTCATCGGATTAATTACGAGACAAAAAGGATATACAAAAAGGATATACTACTAATAAACAGCCTCCAATTATGACCTATATATAAAACCAATTAGAATCTGTCTAAGCAAATACCTTAAATATATTAGCTAGTTACGAATTTAGTTTTCAGTTTTCCTTTTAATTTATCTGCAAAGCAAAAGAGTCATCATTTAAATTTGGTTATTATTCATTAGTACTTTTTAATATGTTTTCTTTTATTTATGTGGTGTTTATATAATAATATAGTTAAGGCTGTGCGTTGATATGTGAGTCAGTAATTCATTTATATACGTGTTTATATATATATATATAACGTGTTTATATTTATATATATATATATAATATGACGTTAATTAAATTCAATTCAATATTAATATAATATGAATATAATACGATTACGATAGGCATCGCATCATTTAACATTCAATCGTTAATCTGAATATATATAGATATATATATATATATATTATATATAGGATATGTAGTCGTATTATATTTCACCTGACTGACTGACTTAAAAACATTCGACACGTGCAGGTTTTTGCACGATGATTTACTTCACCACTGAGCCTCATACCATTATCGCAAGCACATATTAAAGCACGTGAAAATTAAATGGAGCTTGAACCCACGACCCTTAGTTAAAATTCACATGTTCCAACCACTGAGTTGTTCCAACATGTTCCAACCATTCACATTTAAGTTTATACTTGTTTATATTTTTGAATTCTATATTCGTAGTAGCACCAACAATGCCAGATTCATTAAGCAAAAGTGATCACAGTCTTATCGCTTGACTGGAGCTTCTCAAAGTGAAAGTGACAATAATTGTTGAAGCTATTTCGAACTTCGATTTCGTCTAAATGATTCAATTCAATGCATCGAATTTTGATCACGATAAAGATAAATGGAATACATAAATGTCAAACTGAAAAACAAGAATGTTACGTATTGTTGTGTTCCGATTTGAAGGTTGAGTGAGCCAGTGTAAGGGCAAGAGGGACATAACATCTCAGTTCCCAAGATTATTGGCGCATTGACCATGTAAGGGATGCTTAATATTTCTCACAGCGCCAATGTCTATATGTCCACTTACCATCTTATGGCCTATTTGCAAGTTAGTTTCAATAAAAAAAAATACGTTTTGGCCTTTCTGTTAGACGAAATCGACATTTATCTTATCCCGCTGTTCAGCGTTTGTTCAAAGTGAGAACAATTCCGTTCACTCGAAAACAATTCCGTTCACTCGAAAGAATTAAAACTATTTTGCGTCAAAAACATATGTAAGTAAAACGTCGCACTTGAGTGCGATTGATCTTAAGATTTTACTCTCATTGATATTATCGGCAAACTATAGTTTTTTATGTGTATTTTTTTACTATTAAAAATAACTACTATATTTGACTGAAACTTTTTTTTCTCGGATTGTGTATTGCTGCTGGCCCTAGTGGCCTCTACAGCGTCACCGGTCGTTAGCGTTACAGCCATTAGAATAGAACATAGAATGGACAGGACAGGACAGGACAGGACAGGACAGGACAGGACAGGACAGGACAGGACAGGACAGGACAGGACAGGACAGGACAGGACAGGACAGGACAGGACAGGACAGGACAGGACAGGACAGGACAGGACAGGACAGGACAGGACAGGACAGGACAGGACAGGACAGGACAGGACAGGACAGGACAGGACAGGACAGGACAGGACAGGACAGGACAGGACAGGACAGGACAGGACAGGACAGGACAGGACAGGACAGGACAGGACAGGACAGGACAGGACAGGACAGGACAGGACAGGACAGGACAGGACAGGACAGGACAGGACAGGACAGGACAGGACAGGACAGGACAGGACAGGACAGGACAGGACAGGACAGGACAGGACAGGACAGGACAGGACAGGACAGGACAGGACAGGACAGGACAGGACAGGACAGGACAGGACAGGACAGGACAGGACTGGACAGGACAGGACAGGACAGGACAGGACAGGACAGGACAGGACAGGACAGGACAGGACAGGACAGGACAGGACAGGACAGGACAGGACAGGACAGGACAGGACAGGACAGGACAGGACAGGACAGGACAGGACAGGACAGGACAGGACAGGACAGGACAGGACAGGACAGGACAGGACAGGACAGGACAGGACAGGACAGGACAGGACAGGACAGGACAGGACAGGACAGGACAGGACAGGACAGGACAGGACAGGACAGGACAGGACAGGACAGGACAGGACAGGACAGGACAGGACAGGACAGGACAGGACAGGACAGGACAGGACAGGACAGGACAGGACAGGACAGGACAGGACAGGACAGGACAGGACAGGACAGGACAGGACAGGACAGGACAGGACAGGACAGGACAGGACAGGACAGGACAGGACAGGACAGGACAGGACAGGACAGGACAGGACAGGACAGGACAGGACAGGACAGGACAGGACAACTACTTTAGTGTACACAAAAAGAGTTAGTCTTTTATCAAAGTGGGTTATAGTATATTTCAACGTTTTATCAAAAGTGTTAAAGTGCAATTATATTTAAACTCGATACAATGCTTTCAACATTTTGAAAACTATATTTACTGCTAGTTACGGTAGATGTTATTAAAAAAAAAACAATAAAGAGTAATGATTAAAGAATATGCAAACATAAATTATTTTAAGTTTCTTATCGTACGATCGATACGTAAGTCTTAACATCTTATGAAAATGTATAAATTCAAACTATTAGCTCATAAAAGAACCTTCTTCTTCCTTTTTTTTTCACTGTCTAGTGACGACAATGAACCGCTTCAGTAATGGCAACGCAAACAATTGTAAGAGAATATTTGCGGAATTTGTACCCTCAAGCAACTGCGGTTACAACGACTTTAAAAAACGTGCACTGAATGTAAAATGCCTACCGTCTGTCTTCCAAGCTGCACCACAAAAATACGTTTCGCTACGTGCGTGATCTCAATCTAAGATGTGCTGAGTACAAAGAGAAAAATATAACTCATTGGTCTAGACTAGATTTAGCAAATGTGACACTTGGTAGTAAATAGTCAACACTGCCATAGACATTAGTATTGAAAAAAATTTAACCATCCTTTGTGTCATACAATTGTGTCGAACAATTGATTGTTCGAAACTTTTAAATACTTTGATAATATTCTAAGCAAAATCAATCATGATTCTCAATCAAATTTAATTATGTTATGCAATAAGTACAACTCGACAAATTCCATTTCTTTTATGTTCGCAGCTTTGAACAGACTATGCTAAAATAATGTTTGATTTGATAATTTGTGTAAAATAAATCATCTCGAGTTACGTCGAGTAATTTAATAATATATTTATAAATAATAAGCAGTAACTCAATTTGTCTTTAATAGATGCTGTTAGTTGCAAATAATGCGAAGGTGGTTTTGAATTAATTGGAAGTCAAGAAAAAGTTGCGGTTGCATTACTGGAATTATATAACGGACGGTTTTGTGTAATTGAAAAAAAAATAACTTAGAGAATTTGTTTTTTTTTAATCCTTACTTAACATTTTTGAATTGAAAAAATTACTGAAATGTATAAATTAGATAGAGATTTGAATAAAGGAGAAATTATTAATTATATTAGCGTATTTTTTCACGCTTTTTGGTGTGACAAAAATACAGTAATATAATCAATAAAAATCTACATTTTCAAACACGTTTTGAGTTGAAAAAAGAACTTGATCCCTAAAGGGGGTTCCCCGACCGCACAATATTTTTTAAACTTTTTTTATTTTACTGCACAATTATAGTACCCTTACAATATTACGGTAATGTATATTATGTTTCATCAATTTAAAGCATGTTGACCATATTAACCTTGCGGAGTGGACTTATAACCTTATGCGTATACCTCCTTACGTTGATAGGTGTATATAAATCAACGTTGTGTTCTATGAAAAATGAACGAAATGCCGAAATCATTTGAAGGGTTTATAGAATTAGTCTCTCGAAGCAAAAAATAAATTTCCATAGTGTTCTTTAAGTCTGTTCATTTGGTACGTGTGTTTTTTTTACTATATTATTATTTTGTTTTATTAAAGCAAAAGCTTAACTCTAATTAAAACGTTTTACGAAGATTGTTGAAGATGGTTTGAGAGAAAAACAATTCATGCGTTGTTACAGTTAATTAAAATTCCTTTTTTCAATTGACAAGCATTGTGGCTTGGAAAAGAAAATAGAAAAAGCGGCAAACTTGGTAGGTTTTTTTTGTCTTAAATAAAAGGGTACCGAAACAAAGCTTGTGAACGTCTCACATCTGGGCTAAGGCGGGAGGCCTTGTTTTGAGTAAAAGATTTGGAGCTTATTCTACCACGCTGTTCTCATGTGGGTTGATAGATACATATGTAGCAGAATTTTAGTGAAATTGGACTCATGCAGGTTTCCTCACGATGTTTTCCCTAACTACCACGCACGAGATGTAGATACCTATTATAAGCACAAAGGTACCTGGTGCCTAGGTTTGAAAGCAATTTTTCGTCTAATATAATTATATATAATATATACATATAAATATCTAATATATAAAAATCTCGTGTCACGGTGTTTGTGGTCGAACTCCTCCAAAACGCCTAGACCGATTTGTATGAAATTTGTTATGTATATTTGGGAGGTATGAGAATCGGTCGTAAAGTATATTTCGTACCGCTAGCTGATAAGGGTATCCCTATAAGATTTTTTTTTCTATTTTTTAGACGTTTTTCATTTGTATTTTGTTTTCAAAAAATATATATAAATACGCCCGAATTTTCATCCTCCCAACCCATTATTACATTTTGTAATCACGAACAAGCCGAGATGGCCCAGTGGTAAGAACGCGTGAATCTTAACCGATGATCGTGGGTTCAAACCCGGGCAAGCACCACTGAATTTTCATGTGCTTAATTTGTGATTATAATTCATCTCGAGCTTTACGGTGAAGGAAAACATCGTGAGGAAACCTGCATGTGTCTAATTTCACTGAAATTCTGCCACATGTGAATTCCACCAACCCGCATTGGAGCAGCGTGGTGGAATAAGCTCCAAACCTTCTCCTCAAAAAGGAGGAGAGGAGGCCTATAGCCCAGCAGTGGGACTTTCACAGGCTGTTACATAATCACGATTTTAGTATTTTTGTCCGAACAATATCAAAATAATTACTTATTCGAATTACATACATTCAATATACACATGAATCAAGTGTTTACTATTGACAGTATAATCAGAGAAAAGATAGTATAAACACATGCTAAACGTCAAAAAAACTATCGAAAGAAAAAAAAAAGAAAATCAATGACCAATTTTCTGTCATAGATCCCTACACACTTACAATAAATTCGTTGCTTTTTATTTAAAATCCAAAATATTCCGTAGATATAATTTATAGGGCTCCTGGACTACGACTCTATATATATATATATATATATATATATATATATATAGCATTTTTTATGCCTATTTCACAGTATATATATATATATATATATATATACATATATATATATATATATATATATATATATATATATATATATACATATATATATACTGTGAAATAGGCATAAAAAAATGCTACAACCATTACAGGCTTCTGCCATTTATAGATTTGTTATTACTTACATTTTTACAATATTAAAAACTATTTGTTTGACGATTTACTTAAATTACTTACCTTTTGGGAACTTTGCTCTTAACAACATATCACATCGCTTATGAGGTCGGTGTTTATAATTGTCACACAACTCATAGTGAACCTTAGATTTAAGGTTAACGTAAAAGGTTTTTTATTACACATAAAATTATTTTCGTAACGTCGACGCTTTTGTTAAAAGCGTGTAGTATAAGTTATAAGAACTAGCAGGAATTGAATATTTATTTTGACTTTAACTTTTTTGACCACTACAATGTGTAGTTGGAACAAAAGGCAGACTTAATTCCTGAAGGCATTCTCTGCCATTCAACATTTAGGTTAAGCAGAAATCCATGAATATTAAATAGTTTATCAAATTCAGAAGAAAAATATTATTAAGTGGCGTCTTAGCTGTACTTAGTACTTTTAGGTACCACTCACTCACTCACTCACTCACTCATCAGACATTCGCTTTGAACGGTGAGTAAGCCAGTGTAACAACAGGAAAAAGTGTTAAAATACTTATTTATGTACTTCACTTAATAAATTTATAATTACATATTGTATGTGTAATCAGTTTCAGAACGTCATTGATATTGTTTGGTAATAAAGTTAAAAAAAATGATTTCCCGCGCATATATAAAATAAAAGAAAAACTGAACGATTGTCATCGAATTGAACAATATGTGATATTTTATTTTAATTAAATTTAAAATATCTCATAAGTTATTATATTAAAGATATTAAATTAACAAATAATAAAATTTATTACTTCTACTGGTGTATTTATTGCAAGGGATATAACATCTTGGTTCCCAAGGTTGAAGGCGCATTGGCGATGTAAGGAATGGTTAATACTTCTGTCATTGCCAATGTCAAAAGGCGGTGGTGACGACTTACCATCGGATGGCCCATTTGCGAATCCGTCTTCATATTTCATTAAAAAAAAAATTACATATACAACATAACATGACATAACATTAGGTCAGTATTACAAGGTATCATGACTCAAGACTAGTATAAACCACCACAAATGAAATTTTTAAAATAAGTTTAAAAAAAAAAGATTTGTTTGCCCTCGCACCATACTTGATTACGAGGCAATATTAAATTCTTGTTTCCAGCACTCGAAGTGTCGGGTATCGTTCAATTTATTTCATTCCCAAAAAAAAAACCTTCAAATTCAGTTCATCGGATTAATTACGAGACAAAAAAGAATAAACATCCTCCAATTATGACCTATATATAAAACCAATTAGAATCTGTCTAAGCAAATACTTTAAATATATTAGCTAGTTACGAATTTAGTTTTCAGTTTTCCTTTTAATTTATCTGCAAAGCAAAAGCATCTTTTATGTGGTGTTTATATAATAATATAGTTAAGGCTGCGATAGGCATCGCATCATTTAACATTCAATCATTAATCTGAATATATATATATTATATATATAGGATATGTAGTCATATTATATTTCACCTGACTGACTGACTTAAAAACATTCGACAAGTGCAGGTTTTTGCACGATGTTTTACTTCACCACTGAGCCTCATACCATTATCGCAAGCACATATTAAAGCACGTGAAAATTAAATGGAGCTTGAACCCACGACCCTTAGTTAAAATTCACATGTTCCAACCACTGAGTTGTTCCAACATGTTCCAATCATTCACATTTAAGTTTATACTTGTTTATATTTTTGAATTCTATATTCGTAGTAGCACCAACAATGCCAGATTCATTAAGCAAAAGTGATCACAGTCTAATCGCTTGACTGGAGCTTCTCAAAGTGAACGTGACAATAATTGTTGAAGCTATTTCGAACTTCGATTTCGTCTAAATGATTCAATTCAATGTATCGAATGTTGATCACGATAAAGATAAATGGAATACATATATGTCAAACTGCAAAACAAGAATGTTACGTATTGTTGTGTTCCGATTTGAAGGTTGAGTGAGCCTGTGTAAGGGCAAGAGGGACATAACATCTCAGTTCCCAAGATTACTGGCGCATTGACGATGTAAGGGATGCTTAATATTTCTCACAGCGCCAATGTCTATATGTCCACTTACCACCTTATGGCCTATTTGCAAGTTAGTTTTAATAAAAAAAATACGTTTTGGCCTTTCTGTTAGATGAAATCGACATTTATCTTAGACCGCTGTTCAGCGTTTGTTCAAAGTGTGTACAATTCCGTTCACTCGACAGAATTAAAACTATTTTGCGTCAAAAACATATGTAAGTAAAACGTCGCACTTGAGTGCGATTGATCTTAAGATTTTACTCTCATTGATATTATCGGCAAACTATAGTTTTTTATGTGTATTTTTTTACTATTAAAAATTACTACTATATATGACTGAAACTTTTTTTTCTCGGATTGTTTATTGCTGCTGGCCCTAGTGGCCTCTACAGCGTCACCGGTCGGGATAGGCGATTTGAATTCATGGCGGATGCTGGGATGCTGCCCCTAAGGGGCTTTAACATCAAATGAAAAAAAATGAAACATGAAACATCTAAAAACGTTACCCCGTTAAATCGATGAATAAAACTATCTCCAGTAGAGACTATAAGATGGGTGTTATAAGTTTAATATCTATTATTGCAATCCATAATTAAAGTGAGAGGGAGAGAAATTAAAAAACTCGACTCGACTCTTTTTTTTATCATAAAATAACAAAAAATCTATTGATTTTTTATATTAATTACTTATACCTCTCTCCCTCTTTGTGAAAACGTTATTTTTTTACGGCTAGCGAGTTGTGTCCTAAAAACCCATGAAACTATGTCACAATATTGATATTAAAGTACGTGATCCATTAGCGTGAAAAAGCCATTAAGTGATTTTTCTAATATTATTTTTCACATAAGCTATAAGTTTTGTATCAAGACTTCATTGTACAAAAATATCTTTTATATAAAGCAAAGGCTGTCTAATTTAAAAGACATATTATAAACAAAATGTATCTAAGAGTATCTACAATAGAGTGGTCAAAACTACTGAATCCAGAAAGTTGAAATTTGAAACATACCTGGAGGGTTTTACATAACATAAAAAAGAATTTTTGGATATTTCAAATTTAAGTATGGAAAATGGAAATGGTCACTGTATGAATTTTACCCTAAGAAGTCGGTAGGATATATAAGTATACATATTCAATATTTCAACATAATCAAACTAGATACATTAAAATGAAATCAAGTATTTCAAGAATATATTATCTTAGATCACAATACCTGTTTCCGGAAACTAAATCAATTTAGTTCTGAGAAACAAAGTTAGATGTTCGGTCTAGGTGGAAGATTGAATTTAAGCTGTATAAGTGACATAGTCTAAATCTTAAATGGGTTTCGAGTCTATATCTACAAAATGTTTAAAATAGATATAGAAATGGACTATATATTCGTTTCCAGTAAACAAATAAATCAGGAAATTACCAGAAAATATGCCTGTGGTAGCTTTCCAATTCTTTATAGCTGTGTTTTCCATTTCGAGTGAGCTAGTGTAATTATAATTAAGATCAAATCAAATGTATTTATTCAAGTAAGCTTCACAATAAAGCGTTTCAGACAGTGAAACAGTTATACTTATTTTAAAAGAGAGTATTCCAAATAGAATAAAATTATTTTAACACATAATTACGAATACCTTATTCCTTAGGTTATAAATATAAAATCTTTTTTTTAAAGGATCAGAGCTCTTATTAATTACTTATTTTTATATAACTACTGTTAGGCATTATTTTAGCACTACATTATATCAATGGATAGCACTGTAAGTCATTAGTTCTATTCAACCTCTCAGTATAGTATTTAATTTTTCTTATAATAGTTGAGTGACTAGTGGTGACAGTTCCATACTGACTTCATAAACCGATATTATAAATATCATTGTAAACCTTCTTGGGCTCATTCATTTTACTCATCTGGTCACTCGTCTGCGTTTTATATAAGAAATATTAAATAGTATATTATATATAATATATATTTTCGTAACCCTACCATAGTTTCGGAAAGCAGCCTCTAAAGAGATGAGAAAAAATGGTGATAAACTCGTGTAGTTACTCTTTTTAAAACGAATCAATTTTAGAATGCGGTTAGTATTCACAATTGTTGCTTCAAATCAGTCTTGCGTAAGAATCCAAGCTTAAATACCATGGGCGGTGGAAGTTGTTTACATTGTATACAGTTCCAAATAATTCATGTGCAGTGCATGAGTGCAAAAAGGATCACTTACCATCGGGTGACACATCTGCTTGCTCGACTTCCTAAATATATTAAAAAATATATGTACAGCGTTATTATACCAAATGGTATAATGAAGTATTTCGACTGTCATGATAATCTACATTTTTCTTCCTTCTTATTATTTTTCTTTTGATCCAGTACTTTTCTGTAAATATCGCTTTCATTTAGTTGCAACTGACTAACGCTTTTTTGACGCGTGTTAAAAAAGAACTAACAGCCTGATTATCCCACTGCTGGGCTAAGGTCTATCCCTTTGAGGAAAAGTTTTTAAACTTATTCCACCATGCTGCTGCTACACAGTTAGAACAATTAGACACATGCAGGTTTCCTCACCGTGTATTCCTCCATCTTAAGCACGAGAGAAGCACAAATCAAGCACATTAAAATTAAGTGGTGCTTGCCTGAATTTGAACCAGCGATCATCGATTAACATTCACGCGTTCTTACTACTCTGGTCCTCTCAACTCACACGTGACGTGTGACGACTACATTTAAATTTCATAGTTATAGTCACATTTTTGATACTCCATGATCGTGTTTTGTTTTAAATTTTTTCTCATACATAACTCTACTGATATGATTTATGTATCTTGCGGAATGTATATAATATTCTGTCACTGTCATATATATGCTACTAAAAAAAGGCGACAAATACATATGAAGGTTTCGTGATGGAGCTGTTGTACCATCAAGCATACTACAAGTTTTAAAAATAAAGTATATTACGAAGAGTCAGTTGTTCTTGCTAAGTTTTTAAATAGCATGGCGGTATCTTCCATTCAAATTTACAGCCTCGGCTTTGACAAACCTGTTGGAGCAGTTGGCAGTGCCTTCCGCTCCTGGGTTCGTATCCGCCAGCCGCCTATTCTAGATATATATTATGTATATGTACATTTTTTTTAAATTACATATAACACAGGTATTATGTTAACCATCTTAGAAACAGACGACAGTGAATAATTTAAAAAAAAACAATCTATATCCGCTAACCGACACAGACACAGAAAATCGAAAATATATTAGATATAAAAATCCAATACAAATAGTTCAGTAACCCTTCGAAGTATTACCTGCCCTTCCAGGCTTTGTGGGTAAAGTAAGGAATTTATCACGTGTTGCCAATAAGATAAGATACGAATAACTAACAATAAGATACAAATATTCGCCATCCAATCTATTCGCCCGTACAGTGCCAAAGGGTTGACATCGTTCAACACGTTAGTTAGGGAATGTACCGTTACATTTTACATGAACCATGCTTATAAAGAAATATTATGTTATTTATTTTGAAAAACAGTTAAATAAAATTCAGCCATCGCCATTTACGCAGCGAACGTCGTGTAAGCTTTCGACACACACTAATTTATTCGCCTTAATTGACGAATATCATGGTGCTTTATTTAATATAAATAGTCAATCTCTACCTGGAATAACGTATATTACATTCAAATTTTGAAAAAAAATGTTCAAAAAGGACCTAACCTTACATATGAAATTGGCGTTTTGTACGGGAGGAATATAAAGTCATTTTTTTTGTAAAATATATTTAATTAATCAAAGTATGCACCGTTGTTATCTATGCACTTTTGCCATCTCATAGGTAGTTCATTGATCCCTTTACTAAAAAAAACATGGGGGCAAGTATCAATAAACTCTTTGATGGCGGCTTGGACTGCCGCATCGGAGTTGAATTTTTTCCTTGTAAGAAGTTGTCCAAATTCCGGAAAAAATGGTAATCTGTTGGAGCAAGGTCCGGGGAGTACGGTGGATGTCGCAAACAATCCAATTGTAGCTCATCTAACTTAGTGGTTATTTGTTGTGCAGTGTGTGGTCTTGCGTTGTCATGAACCCACAGTGACCTAGAGCGATTGACCAATCTCGGTTGTTTAGCAGATAGTTCTTCCTTCATGGTTTGAAGTTGCTGGCAATAGATATCTGCCGTAATCGTTTGGCCAGATTTTTAGAAAGCTGTAGTGAACGACACCGGCGCTAGTCCACCAAATACTTACACGTAACTTTTTCTGAGTCAATTTTCGTTTAGGGCAGGATTTGGCTGGTCCTCCAGGTTTCAGCCATTGTGACGAGAGCTTCCAATTATCGTACAGTATCCACTTTTCATCACAAGTAATGATTCGATTTAAAATCCCTTAATTATTTTGTCGGTTGAGCAAAGTAACACAGCAGTCAACGCGTGTTTGCAAGTTCGATTCACTCAATTTATGAGGTACCCAACATTCAAGTTTTTTTACTTACCCGATTTGCTTCAAGGGGATTAATACAGTGTTATCACTTACCCCGAAGCCTGCAGCTCTGAAGTGCTTTGTGATGGATCTGCTTCCACAATAGCCTTTAATTCTTCATTTTCCACTTTGGTCTCCGGCCGTCCTCGGGGTTGGTTCTGAAGGTCCAAATTTCCAGAACGAAAACATTGAAACCAAAAACGTATCGTGCTTTCTTTTGCGACACCAGCGCCGTACACATCATTAATCCTTCGAGCTATTTCTGCAGCACTGGTGCCACGGTAAAACTCGTACTCGTAAATATACCGATATTTCATGTTTTCCATTGTGCGGTAATAAGCGACGCCAAAGAAAAAAATAATGAGAAAAAAACAAATGAATGACTGTTTTCAAGACTCTAATGTACCAGCTAAATGAATTTATAAATTTGAATTTGGAACTATTAACCAAAGAGGAGATATTACAGATCAAAATGGCCAGTACGACAAAACGCTAATTTCATATGCAAGGACCTAATATATGCTTTGATTCCGGAGATTACTTTCTGTATAAACATAAACTCAATCTCTCTTTATAATACATATAGATTATGCTACTTAATTACATCTATTAAACGAATAAAAGCCTTAAATTGACAGTAATTATTCATAATTATATGGATTATAATGTTTGTAGTTAAAATATTATGCCAATGAAATTGTTCCGATATGAAAGCACATTTAAATATTATGTACTGAAATAGGGTCGTTATTTTATTATTGCTAATAACATTATTTTGAAATATGTAGTTTTTGAATCTTTGTGACTTTATATAAATGTTTATTTATGTTATATATATTAATAATATATTTTTGATCTAAATTGTTGAATTTTTTGATCATATATTAATAAGCTATTAAATATATGATGATAATGCCCTCGATTGATTTCAGCCACGGTGACTTCTTAAGTAGACTAGCGTAACGTGTCATGACTGTGTGACTCTTTTCCCTCACTCTCTTAATCTCATGGGATTGCAAATCAGATATGTCTAGAAAGGGTTACAGCGCAGGCGCAAACATGAGTAACACTGCTAACTTCTAGACTCCGGGCTGTTATTGAGAGTTTCTGGACAAAGAAAGAAAAGCTTTTTAGTGGCGGTATTCATACCCAGAACTTTGTTGGTATCAGGTTGACGAGGCAGTCGACGTTATGTAAATAAAAATACAGATTCATGAACAATATAATTAGACACATATTTGTAAATATGCGATTAGACATACTCTAAAATAATAAAAACATATATATGTATGTTTATAAAATAGGTACGGACAAGCAAATGGGCAGCAAAATATCTGATAAGTGCGTGCTACTTACCCAGACGGGCTTGCACAAAATCCTACCAAGTACTTACACAGATTATATAAATTACATAATATATTACGGTTTCTGCAGTGATTACAAATAATTATTACTGTATTTACCATTATTTCTATCATTATGTTGAGTACAAGAAAGCAATAAAATTTGATAACTTACAAGTATGAAATATTTACAAAATAAGATCAAATTTAAATTCGCTTCAACTGAAACAACACGTCCTAAAGGTCATAAATCTTTCGTTATCTAGGTGGAATACTCGACAATGAAGTTTCGCTTCCATAGCTTTGTAGACTCATAAAAAACTTAAACGATGAGTGTTATTTCCGTGTGACCCACTTCTGAATGTCATGACTACTAGAAGTTATTCTTCGCGATTACATCTAACGAAGAGTAATCTATCGAAGTTGCCGTTGTTTTTATGTTTTATTATTTTAAGCTCTGTGTAATTGTGCCAGTAGTGTGTAAGGTTTGCCCGCATAAGCTGAGACTATCCTTATTCCTCGTTTGTGTAGTGGACAGTTTATAAGGTCACAGATCACAAGGTCCTGTGTGGAACTACCGGGTCGAGCAATTTAAAATAATATTAGCTTTTACACAGCATGTAAAGCAGCCGCTGGTCCTGCGTTTAAACTGTTTCCAATTGTGTCCAATTTGGTTTGATTATGAGAATGTGTGAGTGAAAAATAGAGAGTGCACCAATGTTTGCGCACACACTTGTTGATTAGGTATAATATATCCTACGCAGTTTCCTTGTCTCCGTTTAGATTGGCCGCCGTGGCTGAAATCAGCTTGGACATTATCACAATACATTTGCTGTAAAGTTGCGTAATCTATACGGCAAGTCAGCCAACGATAATCGCATTATGCCATATTTACACGAACTTAATAATCTTATTTAGTGCTAATTGAATAATGCTAAACTGCCTAGTTATAAGTGAGAAGTAATCGATTACAAGTTGGTATAAGTAAAAAGGTATTACGGGAGAGGCCGTGGATGCATTATATCAACACGATCCCGCAGTCTCTTTGATCCGTGCTAAGGACGACCATCGCAATGGTTTTAGTGGGTAAGAATCCCAAATAACCCGGTTCCACCCCCATGGGACCCAGGTGCCTTTATGAAGGTTTCCACTGCGAGAAAAAAAAGAAAAAAGTAAAAGGTATTACTGGAAATGAAATACACATCAATCGTTCGCTCTTGACAGAGTCGTCGTGATGACGATGACGCATCGTTTTTGGCTAATGTAACCTTCGCTATCTGTCTCCATTTGATGCGGTCTTCAGCATCTCTAGAACATTGGACTATGGAGGTCTGTGTTGCAGCTTTTATAATGTCTGCCCAACGCTTGGATACTCGACCGCGCGACCGCTTGCCTTCCACTTGCCCTTGGACAACGAGTCGTTCCATGGAGTGTTCATTTCGAACAATGTGTCCGAAGTATTTGAGAATTTGTGTTTGTACAGTCGACGATAGTCTTTTTTTGATTTTTAGTTCCTCCAAGATCGATGTTAGTTCGAAATGCTGTCTAAGGGATCCGCAGCAGTCGCCGCCAACACAACATTGCGAGTGCGTCAATTTTGCGTCGGTCTTTCTGTCGAACCGTCCATGTTTTTGCGCCGTAAAGAAATATAGGGAAGACCAGGCTTCTCATCAGGCGGACTTTGGTGGCTTTTGTTATATTGCGGTTGCACCAGACTCTTTTTCGCCTATCAACAGCAGACCTTGTGATAGCACATATCCTTTGAATCTCGTTCTCACATCCATCCATGTTCGTGATTGTGGTACCGAGGTACACGTAGCTTTGTACTACTTCACTGTTGCCGATCATAGAGATATCTAGGTGATACAGTTCAGCACGGTCCACGATCATCACCTTGGTTTTGACTGCACCCGTACGTGGTTGACGTTGACGTATATAAGACACGTACGAAACGATTTGCTTCCTCGTTTCTGATACGCACCGCCAAGGTCTGGAATACCCTCCCGACCTCCGTTTTCCCCACCACCTACAATATGGGTACCTTCAAGTCTCGAGTGAATACCACCTTCTAAGCAAGCGCGCTCCATCTTAGACTGTATCTCACTTTCCATCAGGTGTGATACAGTCAAGCGCTAGCCTATACATTTAAAAAAAAAATACTCTATTGATCCCAAGTCCGAAGGAGAGGCTTATTATCTTCAGGCATGTCAGCAAGTGTTCCATGTCTTCTTTTGTTTGAGCGAGAAGAGTAGTGTCATCGGCGTATCTTAAATTGGAAATCTTACGACCTCCTACTGAAACCCCCTTGTCCCCATGCTCCAAAAAGATTCTCATAATACACTCCGTATATGTTGAATAGGAGTAGAGAGAGTATGCACCCTTGCCGAACACCAGCATGTGTCTGAAAGCCTTTTGAGTCAATGTCGTCTATTCGAACAGTCGCAGTTCCGTCCTCGTATAGTCGGTAAATGAGACGAACTAGGTGGTTAGGTACTCCCATTTGTATGAGTACGTCCCATAACTTATGCCATTTCACGGTGACGAAGGCCTTGCGAAAGTCGACGAAGCAGATATAGAGCGGGCTGTTAAACTCTCTAGACTCGATTATCTGTCGAAAAATTAAGATCTGCTCCCTTATTCCTCGACCCTTGATGAATCCCGCTTGCTCCATAGCTATTTCAGGTTTCAGAAAATCTTGCAGTCTGGTGTTGATGATATGAAGGAGTACTTTACTAGCGAGTGATATCAAGGCTATTAGTCTGTAGTTGTTGCATTTCTTTGTGGATCCCTTCTTATGCAGTGGTATAAACACGGAGTTTGCCCAGTCTTTAGGCCACTTTTCTGTTTCTCTCTTCTGGGTTGGTGGAATTCACATGTGGCAGTTTGTGGCATTTCAGTGAAATTAGAAACATGCAGGTTTCCTCACGATGTTTTCCTTCACCGTAAAGCACGAGATGAATTATAATCAGAAATTAAGCACATGAAAATTCAGTGGTGCTTGCCCGGATTTGAACCCACGATCATCGGTTAAGATTCACGCGTTCTTACCACTGGGCCATCTCGGCTTTTGTGTAGCATATCAACTCCGTATTAACCCATTGCTTTAAATATTTCTATTGGGATTTTGTCAGCTCGAGCAGCTTTATTATCTCAAAAACATCTGTCTAGAGTTAGAAAAAAACGCAGAACGCAACGAAACGGAAGACTTGTATAAGAAGATTCGTAGCATAACTCTTCAATTTAAACTCAAAACCTGGGCTATCGAGGATTTGAATGGAGCTACTATAACCGAAATCAAGGATATTGTTGGTGTGTGGATTATGGAGTTGCTCGCAATATCAGATGACAGATGACAACATAGGATCATCGTGCAAGTTTTTCTCACAGACTGCATATAATACCATGGAACCAGCTATACTGAAAAGTGAAGTTCGAGCCGCAATCGATCACCTGAAGGAAATGAGACACCGTCGCTTTATTTTACGCATTGTAATTTCATTTTAATTGGTCACTAAGCACAGTAGCTGTTTACATAGTCAGCAAGTGACAAATGCATAGTGAACTGTGGTGGGACTTGACGCTTAGCTGATCGGATGTTGTGAAAATTCACTTTCACTTGTATTTTCACTAATACTAAGCACTGATTCAATATTACACCAAAGGTTTATTAGTGTAACTGACAAATACTAAGCATTAATAGCTAAGCTCACGTGAACCAGGCTTTATTCTCAAAATAGTTACTATAAGACACATATATAGTTACTTAAAGATTAAACAGATGAAGTAATAACAAAAATAATAAGATAGCAATTATATAGATAGATTTTTGATGAAAAGAACATGTTGAATTTAAAATAATGAATAGACGGAAATCCGATTTCGTTCAAATAAATCGTAAACGCTTGGTTATTTTATAGAACGTGACGTTTTTGTCTGACTGACTAGTAACTCGTGAAGACAGTCTAATCGAAAGGTCGAGAAGAAGTAAAGGTTTACCTCAAACCTTGTATAATATACATGAGAGATATCATGAGAGATATCATGAGAGCTTAAAAGGTCTTGTTGGTCAGTTAGTCGCCAACTACTTACCCGTCGCAAAAAGTTTACATCAAAAACAAACATACAAAAACAATTTACACAAAATTTGCCGAATTTTCTTCGATTGTGAGGTTCGAGAAACAGAAAGAAAGAGGAACGCAACAAGGGTAAGCGTATAAACTTTCCTTTTTTATTTATATAAATAAAATGCATTAATATTTTTATAAATGAAATCGATGTTTTGTTTCAAGCTACCCGATTTTTTTATAGTGTACTTCATACTCACCATATCATACCTATTTCATTGAAACTTATCGAAATATTTCGCAACGGTACAGAATATTAATGTATATAAATTATATTACTGGTAGATTTTAAATATACGAATAAGATATAGTATAACAGTATATAGTAGTAGACGATAAAGTTAATTGCTGAAAATATTGATTTGTTAATAAATATTTTAATGTAATGTAAGCTTGAGAAGTGTATTGTGTATATGTGTATTCTTAATAAAAAATTAAAGAAAATAATCGTTTCATTGTTTTATTTAATTATTTGCGAATACATGTCGACTTTGTTCATACCTTTATCAACGTAACACAATATTTATACTAGTATTAAATTTTGTACAATAAAACATGTTCCTTGTTGTGTATTGAATGTCACCGCGATGATAATTTTTTTACTGTTTTTTCCGAGCCGGAATAAACTTCAAATTAATTGATTATCAGTATAATTTATACTACAGATGTAAATTTTTTTTTGTTTTTATAAATAAGACAACACTATTAAAAATATATATTAATGAATATTCATATTACACATGGATAGATGCAACGTATAGCTAGTTATATAGTAATATTATGATATCAAAGAAATGATTTTCTAATAGAGATGTACCGTCAAATGGAGAAGCAATATAAGTTAGAAGTTTAATGTTCCACTTTTACGAGCTCGGCCTTGTCTAAGATATTACGACCTTATACCGTTATTATAGAGTTATGAAAGAATTTAAATTTTTTCGAACTATCATGTACATATATTAAAATAAAAATACCAACGTCGTATTTCTTTAGTGGATGTTTATTTAGTCACTGATTTGTGCCTTTCATCGTTGATTCGACACTCGCCATTTCAACATTTATAGATAAAAACGTAAGTTTTTAAAAATAAATTGGTTAATATAGTAAAAAGAACTATTAATTTATTATATGAGCTCTTATACTTGATGAAGAAAAAAAAATTAACAAAGTTTATTTAATTATATATTTGTGTCATTTGCAGTTGAAAACAGTTCAAAGCAACAATAGAAAAGGTAATATAGCATCTCGTCTTATTTCTTGTCATAATTGTTGCCACGGGCTCGTCAATTTCTTGCACAAAGCATTAGAATTGCGAAATTTAAGCAATTAATTTGTTTTGCGAGACGATACTTATTCATAGTAGAATCTTATAAGCCTTATCTCTACGGGCGAGTTTTACGGAAAAATATATAATATCTTGGTTGAGCGCAAGAAAAAATATCACAAAATGTAATCGCTGTATGTGGCGTGGATGTTAGATTAATCTTATATTTTCGCGGAATAAGCTGCGACTCGGTCTGATGTTATTAACCTAAAATAAAATCTAATTTCCTGGGATCTTTGTTTATCAAATAACGAATTAATGGAACTGATCTGTGTGTGACATAAGCTTTGATAACTTGGTAAACTAAAAGTATAAAAATAAAAGTAAACGTTTCGACTGTCAAATAAAAAAAAAAAATTGGGAAAAAAATTAAAATTATTATAAAGTTTACTCTACCTTTATATAATAATCTATCTACCATTTTAACCTGAGCAACGTAGAGTTTATTTTAAATATTCACTATGTAAATGTTGAACAGAGAAAGTAATTGAAAGTAAAAATAATTAATTTCAATCGAGCGATGGTTTTCCTGAGGTAATTTTTTCACTATATAAATTGCTTTTTACCCGACCACAATATGAACGATGGTAATGTATTATCTAGACAACTTTACGGGAGCAAGACAGACTTTTTTAAAAAGATATAATATTTGAATTTTAAAATATTTAATTATAATTAAAATTGACACAACCGAACAGAGGTTTATGCTCTAGTCGAATGTTCTTCCCTTTTTACAATCGTTTCCCAAGACATATGATCCCAAAGCTTGGAATGACACAATGACTTACATTCTGCTGATTAAGTATTTACTTCTATTGTCTTCATGCTTTGAGCTAACATAACTCCTCCCCCCTTAAGTTCGAAACCGTCAGACATCTGGATTCTGAAGGTTTCGACCCTTACTTAAAAAATTATCTTTTAACTTTTTTGAAACAAAAATTAAGCACATAACAAGTAATATTAGTATATAATTATGGTCCCTAAACTGACACTATTCACTTTTATTACAGATTCTATTTCACTTTCACTTTCATTTAAACTATTTATCTTGAAAACCGCATATAGGTATTTTATATCATCCAGATTGATCCCATTAATATCTTTCGACTTGGCAGGAATAAATATATTTTTATTCTTTATCTCAAGTAGATTAATAATGGGTGTCATCTTGTATTCAAATGATTCCAATATATGTTGAAAATAAAATAACTAGAGATCGCCAAGGATGACCTCACAGCCAGGATCGATTGGTACTAGATAAGTTCCAATCATAGATGTTTTTGTTACATCGTTTCCACACTTGTAGGACATTACTTCCTTATCTCTTGAATATATTATCCAACGAGTAGCAGAAAGACGTTGTGTTTTATTTTTTTCTACAAGAACAACGCGTTGATGATATTGTGTTAGATTACTGTGAAATTGCATCAACTGTTCCATACACGTCATCGCTGAGTAGGGTACGATATTATGTTCAGTGCATATGTACTGGTTATTGCCCAGAATTTCTTGACACGGAGACGCGACCGGCAAGTATTTTGAACCTTTCACCATAAGGAAGGGATATTCGGGAATAATGATAAAAGTTTCATTTTTAACCTGATCCAAAATAGGTAATGAATACATTTTATAATAATGAAATATATTATTATCTGTAAGAGGGACTTCCATAATAAATGTAATCTAGTTTCCTTTTACATACGCTTTAACAGACAGTGTTCGTTCTGTATGTATCAGTCGTTCGCTCTTGACAGAGTGGTCGTGGTTGACGATGACGCATCGTTTTTGGCTAATGTAGCCCACGCTATGTGTCTCCATTTGATGCGGTCTTCAGCATCTCTAAAACATTGGACTATGGAGGTCTGTGTTGTAGCTTTTATAATGTCTGTCCAACGCTTGGGTACTCGACCGCGTGACCGCTTGCCTTCCACTTGCCCTTGGACAACGAGTCGTTCCATGGAGTGTTCATTTCGAACAATGTGTCCGAAGTATTTAAGAATTCGTGTTTGCACAGTCGACGATAGTCTTTTTTTGATTTTTAGCTCCTCCAGGATCGAGATGTTAGTCCGAAATGCTGTCCAAGGGATCCGCAGCAGTCGCCGCCAACACCACATTTCGAGTGCGTCAATTTTGCGTCGGTCTTCTTGTCGAACCGTCCATGTTTCTGCGCCGTATAGAAATATAGGGAAGACTAGGCTTCTCATCAGGCGGACTTTGGTGGCTTTTGTTATATTGCGGTTGCACCAGACTTTTTTTAGCTTATCAACAGCAGACCTTGTGATAACATATCTCCTTCGAATCTCGTCCTCACATCCACCCGTGTTCGTGATTGTGGAGCCGAGGTACACGTAGCTTTGGACTACTTCACAGTTGCCAATCATAGATATATCTGGGCGATTCAGTTCAGCACGGTCCACGATCATCAACTTGGTTTTGACTCTATTGATAGCAAGTCCGAAGGAGAGGCTTATTGTCTCCAGGCGTGTCAGCAAGTGTTCCATGTCTTCTTTTGTTTGAGCGAGAAGAGTAGTGTCATCGGCGTATCTTAAATTGGATATCTTACGACCTCCTACTGAAACCCCCTTGTCCCCTTGCTCCAAAAAGATTCTCATAATACACTCCGTATATACGTTGAATAGGAGTGGAGAGAGTATGCACCCTTGCCGAACACCAGCATGTGTCTGAAAGCTTTTTGAATCAATGTCGTCTATTCGAACAGTCGCAGTCCCGTCCTCGTATAGTCGGCAAATGAGACGAACTAGGTGGTTAGGTACTCCCATTTGTATGAGTACGTCCCATAACTTGTGCCATTTCACGGTGTCGAAGGCCTTGCGAAAGTCGACGAAGCAGATATAGAGCGGGCTGTTAAACTCTCTAGACTTTTCGATTATTTGTCGAAGAATTAAAATCTGCTCCCTTGTCCCTCGACCCTTGATGAATCCTGCTTGCTCCATAGCTATTTCAGGTTTCAGAAAAGCTTGCAGTCTGGTGTTGATGATATGAAGGAGTACTTTGCTGGCGTGTGATATTAAGGCTATTAGTCTGTAGTTGTTGCATTTCTTTGTTGATCCCTTCTTATGCAGTGGTATAAACACGGAGTGTGCCCAGTCTTTTGGCCACGTTTCTGTTTCCCAGACACGATTACAGATAGTGTGTAGCATATAAACTCCGTATTCACCCATTGCTTTGAAGATTTCTATTGGGATTTCGTCAGCTCCTACAGCTTTATTCCTCTTCAGGTGATCGATTGCGGCTCGAACTTCACTTTTCAGTACAGCTGGTTCCATGGTACTATATGCAGTCTGTGAGAAAAACTTGCTCGATAATCCCATGTTGTCATCTGTAAATAGTTGCTCGCAATATCCTTTCCACACACCAACAATATCCTTGATTTCGGTTACAGTAACTCCATTTAAATCCTCGATAGCCCAGCTTTTGAGTTTAAATTGACGAGTTATGCTACGAATCTTCTTATGCAAGTCTTTCGTTTCGTTGCGTTCTGCGTTTTTTTCTAACTCTAGACAGATGTTTTTGAAATAGATGTTACTATCTTTGCGAGAAGAAGATTGAATCTGCGCACTCATCAAATTTAAGTTTTGGACAGATGTACCCTTGGCTTTCATCTCACGACGTTTCTCAACGAGGCGCTAGGTGTCGTCTGACATCCAATGCTGGTGCTTAACCTTAGTTCGGGTAGGCTGTGTTGAGTGAACAATTATTTTTATTTGCTCTTTTGCAGATTGCCAGAGTGAGTCAGGATCATCGCCTAGTGCTTTGGATTTCCATGTATCAACTGATAGTTTGTTAATAAAAGCAGTTTGGTCCACTATTTCTAGCTTCTTGCTAGATTTGCGAGGTATGGAGTTACGTAACTTAAGTTTGAGGTTGCATACGAGAAGTTGATGGTCAGACTGACAGTCAGCTCCAGGCAGTGTGTGTGCGTTCATAATTGAGCTTCGCCATCTCGATCTTATAAGAATATAGTCAATCTGATTCCGATGTTTTCCATCAGGGGTCGTCCAGGTATATAGCCGTCTGTAGTGTTGCTGGAATACTGTGTTCATGATGGTGAGGTTGTTGTCAGCTGCGAATTGGAGTAATCTCTCCCCTCTAGCATTTCTTTGGCCGAAACCATACTTGCTTACAATATTTCGCAAGCCCACATCCATCCGAGTATCACCCACCTTTGCATTAAAATCGCCAAGTATAATCAGCAATTCTCTATTTGGTATTGTTGCTATTGAAGATTCAATGTCATTGTAGAAACTTTCTACATCTTCATCTTTCGCCGCGCTGGTGGGTGCATATACCTGTATAATATTCAACGGGGTGGGAGATGCACCGAGCTTCAATGTTATAATTCTGTCGCTGACAGGGTTATAACCTAGAACTGCATTAGTCCATTGTTTGGGAATTGCAATGGCCACTCCAGCGTGACTACTGGAATCGTGTCCTGAATAATAGATGGTATGTTTAACTAAGTCTCGGTGGCCACTATTTTTCCAGTGAGTTTCACTTAAACCGGTAATAATGGAGTCACATCGTTGGAGCTCATGATCCAAGATGTGTAATTTACCCTCATTAAGAAGTCCTCGTACATTCCATGTGCCTATACGGGTGTTCTTGCGCAATTGGAATTGTTGTCTTCCAGTCGCATGCTTTCCGGGGGGTGCCTGGTTGCCTACATTCCCCCGGCCGGTAGCCAATTTCAAACTTTCAGTCCCGGAAAACCCAGAGCGCCGGTCGCTACGCGGATCATCAGGCAAACGTACGTTTCTCTTGTCTTGCATTTTCATCGTACAACTCTCGTGGGAATAAATAATATAGTAGTATCCCGTTGCTTTCTACATCGCGGTACTACAGACTTGGTGCCCGTAGAAATCTGTTAGTGAACCGATTCAGAACATATGGTTCTTGCGCTTCACCACAGTACTGATGGTTACCGCTGCCCTCCACCAGGATTCAGGTACTACGCCCCTGTGGCTCGCCTCCTCCGCTGGTTGGACCGTACCGACAACTATTGTCTCCGCTCTTCTCCACCGTTGAGGTCTTCACCCGTAACCCTGGGCACAGGTTCTGCGTTATACCCCGCAGAGCTGGGTCCCTGCTGAACTTCGCCATCTAGTCACTCCGGCTTACTGGAGTGTAAGATGCCCACCCCCGCGACGTGGACGCGCCAGGCAGGAATTGCCCAAGTGAAGAGTAAAGAAGGTGGCTCTACTCTCCCAGGGGCCGAGTTAATGGACATGTATGATCCCATGCCCAAAGGCTCGTTCTATCTTAATCATATTACTTTCAGTTACAGGATACATTAAACTATGATTTTTTTCTGTAGAAGTAAATATGTAAAACAATTCTGTTGTATTATTTATTGATTGATGTAGCACAGAAATTTTACTAAAAGCTAAGGCTGTTTATATCTCATCGAGCGTTATATATATTGAACAGAAGTTATTAATGAACATGCAATACATACCCAAAACATAAATGGAATATATTGCATATATTTCTTCTTTGGTTGCTATGTCCTTCAACATTAATTCTAAGCATTTTAAGCGTTCGTTAATGATTAAAGAATTGTTATATAAAAATATTCTGTACTATTAATAGAAATGAGATTATCCGGAAAAGAACCGGAGTCACCGACATAGCTTGCAAAATTAGTAGGCTGAAGTGGCAGTGGGCTGGTCACGTATGTCGTAGGACCGATGGCCGTTGGAGCAGAGGAGTCTTAGAGTGGAGACCGCGGATCGGCAAATGCAGCGTAGGGCGCCCTCCAGCCAGGTGGACCGATGACCTTAAGAAGGTGGCGGGCACCGACTGGATGCGGAAGGCGGAGGACAGGGAGCTTTGGCACACCTTGAGAGAGGCCTATGTTCAGCAGTGGACAATGATTGGCTGTTGATGATGATGATGACCTTCAATCTTTTGAAGTCGAAGGGATTGGGTGTTCTTCATCATCGCCAGGGCGATTATGCACCACCTGTGGAGGTCATTTTATATTTTTAAGCGGGACTTTAGTTTGTAGGACTAATAGTTACGGGTACTAAATTACGAGAAATTTCTTCTCTAACAATTGCCTTTTGATAAGGGGGCTTATCCTTACTCTTTCTTGTGTTAACTACTTTCGCAAATATAGTTTTATCGATGCTTAAATCTATTTCTTGCTCACCACCTCTCCTTTTCCTTTCTTTATCTTTATTTTCGTATATTTTATTGGAAATATATTGATATAAGTATTTTGTGCGTTTTATATGGTCTTTAAGTAATTGCTGTATATAAAACTTTTGGAAATCGACATCAAATACATTGCTAGAATTGGTATGACCGAATACGTTAAGATTTCGAAGGGCGTTAAATCAGCAATTCTCTATTTGGTATTGTTGCTATTGAAGATTCAATGTCATTGTAGAAACTTTCTACATCTTCATCTTTCGCCGCGCTGGTGGGTGCATATACCTGTATAATATTCAACGGGGTGGGAGATGCACCGAGCTTCAATGTTATAATTCTGTCGCTGACAGGGTTATAACCTAGAACTGCATTAGTCCATTGTTTGGGAATTGCAATGGCCACTCCAGCGTGACTACTGGAATCGTGTCCTGAATAATAGATGGTATGTTTAACTAAGTCTCGGTGGCCACTATTTTTCCAGTGAGTTTCACTTAAACCGGTAATAATGGAGTCACATCGTTGGAGCTCATGATCCAAGATGTGTAATTTACCCTCATTAAGAAGTCCTCGTACATTCCATGTGCCTATACGGGTGTTCTTGCGCAATTGGAATTGTTGTCTTCCAGTCGCATGCTTTCCGGGGGGTGCCTGGTTGCCTACATTCCCCCGGCCGGTAGCCAATTTCAAACTTTCAGTCCCGGAAAACCCAGAGCGCCGGTCGCTACGCGGATCATCAGGCAAACGTACGTTTCTCTTGTCTTGCATTTTCATCGTACAACTCTCGTGGGAATAAATAATATAGTAGTATCCCGTTGCTTTCTACATCGCGGTACTACAGACTTGGTGCCCGTAGAAATCTGTTAGTGAACCGATTCAGAACATATGGTTCTTGCGCTTCACCACAGTACTGATGGTTACCGCTGCCCTCCACCAGGATTCAGGTACTACGCCCCTGTGGCTCGCCTCCTCCGCTGGTTGGACCGTACCGACAACTATTGTCTCCGCTCTTCTCCACCGTTAAGGTCTTCACCCGTAACCCTGGGCACAGGTTCTGCGTTATACCCCGCAGAGCTGGGTCCCTGCTGAACTTCGCCATCTAGTCACTCCGGCTTACTGGAGTGTAAGATGCCCACCCCCGCGACGTGGACGCGCCAGGCAGGAATTGCCCAAGTGAAGAGTAAAGAAGGTGGCTCTACTCTCCCAGGGGCCGAGTTAATGGACATGTATGATCCCATGCCCAAAGGCTCGTTCTATCTTAATCATATTACTTTCAGTTACAGGATACATTAAACTATGATTTTTTTCTGTAGAAGTAAATATGTAAAACAATTCTGTTGTATTATTTATTGATTGATGTAGCACAGAAATTTTACTAAAAGCTAAGGCTGTTTATATCTCATCGAGCGTTATATATATTGAACAGAAGTTATTAATGAACATGCAATACATACCCAAAACATAAATGGAATATATTGCATATATTTCTTCTTTGGTTGCTATGTCCTTCAACATTAATTCTAAGCATTTTAAGCGTTCGTTAATGATTAAAGAATTGTTATATAAAAATATTCTGTACTATTAATAGAAATGAGATTATCCGGAAAAGAACCGGAGTCACCGACATAGCTTGCAAAATTAGTAGGCTGAAGTGGCAGTGGGCTGGTCACGTATGTCGTAGGACCGATGGCCGTTGGAGCAGAGGAGTCTTAGAGTGGAGACCGCGGATCGGCAAATGCAGCGTAGGGCGCCCTCCAGCCAGGTGGACCGATGACCTTAAGAAGGTGGCGGGCACCGACTGGATGCGGAAGGCGGAGGACAGGGAGCTTTGGCACACCTTGAGAGAGGCCTATGTTCAGCAGTGGACAATGATTGGCTGTTGATGATGATGATGACCTTCAATCTTTTGAAGTCGAAGGGATTGGGTGTTCTTCATCATCGCCAGGGCGATTATGCACCACCTGTGGAGGTCATTTTATATTTTTAAGCGGGACTTTAGTTTGTAGGACTAATAGTTACGGGTACTAAATTACGAGAAATTTCTTCTCTAACAATTGCCTTTTGATAAGGGGGCTTATCCTTACTCTTTCTTGTGTTAACTACTTTCGCAAATATAGTTTTATCGATGCTTAAATCTATTTCTTGCTCACCACCTCTCCTTTTCCTTTCTTTATCTTTATTTTCGTATATTTTATTGGAAATATATTGATATAAGTATTTTGTGCGTTTTATATGGTCTTTAAGTAATTGCTGTATATAAAACTTTTGGAAATCGACATCAAATACATTGCTAGAATTGGTATGACCGAATACGTTAAGATTTCGAAGGGCGTTAAATCAGTGGCGCTATGAATAGTGTGGTTATATGCCATGATAGAGTAGAAGCAGAGTCCGTGAACTTATGTTCGTATTTGGCTAATCTATATATCTCTATTAACGTAGAGTGAAACCTTTCTACAATACCTGTAGAATTTGTGTTATTAGGAGTAGTGATATGTAGTTCAATTTTGTACATTTCTTCTAATTCTTTCTTTTACTCATTATTAAACTCTGATCCAGGTAATCAGAAGCTATCTTTTTAGGTACACCGTAATAAGAAAAGTATTTAGTTATCGCGCGAACTACTTCTGGGGTGGATCTACTACTGACTTCTATTGCTTGACCAAGTTTACTAAAGGCGTCTACTAATGTTAAATAATACTTTCCTTCAATGTTAAATAAATCTATGAATATTTCCTGAAACGGGGCATCTTGTGTTTGGGTTAATTGAAGTACGGGGTTAATAGGTCTCCTATCATATTTCATTTTACGATAGAGTTCACATGCGTTTATTAATGCCTTAATGGTTTCCTGCATACTATGCCAAAAATAATTTCGTTTAATCCAAGTCATCGTTTCTTTTATACCGCGGTGACAAGTTTTTCCCTGATGGTATTTTATTACTATTGCTTTTTGTTCAGTCGTCTTTAACAAAAATTATGCGTTCGGTACATTCTTTAATGTCTACAGTATCTTTTTTAAATAAGGAAATTATTGTTTTAGCAAAATCTTTCCTTTGTTCTGAATGTTCGAGTAAAGTATTTAATTTTGGGGCGGATATATTATTAAAGAAATTGTTTTAATATAATATTTTCTGTTTTAGTCTTGATAAGTCTTTAACTTGAAGTTCGTTTTTAAGCCATGAAAACACTAATATTTGATTGGGTTTAGTATCGATAGCTTCATGTATAATTGGAATACCAGAAGTATCACATTCTACATTCGAATGGACTGTCTCCGTAGTAGAGCTAGAATTGGAAGTGTTTCGGTTTATAATAATTCGGTCATAATAATTTTCATTGTCATAGTAATTGTAGTCATATGCATATGTCTCACTAATAGGGAAAGTCGGTTTATTTTGCACTACGGTTCTCATAGACACGTTATTTTGTCCTGTTCCGTCTTGATTTAAGTTAGGCCTATAACCAAATTGTGTTTGGGGTCTATAATTATTACTATTAAAAGGTGGACAGTAACCTAACTGTTGCGTAGGTCGGTGTCCGTGTTGAGGATTAATTCTTGGTGGTGGTATTTGTGGTCCTTTAGCAATTTCGAATCTATATGGAGATAAATTTGGTCTAAAACCTGTAAGCATATGCATAGGTTGTCTTTGGTTTACATGCAGTATTCCGATTTAAATTGGTGTTGTTGGTTAGACGGGTAAATCGGCATAGATAAATTCGGTTTATTAGAAAAATTAAAATTATTATTAGGCTTAAAATATGTTGGTTGATTAAAAAAGTTAATAATCTTTGAATTTGACACTTTACTTCGCTGATTGTACTATTCTCGAAAGTTCACCTCCTGTAACACAATACTTAACGCACTCTCTAATGATGTCGGCGATTTTAGTCTAACTATTCAGACAATATTCTCTGGTAAATTGTATAAAAATACATTTAGTAACATATTATTATAAATAACTATTTTACTCTTCTTAATATCTTCGTTTAATATTTGATTGATTTTTGATAAAAGAATCGAACGTACACACTGAATCCTATTGCAAAAATCGAGGTAATCTCCTTAATTTATTTTTAAATTTTCTAATTCTATGGCAATACATTCTTCACTTCGCGAGTTTCCAATTTGAATTAGTTGAATTAAGAAATCTTTAAATTCATCCCATGATACAATATCCTCGCGCTCACTGATAAGCGAAGCGGCCTTGTCTACTAAGCGACTAGTGATGCTATGCATAATGTATATATTTTGTGCATCACTGCCTTGAAATTTACTTATTACATATTCGTATTTTCTTATAAATAAGTTTAATTGGCGTTTATCGCCACCAAAAAGAGGAATTAATTTTAAAATTTCGTTATGAATCAGAGTTATATGATCCATTACGATTTTATAAAAAAAATATTTAAATTATTACACACTTCAACTTAAACTAATAATATTTTTAATTATTTTTAAACAATATAACTATATGATTTTTCTATATTATATATTTCATTAAAACAAAATCACTAACTATAAATTCAAATTATTAAGAAAAATTATATAAGAAAACCAGAAAACTTTATATTAAAAACAAAGGAAGGTGAAAAGTTCTACTTTTTTTTTTTTTTTTTTATTTAAGTTTACAAAACTGACTTACAACTAGTGCATACAAAATAAAATCAAAGCTAAACAGAGTGTTATTAAGTTGCAGTCTTCTGGATGTAAGCCTAGCATGCTTTGAAAAACATATACCTAGCTTAGTTAACAAGAACAGTACTTGTGTAATTACTGACTAGTTAATTATTTAATTATTACATAAAATAATGTGATTTTGTTTTAAGTTTATTTTTAAGAGAACCAACAGATTTACTGAAGACATCTAGGTGTTGACGACTACAATTCGCAAGCGAGCAAATACGGTAAATTGGCGAATGTTGACCAAGATTTGATTTGACATCAGGCAAGCTAAATATTTTACGTTTTTGCAAACGGCTACCTTGACGCCGCTCATCAACCGTTGCCAGCATCGTCTTCGCCTGGACTCCTCACTTACTGTCTTATTTATTTGGTTCTGGATTGTTTCTTACAGACCTTCGAAATCTTAACTATTCACGGATTTTGATGAAAAAAAATTGCTGATTAAGCATTTACTTCTATTGTCTTCATGCTTTGAGCTAACATAACTATCTTGATTTTATTTACTAATTGTTTTTTTAATAATAACAACAAGGCTGTTCCAGTTCACTAGCACCTAGAATTTATAATAAATTCTAATTAAAAAACAATAAGAATGGCTTAGGGATCTTGATTATGAGGAAATTGAGCAGTTGTTAACTTAAGACTATTGTAACTTAATAAACCTAAATTAAACTTAAATAATTGTTGCATGAATTCACACATAGCCCGCAACCTCATACCCAAACACACATATACAGACATCTTACTATACTTTTACACACGTGCTTACATAAAATTAATTAGGTTAGTTGAATACAATACATAACTTCATTAGTAATTATAAAAAGTGGCTTCTTGTGTTTTTGTTTCGTTGCATAAGGAACAATTATTGTAACAAAAATCTGGAAAGTAACTGACTTTCAAAACACAGCAAAAAGCTAGTTTGGTACTAGTAGTGGAAAATTGTGTATAAATAAATTAATAAATTTCTTATTTATTTACAAAATTGCTATTACGGTTCCGATTGCAGAAGTAGCAAACAACTTTAAACTTAACAACTTTTAACTTTTAGAGGGATGTTTTTGGTATTTTCGGAAGTGAAATTAAATTGGATGTAAGAATTTAAGTTGTATAAAGCTGTTATAAGTAAAGATATGTTAATCAAGAACTGTTTGTAGCAGAATAGCAGAACTTTCAGCAATCACTATTCCTGCCATTGGAATGTAATTAAGTAATTATACGTTATAATAAAGTTTTCCAATTCTTGTCTTCTTTCGCTTAAAAGTATTATTAATGCGAGTGAGTGTATTATTTTTACTAAAATAAATTTAATATAGTAAACATCGTGAAATATTACTAACTATGATTGGTTAAATAATATTTTACCCTTTTCTTGTCACTACTGATTTGACATTCAAAAGAAGAAGATCTGTCTTCAGATCATTGTTTAAGAAATCACCCGCTAAACAACGTATATAAATAAGGCCGAAAGTCAATAGGTGATTCTATCTTATAATATAATTCGAACTTAAATATGGCGATCCATCGATGACGTGCAACCACAAGATGGCTGCCCCCTTTGACGTTCCGCTAGAGTGGCATAACAAAAATTGTACATTCTCGTCTAAAATTTGATAGTGTCGATTGATGACGGCGCCACAATCTCGCTTTCAAATTTATTTTACTTATATAAAAACATTTTATATACTTTATGTAACTGCATATCATAATGGGTTTATTATGACATGCATCAGTGAGCGAATATGTGGATCGAATCTAATATCACAGGTTTGATTGATTCATATTGAAAAATGAGAAAACCTAGCGAAATCATCACACGTTAAGGACGCGCAAGTGAAATCTGAATCTTTGCTGGCATTAGACGCGCTTTGAATAGCAACTTATCACAAATATAAAATTCGCCATTATTACAAAGTAAATATTATCTTCTTATAATATTAAAATATTTATCACCATTAAATGTATTGGAGTGCCATTACACGAGTTAATACAATGATGTGAGTTCGTACGTCACGCGGCAGGAAATTTAATAAATTGAATATAAAAGTCGCGAAGGACGTTCAAATTGTCCCGAAGTGTATTCTAATATCGTAATAAAACCGTATATATGACATATCGTAATAGACATTTGTAACTTGAATGTCAAAATAAAATATTGATCTTAAAATATTTCACAGCTGGACACAGCTCTCTTCTCCAATGTTTCAAGGTAATTTAACAACGCGCGTAATATGTCATCCGATACATGGAATTTTGTAATAATAATGTAAATTTCTTCGGGATTGTTTTCGTAGTATTTTATTTTTACCTGATCGAAAATGATAAAAGAATTATTATCTATTAAAAATTAAAATCAAGGCAACAATATTTTGAAATTTTTATTCGATAAAACCATTAATAATAGTGCTATGTTCACCGATGCCAATTTGCTAAGCAAACAGCTGTTTTACCTCAAATTAAATTAAATTTAAAGCATTATTTTAAAAACCTACTCTATGCTGATAAATATAAGACGCATTTGAGTAACGACAAATGCTATGATGACTCCGGGCTACTACTGAAAATGATTCGATAAAAAATTCCAATAACTTTTTATCGGCCCGATCTGAGATTTCCTCCTGAACCCAAGACCTCGCAATTTGTGACCTCAATCTAGCCACAAGACCAACGAGGCAGACAATATTATAGTACGGTACTCGACATATGAGTACAATAATTCCTTTTAACGAAGGGTTCCATTTTTATAAACGTTCCAATTATTTTTTTGGTGCGTTGTTTCAAACATCTGCTATAATTAATCTTGTAAGCCTACGTATCAAAACGTAAATTATTGAGGGATTTTTTTTTTATGTTTAAACATTTTACTTTTTTCTTACGTCATTTAAAATATCTCCTAACGATCTGGACTGATAAAATAATTTCAAGAGGATATTCTCTTAATGACGCGATTAGTCTGAACTAATACTAATACTACTAGTACTAATATATTACTAAGGATTTTTAGTCATTACCATTACCAAAGGACATGGACTTTTTAATATACTAGAGCTCTGTATAATTCATTGGCACTATCACACATTATGTTTTAAAAATATGGTAGTAACGACAAAAACCGCCACGGAAGACTAACATTACCAGTTAAAGTTTAAATGGGGTAGGGCTTCGTGCAACCCCGTCTGGATAGGTACCAGCCTTTCATCAGATATTCTACCGCCAAATAGCAATACTTACAGTATTTAACGATTTTCTTCCTCATTTCTGATACCCACCACTAAAGTCTGGAATACCATCTCGACCTCCGTTTTACCCACCACCTACAATGTACCTTCAAGTCAAGAGTGAACAGGCATCTTCTAGGTAAGCGCGCTCTACCTTAGACTCTTCGCTTTCCATTAGGTGTGATAACAGTCAAGCGCTAGCCTATATATTTAAAAAAATTAAATTACATAAAAGTTTAACTATTGAGTTCCTTATCGGCTCTTTTAAGTAGAATCTACATTTCAAAGTGGTGGTAGTTTTACATTTTTATTTAATAAATAATAAAGCAGTTATGAGCCTTCTTGAATAAATAATTATGATTCGATTTGAATTAATATTTAGGCACTGTGCATTGTAATTCTAAGATTGTCACTGTATATTACAGTATTGATTACTGCTATCATCGAATTACTCGTCGTCCTCCAACTAAATTGCGTTAGTTATTGACGCTTAAAATAACGCTCGAAAGGCAATTTATTATCAGATAATTCTATTACTCTGAACAAATTAGACACGTTTTCATTTTAACGATAACATCGAATTTCCGTTTAATTTGACGATAACGAATTTGTTTTTTCATTAATATGAATAAAATTGCTCTGTAATCTACTAACGCTACAATAAAGTGTATTGCTTTTTCTATAATCGAATAACAGGGGCCAATTCTACTAACAAATTGTCACTTTAACGCAATCGAATCGAAACGTTATCGTTGGCGTGTAACCATTTTCCTATTTTACTAACAAAACGATGCAGTTAAGTTTCGATCGAAGTTTGTTCGGAATAGAATCGGAAACGTATCGTAGCCGTAATAAATTAGTAGAATTGACACACATTGTACATATTTATATTTTGTTTATGACTTAATTTGCAGTTACATATTTCAGCTATTATGTGAAGGACTTATCAACAAAGCAGTTTTTTATTCAAGGTAAAATAAAATTCAATGTCTCACTATCAGTTGTTAACTTAAGACTATTGTAACTTAATAAAACTAAATTAAACTTAAATAATAGTTGCATATACATATATTATCAGAATTCACATATAGCCCGCAACCTCATACCCAAACACACATACACATACAGACATCTTACTATACTCTTACACGCGTGCTTACATAAAATTAATTAGGTTAGTTTAATGCAATACATAACTTCATTAGTAATTATAAAAAGTGGCTTCTTGTGTTTTTGTTTCGTAGCATAAGGAACAATTATTGTAACAAAAATCTGGAAAGTAACTGACTTCCAAAACACAGCAAAAAGCTAGTTTGGTACTAGTATATTATTCAAGGTAAAATAAAATTCAATGGTTTTACAGATTAATTAGAAGCTCTCATATCTCTAGTATCACGAAACTATAAAAAGTGCAAAAGGAAAAAGAAACCAGTAGTTAAAAAAGGCAAAATAGGCAATAGAAATACAAAAATATATTGTCAAACTTCGATCAAATTGATTTGGTGTTCTTTTTTTAAAAAGAACAATTCGAGGTTTTTTTTATAAGTTTCACTTCATGTTGCTAAATGTAAATATTTTTTTTTACAGAACAGGAAGGCGGACGACCATACGGGCGACCTGATGGTAAGTGGTCACCAAACGCCCTTAGACATTGGCACTGTAAGAAATGTTAACCATCGCTTACATCGCCAATGCGCCACCAACCTTGGGACCTAAGATTCTATGTCCCTTGTGCCTGTAATTACACTGGCTCACTCATCCTTCAAACCGGAACACAACAATACCAAGTAGTGCTGTTTTGCGGTAGAATATCTGATGAGTGGGTGGTACCTACCCAGACGAGCTTGCACAAAGCTCTACCACCAGTAAATTAATAAATGACAACTAAAGTTTTAATGCTTCTATCATCATAATTTTAATATGCTGTGAAAATTAGTTAACAATTTATTAAAATATGCTTAATATTAATAGAATTTATGCATTGTAAATAGAAGCCTAATTTAAAGCAGCATATTATATAAGCTATGCGTGAGGAACGTGAAAATGAGCTAGAGTGTACCGTCAGCATAGAAAAACATGAGTTTTTTTTCGTTTCATAATATATGAGAGTTTACATTATAAAAGTTGTATTTTACAAGCATAACATTCATATCAACTTTATTAGAAAGCAACAACAACAATCAATATACAAAAACAGCTACAATTTCAAGTATATTTAATAATTGCAGTTTTCTTTCTGGTTTTTAATGCAACATAATATGTTAAAGAAATTAACAAGTGCATAGTTTTTTTTTATTCTATTTTCAAATTTAAATTGGCTTTTGGATAATGTATTATATACTAGTAATTAAATTTTATAAAGTTTTGTAGGGAATTTCTCCTACTTTAATCTTAACATAAACTCTAATTTTAATGCTGTCTGGGAATTAAAAACAAAAAATCTATGAAAATAATTTAAAAGACGTCAACGGCACGAACAACACGTCCGCGGAGTTTGTTTTACTAAAGAAAAAATAAATACATAAATTCTATATAGCTGTTGAAGAGTTTGTCAGCAGACACAGCTCTCTTATATTAATAATACTAAGCTAATGTCACTAACGTCCGGTAATTAAATTAAATTAAAAAAATCCTTTCCTTAACATAATAGAATTGCTGACGTTAACGTTTTTTTAATTGAAAAATTAGTATCTGACATTATTATACATTCAACCTAAATCAATAATTTCACAAAAGAGTTTGCAATAACAAAACAATTAATAAACTTAATGCACATAACATTATGAAATTAAAGCAAATATTTTTTATAATGCATATAATTTGAAATAATACCGCCAGTATGATCCATTTCCTTATTTAATATACTTGTGCTTGAATGTGTGTGTGTGTGTGTGTGTGTGTTTAGTTAAACTTTGCGACAAACCAGTTGGTTTGTCGCAAATATTCAGTACGCAAAATTTTGTGATTCGTTCAAAATTGCCATTCAAAGTTTTTATATCAACTTAATAACTTGGCGCGTTTACAATTATTAATGTTTATGACTTCCGTATAATTTCAATATACATATGTATGTATGCACGTATCGTACAAAAATCTAAATTATACGTATATAAACGAATCGTTTCTTTGAGCTTGTGTTAATGCAAATGTTTAACGTTCTTTTGAAATTAATTTCAATTTTCCATGAAACAAATTATATTTAGACATTTATACATTTTGTGAAACCCATGAGTAACTTAGAGTCGATCAAACGGGAAACCACTTGAAACTATTAACTTATGTTGTACTTTATCGTTAAACTCTAGAGTTGTAAATAGAAAATCATGGATAATTTCAACTTAAGCTTAAGTCAAAGCTTCCTACGTTAGTTTAATAGTTAAACAACATAATAATCTATTCTTAGACTTAGCGAATACAGTTTCTTATGTTGGATAAGATATTTTTTTAAATATAATTAAATAGCTACAATTATAACTAAGATTTTATGTGCATTGTGAATACACTGGCTCACTTACCCTTTAAATCTGAACACATCAACACCAAGAACTGCTTTTTGTGGTAGAATATCTGATGACTGGGTTGTACTTACCCAGGCAAGGTTACACAAAGCCCTACCACCAGTAATCATTTGTTAAGATTCATGTGTTCTAACAATTGGGCAGTCTCAGCTCTTAGTATATTTTATATTACCTATTATATAATGTTTATTATAACGGAAAACATACGTATATAATAAAAAATGTATTTCTTATTTCTTAGTAGTGAGAATTTTCTGGAAAAAGTTTACGTATTTTAATACACGCTGTAATACTTGCTCTTAGAATTGAAGTAGAAAGTAAAGTGCATTCATTTTATGCATACTAAGTAGGTAAAAAAAATCTAAGAAATTCTTTTCCTTCTCAAAGAAAAAAGCTCTTTACTTTATATATCGGATAGTAAAAGAACGCTAATCAGGAATTTCCAAGATCTACAGTTTTACATAAGATTATTATCTTATTTGCATACATAAAACAGGTTATCATTGTTAATGTGTGTATTAAGGCAAAATCGAATATGTATGTGTTTTGTTGCCTATCAGCTGATTATGATATCCTATTGCAAATCCAGATATCAGGGAGATTGACCAACTGCGCAGAACGATGAACTATAGTGATGTAATAGCTCCATGATTCGTCAAGCGTGATTTTGTATTTTTTGCGAAAACCCGGAAACGAACAAGCAAATTTGCATCGTTGTAATAAGAATATAGTTGTGATAATGGCTTGCCGAGAGGAGTTACTTCATTAACTTTAACCGCACGTAAGTTGGCAGTTGGGGGAACTTTGACTGTTTAATATTATTTAATTAACAGTAATATTGAAAACAGTTATTATTATACTAGTCGCCCATAGATATTGACATCACCAATATGCCACCAACTTTGGGACTATGATGTTATGTCCCTTATACCTGTAGTTACACTGGCTCACTAACCCTTCAAATCGGAATACTACAATACTAAGTATCGCTGCTTGGCATATAGAATATAGCAGAATATCTGATGAGTAGGTGGTACCTACTTAGAGGAGCTTTCTCAAGGCCCTACCACTAAGTGTCAAAAATGCCGTAATATTTGGTATTTCAAAACTGCATGAAGTAATTACCTAAACAACAGCAACTAGATAATATTTATAAAAGTAAATATTTCTGTAAAAGTTCTGTATTCTGTAAAAATCAAACGTAAATATAATAGTCGATCGTTATAGTCACATTTCCGAAATTAATGACGCTATCGCTTCCGGCTAGCGGCTAAAATATTAAACAAAATAAATTATCCGCAAGTTTTTTTTTATATGTTTGAGAAAATAAAAGTGAAACAAGCGACCAGCAAACATTAATAACGACGAAATAGAACGAAACATAAATTACCAAGCGATTTTTTAGAACATTCTAGAATCTTTAAAAATAATTCAATGAAAACCGACTTCGATATATATAAATATATTATTTTTTATAACCAAGGAGGTAAGGTTTGTTAGATTTTACTTTTGACATTATTATACTTTAATATTTCGCATTATAGTCTCAAAGATGGCCAGAGTTGACTTAAGTAAATAATTGTTCATAGGTCATTGTCCTTTCCACCATTGTTGGCTTTATGTGTTGACGAACAATAAATAAATCCGATTTTATTCCGTCCATTCTTATAGAGAATAAATATAAGTTGCATTGTATTCATTTTATTGTACCGTTTTCGATAATAGGAGTTAAGTCGATCTTCTCTTCTTTTATTTCTTAATATAAAAAACAAAAGAACTATACACTAGACCTTCCAATCGATACGAAGAGCTCTTTGGTTAGGGTCGAGAGACGGAAACGATGAATCGTTTTGAAAATATGTGAATATAGTTCTCACAATCAAGCAATCAATCAATCAACAGCCAATCAGTTTGTCCACTGCTGAACATAGGCCTCTCCCAAGGTGCGCCAAAGCTCCCTGTCCTCCGCCTTCCGCATCCAGTCGGTGCCCGCCACCTTCTTAAGGTCATCGGTCCACCTGGCTGGAGGGCGCCGCCCTACGCTGCGTTTGCCGATCCGCGGTCTCCACTCTAAGACTCGTCTGTTCTCACACAATTATAAATATTATTTCTTTTAATTAATTGAGCTATTTAAAATGTTACATTTCGTCAATTATAAGCCTTAACCGTCAACGTCACATCCTTAAAACTTACTGTATATATACTTTGTACATCTGCCTACTTATTACATATTCTACCGCCACACAGCAATAATAATTAGTATTATTTTGCGACGGTAAAATACGCGATAAAAAAGATTTGTAAATATATATTACATAGAGAATTTGTTTTAATTATTAGTAACTGAACTTAATTATTTTTTATATTTTCTTTATAAATAAAACAAAGTCGGGTTAGTTAAACCATTTATAACTCAAGAACGGCTGGACCGATTTTAATGATCTCTTATTTGTTTGATTCGTCCTTGCTCCGAATATCAGGGTAACTATTAAAATATCGGAAAGATTCACGTAAATAAAAAAACAAAAAAAACTAGAAAAATATCCAAATAAAACTGGTTACTAATTATTATGTAAATGGTATCCTAAACGATTTTAATCACGACTGCCGTTCTCGACGGAGAACTGCAAACTGCCTTGGAGATATTGAAACATATTGTAGTACTCATGTGCGCAATCACAGTTTTTATAGAATAGGAAGGAAGAAGAATATCTGATGAGTGGGTGGTACCTACCCAGACGAGCTTGCAGAAAGCCCTACCACCAGTAATAGTAGTAGTTGCACTCACTATAATCTCACTCTCATGTCACATCCGGTAAGATGATAATCCGAAACGGCTAACAAGAAAAGAGCTAATGTGCAGAACCACAAGTTTCATTTCGAGGTACGGGAATGTTATCACTCCCAACTTCCGAACTTCATGCTGCTACTGAAATATTATTCTTCTTCTTCTTCTTCCTAGCGTTTTCCCGGCCTAGTGCTGCCAGGGTCCGCTTTCCTACATCTTTGCCCGATCTAAAGCGTCGTCTTGAGTGAGATCGTGCTCTCTCAAATCGTCCCTCACAACATCGAGCCAGCGCTTCTTGGGCCTGCCGCGGGATCTGGGGCCTTCGACAACAAAGTCCAGGCATCGGTTCCCAACATAGTCTGGCGGTCTGCGGCTAATGTGGCCAAAACAACGGAGACGGCTTTCCTGCAACTTGTCCGCTACATCGCACACGCCAAGGCTACCGCGGATGTGCTCGTTACGAATACGATCTAGTCGCGTAACGCCACACTTCCACCGCAGCATCTTCATTTCCACGACGTGAAGTTGCTGAACATGTCTCGCGAGAGCTGGCCACGTCTCGCTGACTCTGACTGGCTCTCGGTGACTTCCCGCCATTTGGCCCAAGCTGCGTTTATTCGAGCTCTGACGTCGTGGTCGATCGTACCAGACTCGTGCAGTACGGACCCGAGGTATTTAAACTTTTCCGAAATATTGTTGACAAAAAAAAACTTTCTTATTAATTTTTTTTTTTTCAATATATTCAATCAATATTAAAGCCGGGTATTGAACTCAGAACCTCGGAATAGGTTGTGACCTAGCCACCAGACATACACTACTACTGAACCGTCCTGTGTACACAAGTATCGAGATGTCCGGTAAGAGGAGTAGTGATATCAAAGCACTTGTCGAGTCCACAAGTAGCACACTCGACTGGGACTCTAATATATTTTGCCAGCTGGATACTTTTAGCGCCCGGAAAACGAAACAGCGTGCCTAGTGTTAGTTTTTCTACTTATTCGAAAGTGTTGGCGTTAAATGGCCACATTATTTTAAGTGAAGATTTTAATTTCTTGTTCCTTATTTGTATGTACCGCCCGTGTGTTGTATATATAATATTTAAGCATGTCTTTTTAAATCTTTAAAGTGAATTGTATTCTTTTTTTGTGGGATATAAATTGTTAAGCCGTAAATGCGATTTGTATAAAATTCCGATTGTTGTCACTAGATGGCGCTGTTTTCATTTCGAACAAATCGCAGTTAACGTCAACGCTATCGAATAAGTAAAAAACTTACACTAGACACACTGAAGTGGTTCAAGTATAGTTTAAAGTTTAACTGGGTTAATGTCACCGCAAAGCTTTATTATCCTCAAGTTTTAACATTGTTTTCTACTTGATGTCGTGTTGGTATGAACAATATCGTAAACATTTTATCTTTACATTTATTATATTGTAATAAATAATAGATATTGGTAATATATATAAATAATACTAGGGCTTTGTTAAAGACTGGGTCTTATTAGGGACTGGTGGGTTACCATCCATTCAGAGCGTCACGGTAGCATGCGCAAGCGATCCCGTGGCGGTCCTCGTTAAGACGAAAAGAGCACCGCTGGTTCTTTGGAGGGTATTCCGATGTTCGGGGTATACTCCGCGCCTTGGACACTGGCGAGCAATTACCCTACCATTAATTATCATCCATCAACTACAGTACTGACGTGACGATAATCAACAAAATAAGTTGTAACAAAGGAGGACAACATTAAAATTACTTACAAATTATTTATTATTAACATAGTTTTGAAGTATAACATCGCTTGTATGAAATTATAGTACTTATTCTGCGGTATTAGAGTATAAAATTCATTGTTTAAAAATAACAAATAATTGGATTAGATAATAAGACTTGAAACAAACTCATAAAACTTGGTTTCACGTTAACAATTATATGAAATATGAGACTAATATACAATAATACGCAATATAAGTTAACTATACAGCCAATCGATTGACTTTATTGCTTCAGGCTGAATAAATTACAGGTTTAATTGAGTTCAGGAATCGCTACGCTTTTTGATTCCGTCGTCGAATTAACTGGTGTCGCTATTACGAGATTTGATTAAAAACATTTTAACAAAACAGTAAAAACCGATTAAAAACTTTTTATTACTCAAATGATTAGATTTTTGAAATGTAAATATTTTTTTAAACTTTTAAATTATTATTTTTATTAAAAGTTAAAGTTTTATTTTTCTTATTCATTTTCAATTTTATTTTTTTAATAAAAAGTAATAAATATATTCCTACCCTAATTAGTACCTTGCTCAAATGAGACAATGGCCGTTAAGATGGAATGTAAAGCAAATTGCTAATCTTTTATTTGATTTTGTATGGGTAAATCCAGTTCAAAGTTCAAGATTGCGCAATTGTAAGAAGTAGTTATTATTTCTTACATCACCAACGTCGATGGGCGGTGGCGGTGCCCGTCCACCTGCCTGTAACATAAAATAATAATAAAATATTGCATGTATACCACATTTTATTTTCAAGTGTTTCGTTGAACCATATTTTAGGCAAATAACGATACACCTAGATACCGTATTTCCTATTCTAGCATCTGAAACACTGAGTCATTGTAAATGTGTAACTCAACACACAAATACAGTTAAAAACGTGAATAAGCAAGTAGGAGCCCGTAAAACAAATAAGGAATCTCGTACTGACTATCCAATTCACATGCTTATCACGTCGTTTTAATCGGGACACTGATCCTAATTCCGCACGACTATCTTACTTAACACGCACCAGTTTTACTTCCGAACTAAAACCTATCGATTCACAGCTCCTATCGACCCACGCATAATGTTTCACACAGATCAAGATTACATGAAATTATTTTTGAAAACTTGAAAAAAAATCCATCATTTATTTAACTACTATATTTCCATATATACAGGTGACACTATCGAATTCAATTTTTTGTATAGGATTAAGTATTTTGAATAAAATATATATACACATTCATAGCATATGTCTTGAACGTTTAAATTGGCTTCTGTAAAATTTAGCTTTTTTTATCTTCATTATCTCTTTCTCTTTTATTGTCTTCCTCTGACTTCTATTCTAGTTCTTACATGAGTGTATATTTTGTCTCTTTTTCGTAAACCTTTCCTTCTTTTTTTTCAGTAACATCTTGCCTAAGTAGATAGTCGGACTAGGATACCTCAAATCATTTACAAAACATCAGCCATAATTTTGATATCACACATACAAAATTACAAATTAAGCACATGAAAATTCAGTGGTGCTTGCCCGGGTTTGAACCCACGATCATCGGTTAAGATTCACGTGTTGTTACCACTGGGCCATCTCGGCTTAATTTGTAATTATAATTCATCTCGTGCTTTACGGTGAAGGAAAACATCGTGAGGAAACCTGCATGTATCTAATTTCACTGAAATTCGGCCCCATGTGTATTCCACCAACCCGCATTGGAGCAGCGTGGTGGAATAAGCTCCAAACCTTCTCCTCAAAAAGAGGAGAGGAGGCCTTTAGCCCAGCAGTGGGACATTCACAGGCTGTTACGTTTTACGTTACATACAAAATAATATTCAAGAAATATGTGATTTGTAATAACTGCAATTTGTAGGAATTGTATATAGCCCGCTAGATAAGCGGCACCTATCGACCATCTGCCAAACTGGTTGCACAGTAAAGGTCTACCTTTTTTTATAGAATAGGTAGCGGACGAGCATATGGGTCACCTAATGGTTAGCCAACCAACGTCCATAGATATGGCATTGTAAGAAATGTTAACCATCGCTTACATCGCCAATGTGCCACCAACTTTGGGAACTAATATGTTATGTCCCTTGTGCCTGTAGTTACACTGGCTCACTTATCCTTCAAACCGGGACACAATAATACCAACTTTATTTTGCTTTTCCGGACTTAAACACATGACCTCAGTTAAAATATATTTGTAATCCATTCACATCATCTCACAAGATTATTAAAGCTACACTTTAAATATATATTGTCCCTTGTATATATTTTTAATGAATTATATTTTAATAAAATTTTATTTTAACAATTTAGATTAAAAATTATAATATACATTAAACACTAATTATAAAATAGCAACGGTAGTCTAAAAATATGATTGTTTTGGTTTTGGTAAATAACGAATAGCCATTTTAACTTTTAATTTGGTAACTAGCAGCTGAAAAGCAATTCGACTAATTACAAGAACAAACTGGCTTTTTGATGAAAACGTATCGATTTTATCGCGTATTTTGCTGATTGACAATTTATTATTGACGTCAATCGATAGTAGTATTACAGCAATAAGTTTATCACGTACGTAACGTACGTTGTTATAACTTTTCATAGACTCAACTGATTTTCATTTAATAATGGCAAAACCTTGGAATACTTTCATAATAATTCAGTTAATTGCCTTTTGTAATTTTTAGCCGTTTTGAAGGTCACCTCGGATAATCAAACCGGCAGACAGATAGCCAAAAATTTAACTTCTATTACTTCAATTCTATTTATTTGTATAGATAAACTCTTCAAACAACACCTACTGTCTCGGTCACAAAGAAATACATTAATTCTATGTCTAATTTTTTTACTCTCGTAATAATACAAAATTTATTTGCGTCACTGTCGAAAAGAAATAAAGTAGAAAATTCTGGTAAATTACTAAGCCTCATAAAGCGGCTTTAATAAAAACGGATCTTAGAAAATCTTTGAAGATAAAATATAAAGCCTATTTATGATGGACACATCAAATATTAACAGGCGCCTTACTTACTTATTACCTTTACATATTTTGTGATCATAGGACTAATATCATATACCTCAAATCAAAGAACCTTTTATAATCTGCGGTCGTCATGGGACGACCGGCAGCTATAACATCAAAATTAATGTTTAAAAAAATAATTTATAATTAAATATACCGATTATGTGTATAGTATACGTGTAAAAACTAGATCTCAACAAGCAATCCGCAATGCTTGCGTGTGTTTGTACCAAAGGCACGTGAGTCGGTCTTAGTCCCAGTGGCGCGCCAATAAATATTTACACCAAAAACAAGTTTTATATTAATCCATATACTAAAAAATCCATATACTAGAACTTATAACATATTTAGTATAATACCTACCTAGTATGTATCGGCACCAAAAGAGTGCATTTTATTATTATATAATTACGAAGATTTAACTAACACACATTAAAGTTGAATTTAAATAGAAATCAAACTTTGTTTAACGAAATTATCATGGATTTTGTTATATTTATGATATAAGTATAAGTTCTACTTTTAAAAAACAAATAAATAACCTTCAACTTACTACAATATTGTATTTGACGGGACAATTCAGGGGCATCCTCAAATTACATATATACGCGGTCCTCGTCACCATGCCTGTCCGGAAGCTGGACCTCCTCGATCCACCACTGGGGCGTCAGTCTCGTGAAGGTTAAAGGTTGAATATGATTAGGCCTTATAGTATTATAGGCCTTATAGTATTTTTCATATTAATCAAAGAAAATTAAAATGTCAGATTGAAATATTTAAATTAGATTCGTCTTTGCTTGAGACTTGAGTCTTTGAACTTATTACGAAGCTCTGAAGCAGATGATAATTCTACTCACCCGTCATTTGCATCTCAGTAACACTAACAATGACATTATAAGACTGTTATCTTGTTACAGATACGTCAAACACAGATCCTTTAGCGTTGTTTCATTTTATATTGCACTTATAAATAGCTTGATTATTTACATTTTTTAAACAAAAACCTAGGTACTACATTCTTGAAGATAACGGTCAGGTCTACACATTTTCAAGGAATTCTCAAGGAATACAGACTAGTGCAGGACAGGCAGGATGGAACGGCAAATCTGACAAGTTTCGAAAAAATCAAGTACCAACCAAAAAGCATTACGTACTTTAAGAGGGTAAACACGCCCACGTTCCAAAATGCGGGCATTAAGAATTTTTCGTCAAAAACCAATAACTCATTTATGGGCCCGAGGTTTGAACCCCTGACCTCAGCGTCTGCGGCCTTATGAGCTAGCCATTATATCAACGAGACAGTCGACTACATTCTTAATAATAATATAAAACAGAAGCAGCAATGTAAATCTAATACTTTGGAAAGAAAATTAAACGAGAAAAACCAAAATAACAAAAACCTTTCAATCTTTAATTTTTATTAAAATGGTGTCTGAAAAAGACAACCCTTAATATTAAGATTAGCGTCTTTAGAGCATTATCTTATTTCTTCTCTTTGTATATTACTGTAAAATTGCCCTCGGTTTTTTTATATTCTTATTATAAAAATGTATTCAATTTAACAAGCATTGTGCGTTCTTTTACCAAAGGTCTATAACCGATCGTTTTAAGTTATTTCGAAACATTATTATTATTATCGTGATATGAGACAAAATAAATCAAAAATATATATAAAAAAATGTAAATTAGTAATTACTTTATTTAAAAAATGTTTTAATACGAAACTAAATTCAAAATAGCTACTGTATAAATTACGACCGCGTGGAATGCTAGCCGCATTTCTCTGTTGAATTGTAATTCAAATTTTCCATGGTAAAAACGAACCAGCCCTACTATGTCACAACCATTAGAGGTATTTTTGTATTATGTATCTCTGTATTTGTGCATAGTATTGAGTACCTTCCAATAATTACGTATCAAAAAGTTGAATCTCATTTCACACTCCGAGTTCTGATCAAAGATCTACCGATCTATTGATCACGGGCGACCCGACATAATGAGCGCCTCAACTTGATACATTGATGCGATTCTGGGAGATAAATGACGTCATTGATTATTTATTAGACTTTGTGACGTACGCTGTACTGCAGCGCTTCCTCGTATAAATATATGGTACTTTGGGTTTGTAAAAAAATAATACTATGTTTAATTATAATGAAAATTTTACAACTCTTATATTGAAGCCGACTGCAATCAAGAGTGAAAGCAAATATTTTGACTTTGAATTACCGAGATATCATTGAACGAGATCTTGAATAGTCTATGTCATTCATTATGGCTTCGCGAAAAAAAAATCTAGTGCATATAAGTAGTAAAGTAAAATAATGTTGTATCATAAATAAAGATATTATATTAATCAAGAACTATTTGTAGGTTCACATCAAATATAAATATATTATTTGCCTCATAAAAAAATGTAGAACCAGGCACCGCATTCAAGCCTTTTTATTTCTTGCGCAATGTGTCATAACCAATATGAGTACGTACATCCTGCACCTAACCGCACTCGTCACCCGCTCAATGTTAGCTAGCTTAAAGAGCTATTTATCACTTTTAGGGTAAGCATATATAATATATTATGTGTTATTATAATAATAAATTTGAGCTTTTATTCATAATACCCCCTGTAAATCCAATGATATGTTATTTGTAGCAATTAATATTCTTACGACCTCGCACGGAAAAACGAGAGTTTCACCCAAGATTCTTTTTTTTTAATACAGTTAGTATTATATTTTAAGCATGTTCAATTCAAGTATCAACCGCCTGTACTGTATTACCTCCATTAGCATAACCCACAACTTTTTTAAAAGGCACAAGGGACATACATCTTAGTTCCCAGGGTTGGTAACACAATGGCGACGTGAGGGATGATTATTATATCTAGACAATGGTACATCAGGTGGCCCACTTTCCAGACAGCACTACCTACTATAATAAAAAAATCTGAAATACATACATATAAATTACAGAGATTTCTCTTGCACACACACACACACACGCACACGCACACGCACACGCACACGCACACGCACACGCACACGCACACGCACACACGCACACACGCACACACGCACACAAACGCACACACGCACACACGCACACACGCACACACGCACAAACGCACGCACGCACACACGCACACACGCACACACGCACACACGCACACACACACACACGATCGATCGATCGAGAATTTTGCGCCTAACGTCATACAGTTCACGGTAATATGAATCGGACTTGGGTTGCTCAGCATGATTACCTACTACAATTAACGGAGTTAAGTTTTTACTACTAATCTTATATTTATTAGAAATGAGCGGAGTTGTAATTTGAATAAATAAATAAATAAATAGATAGCATTTATTACAAACAAATGAGTGCTGAAATAATACTTAAAATATAAAAGATATCATTTTTATAAAAATAAAACTCAATAAATAAACATTAGTATGATAACAAAAAAATTAAAGGATGAAAGTTATAATTAACTATATAACAAGCTTTAAAGACCTATAAAGTATGTGTACGATCTTCTTGAAGGTTCCCAAGTCATATGTGTTCGAAAAAACCGCTGGCGAAAGCGGTTTCTATAATGTGGTCGAAAATTCTCAAGGAGAACGTGTGAAGCTTTTTCCACCACGCTGAACCCATACGAGTTAAATATGTACATATATGTAGAATTTGATCCAATAAATGCAACCTGCATTTCAAGGTTTTAACTTTGATCGCCGATCACAATATGAATTATAAAAACAAATTAATGTCATGAAAAATCTGTGGTGCTTGAGCGGTTTTAAAGCAATCTTCGATTAATATTTGACGTGTCAGGGTCAGTGTGGATATATTAGTCTTCATTACGTAATAAATTTGCCTTATCGTTAACAGTAAGAAAATATAAACTCAATGTAAGCAAACAATACAGAATCGTAAATTGCCTAAGACAGCTTAAGCCGGTATCAGAAAAGGTACCGTGAAAACAAACTCGAAATTCACACGTCTTATAAGATATCTAGTGTCTACATAAATTTTTCGAAAATATTTCCTGGTCCTTTATCCTAAAATATTTTTTTGGTGTAAACGTGATTGCGTCTTTATTCGCCAATCTATAAAAAAGGAAAAATGTTTCGTCGTAGCAGTTATTTACTGCTTTGACGATGTGAAACAAGCTTCTCAATACTTATAGTTAATCTAGAAAACATTAAAGAAAAAAATCGTAAAAATATTTCATTAGTTGAGCTGTAATATACAACCGAATTGATAAATTGAATAGCTAATATGTAAAAAAAAACATATCTGTTGTTAGCCGCCGTAGTCTCACCAAACCGTGCTGAAGACGCTAAACTTAGTGGTTTTCGTTGGTAAAAATCTCACATAGCCCAGTTCCCACCCCAGAAGCCTGGGTAAACCTTTCTAAAGGTTTCCAAAGCACGAAAAAAAAAACGCTAGCTTACAATGCTCTAAGAATCCTGCGGGCCTTTGTAAAGAAGCATCCACCACCTTGAATGTTGGCAGTTCTTACACTTCCATGCTTCAAAAAGAACGTTAAGCCTGAACTCTATCCAGCCGGGTCAGATTTTTCATCATCATCATCATCAGCCCTTCGTCATTGCTTGACATAGACCTCACTAATGGCACGCCAGTGAGCTCTATCTCCAGCTCTCAATATCCATCAGCTACTAGCCATTTTGCGCTCCGCCTACTTCCTACTGAAGGGCGTCCTACGATACGTTTGCCAAGGCGCAGTTCCCACTTCAGAATACGTCTATTCCAACGGTTGTCGGTTCTGCGACAAATGTGACCAGCGCACTGCCACTAGAGCTTACTAATCCTTTGATCTATGTCGATAAATTCGGTTCTATGTTGAATTGGATTTATTAGCAAATCGCATCATGAGAAAAGAATAAATAGCATACGTACGCATAACATAAGTACGCTAATTATTTGCAATATCACTATACATACATAAGTACGCTACACATAGCATAAGTACGCTAATTATTTGCAATATCACTTGTGCGCTGACATTATCATAAACTATACTATCTAGTAGTTACTGTTCCTAATATATTCTAAGTAGTAATTTTCTTATCCAACTGTCTTCTAGGTTTATGCCTAGATTTGGATATAATAATTTCCCAAGGGTGAGAACGCTGTGACTTAAATATGACGAGACAGCCTTTACACGGTTGTGTTATAAAGATTTCTATATAACTTAAAGAGAATAACAAACTTAACAAATTGGTCACCATCAACCAAAGACATTAGCCCTATAATAAATATTAACCTACGTTGTATACGTACCCAGCTATCATCCAGTGCTGATTAATACACCTTTCTTCTTATTATATAAGTTATTTGTAACAAGTTTTAATATCTTCGAAACTTTATATATAAGGAATATATTTTAGAACTAAAAGCATATTAAGTTATAGTGCAAAAGTTTTATATCGATGGGATTATAAGTTTTAATGCGATTCCGAAAAAAAACCAAATGTAAGGATTCGGTTTTTTATTAAAAATACTATTTTCAACAAGCGGCTTCGCCCGCACTTGAGGGAGGCGGGACAGATATACCCTTATCTGTATCCCTTATATAAGGTATACACTTTTCTGTATCCCTTAGAATATGTATGCAATATTTCATGATGATTGGTTCAGTACTTAAAACGTGGAAGCGAAACAAACAAACAAATAAATCCACATTCGCATGTATAATATTCGTTAGGACGGTCTATTGTTAAATATAATTGTGTTAATTACACAACTTCATACCATCATAATATCTGCTCATTGAAATGCTATATCTTTTTAATAAAACGTAATATTGCTTTTAATGTGTTAAGCGCAACTGAACCTTGTTGTAAAACGATAAAATCCAAAATATAATGGCAATAATATACCTTAAAGTAGTTCGGCACTTTTGCATGTTTATGGTATCCTGGTAACTCGTGTTTTGGTTTAAACGTGACTTTGAAACCCTGGTACTTTTTGTTCGAATTTTTGTTGTTGTTTTCTTAGTTGTTTTATAGAAAAAACTGTTTTGCAATCGTCGTTTTATACACCAGGTAAATTTGATCTAAGGAATTATTTAGGTTGTGATTTTGACAGTTTTTGTATCTATAGGAAATTTTGGAAACTTTGGAAGAAATTTTGGAAACTTTGGAAGAAATTTTGGTTTTTTTTTTAAAAACTTTTAAGTGGTGATTAAAAATCGACCATAAGTAAAAGAAAAAAACTTTATTATTAATATATTAATAAATTTAGTTAATTCCATATATATTTGGAATAATATGTCCATTTAAAAATATATCTTCGAATACTTATGTAATTAATGTTACCGTTTCATTTAATAAATGCTGTTATAATAATAGTAATTTTAAGTGCTGACACAATTTTTTATCGATCCGAAAAACCACGAATTTCATCATACAATTAGATAGAAATATCTTCAAAATATGCCAGAAATGGAAACAATTCTAACCTTAATCGAATATTCCTCTGGACTTTGCAATAGACTGATTTAAATCACTGAATTTCAATCGAACATTGATGGAAAATTATATAAATTCTTAACGATATTAAATAATTTTAAACCAAACTAGTAAACCAATAAAGTCTATTTTATTATTTTCACTACTCGAAAAACCGTAGTGAGTGCATATCTCTCATAAGCTTATGAGAGCCTGGTATCGAATGTTTTGATTTAAGCGGTACTTCGTAAAATTTGTATTGCCGGAATTTATAATCCGACCAAATTAGGAAGGGAGACTTCATAAATCGAGTATTTCCACCAAAACAATATTTTTGTGCATCGTTATATTTATGTACAAAGCTTCTCACAGGCCAAATTATAATTAGTTTTGTAAATAATGGGTTGGTCTTAGGAGCGAAATTATGTTTCTAATTACTGAGAACCCCTGCGGAGGCAAATAACAATTGCAATTAGTGTAACAAATAACAACTTAAGGATTAGAAAAATGCAAAAAACAGATCTTTAAAATTACGTTTCGATTCATTCTATAAGCTATTATTAACTTCTCTTGTAACTCTGTGTCTCATGTCTTACAACTGAATTTACATAAACAATTCTCACTCAGCGGATTAAGGATTATTTTTCACCCCTTTTGGTGCTGGTGACAATGTAATAAATTTTACATAATATCGAAATTGGTTTAAAAGTACTTTTGTTTTTAAAATTTAAGTCTCCAATATAATATAATAATAATAATGAAAGGTGCTCATACAAAATTGTGTAATCCATAGCTGCGTTATGTCGTTAAACAAACGCAATCGTTTCATCATTTGCATGCAGAAACTAATATGGTTCACGTACGTTAACGAAGTAAAATTAGATTAACCTATTATGTCTGGATTCATTTGCGCTAAATTTACTGGAAAATTATTAATAATGATGTCAACGTATTCAATTTTTAAATTACTGTAGCATTATAACTATTTTAGATTCATCTTCTTTAAGACCGTATTGCATATATGCTATAAAGTGTACTAATAAACAACAGATGGACTGATATTACGGTTTCTTTGACTAAATAGTCATAACCGATCGATTGTGATGTGATCCACTAATCATTCCAAAGTATTCAATTAGTATTATATGAATTTAAAATTTATATATTTAATATTATGTAATACATGCGAGAACAAAAACAAGTCCTTTTGCAAAATTAACGTGGGTACTGAAATTTTAAAATTAAAATTCTTTAAAATTAAAATATTAAAATTTCTTTAAAATTAAATTTCTTCTTCTTCTTCTTCGAGTGCCACTCCGACTAGCGAAGGTTGGCAGTTAGCTTTGAATACTCCTTCTTGTTCTGAGCGAGGCGAAAGAGTTTAACGCTATTTATTTTATTTGAATTTTTTGTGAAGTCGTTCGTGTATATAATGAGAACGGAAGTAAAAGCTTGTGACTTGAGACATTTTTCCGTTTATTTTGGGAAAGAAGCCTTGTAAGTAGAATTGGTGTTGGTTTTATTAAAATTCATTAATTTATATGAATAATTTGTTTTCGTCGTAGAGATAAATTTACATTACAGTTTTATTTAAAATAAATTAGTGATATTCAATGTTGAATTATCTATCTGCTTACTAGTTTAAATATTGTATTGTTTATCTGTTGCATCTATATAGCAAAACCGATTTCGAAATAATTACCGCCCTGGTATATAATATACGGAAATTTTTCATCGCGTGCTGCCACTTCATTATGCATTATTTACAATGCTGTTTTTTTTTGTTACTAACGTAGACAGATTGCCTAGAACATTTAGCTTAGTAAAAAGCCGGAACAAACTTTCTTTGCAATAAGTTTTCAGAAATTTAGACTTTATGTTACACTAATTACTTATCAGTTATCATTAACAACGTTACCGTACAATTAATAGGCACTCCGTTAAGTTAATAAATGACTATCGAAAAATCTTTTAAGTTATGAGGAAAATAAATAAATAAATTTGACTATTACGCTTAGCATATCTCAAATGAACTTTTAGTTACATAACTTGTAGTTGTAATAAAAAGAAAATACAATAATAAAATTAATAATGTATTTCTATGAAATAAAGTGTGGTAACGTGGTTGGTGATGTTTTTATAAATAAATTAATAAAATCCACTGAAATGAACAATCTCATTTAATCCAATCAAGCTTAAATGTATCTCTGGCTGGACAAACAGCACTAAAGATGGTTTTAAAAAAAGCTATAAAAAATAAAACATTTAATATAAATCGCTGTCCATAAATTCTATGGGTACTTAATGCAAGCCGCTTTCATCCATAATATCTTCGTTAATCTTCATTTGAATTTTTCTCAAACAGATTTATTCCAGGATAAATATTTTAAAAGTGAATTAATTTTAGAACGTAACGCACGAAATATTAAACAAATGGCACATAATATGGTGTTAGAATTTAAAGAAGATTGGTTGTTCACCTAAACGAGTCCAAAGCCTAATAAAAAGTGATTAGTTTTTTTATGATCTCAAAAACTATTAATAAACTTTATTTTTATTATTCATAAGAATGTACTGAAAATTTGTAAAGGAGTTCTTTAATCAAATAAACTTATCGAAATAAATTATATTAGTCGCTAGTTTACTTAAATATTTTCCGTAAATAATAATTGCATATCGTCATTTATTATTATTTTTATTGTAGGTTCATTTCATTGTTATATTTTTAAAAATAAGGGTCAAATGTATCTTTTCTAAGTACTAACATGAGAGACAAAAGAACAATGTACTAGACCTTGGTTTCGCATATTGAGAGCTCTTTGGTTAAGGGTCGAGTGTATTGCTTTGAAAAATTTAGATTTTAGTTTTCAATCAATTGTGACTGCTTCTATTATTCTGTTCCGTTTAACAATTTGCTCAGTGTATTTTTTCACTCTTTTTTTTATAGTATAGGTTGGCGCACGAGCTCTTTTTTTTATAGTATAATTTGGCCCATAGCCACCTGATGGTAAGTGGTCACCAACGCCCATAGACATTGGCATTGTAAGAAATGTCAACCATCGCTTACATCGCCAATGCCCCACCAACCTTGGGAAGGCAAGCTTGGTGTGCTTTTATTCAATGACACGCTGGCCACTTGTGGAAAGTGTGTGACAATCCATTCGATAGTTCAAACAGACAGACAGACTTAGCTGGAGTGCCTTTTTTGTAATATGTAGTATTTTTTTTTTTTTATATTATAATACTAATTATTTTTTATATATTTATTTATATTTATTATATTATATTTTAATATATTTTTTATTATAATATTTTGAATCTAATGACAATTAAACTAAATAACTGTTGCAGTTATTATTTACAGGTTTGTTATATACACATATGTATGCTATTGTTATTTCTTCTGCAGACACTTCGGATACCTACAAATCACTCATACAAAGTTATTTTGTATGTGTTATAATTTTGACAGCGTTTGCTTGAAAATCTTCTGGAATAATAATTTTACTAACAAATGAAACATGGGCCGAGATGGCCCAGTGGTAAGAACGCGTGAATCTTAACCGATGATCGTGGGTTCAAACCCGGACAAGCACCACTGAATTTTCATGTGCTTAATTTGTGATTATAATTCATCTCGTGCTTTACGGTGAAGGAAAACATCGTGAGGAAACCTGCATGTGTCTAATTTTACGGAAATTCTGCCACATGTGTATTCCACCAACCCGCATTGGAGCAGCGTGGCGGAATAAGCTCCAAACCTTCTCCTCAAAAAGAGGAGGCCTTTAGTCCAGCAGTAGGACATTCACAGGCTGTTACGGAAACATGTTAAGGTACTCATACCTTAAAAGCCAGCAACGCACCTCTCGCCCTCGACTGTTGCAGATGTCTATGGGCGGTGGTAGTCGTTTTCCATCAGATGAACCTCTTGCTCGTTTGCCCCCTCTTACATAAAAAATTCCGGAAAAGCTAACAAGCAAACCTCATTTTATAATATTATTATGACGATAAATTCCCGCCCCGGATTTATGTTTAAGCCACGGACCTTGGGGCTGAATGTAGCCCCATTCAGCCAAAAATGATATGTATTTTCTCTTATCGCTTTTGGAGTGGGAGGGCCTCAAATTTCAAAATATCTAGTGGCCTTGGATCACTGAGTCCGGGCCTGGATAGCTCTGGAACATCTACTAGAAAATTTACCAGCAAATTTATCAAAACCTCACCAAAAAGATTTCTTAGAAGGGTATTAAAAAAATTACAGCTTATAAAGGCAAATTTTATATGACGTTATTCTATTAAAGAATTATCTTCCGCTTATTCACGCATGCAAATTAACTCCGCATTTACAAGCATTACAATTTTATCAACATTAAACAGACATAATTTTACTTAGAACGACGTACAGTAAGCAAATGTTTCGTGTTATTTTTTTTTCTCATTTGAATTTAGCTTTTTTTTCCTGAACGATAAGATATTAAATTCCTTACTTGGTGTTTATAACGTTGGCAAAACTCTTGCTACCGATAATCGCTCCAGTTTTGAAACACGTTTTCATAAAGTAGTATTATAAAAATGATTACATTTTATGAAGCCTTACCATCTTTAGAAGTATTATTTAATATTTCTTTTTTATAATATTAAAATAAAATGTTCGTTGTTTTTCGTTGCCTTGCTTGACTGGTATTTCGATATAGCGACTAGCTTGACGCTCTTTTGTGGTGCCGTCTTGGCTCTCTCCACCGCTGCTCACATATAAAAGAGTACACTCCTTTATATGTGCTTGGCACGTATACCTATTATATACTATATCTAAAAATATTATTATAATAAAACCATGTACTTATATATTTTATTTTCAATAAATTTTGATTTTTTACAATTGCCGGGCATTCTGTCACGACTACATTTAGCAACTATTAATCTCTCCATTTAAATATACAGCTGGTATTAGTGGAGTGGAGATAACAATAGCACATGGGGTCAAAAAACTCTACACTAACAAATTCGAGGCTTAAAACAAGTAGAATATACATTTTTTATTACAGTGACCGTCCTTGCCAAAAGTTAACACGTGTTTGGCTTACTGATATTGTTATTACTATAAATATTAAAAGAAGGCACTAATATTGTAGACAGTACCTAACGTTAAATTCTTAAGTATATGGAATATATGTAATATATGAATGTATATTAAACGTCGGGTGGTAAAATTTTTAGGTAATTCAGCAACTCAGAAAGTGGGATAAGTTTCATTTCTTTATCTACAACTGTAGCAGTAAGACCAAAATCAATGGAGACTTGCCAATTTTTATTGATCATAAAACGATTAAGACGAATCAAATAAATAAATAAACTTGTAATAAATTGAACTGGCAATTGGCTTAAGTAGTATGGGCTACATTTATCCATAGGCACTGTAAGAAATATTTCATTGCAGTTTATCAACTAAAATTGGCTCGTGCGTGAACGTTGTTTAACTACCGGAATCAATTTTATTTTGTACGTCGAATATTTGATCAAAGCGAAAATAAAATAAAAATGAAGTTCAAATTAGAGAAAAACCTTTTCCTCTATAAAAATACAGAGATAAATCAAGCAAAAGAGACGCTAATTATATTAGCATAAAGTCGTAAAATAAATTTAATCATAAAACAAACAAAATTATTACTAAGGCAATATTGACGGCACTGACTTCTTTCTTGACTGTATTTATTTATTAATGGTCAAACGAATCCTCTCAATAGATTTTGGAGCCAAGCCAAAACAAGCGGAGTTTAAATAAAAAGACGGAAAGAAAATGGGGTAGTTGTAAAAATAAAATACCAAAACGGAAATTAATCATGATTAATGACACATTTAATTGTATAAGTTTTTCTAAAAAAAGCTAAATAATAAAATAGCTCTAACAGTGTTTTTGTGTTAGTTTAGTTAAACAAGAAAATTACTCTAAGGCATGACTTCGAAATCGTTTTAATTAAATATATATACACATATGCAAATTTCATAAGAATCACATGATGAAATATTCAAATAGAAACATGCAATTAAAATTTGTTGGATTCATATAATTAAAGTCTCATATGAATAGCGAAATATAAGCCAATGCAATCCTGAAACTTGTTTATGATGCTGACTAATAATAAAAACATAAGGCACATTAAAAATGATAAGAAGCCACACCAAAGGCACGTACAGGACCTTAAAATATATGCATACATACTATATATGAGGATAAACACTGAATTTCAGAGTTTCACAACGAGGATTTTATTTATAAGTCTTTTGAAAGGCAACAATAAAATTATGAGCGTTATTTAACTACGTTCAACAATAGACCGTTCGAAGTTTCCAACCTTTAATTAAATTAAACAGAACACCTGACGGAATTCGTGACATAGGGTAAACAATTAATTAGGAAGCCATTTGTTATTCAAATCATCTTTGAAGTAATTAAATTTTCAAACAAACTACGTTCAAAGTACGAAGATAAGCGATTTATAATGAAACAGATGCTCAGCACCTTACTATGTTCGTATTGACGTTATATAAGAAAATAATTGGAATAAACAAGGCAAGTACAAACAAAAATAAGTTACAACATGTCATGGTTTTACTGTTGGCTAGTGTGAAGATTATATATTTACTGGTATACATATATTTACTGGTGGTAGGGTTTCGTGCAAGCTCGTCTGGGTAGGTACCACCTACTCATCAGCTATTCTACCGCAAAATAGCAGTACTTGGTATTGTTGTGTTCCGGTTTAAAGGGTGAGTTAGCCAGTGTAATTAAAGGCGCAAGGTTGGTGGACTTGCGGTCCGCATTATTGGCGTCGTAAAGGTCACAAACACCCTCGAGCCTTTACAATTGCGTTGAGAGATAGCAGCGCTGAGCGCTTTCTATTAACTGTATCACGGCGAGTGCTCTGAGGAATTATTTTCTCTAATTCCTGCTTCCCGCTTCCTTCATAAGTCTACGCGTGCTAGCTCTCGATGTCACCGCCTAACTGTGACATCAATTCTATCGCGCACAAAGAAATTTGACAACTCCTTTATTTGTCGCACTTCCAAAAAATGGCATTCCTTGCCAGCTCACGTGTTCCCCTCCTCTTACAACCCGGGTTCCCTCAAACGAGGCGTGAAGAGGCATCTTGCGGGCCGGCAAGGCGAAGGCGGCTAGTGCAGAAACTTCTTTCCGACTGTACTGGCCGTCATCGCGTTTGGACTCTACTACCACTTACCATCAGGTGGAGTAGAGTCATTTGCCCTCCCGGCAAATATAAAAAAAAAAAGAAAAAAAGATGGTGGCCCATATGCTCGTACGATTACTTTTACCATAAAAATAGATCGATACTTTTAATTCTACTTAAAATTTCGAATCCAAATGAATTTTATATAATAATGAAATTTCTTTTTCTTAGTTTTCTTTCGTTCGATTTTTTTAAATAATTTTCAAATACAAATTAAATTGTGGTATTGACACAGAACATATTAATATATACACAAAATCGTGGGGCTTCTTACAGAGAATGAGAGAGCCATCCCATTACGTCCATAGGTATCATAAAAACTGTCACCACTATCACACTTATTACCTGAGTCCATGTCGTGGTGCAACACCGATCCACCAATAAAAGCATCACCGAGAAGGATTTGCATCAAGTCGGTGGTTAGCCACAATTTTCTAAGGAAACCTTTTTCTTTAAGAATTTACCTCAGGAAGAAGGACAAGCAAATATACGTTATATGTTATAGAGATAAGTATAATTGGTTTTACATACTTATAATACTAGTTCTTTTAAATGATAAACGTTGAACTAGTCATCGTTAAGCTCATCGTTATTGGGTTGTGATCGACCGCTATATATATAATAATAGTTCTGGGCAATTAATCTTTCTCAATGAATATTTCATGTACAGTCATGGCTCTGTTGTTATGACGATATTTATGGTTATTCTACATAGAAGCTTATTTAGGATAAACCACGTTGTACAGACTTTGTGAACAGAAAAATAATTTACTGATTATTGTACTAAATACATAAACGTAAATATAAACTTAATAAAATAATTTAAGTAACAAAATAAAATCACACAATATTTAATACCTTCCATAATATTTTGAAATAATTATTTAAGAGCTCAGGTGGCATGGTTTACATGTGCATACGTGGATCTATTCGTGAACGATTGTATCTTACATCCATACAAGTACCAATTTTTCATATGTCTTATATTTGAGCATACTATAATTCATATCATATTTGGAAAAGAAAACATCTGTTTTATAGTTTAGGTAGGCGGAAGACCGTATGGACCACCTGATGGTAAGTAGTCACCAACGCCCATGAACATTGGCATTGTAAGAAATGTTAACCATCGCTTACATCGCCAATGCGCCACCAACCTTGGAAACTAATATGCTGTGTCCCTTGTGCCTGTAATTGAACTGAATCACTCAACCTTCAAATCGGAACACAACAACACCAATTACTGCTGTTTTGCGGTAGAATATCTGAAGCCCTACCCACCAGTATAAGATTTATTATATCACATAAAAGATTTATTAAACTTAAGAAAACCTGCATCTATCGAATGATATTCTGTCACATTTATGTATCAACCAACCTTTAGTGCTTCAAATTCCAAAAAGATGAGAGAAAAAATAAAAAAATGCTATTGAAATATTACACTGTAAAATAATATAATCAATTAATTTAATCAAATTATGAATGTTACTATCTCAAAAATAGGTGATTCAAAAGTAAAGTAAGTAGGTCTTTATCTTCTCATGCCTGGTTTCTAAGATACTTTTATAGACTGTTTTTCTATTCGTGAGCGTTATCTGTTCGAAAACTTTTGATAGTGCGTTTCAACTTTACCGACATAGTCCTAGATATTCTTCGCTTAAACTTAGGTTAACTTAACCGACAAATGAATTTATTTGATGTTTTATTTAGTCACCAATATCAACTGTTATTTACGAGTATATCAATTTTCGGAAAAGAATAAAGGTTAAAATTATTAAATTTTTGCTTCGTTTCCCAGATTCTAGTTCAGTCGACAAAGGAATGGATAAGGAACAATCGACAAAAAAGGTGATGAATATAAAAATCAAAGCTCTCAAGCAAATTTAAATTCCAAGCACAAAAATAGCAACAAAGACTTTGACGTTTTACTTTCTATATTAATATAATATTTTTGGCGACTTACTTACTTTCTGAAATAATATATTATTGATAAAACTTATAGTAAAATTTTGACGAGTGCCATCCTACTATCTATATATGCTCATCTATTGGCATATTAAAGAACTGACTATTGGTTTCATAATTGTTGAATGACCCATTGTTTATTCATTTATATTATGAACAATTTATTTAATCAATAGTTAATGATATTTTAACTAAGAACATCTGAAACCGGGCATCATTAAAGTATACATACTTATATTTGTAAAATGTATACATAAACTACTATCACGTAATTGATTTGAAGCATATTTGCCCAAACCGCCTCGAATTCTGCTGGGAAATCATCCCTTAATATCTCATTAGCCATGTCTACGAAGTTACAAGTAGCTACGTTTTGGCGGCCTACGATGCTACGATAATAGTATAAAATTATATACCAAAATTATTTATATAATGTTAGGTGCAATCGAATGAGAATGAATGGACGAGACTTAATAAGAATACCTATTATAGAATAAATTTATTATTTATTACACAAATTGAACCCAGCCGTTTTATATATCTTAATATCACAATTTCAGAATATATTAAGAAAGGATGCAAGGATATAGTGTAGCAAAATCAAATTCATAATTAAAGCGTCTGCGTAGAATAACGTAGTGATAATGCTTACGTAACTTTGCTGCTGTGAGACAAATTCGATATTTGTGAATTTGGTAATATATATACATTGATTAAATTTATATGAGATGTGTTTTTTTAATATTGGTTGTAACAATATGGCTTTTCAAAAATAGCTCGATACTTTTATATTTTATATATTTTCATTTATTTCGTAACACAAAATGCTACGGAAATCAAATATATACGCTGTAAAAAGTCAATAAAAAATCTAAATATGAAAACTTAATATTATTTCAAAAATGGGTTTATATATAAAATCCAACTACAGATAGTTTTCATTTCACCGTCTTATTATTCAAAAACCATTTCAGTCTATTGGGAAATCGTCGAACAAGTCATTAGGTAGCGAATTACAATGCGCTACGAAGTGCTACTATCGCTACGAGATTATCTGCTACGAACTACAATAGGCAGACGACATAGCCCGTTTCGCGTTACTTTTAAATGAAACGTAACTTTCGTATTTGTTCGTAAAAATATTTCGCAGAAACTGAATGTAAAATTAAAGATACTTTTTGTTAAAATCAATTGTTATAATATTTGTTATTTCGAAAGATTTTTTAATCACATGCATGCATGTTTGAAAACGAGATTTGGATTAAAAATTATTATATTTTGTTGTTGTTTTCACTAAGATTTTCTTTTATTTAAGTTTTTCTTCTAATTTAAGTTTATATAATTTATGCTATGTAACGAACTTATTCTAGTTATGGAAGAGCGAGACCTTCCGATACAGATATTTTATAATGTAAGAGAAATGAAAATACACTTATTATTATTATTTCATCTTTAATTATTGAATTGGTTGATTATTATTGAAATATTTGCCATACTCTCCCATAGTTTCCGTGGTGTAGCGGTTATCACATCTGCCTAACACGCAGATAGTCCCCGGTTCGATCCCGGGCGGAAACATAGCTTTTTATAATTAAAATCTGTCAGCGTACGCTACTGTTTTTTTATTGATGTCTGGATAAGTTACATGGGCAGTTACCCCGGACTGGATGCAGAATCGGATTTGTCGCACCTTACGGAGACTATTCGAAATATAGGGCTTAACTACAATTAATAGTCAAGATCATAGACCTGGAAAGGTGTAGCTTACATTAACAGTAACAATCCGGTCAAAAAAGACTAAAAATTAGTGATAAGCTTGCAATAATTCTAATCGAGGTGAAAATTTTTTAAACACTGTGACTGTGTGTTTGACATTAATAACGGAAACTATTTTATTTAATAAAATTTATTTATAATATATAAATATATATTTATTTTAGCTTTGTGCACTTCTCCATATACATTTTAATTTGCCAAATCTTATAACCCTCTGAGCTTGTGTGTTTAAAAAAGGGTACCAAGTTTTCTCTTCGCTTATTATTAATATATATTATGTAGTAGTCATATAACGATATTTAAAATAGTGAACGTTATTTTAAATTTTTTAATTGTTACTTAAATATTACCTGAAACCCCCTATAGTTTCCGTGGTGTAGCGGTTATCACATCTGCCTAACACGCAGAAGGTCCCCGGTTCGATCCCGGGCGGAAACATAACTTTTGTCTATCAAATAATGTTAGCTTCCGTGTGTTCATATTTTTTGTTCGAAAAAATCAATATTTGAAAATTCAGCATCGTAGTTTCCGTGGTTTAGTCGTTATCAACTCTGTCAGGACCTGTCATGAATAATATTAGTTATATTATTTAAAAGCGAATTTTTATAATCTAGTAAGCGCTGTATAGCGCTAAAGCCATATTCATAGTAAGGTCAGCGACAGCACTTAGTCGACAAAAAGACCGGAGGTTCGCTTACTAGCCTATCTTCGTTCATTATGACTTGATATATACGAAAGATTATTTTATAAATAAGACAACTAATTTTTATTATGTTGAAAGGTTGCTGGAAGATTATGCTATTTTAGCAATAAGACCTCTTTTGTTTCACATTTTCCGATTTCGTTTTGTTTAACCCCCCTTTTTTAATCAAGTAGATAGGCGGACGTGCGAATTGCCACCTAATGGTAAACGGGCACCAGTGCATACAAACATTAGCACTGGTAGAAATAATAACCATTACTTACATCGCCAATGCGCAACCAATCTTTGACACGAAGACGTTATGTCCCTCGTTGTAATTACACTGGCTCACTCACCATACAAATATGGTGTTGTTGTATAGCCGTAAAATATATGACGAGTGGTACATATCCAGAACGGCTTGCCAAAAAACGACCACCAGGTAAAGTATACAATTAAGTACGGTAGTCATTGAATTGGTTTCTAAGTAAGCATATAAAAAAAATAATAGCTCATACTTGTACAAAATGAAATATTAATAATCTGAGCTGAGCCCGATAAACAAAAACGAGAAAGCGTGCATGTACCGAAGGTTATATAAATAAATGTTTCTATTATAATCTCCATAAACTATTAACTAATTACCAAATCAAAATTTCACGTTAACTGTTACCAATATCATTTGTGAAATTTTGCGCATTAATTACGTATAAAGCACCGCATTACATAAACTATGTTCACGGATAAATATATCTTGGAATAAGTTTCCAGACCAACGAATATATAATTACCTACCATACAATGTACTATGATATAGATTTAGAAATCAGGTTGGAAATAGTTTTTTTTAAAGATAAATCAAAAGAACTATACAACAATTAAGTAACCGTATATCGACACGTACAATTTGCACAAAAATAGAACAAAGGAATCAAAACTGAGCAACTGAAATATAATATTATTTATGAGATATCCTCCATAACTGAGAGTCCAAGCAGAAGTGAGTACCAGCCTGGCCGGCAGATGAGCGGCCACACCAGGACGACAATCGCGTGATTAAATAGAGCCACTAGGCCACGCCCCTTTGGAAAATATTCCTAACACGATTATTATTACTGGTTTTACTTTGACTGGAGGGCTTTATGCAAGCCTGCCTGGGTAGATAACCCACTCATCAGATATACTACTGCAAAACAGCAGTACTTGGTGTTGTTGTGTTCCGGTTGAAGGGTGAGTGAGCCAGTGTAATTACAGGCACAAGGGACATAACATCTTACTTCCCAATGTTGATGACGCATTGATGATGCTTAACATTTCTGACAGTGCCAATGTCTATGGGTTTCGGTGACCACTTACCATCAGGTGGCCCTTTTGCTCGTCAACAAAACATACGTATACAACAAAAGTCATGATGCATTAGGTTGAAATTGTCCGAGTATAGCACTCCATCCTATGATGGTTGTTTGAAGATATGAACCTCATGAGGTTGAATTATTTAACCGTTTAACTGTAATATTCTGTAATTGCATTTGCTTTGAAGTATAAATGAGCCGAGGTAATTACAGCCACAATAGAATTAATTATTCATTAATTACCATCATTTTCTCTTTGTTTTGAGTTAAGGATTCGTTTTATTCGCGTTATTCGGCAAATAAGACGTAATACAGAATAATAATATATTTATTAGCTCTGAGTTTAGCTGTGCAAAACATTTGTTATAATTAATATTTTAAGCAGTTTAAAAAAGAATTATTGGCTAAATTTTATATTTTTGATAAATTAAATTATATTTAATTTTATGCTTACATTGAACACATGATAAATAAATTTGCTGTCGAATTGGAGGGCGTTAGTAGTTACAACAAAGTTTAATACTATTGTAGTTACTATTTATGATATGTATTAATTGTTCAAATAATAAATAAATAACTTATTTTTTATTTATTATCGGTGTATATTTTGCTATAAGGCATGCAAATATATTTTTTCACCGTAAGCTTCACACATTAACATAACAACTACATTTATGATTTATCTATAGAAAATCTATAAAATAATAATTTAATAGAATATGCTTTATTGTGCACACACACAAAAGAGTTACAGAATCAAATAATTATAAACACCAAAAAAGCAATTATTCGTAAGTACAAAAGGCGGTCTTATCGCTAAGAGAGCGATCTATTCCAGACAACCTTTGGGTAATGGACTTGATAATAATTATTAAAGCCGAACAATAATAATCACTTGAGAATGAAGTTAATTGCTTTTTAAAATATTTTAATTGGTAATTATTTTAGTGAGTTACATATACTGTTATATGTAGCAGCCATGCTTAACTCATTATTTTTTGTAGCTACATAATATATATTACCGAACCCTGTTTATCAATTTACCGAATAGTATAACTTGGGCAAATATTTTACTAACATGTGAATTGCGTTTCGGTGAAACTTACTTTAGTTTCTCGACGGTTAGTACGAGATTTTTACTCATTCGATAGTGTGATTGACGTTATCTGTGATTTGTATGAAATGAAAACAGCGCTGTGTACAATAATCTTAATTCCAAATAAAAAACTCGCACTCTGATCGCTATTGCTTAAACAAAATTTATCTCGTCTTATTTCTTAACATTTTTCCTGTGCAGACGCATTCGGTTAGAGATTACAGTAAATGATAAAAATCAGTTATATATTTTGTTAATGCACATTGTCGTATAAGTTAAAGATATTTTTTTTTTGTTTTTCATCAATTAGAGTTTAACTAAATGAGCAACAACTCTTTTCATGTTAATTTAGACTATAATATGTATTTCAAAGACCAAAAAATATCAAATTTATTTAAGTTTTAACAGGAAAGCTATAAAATAAATAGCTGAGCTATAAACATCGAATCCTGTAAACCTTTACAGGTTTTATGAGTCTAACAATTTCCTGTAATGTATAAAGTGAAAACTGACATCAAAATATCGCCTTTCCGTCCGTTTAAAATTTCAAATGATAGTCTTAAAGATTATCTTATTTCCAAGCAGTTTTATTATCTTGTATTGAGTGTTTTTAATTTTATCAAAATTAAACGTAAATTTGATCAATATATTTAATATGAATATTTAGATTCTAGTTGAAAATCCCGTAATTTATGTATTTATTCTTATCTAGGTCCCAGGCTAACTCTATGTCAAATTATATTCGGTTTAGTGGTGGAGTCGTAATGAGATAACAAAAATACACAAACGTATCTTTAGTAAGCTTGCAACATTCAACTGATTTGTCGATAATCTAAAAAAAATTTTGAACTTATTTACAATAATCTTATCGAATTGAAGACTGATCTTTATTTCACCCGTGTAATACGCAAAGAATAAGCAAGTATTTAATTCAAAGAAACCTTGGGATATCAAATAAGTCTGTATAAAAAAATAATAATACATTATAGACTTATATATGTATACAAAAAAAAATACTTAAAAAATTGCTACTGTACAAATCATGACCGGAATAGTGGGAAAAATGCTAGCAGCATTTCTCCTTACAATCGCCGTTCCGATACTCTAGGTAAAAATGAACCAGCCCTCCTATTACCACTAAGGTAATAAGACGAGGACTTAGTGACACCCTTACTTTTTGATAATGATATGAACGGATATATGATGAGGCGGATGATCCAGAAGTATGTGTAATATTCTGGTTCATGTGCCTCAAACAATTTAATTCAATTTAATTTTTAATTTTATTTTATTTTATTTAATCCCATTATATATTTTAATTATTATTATTTTTGTGATTGTTATTCTAATTCTAATTATTAATGTATGTTTTGTAATGATATGTGTAATAATCATGTACCAGAAATATGAGCCTTGATGCGTGAAGAATAAAGATATTATTATTATTAGTGATTCAATTGTTTCAAAACTTTGTAGAAATGATTTTCAAAACGAATAAGAAGTACGTGTTTTTCAAGATAAAACAAACAAAAGACATGCACATATCGTCATAAAAACTTTATAACTTTTTTAACTCTACTAGGCGATTACAAAGTAAAAGTGATTGAGAGAAATATATAACGTTTTTAACTATTCTATAACAAATAACAAACGACGTCAATTAAAAGTTTTAATTACTTTAAAAAAAGGGACGTTAAGGGAGTTTTTATTTTCATGGAAGATTTTGCGTAATGGATTTATTCGCTGATTTTTTGACGCATAATAGATAAATCTTAATAGGGGAACTTGGTGTGGGCCAGGAGTTAACGATAACCACTGATACTTATTATTTATTTCATCATATTTAGTAATGAAGGTACTAAAATCATCTAAACATCTCTTAATCTTTTGGGCTTTTTGCAAGCATTTCTGGGTAAATAAGCAAATCCATACCGCCAAACAGCTATTAAGTGTTACAGTTTGAACGGTGATTGAGCCAGTGAACGTAAAGGCATAAGGGACATTACCAGGTAGGTGGCCTATTGATGGGGATGATTGATTTGGGATTTTTTATATTTCTTACAATGCCAAAATCGATAGGTGGTGGTGACCACTTACCATTAGTTAGCCCACTTGTCACATTGGCTATCTAATAAATAAATTCTCAAAAGTGTAAAGATAATAATTTTTTGACCGTTATATAACGTTAAAACTGGTTGAACTTCTTTGTAGCTAAATAATTAAAATAAACCTGTATACTAAAATTATCTATATAAGTTGTTTCCTCATAACAACCGTCTCATCATTTCACTGTTCACCTAGGCAAGCGCGCTCCATTTTAGACTGTATCATCACTTTCCATCAGGTGTGAGAACAGTCAAGCGCTAGCTTATATATTTAAAAAAAAACTGTTACATCGCCGATTCAACACATGACAACTTACCCAGATTTGAACCTATGATCGATAAACATTCTCGTATTATTCCCACTAAACCAATCCCAGTGTGTTAATAAATTTTACATATACATGTTAAAATTTTAATGCGATTCAATTCAATCAATTCATTCAATGTTAAAAACATTAAACGCTTACGTTTTGTTCAGTCAAAAACGAAATCTGTTATTTGCACGTGAGTACACAAAAGTGGGTTGTTGTTTATTTTTTTCAATTTCTATAAAACAATACAAGCAAACGAACCGTAGGATGAACCATTCGAGGGACCAATTCGCTTTTGTAAACGCGTGTAACGAAACGCATCACGGATTTTAGACTGAAAGATAAATACTTTGTTTAGTAATAGCAATAGCGGTTGAAATATATTATAATACTTCGTTAAATGTATCGTTACTATAAAAAGGTTCTAATTGGCAATTAAAAAAGACATATTAAATTAAGAAAATGAAATACGTCAAAAAATCATATACAGTAGTAGTACAGTAACAGCCTGTTATTGTCCCACTGCTGGGCTAAGACCTCCTTAACCTTTTTGAGAAGAAGGTTTGGAGCTTATTCCATATTGCACGATCATCGGTTAAGATTCACGCGTTCTTACCACTGGGCCATCTCGGCTTTTTTTTCACCACTGGGCCACAATTAACAAGCAGTCATATAATAGTCTTAAAACTAGATGACACTAAGTTCAATAAATGACGAAGGATTTCTATGAATGAATTTAAATTCATACAATTTAGATAAAATATTATTAATGGTACTGAATTTGAACAAATCATTATTCAAAGCCACGATTCTGAACGGTGCTCGCGTAATAAAATACTCGTATAATCCTCACATACAATTTTTTTCATGCATAAAATTATTTACAAATTAAAATCCCTACGTTGTTCATAAAAAAGGGTAAAGCACAGATTTCGATCATAATTATTTTAAAGGGCAACAATTGTTCAATCGAAAACTGGGTAGCGCTCGTTACATGGTAGGGGTAACTGAGACTGTGACGTCAGACGAGAAAGCGAAAGATTTCAAGCGTCAAATGACGCCAGCGTAAGATTTGTTATTTTATGTGCGTTAATGTGTCCGTGAGATCGGAACATGGTAGGGGCTAAGTGAGACTGAGAGCTCACATGTCCACACATCAATTCTCTTGAGTACCTTGGCACTCAAACCATTTTTGTTCTATTTTTATTTCTAATTAATAGCACACATAAGAACACACGAAATAAAACAATACAACAATAATTGTATCCTACTAATTACAACCACAGTGTGCATATTAAATTATTTTTAAGTCACAAGCAATTTCAGAATAAATTGAAATTAAAAATAAGCATATCTGTAGATACACTGGCTCACTCACCCTTCAAACCGGAAAACAGCAATACTAAGCTTGGCGGTAGAATATATGATTATTATGATACCTACCGAGACGAGCTTGCCAAAAGCTCCACCACCAAATAAAATACATTTAAGATATATAGACATATTTTAATAAAAGTTAGCTTAAAGCTTAGATCGTCAGATTACAGGGAAAAACTTATTTCCTATCGTTAATGGAAAACGCCTCTGGTATATATAAATATATTTTAAATACGTCCATCGTTTGGTTCTCGTTAAATATTTTAATAATATTGATGTTTAGTTAGAATAATTATATAATTGTATAAATACAATAAGTTAGTTTTATATAATACGCTTATTATATAATTGTGATATTTAAGTGACATAATATTGAAAAGAAATAAATTTATTATCAAAAAAATAATTAATAATAAGTCGAAATGGATCACATAATTATATCGACATACAACATCGTAAGACATACATTGACAATAAACGATACTCGATACACGTGTTTATAATCATTATACAAGAGTATTTTGACATAATACAGCTTATAGGAAATATACATACTCCCATGCTTAAAATACAAACTGCTTAATATCTACGCTTGGTACTAAAACGTAATTAACGTTGAATAAAACCTTAATTAACCGGTTAGAGAACGAAGTGTGATGTTATTAAAAAAGGCAAAATGCCCTTTCAACTTTAGATAAAATAAATAAATTCTAATTTCTTATCTATGTCCAACGCCATTCATTCCGTCGTTTCGTTTGAGAGCAGACGCCATTTTAACGCACGATTACGTTAAACATTCGTTGTATGAATGATTTCGATAAAACTTATCGATTCTAAGGTTTCGTTGAAAAAGTAACAAAATTTTATTTCATGTTTTTGCAAATACGTTTTAAAATTTTGATTTTATTTAACAAAACTTTTCCTAACTATTGATGAATTGTTGTATCTTTGATTAGATCTACACTTTATTTTTTATTTAAAAAACAATGATGGATTGCTGAAACTTTTGTGTTTTTTACAAATTGCTGTAATTAAATACAAAAACATTTTTTTATCCAATATTCGCCGGTTCAAAAAAATTAACATCCTGACCTGGGAAGAACTGGCTTAATAGGTATTACTTTTTTTACTAAAAACATGATCAAATATTTACTATTAAATTACTTATTAAATCTTTAACCTTAGCTTATAAACATAAAATATCGTTAAGAGAATCTGAAATGGCAACTGATCAAATGAATGACCAACTACGAACGCTTATCAGCTATCTTCAGTACTCGGTTATTGCGACTCTACTGCCATAAGTACATGACGTGGATATGTCGCTAGTTTTCAGGTCAGGGATAATGTCGTGTGCTATATAGTAAAACACATTCAACATGATGATGATAATAATAATAACAACTTGTTATTTGGAAAATAATTAAATAAACAGAAGATATGTTTTAAAATGGAATTAAAAGTTTTCAGCGAAGTCAGTACATTATTTCAAAACGTATTCGATTCTATAATAAAATCTAGCAAGTTAGTCAAACAAAAACACAACGTGTGTTATTAAAAAAGTATCTATAAATTTAATTTTTTGATATGAGACAATTATCTATTTAAGTCGATATATAGTAATTTTCGTAGGGATCTCTAATTTTTTTTGGAAAATTATTGCAATCAATAATTTTTGGAAAATATGTTACTCGCTGATAACGAAGGTTTCTGTAGGTGAAAGAATTTTTAAAATCGGTTTAGCAGTTTTTTGATTTTCTCCATTACAAACAAACATACAAAAAAATCAAATCTTCTTATAATATTATTATAGATAAGTATTTTCTTGTATGGTTATGATTACTAGTAAATGAAAGTTGTCTCATAATAATTGGTAGTTTTGAATCAGATCGGAAATATGGCGGCCAATTGATCATTTCTTTAAGATTAGCGAAATGATATTGTTCATTATATCAGTCCATCGAAATGAAGACCAAATAGTTTTAATCAAGAATTGTTTTATGTAATACTTAATATACTTAGGTATTTAATAATAACAACGAAATAATTTTAATTATTATATAATTGATTATTTAATGGAATGGTCTGAGTAGGTACCACACACTTATATTCTACCGCCAAAAAGCAATATATACGAGTTGTATTATTTTGTTCCGATTTGAAGGATGAGTGTGGCAGTATAACCACAAGCACAAGAAATATAACATCTTTGTTCAATATATTTGGTGACTCATTGACTCATAAAGGATGGTAAATATTTCTTACAGTGCTCATGTTGGTTAGCGGTGGTGACCAATCAGCTAAATAAATAGGTAACTTTTTTAAAGTGCTTATCTGAAAAGCTATTATACCAATACACATTAAAAAAGTCGAGATGGCCCAGTGGTAAGAATGTGTGAATCTTAACCGATGATCGTGGGTACAAGCCCGGGCAAGCACCACGGAAGTTTTTCATGTGCTTAATTTGTGATTATAATTAATCTCGTGCTTTTCGGTGAAGGAAAACATTGTGAGGAAACCTGCATGTATCTAATTTTACTGAAATTCTGCCACATGTGTATTCCACCAACCCGCATTGGAGCAGCGTGGTGGAATAAGCTCTAAACCTTCTCCTCAAATAGGGAGTAGAGGCCTTAGCCCAGCAGTGGGGCATTTATAGGCTGTTACCGTACATAAACTATATATACATATACCAGAAGATGCAGGGCCTTTCGCAAAAGGTTTTATAATATATAACTATTATATAAGATGTGTTAGTCTAGTCTTATTGTTGTGAATAGCGTGTATTTCATTTTCTTGTATGTTTGTAAAAAAAAAACAGATAGCGAAGTTAACATTCGAATAGAAAAAAAAGAATTATTCAGTTCACGTTCAATTACCGTTTATGAAACGAGGAAGAAACAACACGTAGACAGTGTGACAAATGTTCAGTCAATTATTTATTTTCTACTCACTTTAACAAGGAGATCTTTTTACAGAATAAACATAAGACTGTCACGTTTTCAGTTCAATGATGTTCTCATGGGTATAAAGTGATTTATGAACAAAATAAACGAGCATAGAATTCTTAAATCGTTCCTGGTATTTTTAATCTGTAAACATTTATATATTTTGTATAACAATCATCAGATATTCTGCCGCAAAACAGCAGTACCTGGTATTGAGGTGTTCCGGTTTGAAGGGTGAGTGAGCCAGTGTAATTACAGGCACAAGGGACATAAGATCGTAGTTCCCAAGGTTGGTGGCGCATTGGCGATTTAAGCGATGGACAACATTTCTTACAATTCCAATGTCTAAGGGCGTTGGTGTCCACTTACCATCAGGTGGCCCATATGCTCGTCCACCTTCCTTTTCTATAAAAAAAAAAAAGATAATTATTACGTGTATCACTCAAATAGGTAATTATTAAAAAAATATCTTCTTTTAATAAAAAGTTTTTTTTTGTTTATTTCGCATAAGCTGAAAAATACTAAACAGGTTAACATAAATTTGCAGCGAATCAAATAGAATCAAATAGAAGTCATGCTCATCATAAAAATACATTATCATTAAATCTGAAATACCATGTAAAATACAAATCCGTAGGATAAGAGATTTGGCTCTAATTAACTTTGCACGCAAATCACTTCAACAAACCAGGGCACTGACATTTCAAGCAAATCTTTTTTTTTTTAAAGAAATTAAGCAATGGAAGAAACAATTATACGGCCATGTATTTGAAGGTTGTGGTAAGGAAATACTAAAAATCAAACTAATGAGTTATCTATATTTATAAAACAAATTGCTACTCGAATCGCTAATATTTTTTGGTATATCATAAACGTATAAAACTAGATAATTTGGGTAAAAGTAGTGGTAGTAGATAGTTTGGGTAAAAGTTTGTGTGAGATTTAATCTATTTTTTAAATAGGGTAACAAAAAATTGATTGTATGTACGTAAGAGAATTCGAATACAATTTGATTGAGTTTTTTTTTTATTGAATTGAATATTTTTCCAGATCGCGCAGTATAAAAACAAATCATAAGATCGACTTCCAGACAATTCAATCATTTAACACAGAAGAGCGTCATTATATCTCATCTCTCTATCTCAGTATCTCTATCGTACATCATTAAATTCGACACATTAATTACGACAAATACAATGTATATACATATGTACAAATACCGAGACCACTCTCATTTCCTTGTAATGTCATACATGAAAATATAATACACACACCTATACACAAACATGCATATACAGAAAATAATATAACATACATTTACACGGATAGAATAATAATTTCATTTTCCGTAATCAAACAAAACGGAAAAAGTGTTTATGATACTCAACACGTAAATAAACATCTCTAATTGTTTAACAATTACAGTAATGAGGTAGTCTAGACGTAGGCAAACAGACTCCAGATGAGAGCAGCCATTGTAACTTTATACATCTCCCAAATTTAACACAAACAACAATTAAGTTATTGTTTCAAGTACTCGTCAAAGTTTGTTATGTCTTTGAGTGTCTGCGTTCAAAGTGAAAATGTATGTTGACATTTTCAAGCTTTGCTAAATATAAATAGACTCTTTGTAACAAAATAAGTGTATAAAGTTTCTAATAAGATAAGTCCAAAAAAATATACACCCGTACGTAGTCAAAACACGTACGACACCAATTTACTTCCTCGTTTCTGATACGTACCGCCAAGGTCTGGAATGCCCTCCCGAGCTCCATTTTCCCCACCACCTACAATATACCTTCAAGTCTAGTGTGAATAGGCATTTTCTAGGCGAGCGCGCTCCGCCTTAGACTGTATCTCACTTTCCATCAGGTGTGACAACAGTCAAGCGCTAGCCTATACATTTGAAAAAAAGTCTCAATACAAATTTGCCATATATCGTATTGTACTGATTATTCTAGTAATCTATTTTATTGAAAATAGTCTGCCTAAGACCGTCCATAGACATTGGAACTGTTAGGAATATACCATCTATTCTTTACATGGCCAATGTGCCACCAAAATTGGGAAATAAGATGTTACTTCCCTTGTGCCTATAGTTATACTGGCTCACTCGCCCTTCGAAACACAACAACGTTACGTATTGCCCTTTGGCGGTAGATTATAACTTGAGATGGTTGACCCACATAGACGGGCTTGCATTGATCCTTACCAGCAAGTAAATATTTATTATCGAAAACAACTATACCAATATTTTTCCAAGCTTTGAATATGTTACAGTTAGAACTCGTTTCAGGCAGAATCATTTATGACTGGCAATATTATTTAAAGAGTATTTTAAAAATGACATAGTTTAGGTCAGGTAAGTTTTGCTTTTACGAGTAATGGTAGTTTAAAAAGAAATAGATTTCTAAATGTAACGTGTATTTTTACATACACAAATTAAAATTGTAAAAAAGTTTGTACCTATTGATTATTTATTGGAACGAAAAGACTTGGTGACTTTAAAATAATGAAGTTTTTACGTTGTAGGGGTTATAACAATATGCCAATACGTAGAAGAGCAGCGTTCTGATCCTAGGCTTTTCCTATAGATTATAAGCAATGTATGATTTGATCCTATTTACTATTTTAGTTTTCAAACTTAAGCTAATCTGTAAAAGATTCCGTGTTCAAACTCGCAGAAGGCCTCCGGTGCGATCCCGCTCGGAAACATTGTTCGTGTTAATCGCTGCCTGTCAGTTATAGGTATTTTTTGCTCTGAGTATGCAATATTTGATTAGTTTTCATATTTAAGCGAGTCTATCTCGAGGTTTCCGTGGTGTAGCGGTTATCACATCTGCCTAACACGCAGAAGGCCCCCGGTTCGATCCCGGGCGGAAACATTGCTTTTGTTAATCTGTGCCTGTCAGTTTTAAGTTTTTTTTTGCTTCTGAGTACGAAATATTTGATTAGTTTTCAGATTTAACCGAGACTCTCTCGAGGTTTCCGTGGTGTAGCGGTTATCACATCTGCCTAACACGCAGAAGGCCTCCGGTTCGATCCCGGGCGGAAACATTGCCTTTGTTAATCTGTGCCTGTCAGTTTTAATTTTTTTTTGCTTCTGAGTACGGAATATTTGATTATTTTTTTATATTTAAACGAGACTCTCTCGACGTTTCCGTGGTGTAGCGGTTATCACATCAGCTTTACACGCAGAAGGCCCCCAGTTCGATCCCGGGCGGAAACATTTATTTTATCAATCTGTGCCTATCAGTTGTATTTTTTGCTCTGAGTAGGCAATATTTGATTGGTTTTCATATTAAAACGAGACTTTCTCGAGGTTTCCGTCCTGTAGCGGTTATCACGTCTGCCTAACACGCAGAAGGCCCCCGGTTTGATCTCGGGCGGAAAAATTGCTTTTGTGAATTGCTGCCTGTCAGTTGTAAGTATTTTTTTGCTCTGAGTATGCAATGTTTGATTAGTTTTCATATTTAAACGAGTCTCTCTCGAGGTTCAATCGCTTCGTGTCAGGTTTTAGTTTTGTTGGTTCTCCATTAGAAACATTCGATTAGTTTTTCATATTTGAACTAATCGCAGTATAAATATCCGTGGTGTAGTGGTTATCATATCTGCTTTACACGCACAAGGCCCCCGGTTCGAACCCGGGCGGAAACATTAATTTTGTCATTTTAATGAAAATCATTTGAAAATACGAACTTTATTTCAATTATTATACAAATTTTTAATAGTGAATAGTTAACATACATATCCATTATATGTACGCATTATCTATTAAAATCAAAACATTTGACGAGCCGGTTGGTGTGGTTGGTAGACACTTGCCTTTCACACCGAAGGTTGTGGGTTCGATTCCCACCCAGGACAGACATTTGTTTGCATGAACATGTCTGTTTGTCCTGTGTTTGGATGTAATTATCAATATAAGCATATATATACAAAAAAAAACTAGTATATGTAGTATATCAGTTGTCTAGTTTCCATAGTACAAGCTCTGCTTAGTTTGGATCAGATGGCCGTATGTAATTAATGTGTTACAATACATGTTCGGTTATAGATCACGTACCAACCTAAACGCCTGACTAAAGGCTCAAAAACTCCACTATAAATAATTTAAACCAATTTGATGTAGTTATAACATTAATTGGTGCAATTCGCAAGCGTAAAATCATACTAAATTTTAAAATAGAACAATGCTTACCGTAGCATTGTTCTATTTTAAAATTTAGTATTTAGTTCATATAATTTGAATTTAATATAACAGATTATACTCAATTCGCATAACGCCCCGATAACTGGTAATAGCCTTTTAAATTTCATAATATTGCTGCAATATACCTTTTAACTTATCCATGATAGGAATTTTATAAGAAAGTATTAAAATGTGAAAATTTAAAAGTTTACATAATATGTACTTAAGTACTTTTAAGTTGAATAGTTAAATCTTATTAACGCTGTCGGGTATAAATAGAAATATGATTCGCTGTATTCTATTTACCACTCATTATGAGGGATGGGTAATATTTCTTGCAATGCTAATGTATATAGGCGGTGGTGACCATTTACCACTATGTTATCCATTTGTAATTCAGTCTATCTATTTTAAATAAAAATAAAACATTTCATACGAATTTGGATATCGTTTATTGGGACATTCTTCTTTGGGATGAACAGTAAATTATATCAACATTATATGTTAACTAAGCTATTGAGTAAATCCAGTGTCCTATGTTTTTTGAGAAGGGAATACAATTCTTTATTCAAAACTTGAGACATGGACTTATCGTGCAAAAACAATTTAAATTGCGTTTCATCGCCTTTACTGGCCCATTTATTATGCGCCCAAATTCAAAAGGGAAATGCTGCGAACATTCTTGCTACCAGTTCAAGCGGTTATAATTGATATGAACTACAATTAAGGTTAACAACCTCTTCTTCTCTCAAAGAAAACGTTTTTATATTATTCAACAACACTACGTCATTGCGGATTTGTGGATATACATGATGATCGTCGAACACAATATGTGGATTTTTTCTTTACCGGTAAGCACTTGGTGAATTATAACACGAATCAAATACTATCAAATACTATATACCTGTATTTGATTCAATACGATGCTTGCCCGAATCGAACCCGCGATCTTCGTGTAAGATAATTACTTTGTTATTCTGTCTGTTACAACGAAAAATTAAAGCATTTTAAAATGTCTTCTTTAAGTAAGCGTAGAGTATTATTGGACCTTATATTCATGTATAAAATTTTCAACAATCTCATTGACTGCCCTCAGCTTCTTGAACTTTTTAAATTTAGGATACCATAAAAAATTCCCCGACATCCAATTTCTACGTTTCAACCACCCTTTCGTACCACTGTGTTTGGTAAAGGATCGCCGATACCTCGCATGTGTAACACATTTAATACATGGCTCACAAACGAACCCAGAGATATTTTCTCCCTTGGACTCAGCCAGTTTCGTGCACTTTTGATAGAAAAGATTCCTAATTAGATGTGTAAAGTAAGTGTTTTTCCCTATTGTCTAATATATAACTTTCTGTAAAATCCACACTAGATTCAAATTATTAATACAGATCTGTATACAAAATAGATTTTTTGCATGTTGTACACGCCTCTAAGTGGCATACATATTAATATTTAAGACTTAGATGTTTAAGATTTTATTGTGAATGCTGTATATGTTATGCTGTTGGTGTGTCTAAATAAATAAAGAAATAAAAATAAATAAATTCTATTTTACGTAATCAATACAACTGACCACATGTTTCGCATGCAAACAATATCCGGAAAAATAGCGTTTCCTTGTTCAGATAAACTTAAAATGAAATTATTTATAGTAATGTCTAGCCTTAGCCTTATTTATTTATTTATTTATTTAATACTTTATTGCACACATAATGAAAGGACATACAAATAAAGAGAACAATTACAACAAAGACAAGAAAATAAGAGCGTGCAAAGGCGGTCTTATTGCTAAAGCAATCTCTAACAGACAACCTTTGGTGAAAGGATTTTCAAAAGCAGAAACAGGATAGTGCAAAAAATAAAAATAAAATAATATTCAAGATAAAAGAAAATAATGACTTGTAAGAAAATAATGTAAAATATATATAACCTACATACGTTACATATAAATATATATGTATATACGTACATACATAGATACATATAAATATAAATACATACACACATATAACACTTTTATATATAATACATATTCAATAAACGTACATACATTACTTATTGTAAGGAAAGATAGTGAGTTTTCACACGACGTTTAAATATATAAATAGAATCATAGCGATGAATTTCCGGGGGAAGCATATTCCATAGCTTCACAGCTTTAACAGTAAAAGATTCACTGTAAAAGCGAGTATGAGCTGTTGGCATCTTTAAGCGATTGTCACTTCTTGACCGCAGATCAAGATGACAATCAGTGTCAGTGCCTAAGAAAGAGAAACGAGTTTTTAGGTAATTAGGAGAGTAAGGATTATAAAGGATAGAATAGAGAAGGGAGAGTATATGCAAGTTGCGGCGATGTCTAATTGTAAGCCACTTCAGTTGGTCACGGTATTCGCTGACATGATCGAATTTACGTAGCGCAAAAATAAATTTGATACAGACGTTTTGTAGTCGTTCAAGCTTGTTTAGCTGTTCTTCTGTTAGGTCTGTATAACTACAATCAGCGTAGTCCAGTATTGGGAGCAGTAGTGATTGAGCCAGGCAAATTTTAGTTTTAACCGGTAATAGGTGCTTCAAACGTTTAAAAGAGCTAATAGTGGCAAAAATCTTTCTACTCCTTCTGCAACTTGCACGGACCAGGAGAGGTTACTATCTATAAGGAGACCAAAGTTTTTTACATGGGAACTGAGGGTTAGGGAAACATTGTCATAAAGAATAGCAGGTAATTTACTACGATTAAGTTTGGAGAGTTGAAAGGTGCTACCGATTATAATGGCTTGCCTTATATTATAGTTAGGCAGCCTTAGTATTATATATTTAATTAGTTTTCCTCTCTTATTTCTTATATGCCTTCCCTTCCTGCCTTATATGCCACAGAGGCACAAGTCTTCTTACATCTTGAGGAGAAAATTTGCAGTTTATCATGAGCTTAATATATATGTATGTCTCAAGATGCTTTCCTTCACCGCGAAGCAGGAGATGAATTATTATCACTAAGCATTTGAAATTTGGTACTATCTTGAACCCATAATCTTCGGTTAAGATTCACATGTAAGGTTATTAAGATGTATATAGCTCACTGGATCATCTCAGCTCTTCTTATAGAAAATCGTCAAATGTTATTTATAAAAGGAATTCGCAAATTGTGACGTTAAAATATTCTTTTACCTTTTTTTGAGAGAGATTCGCTTAAATTAGAAAAATAATTAAATATTGCATAAACAGAATAAAAAACATTTTAAAACTGACAGACATCGATTAACAAAAGTAATGTTTCCACTTGGGAACAAACTGGGGGCCTTTTGACAACTGCTACACCACGAAAACCTCGAGAGATACTCGTGTAAATATGAAAACTAGTCAAATATTGCACATTCAGAGCAAAAAATAGCTACAACTAACAGGCAGCAATTGACAAAAGCAATGTTTTCGCCCGGGTTCGAACCAGGGGCCTTCTGCGTGTTAGGCTAACCGCTACACCACGGAAACCTTGAGGGAGTCTCGTTTAAATATGAAAACTAATTAAATATTCCGTACTCAGAACCAAAAAATACTTAAAACTGACAGGCACAGATTAACAAAAATATTGTTTCCGCCCGGGATCGAAACGGGGGCCTTCTGCGTGTTAGGCAGATGTGATAACCGCTACACCACGAAAACCTCGAGAGATACTCGTGTAAATATGAAAACTAGTCAAATATTGCATATTCAGAGCAAAAAATAGCTACAACTGACAGGCAGCAATTGACAAAAGCAATGTTTCCGCCCGGGTTCGAACCAGGGGTCTTCTGCGTGTTAGGCAGATGTGATAACCGCTACACCCCGGAAACCTCGAGAGAGTCTCGTTTAAATATGAAAACTAATCAAATATTGCATACTCAGAGCAAAAAATAGTTACAACTGACAGGCACAGATTAACAAAAACATTGTTTCCGCCCGGGATCGAACCGGGGGCCTTCTGCGTGTTAGGCAGATGTGATAACCGCTACACCACGGACACCTCGAGCGAGTCTCTTTTAAATATGGAAACTAATCAAATATTGCATACTCAGAGCAGAAAATACAACTGACAGGCAGCAATTGACAAAAGCAATGTTTCCGCCCGGGTTCGAAACGGGGGCCTTCTGCGTGTTAGGCAGATGTGATAACCGCTACACCACGGAAACGTTGAGAGAGTCTCGTTTAAATATGAAAACTAATCAAACATTGCATACTCAGGAGGAAAAAATACTTATAACTGACAGGCAGCAATTGACAAAAGCAATGTTTCCGCCCGGCTTGAACCGGGGGCCTTCTGCGTGTTAGGCAGATGTGATAACCGCTACACCACGGAAACCTTGAGGGAGTCTCGTTTAAATATGAAAACTAATTAAATATTCCGTACTCAGAAGCAAAAAATACTTATAACTGACAGGCAGCAATTGATAAAAGCAATGTTTCCGCCCGGGATCGAACCGGGGGCCTTCTGCGTGTTAGGCAGATGTGATAACCGCTACACCACGAAAACCTCGAGAGAGTCTCGTTTAAATATGAAAACTAATCAAACATTGCATACTCAGGAGGAAAAAATACTTATAACTGACAGGCAGCAATTGACAAAAGCAATGTTTCCGCCCGGGTTCGAACCGGGGGCCTTCTGCGTGTTAGGCAGGTGTGATAACCGCTACACCACGGAAACCTTGAGGGAGTCTCGTTTAAATATGAAAACTAATTAAATATTCCGTACTCAGAAGCAAAAAATACTTATAACTGACAGGCAGCAATTGATAAAAGCAATGTTTTCGCCCGGGATCGAACCGGGGGCCTTCTGCGTGTTACGCAGATGTGATAACCGCTACACCATGGAAACCTCGAGAGAGTCTCGTTTAAATATGAAAACTAATCAAATATATCATACTCAGAGCAGAAAATACAACTGACAGGCAGCAATTGACAAAAGCAATGTTTCCGCCCGGGTTCGAACCGGGGGCCTTCTGCGTGTTAGGCAGGTGTGATAACCGCTACACCACGGAAACCTTGAGGGAGTCTCGTTTAAATATGAAAACTAATTAAATATTCCGTACTCAGAAGCAAAAAATACTTATAACTGAAAGGCAGCAATTGATAAAAGCAATGTTTTCGCCCGGGATCGAACCGGGGGCCTTCTGCGTGTTACGCAGATGTGATAACCGCTACACCATGAAAACCTCGAGAGAGTCTCGTTTAAATATGAAAACTAATCAAATATATCATACTCAGAGCAGAAAATACAACTGACAGGCAGCAATTGACAAAAGCAATGTTTCCGCCCGGGTTCGAAACGGGGGCCTTCTGCGTGTTAGGCAGATGTGATAACCGCTACACCACGGAAACGTTGAGAGAGTCTCGTTTAAATATGAAAACTAATCAAACATTGCATACTCAGGAGGAAAAAATACTTATAACTGACAGGCAGCAATTGATAAAAGCAATGTTTCCGCCCGGGATCGAACCGGGGGCCTTCTGCGTGTTAGGCAGATGTGATAACCGCTACACCACGGAAACCTCGAGAGAGTCTCTTTTAAATATGAAAACTAATCAAATATATCATACTCAGAGCAGAAAATACCACTGACAGGCAGCAATTGACAAAAGCAATGTTTCCGCCCGGGTTCGAACCGGGGGCCTTCTGCGTGTTAGGCAGATGTGATAACCGCTACACCACGGAAACCTTGAGGGAGTCTCGTTTAAATATGAAAACTAATTAAATATTCCGTACTCAGAAGCAAAAAATACTTAAAACTGACAGGCACAGATTAACAAAAACATTGTTTCCGCCCGGGATCGAACCGGGGGCCTTCTGCGTGTTAGGCAGATGTGATAACCGCTACACCACGGAAACCTCGAGAGGGTCTCGTTTAAATATGAAAACTAATCAAATATTGCATACTCAGAGCAGAAAATACAACTGACTGGCAGCAATTGACAAAAACAATGTTTCCGCCCGGGATTGAACCGGGGACCTTCTGCGTGTAAAGCAGATGTGATAACCGCTACACCACGGAAACGTTGAGAGAGTCTCGTTTAAATATGAAAACTAATCAAACATTGCATACTCAGGAGGAAAAAATACTTATAACTGACAGGCAGCAATTGACAAAAGCAATGTTTCCGCCCGGGTTCGAACCGGGGGCCTTCTGCGTGTTAGGCAGATGTGATAACCGCTACAACACGGAAACCTTGAGGGAGTCTCGTTTAAATAGGAAAACTAATTAAATATTCCGTACTCAGAAGCAAAAAATACTTATAACTGACAGGCAGCAATTGATAAAAGCAATGTTTCCGCCCGGGATCGAACCGGGGGCCTTCTGCGTGTTAGGCAGGTGTGATAACCGCTACACCACGGAAACCTCGAGAAAGTCTCGTTTAAATATGAAAACTAATCAAACATTGCATACTCAGGAGGAAAAAATACTTATAACTGACAGGCAGCAATTGATAAAAGCAATGTTTCCGCCCGGGATCGAACCGGGGGCCTTCTGCGTGTTAGGCAGATGTGATAACCGCTACACCACGGAAACCTCGAGAGAGTCTCGTTTAAATATGAAAACTAATCAAATATATCATACTCAGAGCAGAAAATACAACTGACAGGCAGCAATTGATAAAAGCAATGTTTCCGCCCGGGATCGAACCGGGGGCCTTCTGCGTGTTAGGCAGATGTGATAACCGCTACACCACGGACACCTCGAGCGAGTCTCTTTTAAATATGGAAACTAATCAAATATTGCATACTCAGAGCAGAAAATACAACTGACAGGCAGCAATTGACAAAAGCAATGTTTCCGCCCGGGTTCGAAACGGGGGCCTTCTGCGTGTTAGGCAGATGTGATAACCGCTACACCACGGAAACGTTGAGAGAGTCTCGTTTAAATATGAAAACTTATCAAACATTGCATACTCAGGAGGAAAAAATACTTATAACTGACAGGCAGCAATTGATAAAAGCAATGTTTCCGCCCGGGATCGAACCGGGGGCCTTCTGCGTGTTAGGCAGATGTGATAACCGCTACACCACGGAAACCTCGAGAGAGTCTCTTTTAAATATGAAAACTAATCAAATATATCATACTCAGAGCAGAAAATACAACTGACAGGCAGCAATTGACAAAAGCAATGTTTCCGCCCGGGTTCGAAACGGGGGCCTTCTGCGTGTTAGGCAGATGTGATAACCGCTACACCACGGAAACGTTGAGAGAGTCTCGTTTAAATATGAAAACTAATCAAACATTGCATACTCAGGAGGAAAAAATACTTATAACTGACAGGCAGCAATTGATAAAAGCAATGTTTCCGCCCGGGATCGAACCGGGGGCCTTCTGCGTGTTAGGCAGATGTGATAACCGCTACACCACGGAAACCTCGAGAGAGTCTCTTTTAAATATGAAAACTAATCAAATATATCATACTCAGAGCAGAAAATACCACTGACAGGCAGCAATTGACAAAAGCAATGTTTCCGCCCGGGTTCGAACCGGGGGCCTTCTGCGTGTTAGGCAGATGTGATAACCGCTACACCACGGAAACCTTGAGGGAGTCTCGTTTAAATATGAAAACTAATTAAATATTCCGTACTCAGAAGCAAAAAATACTTAAAACTGACAGGCACAGATTAACAAAAACATTGTTTCCGCCCGGGATCGAACCGGGGGCCTTCTGCGTGTTAGGCAGATGTGATAACCGCTACACCACGGAAACCTCGAGAGGGTCTAGTTTAAATATGAAAACTAATCAAATATTGCATACTCAGAGCAGAAAATACAACTGACTGGCAGCAATTGACAAAAACAATGTTTCCGCCCGGGATTGAACCGGGGACCTTCTGCGTGTAAAGCAGATGTGATAACCGCTACACCACGGAAACGTTGAGAGAGTCTCGTTTAAATATGAAAACTAATCAAACATTGCATACTCAGGAGGAAAAAATACTTATAACTGACAGGCAGCAATTGACAAAAGCAATGTTTCCGCCCGGGTTCGAACCGGGGGCCTTCTGCGTGTTAGGCAGATGTGATAACCGCTACACCACGGAAACCTTGAGGGAGTCTCGTTTAAATAGGAAAACTAATTAAATATTCCGTACTCAGAAGCAAAAAATACTTATAACTGACAGGCAGCAATTGATAAAAGCAATGTTTCCGCCCGGGATCGAACCGGGGGCCTTCTGCGTGTTAGGCAGGTGTGATAACCGCTACACCACGGAAACCTCGAGAAAGTCTCGTTTAAATATGAAAACTAATCAAACATTGCATACTCAGGAGGAAAAAATACTTATAACTGACAGGCAGCAATTGATAAAAGCAATGTTTCCGCCCGGGATCGAACCGGGGGCCTTCTGCGTGTTAGGCAGATGTGATAACCGCTACACCACGGAAACCTCGAGAGAGTCTCGTTTAAATATGAAAACTAATCAAATATATCATACTCAGAGCAGAAAATACAACTGACAGGCAGCAATTGACAAAAACAATGTTTCCGCCCGGGATTGAACCGGGGACCTTCTGCGTGTAAAGCAGATGTGATAACCGCTACACCACGGAAACGTTGAAAGAGTCTCGTTTAAATATGAAAACTAATCAAACATTGCATACTCAGGAGGAAAAAATACTTATAACTGACAGGCAGCAATTGACAAAAGCAATGTTTCCGCCCGGGTTCGAACCGGGGGCCTTCTGCGTGTTAGGCAGGTGTGATAACCGCTACACCACGGAAACCTCGAGAGAGTCTCGTTTAAACATGAAAACTAATCAAATATATCATACTCAGAGCAGAAAATACAACTGACGGGCAGCAATTGACAAAAGCAATGTTTCCGCCCGGGTTCGAACCGGGGGCCTTCTGCGTGTTAGGCAGATGTGATAACCGCTACACCACGGAAACCTTGAGGGAGTCTCGTTTAAATATGAAAACTAATTAAATATTACGTACTCAGAAGCAAAAAATACTTATAACTGACAGGCAGCAATTGATAAAAGCAATGTTTCCGCCCGGGATCGAACCGGGGGCCTTCTGCGTGTTAGGCAGATGTGATAACCGCTACACCACGGAAACCTCGAGAGAGTCTCTTTTAAATATGAAAACTAATCAAATATATCATACTCAGAGCAGAAAATACCACTGACAGGCAGCAATTGACAAAAGCAATGTTTCCGCCCGGGTTCGAACCGGGGGCCTTCTGCGTGTTAGGCAGATGTGATAACCGCTACACCACGGAAACCTTGAGGGAGTCTCGTTTAAATATGAAAACTAATTAAATATTCCGTACTCAGAAGCAAAAAATACTTAAAACTGACAGGCACAGATTAACAAAAACATTGTTTCCGCCCGGGATCGAACCGGGGGCCTTCTGCGTGTTAGGCAGATGTGATAACCGCTACACCACGGAAACCTCGAGAGGGTCTAGTTTAAATATGAAAACTAATCAAATATTGCATACTCAGAGCAGAAAATACAACTGACTGGCAGCAATTGACAAAAACAATGTTTCCGCCCGGGATTGAACCGGGGACCTTCTGCGTGTAAAGCAGATGTGATAACCGCTACACCACGGAAACGTTGAGAGAGTCTCGTTTAAATATGAAAACTAATCAAACATTGCATACTCAGGAGGAAAAAATACTTATAACTGACAGGCAGCAATTGACAAAAGCAATGTTTCCGCCCGGGTTCGAACCGGGGGCCTTCTGCGTGTTAGGCAGATGTGATAACCGCTACACCACGGAAACCTTGAGGGAGTCTCGTTTAAATAGGAAAACTAATTAAATATTCCGTACTCAGAAGCAAAAAATACTTATAACTGACAGGCAGCAATTGATAAAAGCAATGTTTCCGCCCGGGATCGAACCGGGGGCCTTCTGCGTGTTAGGCAGGTGTGATAACCGCTACACCACGGAAACCTCGAGAAAGTCTCGTTTAAATATGAAAACTAATCAAACATTGCATACTCAGGAGGAAAAAATACTTATAACTGACAGGCAGCAATTGATAAAAGCAATGTTTCCGCCCGGGATCGAACCGGGGGCCTTCTGCGTGTTAGGCAGATGTGATAACCGCTACACCACGGAAACCTCGAGAGAGTCTCGTTTAAATATGAAAACTAATCAAATATATCATACTCAGAGCAGAAAATACAACTGACAGGCAGCAATTGACAAAAACAATGTTTCCGCCCGGGATTGAACCGGGGACCTTCTGCGTGTAAAGCAGATGTGATAACCGCTACACCACGGAAACGTTGAAAGAGTCTCGTTTAAATATGAAAACTAATCAAACATTGCATACTCAGGAGGAAAAAATACTTATAACTGACAGGCAGCAATTGACAAAAGCAATGTTTCCGCCCGGGTTCGAACCGGGGGCCTTCTGCGTGTTAGGCAGGTGTGATAACCGCTACACCACGGAAACCTCGAGAGAGTCTCGTTTAAACATGAAAACTAATCAAATATATCATACTCAGAGCAGAAAATACAACTGACAGGCAGCAATTGACAAAAGCAATGTTTCCGCCCGGGTTCGAACCGGGGGCCTTCTGCGTGTTAGGCAGATGTGATAACCGCTACACCACGGAAACCTTGAGGGAGTCTCGTTTAAATATGAAAACTAATTAAATATTACGTACTCAGAAGCAAAAAATACTTATAACTGACAGGCAGCAATTGATAAAAGCAATGTTTCCGCCCGGGATCGAACCGGGGGCCTTCTGCGTGTTAGGCAGGTGTGATAACCGCTACACCACGGAAACCTCGAGAGAGTCTCGTTTAAATATGAAAACTAATCAAATATATCATACTCAGAGCAGAAAATACAACTGACAGGCAGCAATTGATAAAAGCAATGTTTCCGCCCGGGATCGAACCGGGGGCCTTCTGCGTGTTAGGCAGATGTGATAACCGCTACACCACGGAAACCTCGAGAGAGTCTCGTTTAAATATGAAAACTAATCAAATATATCATACTCAGAGCAGAAAATACAACTGACAGGCCGCAATTGACAAAAGCAATGTTTCCGCCCGGGTTCGAAACGGGGGCCTTCTGCGTGTTAGGCAGATGTGATAACCGCTACACCACGGACACCTCGAGCGAGTCTCTTTTAAATATGGAAACTAATCAAATATTGCATACTCAGAGCAGAAAATAGTTACAACTGACAGGCAGCAATTGACAAAAGCAATGTTTCCGCCCGGGATCGAACCGGGGGCCTTCTGCGTGTACCTGGGCCAGTAGCAAGTTATAATTTTTTCTATCAAAGATTCTCAGTAGCAGCCCGGAGTCTGGAAGTTGGAAGTTTGTACATTCTTGGCGCATTAGGCCGTTGGTCCTTCGCCTCAATACTTTCAGGTCAAAAGGAAGTTAGCAACCAAATAAATAAAGAAACAAACAAATAAGCAAGCAATCAAGCAAGGAACATTATAATATTCGATAGCGTTTACGTTAACTACAGTGTGTTTGAAATGAAAACAGCGCCGTCTAGTAACTATAATCGGAGTTCTATACAAATGTCAGTTAACGTCAAAAAAACAAACACTAGGCAAACCGCTATCGAGCGACTATTACAAAAACAGTATGACTTACTATTGTAGCCATAACCTCAGGTTAAGGGTAACTTAAAATAATTTTCAATAAGACCAGTTTACAAGGATTATATTTCTCCTTTTCTTTAAAACAGCATAGCAATAGAATTACTTTATGTCCGCATGCATTATCGTATAACAACCAACAGTTCCTTTTTATTACTGTCAATTTTAAAATTAGAATATCATGTTCTAAATTTATAAAGACTTCGGATGAGTATCTATTACATTAATATAATTCAATAACTGGGAGAATTTTATACAACCTATAACGATTCTTTATAATTATTTACAAATATGTTGTTAAATAATTTTATAGGCTTATACTGTATACTATTCATAGAATAGTTTTCTTTCGTTAATTAATATTTTCAAACCTTATAGTCAAGGATGGAACTATTTAAAGCCTTTATTTATGGAGCTTTCAATGCCAGTTTTAGAAAGTTCTTAAACTTTAAAAGTCAGATTCAGTAAACAAGTTCGACACAATTTTTTATTTGATTAAAAATTTAACAATAATATGTCCCTCATAGTTCAGTTGGTTCAGCGAAAAAACATTACGAACAAGATTATTGCCAAATTTAATTATGTAAGTAACTTAATTATTTTTATTAATTAAGCAGCAAAATATCATTTTCTTTTAAACCTTTTAACTTAATATGATACGTATTTTAATTTTAAGCCTAACAAAATCTACAAAGTTATTCTAATCTCACGCCCGTGTTGAAGTTTGTTCCTGGCTTTACTGAAGTCTGATCTTTGGATTTAAAAGATTAATATTAAATTTAAAGGATTTAATTTGTTTAAATAAGAAACAAAAACGTATTTCGTGCTTCAACAAAATATACTAAGCGAATATTCGACTAAAATTAATTTACATTACAAGCTGATGGAAAATTACTCCTAGCTAAACACCAACACGTGTTAGAGCAGCGATGTGTAAGGAGTGACGCTGATAGAACATAATTTGGATAACAATATTTGACTTCATCCTGGAAATTAGCATTTTAATTAAGACTCCCACGCGCCACTAACATTGGGAACCAAAATGTTATATCCCTTGTTACTGCATAGGTTCACTCACCTTTCAAACCGGAACACAACAATACTAAGTATTGCTGTTTGACGGTAAAATATAATATGAGTCGGTGCCTACCAAAAAGGGTTGGACAAAGATCTAACATAAGGTAAACAAAGTGTCATATTATACGTTATAATACTTTCCAAGCGCGACTTATCCCGCGTATGAGGAAGGTGCTAGATAGCCTATATCCTTTTCTATTGCCCATGAATACAAAATTTTATATTTGTGTAGTTAAGAATCGTGAGTGAAACGAACAATGAAATAAATGAATAAACAAAATCACGCTCGAATTTTAAAATATTTGTTAGTATATAAACTTTTTGTCTTATCCGTAACAGCCTGTAAATGTCCCACTGCTGGGCTAAAGGCCTACTCTCCTCCTTTTTAGGAGAAGGTTTTGGAGCTTATTCCACCACGCTGCTCCAGTGCGGGTCGTTTGTCTTATGTTCGTATTATATTCGTACACTGATTGTTCACCCTACTTTGTTATAATTTCCAATTTTTGTTATTACACACACTTGATAACTGAATTGCTAAGCACCTTTTTTACCATTCGTACCTGGGATATATTTGTTTAATTATATAATTCAAAGCGCCAAACCTCTCCCCAACCGGAGAGCACAGCAGTGGGAATCACAAGCTGTTACTTACAACTATAATTATTTAACTGTTACAAATATCAGTTACATATTTTTAATTTTCGAAACAGAAACAACTCTTTCAATCGTTGGAAAAAATCAAATATTATTATCGCGTTTAAGTTTTAATTTGTTTTGAGGCCTTACCTAATCGTTAAGCGTTACATGGCATCTGACACTTATGTCATGATGCTTTGTGATTATGTGACGCTACTGATGTAAGGTCATACTGGAAGAGATCACTACTACGTGATCAGACGATACCGCGTTTTGCATGATTTTGCATAATTTTTATTCATAACCTTAAGTTTTTTCTACTCTTCTTTCTCTTATTTGTGTGTGCAATAAAAATTATTATAATTAAGGTGTATTTTTTTTCACTTGGATAAATTACACTGCCCTTTCTTTAATATACCATGTTAATTCATATCAATCAAATCAATCAATCAATCAAAACAGCCAATCAATATTTTGTCCACTGCTGAACATAGGCCTCTCCCAAGGTGCGCCAGAACTCCCTGTCCTCCGCCTTCCGCATCCAGTCGGTGCCCGCCACCTTCTTAAGGTCATCGGTCCACCTGGCTGGAGGGCGCCCTACGCTGCGTTTGCCGGTCCGCGGTCTCCACTCTAAGACTCGTCTGCTCCAACGGCCATCGGTCCTACGACATACGTGACCAGCCCACTACCACTTCAGCCTACTAATTTTGCAAGCTATATCGGTGACTCCGGTTCTTTTCCGGATAATCTCATTTCTGATCTTATCCTTCAAAGATACTCCGAGCATAGCTCGCTCCATAGCACGCTGAGCGACTTTGAATTTGTGGACTAGTCCCGCAGTTAGTGTCCACGTTTCGGCACCGTATGTCATGGCAGGTAAGACGCATTGATTGAAGACTTTCGTCTTCAAACATTGCGGTATGGACGACGTGAGGACTTGACGAAGGTTGCCAAATGCTGCCCATCCCAAGCGAATTCTTCGATCGGCTTCCTTCTCGAAGTTGTTCCTACCGACTTGTATAACCTGTCCTAGGTAGGTATATTCCCTAACAACTTCGAGAGGTTTCCCTTCGACGTATATCGGTCCCGGCACAACATGCCTATTGAACATGACCTTGGTCTTGTCCAAGTTCATACCGAGACCGACACGCCGGGAAGATTCACTAAGGCTACGCAGCATTCTGGTTAGTTGTTCCAGCGACTCCGCTATGATGACGATATCATCGGCAAATCGAAGGTGTGAGATGTACTCGCCGTTTACATTGACTCCACATCCAGTCCAATCCAGCGTCTTGAACACGTCTTCCAACGCGTTGGTGAACAGTTTCGGAGATATTACATCCCCCTGTCTCACCCCTCTGCGCAGTTGGATCGCCTTCGTCTTACAGTCCTGGATGTGGACAGTCATTGTAGCGGCGTTGTATAGACATCTCAGTACCTCGATGTATCTCCAGTCGATATGACATCTCTGCAATGAGTCGAGCACTGCCCAGGTTTCGATGGAGTCGAAGGCTTTCTCGTAGTCCACAAATGCCATACACAGCGGCTGATTGTACTCTTCGGTCTTCTGCACAATTTGCCGAACAGTATGAATGTGGTCCACGGTGCTGTAGCCTGATCGAAAGCCGGCTTGCTCTGGGGGCTGGAACTCGTCAAGTCGTCTGGCGAGACGGTTCGTGACGACTCTTAAGAACAGCTTATACACGTGACTCAGGAGAGAGATTGGTCTGTAGTTTTTCAAGAGGGTTTTATCACCTTTCTTGAAAAAAAGTACCACCTCACTCCCACTCCACGTTTCCGGGGTCTTGCCATGTTGGATGACGGAATTAAAGAGGCTTGCTAGCTCTTTCAGGACCGGAGTCCCGCCTGCCTTAAGCAACTCTGTTGTGATTCCGTCATCTCCCGGAGCTTTGTTGTTTTTAAGCTGTTCTAGAGCCGCCCTAATCTCGCCTTGGTCAACGACCGGGAGCTCCTCGGAGTAATGGCGTGTAAGAGGGGCGCGCTGGTCATCAGGACTGATTCCCACAGGTTTATCTGATCTTGAAGAGAACAACTGCCCATAAAACCTCTCTACTTCTCCGACAATCTCAGGCCTAGAGGTAACGACCCCACCATTTTCAGTTTTAAGTTTTGTCAGACGCGGCCTCCCAAACTTGCGAGCGAACACTTTCGATCCCCGATTTTGCTCAATCGCAGCCTTGATGGCACGGGTATTGGAGCATCGGAGATCGCGTCGCGTCAGCGTTTTTATTTTTCGGTTTAAGGCCTTATCTGACAAAAACGATGGTAGTTCTCGTCGTTTCCTCATGAGCTCGAGTGTCTCAGCAGAGAGTTTTGGTGCGTTGTCTCTTTTCTGTGGCGGAAAACACTTGCGGGATGTGTTTTGCAGTATTTTGACCAGCGTGTCGGTTTTCTCATCAATACTGCTTACGGTTTCCAACGCGGTAAATTGATTTTGAAGTTCCATTTGGAACTTTTCGGCACCTTGAGCAGCTTGGAGCATGGTAGGTCGGAGAGTAGACCTCATCATTCGCGATCTTTCAGCTTTAAAGTCGATATCTAGAGTGCCTCGAACCAAGCGGTGATCACTTCCGGTATTAAACCTGTTGATCACTGAGACATCTCTAAATATGTGCCTTTTATTCGAAATGATAAAATCTATCTCGTTCCTTGTCACGTTATCGGGGCTTCGCCAGGTCCACCTCCTCTGGGGCTTCTTTTGAAAGAAAGAATTCATCAAAAAGAGCCCCTGCGCTTCGAGAAAGTTTACCAGCATTTGCCCCCTGTGATTTCTGCAGCCCAAGCCGTAAGGTCCAACTTTCGATTCACCGCTATTATGTACTCCCACTTTAGCATTAAAGTCTCCCATAACAACATTGTAGTGGGCCTTCGAGGTGTTGTTGAGAGCCTTTGCGATGTCCTCGTACATCGCTTCGACCACATCATCAGAGTATGCCGAAGTTGGCGCATATACCTGTACGACCTTCAGAGAGTACCTGTCGGAGAGTTTTAGGACAAGGTACGCTACCCGGTTCGACACACTACTGATTTCCACAATGCTGCTAATGAGATTTTTGACCAGAAAACCGACACCACCCTGGGAGAGGTTATCACCTTCGCGGAAGTAAAGTAAGTTACCGGACTCTAGAGTTATCGTGTCCTCCCCCTTCGGACTTCAGATAACCCCAGTATATGCCAGTTTATATGACTTAGCTCTACTTCTAATTCGGCGAGGTGATGGTCCAGCCTTAACGAGCGTCCATTGTACGTTGCCATATTTAGTCGCCGTTTATGGTAGCCTGCCATGAACCGGTGATTCTTTGCACCCCCTGCCCTGCCGATACCGCGACCGCTACCTTGGTCGGGCCTAGCGGGCTTGCCGGTAACTAGGGGCCTTTTTTTTGGCGCATCTACCATTTAGAGGTTTTGCCCATACTCGCCACGCTGGGCAGGCGTGTTGGCGAGCGCAGTAGGGGGTAAGATGCTTATGGGGGGGACGCTGCTGCCCATCCCCCCTTTCCCTTTCCCTCAGTCGCCTCTTACGACACCCACGGGATGAAATCGGGGGAGTACTATTCTAAGCCGGTACTCCACGGCAATTCATAGCCAAAGTAGTTTTTTCGATTTATAATATTAATGTATAACAGAGTTCTTTATATTAAAGTCTTAAATATATATAAATTAAAATTAAAAATAGCTACTGCAAAAATGGCGGCAAGAATACCCGCACCGTTTCCCCTTTGTGTATAATACTATATTCTACATGATCCCTTCATAAAAGTAATTCGAAGTTTAAACGGTTATTAGGCAAACAAGGCTACGTGCTTGCCGTGTGACCACAAACACGTGTCCCTAACATTTACCCGTTGTTTGCGTCACCTCGACTAAACAAGTTCCATACCACTGGTAGGCCGAAATAAGGTTAAAGCTTTATTTGTTTTTTCACTCGTTTCTTATAATTAGATTCCGAGATTGTATGTACCTCGTGATCCAGTTATAAGAAACTGTATGTATCTATATTTAAATGTTCTTAGGCGGACGAGCGGATGTGCCAACTGATGGTAAATATTTACCATCAGGAGTTTGTTTGTCCACCAATTCTTTCACACAGCAATGGATCATCGTGATGTTTTGCACAAAGATCTAGAAGTTAATGAACCGGAGAGTCCAAATCAATATTTCAATATTTAAGCAGTAGTAACAATAATATTACTGAAAGTTAAAATGAAGTATAAAGAAAATTAATAGAATATATATAACTTAGGCTTATATAAATAATATTTATAGAGCGAAATAAAAAAAATGATTAGGTTTAACAAATTTCAAAAGGAAGCTATCCACAATCTTACTGTAACAGCCTGTGAAAGTCCCACTGCTGGGCTATAGGCCTCCTCTCCTCTTTTTGAGGAGAAGGTTTGGAGCTTATTCCACCACGCTGCTCCAATGCGGGTTGGTGGTGGATCTTACTGCCTTGACGTAAAATAATTCATACAGAAATGGGAAAGTCATATAGGCACACTTAACGTTTAACACTCTTAGAGTTAAGTTGAAGAATGAAACTTGAACTATGAAAATTTAAACGTTATTTTAAATAGTGACGTGAACATGGATGAAAGAGATACATCATGACGTTTGGTAGTACTTGTGTAAACATCAGCTTGTACCTGTGCCGATTAAAATTAATAAAATAAAATAGTTCTAATAGCTTTTAGTGTAAAATCTGCAATTGACTTTAGTGCCTATAATTTATATTTTTACACCACCCACTTAGCACTGATTATTATTTACTGCAAAGCTTAAGTACTCTACTGAACAACATTTTCGACCACCATACCATCTGTACAAATAGCAACGTGGAAGTAAGAGTGACTTAAAATCAAGGACAACGAGGGGTACCAAGATCAAATCCTGAATACACCGAACTTTTTTTTTTTTTTTAATTTATTTATTTATTCATTTTTATAAGTATGGTTGTGTGCTGCACATGTAACAATAATTTACTTGTAACTCAGAAGAGAGTTAAATGTTCAAATACATCATGTAACCGTCATTTTCATGCTGACTGTATTAAGTTCAATGAGACACAATCGAGCCGAGCTAAATGGGTTTGCCCAATCTGTCAAGGGCCGAAATCTAAAACAGGGAATAATAACTCTCCTTCCGATCAAAACAAGAGTATTAAAGAATCTGAGAAAAATTCACCAGTTTCCTTACTAAGTAACATAGACTCCCAAGATGCTATTCTTCAAGAAATTCGAAATCTTCGTAGAGAAATGAATGAAAAATTTGAATACCAACAATTAAGCCTAAACGATTTCAATACGAAATTAAGTCAGATTCGCGGTGAAGTGCGAGATTTAAAGTCCAAATTTTCTATAATGCGAAAGGAGTTAGATCAAGTAACTAATACAGTGCAGTTTTTATCTGATAATTTTGACGAACAACAACTCATTAATGATCATTACAAAACAGATATCTCTCAATTAAAAACAGAAAGCACATCTCTACGTGCGCAACTTAACGAAGTCTCCAGCCTTATGGAACAGCTTGAGCAGCGTGCTCGAGACTGTAATATTGAAATACAGTGTGTTCCGGAGCATAAGTCTGAAAACCTGCTTACTATTGTGAAACAACTCACTAAAGTCGTTTCGTGTGACATAGTTGATAGTGATATTAAAGAATTCCATCGCGTTGCTAAGGTTGATTCTGACTCGAAGCGCTCTCGCAATATCATAGTCAAATTAACCAGCCCGCGCGTCCGTGATACTTTACTTGCAGCGGTAAAAATTTTCAACAAAAAGAATGAAAACGACAAACTCAATTCGACTCATTTAGGCATCGCAGGTGATAAGCAACCAATATACGTCAGTGAACATTTGTCCCCAACGAACAAGAAACTTCATGCAGCCACGAGACTCGTCGCAAAAGAGAAGAAATACGAGTTTGTCTGGATCCGAAATAGCCGCATTTATATTCGTAAAAATAAGCATTCACCTGCAATTTTAATAAGAAATACCGATTTTTTAAATAGTCTAAAGTAATTTTATGGTTTATTATTGTACTTATTTATTTTTTTTACCTGAGTTAGCATTTATTTTATTTATTTATTTATTTAATACTTTATTGCACACACAATGAAAGGACATACAAATAAAGAGAACAATTACAACAAAGACAAGAAAATAAGAGCGTGCAAAGGCGGTCTTATTGCTAAAGCAATCTCTAACAGACAACCTTTGGTGAAAGGATTTGCAAAAGCAGAAACAGGATAGTGCAAAAAATAAAAATAAAATAATATACAAGATAAAAGAAAATAATGACTTATAATATACATACTAATGTAAAATATATATAACCTACATACGATAACATTTATTGTGTTTTTTAGTTTTAAAATTCAATATTAATTTTTTTTATCAAAATGTGAGGGGCCTGCGGACCAAGACGGAAGACCTCTATTTATCTGTTCTCTGTTGTGATTATGATGTCATTATTCTTACGGAAACTTGGCTGAATGATTCAATATTTGACCATGAATTATTTGACACTCGATATGCAGTATTTAGGCGCGATCGTAGTACAACTTCATCTTATTTGAAAGATGGTGGTGGTGTTGTAATTGCCATACACAAAAAGTTTGAGAGTCTGAGAAAAAAGTCTTGGGAATCTGTATGTGAAGATCTTTGGGTTTCATTTAAAATAGGTCAAAGTACTCAAATTAATATTTGTGGTGTCTATATTTCACCTCCAGTAAAGGAGTTGGAACTTAATTACTTTCTTAAAAATACTGCACAAGTTATTAACTCAAACACAGATGACGGCACAATTAACGTGGTGATTGGGGATTTCAATTTGAGCAATATTGTCTGGGAATATAGCACTTACAGTCGTAGTCTAATACCTGTAAGTACAAACAATAATGTGGATTCTTTATTTATTGACACAATATTTTTTTGCAACCTACATCAATGCAACTCAATTTCTAATTATAACGAAAGAATTCTCGACCTAGTACTTAGCTCACATCCATCTTTTATTACGGTATCTGAAGAAAAACCCTTAGTTCCGCTTGATTGTCATCACCCAGCCTTATTAATAGACCTACAGTATTCTACTCAAAAACACTATCTTAAAAGTAACACTGAACCTAAATATAATTTTGCTTTTTGCGACTATAATACTGTTATTGAGGAACTTTCAAACATTGATTGGGCACATTTATGGAAAAATTGTAGCTCTGTAGATGAAATGATAGAAGTTTTTTATGAAACTTTACTAAATGTTATTTACAAAAATACCCCAAAATCCAAACCCCGTGATGGCAAGCATCCCATATGGTATTCACGTTCTCTAATACGTACTCTTAAGGAAAAATCAAAATATCATAAAGTATTCAAGAAGTATAAAAATCCTATGGATAAATACACTTATGATCTCCTAAGAGATCGCTCAAACGAAATGATATTTGAATGCTATGATTTCTTCAAAAAAAATATATCAGACCATATTCGTAACAACCCTAAATACTTTTGGATATATTTTAAAGACAGAAATTGCAATTCTAAGTCGATTCCCAATCAAATGATATTAAATGATATAAAAGCTACAGGAAGACAGGAAATATGTAATCTTTTTTCCTATAATTTTCAGTCGATCTATGATACCACACATAAGTTACCACCTTTCAACCCAAAATATTTAACTAGTATTAAATGTACTAATAACACATACGCCAAATGTTCTGTAACAGACCATGAGGTTAAAACACAGCTTCTATCCTTAAATTGCAATAAAGGGGCGGGACCCGATCTAATACCACCTATATTTATTAAAAATTGTGCTAAAGTTCTAGTTAACCCCCTTACAACTATATATAATAAATCTCTTCAATCGGGAATATTCCCAGCTAAATGGAAAGTTGCTTATATAACACCAATTCATAAGTCTGGAGACATTAATAATATATCTTATATATCCATACTATCTACTTTTGGAAAAGTTTTTGAGTCACTAATTCAAAAAAAGAAGTATTCTCATTTAAAACCTTACTTTGATTCATACCAGCATGGCTTCTGTCCTCATAAATCCACAACATCTAATCTAGTTAGTTACATATCTGATATTTCTGAAGCTGTGGATAAGAATAATGAGGTACATGCTATATATCTGGATTTTAAAAAAGCGTTCGACTTAGTCCACCACGACATTCTTTTAACCAAATTGGAATGTATGGGTATTCATGGTTCCTTGTTACGTTGGTGTGAGTCATACTTAAAGAATCGATCCCAATTAGTTGCCATTAATGGTTTTAAATCTTTCGAATGTAAAATACCCTCTGGTGTACCGCAAGGGTCACACTTAGGACCTTTGTTTTTCCTTGTTTTCATTAATGATGTTGGAAAAGTACTTAAATCCAAATATCAAATATTCGCAGATGATTTAAAAATATACAGGGAAATTAAATCACCAGAGGATATCGAAATCCTTCAAAGTGACATCGACAACCTTGTTTGTTGGTGTCTTGCAAATCGTATGACGCTAAATAAGGATAAATGTGTTCATATTAAATTTAGTAGAAAACGAAAACCACTAAAACACACTTACTACATCGACGGTACGCCCCTTACGGAATCAACGAGTGTAAGGGATCTTGGGGTGATAATAGATAACACCTTAAGTTTTAGAGATCACATTGATTCCATCATATCAAAAGCCTCGCAAGTATCTGGTCTGGTGTTAAGATTAATGAAAATCTTTAAGGATCCAAGCTTGACAATATTAGTATACAATAGTATAATAAGGAGTATCCTAGAATATTGTTCAGTTGCCTCGAGTCCTGGGTATGAGGTGCACTCTGATAGAATAGAACGTGTACAAAAACATTTTCTATATTACTTAGCGTACACAGATCTAAATGCTAAGAATTTTAACTCTTACGACGCACGCCTAATTAATTATAAAGTGCAAACTCTTAAATATAGAAGAGAAGCTGCCGACTTTCTTTTTTTATACAAATTATTGCATGGATATATTGATGCACCTGATCTACTTGCTAAAATTAGTTTCTACATTCCGCGTCAAGGTAGCCGTTTACAAAAACGTAAAATATTTAGCTTGCCTGATGTCAAATCAAATCTTGGTCAACATTCGCCAATTTACCGTATTTGCTCGCTTGCGAATTGTAGTCGTCAACACCTAGATGTCTTCAGTGAATCTGTTGGTTCTCTTAAAAATAAACTTAAAACAAAATCACATTATTTTATGTAATAATTAAATAATTAACTAGTCAGTAATTTCACAAGTACTGTTCTTGTTAACTAAGCTAGGTATATGTTTTTTAAAGCATGCTAGGTTTACATCCAGAAGAATGCAACTTAATAACACTCTGTTTAGCTTAGATTTTATTTTGTATGCACTAGTTGTAAGTCAGTTTTGTAAACTTAAATAAATAAAAAAATAAAAAAAAAAAAAGAGTAGATGATGGTAATGGAATATAAGGTGCGACGATAATAAGTTACCTTAGATATTAATCATCGAATTTACTTAGACTAAATAGAAATTTTAAAAATGACTGAATAACTAGATAATTCGCTAAACAGGAGCGTTAAAACACATAAACTGCAATTCGACACAACCGAAGAGAGACTGGATTCAGATCAAGACATGCTTAATGTGCTTCGTCGGAAGTTTTTACTAAAAACTATCAACTTCTTACCACCAGGCTGTTGGAATTTGATAGAAAAACTGAATGAGATTTTAATGGCCCCCGATTTCACACTAGAATTTCAGATCGACTTAATTACGTCATATAAGTTAACTTTTCTCAGTTTCGAATATAGAGGTAAGTATTAGCGCCCTCTTATTCGTATAACTTTTCGTGTAACACACGAGTTTAGCTGCTCATAAGTTTTATACAACTGTTTATCGATTTTTTGACAAAGTTATGGTTTCCGCCAGATCTCCATATGAGACAGTCAATATTAAAAATCACATAAAAACACTTTTAACGGGCTTCAACATGACGTAGTGTATGGAAAATTACTATAATGACGTAGTGTATGGAGAAAGAAAATTTCAAAAAATCTTCCTTAGTGCTTATCTACAAAAAACCAGTATGCAAATTTTCATGATGATCTAACCTAACCCCAGTTGCTTGGACTGTGCGATGATATAGCAATCAGTTCTTCTTTTGTATGTATTAATATATACAAAGGTAAGCAGCTCTGACCTCTAAAATATTTGAACGTTCCTTTCCATATAAACACATTTTATCATGAAAAATAAAGATAATTAAACGAACATAAAGTACGAGTAAATGTATAGGTAAATAATAGTATACAATAATAGTAATTGTAAGTAGTATGCAAATAATATTATGCATTAACGACGCTTTCCTCGGGAAAATTTACAACGGCTGAAGGTGTTCTCATAACATTGCTAAGAATTTATGTACACGATATTGTTGCAGGAATATTTTAAGTATAATTTATTGATATCGTTTTTTTATTTTTATACGTCTTCTATTTATTATTATGATTCATAGTTTTAAGCAGTTTAAACTGATATAATATAAAAACATAGCTAAACTTCTTACAAAAAATAATAATGGCGTGGCTTATACTTTTTTTAGGTTTTTAGCTTATGCTGTGCTACATTTAAATTAAGCATAAAATAATCACATCAAATATGAACAAAATGATTATTATATTTTTATACAACATGTTATTTTGAGCAGAGGTAATCATAGATTATTTAGATTGCGAAGTGTAATGATACAGTTATTCATATACATAGGACAAGGTTGTATAATTTCATATACGTTGTATTAATAAACAAATAAACGATCCACTGAATGGTTTACCTACTTAAAAAATTGACAACATTTATTTGTTCAAACTCAAATGACATTATGCCAAATATTATTTAATTTATCTTTTCGTCAATAGATGGCGTTAGATGTATTTTACATCGCGCTATAACAATGTTTTTTTGGAAGTACTAAATAAGTTTTTGTTAAGAAACCATCGGACCAGCAGTACAAACTTGGTAGTTTTATTTTGAAGTCTCACAATACCAATACTACCGGGTAACCTCAAACATTATTAAAATATAATGTTGTTGTTCAATATGAAATACAGCTGTCTCCAGTTCAATTTGGATTATATGAAAATGAATAAGCTAGCGTGTTCAACCATACATACTCCCCAGCTGCCTCGCTCCTTCTTGATACTGGATTATTCGTTTTCTATCTCAAAATATAGTAATATAATGCAGTGCTGTTCCCTAGATAACAGTTTATGTGCGATATCTTCCCATATAGAAGTGCTTTGGTTATCTTCCCATATAGAAGTATATTGGTAGCATTTACCTTGCTACAAATATTTAGATATAATGTATATAAGCCTATAATATTGCCGTCTTAAATAGATTAAGTGTTTTTTAATAAAACAATTTTAAAAATAATGCTTGGATTTTATTCAGAAATGTGCCACCTGACGGCAATCAAAAGCTGAATAGGGTTAAAAAAACACAAGTAACCCATCTTACAAATTGTTTTAACTCTTAGATTTACAAATCCTTACTAATATAATTTTGTGAATTTTGCACACACGTTGTCATACGCGATCAAAGTCACAAGCGGAATCTTGTTTATAATAAATGTAAATTAATAAAAATAGAATGAAAATAGAATCCTTGTTGAAGAAATGTTGTTTTATACACATATCAGATCGAGACAAATTTTGTCATCTCTTTTAGGTTTTATTTGTCTGTGTCTTTGTTTTTTTTACTACTTATTCTCTCTTCTTTTCTTTGATTCTTTTCTGTATTAATTATTAATAGAAATTAAAGATTGGAGATTGTGGCCTAGCCACTACACTTAGTCACGTGCATCAGAATGACTACAAAGTGACAGATCGTTTTAAAATACTACCAGCATTTAATACCTATTTAGTACCTTTGTTTAAATATTTGGTACCTGAATCATTAACAAAAAAAAATTAAAGTAAATTATAATGTCCTCACAAAGGCTCCTTATTGTGCGATTATTTTTACACAACCATTTACCATTTGGTACCTGAAAATACATTTTTATAAGATCACTAACTCAAAAATAAAGATTAGAAATCTATACTCTATAATAACATTATAAAGAGGTAAAGTTTGTGAGGTTGTAGGGGGTAATCTCTGGCTCTAATGAACCGATTTTGAAAATTATTTTACTAATAGAAAGCCACATTACTTGTTAGTGCCATAGGCTATATATTAATCAGAAAAATGAAAACACTTTTTCGTGGTAGTCGGATTTGCAAAGTAAGTTGGGAAAAAACAGTCGAACTAAAACGTTTCTTACGAACGTTGCCTGTTGTTGTAGAGCTTAATAATACCTACAAAAAAGTTAAAAAGTTATTTTTTATTTATTAAAAAAAAATTATTTAAATCGTTAGGTCATATTTATTGGTCCCATTATCAACAATTATTAATTCTTATTAAAATAAGTAAACTTATCGTCTCAAGTGCTTAAAACAAAGACTTTTCCCTTTTACTGCATAAAATTTGGGCGAATGGTTAAAGAGATAATACGACATACGTATGGAACCGCGATCGTGTCGTAATCTATTGAGCGATATTTCTATTAGAAATTTTATTTAGATAAAATTCGTCTTCTAGAATATGTTTTTGGTTGCATAATTTAAGAGATAAAAAAATATCATTACGCAAGACAATATTATTAACGTTCGGCCCTCGCGACTTTTGTCATTCAGGAAATAAATCATAGCACTAATTACTAACCGAACCAAAATCAATGTTTGCCGCCCAACGAAGCGGGCACGGGTCAGCTAGTAAATAATACAGTAATGACGTACGACTCTAACGTTCTATTCAATCGCGTAATATTTTATTTGAATTATATCATGGCGTCAACTGCCTGCAAAAATCATTTCACCGAAAGGAGTTCGATTGCACGTTAGACTCCCACAACGTTATTTACAATCGATTACGTGATCGGTTTAAGAAAAGATGATTGCATGTGGCGGATGAAACTTCAAGTCATGGTTCCGACAATTTGCAGTGATGGATTACTCTCGCCGGGTATTCTTCATTTTAAGAGGATAAAAGGTATTTACTCAGTAGGAGGGAATTTAAAACTTACTTAATTATAGTGACTCGTCGATCTAGTGGCTAGGACGTAAGGCTTCGAGGTCGCAGTTTCAAATATCGAATAGGGTCAATAAAAGTAATTGATCATTTTAGTGTCGATAAATTCGCAATTACAGTGCGATTATTTTATGGTCCTGCATCAAAATTATCTTATGTAAAGTTTGAAATGTATTTTGACAGTATAAATACGCTTGTAAGTTTGCATTTTATTGTAAGTTTCTTATCTATAACAAGAACATACGTCCACTCCATAGTTATAGGATCCGTAGTCTTTTCGAAACATTTCAAGCATTTCTTGATAAAAACTTCAATGTGACTGGTGTACTAAGTAATATTTATATTATAAATAATTAGTACTATGTTTATACAGTCATACTAATCTAAATACTTTAATCAAGAAATTTCGGGAATAAAAGCCTTCAGGCCATTTCAAATAAAAAAAAAATATCTGTAATTGTGTATTTATTGCCTATGAATATAAAATATGAGATATAAAAACAAATCCAGCTTAGTTCTTCGGTTCTTCTCAAGTCTGAGGTATTTAATTCCGAAACGGTGGTAGATTTTTTGTCAGTCAATAAGTAAATGTAACTCTTCTATATTGAATAAAGATTTTTGACTTGACATGTCTTTATGGCTTAGTATATATATATCTTATTCTCCACGGACTATTTCGTTCATTTCTATTATTATTACTAATTAAATTAATTTTATATAAGGGATATATAAAGTAAAATAGCCGCCTATAATTAATGTCCTATAGCTAGGCTAAGGCCTCCTCTTTTCTTAGTGAGAAGGTTTGGAGCGTATACAAGCACCATCATACCACGCCTCTTAATCCAATGTTTTCATGGTGTTTTCCTTACGAATTATGGACACAAATTTATTCACATAATTGTAAACTACTTAGCTTGCTTGCTCGACTCCTACGAGACTTACTATGTTCGTTGACCGGAAGTACATACCACTGCTTTCCCGCCTGTTTGTAATTATTTTGTGCTATCAGTAACAACTGTTCTTCAAGTATTTATTTAAATAACACGAAATAAATTGCCTGTTACATAAAACCTCTATTAAGTCATACAAGACTATGAAATACATTATTTTTCTTTAGTATATGAATGTTTATTTAGTTAACTGTTGCTAATTGAATATGGACTTTCATTAAAAATTCATTAAAATTCAATATCAAATACATACTTTAATATATACTACAAAAAGAAACGAAATCAATAAACAACCTTCTCTAAATCTTCTCAAGAAGGGAGAGGAGGCCTTAGCCCAGCAGTGGGACATTCACAGGCTGTTACTGTACTGTACATCGTCAATGCGCCACCAACCTCATGTGCCTGTAGTTACACTAGCTAAATCACCCTCCCAGCCCGAACACAGCAAAACTGGTGTTTGAAGGTTGAATATGTTATGTGTACACTGACGGGTTGCACAAAGCCATCGAGTAAAAGTAAGGTGTGCAATATCATGGTTCTGGTTTCAAATACGAGTGAGCCAGTGTATATTAACAATCACAAAAATAATATTGGTCAATGTCAGTGAATAAAAAAATATTATTTCTCACGCTACTAGTAAATAGATAGTAACGACCAATAAAGACCACATGGCCCACATTCCCATATGTTTTTCTATATGTATTTAATAACATTAGTTGTGATTTAATGTACACACGAACAAATACAGAAGACCATTTATAATAATATAAATAGGAATTAAAATGACAAGTTAAGGGGACAATTTAATTTATTCATAATCTACATGATAAGTCATACAAACCATTTAATATCTATTATTAAAACATCAAAACTTTAAGTACGAAATCTTCTAGTAAATATAATTAATGTATTGCTATGTTTTGAATCACATTTCTTTGACTTTCAGTATGAGATCAAATGAAGTTTACATCTTAAAATTAGAATATACGCGTTAAAAATGATTTCTTATACAAATATATATTAGTTTCTTTTTAATAATAATACTTTTAAATGGAAGTAATCAGCTATCTCTTTTACATAGACATAGGAGTTTATTTTATTATATGTTAATATTCCAAAGTTATGACATATGTTATAGAAATATTTATTAAAAAACTTTATGAATCAAACTATTGAACTTGTTACACAAGGCGGGCTAAATATATAATAAACAAAGATATCGTAAAGTGAATAATATGCAAATTTAACATTTGAATGATTAGAAAAAATATGAGTAGTAAAAATTTTTGTTATTGCAAATATAATTATCATTCAAACGATTGAAGTTATGTACGTCTCATAAAAATCGAGTGATAAACTGCTAAATCGAATGCGATTTGAATCTTTCAATGAAAGTAAAGCAAGAAGAATCGATACAGTAATTTTTTTGTTTTTTAATTTTTTTAATGATTTTTTTTCTATACAAATAGTGTTTAACTAAAATTGATCCGTGTGAACCCACTATTAGTTTAACTACTAAAATTCATGCGTAAAATCGAAAATAATTGATAATTTATAATATGACGTTGTTCTATCTACTGCTAATTCTAACAATAAATCTATATTATGTTCTAGTTAAATAAAATATCGAATATTATTTAACAGCTCATGTACAATAAAAAAATGACCTTGAATTTAAGTTTCATAATCATTAAAACATCAAACGATAGAAAATGCAGATAATGTCCTGCATTGGGTTTTGTACTCTGACTGCAGAAATGGCGAAAATGACGAAATAAGCTCTTGCTCCGAAATACACCAACAAATAGACCACGGTGCCTTTATGAGATAAGCTTTGTAGCTTTCAGCTGTATGTATCTTTAAATTATATAATATTTTGAAATATATTAGTAGTAACCTCCATTATTGATAGGCTTAATAATATTATATTATTTATATAAAAAGATAAGATGTATGTAAAATATTATTTTCTTAAGACATTACTTGAATATATGAATTACGTATTGTGAAATAAAATGTCTCACAGCACTCGTAGAAATACGAATATTATTAAAAAACACTTTTTAATTTATTTTATTATGTATCAATATAAATATCGAAATAACCTGTTTGCAGATTTAACCCCCGACGAAATACGAGGGGTGTTATAAGTTTGACGTGTATATGTATCTCTGTTTGTCTGTCTACATGAGATCGTAGCTCTCGAACGGATAAACCCCTTTTCATGTAGTTGCTTTTGTTTGAAAGATTTCTTAGTCTAGTGTTTGAGGCTATGGTTGAAGAAAATTGCTTCAACCATTGAATAGTTATGGGGGTGGAAGACGGGATGAATAAACGATAGTAAGGGAATATATCCGAGTGGGGTATCAATTGAAGGGGGAGAGGGGTAGTTATGGTGAAGGGGATGAATTTGCTGAATTCAGTTAACAGCTTACCTATTCAGACTTTTGTATTGTTTCTTTCGAGTCGGGGTGTTTTTAAATTTTTTAATTTAAGTTTTATTATAACATTAATGATTTAATTTAAAATGTGCGTTAGATATCTATTAAAATATAATATAGTCCTTTCTTTCTACATAACTAATAAATCTATGTGCGAGACACGATAAGTAATATATTTAAACAATTTAAAATATTTAATCGTCTACTCGAATTTATAATTTCATAAGATATAATTCGATTGCTAAATACACTGCAAAATACAAAACTACAATACAAACACCTACCGGTTTTAACTTTACGTATTTAGGGGGTGATTCTTTAAAATTGCTGTCTTCGTCTGTCGAATGTCAATTCAATGAAGACAAAAAGAGATAAATATATCTTTAACTTGTCTAATTAAATTAGCAGCCTCACTTATAAGTCTTTGCGTGTCTGTTCAGATAAACACAGATTTATCTCTTTCTTTCATCAATGATTTGACATTTTAAAGAGGAAGACATGCCATTGTTTTACTAATCACCCTCTTAAAATATAATTTGATAAACACATTAATAAATATTACTTTATATTAATAATATCGAATCAAAAGTATTAACTTTTTAAGACTTTATTAACTATACAGTTTTTTATCATTTGAATACTTTTTTTCTTATATTCGTAACATAGATATTCTATAAATTACTAAATTCGTGAACTATAATTTCACAGCTTCAAATACATTTTACAGATTATAACTGAAATTTATAAATTCATTCTTATTACTAATCTTCTTAACTTCGTAACGAATGTTACGCGTAATAAGCGTTAGTTTTTGTATGTTAATTAAAAAACACAGAGTCAAAAATTGAGTGCTGAGTACAGACAGAAGAAAATCTCCTTTTTGCAATAAAAAAACGTTTCACTCAAACGCTTCTTAGAAGGTCGCATTCAAATTCGATATTTTTATCTCTCGATTCGCCGAAGTAAGTTCTAAGTTATAACTATTCTTAATCTTGTTTAGACTCATTGGAATAACATTTACAATCAAATATCAAGTTAATATGAGTAATAATAACAAAGACCAGTATGCCAGTGCTATTCTATAAAAACTCACTTCTCTCACTTGTAAAAGGTCGAAAACCAACTTGAGTTGATACGTTTAGCATTTCACGGTTTAGAAGTAAATAAACGATGCGTAGCGGCTGTTTAGTTAAACACTTATTTCGCTTTCTGTCGCTCTTATTTATTTGACATTCGAAAGAAGAAGACATTGCATTTAACTAAATAAATATCTTATTCACACACGGCCATCTGATCCTAAACTAAGCAGAGCTTGTACTATGGAAACCAAACAACTGATATACTACATATACTAGTTTTCTTTTGTAAATACATACTTATATAGATAATTACACCCAGACTCAGGACAAACAGACATGTTTATGCACACAAATGTCTGTCCTGGGTGGGAATCGAACCCACTACCTTCGGCGTGAAAGGCAAGCCTAGCAACCACGCCAACCGGCCCTTCAATGCAATGTCTTCTTTGCAAACGTTTAAAAGTAAATCCTAAATAACATGATTTTATTTAGGACATTTTGTCACTTTCTGACACTTCTTGAACGTATTTTGCGGTGAGTTTCGAGTTTGTTCTTACAGAATATACCTACTGAATATGAACATTGACAAACGGAGACGAAAAAAAAAATTGGCATCAGTTAACGAATCCTACAATTCAGTTACTAATAAATAATTTTAAAACAATTTGTATGACTTGAAATTAAGACCTTTTTAAATATTAAAAAGATATAACATTTTTTAATCTGTATGTAATGTCAAAAGGACCAAAAGGTTTTCTTTATTATAAAAACCTGTATTAGTAATACTAGACTACGTAACTATTATGGACATGATTCAAGGTGAAGTGGCAGTGCAGATTAAGGACCTATTAAATGTGCTTAAGGTATATTTATAAGAAAAAATATTTTTAACTACAAGAGATCATCAAAATTCATAAGCGTATTGATGTTTCATAGTCGTCAATATTACGATAGCAAAGATGTCCGGTACAAAAAATATTCTCCAAAAATATTTGCTTCTCTCGAGTCTTCGCTCATTGTCTCAAACTTGGGAACGTTGCCAGTGCCGCGCCTGAAAATAAATAATCTTATTCCGATGTCATAACTTTGAATATAGAACTTTTTACAAAAAAATATTTAAAATTTATACTTAAAAAATTTAAAGCTTAATGCGTATTATTGGATAATATTCAGTAAATAATGAATACTTGTGAAAAAGAGTTCGCCTTACATTTGATTCATATTGCAAAATATGATTAAAAGTACTTGTTAGAACTTACTTGAATAAAATATAGTTTTAGTTTTTTTAATGAAAAGTTTGATAAAGGTACATTTTAAGATTATCGTCATTCTTACCCATGAAATCAAACGTTAGAACTGACTTTGCGACGGTACATCAAAGGATTCCTCATTGATGAGCCTCAGTTTAACGGACTCTCTTCTCAAATTGTAGCTCGTAGATATGTGGCAATGTTTCACGTCCACATTTAGCAAATCTTCATTCAATTCGACCCCACTCTTCTCGACGTCAGCCGCAGCGCTCGGTTTCCTTTTATGTCTAAACGAAGGTGCTCTTTGAGAACTCGACCCTACGTAGCTATCAGTTGCCGTATTCCCATTAAACGTCTTCTCCGATTGACACGCACCTAATTGCTCCATAGGAATATTGCTTCGTAATTGTACGCTTGTGTCAATACAGGGTATCAGCTGTTTAAACTCTTTTCTAAAGTTCTCGTTCATCCACGCGTAAATGAAAGGGTTGTAGCATGTCGATGACATTGCTACCACGTGACAAATGAAAAATATGAAGAAATAGTATTTAGAGTGAATAGCATAAATGTAATAGTCATTGTAAAGATTTGTTACGTTTAATGGCAACCAGGATAATCCAAAAATAGTAACCATCGCGATTAGCATTTGGTTTGTACGCCGTTTTCTATTTTTATCGAATTCCTCCTTTCTAGTATTCTTACTAGCAGCCTTCGCTTTCGCTCTATCATTCAATTTGAAACTGACACATGTGTAGCAGAAAGCAATTACGGTGAACGGCAAGACAAATTGTAGGACCGACGTAACTGAGCCGAATATTCTCCTTAATCTTTCCGTTGGCCAAGTTTCCTCACAGAATCTTCCGATATCTAAATCGTAATAAGTCATAAATATCGCATAAGGAAGCGTTACTGTTATAGAAAAAGTCCATATCATTATAATGACTGTTATACACGTTTCGATTTTCATCCTCGGTCGGAATGGATATATTATTACGAAAAATCTATCGATCGCTATAGACATAAGTGTCAAAGTTGATATGTATACACTGCACCCTTGTGCGGAAGGCATCATGTGACACAAGAGTGAGCCCCAGCTCCACGACCCGCGGAATGAATACAAAGGAGTGAATGGAACTGCAAATATACACAATAATATATCAGATAAAGCTAAATTGGTTATGAATAGGTTCGTGACAGTTTGCATCGCTTTATTTCTTATGACGACGAAGCAAACTAAAATGTTTCCCAGCAAACCTAAGACGAAGATAATTGTGTAAATGACGCAAAATATTGCTTGGACCAATTTGTTATCTATGAGGTTGTCGTAGCCGGGTATTTGTGGGGATGGTAAAGCTGCATTCGATTCATTTCTGAACTTATCTGTTATATTGAACGCGTAATTGGGAGTCGTCTCGTTCATCGTTTTGAGCCAGTGAATTTTCACGTAACAGATGAAGGTTTTTTTTTCGCTGACAGCTGCCAGCTTACAAGCAATGCTGAGATTTAACGTCTGACCTGTAACAAAAAAAAATACGATTCAAAACAATTCTATTATGTTAAGACAAAATAAAAACAAGTACACAGCATATATTATTGCATATTAATGTTTGTTAGCTTTCAGTAATAAAACTAACAAACCAACAGGAAAGTTTTAACTCGCCTCCTTTCATGTGCTAGGTGAACATATACAGTATTTGAATTTAAAATAAATTTCATTCGCTTATCTAATTAAATCATCACTTTTAACCAAATAAAGTATTGTTTGATAAATATAGCTTGAACAAATTTAGCTGTCTTAAAAATATATAAAATCTTTTACTTGAGCACCGAAATCATGGTGAGGATTTAAGCAGGTGTGAAATACGCCAAAAGCATATTCACCAACCCACAACGTAGAGAAGCTTAGTGTAATAAGTTCCAAACCTCAATAAGAAAAGAGCTATGACCGAGCAACTGGACATTCACAGATCATTAATTGAATAAATTTGAATAAAACTAAATTCATCATCATCATCATCAACCCTTTGCCGTCCACTGCTGGACATAGGTGGAAAGGCCTATAATGGCATACCACTTAGCTCGATCTTCAGCTCAGATTTATTAATTGTTAAAAATATGAACGCAACGTTAAATTTAATGACGCCAAACCTCTAGTGTCGCTGTCAACATTTATATAGAATATATCTGTCTTTTTTTAACCTCTGCCTATCCTAGTTCTGTAAAACTATAATCTAACTATAGTTTTCATTATTAATATAAAACAATAATCGACTTAAAAGTCAATTATATAAGTATATAAAAAATATATAAGTATACAGAATTTTCCAAATAAGCTATTCTTCATGTCAAAATATTAGAAAAAAATGTAAATAATTTGACACTGTAATGATTGTTAGATGGATCCCGAGAGTGGGTTACCTCTCTCGGAGACGGGCCGTCCGTCTTCGTGGGGTAGCAGGAGCAAGGCGAGAGAGTATAACTTATAATACCATTTAACTCCATCACTCCACCATTCAAATACTGGGGCGATATAGATACGATCATGTGGTAACGAAATACAGTTATGTATAGTAGCATTGAACGACTTCATTTTAATTACCTGACATCATTTTCTGTTTTAAGATAGAGTAATATTTATCTTTTTTTAATTTCAATAAGCAGCGATACACAGTATTGTTAAGTTCTTGTAGGACGTGTGTGTATATGGGGTGTGGTGACCACTTACTATCAGATAGCCCTTACTATGTGATGTTTAATTTATGGTAAAGCAGACGAAACTATTCAATAATTTTATGATTTTCTTTCATAATTAGCTATATATGTAAATATCCACACTATTTTTTTCTATGTTCAATTTTACGATACCAAAATGTGTCGAAAAAAAAAGATAAATGAAATTCACTTCGAAATTTAAAATTAAAATAAGGAATATTTTTAAGAAATTATGCCTATACCGCTGAGGCTTAAGCCGGTTTCATTATCCCATTATGCTGGTTTTGACTTATATAAATTTCATGAGACGGCTCTAAGACATCATTCGCAGTTGATTTACGTTACCGAAAAACATAAATCATCGAACAAAGAATAAAAGTTGGTGGAGAAAACGTGGCCTAACTTATAAATATAAAAGTGCTGCCAGGCTTTATTGAATTACGAAATATTTTCTTTGTAAAATGACCAAAGCGGATAAAATATAATCTCCTATATATCTCTATACATATAATTAATTTGTAAATCGCTGACTGTATATGAAAGATATAATAGTCCTCCAGACCGATTTCGGCCACGGCGGCCAATCTTAAGTAAGATTAGCCAACTGCGCAGGACATATTATAGTGCACCAGTAAGTGCGCAAACACAGGTGCACTCTCTATTCCCTAACGCTCATAATCGGATAGGACGGCAATCCGACAGGACCGAAAAGCGTTCAGGCACAGGACCGACGGCTTTACGTGCTTTCCGAGGCACGGGAGTGTACATAGTTCCAACTTCCTTACTCCGGGCTGCTACTGAGATTTTAATACCTTTCTGAAGGTTTGAAAAAATATTTTTGTGTTGGAAAGCCCATTTATCGAGGAAACCAATAAGCTATATAACATCACGCTACGACCAATAGGAGCGGAGCATCAAAGAAAAATGTTACAAAAACGGGGAAATTGTATTCATTTTGAGAGTTTCCGTTGTTTGCGCTACGTAAACAGTTCAAGTAACACAACAATCATGTATGATGGAATTATTCCTCTTGAAAAGTTCTAAGACAAGTTCGCAATACCATATGTCTATCTTTTAAGGTTGATTTACCTTTTGTATGGTAATCAAATTTGTTACAAAATAATGCATTATTCGCGAAGTTCATTTCGTTTTTATAAACATGGCATTAATTATTATGAAAAATATCAAGACAAGATCATAGTCAGTTTTTAGTACTTTTTATAGTTTTGACATATTTCAACAGATAGTCGTGTAGAATGTTTAAAAACACTCATACTTAAGTATTTGTTTTCGATATGTAAATAACTTTGTAAGTTAAAGTTTATAGGTTAGGTAAGTATTTTTTTTTTCGTTTTTCTAGGTATGTTAGTTGATGTTAAGTAATTATTATATTAAATATACAAATTTACCTTTCAGGATTAAAAGGACACAGTTTCCTGTGAAAGTATCGTTTGCAGTCACAATAAATAAATCACAGGGAGAGACATTCAAGTAAGTCGGAATTGTATGTTGCCCTATCTAGATTCGGGTGCGGTGAAAACCATTAAATACTATTGTAATATCCGACGAAAATAACACTAAAAATTTTGTATATTATGAAATATTTTAAATCTGCTCTTAGTGATTTCTTTAAGCTATACGCGAGTGAAACCGCGGTCACAACTAGTCTACAATATAATTTCTGTGTGACCGACGAATACATTGATTGTCGGAGACGACCGCGGTTATTTGTGAATCTGAGAGATAAGACTTTAATTTTGTTTATCCTATATTATTATGAAAACATACTATCGCATTATGATTGAAATAAAATAAATGTTTAATATAAATAATATGTATTACAATAATATCTGCTTACAAGTTTTGTAAATGGTTTTGTCAAAATATTACATATCTAGGATATAAAAAGCCGAGATGACCCAGTGGTAAGAACTCGTGAATCTTAACCGATGATCGTGGGTTCAAACCCGGGCAAGCACCACTGAATTTTCATGAGCTTAATTTGTGATTATAATTCATCTCGTGCTTTACGGTGAAGGAAAACGTCGTGAGGAAACCTGCATGTGTCTAATTTCACTGAAATTCTGCCAACCCGAATTGGAGCAGCGTGGTGGAATAAGCTCCAAACCTTCTCCTCAAAAATGGAGAGGAGGCCTTTAGCCCAGCGGTGGGACATTCACAGGCTGCTACGGTTACGGTAGGATATAAAAGGTAATTAACACAAACCGAATTGGTACGAAATTGTATAGGATTCGATAGGATCCAGATAGTTAGTCTTTTATCATGCAAATTAACAGACCACGAAGTTTTTGATAGACTCCACGTACAGTCGTTGTATACACGTATATATAGTTTTTGTTTGATTGCCTCATTGAACTAGTACCTAACTTATAAGGCCCTAAGTTAGCATTCAAACCCCAGGGCGGTCTATAAAAAGTTATTAGGTTTTTCTTTTGAGAAATTCTCAGTAACAGCCCAGAGCTAGGAATTTGATAGTTTTACATTTACAGTCACGTGACTTTTCTCCGATCGTATCCGTCCTATCGAACTTGGAGAGTGGAGGAGAATAAAACTGATATATGAATTAAAATTAATGCTGTTTACCTTTACTTGATCATTTTTATCATTATTTGATTTACAAAGAAAACTGTTTTTATATCCTGGGATATTATTCGCACACGGCCATCTGATACCAAACTAAGCAAAGCCTGTACTATAGAAACCAGACAACTGATATACTACATATACTACTTTTCTGTTATAAATACATACTTATGTAGATAATTACACTCAGACTCAGGACAAACAGACATGTTCATTGCACATAAATGTCTGTCCTGGGTGGGTCTCGAACCCACAACCTTCGGTGTGAAAGCAAGTATCTCTCAACCATGCCAACCGGACCGTCAGAGAGAATTTATTTTAGTAACTCATTGTAAAATCGAATAAAATAGTTAATTATAAGTGATAATAAAATTTATTCAGGTTTAAACAAAATATTAAAGCAACCCAACCGAACGAGGTTGTTTGAGAGTTATATGAAAGTGAATGAAATCATTCAATGAAAGTTATTCAAGATGAAAGTAATTCAATATTTGAATTAATGTTTATAAAACATAAAAACTATATCAATAAAAAAATCAACCATTTGATATACAAAATCTATCGATATCTACTTTTCAAATATGTTTTTTTGTACTAACAAGCCCATGTCACAGCTTAAGAGCTCAATATATTCAATAGTTGATTTAGCGCTTATGTTTTGTTATATATCTTATGTTAGCGCTATATATTATTTGCTATAAGAGATCCGTGGCTTATATATTTACGAGTAACTAAATATAAAACATAATAATAATAATAATAAAACACAAAATACCGTATATAAACACAACACAATACAATCCCTGAGATCCTGGGTTCAAAACCTGAATCGAGTCCTTAAAAAACTATTGCATTTTTCTATTCAGAAATCTTCAGTAGCAACCCGGTGTTGAAAAAATGGCACTGTCTACACTCCCGTGCCTCGGAGAGCACGTAAAGCCGTTGGTCCTGCGACTAAACTATACCCGGTAGTGTCGGATTCGATTCCCATCGGATTATGAGAGTGTGGGAATAGAGTGTACTTATGTTTTTTAAATTATTTGTAACGTCATGCTACATAACGCCACGCTATATAATGCCACATTACGTATCGCCACGCTACATGCCGAGCCAAGCCAAGCCAAGCCAAGCCAAGCCAAGCCAAGCCAAGCCATACCATGCCATGCCACGAGAGTTAAATGTTGCTATGACCACTAAAATAACGGATGAGATGATGGCCATGACAACGGAAAATAACAGTAATAAATTGGAAAAGCATTGAAATAGAAATATACATACGATTATTGCTATATTGTTATCATTATTACCTTCCCGTTTCATATTTTAATACTTTAAAAAAAAGAACCATTAAAGATTTCGAAACTTAAAAAAATTATATATTCATATTTATTCACTACCTAATTTAACGTGTCATCATCACGATGTACTAGGATTAACAAAAGTATTGGAAAGTTATAAGCGGGTGCAAAATGCGTTGCTATAAAATACTTTATTAAAACGCAAAGCTGAAGTGTTATCAATATACTTGCAAGCACGTTTTCCACTATGAACTTGCGTCATACTTAGCCGAGCTCTAAATATAGCTTTGACATTATAAGGATCCGCTTTTATTAAGTTATTTATAACATTGTAAGGTTATCGTTTTATCTTGCCACTAATCAATTGAGGTTAGAGAGGGTACTCTAAGCTCTTCTCAGTAACCTTTACATGTTCATCATGTTGCTCCTTTTTATTTTTTTAATTAACCAACAAAGATGATATGAAATACAAATTACATACATATTTACGTATGACACTATTGTTTGTCCGGATTTAAATCTTATAATTAACCTTATATCCTTATACAGGGTGACTGGTGAATTAGGATCAATATTTTAGGAGCATAATCGGTACATGATTCTCATTTGAATTATGTAAAAAAAATGGGTACTTAATTTTTGACCAAATTTACAAAAATTTTACTTTAAATAAATAAAGTGTGGACATATTTCCGCGGCGCGTGCGGCGTGGTGTTCGCCCCCGCAACCCCTGCCCCGCGGCTTATTAGTATTAGTAGGTTAGTAGGTTAGTCGGGCGAGCGCCGCCGTAAGGTTCGTCCATCTTCCCGCGCGCGCGCCCCTAGCGATCGATCTTACGCGTATACCTAATGTTTCGTGTGTGAGTGTGACCCGTAATTAGTAATTAGGTATGGCTTATCAATACACAAATGCAGAATAATGTGAGTACTGTGAGTAGTAAAGTGACCCATTCGTGTTAAAGCGTGTGAAAGACAATATGCGTAAACGTGCCGAACTGTGTATCACACGAGCAGGAGCTCACTTTGAACATTTGTTAAGGTTAGTGTAGTTATGTAGGTAAATAGGTAGTTAAATGATTGACAATCGTTGTAAATAAGTATGATTCAATTTTTAAATACGCCGGAAATACCAAGATAGGTAAACAGTTAATTTTTGTCCCAAGTTCATATCATTTACCTAGTCAACAAATTTGTTGCTTAAACGAGTGAAATATTTTGGTATTTTTGCCTGTTCTAAGCCAGGTTTAAAGTATGAAGGGGGATTGGATCATGCTTGTTTATCAAAGGTAGCCTGCTACCCTGTTAACACGCGGCGGCGTTTGGACGTAGGGAAAGTACCGCGCGATAACTAAATGTACATAACGGTGTTGTGTCGTCAGCGCAGCTAGGGCGTCCACATGACGCGTAATTAATTACATAACTTTTGGTTAACTTTACTTAAAAGTTTATTAATATTTATGTTATATGTATTTTTTTTTGGTCATATATGGTCGTCAAATATCACGTCCTTAAGTATTGATACTAATTCACCAGTCACCCTGTATAGCCTATTCCAATTAAAGGTAATATAAAAACCTTAGATTTGCATATTCCATACGATTTGCTATTAACTATGCTATATTAGTCATTACAAACAATTCTTGATTAATATATTAACAATACAACACTACTCCACTCAAATACTTATATCCACTTTAAGTTTACTTCCAAAGCTTCGATAACAACTTCGTTGACATTCAAAACGCCATATTTTCACATGGGCATGTGGGCATATAGACGTATGTTGGCCATAAGTTGGACTCAAAAGGACTCGAACGTGGAAGTTCTGCGACGCGTCAACCAAAACCGGCAACTTTTGGAGACTGTCAAGAAAAGAAAAATTGCATATCTCGGACACGTGCTTAGGCATGAAAGATATGAACTTTTGCAACTCATTATGATGGGAAAAGTTGCCGGAAGGAGAGCTGTTGGGCGCAGAAAAAAGTATTGGCTGTGCAACATCCGAGAATGGGCGGGAATTGCGAGTGCTGCCGATATCTTTCGCCTCGCGAAGAATAAGAAGGAATACTCAAAGCTGACTGCCAACCTTCACTAGTCGGAGTGGCACTCGAAGAAGAAGAAGATATTTTCACGAACCATTATCATGGATTATTCAAGATCTCAAACAATGATATCGCGTCAATGCAGTTGTTTATTTGTCTTTATTCTTCTTGTGGTTCGAGTAGGCGATATACAGCGACTTTTATATGTTGATTAAAGATTGAAATGATGTCGGCAAACAAGAAGACAACGATAAATTAGTAAAAACGGTAATTTCAACAAAAAAAGCTACATAATATTTATCAGGATGTACGATTTGAAAATTTAATTCCATTAGATAATCCATTTATTATTAAAGGTCAATCATTAGTCAATATTAGCATTTAGCATAGTATAAGTCGAGCGGTCACCGTGAATATTGGGCCCTAACTATCCTTGATTTGCCTGTTTGATGAAATTATAAAAGTTAACTTAAATTTAAATTAAAATAAACTAAAGCTATAAGGACAAAATGGAAATATACATATATGCATCTTGCTCATTAAAATAATGACTTTCTTTGTATTTTATGATAAAAATGTTCGATTCGAAATAGTTTTTTGTCTCATTCATTTATATAGTTACGCCTCTTTTTCTTCATGAAAACCAATAGGCCAGTTCCGAATTTGTTAGGTGGAGCATTTAATGTGGGTGCAACAGATAGCTTACTATAAAATTAACGTTTTCTTTTAAAACAATTTTTAACAAAACGAGACACTATATACTAAAGAACAGAAAAGTCAAATAAAGGTCAATCATTAGATTTCTTTCGCAATTACTTCGAGTATTCGAATGCTCAACTAAATTATGACTATCATAAAGTGGGGATTGGTTCCATCGCCAATTCACTTGGCATTGATAGCTTTAATGGCTCAATTCACCAGTCCAACTGGCGCCCTTCCAACAACAATCGACCACATTTTCATATCTACTTTCAACTTAACGCTGTTGATTTAGATTTGTTTTCAAAAAGTGTCATAAACATTGAATCCATTTTAATTAAAGATAAATGCTAAACCAAAAAAATGTTAAACCAGATTTTATTCTATTAATTTTAAATTATTATATTTGTTTCATAAATAAAGGTGTAAAGTTATAACACATAGATATCCCACTGCTGGGCTCATCATAACGTGTTCAGAGTTTACTCCAACCAGCGGTTGGTGGATATTGTGGTGGCAAATTTATGTACGGCACATGTATTTTTCTTAACCGATCATTAAAAAGACAAATCAAATACATTAAAACTCAGTGGACTTAATCTTTGATTCAAATATTTGATACGAGATGAGAGATAAGAAATATGAATTTTTATTATTAACCTCCTTTCTACGCTGGTTACCACGTGCCGCGAATTCTCACAATGTATGGTTGGAAGTGTCATTTTGTTTATTATTATTCACCAACTTCTCCAAACTGATTTGACTTTGATTTATACATCTGTTTTCCAGCGGCTTCGCCTGCGTCCTTGGGGGGGGGGGGTGGAAGATCTGATGTTAGGTATAAAAAATAACCTTCCTCGGTTCAAGCTTCATATCGAATTTAATAAAAATCGGATTGTGGGTGTCAAAAGCATAACAGACAGACAGAATTACAATCGCATTTTTAATATTAATATACATGACAACTTCAACTGATAAGTATTCAATTGCCGTTCTAGATTGATTTCAAAAAATTGAATACAAATATTACTCGCATAATACGCAATTCACTTACTCATATCATCCTCATCATAAATTTATAATATTTAAATAACTAGACAGTTTTATACAAAACATTTGCATATAAAAGCCTTTGAGCGAACTATCAATTCATTGGTTTAGATTAATTTCAACCTTCAAACAAAATTGACATAATATTTTGTTTAACTTGTTTTTATTTCAAACAAAATCGAAAATTGGACATTGGATATTTAACTAAAATGAATTTTCACCTACAATTTAAACATTTATTAAAGTATTTTGCTACTTTTAGTGTAAAAGGTTGCAGTTGCAGTTGCAAAATTGCAGTTTTAAAAGTATACTAGTTTCCGTCCGCTGTTTCGCCTGTATGTGAGAGGAATGCCACGAATTAGGTACCCTATGATCTTTTCTAAATCCCTGAAAACATCTATTCAAAGTGTCATGATAATCGGTTAAATAGTTCAGAAGTTATAGCGTAACAAAAAACAAATAAGCAAACTCACTTTCACAATCATAATATTAGGATTAGGTATACTTTTAAAGCATTCAATTCCTTAACAAAACTGTATACAATTTTTCTTTGTTTTAAATTGCCCACGAGTGTTTACATACGATTGTTTGCACTTACAGCAGGGATGTGTTGTATATACACATATTTAAAAATACACTGCCTCCCTAAAATAGATAGACCCGTATCTTATTACTTTAAGAACAACAATCCTTTAAACAAACAGCGCCCTTATCTAATTTCGTAGACATATTTTCATATGGAATTAGTGTAAGTAATCAAGCAAAAGGATATAATGTCTTATTTTATAAATCATTTTGAAGATAAACAGACACAGAAGAAATATGACATTTAAAAAAAATACTAATTTTTTTTTAATTATTTTAATAAAAAATACTATAATATTAATATAAATTAATAAAAAATTACTATTATTATTTTTAATTCTCTTGCACTTGAAAAATTGCAAAATGTTGTTAATACCTAATATAAAACTATATACATATATTATAGAAGTGTTCTTATAATATAACACGCACAATAAATTAGTAACCATAATATGATCCTTGTTTGGTCGAAATAAATATTTTTATTATTATTATTATTATTTACAAGGTTTTTATTTTAGGTTTAAAGTTATTTTTAAATTTGTTTTAATTCGTCGTAACACAAGTCTAGATAACACGTGTTTATTAATGACTTACATCAATAAAAGTTATTTAGGCGTGTATGAGAGATTAATTATAGATTTTGGCTAACGATATAGAATAAAAAACGCCTATATACAATTCAATTGAAAACAGACTATAATATGCTGTATGTATGTATCTACTGTTATAATATTGTATCTATATATTTCTGTTTATAATGAATCAAATTTAATTTCAAGTGGCGATCATATTTTTCATAGTTTTTGAGGTTAGAACCATAGTTACTTACATATTACACTCCCTCCGAGTACTTTAAACACCAATAACACATAACTCACATTGTATTATTAACAAAAAAAGTTAAATAACGTATTACTTTACTTTTAAAATAAGATAAAATGAAATAAACAATATTATTATTTACTAAGAGTTCGTAACGCAATGCCATGCGCGGGTCGGGGCTAGCACATGCGCAGTAAAATATAGCCAGGTAATTATTCCCGTTAAATTTCCGTTCCGGCAGCCCTGCATCGGCAGCATTAGGGCTTGGCGTATTTGATGTCGAATTATCGTGTGATGCATATATTTTTTTAAATCTTTTTCGACGGTACAAGCGCCAAGGCTGATTATCATTTTCTTAAAAAATAAGGACTATTTTATAATTAAGTAGTTTCTTTTTAATATGGATCTTTATAATGTAAATTGTCTAGAGCTGTATTTCAATACTTTCTGAGATACTAAACTGATGACTATATACCAATCTTCATGTTTTTAATTCAAATATCTCTATGAAGCCTTTTAATATCTATTTTCCATTCTGGTGGTAGTATTTACTAAGAACCTTTCTACTTTATAAGACATTTTCTAAATTATACTCCTAGTTGAAGTGGTTTCTTCTACTTCTTATTCTTATTAGTAGAGCTTTGTGCAAGCGAGCCTGGCGTGGAACCACTCAACTATCGGTTATTCTACAAAACAGCAGTACTTAGTATTGTTGTGTTTCTACTTCCCACTTAGTTCCCAAAGTTCGTTGAATCGTCAAAATTTTCTTTTTGCCAATGTCTATGTGTATCTTTTCTTGTCTGTTCTTATTCAATTAATTATTAAAAAAATCTATCGATAGTCCATGTACATCACACTGCAAAGTGTTTACGTGTGCCATTGTGCAGCGGACGCCATACGGAAGCTGCGACAAATGTTTTCCGACACGATATTGCGCTATGATAAACCCGTATCCCGCTGTTTTACTTACATAATAATGGCGTCATTTATTTTTTAAATTCCATTTATTTTACTTACATTTTATATATTTTCCTTCCCTCATAATTAATGGTCACTACCACCCACACAAACAGTAAGAAATGCATTTATAATTGTGGCTTACGTTTTAATTTTTTTTTTAATTTATTTATCTGCCTATGTAAAAACTAGCAATTGAACCGATAGGCAAGTATTAACCAACACTTACATTCAATACGCAACCAGCTTCAGGAACTATGAAGTAGATGTTATGTCCCTTGTGCCTGTACCCTGGCTCACTCGCCGGTAAACATAACAGAACGAAACAAGTATTGCAGTTTGGCAGTAGAATATGTGATAAGTGAGATGCATCTTTCTTTACAGGCCTTTATTTTGAATCCTTTTATGTTGCTGTTAATATACCTTTGCTTGTATAGTCGCCGTTGCAGCTTTTAGGTAATATATAATTATATATACAATATTTCATATAAATTGAGTGGTGAAGTAAAGCAAAGTATTAAGTGGAAGCAAAATTCTATTTTTGGTATCAAATTCTACATTTAAATTTAATATAAAATACATTTACGATTTCGTAAGTATAAATATTCCAAGAAAAAACAAACGAAACGATGACAGTGAAGGAATTATTAAGCCTTAAGTCGTTTAAATTACCTTTTTATATTCACTTCACCACTACGAGCAGGAAAGAACACGGCAATGGCTCCATTACGTCAAGATAACAGCTTGTCATTTTGAATGGAATGTCCCGGAAGCTTAAAGAACCCGTTAACTAAATAACACTGAAGACCCTAAAAATCTCCCTTAAACATAAAATTGTAATTGTTTTTAGTCTTAGTGTTAAAGTGTTTTATTAGAGTATAATTATTCTTTTATTTTTATATACTTTTAAATTTTGAACACACTAACAGTTGGAGCACATAAATATTCCACTGGTGGACAATACTTACCTCTCACTTGGAGAGCTTATTCCACTATATTACTCTTTTCCACATTTTCATTAACAGTCGTTCGGTCAATCATCAATCAATCAGTTATCAAATCCTAATTTTGCTGGACATTGTCCTCTCTCAAGTTGTACCAAATTTTCAGCATTTAGTACGGTGCCAGCAGCTTCTTCGGGACATTGGAAATGCTGCATAGCCTTGGCAAATCTTCGTAGTGTGTCCGATTTCGGTATAAAGATGCAAGCACTTTGCAATTACTATATATATCTTAGCACCGGCATTACCTACTTAAAATCCTATGATATCAGATGAGAAAATAAAATTTTACGAATCTTTTAAACATTTTGGTTTCCTTTATAAAAGTATTAACAGCCTATGAATGTCCTACTGCTGGGCTAAGGCCTCCTATCCCCTTTATTTTTGAGGAGAAGGTTTAGAGCTTATTCCACGCTGCTCCAATACGGGTTGCTGGATACACATGTGACAGAATTTTAGTGAAATTAGATACATGCACTTTTCTTCATGATGTTTTCCTTCACCATCAAGCACGAGATGAATTAGAAACACAAATTAATCACATGAAAATTCAGTGGTGATTGCCCGGGTTTGAACCCACGATCATCGGCTAAGATCCACGCGTTCTTATATTTTTTTCCGAAAGTCTTAATCTGAAAATGAAGATGCTGGAACTGTCACTCAAAATTTAATGGAAAATAACTTGTTTTTATACGAGACTATAGTGTCAGAAACTACTATTAATCCTGTTTAAAACTTCCATAAAACATTTAAGTATACCTTAAGACGACGTTCGTTTCAATTTATATTCTCACTTTGTTTTTATTAGTTACTAATAAACAAATAATAATAAATTTGGAATTTATATTATTTGAAACAGCTTAGGAAGTGTAAAATTAATTTCTGTAAATAGTTAAGTAAAAGACCATATACTTTAGTGCGCTTTGAGTGGGTGCGGGTGCGCAATTTTGGAAGATTTTGGAAGAATTTTGGAAGATTTGAATAATTTTAATTAAAAATTGCAAATAAAAGACGAAATAAAAAGTTAAAAAATAAATCAAATTTTAAGCCTCGATATCTCCAAGGCTTTAGACAGGGTCTGGCACAGAAGTCTTCTCTCCAAGCTGCCGGTATATGGTCTGCCTGCTCAGCTTTGCACCTGGATTGCCAGCTTCCTACACAAGCGCAGCCTTCGTGTTTTAGTTGATGGTTGCGCTTCACAATTCTATGTAGTGAATGCTGGGGTCCCCCAGGGATCTGTGCTATCTCCCACTCTGTTTCTTTTGCATATCAATGATATGCTCTCTCTCGGGAACATTCATTGCTATGCAGACGATAGTACAGTGCATGGTGGATACCACGGACGCGCAGAGGCTGGGCGAGCGGAAATTAAGGAGAGGCGGGAGGATCTTGTCATTGAACTCAGTAGGACGTTAGAGCTTATCGCCAAATGGGGCTCAGATAGTCTTGTTGAGTTTAATGCCAAGAAAACACAGGTATGCGCTCTCACAGCAAAAAAGTCACCATTTTCCCCTCTTTCCTACCTCTGTGGCACTCCGCTGGTGATACAAAGCAAAATCGCCATGCTGGGATGGACGTTCGCTGCGACCTTAGTCCAAGGGATTACATCGAGGCTGTGATAAAAACAGCTTCACGCAAACTCGGAGTTCTGAACAAGGTGCGGCGTTTTTTCACGCCACAACAACTGTGCCTGCTGTACAAAACACAGGTACGGTCTTGCGTTGAATATTGCTCGCACCTTTGGGATGGCTCCGCTAAGTACCTACTTGAGGCCTTGGATCGGTTGCAGCGACGTGCGGTCCGCATTATTGGCGACGTAAAGGTCACCAACACTCTCGAACCTTTACAATTGCGTCGAGAGATAGTAGCGCTGAGCGCTTTCTATCGACTGTATCACGACGAGTGTTCCGAGGAATTATTCTCCCTAATTCCTGCTTCCCCCTTCCTTCACAAGTCTACGCGAGCTGGTCCCGATGTCACCGACTAACTGTGACATCAATTCCATCGCGCACAAAGAAATTTGGCAACTCCTTTCTTTGTCGCACTTCCAAAAAATGGAATTCCTTACCAGCTCACGTATTCCCTTCCTCTTACGACCCGGGTTCCTTCAAACGAGGCGTGAAGAGGCATCTTGCGAGCCGGCAAGGCGAGGGTGGCTAGTGCAGAACCTTCTTTCCAACTGTACTGGCCGTCCTCGCGTTTGGACTCTACTACCACTTAACATCAGGTGGAGTAGAGTCATTTGCCCTCCCGGCAAATATAAAAAAAAAATAGCAATAAGTGAGCCATATTTTTTTTTTCAAAAATAGGTGTTTGCCAGTATTACTCGGGACAACGTAGATAACACCACGACACCACCTCGCTCTAATGTGGGTTACATATTGTACTGGCTTATATTGCAACATATATAATTCAACTATGCTTAGTACTTGAATTATATATAATACAAAAGAAACATAACAATGATAAAAGAACGATATTTATTACTGAAAAACCTTATACACATTTAAAATATAAATTTTATTTCGCAGACATTAACGAAAAAATTAAGCAAGATAAATGTTTAAGCGAGCGGCTAATCTCAAAATAAATTTTTAAGTTAGTCTCCTATTTTTGTTTTTTTAGTTTCATTACGGCACTTTGGCATAACATCTCGGTTGAAATGTAAACATTTATATAAAAAGGCAATTACTTTTTACACAGGCTTTTTATTGAATTCTCCTTAATCTAGTAGCTAGCTTATAAGACTATAGATTCCAAGGTTAGGTTAGATATTGGGTTTTTTTCTCGAAAAATTTCGAGTAGCATCCAGAAGCAAAAGTTCGCAGTAACGCCATTGTATTAAAGTTTGAACTGACTCAACGTTTGATCGCCGTTTCATCAGATGCTTCTGTGAGAGAAAGCTTCTGTGTCACTTTAAATAATTAGTTATTTTACTACCACCTTGCTGATTTTCTTACTTTTTTAATAAATATAGTCAAATAAAAACCATATTTTATTACATATATAAAAAAACAACATTAATGTTGCCTTGATCATTTATGTGTACATAACTAATTCATTCCTATGTCAATATATCCTCAGAAACATTTGTATATTTACATGAGCCAAGATTAGATCCAGATCCCAGGGCATAGGAATAAAAATAGCCTTTTAGACTTGCCACTAGACTAAAGACTCTATTAGCTATACAACTAGATTTAAATTTGTAAATTATAAAATAAAGTACAATTTGTATGTTCTAATGATTTCCATGACGAGAGGATTCGTTGAGGATAAATAATAACGTGTATTTTCTATTGAGCTGTCAAATACACCTGCAGCGCTGTAGCTATCCGACAGTTTAATGGTACGGGGATTATTAGCGCTTTTGTTTAATTTATATAAAATTATTGTGTCCATTTAAACAGCATTCGAGCAATAAATCCGACCGCTTGTGTGCTTATTACTCATAGTATTAACGAGCGAAAGCAACTTTTTTTATAGTATTTTTTTTTATATTATATCTGAGTGTATATATATATATTTTTAATTTCAGTCGGTAGATAGACAAATCTGGATCACGAGACTGTGGGTGTTGGTAAGCTTTTACATACAGATTTGCAGATTCATTCTCTCGAAAATTTCTTTTTAATAAGGAAAATAATAGTTTCCCGAATATTAGAATTAAACAATTGCAAGTGACAAAGCATTACCCTGTCGCGAAATTAGTCATAAACGAACAACTTTCAAGAAACTTTTGTATTGTACATTACAATTATAAGGATTCTAAAATTAGAGATACCATTTTTGACCACGCATTTATAAACCAGTATTCTTGTTCGAATTGTCGATCTATCAAAAAATTTGCATTACCACAACAGTACTAATTGTAATTAATATATAAATGTAATCAACTTTCACCCGCAATATTCTCAGATATCGGTTATATAATTTAATATACTTTTAATTTTTTTTTCGTTTCATATTGAATACAAGTCACATATATTTTACTTAATTATTCTAGTAGTAAGTTCAATTAACTTCAAAAACCATTTTTATAATAACGTCTTCCTTTAAATCATTTTCGTAATTACTTTCAGCTTAATTTATATTGGAGACAAATAAATTACTCTCTCGATTGGGTTTTCTCGAAGAGATGGCTTAAGAGTAATAAGGCATTAAACCAAATGTATAGTAATAATATCTCTAAGAGCATCTGTACATATGTGCTACAAAATATAAAATCATTAAAATATACTTTAGTCAAGTAAACACTTATGTATCGTAATTTTCCAGGATTAAATTAAACAATGACAATTTAATGTTTAGTAATTCCTCACTAATTAAATTACATATATATTTAAAGAACACAATTATGTTATAATTTATTCCGCATTTATATTAATAAATACTAATGCTACGCTTTCTATCGACACATATTATATTATTTTATTGAGTAATTCGTTTTTTTAAATCATAAATAATTGAATTCTCATTTTAAAACAACTGCCCCTTTTTAAGTTAAAATGTAATGTTTTATGTGTATTTATTATCAGGCATTATCTAAGTTAAAATGGCAGACTGAAGAATTTTCTTCACAAACAATTTCGGGAGTTTTGCTAATTAAAAAAAGTATATTAATAAGTAAGGCCTCGAAAAAGGTTTTATTACGAATAAATAAAAATTATTTACTAAAATTAAAAGCGATTAATCTAAAAGACTGAGGTATCACTTGCAGCACAATAAGAATGAAAGTTTTTTTTAGTCCTTTTTTTATAATCTATTGTATGGATTTACTTAATGCAATATGGCGTCAATATTTCAACTGTGTAATGGATTGCTTTCACATGTGCGAGAAAATGATTTAAACGTACAAACTTGTCGTTTATTACATTAATTTTGTTCCAAATACTTTCCAATACATTTGCAATCATATACTTGGCAAAGTTAAGTTATAAATTGGAAAAAGGGAAAATTGAATGCGAAATACTTTTATTATGTTTTATTGATGTAAGGGATGCCCTATTATAAATATCGCGGTAACAGCCTGTAAATGTCTCACTGCTGGGCTAAGGCCTCTTCTCCCTTTTTGAGGAGAAGGCTTTGGAGCTTATTCCACCACGCTGCTCCAATGCGGGTTGGTGAAATACACATGTGGCAGAATTTCAGTGAAATTAGACCTGCAGGTTTCCTCACGATGATTTCCTTCACCGAAAAGGACGAGATGAATTATAATCACAAATTAATCACATGAAATACTTCAGTGATGCTTGCCCGGGTCTGAACCCACGATCATCGGTTAAGATTCACGCGTTCTTACCACTGGGCCATCTCGGCTTCATTATAAATATACGCTTATTAAACTTCTGTATATTCATTTTTATTCTTGTTATTTTTATATACATGAAATTCTTGCGATTTACGTTAAAAGGTTGGAAATACTTTTGAAGATTGCTAGTTAACATCCATGATGCCAAGATATTTTAAGAACAAACAAGTTGGGGTGCATGAAGGGTGGAGCAAATCAAAGTTTAGTCGTAAGGTAAACTGCAAAGTTTGCTCGGTTTAAGTTAATAGCCACACTCTAACTCACTAACAGGAAGTTCTATAGGAGTTGAGAAAACATAAATGTTGTTTTTTTACAAGTACATCCCGTGACTTTGTTCTAATCAGTGTCCTGTACTAACATTGTATTCAGGTATGAGGACCACTATACTATACTACTGTGACTGTATCTATAATAATTATTATAGTTTAAAATGTAAGTTTCTTTCGCCCGTTCTTCTCAGGACTGCCAGGTATTTTTTCTGTAACAGTGGTAATTTGACAATGAATAAGTACGAGTAAAACTTCTATGCTGAAAAAAATATTTTGATTTGATAAAAATAAAACTGTTGAATTAAATTTGGCAAAAATCTAATCAGGTTTTCATTATGCTATTACGTGTCGGATGAAATTGGCTTGGAATCGATATTATGATTTTTTTATAAGATACGTAAAGAACAGTCTGGTACATATCGAATTTCGAATCTTATAGAATGAAAGCAAGCCGTTTAGGATTACTTGTTATCTGTTATCTTGTATCGAATCTGGAGGCGTTTGATCGACCTACTAAGATGATTACTAGATAATTCACTGGTGGTAGAGCTTTGTGCAAGCTCGTCTGGGTAGGTACCACCCACTCATCAGACATTCTGCCGCAAAACAGCAGTACTTGGTATTGTTGTGTTCCGGTTTGAAGGATGAGTGAGCCAGTGTAATTACCGGCACAAGGGACATAAGATCGTAGTTCCCAAGGTTGGTGGCGCATTGGCGATTTAAGCGATTGGCAACATTTCTTACAATGCCAATGTCTAAGAGCGTTGGTGACCACTTACCATCAGGTGGCCCATATGCTCGTCCACCTTCCTTTTCTATAAAAATAATAATAATAATAATAAAAGCTAACACTAACCAACGGTCATCGGCTCCATCCATTAAAAATCATTTACATTTATTTAGTCATTATTTATGTGATTGCTGTGTGCCTTTAATTGAAGGAGCACACATATTTTAAAATATTATTCCTCGATGTTATTTACTCGTTCTCCTATCGTATCTTCACGTTCGGGTTTTGATTGTTACACTTTATATTTTGATTATAAAATGTCACCAACGCAATCTTTAACGGGCGCGTATAAACAATTACAGTTATACCGACTTTTACATCGCTAGAGATGTAAATTTCGCAGGTTCCGTCGGCTCAGGTTATTGTCGTCCCCTTAGGCTATTGTCATCAATAATTCTGACGCAAGCTTTACGCTTAAATATAGGGGTAAATAGGAATATAAGTAAATCCTTAACAAAAGGGCATAGCGTTTATTTAAAAAAAATCAAACATACATGAAGAGCTTACAGTTTTGATTCTGTGTACATAAATTTCACAAACAAAGAAATGAGATTAGAATAACAATACATATCAGAAAGTAAACAAACTGTTGAAACACGTGCAAAGATTGTTGTTTATTTGCTCTTAGTTGAAACAGTCCGTTATATAACACGAACTATTCAGAAGAAAAATATGATAAAATATAATTTAAATTAATCTCACTAAGAGGGAGTGTTACTTTACAAAAAGGATTTTTATAAGCAAACTCCTTTTATTATTCTCATTAATCTCAGTGAGTACAAGACGTTTTGTTTTAATATTAAAAAGCACACTGCACTTCTAAAACTGCTTCGTTCGTATAGTGGCGGACCAGTAAAAAGTTATTGAGTCATTCCGTTAAAAATGTATACTAGCAGCTTAGCATAGTAACTCAGAGTTGGAAAGTCGGTAGTGTTCCAGTCTTTTCGAAGCACATAAGGCCTTGCGCCTCACTATCCCACTAGATAGATTGGATTGGAGCCACTACGGGTTATAAGTATATGCCATATTCAAACCTATGTTTGCACAAACTTTGTGTCACAGATATTTAGATGTATGCCTTGAATACCAAGAACTAAAACATTAGGCAAAAACAGCATTCACACCGTCATGCACTCTAAGTCGCGTAAATAAAAATAACTCTGTGATTTCTTAGTGCGGTATTCGCCTTATTTGCTCCTTTTATTTTCTATATGTGAAAATGAATGGCTTTATAACAACTAAACTAGTTCTCCAGTGCAATACAGCACACAACTTGAAGCTGTACTTACGAGGTTCTAAATTTTTAAACTGTAAAGTGTAGACTTGCACTTCTTTATTAATGTTGTCAGAACAAATACGCTCTCGAGAACAAGTGAATGCATTTTAATTCAGTTTGCTCAAGAGAATACCATTTTTGATGGAAGAGCTAAGTTATAAGAACTCTTGCATTCGATAACTATTTATCAATTATAGTAACTTAAATATATAATAAAATAATATTAGTTTGCAATAAGACGTCTTTATCGAGATATAATATAGAAAAAACAACCTTTTCATGTACCACAGATTGGTTTTTGCATGTAACCAAAGAATAAAATTTAAAGATATAACGTAGGTTTCCTCACGATATTCTACTTTTAATTTAAATACAAATCGAAGTTCAAAATCATGACCGTTTGGAATGGAAGAAAAATATATGCATTACTCGACTGAATAATGGACCATTGACATTGAATGTCATAGAATTAAAAAATATGTTTGAACTTTTAATATATGGTATATATGGTCTGTGATTCAACTGCAAATTACACAAATATATGTACAATTTGGTAATTAACTAACATACCACAAAGATACAACAAACACAAGGTGACTTAAAAAATAAAATAAAACACGAGCCAATCCCTAGGTTTGAACTACGATTTTCGTTTCTTATTCACTTGTTTTATCTCTGAGCTATGTTTTCATTTCTTTGTCAACAATTAAAGGAGTAATTACTTTTAATTTCTCTAAGTAGTTACAATAAGACTTAAAAACAGCCAACAAACTGAAATCATTGTGTGCCTTCGTTGCTATTTTTTTTTTTTTTGTAACAGCCTGTGAAAGTCCCACTGCTGGGCTATAGGCCTCCTCTCCTCTTTTTGAGGAGAAGGTTTGGAGCTTATTCCACCACGCTGCTCCAATGCGGGTTGGTGGAATTCACATGTGGCAGAATTTCAGTGAAATTAGACACATGCAGGTTTCCTCACGATGTTTTGATTCACCGTAAAGCACGAGATGAATTATAATCACAAATTAAGCACATGAAAATTCAGTGGTGCTTGCCCGGGTTTGAACCCACGATCATCGGTTAAGATTCACGCGTTCTTACCACTGGGCCATCTCGGCTCGCTTCGTTGCTATACATATTTATAATAAAAATAAAGACATATTTATTTTTCAAAACTACGACTTTATTTATTTTAGTACATATTTATTTTTTTCGGTGTTTTACATCTGACATGACAGCAATAATTATTAAAAACAAATTTAATGTTATATTAAAAATGTAATTCGCATAATGTCTTAGTTAATTATAAACATTCATTTGAGTAGAACACTGATAAACCGCTGGATAGCACGAAGTTACTATGAAATTGATTTAGGACCACAAATTCGGTTTCGCCTCTTTAATTAAATAATCACAAATAAAAAAATAACTACATTTTTACAAACAATTAAAAATACAGAATTTCATAACTATTTTTATGAAATTGTAAAGCTGTACACTCCTTAGCCACTATCTTAAGACAGTGGCTAAGGAGTGTACAGAATTTCATAATTATTTATAATTGTTTGTAAAAAAGTAAAGTTATTTTTTGACATTTTTTGGTCACGGCCGATATACTAAGGAAGAGTAAACAAGACTAAACTGTACAAGAGATACAAGTGTGCGAGTAACCTTCTCCTCAAAAGGGAGTGGAGGCCTTAGCCCAGCAGTGGGACATTAAAAGGCTGTTACTGTGCGAGGAAACAGATTGATTTTTATTGTCTTCCTCTTATATTCCGAGGGGACGGTTAATCAGACAGAACCGGAAAGGCACAAAGACTTCGGGTATTCCGAGACATGTACTGCAGTAAATAATATATCAATTGAGTACTATCTAACTATCTCGTACCTAATTACTTTTAAACGGCTCTGGGATTGCGAAACAAACCCACCAACAAAAGCAATTGTAAAATTTGCCATATAAAATATCTTACGTCTGATTCCACAATATAAAAAAGACTTAATTTAATATAAAAAAGATTTATTTAATCAATTGTCGTAATACAATAACGATAAAATACATTATTGTTTACCAAATAAAAGAAAAACTGTGTTCTGTATGCAATCTTAAAGCTGTATAAATCGGTGGTCTTATTGTTAAAAAGCAATTTCTACCAGACAAACTAAGATTACATAAAAAATATTGCCACGATAAACAAAGAAAGAGGCAGGTGGCATGAATATAAAGTTTTATGTAGATTTATTTAATCTACATAAAACTATTATTTGTTATCTATTTATACCTTTATTTGTATTATATATTATCTATTTATTCCCCATAAATCTATCTCTGTAAGATTAAATTTAAATTAACAATTTCAATATCAAATAACAAATAATAATTGAACAAAAAGTTAAGTAACTAGTAAGAAAGAACATTAAACAAATGGCATGACACATCTAACGTTATTTATGAGAATTCGACGTACTTGAAAACTAGTGCAGACCGGTTTGTTTCAGTTTTAATCACTGTGTGTACTCTTATAACATTACTAAAACGCAAAAACGTGTCCAGGCTGATATACCTATACCTTTACTTAAATAAGTAAAGTAACTAACTAGGTAGAATATCATGATAAATCCTTTCCTAAGTAAGAGTAAATAAATGCTACGAAATATTATATTTTTCAGGAACTTATAAGATCTGTAGTGCAATTCTGTGTCATAAGAAAGTATGTATACACGTAACTGCACTTTGTTCATTGTTTCAATTTGTTTTGCAACTGCGTTAATTTTGTTATGTCCATATTGTATAATTTATAAAATAATTTGATTTAATACTGCTTTTCACCCGCAACTCCATCCGCGTAGTAGGAGGAGGGGGGCAGATATAAGGCAAAAAAAGTTGGGAAAAAGAACTGTTATAATTTACTAATGTAAAAACTAAAAATACACGCACAAAGTAAAAAGAAATTTAATGTTTGAAATTCAATATGTCCTTGGAAGATAAGTGACACGATAATATTTGCTGAGCCATCGCTACGTAAACCATTGTTTGTTTACATCGTTTGTAGAACAAGTATGTTTTGAAAGAGATTCGCTGATTGATCGATAATAGTTACCAACTCCAGTCCAGTGGACGGAATATATAAAGTTTGATTACAATCGTGGGTTAAATCCGGGCAAAGCGTCACTCGTTTTTATGGATGAACATCTTGAAAAAACATGCATACATCGGATGAAATTCTGCCACTTAAATATACACCATATCAAGTAATGTCGTGGAATAAGTTTCAACTGTAATAGTGAATGTTTTAAATGTAAGAAATAAATTATAATAATTTATTTATTGTGTAAAAACTAAAACTTTGTTTGAAAATATAATATGCATTCTGTAAAAATTCTAATTATAATATATAAATATTTACTTATGTTGTATGTATTGGTTATTAGCTTTAATAATTGTTTCAGTAGGCATCTTCTCAAAAAAAGGGCTAAACTCGCCCAGCATTGGGACACATACTATTACTTCACTTTAACACATACCAATAACTACATAAATACCTCCTTCAAATAAGAGGATATTGTAGAAATATTATATGAGCACACAAAATCTCAGCGACATTGTTGTGCTCAAATCAATATACAAACACTATTGACAAAAGCTAGACTGTCTGACACAGGGATGGATATTAATAAAATAATAACATTTTATAGAATTATATGTGTAACGGTTATAATAATAACGGCTAATATTGATTACATGTGTGTCGGTATCATCGCTCCAATGCACGGTATGAGACAATTTCACCGAAGACTCCCACGATGTTACGGCTGAGAAAATATGAAACATAAGCAGAAATTGTATGGGGTCATGAAAATATTTTTTGATTTTAGCATAATATGTATTTTTCGTTAGTTTTGTAGTCCCGATTATTATAAATAAAAGCCCCTTCTGTAATTCATGTGTTCATATAGTGACATATTGATAGCATTTGCTAAGACTCTGTGGCTTTTATTAAAGAAAATATCATATTTTTCACTGTTCCACTGTTTAAGCCAAATTCTTTTTAGTATTTAAAACACTACCAAAGAGGTTTTGGACTATATCCTAAAAAAGTCTGTCTTTAGAGACACGATTTACGATTAGTCGTAACTAGGACTAGGACTTAAAGTAGTTACTATTCATTTAAGCTTTTAAAAAACGTTTTCCATGCCTGCTTAAACAAATTAGCAAATTCTATTTACCAGGTTTATTTGAAATATTTATAATACGCTTATTTTGTGGCCTTAATAACGAAAAGTCAAATCAAAAGATACCACTTAGTTGAATCAGATGAACACAATCATTGCTTCGAATGATAAGTCAAAGTAATCTGTGATAATATGTGTAAGTATGGGCACGATGAAAGTGAAATTTCAAGGTCGAATTTGATTTCAACCTCTGTATGTGTCACATTGTGTTCTTAACGCAAAGTTGTACATCCATCCATGTTCACACTCAGACTATTTTTTAGAACATAATAACTTTAAATAAAGTGGATAATATGTATTATTTCAAAACGAAGTCAAGTATAATCAATCACAAGTTGTAAATGTCACACTGCTTAACAAAGAATGAAGAGGTGTGTCGCTCTTCTTAGGGAAAAGATCAGGAGCTTTTGATATGAAACATCTATTAGGGGTCTTCGACGATAAGACTTGTACGCCAACTGCGAATGATATTATAAAAATAAGAAAAATAAATTTATTTTACTAACAAGCTACACCAGTGCAAGCTGCGCATGTAGCAAAAACACCCATGTTTCCTCGTCATGTTTTAATTTTAAAACTTGCCTTCTTCTTAAAAAAGTCTTCTTCTTTCGATTGTTAAATCAATAATATCAGAACAGAACAGAAGAAGTGTTTCACTAATCAGTCGCTAAGCAACGTTTATAAGTAAGGCCGATAGATACAAGTGTAAACGTCAAGTTTTCATACTTATACTATAAAGAGGAAAGTTTTATCACTTTGTTTTTTTCCGGATTCACGTAAAAATACTAATCCATTGTTATAAAACTTTCACATTGTAATACAAGGGTGAATAGAAAAGTTTTCAGATTCATATGGACATGTAATATTAAATTATTTTTGTTTTGCACTTTATTTTAACAAACATAACGGGCGGCTGAGACCATATTATACTTGACATGCTTTTTTTATGCATGCCTACAATGGTAAATTATTTTTGACTGCTTCGTTGGTCTAGTAGCCACTTGACCAACGAAGCAGTCAAAAATAATTTACCTAAATATTTAATTTCGGCCTTGCATATGGCTATATGCAAGGCCGAAAACCCGGAGTTGGGTTAAAATCCCAGGTCAGGCCATTAAAATAGGTATTGAGTTTTTCTGTCGTAAATTCACTATAGCAGCCCGGAAGTCTGGAAGTTTGGAAGTCTGGAAGTTGGAAGTGTGTACACTCCCGTGTCTAGGAAAGCACGTGAAGCCGTTGGTCCGACGACTGAATTTTTTCCGGTTGTGTCAGATTACCGTTCCAACGGGTTATGAGAGTTAGGGAATAGAGAGTGCACCTGTGTTTGCGCACACACTTGTGCACTATAATATGTAAAGATGACATATTTTTTTAATCTTTAGATGACTTCACGTGAAATTTAATTTTATACACTAAAATGAAATATAATATAATAGGTACCGATATGAACTCAAAACAAAATATATCTAAGCTATTTTATAAAACTGAAAAGAGTATACATATATGTTTGAACGCCTTAATCTCAAGATCTAGTAACTGTTACGGTTTAATCAAATAATTAATCCAATAGATAGCCAAACAAATATTAGAAGAGAAAACAAATGGCAGAGGTCAGAAGCAAAAAAAAACTGTAATAATTTAAATAGCTTATAATTTAATTTTGGGAAAATAAGCCATAATAACACTTCACGCTGAGCAAGCATTTTAGATATTTGCTACTCTTGTTTTATTTCATACTTCGACAATATTGTTGTATTTAATTAATCGAAGTTCAAAAGCAAATTCCTAACAAACTTTATAACGAGATGGCATTCTCTTCGTAGCTGAAAACTATATACAATATCTATATAATTATAATGACCACTTATACAATTACGAGATCTGCCTGATCAATTATGACCTTGAGAACTATACTCAATAGAGACTAACTTCCTACATACTACTAGTAAGTAGTATGTGTATATGTGTGTGTGCGCTAACATGAGCTAAAAGTAATGCACTGAGACGCATGTGTCCACTAACCTTGGAGCAGCGTTGTCTTATCAACTCGAAATCTTCACCTAAAAAGAAGGCTTATATAATAATATACATAATATGTTACTTTTTTTTCTTAACTTTATTTTGATTATTCTCCGAAAGTCTTTCCAAAAAACAGGCGAATCCGGTAAAAATAGCTTAAGTGATATGAGTTTAACCAATAACTAATGGGAACCCTTCGTAGGACATCAAAGTGATGAAGGAACGGCCATAACAAATTTTCTATCTTATCTCGATCGGCTCTGAAGTATACGATTTGTCACTTTGGGCAAATGGAGCGAGAAATCGGGAACATTTTACATCGATCGGATTGGAGAGATGATGACGCGAAATCATTTATCATTGTTGTGATAAGTTTGTCAGCAAATTCAGATTTGACAAATATTCAGTTGTCAAATTTATTATCCAATGATTATTAATAACAATTATAAAATGTTTAATGTTAACGCCAGAAATGATGTAAACGGAGAGTTACTTTCTACTGTTAAATAAAAAGTTTAATTCTCACTCTTGTACTAAAATCTAGCTCACTTTGAGGAGGAGGTTTGAACTAATTCAACTACGCTGTTTCTGAGATGAGAGCACAAAAATTACTCTTTGCTTGCTTGCTTGAGTTTGAATTCCACTAATTCAGTGCTTTCATAAAAATAAATATATAAATATTGTTTTAATTTATCACAAGACATGTTCTATCAAAAGCAGTTCCAGCATTGGCATGCGACGCGCAAGCAAGGCGCAATCACAGTTTAATCAAAACTTTTTGAATCTTCCGATCCGTAGAGAAACTTAAACTACCTTGTTTCTCTTTTCTACGAGATAATAATCAATAACTTGTCCTCTTGAGAATTTTAAAAGGAAATGGAAACGGGTTGAGATCAGTGCATTTAAGAGTAGATATGACATGTTTCCAATTTAAACCTCGATCCAATATGGTTGTCGTATAATGGAATCTCTTTGTCTGATTTTTAAACTTAAAAAAAGGACGTTAAGAGATTCCGTGATCCATTCAACAGCTTTATTTAAAAAAAACGCATTCTAATTTTAATCTGTCATTTTGTTAGTGGACAGAGAGAAAAAGTAAATAATTCATTATTGGCGCGACTTGTGATTTGTTGAATATGTTCAAATTATTATTTAGATTTTTATGAGTAATTAAGCGAGTTATTTACATCAATTTATATGATTTGGTGTTCTAGAGGACCAATTAGCGATTTTTTTATAAACAATTTGATTAATATATTTACATATTAAATTTATTATTAACATCAAAAGGACTTTTTATTGAATAGGTAGGTAAAATGGCAAATACCTGATGGTACGTGTATGTAAAGTGATGGTATGTGTTCACCACTGCCTATAGATGTTGGCACCGTAAAAATATTAACCATTTATTGCATCGCTACTTTCTGAACTAAGATGTTATGTCCCTTGTGTCTGAAGTTACGCTGACTACAGTTATGTATATTGATTTACCAGTTTTCTAATCTCCTCCTCCTTCTCCTAAATAAGCAATGCTCTTATTGATTGTGTTTATCATTGTCTTAATTTAATTATATATATATTGATACTTTATTGTATTTTATTTTGATTGGAAAAAAATTACAATTTGAATTTATTACTTATTAAATTTGTTATAATATTGTAATAAGGTTGTTGGCGCATTGGCGATGCAAGGAATGGTTAATATTTCTTATAGTGCCAATGTCTATGGGCGGTATTGACCACTTACCATCAGGTGGTCCATTTGTCAGTGTGATACCTATTTATATAAAAGATAATACAAGTTGTCTTATTCCACCGTATGTATAACAAATGATTCTTTCTTAAAAGGAAAATACAGATACACTCATTACTTAATAAGAGATATCTCGTATCTTTTATTTATCCTCAGTTAAACAATAAACAGATCAACCCTTTCCCTGTCCGCCACGATATTAACTTTACGGACGAATAACTAAATGAATGAAACCTTTTATACATTTTATTCATTACAAATAAAGCCTTAACACCTTGCAATAGAGATTATATTTAATAGATTATGGTAAAAATAGTTCAGGTCTACGTATAGTAATTGCGTTACGGCTGTGTTGTTACGTAAATTACTTTTCCTCTATCTTCATTAGTAATCAATTATTTTATAAAATATATTCATAAATGCAGTGTTACGAAAGCGATGTTTTAATTTAACGCATATTTATTTTAGAAAATCAGACTTGCTAGTCTAAGCCACTTGATGATAAGTAGTGACATCTACCACCACCACCTTACCTTTTTAATAAAAATTGTAACTTCAAGGAGTATAAAACAGAATCAGGTGTTGTAATATCTCCTGTTAAACCTGTATATAAGTGAGTGGTATCCACGCCTGCTGAAATTCCTGCCAGCTAGTAAAATTATGATTTAATAAAAATTTAATCAACTGTTCATTATGCTATTAAGCGTAAGATGAAATTTGATGACGTACATACAACAAGTACATGTTTTTCTAATAAAAAAAAACTAAATATAACGATCTTGGACCTGAAAACATGTCTTTCCAATTTGAAATACAAAAAATCCACGAATTACTTTTAGATGGTAATTTAAGAAGACTTACCGCTAGTTACATTTGAATGGTTTTTTATTAAATAAACAGTTTCCATAAATTTATTTCTTGAATATTTTTAAGTATCCCCACTTAGTTTGGCTTACTGAGCACATACTACTATCGACTGTGTTAAAGTTAAAAGCATTGTTCGCAAAGTTTTAGACTAGAGAAATGTTCCCAATAAAAGTTTGGAAGATTGCCAAAGGCATTATCACTAATATACTGAAGAAGAATAGAGGAACCTTTTGTAGGATCAACTTAGATAATAATAAAATATAGATAGTCGAATTTTTACAAGGCCAATTTGTGAAGCCGGAACAGTCCTGTGGTTAGAAGGTTTGAATCTGAGCCGAAGACTGAACGTTCGAAACTTAAAAAAAAATCAAAATTCAATGCTTGCAGTGCAATGCTAATTTGTGTTCATAATTCACCTCGTGCAAACCAAGAAAAACATCCTGCTTTTTACAGGACTGGAACAGAAATAAAAGCGAAGACATTCAGCGCAATATTATGATGAACAACGAGGCGGGCCGTTTGTTGAATACCATAAAAAAACGATTGTATCATTCGCAAATTATGCCACAAAATGGGTTAACAAACTATCGTAAGTTTTAGGTAATATTTTGTAATTATTCCAAGAAATTTTTCATTCTGTTAATTTTTAATGTGTTTATAACATTGGCAAAATTACAACATGCCATATTATACAAATTCCAATTGTGTAAGTTGTAATGTTTCTTGTATCAGTAATATATCGACTTTATTTACTATGAAAAAAAAATTACAATAACGGAAGCGTCCCTTTTCCACTATTGAGCAGTCTCTCTTTTAAGATACTAGAGTGTCCATCACCACTACTTAGCAGACTGCTTTTGAGAAATTTTTGACATTTAAAACTCAAACAAATGTATTGGGCCAACGCCAAGCCCAGTGCTTATGAATCTTAGCTATATAAACCAGCCACGAGACCAACGGTCTTGTTGGTCTAAATATCTAGTCAAAATATATGTATTTATCATTCATAAATTTGATTATCATATTCTAACGTGTATAATAAACATGGGCCTGTGAGGGGTGAACGCTCTGCCGACGGACCGTTAAGATTAATTATATGTCCACCATCATTAATCAAACCACGAATTGTCACAACGTAATTATTCCTAATCCTGACGACTTATTTGTTACTAGATTTTTACATAAGGATAAAATATTAGATTAAAATAATAATTTAGATAAATATAAGATAAAAAATTATTCAAAAACCCTCATAAAAATAAGCTCATTTAATCAATGTAAGAAACGAATAATATTCAGTATAAGGATTATATTTTATTGTCACCAGCAAATGTGTTTGCATATTAAGTGATTTAGTAAATTAGTTTCGTAATTAATTTGTAAGGTTTGACCCAGACATATTATTAGACGAAGTTCAATAAGAGCATGTAATTAAGGAAAAGTTATAGTTTGTTCGCTTTGAGTTCATATACGTTCATAGATTAGCGTTTAAAATTGTAAAAAATGCGCTATATTTAGTAATATATACAATTTTCTTCAACGTTCAACCATCTGCCCTAGATGGTATTACAAGATCATACTACCACTCACTCATCAGATATTTTACCGCAAAACAGCAGTATTTAGGATTGTTGTGTTCTGATTGTGAGAATGAGTGAGCCAGTATAACTACAGGCTATAGATAACTTCTTAGTTCCCAAGGTTGGTGGCGCATTTTCGATGTAAGGGATTGTTAATATTTCTTACAATACCAATGGCCACGGTAGGTGATGAGTACGTGTGGTGATTCTAGTGATTCTATTGGACCTATTAGTGGTATTCTATTTAAAAAAAATATTATACTATATTTTAGTAATTTTGTTTATTACAGCCACCATAACACACAATATTAATACAATACAGATAACGTAATATATCTAATCTAAAATATCAAATATATGAAAAATTAAAAAATAATTACACTTCCGCCTCCATTTTCTGGGTTCATTTAAATAAATAGGTTAATATTGTAGGATTTTATTTACTCTTTCCACAGCCAAGATGGAAGAAAGACCACTTTATAAACATAGCCTTAGGCATAAGTCAAGCTCTTATGAATACCAATGAACTGGTCCAATGAAAGGAAAATACGGTTTTAAGATCACCAAGAATATTAACCTTTAAAGTTTTCTAAATTATTTATTATTTATTTTCTATTTCATCAGTTACACATACATTATCGTTTGTAGTGTTTGATTTCATAGATATTTTTAACTTTACCTTTTACACTCTCTGCAAAATTTAAATTTGCTCAGTTTTGTGGCCATGGTTATAAATATTAACCCTTTTTTTTAATAAATTGTTCAACGATTAACTTTCTAACACGTAATAAATAACGTATAAAAATGGCATCTTTTAATATATAATAATACCTTTATAAAAACCTATACCAATTTTCAGCCAATCTTCTAATTCTAATCTAATGAATCATTGTAAGTTTACCATTATTTTTAGTCTATTTGGACCGGATATTTGTCGTGCTTTTTGTCTTTTAATTCCGTTTTGCACAAAATTGATATTTTTAATTTGTCATTGCTTAGTATATTAATTATAATTAGATTTATATAGAAGCCATGTAACGTTAAGCATCTAAACATGCGCTAACAAAACATACTGAAAAAAAGACCAATACATTATTTATTTTTTAAACGGTTGAATCCGATATAAAAAGTTGTGATAGCTTCTTCTATGCAGAATCTTTGCAGCAATATTTTTTATCTCAAACTATTATTTCCTAATTCCAACGTTACTGATACAAATAGGGAAACGTGTTTGCGATAGTGGTCATTTAGTTTTAGGCCCACTGCATCCAAATGCAACATTTTCAAGAGCAATTACGTTTTGAAGATATTGAAATTTCCACACTTGCATCATCAAGTAAACTCGGATGTAAATGTGATACAACTTCATGTGTGCCATATTTACTTGATCATGGCTCTTTAGATCATAACATTTCAGATAATATAAATCATTAGAAAGTAACGAGAAAACATCTCTTTTTAGTATCATAAAATGGTCGACTTCCATAACATCATGCTGGGCGTAAGTGCAACCCTTGATATTTTAAGGTTGACCACCCATTTAGCTCATAACTTGGCGGAAAACGTCACATAGAACGGTCCTTTCATTACAGTGTTACGATGTAAAAAATAACTGGCAGTAATATTCCGTTTAAAAAACCCGAAAGAGGGAAAAAAACAAACGCTTACATACCTCTGAAAAGTTTAATTTTTTTTTTCAGTAACTATTCTCTTTTTTATGGCTTTAAGTAACGGTGCCTAAAATTTATTGTATTTGTTTGAAGTTTCCAAGCAAACAGCTGCAAATTGTGCGTAATAATCGTTAAAAATCGAACGATTCCAGAAATCCGATTCAGATTAAGTAAAAATAATTCACTTTCTACCTAAAATCAACTTTTAAATTGTAATCATACTCTGCCAGGAGCTTGAGGCTTGTTGTAATATTTTTTTAAATTGATTGTACTGTATATACTTTTTTCTTTCAGTTAAGAGTTTTGATGACTTAGGTGGCGTCCTAATTGGGAGCGATCGTACATCAAATTGGTCGTGCGATGACCTAACAGGTGTCCTAATAGATCGCGCGATGTCCATCGTGTGATGGACCTCGCGCCCCTCGCGCGTCGACGCATCGCGTAGGTAACCAATTAGGACACTCAAAAGAGATCTGTTGCTTTGATTACATGATCGCACGATCAAACGCATCGTACGATCGTTATTAAGCATTTCATGTGCTCGCACGATTACTTGCGAGGTTCAAGTAGGACACTCAACTCACAATGATGAAATATGTATGTTTGAACTCATCGCACGACGAGAACGCATTGTGTCATCGTGCGATCTTCGCCAATTAGGACAACGCCATATAGTATAAATTTTCATAGCCATAGATTTGATTTGACATAGCAAAACTATTAGTATTAGTATTTAGTATAGTCTTTATTGACAATTTACTATACTTACAGTATAAATAATTAAAAAGCATATTTCTAAAATGATAAATAATAATTTTATACTATGACAATACAATGACATGGTATTGTAGAACCTTCGATTACGGGATATATAAAACAATATATTTGTTCACACAATATTCGTCATTAATTAATTAATTATAATACATTTTTTTACAAAATGCGTAAGCGAAACGGCAAATAGGCCTGATGAAGTGATCACCACCGCTCATAAATATTGGCGCGTAAGAAATATTAACCATTCCTTAAATCGCCAACGAGCCGAGATGGCCCAGTGGTTAGTTGAAGTTTTATGATTTTAAATTTAACGCCAAGATTGTCTAATGATTATCACACGTTTCTAATGTTTGATTGATTAATGGACAACTCGTCCATTAATCACGTGATGTTTTTTATCAACTTTTTAACCCCCAACTCTCCTAGTGATATGTGGTGAGGTCTTAGACTAAAAAAATCAGTTGTATTTTATAGTACAAACTATATTGAAATTTTCAGAATATTATCTTTAAATACAGGTATAATCTGATAAATATTCCGTTTAAAAATCGTGCGTTCTACGAAAAATAAATACACGTGATATCTTATTAACTACCGCCGCCCCCCCTCCTTGTGATATTTCGTGATTTTTTTCCAGAACCGATCCCTTACAAAATATTGCTGCTTCAACCGCTGAATTATAATGTGCTTCACTTGTGTTTATAATTAATCTCGAGCTAGTAATAGGAGGATCTGGTTATCATTCAAGCAGCGCGTTGGAATGAGATCCCATCCTTCTCAATGAGAAGGCGTTTGTTCAATAGGACAGTTTTAGTCTACAAAATTTTGATTGTCAGCAAAAGTCTAACCCCTCAACTACGGTAGTGCCGTACGCCTTTGATCGTTTGTAAAGGGATCTGTTAACCACATTCGTGTGACGGGCTCACTTCAAACGTTGATTGAAACTCCATAAAGCAACTCTATTCGACTATCTTGGTCACAATTGATTTCAACCGGATGTTACAAAGAAACGTTTAATATTATGAAGTATTTCAGTATGAACTGAATCAATGTTTTAGTCTGACATTTGTATTTTAGCTTACAATAGAATATTGAAAACCGATTTTCTTTAACATGTTTCAAAAAATGCAGTTTAAAACTACATTTGTAGGTGTATACTTTATAAAAAGGATTTTTATTTATTTATTGAGGAACCTCCTGCAACGGTAGGATATTTGTATATTGCATTAATATTATATATTTGTAATTTTAGTATGTATTGATAGTATAATTTATTTGTACGATATGTGTATTTTATTTTTAAAGTGACATTTTGTTTGTTTGTTTTTGTTATATATTTATGTTATTTTATTTATTATTACAAAACCATCTACCTCATACCCTATAACTAGTTCCTTACGCCATTGGTTGCCTGAAAGAGATCGCTATGTAGCGATATAAGGTCGCCAAAGTTGTATGCTAAAAATGTTTCAATATTTGTGGTGTACAGTATATTCTATTCTATTGTATACACGCTTACACTAATACAATTTTTTATATGTACTTTCACCTATACGATATAACATAACATGTACAAGTAACAAAAAAAGAAACATCATAACAGTCGCACATTATCTGTTCTGTTAACATAGAATAGCTCATGGAAAATGTTTTTACAATAAAATAACTATAAAAACAAATAAAGATAAATAGTTCTACAATAATTCAATGGCGAGGAAATGCAAAAATATTAAATGCTAATTTAATTTTATGGACAAAATATCATAATATAAGAAAGTTAGGTCACCTTGGTCTCTACAACGGCGTTGCTAAAAAACGCGCGCTAATTTTGAAACCGCCATTTTGTTGGTGGAAAGAAAGTAGAAGAAACGTAGACACAGAAACTAATAGACACAATGACGATTTCCTTCTCACTTACACAAGAAAGAGAACGAAAATTACGTTACAAATGGTTTAGACAGAGATAGAATTATCAAATATTTTGTCCCTTATCGCGTAACCAGTTTTGGTATTTGTTTCGCTACTCAAGTAGCAAAACGAATGAATGAATTTAGTGAGTTATTTACATCAACTTGTATGATTTGGTGTTCTATTTTTAAAAAGTCCAATTCAAGGTTTTTATCAAATCTTATAAATTTCAGCACTAACAGTTAATAAAATAATTTAATTAATATGTATCGTGATTTATTTACATAAATATTCTTATTTTTGTTGTGTACTGAAAAAAAAAAACAAAGAAAAAATACATATTCTTATTTCTTGCTGAAACACAACTACTACAAAAACTCTTAAAGATAGTCTTAAGTTCAGCATTCGTGTGCCTTATTCAAATAATCCCAAGCGCATTTTTATGGAATCTACATTGTCTATTCTATAGAGCTTGGCATATTACCAAGTAATGCAGATGCAAAGCTGAGGATATTATGTGCCAGGTATATGGCTGGAATTGTGAAAATAGGACATACATGTTTATTTACCACGATATTAAAGATTAAAACTAAAGTTACGTTACAATATAAAAATTTTATAATAAAAGATACATCGTGCAATTTTGATATTTGTGTAGACTGCAAAGTTTAGTACCCTACCGTTCTTAATTTAATAACTAAATAATATTATATTCTGAATTTTAATAATAGGCATGATGACTGATTTTGAAATAACCTTCTATAATGTAAGTACACGTCTACTATTACTGAAAATAATTTTATTTCGGTAATAAACTAAATGCTTACGCAAATAATTGCATTTTCATTTACCTATTTTGAATTTCGCTCGAAAACACCCGCAGGTGTCATGGCGCCTGACGTGACGTCACGTCTCAGAAAACGACAGTAAACATTGTATTGTTTCTATACCCAACGAAGAAAGGCAGAAAGTATTGCGTATTTCCTAAGGTTAAAAATGAATTCCAAATTTTAACAACGTGCAATACGACGCAAAATAATTTTGAAACGCGTAAACACAACGACTGTTTAAGAGAGATGGTTATAAATAAAAAGGCGTGACGTCATTCGCTTTGATTAGCGTTTCAAATAAAATGCCCGATTGCAGAATTTTATACTTTTATTTTATTAAAAATCTTATTAATCCCAATGTGTATATTAAAATGGGATCATTTTTTAGAATCCTTTTAAAATAGTTTCCTCTCTAAAATCATATATCTTTTAATTCTTTAATACTGTCATCATGCCTATTGAGTTATTTAGTCTGTTTTTTTAACTGTGCTTAGTAATTCTATTAAGTTATGATGACACTGTTTAGTATTACGTATATGATATTTATGTTTTTATCATTTTTATTACGTTTGTTTATTCGTCTTCATATTTTATTATTATATTTAATTTTTGTATTACTTTATATTTTCTCAGTTCAATGCGAGTTTGTGGATGTTGCCATAACTCCACACAATGAAATTTTTTTCTTAACCGACAAGACGAGATAAACTATTAACACAAAATAGGCACATCATAATTTCAACCTTCGGCTACAAATCATGTGCTCTAACCACTTTCCCTTCCTCACGGCCATCTCAGCTCACATTATCATTTCATAAAGAATTAAAATTTTAATATCATTGGTAGATAGTCTATATATTTGAATATGGAAAGACATTTCATAAAACCGTCCAAAACTACAAATGTTTATATAGAACCTCTTTTACGCTATATACTAGTAAAATTAAAAATTCCAGCTAATAAGTTACACAAACGAAACTGCGTCGAACAGGATTTACAAGTTCGTTTAAAAATGCTTCCCTGGAAGCACTTTTTTAAAACGCCTGAAACGGTTTTAATTAACAAAAAGTAGGATTATTTTCGACTCTTTGTATCTGGACAAAGTTTTAACAGTTTTATTAAAACTGAAACTGGATTAAACTACGAAATTGTACAGCGGCGATTTAACTGAAAATGTATGCGGTCGAAAGAGATACTCGAGGTGTACCAGATACTAAATAGCCAAGCATTCACAATTTGTGAACACTCCAGGACTGCTAATTATCAACTTTAATCTTACAAAATTTTACACGTTAATTTAATATAACATTAACTTGTGTTTTATCGTGAATAACATATGAAATAATTATAAGAAAAAAATATTACAGTATATATATCCCATTCCGGCCTAAGACCTTCTCCTTGGGAGACGGTTGGGAGCTAATTCCACCACGCAGCTCGAATGCGATTTGGAGAATACACATATGGCAGATTTTCATTCGGCACAGATTTTTGACGATGTTTTCCTTTATCACTGCGCACGAGATGATTGACAAACACATGTTTGTATATATAGGTATATGTAGCTTGAAATATCTATAACAATAAAATCAAGCAAAGCCAGGCAACAACCAGCAAGACTTGGTACTGTTGTGTTCCGGTTTGAATTATGAGTGAGCCAACGTAACTGATCACACATGCACAAGTGGCGCATTGCCGATATAAGGGAAGGTTAATATTTATTTATTTTATTTATTTATTTATTTAGACACACCAACAGCATAACATATACAGCATTCACAATAAAATCTTAAACATCTAAGTCTTAAATACTAATATGTATGCCACTTAGAGGCGTGTACAACATGCAAAAAATCTATGTTGTATACAGATCTATATTAATAATTTGAATCTAGTGTGGATTTTACAGAAGTTATTATAATAGACAATATATTATATTATAATAGACAATAGGGAAAAACACTTATTTTACACATCTAATTAGGAATCTTTTCTATCAAAAGTGCACGAAACTGGCTGAGTCCAAGGGAGAAAATATCTCTAGGTTCGTTTGTGAGCCATGTATTAAATATGTTACACATGCGAGGTATCGGCGATCCTTTACCAAACACAGTGGTACGAAAGGGTGGTTGAAACGTAGAAATTGGATGTCGGGGAATCTTATATGGTATCCTAAATTTAAAAAGTTCAAGAAGCTGAGGGCAGTCAATAATATATATTATAATGGTCTATGGACGGTGTTGACCACTTATCAGTCTGCCTACATATTTGCCTATATGAAATATATAATATTTCACGATGTAATAATAATACTATTCTTGTATATAAGCCATATATTCATTAAAATGAAATCAAAATCGAAATATTGAATCTTTCAAAAAGTTTTATATTTAAAAAGAAATAATACAATGATAATATAATTAAAAATATATTTACATATATGATAATGTCCTTATAAAACGACAATCAATGTTCCAAACAGTCTTCAGCTTGCTTCACTTGTTGATACAACACTTCACTGTCACTTCTACGTTCTTTCCTCACTTCCTCGTCAGTGAAGCCGAACTGATAGTTGCGGGACATGAAGTGGAATACTGCTATCGAAGTGAACATCAACCCAGTGAAAATAAACGATTGTGTTTCCTAGAAAATATGAAATAATGCTTAATAATGCATCTGTATGTGTGTACGATAGCACCACCATGAACGCTATCAAGATCGTAAGCTTGATTATATTATCAATCAAATCATTCCCAACTGACGTCTTAGCATAATCTATAGCTCATACGACACCCGTGGGTCGAGATAGCTTTATTGAATATCGAGAAATACAATGCTCAAAATATTGATGTACTTTACCTACCTACAACCGAGATGGCCTAGTGGTTGTGGTGGATCGTGGGCTCAAAACCGGGCAAACCGGGCAAGCCGGGCAACCGGGCACTGAGTTTGCATGTGCTTAATTTGTCTTTTTAATTCATCTCGTGCTTAACGGTGAAAGAAAAACATCATGAGGAAACCTGCATGTGTCTAATTTCACTGAAATTCTGCCACAGGTGTATTCCACCATCCCGCATTGGAGCAGCGTGGTGAAATAAGCTCCAAACCTCCTCAAAAAAGAAGACCTTAGCCCAGCAGTGGGATATTCACAGGCTGTTTCTGGTATTGGTTATAATACTCTTTTATTTTTATCATAAATGGCAAAAATATCAATTGCTAATCTTTAAGTCTTACCTTTCAAATATTTATCAAAAAAACAGTATATACCAATGACTAGTTTAAATCATTAAAAAAAATCACCTGCTTATAATTAATGAAGAGTCTTGTTATAATGATTATTATAACATTTCCAGCCGCTTCAGTGAACAGCCAAACGGCTGTCATAACCGCCTTCATGCTCTCCGGCGCCTCGTTGAACGCGAATTCGTTACCCGTGACCGCGAATAACACCTGTCAATAAATTTTAAGTAAACACAAATCACAGATCATATGTCAAAAATACTGATTAAAGTATTAAAAATAGGCCTCATAATTTATGATCATTCTTGATATTAAATACCTTGTAACAAAGTTTCTTTAACTTTCTCGTTAAATCTATGTAAGTAAATAGAAATTCATGATTACGATAAATATGTATTATATTATGTATCTATAAGTATAAACAACATAAAAAGTTTATTCATTTGTTTATTTCTTTATATGTAACGGTGCACTATTACAAACGCGAAAACGTTTCGAAGCTGATTTGGTGGTGCTACTATGATGTTAAAGTAAAGTAAGTAAAGGAACTCTCATTTTTATTAACAATGAAATACTTTAAAATTTAAACCAATACGTGACCAGTAGCAAATATATACAATAATGAAAATGAAATTATATGTCATAGCGTTATATTTCATTTTGTTCAAAATTCAAATCAAAATTGCCATAGTGAACGATTGTGATTGTAAAAAAATAAAAATTTAAATATATAAAAATAAATAAAAATAATTTTACGTTGTATAAAATTTAAATAGGAATTGTTTTGCTTACGTTACTGTGCAACACGTCACTAATCATCGTATTTGAAATCAATCATATTATTTATTAATTCACAAGATTTTCTGCAATTGAAAACAATTTGTCGTTTGTACTATTCCAGATTCATAGATAGATCACACTAATGCCAGTAACAACTGCAGGGCTATTCTATAAGAACAAATACAAAACTTACTGCAGAAAACGGTCGTTAAATGTCAGAAAGCGATATACAACATTGACCATTATAATTACAACATTTCAAGAATACACGCATTAAAATTGTATATCAACATAGGTCGATTGTCAACATTTCACGGGTGAGTAAAGTAGTAGGTTCCTAAAAAGGTTGATTTATTGAATTATACCTCTACAACCGAAAGATAAATATAACATTTCGACAATGAGATCAACACGTTCGAATATTCTATTGATCTACGGATAAGATGATTAACTATGTCTGAATATACAATGTGAATTCGGCTTCATTGGTTTCTACAGTTTTGAGTTCCAAGGGACATATTAAATCATACAACATTTTATAATATATACATATAATAATCATAATTATTATTAATCTAATATTAAAATGATTTAATATTATATTCCGCCCGCGGCTTAGCTTGCGTTCAAATAATAATAAGACATAGACCAACGTCTATGCTATGATATCCGGTTGAGTAATTAAAACGTGAAAACGTAAGAAACAAATAATTAATTAATAAATAAAATAAAAAAATTCACATTTATGAAATTAGTTGAACATATTTTAATGGTAATTCAATCTTTATAGATGTTGCTGTAACTTTATAATGGAAAAATGTATTCACAACATCTACATAATACACAAGAATTTTCGCCATTCACCAAAAATATTGAAATTGTAACGAATGGTTAATACACTTTACAGTGTCAAGTTGTCAATGTCAATGACCAGAAAGAAGCTCTTTCCATCAGCTCGTTTTTCTGCCTTTGAATTATAATTTAAATAGAAATAAAATAGCGGTGCATTTTTACTCTAATAAAACTGGCTTTTGTAAGTCAGATTGTAATATATAATATTAGATTTGTTACAAATTAATATCAAATATTACTGGAGAGTATCTGTCATTTTTTATATTAATCATTAATTATCTATATTTTTAATCTGGCAACAAGAACATTGACAGATACTTTTTATAGGGGGGAAACTGATAGACTTGAATGCTATTTACGAGCATTCCGGATTGCGTGTTGAGATCTACTTTTACACTTTAATTTCCTTTATAACGAAAAGATAAAACAAAAGCGTTAGTATTAAGTATTCAAATAACTGAGATAAGCCTGTTCGACAAATTGTAGTCAATGGAATATGACCTCCGAAATGTAATAGCAAGAGGAAGTTTGTTAATATACATTCCGAACTCATACATGTAACACAATAACTTGTACACTTAACACCTTAAATATGTTGTATACAGCGAAATTTTCCGTAAATGCCGTCTTAACGTCGACTTAAGTCGGTTCATATTCTGCCTGGATTACAGCAGGGTTGCCAAATTTTATTTTTCGCCGTTTTACATCTTTACTTTTATGTATATTGAAAATATTATGTATTTACTTATGTATTTTATTTGAAATAGGTAGGCAGACTGGCTAATCGGCTACCTGGTGGTAAGCGGTTACCACTACCCATTGACAATGGTACTTTAAGAAACAGTAACCTTGGGAACTATTATTCGTTTTTGGGCAAGGTAATCGTGTTTTCATTTTGACGATTGTTATTTCTGTATCTAATAAAAGACATCTGTTACCCAAAGATATCGGGACTTATAGCATTTGTCATTTAACATACAACTGTATTATGTCGATTTAAATAACCGTTTTTGAGAACCAAACAACTATAGGTTTAAATCGCTCTTATGTGAAGAAAAGATTTTTTTTATTGCAATTCGAAATACGCGTTGTAGACAAAGCATTAAATGTAAACTATTTATTGTATTTATGTACAATCATTTTTATAATATATAAAATAAAATAAAAAATAATTTATTGTCAAAGTAGAAACTACCAAAGGCTTGAAAAATAAATACCCTGACCTGAGAAGAACTGGCTAAAGAAATCCAAACGGTGATTAACCGACTCAAATAAAATGTTACCAGCCCTGAATTTACTTGTATGGTAGATAAGACGAAGTTAGCCTGCGACATTTTATATCTGGATTTAAGCAAAGGTATATTGTTACTAGTGTAGCTAACATTATTAGTATTAATTATTTCATTATTCTATTCACTAAGTTGTTATATTAATCATTTAAATTAATTACTTGAGCTTAATTTTCTGGTATGTTGATTAAATACCTTTAAATATTTGTTAATCCCACATGATAATAAACTTTTTATCATCTATGTAGTCTTGTATTGGGTAAAAAAAGCCTTATTCATAAATGTTTTTTTTTTAATATGTTAAATATATTTTTTTTAATAAATTTAATTGCATCTAAATAAGATTTTTTACGATATTAACTGTTGATAGAACTTTGTGCATAACTTTGTATTGTTGTGTTCAAGTTTGAAGGGCGAGTGATTCAGTGTAAGAGGCACAAGGGACATATCTTAGTTTTCAAGGAGGAGCATTAGAAATAAATTTAGCTGCCAATGACTATGGATGGTGATGGGACATAACCGCAACCGTCCACATACCAATTTTACATTAAAAAAACTCCAGCAGCGGAGCGGCACCCCGAAAAAGTTAGTAACGTATGTAGATAAGACTCACCTCAGCGGTTGATATGATCAGGAACTGAGGTAACAGTAGCGCCATTGTTATGGAGTTCGGTTCCGTTATCGCTATTATTTTTGCTATCTGAAAATATAACTAATTTGAAATGTGTTGCAAAATTGTTTTACGCCAAAAATTACGATAGCAAGACTGTTTATAGTTTTAAATCGTCATTTTAAAAATCAATCGTCAATCAAAATACGATGCTATTAGGGTTCTTTTCATTGGTAATTCATGTCAAAATGGTTCATCTTTTTTCAGTGTTTAAAATTCGGCAGGTTTCTAAACAATGTTTCCGATGGGATATCTCATCGGATACACGGCTAGTTTCAAATAAAGAAATATCCTTAATTCAATTTTATCGTTGGTCTACCAATTTTGTATCGTACTTTTACGTAAAAAACATTAATAAAAGTAAGTTACATACATAATCACTGGTACCGTTCTTGTCAATCATCACATTGTAAACACCGCCATTGTCCATCGACATCTCACTCATCACCACTTTATCTCTAACGCGTACAGAGTACACCGACATAAACACTTCCATTTGTACGCTCACACCAGCGTAAATGTACGCTTCAATTTCATTACGCTTCTCATTGAAAAGAGTTACGTTTGTTAAATCAACTCGATCAGACACAAGAAATCTGTAAAATGAATTGTACGATTAAAATTTTGTAAGAGAAGGGAACAGAGGAGGGAAACGATAAGACACTTTATTCTTTTCAGATTCGGTCATAAAATATTTTAAACAAAAAATCAGTTACAGTTATGTAACGGTTTTGGAAATTCAATTAAAAACAAAGGCGCTTCGCTTATTTCTGTATTTTTGATTGATAAATAACTCTATTTAATAACAAATACCAATAACGATACTAAATCAGCTTTCCTTTTAAAACATTTTATAAAAAAATAACTACGTTTATGAGTACCTAAGTCATAATACAAAACTACAAATAGAATACAAAAATAACTAAAAAAGTTATATTATTACCTAACAAATGGCAACCCAGATTTGCTTTTATCCACATTTTCATTGAATCTTACCATATTGTTGCCATTTACAAAGAAAGATATCGCTTTATTCTCGTTCAATGTGAATATTTCATCCCTATTCTCAATACAATCACCACTTAAGCTGAGTCGTATATCTTCTGTCCCTTTAACTCGCATGTGTTTATTTGTATAGTGCGATAAAGATGGAATGTTATAAATTATTCCCTGTTGATCACTGTGTACGGATATAGAACAAGGATTGCCATTGAATATACGTAATTGAGAATAACCAAGTTGAGGTAATTCTGGATACGTAGTCTGAAAAAAAGGAATTTAAAACCATATATCCATGTATGAATGAGCTTATAAAGCAAGCGACATAACATCTTCGTTACCGCTTCGTGGCGCATTAGCGCTATATGGAATGGTAAATATTTCTTACAGCACTAATACCTTTGGCACGTGGGTACCAGTGGTGACACACATACCATCGGGAGGCCCATTTGTAAGTCCGCTATAGAAGCGGACCGTTTATAAAAAAAATATTAGTATGAATTCACTAAATTGTCGTACGTATAAGAACAACTTTACAAATAATTCTTTATACTCTTAAATACTCTAAATAAATGTTTTATTAAAAGCAAAATTTATAAAATATAAGTCTATAAAGGAAACTCACCTTGATATAAATCTCGACGAGAGCAGAGGCAATGAACGCGACGCCAGCTAGAACACCTCCCAACGTCAGTTTGTGGAGTGGATTTGTTAAAATATTACGTTTTTCTAAGTAAGGGTAGATGTACTGAAACGTAATGGAATACAATACTTCTTTGACTAATTTTATAAATTCGAAAGTAACTCTGTCTATCTGTTACGCTTTCACGGATAAACCACTAAGCCGATTTTGATGAAACTTGGCATAAAACAAGCTTAATACCCAAGGCTACTAATACCTAACACACATATTAAATAATAAAGAAATAAAATATATTTTGAAATTCGAATTTATTGATGCTATTCTTTTTGGAATATCCTATTAAAAGAACTAATTGTAAAACACAGATTATAAAAAATCATACTTAGCAAAAAAATATACTAACAAAAAGCAAGACATACTGATGTAGAAATTATTTTTATCAAGTTTTTTTTTTTTATTATCAATAAATGTTACCTTTTGTGATAGTGGTATTATTATAAGTATGCATATAGGACCCAGCACTTGTAATTGGTCCGGCTTGATTGTCACGAAGCCAAGACGACCATCCATCTTAGTAGCCTGAAGCGTCCATCTTGAACCCTTTAATAACATTTATGTATAAATCGTATAAATCCTATGAATATATTTTTGCATATGCAAATTTAAGCAAGCGTTATATAGAAATCGATGGAGCAGAATTTTTGAAAATAGTAAGATTAGTGGAATTTTTCAACTGTCACGCAACAAAGTGATGATTTTAAGTAATTGGCAGTTTTATGTTTTTGAGTTAATAACTAATTCGTGTACATAAAATTCTTTGCGGAGCTGAGAACTGAAGATACCATAATGTGTATAATGAATTAAAAAGTTCAATGATGTTGCAAGTTCAAAAAGTTTAAAAATGCAACATAATACTTACATCTTATGTTTTCATTTCATTCTTAATTTAAAAATTTCATAAAAATATTTATTCAAATAAGGAAATGCTTTCCAAGAATTTTATATAATACGCAAAGCAAATTTGAATTTTAGAACATAATATTAATTAAAAATCATTAACAATTTAATCACTTGGTTTTAGGGAATTGTGCAACCCCATTTGAGTAGGTACCAATTGCTCATCAAATATTCTACTGGCAAAATGGAATACTTAGTATAGTTGTGTTCCTGATTTGACAGGCGGAAGGTTGGTGTCAAATGTAAGGAATGTTTTACATTTCTTACCTCGTCAATCCGCCAACAACCAATATCTATGGGTGACAATTTACCAACAGCTTGCCCGTCTGTCTGTCTTATTTTATAAATCCCTTAATACTATTAAAGAAACATATATTAAATTTTACTGGTTGAAAACCAGTTCTAACTGCATCGCTAACAATCGCGAATTCAACTCCAAGACAAATATTTATTTATACTATAATGACGTTTGTCGTGGACTATAATAATGTTTGCGCCGTGCGTGTTTCCATACTCCGGCAATATGGTTTCTCAGTGGAGTTTACTTGATGGCTTCGTGCAAGCCCTTCTGATAAGTGCCACCAACTCATTACAAATTCTATCGTCAAACAGCAATACTTTGTGTTGATTGTGTTACGGGCTCGAGGGAGAGTGAGCCAAGGAACTAACAGGCACTAGGGTCATAACATTTTAGTTTCTAAGGTTGGTGGTACATTAACAATGTAAGATATGTGGCCCACCTGACCACTGGTTCTTTTTTCTAGTCTACATATTTAAATTAAAATATATCATAATTGAGAATAACAAAACGAATATTAGGTATACAAAGTATTAAGGTAATTTAAATTTCTAAAACTTACCAATTGATCAAGCAGCGCCCAAAAAACCGGCAATACAGTGAACAATGTCAGTATTGACAGAGTTTTCTTCACGTCCCTTATAAAACGCTTGTCATATTTGTGTTGCGTGCTGTCCAACCAATGAGAATGTTTCTCAGTTTTACCTTTTATTAAAGCGTTTTTAAGTCCCAACTAAAATTTAAATCATTACGTTCAACTAGCCTTTATTTATATAGCTCTCAGTCCTTTGAAACTATGTTTTGCCTTAAATTATTAATTTATTATAATTTTATTTTCTCTTTCGATATAAAAAATATATTTATTCTAGGAAAAATAAATGGAATATTTTCTTTATTCATAAATTTACTAGAGTTATCCATAATTAATGAAAATAATATACAAACATTTTTTTTATTTATTGTTGTAATTAAAAAGAATAACAGTCTCCAAATCGAGATATAGTTACTTTTACGACGAATTTAAATAATATTTTCAGCATAATTAATCGAATTAATTGTTTAGGGAAGTCTTGGTACCTTCTACAGTCATGACCTTAACGTCTTCTTAGTTTAATTTAAAAAAAAACTGAATTTAATGTCAGACCTAAATTAATTGAAATAATAATAATATTATGACATTTTGGTTCTAGCAACAAAACCATGATAAAATTAACAAAGTAAAACAGCTCGGACACAGCATTTACGAATTGCCAATACACGTGGAAACAAATAATTTACCATAAACAAACAAACAGGCTACTAAAGCTGGCACAAAATGTCAATATGTTTATTTATAGCCCGGGAGGCGATTGTGGAAATACTGCTGTTATCAATACATCAACAGAGCTCAACTCATACATACATAAATACATATATACATATGTAAAGTAAAATAAAAATAAAATATCAGCTCGTTTCGTCCGGCTGATTTTACTCGAAGCTGTAAATGTATTTATTGCAAGCTGAAATATTTAAGGTTTATTTTTTGCTTTTACGATAAGAATGACATTTCAAGGTTGAATTTAAGTATGACGTTTAAATACGTATCATTTCAAATCTGTCGCGTGGTATTAACTGAATCGTACGCATTGCTTTTTTGTGTTATTAACTTAACATAAGCAAAGTCGGTTAATGTGTGTTAGTTAAATAATATGTCAATAAAGAACTTCCGTTTAAGGATACTCACTGAAACGCATTTAACAAAGTCGAACAACAGGTTCCCTTCCGGTTTCTTCATGACATATTTATTCTTAGCACTGACAAAAATCACTAAGAAACAAAAATAATATATTTAAATATTCTTAAGAATTGTTAAAATTTTACGATCTTAACTTTTTTATGAATTTAATATAGGTACTCGGACTGGCAGATAGGATACCTGATTATATATGGATCCCGCCCATAAACATTGACACTGTAAGAAATACATAGTCAATTGACCACCAACCTTGGGTACAAAGGCATTATGTCCCTTTTGCCGGAAGTATACTGGCTCACTCGTCCTTTATACCGGAACACAACAACCTCTGTTGACTACATTATCGACTTAATTAAACCATTCATAAATAGAGATTGAAAACGCAGATACCACATTTTATTTATCTTATTTATATACTCGTATATGTAAACAAATAATTATATAACACTAATTTGAATAACCTAGCTCTTATCTTGTTTAAGGGCATCTATTCTTGTATTAATTCTGACAATGGATTTATTTGTTAAGTAAATAAAAATGTGACATATTAATAATTTGATTGTTTACATAATTAAATAAACATTTACATATTTCTTAGTGGTATATACATATATATTATAGTATTTTTTTGTATAATTAAGTTAATTGCGTGTATGATCATTTGTTTACAATATACATTTACAACTACAACAACAATAATAATAATTAACTTTAAATATCGATTTATAGGTTTTTAAACTATTTTTTTTTATCGTTACTTGGATATAGTGCTTTGTGCGTACATTCCAACCGCCAAACAGCAATACTTAATATTGTTGTGTTCAGGTTTAAGGTGTGAGTGAGTAACTACATACACAAGGGGCATAACATCGTAGCTCCCAATATTATTGACGCATTAGCGATGTAAGAAATGGTTAATATCTCATACAGCGCCAATTTCTATGGGTGGTGGTGACCTAATACCATCAGGTACATCCACATCACGTCCACTCCACTGCGGATTGGAAACACGTATAATAACTGATAGACGAGTTTTTCTCACAAAGTTTTCCTTTACAACAAAAATTATGGGCAAAATTATAAACACAATTTTTTCGTTTGATGTTTTTATAAAACTGTTGTTTTTGCAAAATTGCAGAATTACTGCAACAGTCTGTTACTTACTATTAAAATAAAAGAATAATACAAAGTAATTTTAAACTTACCAATGGAAACCAACACGATCACACCTGGAGCGCCAAACGCCAAGGAATAACAGTCCTTATCGCCAAAACAACGGACATCTGATCTTAATATAGGAGAGACAGTTTTAGCGATCAGACTTCCAGTGCATATATTAAAATATAATATACTGAAGTACAATGCAAGTTTTTTCTCTTGCTGTGGGAGGATGAATTGATCACCTCCGAAAGCGGTAACGCATGGCTTTATACCTCCAGTTCCTAATGTTATTAGAAATAGGCCGAGTAATGTACATAATCTGTAACAAAGTATCTGTATTGATTGTTTATTGATCTTCTTCTATTACTATGGGGAGGGAAAAAAAGAATAAAGACATTAAAAATAAAAAAGTTTTTACACAAAAAGAAAAATAAATAATTATTATTTTCAATGAATACTAGAAATAAAACTATGTAACAAAGCGTATAAAACTTAAAATAATCTGGTTACAATTATTTCACACGCTCTATTTACAGTAAAGCATTAGATTTGTAAATATCGTAATTAATCGCGTTATAATTATCTCAAAGCGAGGATATTGCAATTTACAACACACAACTTTATTTTGAAATATAATCTAATTTGGTTAACAAACTTTTAACAGTCGCGAAAACCATAACAACTAACAGCTTTTAGATTGTTCTGTGTTTTATTTTGTTCACTTGTTGTAAGTGTTCGCAACGCTTCGCGTTCGCGCTTCGCGGCGTTCGTCGAAAGTTGTCGGTTTTTTAGTCCCGAAACAAAATATTCGCGCTGCGTTAAACTGCTTAACTATGAACGAACCCGTATAAACGTTGCGTGTGTAGAGGGCTACATTTTTGCGTAGATACCACGCGCGAATCGCAGTTATAGCTCGCAGCATTGACGAGTGTAGAGTCGGTTTATAGTTCATAAGCATATGCACAAATTAATGTTTATATATATCTTGTAAATTCTTTAATCATTATAAGTATAATGTAGAATATTAATTATTAATAATACTAGTGTTCGCCATTTTTATTTATTGCCATGCTCCTCAATATCTACCTTCCAAGAAAATTATAGAACATCGGTTTATAAACAGAGGAGAAAAATATATTAAACTGCTTTGCCTATTTATATAAAGGTAGATTAGTATGCTAATATATTTTAGTTACTTCAATATTACGATCTTTGACTATAATAAGTAATTAAAAAAAAAGAAATTAAACCAAAGACTGGGATAAAAGTCTTCCATTTAAATTCTAAAAGACTAACGGCTTAAACTAACTTAAAAACGTTGGTTGGTAACTGTATACACTGATTTCGCACTTTTGATTTGACATTCGAACGAGGAAGATTATTTAACAAATCACCTACTAACCAACGCCTATAAGTAAGACCATTGAATCCAACGAAATTATTATTAGTGAATTATTTATCTTAGAATAGGGTAGAATAAGCTTTATAGTACACCAAAAGAGTTACAGAAACACAGTTATAAGCAAATAAAAAACAATCAATGATATGTTGTGATGTTTCTTTTAGTATAAACTGTTAATTTGTTTCAAAATTTTTATTAGTTACTACGTTTTTTTTTTGTTTTTTATTTAAATATATCTCATTTCTGTTTTTTTTTTTAATTTGTATATTTTTTTACCTCTTTTTATAAGTGATTGGGAATGATGTGTTCTCCTTGGTAATCGGTTGTGAATAGTTAGTTTTAAGTTAAAGAAAAGCGTATTTTGAATGTGTGTTATGTAAAACTGTTGGAGATCCAAATAAATAAATGCGGTCTTTCACTAAGAGAGCGATTTCAACCAGACAACCTTTGAGTAAAGGACATGATAATTAATAAAGCTTACCTTTTCGGTATTTCTAAGTAAGGTATTGCAGTTATAGCGACCAAAATATTTCCACCCGCGTAGACGAACATCAAGTAGAGGATTGTTCTGAAACATAAAAAATAACGCTTTTGTATATGATTAAAAAGAGATTTCAAAATACAGATACTGGCTGATTTTTCTGTAAAACTTCAGTATAACTAAACTTATTACATAATATAATATTTTTCTGAACCATAAATTAAATATTAGGTGAAGAGTTTAACCAGTCTCATGGCAAGCACATGGCATATAACATTTACATGCCGTGGTTGACGGCGAATTAACGGTGCAAGGATCATACATCTTGTAACCTATGGACAAGGGTGACCACTTATCGTGTGGCCCATTAGCCCAACTACATCAATAAAAAAAATGAATATTATACTTGTACTCACCGAAATTTACCGAGATAGTTATCCGCAAGTATTCCGCCGAGGATCGGGAAAAAGTATACGAATGTACTAAATATGTGATAAATTTCCGTTGCACCCTCATCCGAATATCCGAGTTTACTGCGCAGGTATAGCGTTAGGAAAGCTGAAAACGTTGCCAACACAAACAAACATGAAAAAATATAAATTATACTATCATTTTTTTTTCTTTTATATATTTGAAAACCGTATGTAATAGAAACAAAAGTGTACGTGTTATTCGTATACAATTATATACTACGTGTGGTTCTCAGGGGAGAAGAATAGGGCAACCCCATATCAACCCATGAGTGCCGTAAAAGGCGATGGGAGTTTTCGTTAAGTGCATCCATCAATCAAGAACGTTATCATCTCTATCAACCGTATGATGGGGATATATAGACCAATGTGTATATATAGAATGATTAAAACTATTAATTTTGATCTAACGCGAACCGCAATCGCGAAATAGATACGTAAATCCTCAACGCAGATTGAGAGCTCGAAGCCGTTTTCTTTATATTTATAATTTATCGCGTGAATGAAGGAAGGCAGGTGAGGAACCATGCTTATGTCATATTCAATTTTGCCACATGTGTATTCAATAACCCATATTGGAGCAGCATGGAATACATGCCTTCTCCTCATGTAGAGAAGGGTTTGTCCAGCATTGGATAATTTGCAGGCTGTTACATTTCACATACTCGTACAATAAATTGATATTTTCTACCGGTTAGGAAATTATTATTATTTAATGGGAAAACATAAATTTGTATTAATTTACACATAAGTAAACTCTATTGAAATAAAAAACAACTGAAACTGACTTGCATCATTGCATGATTTAAAGTGAGATAAATGTGTTGCCAGGTTTTAATAAAATATAATGTAATGCTAACTGCACCCAATTAAGTAAATTAAACTCACCTCTCATACCAGAGTAGGAAAATCGTTCGCAGAACTCAGCCATCATTATAATAATTACTATACGCGGAAAGCGATCTCTTCCCTAAAAATTAAATTATAATCAATTTATATTACAACAAATAAGGTTTCATTTTATTTTAAATAATAAATAACAGGAGAAGGTTTGGAGCTTATTCCACCACGCTGCTCCAATGCGGGTTGGTGGAACCTTCTCCTCAAAAAGAGGAGAGGAGGCCTTTAGCCCAGCAGTGGGACATTCATAGGCTGTTACGAATAAATAACAAAAAGGCGCGACACACGTAAAATATTTAAAGACACGATTTCCGCAGCAGTTCACAATAATATTTTATATACCGATAGAAAATAAAACTGCCATATATTCCCGACAGAGTAGAAAGCTGAGCTGACAATATTTTTTTATGAAACATATCCATCAATCGCGCTAGTAAGTGTCTCGACTCGCGAAGAACATCCAATAAAAACATTCGCAAAGAGAGACTCAGGCAAATCTTGTCAATGTAGTTTATCTGCACCAACCCCAAACACATAGAAAGAGCAAGCGAATGATGATGATGATATAAAAAATAATTGACTATATAAGGTTAATGCATATAAGAATCTTTATGAGCTTCATCAGCCTTTAATATAGTATATAAAGTTTGATAATTTGCGAAATTATTCCTTGCTAACAATAAACCAACGGCTTTATCTACAATTGTTGTTTAAAGGGTTTTTATATAAACTTCCTATTCTTTCCAATGTCAAATCAATGATGACAGAAATAAAGAAGCCGTTATTTAATTAAACACCTGCTTATCATCGTTTATAATATCTATACCAGTATATCGTTATATCATGTTAACGCATATAAAATGTTTTATGAAAAAAATTTAGCACCGAGTTAGGGTAACAAGAATATTTTTACGAGGTAGTTGAATGAGTGAGAGTCCGTAGTCAAATCAAATCTAATTTGACTTGAATATTTGTCACATAAATATAAAAAAAACAGGAAACGCTTAAATGTTTAAGTATATTTTATTTATTGTATCACAGTTTATCTAAATATTAAAATAAAATATAATGGTTTCCGGTTTCTACGAATGTTTGACCTTATTTCATCACAAAGCGCCACTGTATCACTGTAAGTTGATTTTTTTATATTGTGTAGGAAGGCGGACGAACATATGGGCCACGATGGTAAGTGCTCACCAACGCCCATAGACATTGATATTGTAAGAAATGTTAACCATCGCCTACATATGCGCCACCAACCTTGGGAACTAAGATGTCACGTCCCTTGTGACGATATAGGTAGATGAATTATAAGCACATTAGTAACATGAAAACTCAATAGTGCTTGACCGAATTAAAACCTACTGTCTTCTGGTCAGATTGGGTGTTCTTTTCATTGAGACTCAAAATCGGCAGTTGCGATGCATGATTAAAAACTTACAAACAAACTAAAACTTATTCGACTATATCATTATTAAACTCACATTTCACTTTACATCACAATGAAAAAATAATTAATTTAATGCTAACAGTTTTTTAAAATGAAATTACAAACCACCGATCTCGTCTCTCCATGTTTCACATTCACAATATCCTTTGATGCTGTCATTCTTAACACTAATAATGACGATGATAAACTATGAACATGATAATAAAAGCCACGCGAATATATACATTTCACTCAACAAACAAGACGTTATAAAATATTACATATCTTATTAAAACATACAGTTTGGACGGTTAAAGAAACAAGTATATTAACAATACGTTACTCAAAGAGTAAACAATATTTCTTCGTTATAACTAAAATGCAATCGTTTGTTAATTGCTTCATTTTCACTTACATTATTTTTCGAGGAATTCTTGAAATGAAATCGGGAAGTTTTCGGTTCCCATTCGTCGCGATTCGGACGATTTTATTGTCAACGTAAAATAGACAAATGCGCGTGAGATACTCTACAGTAACAGCCTGTGATTGTCCCACTGCAGGGGTAAGGGTACTCCTCCTTTTTAAGGAGAAAGATTGGAGATCAATGGAGAGATTCGCTCCAATGCGGGTTGGTGGAATACACATGTGGCAGAATTTCAGTGTAATTCGACAATTATTAATAATTATAATTACAAAGTTAGCAGATGAGAATTCAATGGTGCTTGCAAGGGTTCGAGCCCACGGTCATCGGTTAAAATTCACGCGTTCGTACCACTGGGTCATCTTGGCGTTTTAATGAGATACTCTAGGAGCAACAAATTAACGTGTCCTCGACATACACAGAAAAGTAAACACTGCCTACTTCCAAACTCCGGGTTACTACTGAACATTTTAAACCAGGAATCCAGAATCTCAGAATCTGCATCCTTACGAATATTATAAACATTGTAGTCAATGTCACATATCACTATCTGGCATTACACGAACAAGTTCTACGTCTAGTTTTGAACATTGATCATTGACATTGAAAACATATCAAGATCGTTACAAGATTGTTTTGATATTAATACGATTCTTATTTGATTGCTACGGTTTTATACGGTTTTTAAATATCACTACATATTATAACAAAAGTCCTCTCGCTGCCGTCTGTCCATCTGGACGCAAAAAACTACCGAACGGACTATCATACGGTTTTCACCAATGGAGAATAATTTATGAAGAAGGTGTAGTTAGATGTATAATTAATTAAGGTTTTATGTAAATGCCACTGTGACTACTGCCAATAGAGTGTGTATTTATTACTATTTTAGCCATTAACTTATAGCTGTAGCTATTTTAATATATGAACAACAGTTCCTATAATAAAAGAAGTAATTTTATTTGTAGGTAAATTTTCAATGCCATAAATATTATTTCGGATTTCAAACATTTGTTAGCATTTCTTGATAAGAAAAAGCAACACTTATAAATAAAAAAATCTTTCATTCGTAAACATGTAATGCACAACATTGTATTATAAGGCAACATATTAAGGTAATATTGTCTCTATTTGTTTACTTCTTTACTATGTGGCAATAAAAATAGTTTCTTTCTTTCTTTCATCTTGGCCATTACTCTTCGCTCGGCCTACACGATGTTCATTCATGTTCCATTAATGTTTCATATTTATCACAGTTCAGATCTTTATGAAAAGTTTTCATTCAATCGATTAAGATTATGTCGCTACATTTTTACTTTTCAACGCTTGACATTTGTCATGTTGCATACTGAAGGTACTAAATATATAAATATTGTATATTTTAATTCATATACCTAAGTGGTTAGTAGGTAATACTTCAAAAAATATAAATTTTTAAAAAGTCTAGTGATGATCTGGCATCTAGTTTGCAATAATTGAGATTTTAAGGACAGGCCAATAAAAAGCTATTGGGTGTTCAGCTCGAAGTTTAAAAATTGGCTGTCTATGTATAGGTATTAACAATCTCGTACCCCAGAATGCATATAAAGCCTTTTTTCTTACACCTGAACTGAATTTGTCGTGCTCGTGGATTACGAGAGTGAGGGAATAGGGTTGAATCTATGTTTGCTTAAGCACGTATAAATTGTGATATCTCCTGACTGTCTGTCTGTAGTCTGTCGTGGCTAAATCGGTCTGGACGTGATCATCTGAGAAATAATCATTAAGTTTTACATTTGCAAGTGGTATGATATATTACTTTCCATTTCATTTTGTATTACGAATTATTTTGAAATATAGAGAAAATGAACAGTTTATGTAAAGAAAATCAGTGAAGAACGAAGTAACGTATGCAGTATAAACATTATATACATTAGTCTCACTACAAATATTAACGTAAACCTTTGTTTATTAGATCGAGTTTCACGCCTCCGCCACGCCCTTCCTTGCAATAAAAGTGATCTACGATGTAGAATAGTTTAAATTTGTGTTAATACACTTTCTTTTTAGCCAACGAATACTCTTTTTTTATTATTTATTTTTATAAAATACGTAGACGGATGGGCAAATGAAATAACCATAGACAGTCGCTGCAATAAATATTAACCATTCTTTACATCACCAATGCGCCACCAACCTTGGGAACTAAGTGTTATGTCCTTTGTGTCTGTAGTTAAACTGGCTCACTCCTTTCCAAACAGGAACACGTATTAATGTGTTCCTGTTTAAGTATTACTCTTTGACGGTAGAATGTGGTCTTATGTTAAAAAGTATTAATTTGTAAAAAATCCTTATCTATTAATACTTATTTTAGCATAAGATTTGTATGATATATCCATACTCAATACAAAATTAAATGATAAATAACGTGGGGTTCGTATACGTTGATACAGGACATACAAATCAAATCGTATTTAGTTGGCTAAAGTATTTTATTTGAGAAAAAACGTTTCTTCTTCAGCTTCACACAATTCTATTATGTCTATGGTAGTTTCATATTTTTTTCGCTTATTTTTGTTACCACATAGTACAAGTTAAAGATTATTTATGTTTGTGCTAAAAATACTATTATTCGAAAACACATTATTACATCAACTATAAATTAAAATACCTTATCTATAAGGAGATATTTATAGACTTCGTCCATTATATTATTATCGCTTGCCTTACTTTGAAAACATTATAGACTTGCGCATTTACCGATAATTAACCAAGAAATAGAAAATAATATACCTACTACGAAAATATCAAGGAAGTGAAATTTACCTTTTTATACATATATCTGTGCAAGGCGTATAGATGTACTTTACAGCTTTACTACTATTTTACTGATTCTCCTTAAAAGATCGCGATCTATTTTTCTAAAGGAGTTTAACAGGAGAGAGTTAGCAAATCTATGACATGAAATTAAATACTATTTAACAATATAAAATTTTGACTTTTGCTACTTACGATAGTAGCCTGAACAATTCTTTATATTGAGGTCTAAAAATAAAGTACAGTGTCGTCAATGACACGAGCATCAATGCACCTATTTTCATTGTATATTTGTACCTCTATCTAAATAGTTGAGGGTTGTACTACTCAGAGGCACTACTCTAATTAATCGTAATTAATTGTATTTGTGATTTGAAATAGTGTATTTATTTCAATCGCTTTTCAAATTGATTATGTACTTATTTAAATAACGTATAAATACCAAAATTGGTAGAAAAGCGATGATGCTGGAAGAAATGTCAGACTTCAGTGCAGACTTTACCGCGAGTTATCTATTTGTACACATACTAATATTAAAGTAAATAAACGTCTGACGTGTAAATTAAATATTTATATTTTATCTTCATTAGCGTTCCCTATGTCCTTTACTATATTTCATGACATTTAACTTGTAAAAATCAAAATCAAATACTTTGTTCAACATTGAAGCATTACACTTGCTTATTGTCAAACTAGAACCACCGGTTCGGAAAAGAAACATCCACACAATATTATAAAACAGACACGGTAACAGTAATGTGTAAGAAAAAATATACGTAATTGAATATTCAAAATATATATATAGTAGTATTATAAATGTAAATCGAGTTTCAATTAATTAATAAAAAAATTAATTCACTATAGGTTTAAATAAATATATGGTATTTTATTTGAAGCGAAAAATTCTTTAGGCAGGTTGCGCTGGCTTATCGTCACGATGCTTGTCGACCGCGGCTGAGACTGACGCGGCGGAAGTGTCACGGGCCGCTCCTGGTGCTTCTCTGTTGCAGCAGAGTGGACTAGCGAGCGGCTCCGTGGCAAGTAGGTGGACTCCGGGGTCCTTTGGACTGCCGGAGGGAGGAGGAGTTGGTCTCTGGTGTCCTTTGGGGCAGCCGGAGACAGGAGTAGAGTAGAAGGAGGAGGGAGGGGCGGGTTCGCCCAGTTTCGGTGTCGTTGCTGGGTGGACAGACCCTAAAAAGTCACCGCCTCTCAAACTCGTTTCCCCATCCAGGCGTCAGCCTGCGGTGGGACCGAGGGTCTGGCCTTCACCGGCTGGGCCAAGAGGAGACAACCTCAATAAAAAACACCTGGTGGGTCGCTAACCCATAGCGACGGCCGCTGGCGGGGTCGCGGTGGTGAGCTAACGCGTTCCCGTAACCCCGCCGCCTGCGGTGAGACGGAAACGGGGAGGTTTTAGTGGGTAGGACGGTGGCCTTCTGCCCCGTGAGTCCCACATAACCGTCCCGGTCGCGGACCGGGCGGTAGGCGTAAATGCCTTTCCTCCTCGAAAAAAAAAAAAAAAAAAAAAAGGGTACCTAGATACATGAGACAAAAGCTCCGACCCTGGGCTCCTCCGCTGACCAGCAGTCTCCGGCCGCAGCTCCAGGCGAGGGTGGTGGACACGCTCTTTCCCGAGCGAGAAGAGTTTGTGCCACTGACCTTGGTGCCCGCCAGCAGGCTCCAGGAGGACGAGGGGCCGGTAATTCCGATTACCGAGGCGTAACTACAGGTGGCATTAGACTAGGGTTGAAAAAGACAGCCCCTGAGCCGGACGGAATCCCTGAAGATCGTGTCGGAGGAATTGGGCGGGAGCATGCGGCGCCTTTTCACCGCATGCCTGGCTCAGGGTAGGTTCCCGCGACGGTGGAAAACGGGCAGACTCGTGCTGATCCGCAAGGACGGGCGTCCGCCCAATCAGCCGTCGGTCTAGCGCCCAATCGTGCTGCTCGACGGGGTGAGCAAGCTCTTTGAGCGGGAGCTCGCTGCACGTCTCGTCGGCAGCATGGAGCCGGAACTGGACAAGCAGCAGTATGGCTTTCGCCCCGGCCGCTCGACACTAGACGCGATCGCCAGGGTGAGGGCCCTGGCTGAGAAGGAGGTGTCTCGGGGTGGGGTTGTGTTGGCAGTCTCATTGGACATTTCCAATGCCTTTAACACCCTGCCCTGGGAAACCGTGATGGAGGCCTTGCGGTTCCATAATGTGCCGGCCTACCTGAGAAGGACCGTCGCCGACTACTTCTCGGGCAGAGCGGTGGCCTTCCCGACGGAGGAGGGATGGGCCGTCAAGTCGCTGTCGTGCGGTGTTCCGCAGAGATTGGTACTAAGACCGCTACTGTGGAGCATCGGCTACAACTGGGTGCTGCGCGGGGCCACGTTGCGGGGGGTCAGCGTCACGTGCTACGCTGATGACACTTTCGTGTCGGCCCGCGGCAGCTCCTACCGGGAGGCGGCCTAACGCGCCACGGCTGGAGTGGCGCACGTGGTCCACCGCATCCGCTCGTTGGGCCTAGAGGTGGCACCGATATGGGCGGACGCTCTGAGTGCCCGCAACGTCGCCTGGGCTCAGAGCGGCGCTCAGAGCGGCTCGGGCGTACCGCACGGTGACGTACACCGCGACGTGTCAGCTGGCCGAAAGTCCGCCATGGGACCTCGAGGCCGAGGCTAACTCGAGGGTATATTGGATGAAGGCAGCGAAAGCGGAGGAGAACCGGCCCCACCCACGTGAGGTTCGGATGTGGCGGGAGGAGGCCCGCGAGGGGCTCTTCGTTGAGTGGTCGGAGAGGAACCTCGTTGCGGCCATTCGGCCGGTCTTGAGGAAGTGGGTCGAGCGCTAGCACGGCCCACCCACGTATCACCTCACACAGCTTTTGACCGGCCACGGTTGCTTTGGCCGGTACCTGTGTGAGGTGGATGGCAGGGAACCCTCGGTGGTGTGCCACCATTGTGGTGGAGGAGCCGTGGATACGGCCGAACATACGCGCGCAGAGTGCCCGTCTAGGGCGGAGCCTTGCGCCGTGAGCCTATCCACGGCCATAGGAGGGGACCTGTCGCTTCCGGCCCTCGTCGAGAAGGCCTGCCTGTCTGCCTGGACGGCAGTGTCGCAAAGGCGGAATTCCGGAGAGTTTTTAGTGAGTAGGACGGGGCCTTATGCCCCGTGAGTCCCACATACCCGTCACGGTCCCTCGACGGGGCGGCAGGCGTAAATTGCCTTTCCTCCTCGAAAAAAGAAGGGTACCTAGATACAGGCTTAGGAAGCCTAGATATAGGCTTCAAGTCACCGACATACTAATGTTAATATAATGAAATCGTTGAAAGTACCAATAATTTAAATATTGCGGAAATTATTGAGGATAATAGTGATTAAAATCTATGTAAATACTAACAGTATATACAAATAATATAAGTGAATTTTTTTTTCAGCCTCTTGCCATCCACTGCTGGACGAAAGCCTCCTTCAAAGAACGCCAACCTTCCCGATCTTAAGCAGTCCGCATCCATCCCGTAACTGCCACCTTTTTAAATCGTCGGTCCATCTTGTCACAGGGCGTCCTACGCTACGTTTGCCTAAGCGTTGTCTCGACTCTAACAAGTGTCGGCTCCATCGGCCATCAATGCGCCTGGAGACATGACCAACTCACTTCCACTTCAGAGAGCTAATTTTACGCGCGATGTCGGGGACTTTAGTTCTCTGGCGAATGTCCTCATTTCGGATTCTATCTGCCAGAGAAACCCCAAGCATCGCGCGTTCCATTGCTCGCTGAGCGACCTTAAATTTGTGGACCAGTCCTTCGGTGAGTGTCCACGTTTCGGCACCGTAAGTCATTACAGGTAGGACGCACTGATTAAAGACACTGGTCTTAAGCAACTGTGGGATCGACGATTCAAAAATATGACGCTATCTCCCGAATGCCACCCAGCCCAAGCGTATTCTTCTTTTTGCGTCCTTCTCAAAGTTGTGCCGGCCAAGCTGTATAGTTTGGCCCAGGTAGATATAGTAGAAAGAGACATTTACGACCACTGGTCCCGGGGATACATGTTGGTTTGCCATAATTTTGGTCTTTTCAATGTTCATCCCGAGACCTACTTGTCTTGAAGAATCGCTCAGGTTGTTTAGCATCTCTTCCAAATCCTGCAGAGTTTCCGCCATGATGACAATATCGTCGGCAAATCGCAGATGTGTAATGTGTTGGCCATTTATATTAATGCCGCGTCCGTTCCAATCAAGCGTCTTGAAGACGTCCTCCAATGCATTGGTAAAAAGTTTCGGTGATATTACATCTCCCTGTCTTACCCCGCCATGGAATTGGATTGGTCTTGTGCTCTGATCTTGTACTTGGACGGTCATGATTGCGGCTTCGTATATTCATTTCAACACCTGGACATACCGATAGTCAATTAGGCATCTCTGCATGGATTCCAGAACAGCCCAGGTCTCGATAGTATCGAAGGCTTTTTCGTAGTCCACAAACGTTAGGCATAGAGGCTAATTATATTCCTCGGTCTTCTGTATTATTTGCCTAAGTGTGTGTCCACAGTACTGAAGCATTTTCGAAACCCAGCCTGCTCAAAGGGTTGGAAGTCATCGAATTTTCGGGCAAGACGATTCGTGATTACCCTAGAAAACAACTTGTAAACATGACTTAAAAGTGAAATGGGGCGGTAGTTTTTCAGAATCTTGAAAAACAAAAAAGTGAATTTTAACTTATATTAATTAATTTTGGCGTAATTTTCAAGAAGACACACACACACAAAGAAGTACAGTGAAAGTAATATCCATAGATAATATATACAGGGTGACTGGTGAATTAGGATCAATATTTTAGGAGCATAATCGGTACATGATTCTCATTCGAATTGTGTAAAAAAAATAGGTACTTAATTTTTGACCAAATTTACAAAAATTTTACTTTAAATAAATAAAGTGTGGACATATTTCCGCGGCGCGTGCGGCGTGGTGTTTGCCCCCCGCAACCCCTGCCCCGCGGCTTATTAGTATTAGTAGGTTAGTAGGTTAGTCGGGCGAGCGCCGCCGTAAGGTTCGTCCATCTTCCCGCGCGCGCGCCCCTAGCGATCGATCTTACGCGTATACCTAATGTTTCGTGTGTGAGTGTGACCCGTAATTAGTAATTAGGTATGGCTTATCAATACACAAATGCAGAATAATGTGAGTACTGTGAGTAGTAAAGTGACCCATTCGTGTTAAAGCGTGTGAAAGACAATATGCGTAAACGTGCCGAACTCTTTGAACATTTGTTAAGGTTAGTGTAGTTATGTAGGTAAATAGGTAGTTAAATGATTGACAATCGTTGTAAATAAGTATGATTCCATTTTTAAATACGCCGGAAATACCAAGATAGGTAAACAGTTAATTTTTGTCCCAAGTTCATATCATTTACCTAGTCAACAAATTTGTTGCTTAAACGAGTGAAATATTTTGGTATTTTTGCCTGTTCTAAGCCAGGTTTAAAGTATGAAGGGGGATTGGATCATGCTTGTTTATCAAAGGTAGCCTGCTACCCTGTTAACACGCGGCGGCGTTTGGACGTAGGTAAAGTACCGCGCGATAACTAAATGTACCTAACTGTGTTGTGTCGTCAGCGCAGCTAGGGCGTCCACATGACGCGTAATTAATTACATAACTTTTGGTTAACTTTACTTAGAAGTTTATTAATATTTATGTTATATGTATTTTTTTTTGGTCATATATGGTCGTCAAATATCACGTCCTTAAGTATTGATACTAATTCACCAGTCACCCTGTATATAATAATATAAATAATATCTTAAAATTTAAGCGATAAATCCTTCGATCACTAATAAGAACTAGATACACACTCCCCTACAAAAATCATTTTAAAACTGTCCATTGATGTGTTTATGTAGTTGTAGTTGAAACAAAACCACATTAATGCAAATTCAATCTTAAGATCACCGTTTAAAGTTGTATTCACAACTCATACTCATATTTACACACACACATATTTAGACCGACAATAGCTGGTCTACATACATTACAAATTCAACCTTACATTGCTAACTTAAAGTAGAATTTAAAAAACGATAAAAAATCAATAAAATTTTACGAGGTAGGCTCGCCTTAGCACAAGGACTGAATGGAGCCGAACTGTTCAATATATTTATTTTCATACTTAAATTTGAAATGGATTTTTTTTTTTATTTAGTCAAAGTTGTATTTTGTGTTTTAAACATTATTTATTATTAATAGGGAACGACATTAATAATCAATGAAACTAAGATAAATATAGACATAATTATTTATTTACATAATCAATCATCAAAATCAAAATATAGTTACATATTTATCACTTTCTAAAAAATGCTTCGAACATACAACGCTTCGTTGGGTCGGCTATAAGAATTCTTCGTCTCTTTGACGTGCTATTATAACAGATACCCATTCGCCACATAGGCGCCACACAGGATCTAGAGGAAAGCTAAAAACCATTATAAAATCTCTCATCATCAATTTAATCACATGTAGTCAAAAAATAATATCAAGAAACAAAACTGACTAAGCAAAAATGTTGCAATAAATCTTTAATTCTCGCTTTGGAGTCGATGCCAAGCCTTTAGATGGTCTAGTATAAACAAGAACTTCGCTATAGTCGATTTAGTTCATATAAGTCTAATTTCAGAGCATACTATATTCTTTCAAAAATAAATTTGAATGATTCAAAACTGTCCATTAATCACGGAATAATCGGTATACATACATAAAATAAAAATAGATTCAAATTGAGAACCTTCTTCTACTTAGTCAGTTAAAATTTAAATCAATAATAATTTACTACTATATTTATAGACACAGTAAAGAAGTTAATTTAACAATAGAAATGCATAATCATATTTTTCATAAAAACAAAAACTAACACCAGCGTCTCCACCAACAGTGTTCCATTGTTGTTGAAACAACCCATGTAACCCATACCAAGAATAACACGTTTATCAAGAGTCTTTACAATTGTCATGCTTTATATCGCGTGGTGTCATTACGATTTAGTTTTTAAAAATGTTTTCCTAAAGAAAAACCATTATTTACAATACAGTAATAACAATTATATAATGGTACAATTAATACTTACCGAAAATATAAAACTCCATCCTTTTTCAGCGTCCTAGACGTGTGATATCTGCATTTTTGAAAGAGCACTGAGGCGTGTTTACTGTCGGCGCGTCCGAATTGTACTAAGTTAAAAGAGCCCCCAAATGTTCAAATGGGTGCTGATTTGGGGAGGACGTTTTTTGAAGCCGATTGTGTATCTAGTTTTTATTAGTGATCGAAGGATAAATCATAATTGCTCGCTACCTCTAAAGCTATTTTTTTTATCTGCCATAAATCATAGTTAATATTATTTTGTTACAATATTCTTTAAACAGAAAATAATCAATATCATCATCATACTTGGCATTTAATTTCAAATTTAAATTATTTATATCTTAATTAAGATATAAGTAATTTACTAAATCCCTTTTTTTCTTTTTATTATTATAAATAATGTTATTGTAAGACTTGCTATGATGAGAATTCAAGAACGTTAAACGAAACGTTTTTATATTAAAATTTAAACTTGACGACGAAACCGTTAACTATAATGTCAAGCTAATGTCAGTTTTTACTGTTTAAACTTTGTTTTACTTTTAAAATAACTTTTGCTTATGAAAGAGATGTTCAATGTAGCTTATTATTATTGAGAAATAAAGTTATTTTTTAATGTAGGTTAGTGAAAGTGTGAGATATTTCATTCATACTATTTGTTAGTACCTTGTTTATAATATACCTTTTTAAATGATATAAGGCTGCGTATAAAATTCATAAATTTTTGTGCTGATTAAAAAATGGTTTTTGCTTTTTATAATTCAATAAACGTATTTTCTTTCAAAGAGTATTATAATAAAATAAAACTTCTAAAACTATTTCTGATGTATCAAATTGAACTTGCTCAGCATTATTATAATTTATTCGAAATGTATTTCTCGTTGTGTATACATAACCGGGAAGTTTTCCGAAATGTTTCGTTAACTTAAAGAGATACAATATATGACTATTTATCTTTTTCAATACTGCAATAAACTATAACGAAACTGCACGAAACTTGAATTATAATATTAATTTTTCAGGAACTAAAATGCCTAATTCAAGGAAAATATCACCAGCTCGCTCTCAAGATGTAAATTCTTCTCATACACGAACACCACGTCGCAGCCGAAGTGTGTGTTCTGCCAAATCTAACACATCATTACGTCTGACTGCTCTTATATCAGACTCCTTCAAATTGACACCCATTGCTAAAAGACAATCTGTGCTAAATGATGATACAGATATTGAAATCCCTGGCCGTAAGTTCTTAAATATTGTGAGAATCATTTCAGGCAATTTAATCGAAGCAGGAATACTAACAGTTTGATGCAATATGTAATTTTACTAGGTGTTAAGGCTTTGTGCAAGCCCGTCTGGGTAGTTACCACCAGATACACTACCATCAAACAGCAATACTTAGTATTGTTGTGTTCCAGTTTGAAGGATGAATGAGCAAGTGTAACTACAGACACATGGGACATAACATCTTTATTCCCAAGTTTATTGGCTCATTATATTAGTTGATAGCCCATTGGTGACTTAAAGAATGGTTAATACTTTTTTACCAAGGTCTATTGGTAGTGGAGACCACTTAACATGATGTGGCCCGTTTGTCCGCTTATCTATAACATAAAAAGATTTTTTTTTTCTCCCATCAATTTTATGTATATTTACAGTCACTTCATTAAAGTAGTAATAGCGACTAACATTGTATAAACACATGAAGTAAATCTATACTTATAATAACAACAATTTAAATCATTTTTTATAGGGCAAAACAGTTGTTTTTATAATATATTTTTTAAAGAAAGATAGATATTTTTAACTTTGCTTATTAATACGCAATACAGATTATAAAGACTGAATGATATATGTCCATTATAATTTTTTTGTACAGGCATGACCCTCCTGATTTTAACTGTTGTTGATTATTAGTTCAGAAACACAAAAAAATATATATAAATAATAGCATTAAATTAATTTTAGGAAAAAGTTGGTGGAGAAAACTGGGTGAGAATTCCAGAGATGTAATGGATGTTTTAGAAAATAGAGACGTTCCAGAGGTTAATAATGTAGCAGATGAATTTGATGTTGAAATTTTGAGGTAAATGAAAGTTTACATTATTTGTTCATATACATAAAATTTGTTGGTTTTTGGTCTCTTTCTAGAAATAAAGAATCTTAAGAATATTTTCAATGTGAACTTGTATGATTGCCTCTTAAGAAAATTGAGTCAGTATTGTGTCTATTCAGTTCTTACTATGTTATACTTATAAATATATATTATGTGTGATGTGATTAAATGTGTGTATAGAGTTCACGATAATTCGTCCTACACTACAAGCGTTGTATTTATTAACTTAGCGCTTATATTTATGAAACTAATGAACAAAACACAAGTTGTAATTTATTCATTTTATTTCAGCCAAGAAAAGAAGAATTACTCTCTAGATTTACCAGAGAGTAGTGATGGGGAATCTATAAATAGTATAGTTATTCCACAGAGAAAACTCTTTACCCAAAAAGAAAATCAACCTCAAACGAAATTCGGGAATATCTTTGGCACTAGAGAAACATTAGCAAAGCACCAAAAAAGCCACATTGATGAGGACAAAGAAATTAAAATTGCTAAAAAGAATCTATTTAATCAGGCTCCTAGACAAAGAATAAAGCCTGCCTTTCCTGCTGCCTTACTAAATATATCATCAAAAACAGCTAATAAAACTAAAGAAATGCCAACAGCAGAGGTAAAAGGGCAAGTTCGAAATCTTTTTGGTAATCGACCTGGTGTCAAGCGAAAGAATATGTTTGCTGACTTCATTTTATCCGAAAGTGAAGATGAAATTCCAGACATACAGCCAAAAGTGTTTGGATTTCAAAAGAACATGGCTCAAAAACGCCGTGAAAGTTCTGCCTCGCATGGGATAGCTCATTCTTTAACATCAAGTATCGATCTTGAAATGGATGACTGGAAACTCCTCCCGTCCTCGACAATGGTCGAAAATCAGCTTGAAGAAGCTGGTACAACACCAGTAAAGCGAGCAAAATTAAGCAAATTGTCTGAGGCAAAGGAGTCAGAAACTACAAATACCAATAGTACAGTAAATAAAACAAAACAGTCAAACAAGTCAATAAATTCAAAGAATAAATCAAAAAATACTTCAAAATCTAAATTGAAAGAAGATAATAAAAATTTGAATTTAACGTCGGAAAGAAATAATGAGTATGAAGAAGAGAATAATCAATCCATCAATAATTCGAATAACTTCAGACTCACAAGGAATAGAAGTAAATCAATAAAAGAAAGCTCTACCAATGAAAAGGACCATTCGAAAATAACGAATAAATCAAAAAATTCACTAAAATCTATCCAAAGTATTTCAGATAAAGGCTTAGTTCAGGAAGATCATAAGAGTCAGCATGATATTAAAAATAATATGGAAACAAATTTAATAGACAATGAAATACAAAATCTATCAAACGAAAATGTTCTTGATGATGATGATGAAGATTTTACGTTAGAGTATGAAAATGATGATGAACAATTAAATTCAACAAAAATCAACAAATTGGATAATATTAATTTAAAAGAAAGTAATAATCAATCAAAAAATACAACTGTTATAGAACATCAGATAGATAAAGTATTAAGTAAAACTAGCGATGAGAAAGATAAAAATGAAAAAAACAAGACACAAAATGACAGAGATGAACAAGACAATGTCTACAAACTTATTGAAGAACAAGTGCAGCCTAATAAGCAACAAAATCAAAGTTTAATCAATAATTCGGACAAAAAAGAAAATGAGAGAAGAAATTATAATACAAATAATTCTCGTGAATGTGAAACCATTAATATAGGTAGTGATAATATTCAAAAAGCTAAAAATTATTCTAACAAAATTGTAGATAAGGCTGGTAGTACAGATCCTGAGGAATCCAGAGAAGCCGAGGAAGAGGTAGATACTAATCAATCTCTTAACGATGAGCCAAATGAAACCAATGGATTTAAGCATGAAGAATCTATTGAAGCAGAAGAAGAGGAAGAGAATAATAAAAGTCTTAACAATAAGCAAAATGATAGCGATGAAGATGAAGAAGCCGAGGAAGAGATAGAAACTAATCAAACTCTCAATGATGAGCAAAGTGATAACGATGAAGCTGAAGATGAAGAAGCCGAGGAAGAGGTAGAGACAAATCAAACTCTCAATGATGAGCAAAGTGATAACGATGAAGCTGAAGATGAAGAAGCTGAGGAAGAGGTAGAGACTAATCAAACTCTCAATGATGAGCAAAGTGATAACGACGAAGCTGAAGATGTAGAAGCCGAGGAAGAGGTAGAGACTAATCAAACTCTCAATGATGAGCAAAGTGATAATGATGAAGCTGAAGATGAAGTTGGTGAAAGTGATCATAGTAATTCTGATGACCAAGAGGTAAGTGATAGTGAAGTTAATCAAAATGAAACTGAAGAACAACATATTGAAGAAATGGAAATTCATGAAGAAGAAAATGATAGTGAAATAGATGATCAAAACGAAACTGAAAACCAAGAAGTAAGTGACGATGCAGAATCAGATGACAATCAACAAAATGAAAGTAATATAAATCAGAGTGAAAACATACAAGAGTCAGGACAAGAACAAAGTGACGTTGATGATAACGAAGTAGCTAAAGATGAAATTATTCCTGATGAATCAGATGATCCCGACACCAGAGGACGACATAGAAAAAAAAACGAGACGATTGTCAAATCACCTGAAGCAATCTTACACGACAAAATAAGTGAAATGGAATCTTTCACAGCCAAAGGTCGCAATACAAGTATTAGAAAAACAAAAAGTATAATCAAAAATATAAACATAAGGCCGAGTCTAGCTCCAGTTAGGGAGAGTACGGGTTTAACTGATGGTACCAGAGATTCTAGTGCGGAAGGCTCTGGTTGGGATTCACATAGAACTACGCGCAAAACAATTCGACTGACTATGGGAAAAGATATTACGCTTAGAAAATCATTACGAGCTTTAGTTATGGAAAAATCAGCTAAACGGAACACTGAATTCAATGAAGTTTTGGCAGACAACCCGAAAATACCTCAAGCCAATTCGACAGAACTGCCTGCGTTTGATTCCTATCAAGAGACAGAGCCCATGCACGTTGATGAGACAGTCGAGGAACCTTCAGACCACGAAGTATCAGCGCAGACGAAACGGACCACCTTAGAATTGTATTTACAGAAGATAAAACAAGAAAACATGGAAAAAAAACGTAAAATGGTATGTTTTGATACAATGATATCTATAATAACAGTTACCATAACATAGTTAAATATTTTATAAAAATTCAAATAACTATTTCTTACTTACCAAATAATAATATATATTTAATGTCTACTCTTATTAATTAACTTGAATTATCTAAAACTGTCTCAGAAAATTTTTCAATTATTATCTAACTTTATTTTTGTATCATAATGTATTGCTTTAACTGACTGTAAATACTTATGTATACTAAATAAAAATATAAAAATTATTTACAGGAAGAAGAAGTCAGAGCTTCTCTTAAAGCTCCACCAAGAAACACATTCTATTCGTTCAAAGTGCCTATGATACCAGTTAGACGCATTAAAGTAGCCCAAAATAAGCCAAAACCAAAACAAACAAAATCCTCACTGATTCCATTAAACATGTTACCTCCAGAAGTATTGGAAGATATGAAGTATAAACCACCAAAGAGATTTCAACCGAGCAATGCATCATGGATAACAAAGAGATTATATAAGTTTATAGAAAATAAATTGGAACCAAAGTAAGTACTTATAATATTTTTAAAATTCCTGTTTCTTAGAGTTAAATAATATAAAAGAATTTAAAACAACTGCTTATTACTAATATGATAATCAATAAATTTTACAAATAAATTTTTAACTGTTACTGGGAAACATTTTTACCTTTGATCATAATATTTTTTTTTTCATTTTACTTAAAATCATTTCAGATACGACTACAAAGCTCGTGTTCGCGCTGAGCGCTTTATGGAGTTTTTGTACGCGTTCACACGTGAGGCGCGACAAGTCCGAGGTCCGAGCGAGCAAGCCGTGGACACGCTCAAGAAAGAGATGGCGCGCCTCAACATTGTAAAAACGCACTTTGAATTTTACAATTTCTTCAATGATTTCATGCCGAGAGAAATTCGTATAAAGGTAAGTCTACTATATATTTTTGCTGGAACGCCAACCAACGATAGTGATTCACAATTGATGAACAATAGTTGACTATTTTAAACAGCTGTTTCTACAGTATACATTTTAATCCAATAATGTGCTAATTAATAATTTAATAAGATAATGGCTCTTATAGCCTTATGTCAATTTGTTGACTGCTTCGTTGGTCTAGTGGCTCGTAAGGCCGCAGATCCGGAAGCCCTGAGTTCAAATCCTCGGTGCCTCGGAAAGCATGTAAAGCCGTTGGTCCTGCGTCTGAATTCTTACCGATCGTGTCGAATTGCCGTCCCATCGAATTGAATTAGAAAAAAGAGAGGGCATCTGTGTTTCACTTGTGCACTATATGTTCTGCGTAGTTGGCTAATCTCTCTTGAGACTGGCCGCCGTGGCCGGAATCGGTCTGGAGGACCTTAATGACATATTAATTTAATTAATTTGTTATATAACAATGCTACTGGAAAACAATAAACCAATAAAATAATGCATAATCATGTTCCAGGTTGTTCCCGATTTGGTGAACAAAATATCCCTACCGAAGAATGGAATCTTCTCTGACATTATGCAATAGATATTTGTTACTTAACATGTAAAATATACTTAAAATAAACAATAATTTAATTAATTTAATATTTAATTATAAAATATTGTTATAAAATGTATGGAAAGGTTTTAAATGAAATAAAATGCAATGATTATCTAGGACTTGTTTATTCGAAAATAGGATACGAATGTACACCCTATACAATACAACGGAGCACCATACACATACATACATCGTAATTACATAGGTACATAATGTGGGATTATTACAAGATTTATACATCCTTTATCATATGGCTTCCTTGTCAGATTACTAAAAAACTCAATATATCATAATTGTTTTAATGTGACAATTACAGATTTTATCAATAATAATTATTTAAATGTCACAATCAAATTAAACCTTAAAACACTTCATTTCTCATTCAAACTTATTATCTAGAAGCGCCACGTTAGACCTCACGAAAATTAAAGCATAAATTTCTTAAAATCTTATTATGAATAATGATAATATTGCATATAAATTCATAAAAGATAATTGTAAAAAAAATTAAGTATTTATACATTGAATCAATTACATTTTAAACTTGTTTTATTTCTAAAGTTATGCTTGTCACGATCATAAAATACTTTGTCAGCTATTTTTAAAACAATAGATTTAGGCACTTGGCTTAAATGTAACTGATAATTCATTCAATCTTCAACTATTTCTCAAAGCGAAGCTTAGTAAATAACTTGAATTGCGTCTACATTGATAGATATAAAATTACTTGATTATAGCAAATCTTATACAAAATATTTTCTAGGCAATGACCCAAAAATCTGTAAGAAAAATAAACATATTTACATATTGAGAGAAATTTAGTGATTGTTTCAAAAGCTAAATGTATCATGTGATAATAAGATTCTACTTGTAAAGCTATGTGTTTCTTGAAACAATCATATTAATAATCTTATTATAAAGATACCCAAAATGGATAAACTATTTGCGGATCTATGTAAGTATTAAACAATTATATTAATAAATTGCACTACATTTCATAGTAATGAGTTAAACGACACAAACGTATCAACATTCATTCTGTTCCATATTCCGAAGTCATTTATTTATAAATCTATGAAAATATTTTCATTAGTTATAAGTAAATGCACAATAATGTTTAGTATTTGAATATTGCATTTTGTGACATGTTGCTTTTTTTTTGGCAATATATTGTTAATGTTAATTGTAAGTGTAAACAAATATATCTTGAAATTAATGTGATTTTTTCTATATTTTGTGACTGAACCATATAAAACTTACAAAATACTACCCTAATGACAATAACAGGGATTAATATCGCCAATTATATTATATGATTAAATACATTTTCATACAAAATGGTACAAATTGGGTAAAAATGACTTTGGCACTACTAAGACACAATTTCGAGGGTAATAAGTTAGTTGCCTAAATATGTATAAGTATGAATAATAAATTAATAGTATGGTTTCAATAAAATCATTTCATGTCATCATGTTAAATACGTGTGAAACAAACGATTTATAAAACTTAATGAAAGATATTAAATGATTGATTTATGTGATTACTTGAATTAACTATTAATTTGACTAAAGCTGAGATTAAATACAAGTTTTTTTTTATAATTCAACATATTAATCTAATATTCAATTAATAACTATTAACGGCAGTAAATATGACAAATAAAATTAATCAAAACTATATATTTAAACTTATAGTTTGTTAACTTACAATAAGTAACCACAAATTAGTATTTTTGACCAAAAACAATATATTATTTTTTTACAAAACAAAACACATAAATCAAAATTGAGTTGTGTCAGATTATATCAATTCTAAATTTAGTTGAATAAATAATACTTTTAAACGATTAACTAAAATTTTCATTCAATAATTTTGTAAAAGAAAAACTTACAATTTAAAACAAAATTCACAACTCATTAAAATAAGAAACAGTACATTTGATAAATCATGTTAAAAAAATGTTGTCTAAGATGCATTTGAATACGTTCAAAAACATTTAGTATAAATATTAATTAATACTCAAATGTAAAAATTAATAAAAATGCATATAAGAATGACTAACATTAATATAGTAAGTTCATAAATGCAATAATAAGCATAGGACAATAAACGAATAATAATCCAAAAGAGATCAATTATTATAATTAAATAAAAACATCTATTATAAAATGATTGATCGTAGCTAATGTAAGCATAAAGCAATACGATTTCGTCGAAGACGGTCTATCCTTAGGCCGGATATCATTCAAAGTGTCGTCAGTACATAATAATCGATAAAAAATACCTAATTGTTTAATTAATACTAACGAAAAACCAGTCACATTTTTGTCGTTTCACATGACAAAAAAAAAATTATGCGATCTTTATTTGTTCGATTTTATCTTCTATATTAAGAGCGCGATTTAAATGAATCGATTTTACTCGATCAACTACTGAACTAAATGAATCAAATCTCCGATCTAATAACTGTCATTAAATAAGCTATTTCAATCGTCTGAACAGATTTTCAATCGAAAACCTTTCTATTTTGATCTTGATAATGCACCTCACGTCTACCTTTTTTTAATTTATTTTTCTAAGTGAGATGAGCTAATTGGTCACCTGGTAACGAACATTTGAATCAAAAATGTCACCTGGGATAGGTGACTGCAAAACACTCATTCAAACATGAAAACAAGAATACAGAGTATTCGACGGTAGAATATCTAATGTCCTCCTGTCCCCCAGGCGGACATGCACGTAGCCTCCGTTCATTAATTGTCGGTGAAAGGATCTCGATTGAAGCGTGGACGCGGCTTAGCGCGGATGGCAGGGCAGCAGCTCGACGTAGTTGGCGGGGAACAGGCCGAACACGCCGTGCGGGCCGAGCCCCTGCCACCAGCCCGCGTCGATCTGCTCGATGTGGGTGATAATGTCGCCCGGGTCGAACGTTATCTCGGATTCGTCCGCTAAAAACATTTTAAAATCGTAGCAAATTGTTCAAATCACGTTGTAAGTGTGTGTCACTGAAATTCTAAACCGTTAGACCTATTTGATGAAATTTTTATGTGTGCTCGAGTGGGTCCATGAATGGTTCAGATTGGGCCGGGTAGGTAGCATTGGGATCGGTTCATTTAAAAAATAATAATATTATTATTCTTAATTCTTATATCACTCGTATGAAGTCTGGATGGGCATATGTACATTAAATGACCCACAACTGGGCAAGGGGTTGAAGCCTATTCCAACATTTTGCTCTGCAGGCTGCTTGTTACACATGTGGCGCAGTTAAAAACTATTGATTAGAAGTATATTTATATAATCTGTGTTACCTGCTTGATAATCGTAGAGGGCACGCGCGGTGAGTCCGGGGTCGTCATCCAAATCCTCATATATGGTGCTCTCCTCCTCCATACCCTCTGGAGAGACATCTGAAAATGAAAATTGTTGTTTTAGAAACTCATCCAGCTTCAAATATTATACTGTTTTTATATGAAAAATTTTTTTTTAAACGACTTAATTATTATATATAATTGAAAAGGTTTTTTTATAATTTAATACAGTTTGCATTAACTTACATCTTAATTATATTACAATTAAAAAAAAAACATCTCAGAAACAGGATTCTCTCAATTATTTTAATAACAGAAAAAAAGAGTGTTTCAAGCAAGTTTATCGAATATCCATCTCACCGTCTAGCGTTGTAGTTCCGTTCTCCTTCTTGTAGTTGACGTTCTCGATGACCGTATTCTGCCGACTGAGCTCCCTCTCGTCCGTGTTCTTGCTGTACGGCGACCGCTTTATCGTACTAAACTTATTATCGCTGTCGTCGTCATCGTTCTCATTGGAACTCGAGTACGACGTGTCGAACATGTCGTTTTCTAGAATATTCTGCTTAATCATCGGCTCGCTCTGTTTCAGACCGGTGTCCTTGCAGTTCTCTTGGTATTCCGAGTAGCCGATAGCGCTGAACGAACCGGCCTCGTTCTCCGTACTCGGGCTCAGATCCGCGGGATCAATGATTGGCTCGTATTGTATCTGGGACGGGCTCTCGAGGCTCATTTTTATTTTGTCTATATTTTTAAGCGGGCTCGTTTTAAGTTGATCCTGGGGCTCCTCGGCGAGGAGAGCCTGGATTGTTTCTTCTTCGGTCATCGGGACTGCGTTGTTGGCAGCCGCGATGGGTATCGACGTAGGAACTACGGGATTAGTGGTCACGGGTGCGGGCGGGGATTTGGGATGACTCGGCGAAGCTGGCTGGGATGTGTTTTGCGAGAACGTGTTTATTCGTTGCGCTATAACCGAACTGCGCACCGGTTTCTCTGGTATCGAATTGGATCTGTAACAGTTTAAAAAAAGGCAATAAGGACAAAAACGTGTCAAAACTTGCACCGAAATCTATTTACACTAGAATATAAACATCAATAACTCAAAAGACCTTAATAATTTTTCAGAATAGTAAAATGTAAATGAACCATAAATATCGATAGTAAATGATTTATGTTACGACAAAGGTCGGTGCCCCTGACCTGGTGGTGATCTGTCCCTGCGCGAGGTTCTGCTGGAACAGCTTCCTGGCGGCGGCGGTGGACGCGCCGATGAGCTGTCGCGCCTCGGCCGAGCGCTGGCGCCGCAGCGCCTCGCTCGCGCTCAGCGCGCCCGCGCCCGTACCCGCACCCGCCCTGCCGCGCACACGGTAACGTTAACGCCTCTCACCACCTCTCACTACCTCTGACCGAGGTATTCGACCGACAGGCAGCAAACTCGGCAAGTTCAGCAACGATACACAAATAGATCAATCCTAGCTTACATTGAGCTTAATGTTACTAATAATTTCAAATTACTTTTGCTGCTCAGCGGTTGCTCTCTTAGCCGCCTCCAACGCGTCCCGTCTTTTGACGTCTTCTTCAGATTTCTTCTTTTCCTGTAAAAATATTTAATAAGACTTTGTTATAGAACTATTTCATGTATACTATATCGATATTATATAATTATAAATTCGAAACAAATTAATTTTAATTTATATAAAATATAATACATAAATTGATCATTTGGTACTGACAATAATTATTGACAAGAACTACACACTCTATGGCTAATTGAGTAGTTTAGAACTGAGTTTTTTTTACAATATTTACAAACTTTTTATTAAAGGCAGAACATTAAAAAGTATTTTTTGTGGTACAGCATACACACACAAGGCCTGCACAAAGCTCAACAGTAGAAGTGAAATATAATAGGCGTAGTGAAATATTTATAGGGGTCGATGTGAGCGGATGTCCTCAACATCAGACATTATGTGTGGGCGATGTGAGGATACGAGTCATAGATACCAAATCCAGAATCACTCAAACTATTTACTAATCAATTTTAACACAATTATAATATTATAATAACTAGTCGTAAGACAGTTTCTAGACGTGTTGTCTGTACGGCGGCTAGCACCGAAGTGTCGTGTCGCCAACTCGCACCGACCCATCTAGACTCCGTCGTAGCGTTATGTAACACTGACAACGCTTGCGGCTCATTGTCAAAACAACTCCCGTATTGTTGACATCACCGACATATAAAATGATCATATATTGATACCGACCTCTTCCCTTCTCTTTCTTTCAGCTTCAACTCGTTTCTTCTCCTCTTGTTCTTCTTTTAACCAGAATTGGTCCCTTTCTTTCGAATTTATTTCTTGAACTGGAATAGACATGGAAAGAATATTTTTAAATATTTTATTCATCTTAGTAAAAATTTACTAATATAAAATAGTGTCTTTGTTTTTTAACCAATCGTTATAAAATTTTGCATAAACGTTGTCAGGGGTACAGCACAGGATATAGGATCCTCCCCTATATCCTGTGCTGTACCCCTGACAACGTTTATCCGATATCCTGTGCTGTACTCGTCCCCGTCACAGGACCGAAACTTGTATTAGACTTTATAATTAAAAAAATATCTTTGTAGACATATGAGACGAGGCTTATACATATATGTCGATATCTAAATATATGTATATATTGAGTGAAATCTATATGAATATGGTTAGGGGATGAAATATACCTTTCCCGAAAGGTTTTTTTTATTTTTTTATTAAATGGACAGGTGGACGAACAAACGGGCCACATGATGGTATGTAGTCATCACCGCCCATAGACATTGGCGAGGTAAGAAATAATAACCCTTCCTTACATCGCCAATAACGTTGAAAGCTGAGATGTTACGTCCCTTGTGCCTGTACACTGGCTCACTCACCTTTCAAACCGGAACGCAACAATACTAAGTATTCCTGCTTAGTGGCAGAATATCTGATGAGTGGGTGGTACCCACCCAGACGGTCCTGTACAAGGCCCTACCACCAGGTACTGTACTATATAAGTTAGTATATTTAAGACACATAAATAATCATAATAAATAAATATAAAAAACGCACTAACATCTTGAAAAATCGTGAAAAAACATGTAATTATTAAAAACATAAATATCTATATAAATTCATAACTGAAGGTACATTCACCTTACATACCTTCAATTCTTAACAATAGAATAATTATCACGAAAGCCTACCTCGACGCAGACTTTTTTTTCTCTTTTTAATTTCCTCGGCCACTTTCCTCGACAGTATAACCTCGTAGCGTTGAGATGACAAGACGTTTGTCATTTCAATGGGTGAGATATGTCGGTGTAGCCACAGTCTACCGTGTCTCGGCCACAAATGTTGTTTGATTGGAGAAATGTTATATGTTCTCGATTAGCACACAATGCATCAACATTTGTGTGGTCATAGCATTGTTATTCCGGGAATGGTAAACAATAGGAGTCTATATTGTTAACTAATCATATTTTACTTTGAAATAGAAAGGCGAGCGGTCTTATTTCTATACAGCGATAGAACTACACAGCCATATTATTCTATTGTTTTTATATAATATATATTTTTGTTTATATTTTCGTTTCGTTGTTTATTAATAATTTTTATTATGAATACCAACACGATGAATTGATGTTTATTATAAGATTAAAAATATATTTTATAATTATTTTATCGGACATATTGAATAGTTGTGTACTCACTACGTGAAATCACAAACGGTAGTGAGTTAATTTGTTTGTTACATGTTAACTACTCAACAACAACATGAAATTTTACATACATGTTCTCAGGGGTACGGAAAATGACAGAGGGACACATGCCTCCGTCTCCCTCACACACGTGCGTAGCCGTAGTAGGAAATTTGTTTATAATCTCGTGTTCGACGGGAAAGAAAACATTGTGAGAATAGTTATTTGCATGCTATTGTAGATGACATAGGTTACAATATACAAATATATCGCTAAGTTTAAGTGAACATAGAACAGTTTGGTGGAAAAATCCCAGATACGAAGCGTTTTCGAGGCAAGAGTGTTGTGTCAGCATTGGGACATTCAAAAGCATTGTTTTATTGTCTTTTTTATTTATTTATTAGATTACTAGTTTTAGCTCGTGGTTTCGCCTACGTGGTGGGGTGGAGGGGGGGAGCTTTCAGGCGATAAGTATAAGAAGTAACCTATTTCTTTCCTCGAGGTTCAAACTTGTTCAAGTTTCATTAAAATCGCTTTAGTGGTTTAGCCGTAAGCTTAACAGACAGACAGAGTTATTTTCGCATTTATAATATTAATATCGATTGCATTAGATTTATATGAACTTTAATAACTATCTATAGCCGACTGCCTCGTTGGTCTAGTGGCTAGATATAGGGCCGCAGATCCGGAACTTCTGGGTTCGAACTCCAGGACAGGCCGAAAAAAGTTACTGAGTTTTCCTGTCAAAAATACCTCCGTAGCAGCCTGGAGTCAAAAGCTTGGATGTGTGTAAACTTTCGTGCCTCGGAAACTACGTAAAGACGTTTCAAATTTGCCGTCACATCGGATTATGGAGTGAGGGTATAGAGAGAGTTTGCGCACATACTTGTGCACTATATTATCTCCTGCGCAGTTGGCTAATCTCTCTTGAGTTTTGCCACCGTGGCCGAAATCGGTCAGGGCATTTTCATCGTAACCGATTCCAATGGCAGAAGTAATAATAAATAAACAACTTTGACCTTGAAATGACGTCACGTCATTGGTCGAGACCTAAAACGATGTAAGGCGCTAAAAATAGCGTTTTGAAATCAGCGAAGTTGTTATCGTAACTTTGGAAGTAAAATTAAAGCGAATATGTGTAAAGTGAAATAGTAATTATAAATAAATATATCTTAATCAAAATATATTTGTAGTTCATAACATAGCAGAACTTCTAGCAAATCGCATGGAATATTTAAACCTAAGGTTTTTTATCTTTAACCTTCCCGCCAATATAGTATGTATATAGATTTTCGTCTCACCTGGATTAACTTTATGGTAGGCCGTGCCCACAGGCCCGCTCGGTGGTAGCTCCTCATGTCTGCTGGACTTGAAATTAAACGCCGATCCAGCTTTGGCCAGCTTCTCTAAAATGATTCTTTCCTCTAGATCATCCTCGGTCCTCGCGTGCATTGTCATGTGGAAACCAGTAAAGAACTGAGCTATATGTTTGATGTGATTCGCGCATGTACCTTTACGGACTGTCGGTGCACCTTCTCCCTGTGAAACGGTTATCCAATGTAAAAATAACTCGTGATAGAAGTTAAACTTTATTCTTTCTTTAGACAAAAACATTTTACCTAGACCCTATATTACCTATTATATATCTAATTATAACTAATAAGCCTTATTTACTACTTCAGTGTACACAAATATATTTGTTATACTAGGAAATTATATTCATATGCTTAATTAGTCTTTATAATTTATCTCGTGCATGATGGAGTAATAAAACATTGTGAGGAAACCTTTATGTATCACCGAGCAACCCAGGAGTATGGAATTTACATGCACTTACTTTACTAATAAATATTTATCAATAATATGTAGTACTTGAATGAAAACATCTTAGAATTATTATCTTATCTACTTGCCTGCCAGTTGATAAGAACATATTTAGATATAGTGCCATCGGGAAGGTCGACTTTTAAAAATGCATATTGTATTTTCCCGCTGTTAAAGTCATCAATGAGTTCTGTAAGGCCTCCGTCACCTTTGCTGACAAATTTAAGATCATTTGACATGCCATCATAGCCAAATAATGCCCTGAAATAAAAAAAAAAATAACATTAAAAATCAATTAATGATGACAAATGGTTAGTATATGTCATCATGATTAAGATATAGCCTATTCAAATCCAAGAATGAATAAAGATAAACAAAGCTTGTAGAACATGTTTACTTAATTATACATAATATAATATTTTTATTCTGTAAAAAAAAACAAAGCTTTACATATTCCATAGGATTTTCTAATAGCTCTGCTATATTAATCAGCTTATTGACAATAATTCAACACTATTCCACTAAACTACTTATAATCACTTTAATTTTATTTCCAAAGTTCCAATTGGAACTTTGAGGATATTGAATTCTCCGTGTTGTTGTGTATCTATAATGAATATCATCGATTATTTAGGATTTTGACTAAATTGTTGTCTTTACTTCTCTTGTGGTTGAAATCGGCTATTATATTATGGCTGCTACATCTATATGTCCTAAACATACAGCCATCTTTGTCACAGCAAATACTGGACCATTTCAAATAAAACATCAAGTTAATCAAAAATTTTATAATTTTAACAATTTCTTCATTATGATCCAACAGTGATCAAAAATATATTATTTAAGATAGAGTCAATTTGCGAACATCGTTTTAAGTTTCTTTGAGTTTGAGTGCATTATTGCAGAGCCAATTATGATCCGGATGAATATAGAGGAATTTTGGAGCACAAGGCAATTTGTAACAATCAATAGTTATAATGTTACCATATTGAATAAACATTTTGACAAGAATAAGAAACCATGAAGGAAACAATTGATTGTTCAATTTTAAAGTAATGTATATAATGTGGGGAAACCAGCTTTTCATAAAATAAATAATATTTACATTAGTATGTATAATGCTATATGTATATAACTGGTAACCACAACCAGTGCAGTTTCGGTGAAACATCTTAGATAATAATAAAATTCTTATGATTAAGGTTAAAAAAAACTACTGAATATAAAATAGCTCATAGAAGTCAAAGCATTTTATTTGTTTTATAAATATTTAAAACAACATATTAAAAAAACAATTGATAATCTTCATTCCGATATATAAATAAAGAATATTATAACATATTTTGTAATTCTTAACATAGTAGCAAACAATTATATTAAGAAAACCTTCTGATACAATTAACATATTTTTAAAATTTGAGCATTCCATAAAGATATCAGTAATATTAAAATAATTTTATAATAAATGTAAAATGATTTAAAGTAATATATAATATAATAATAATTAATATATTTCATCAGTTCGATTTATTTATAGCTTCTTGCCGATTTTTATAATACTATTTTTTTTTCTGTATCATGCTTATTAAACATGTATATTTTAAATTGTCTATTAAGTAAATAAAAAAAACATGTCTATTATGAAAAATTGTATACAATTTGTTATGTCATAACAAACATATATATTTTTTTGAATTGTTATTGAAATTTGTATAAATAATAGTATTGAATATTCATAAAGTAAATAACTAAAGATAACTAGATATCTCACAAGGCATGAGATACGCGTGATCAATAAGAACAAATGTATTGGTAGGAAGTAGAAAGTCGGCTATTGTATAAATATTGTATGCTAGATAATTATAAATTATGCCACGTAATAACATTACATCCGTAAAATTTATTATGGGATGTTTATTTAATTTCACTAACAAGTAGGTCGGCAAATGTAAGCTTGTTCTTACCAATTCGTCTCTGTTTTCTCATCCAAAACATCTTTCCACGCAGCAATGAGGTCTTGTTTATGTTTTTCTAAATTTATAGCCATTTTTCATACTTTGCAATAATCTTCAAAAGCACTAAACGGCGGAATTCCCAAGAAAATGTAAAACGCCGATGGACAGACTGACTCACAACAATCCTTTTCACAGATAATATTGGTAAAGTTCATTCAACTGTCAACGGATCATACTTCAAAATAAAATATTGTAATCATCTTCCACAGATAACAAAAATAAATAAATAATATGCTTAGAATTATTATAAAGAAACGAACAAAATTTATATTTATAAGATTTTATATTTTATATTTAAACATTTTCTTAACATCGGTATTATTAAACATAAAGTAAATAAATTGACTATATAATAATATATAATATCTTTTGATTAATGTGCGCCTGATAATATATTTACCGTATTACATTATAGGCAAGTTTTTGCTTTTATTCTTTCACTTATTCTTCTAAATACATTTAATTTATGTAACATTACACTTTATTATTGGGAGAATTTATCCAATATAAAATATGGTATAATAGGTAATTTTCTCCTTATGAATTTAGAACTTTTAAAGCTTCCCATGCGTGCGCAAACTTTTAACGCATGCCCTTTGCTTAGCCTATAAGCGCTTTTATTTGTTACCATTCTAGTCACGACAAACATCTCTCAGCGGGCAAACGCCGCGAACTCCGCTATGAATTGTTTACGGAAATAAAGTACTTATACACAAAGTTTTAAACAATGTGGGTGGACGTTAGTGGACGGGAAAGACAAAGTTATATGTCGCAAACGAATGGTTCTTTTATTCCTGGGTAAGTAGTTAAGGAAAGCTCAAGAATATATTAAAAAAATATAATAATAAAGTATAGAAATTTATTACTACACAATAGGCATATACATTTTTATGTATATATATTTTAAATTATATTATAAGCCTCAACATTGTTTTTTTCATTAAAATATTTTAAAATTAAGAATTTATTGTTAAATGACCTACGACTGTTTAAAATGAAGTGAAAATAAAGATATATTTTCCGGTAAGTTATGATAAAGAAATATTATTTAAAATGTAAATAAGCGTAATCGGTATATACATACTTTTATATCTATACCTTATTTAATGTGTAAATAAAATACAATTTAACAAACCATATTGTATTACCATAAGCATCCAAATAATTTCTTAAATTTCAGTACATTCGGTAGGTTGGAACTGGTTTAAAATTCAGGAATAAGCATTTCACATACGTACAGGTAAAGTATAATTCAAACTTTTAAAAAGAAACCATTACTGGCTGACTTTAGTGCGTGCAAATTTGCTGACCGTTCGTGTGCCGTAGTCTATTATCTGCTTTATCGTACTATTAAAAATACTAAATACTATTCAATATTAATTTTAAATTTAGGACGCAATTACTACTTACTTTAATTGCATTTTCAAGGGTAAAAAATTTTGTTGATAATCCATATTTTTACATATTATATGATAAAAGTTCTTTGAAAAATACTTTCAAAAGACAGACAATTAAATAATAAAAACCATAGTTAGCGTCAAAAAGGATATATATAATATATAAATGACTACGTTAGTGTTCGTTCATTGCATCATTCCCGGCTGTTTTTGATTCGTTGTTGTAAACAGGGCTGGAAAGTATGTATTTGAATTAGTTACTTGTAATTGAAATATAAATTCTTATTTATCATTTGTAATTGGTGATTCTGGTGTATTTTGTAATTAATATAGGTATATAATCAATTTGGGGTGATCTTCGTTAAAGGACATTTAAATATTTTGGATTTCGTATTTTAAATATATGCGAAAACTTATTTTGTTACTTTAATTAAAGTAGAGAATGTATTCTGCCCGGGCAGTTGGTATATTCTCGTTATAAAAAACTAAACATTAAAATTAATATTGTATAGATACTAGATAGATCGATAAAATTGTGATTTAAATTAAATTAAATTAAATTACCAAAGCGACCAAACAATGAGATAACGTTAATGTTAACTAATACACGAATTTGGCATTCAGAGATTAGGAACATTAGTGGCTTCAGAGAAAATTAAAATCCCCTGTTAAATGTCATTTAAGTTCAAGGTTCCGAGTGAATTTTAATTCTAATCTGACTACTTAGAAAAACCTCTCTAGAACCAAGACCGACTGATTTATTTAATAACTATGAGTATGTATTCTTACGAAATCAGCCTGAATTTTTTTCCGTTTTATATATAACTCAACTCAAGTTTTTTTAATATTCGCAAGTATAGGTCACTTTATATGACTAGTGGAAAACATTTAGAATAGACTATTACCACAGTCGGCTCTACCAGTAGTTATTAGTAGATTTATGATTTGTAAGCATTTGAAAGTTATGAATTTTCTAATAGTCTAGAAAACTTCCAATTATTGTTTTTGACAGAAAATTATAAAATATAACCTTTTTGCACGTTAATGGAATTATTTAATTACAAAATAATAACTTAAAAAATCAATAGCGTGGAGTTTCAAATATAATACAATTGCCGATCGAACAAGCTATAACTTTCAAATTCGATATCCGCTGTATTACAGTTAATCTATTCAACTAAGTAAAAAGATTAGTCATGACCAATCTTACCATTTCCTGTCGGATATGAGGTTGAAGAAATGTATAATCGTGACCATCGTTTAATAAATATTTGCTTAGTCAGTTCACTAACTTAGTATGAGAAAATATTCGTACCTATTCGTTGAAAGCATTGTCGATATCCATATAATAGAACTTGCTCTATAGCTTGCCAGCGATAACTTGCTATCTAGTTATATTTACAAAAGACCTCTTAGGTTTTATTTCGTAATATAATACGGATATATAATATAAACAATCTAGCCAACAGAACAGTTAATTCAGTGCTTAAGACTCATAGCACATCGTGGATTAATTTTTTCTGCGTTATTCGAATTATCTTTTAATTTTTCTAAAACAACACAAGACACCTAAGCAAAATTGGTTTAAATAAGGGTATATATGCATATATTTATACGACTTTGTTACTTTGTTGTTTGTAACTGACATTTTCCTCATCAAATCAGTTAAATATTTGAAACATCGTATTATTTAGCTGGAGAAATCCCTGTTTTTTATATTTGAGTAAGCAGACTAGTGAATTAAGTCACCTGATTGTAAGTGGAACCCACCGGCTATCGACATTGGCACTGGAAGCAATTTTAACCATCTTTTACATAGCCAATGCGCCACCAACCTTGGGCCTTGTCCCTTGTGTATCCCTGTAATTACATTAACTCTTTAAACCAAGTTTGGTCAAATTTTTGATCAAATACTGAAACATAATTCATTATGAACTTATATGCCATTTCGTTAAAGGTTTGGCATTTGACCTTGAGATCACCAATCTATCTATCAGCCAACTGCAAATGTCATATTTCATGGCTGTATATAAAAGATTACCATGACTAATGATACTCGCAATATTTGTCCTTAACACCGAGCCTACGTCACCGCCAGGGTTGACATGTAAAAATGTGGTAGCTAAGATTACTCGTACGAATCTATAATTAAAACTACATAAGCATTAAAATTTTAAAGATTGTAAAACTTAAATTCAATTAAAGTTTGTTAAACATTAACATTTTACTATTTAACTATAATATGGGTACCTATTCCTTCTGTAATATTACTATTAGGTTTGAAAAGTGAGTGAGTTGTGTAAAACTTGTACATATTTAAATCTTAGTTCGCGAAGTTGTTGTGGTGGCGGCGCTAGAAATATAATGAAAACAATATTAATAATTTCTAACAGTGCCAATGTATGTATATATGTACCGTGGCGTTGGATATTTGCTTTCCTATTTTAAACAAAAAAAAAGCTAATTTCAATGTATTTGCTATTTTTGTACTAAGTAGATGTATTTCAAAGGATGAAATGTAATGTTTTTCTTATCTTCTATCATTATGAGGCGATTCTGTAGCCTTGAATTCTTTCACGCAATTAAAACTTTCGACACGAACGAAGCCCCACGATATAGCCAGAAATTTAATACCAAGTATACGGTAAACAGCGAACAGATGTATTACGAAACCGATCAAAATTAAATTCGAAAGGGGAAAGCTCTGTTCAAAGACAACAAACAAAAGCTATTCTATAACAATTCTTATAGATAGTGAAACTAAATCGCGCATTGTTCCCACGATCTCGATTCGCTTCAGTTATTGTCCAGGTGTAGAAATACATGTCTCGATTACAGGTTATATAAACATGATCAACTGACTATTCACTTATTTAAAATATTACCAATGTGTGTTTTCAAGGAATTATTAATTTTACATATTCTGTTCGCTGACAGATTAAATATCCAAAGGTATATATAGGTTAACATATTACATATACTTGGTGGTAATACTGTCATAACGTACTACCAACTCATCAGATATTTTACCATTAAATAGAAATTCTTAGTATTGCTGTGTTCCGGTTTAAAGGGTGAGTGAGCCAATGTAACTACAGGCACAAGAGACATAACCTTAGTTCTCAAGGTTGGTTGCGCATTGGCGATGTAAGGAATGGTTGCTATTTCTTACAGCACCAAGGACTATGGTCGATGGAGACTATTTACCACCAAGTGTCCCATATCCCCGTCCGCCTAGCTATTTAAAAATATATATATATTCGGTCTTTTCTTTTTTCTCTGTCATATACCGAACACTGTGTTCACTACCTATTATATTATTCCTGAAGAGCCACGTGTTCTTTCCATTGAGCCACCATGACTCCTACGGCAATATATAATTTAAAGTAAACAAAACTTGCAGATAACAAATATATATATTTTTAATTCACAAGTAGGTGATGTTTAGGTTTAGTTTGATGTTAATAACTTTAAACAATTAAACCGTTTGTGCAATAAATATAGTAAACAAACTAATGCAATTACAAGGACGTTTTATATAGTAACTATTGCGCCTTATGAAGCGGTTATAATATTTATAACGACGGTTTATGGAATAGTCAACGATGCTAGTTACGTTTGCTACGTACCACCGCGTGCCAGCGTGGAAATGACCTTGACATATATTACAACACCGGAAAATACCATTATTTAAAGGACAATCTAAATACCCTACAGAACCAATCCAAGGGCGAAAGCCACTCGGAATTTTATTTGGAAACAAACTAGAAAACACTTTTGTTGCAAGAAATTATTTCCTTTTCATTTTGAGGTTTTTTTTATGTATTGATTACGTATTGACGGTAATTTTAATTCGTTTGATGTAGGTAAATATTTATTCATAATAAAAATATATCAGTTCAAATACCTACTTCAAAATGCAAGTTACCTTAATATTTGTCATCATCGTAGACGACGTCGATAAAAGATAAAGACAGGCAAATAAAAAAAAACCTTTTATCCTTTATTATAAGACAAATAGCTTTAAAGCTGACGGTATACCTTGCTAATGAAAGGATCGCCACCAAGCCATTTTAAATAAATTATACAACTTTATTATTGTATGAAACCTGTATTTTTAAATATAAATACAAATTAAAAAATCTCGCTGTTATTTGGCCGGTTCTTCTCGGTTCGGTTCGGTTTAAGGTGCTTATTTCCGAACCAGTGGTAGTAGACTATAAGCTAGTGTAAAGCTTCTATATTTTGAATAAAGATTTTACCTCTGACTTTGACTTACTATTATTCTAATATGTAGTGAAATAATATCGTGACAAATTAAACAATAACTTAATAAATACAATTTATTATTTAGTTTTTCTTTTTTGCATTACAACTCAAATCAACTCGTAATTTACATGATAACAATAGGCAATAGATAAATATAGACTTAAGGAAACGACTTACGATGTAGCTTCAATGCTATTAAAATATTTATAGCTTGACTATTGTAAATGTTTGTTCTTTTCAAATATTTAGTTCTTAATTTAAATATTTACGTTCATACAAGTAGTTTTTAATATGTAATTTACTTGATAAAATAAACAGCAAGCTACCACTGTTTCGTAATGTAGCTTCTATCGACAATAATCGGCAAGAAAGTCTGTTAATGAAGTAAAAAGTATAAAAACATTCAGTAAATGATAAGTTAAGACATATATATGCTTATATTTCCAAATATACCTTACATGTAGCTGATTTTCATACGATTTCACGAAATGAATTATATACAAAATTATACACACGAAAATTCAAGGGAAAATAATAAAGGTTTACCTGGAATCTAGGGTAAGTGTTTTAACCAAGTGGTCATCTTGGCTCGGTGTATATAAAAAAAATATATCTCTTATAACATTATAACCTTGAATGAAAATCACGATGTATTTTTGACGTCACCTTGAAAAGAAATTTGTAGTAATCGATTAAATAGATCGCACTTTTCAAAGTACGTACACAAACTTACGTCAGTTCGTTGCTACACGCAAATTCGTTGGCAATTGCTCATAAATTAACCGTTTCGTATTTTAAATAAGAATTTAATATATTTTTCTTTCTAAACGATAAAGTTTTATAATATTATGCCATTATACATAACTACAAAAACGTAAACTGCTAAAAATCATGTTTTTGATATAAAATTCTGCTCACAATATTTCAAATTTTCAATTAAAAAGAACATGGCCGATTAATTATCTCAAATTTGCTCGTTTTTTATAATAAACATTGTACCTTATACATAATTATACAATAACAAAGAGTAAAAATCGTTATACGTACACGAATAAATCAATACTTACATGAAATAAACTTATTTTATGAAAAACAATATGAATATGATTTACGTCCTAAATCCGGACCACATTCTGCTACAATAGACCTTGTAACTAATTAAAATGAATAATGATGATAATAATCTTGCATTTGACACAGTTTCTCATAATTTATTATTGCAAAAAAATTAAAAAAAAATTGAATAAACGGACCAACTTAGAATATATTATAAACGAATAACGTCCTACCTAACAATTTGGCAACGAATAGTAAAAATTGATAATTTTCAAAGTGGTCCATCGCGAATCAAACGTGGAATACAGCGAGGATCCATACTCGGGCCTCTGCTTTTCATATTTTATATAAATAATATTATTCATCTTTCACTATCCGCCGAAGTGTTACTATATGCTGATGACACATGTTTATTTTATTTTGGAAAATTCATTCAAACTCTAATAGAAGCAGCACAACGTGACTTAAGCAAAATAAATGAATGGCTTAGATACAATTTGACATTAAATGTTTTAAAAACTTCTTATGTGATTTTCTGTGCGAAAAACAACTTTATACAACCCTATAGTTATTGAATACTTAATGATGAGGTGATTGAGCAATCCGACGCTGAAGAATACTAAGGATTAGTTTTAGATAAACTTGGCGTCCCCATATAGATTTAATAAAATTAATAATTGCTTTACTTACCGGTGCCTGTCGGAGATCGGCGTGCTGTGTATTCCACGTAAAGTACAACAATACTATTGTAAAACCGATTTTAGAATACCTTATTGAAATTTTGGGGCGGTGCCGCTGAAATCCACATAAAAAATCTCCCAATATCTCGAAATAAACTGTAAAAAGTTCTATATAATATGAACTATCGCACTCCTACAGAAAATATCTATAGCACAACAAAAAACTGACTAGAAATCGACATAAAATCGAATTACCCAAATTCCGAAGTAAGTATGCCATAAACAATATTATTTGAAGGAGCACAGCTTTACAATTCATTACCAAAAGACGTTATAAATGCAAATTCAATAGATATATTCAAAAAAAGATTAAAAATGTGGCTTTATTTATTGCTATTTCCTAAGTTAATGTAGACTTCTTTTTTAGGAAATAAATGCAAAGCTTAAGCCTTAAAGCAATCGCCTATATATGTTCTATTGTTGGGCAGAAGTCTTCTCTCTTTTGAAAGATATTCCACTACTCCAACTCAGTTGTGCTAAGTGTACATTTGACCCTCTAGGCCACCACAGTTCTTAAATTTAAAAATATATCAAAAAAGTTATGTCATTTATAATGTCACGTTTCTACTTACCCGTGTGATAAATCAAAGTCAAAATTATTCGTTCTTACTTCATACTATATGGGTTCTTACAGTCTTCTTTTATGAGTCAGTGTCGCGAAAATTATTGAATTTCACTACTATATAATAACTTAATTAAAATTATTATTATTTCCTCACTAGATACTCAGGTCCGGACTTAGAGACTGGCCGGGCCTAGGCCTGTGAAATATAGGTCTAGGTATAAATATATATTGTATCTGCACTATGTATACCATGTTAGTAATCTCTGAAATCTAGCCTATATTATTATTATCACGCATTAGAAGTTGCAAGGCCGCACCGCGTTCTCGTTCCTGGTACCGCGCTTTCTTATTAACCCGGCCCTATCAGTAAGGGCTGTAATAAATAAATCGCTTCGAAATACAAAATCAACTTATTCTTATATATACTTATTTTTAATTTTAAGTACGTCTCAATTATAAAATAAATTTCTATTATAAAATAAATTTCAAAAATCTTTTTAATAAAATGAATACCATGGAATCCTTAAAAAAGTTAAACAAAACTTTAAAATGTAATAACACAATCCACGGAAAACCCCATCAATTTTTACCAATTTGAGTAGGCGTCATTTCGCGCCTTTTTTTAATTTTACCGCCGTATTTTCTTTCTATTTCCTTATAGGGTCACATTGCTTAATAATCGCAATGGTCTAACTTACTATACAATATTGTACAAATTATTAAATGTCTTTTATTATTATATGTACTTATAAATTATTATATTTTATATAAAATAATAATTTATTAAACATTTTCATTATTAAACAACCTGAAACATTACCTACATTTGTATTCATTACAGTGAAACGTTTTGTGAGAAAGAGTCTTTAGCTTTTTGACTATCTAGTAGTTGATTACAACTTCACCTACATTTTACAGATAAAAGACGCGCTTTCGTGTTTTGCACTAATTTATCAGGTGCCACTAACTTGTTTTCGTCGAATAACAAATATTTATGTAACTTCGTTAACTTTCAAGCAACTAAGTTTGAATAGCTTTGTGATTAATAAGTCCCCTCAAAATGGCGAAGCTACAACTTCATACCTCAGACTGGCTGGAGAGAAAAATCGGCTTTTATTGTTATTTAATAAAAACTTCTTGTGATATTTTCTCTGTGAAGTAAATTAAATAAATGTGATTTTAGTATATTTTATATAACCGAGATAGCCTAATGGCTAGAAAACTCTATTCATAGCCAAAAAGCATTTAAATTGTTTTTATTATTATGTTTTTATAAATTATAATTATGTATTATCCCCTAGTGAACGCAAACATCATGTGTTAGACAAAAATCGAACACATCTGCTTTGGAGCAACGTGATGGTGTAAGCACCAAGCTCAAAACACCCCTTTAGCCCGGTAATGTGATATTTAAAGACTTTTATTATAATAAAAACATCAAAAGTCCTTTAAATATAAATGCATAGTAGAGAATATAATAATAGCAAACCGTGTCTACATTAATTATTTCGGTTACCGTCAATCAATTCCGCGGGGCCTTGACAAAAGCTCGCGTGCCTTTCGCCCCTAACATGTACAACTGTACACAGATCTGACATTGAACAACATATACACAACATACAATAGAAACAAACCCCATTAAATTTAAATATATCTGTTAACCAACACCCTGAAAACGGTATTAACAGAGCCTTAACGTCTGCTACTCGTACAAGAGATCGTAATCTTTTGTTAGTCGTGAAATTATTTTTGTATCTATTTGTTACCGAACTGTAATAGATTCAGATGAGGATTCGGTTTATCGGCTGAATTAGAAGACCATCATAATTTTCAAATAAGTTTTGGTTGCCTGAGTAACAAATATTAAAATAGACAATATTTTGCATACACATACAATTTATTTTTTAACTAAGGTGTTATTTACCTTGTATCTGAAGCTACTCTGGCTCACTTACCCTTTAAAACGGAACACAACAATACCAAGTACTGCAATCTGATGAGTGGGTGGTATTCACCATGGTAGAGCTTTTTGCAAGGCCGTCTAGGACTGCAAACTGCATTGCCATATCAACTAAATTAGTAAGATTTATAATAGAAATTTTGAATAGGTTTCTTGTCTTAGAAGTGCAGTTGTACACACGATGATATACCACTTACGTAATTCTTTAAATTTATATAAATTTATATTATGTCCATTATCAATAGGATTTCAGGGTGAGGCTATTAAATTTAGTGAAACATTTGTCTCCATGTGTGAGATTATTTTAAATGTGTTCATATTTATATATCTACACTGTAACAAATACACATCTTAAGAATATATAGCAAATTACAAACTGCGGTTAGAACAAGAAGGATTGAATTTCGTTTGACGTAAGATATCGTATCAGTTATTTTAGATATTATGGTCAAGTATTCTATAGCAATTATTAAGATTTTTACTAGATAATCTTCATACATTGATGTCTTCAAAGTACATAGAACGCTGTACATAGATTTACGTTTAAAGAATATTTATTCCCATAAAGACTAACGTCACTTACATGAGAACAATGTTAAACTTATAAATTAATTATTACACTCGTCGTTCGTTGGTGCATTAGTCGAAACTTTATCAATTCATACTCATTTAAAGCCGAGATGGCCCAGTGATAACACAACACGTGAATCTTAACCGATGATCGTTGGTTGAAACCCGGCAAGCATCACTGAATTTTCACGTGCTTAATTTGTGATTATAATTCCTCTCGTGCTTTACGGTGAAGGAAAACATTGTGAGGAAACCTGCATGTGTCTCACTGAAATTCTGCCACATGTGTATTCCACCAAACCGTATTGGAGCAGCGTGGTGGAATAAGCTCCAAACCTTCTCCTCAAATGGGAGAGGAGGCCTTTAGCCCCGCAGTGGGACATTCACAGGCTGTTACGGTACGGTACTCATTTAACACATTGTGACTACTTGCTTAAAAGTTGAATGAATGATCTTTTGTAAGATACGCGGCTAATCGTGTCTTAAATGTGTTAAGCGAGTTTACATTTCTTATATTTGAGGGTATTTTGTTAAAAAGCTGCACTCCTTCAAATGTGATCATTTTTTGCCATAGTTCGTTCTTATCTTTGGTAGGACAATGAGACTGGCTCGACGCGTGCTCCGTTTAGACTGTTGTTTTATTTTATGTAGTAAAAGTTAGTTTGGTACGGACACTATTTTCAAGGGTTTTTTTGATAAAGATATAACAATACGTATTATGAAGAATAAATAGAGACAGTATTAATAACATTTACCAATTAATAAATAAATTTAATTATATATTTTAACACGAATATAAATTTTTATTCTTTCATTATTTTAATTTTATGCTAACATGTACAGACATTTTTATAAAATACAAAATTAAAATATAAAGAACAAAATACACATACAAATTTAAAGCAAAACACGCCGTCTAAAAGATTGTCCTGTGGCATTGTACCCAAGACGCTGGCACTATTGCCTCTCTGCACCGCTAGACTCAGCCTTCGGGCTAAATAAGCGCCAGCTCTTGGGTCACCGGAAGTGTGAACCAGTTTCTTAGAAATATATTTTATGATTCTTTTTGTAATTATATATTATTATAATATGTATATGATTTATGAAAAATAACTGCCGATTTTCTTGCCAGTTCCTATCAGTAATATCTACATAGCAATACTTCATATAGAACAAACTCGTCTAGATTCTCCATCATCGTCATCGTTCATCACTCATCAGCCATTCTACCGCTAAACAGCAATAATTAATACTCCTGGATTCCGATTTAAAGAATGAGTGAGCGGCGTAATTACAGGCACAAAGAACATAATATCTCGGATCCCGCGCATAACAAGTGTAGAGAGACACAATTCTTCCATTGTCATTGTCTATGCACTATAATCACCATTTGTTCTATACAAATGGTATAAAATCCAAAGCTATACAGATTATATTAATGCGAAAGTACCGCTGTCTGTTTGTTATGCTTTCTCTTCAAAACCACTGAACGGAGTTTGAACCCCAAGAAACTGGTGGTAGGGCTTTGTGCAAGGTGTAGGTACCACCCAATCATCAGATATTCTGCCGCAAAACAGCAGTACTTGGTAATGTGTTCCGGTTTACAGGGTGATTGAATCAGTGTATGACATAACACCTTAGTTTCCAAGGATGGTGACGCATTTGCGATGAATACGATGGTTAAAATTTTTTACAATGCCAATGTATGGGCATTTGTGATCACTTACCTCAGGTGGCGCGGGTGAAGACTAGTAATAATAATCTTAAATCAACCTTATAAACAACGGTCAGCCATTCGTAACTAAAAATAAAAACGATCTTAATATTCTAAATGTTGAATCCTGTATTCAACAATTGCTTATGTTACGAATTTAATGTAACATAAGCAAAAATTAACATTAAAGTTTTTTTTAAACTAAAAATTATGAACGATATTAAAAAAAAACTGTTGTTATTATTTGTCTGCATAATATCGGTGTCTCTTACAAGTAAAGTATAGACCGGTAGTTATTCAACAGTAAACGTTAGATAAACAAACATAATGGCAGTCATTTTGTATCGTGTGAACGTTACGATATCCGCATTTCTTATTTGCGAGTAAAAGAACAATGGTTCGTTTCGTAATAGTACTTTCATTAGTTTCTGCTCTTCATGCCTTCAATTACAATCGAAGATGTCTACTTTTTCGTGAAAAATGTAAGTATAATATATCACACTAATATTATAAATGATAAATCAGCTATGTTTTTTTTCTTATCACACCAATGAACAGTGCGTAATTAAATTCGACTTTGATAAGAACCCAAGTCCATGACCCAAACTGAAGTGGTATAGCTAAGTGTATAAGGGCTACATGCAGTGGTGCATCGGAAAAAAAGGCCCTAATATTGCTATATCGGAATCAAATAAGAATCAGAATTGCAAAAGAGAGCAAGTTTTGAAAAAGAAACTTGCAATGAATAAAAAACTATGTAGTTTCTTTTTATATTTATTCTGGTGACCGCTAATCTTAGAGGCCATGGTGCACCGCACTGCATTGCCATATTTATACTTCCACATGCATGGAAAATAATCTGTAACGAATACATTTAAGTATCAAAAGGCAATAAATCTTTAAGCGTTACGTAACATTTCACCTCAATCGTATACATAATAATGTGTGTACACGAATCTATTACTACGTGTATATATAATGGTTATAATTTATTTATAAGTATAATATAATTCATTTTAAGAAAATAAAGTAATCAAACGTTCTACAATAAATTACAACCATAATTCAAAATTCGTTCCGCTTTTTCTTTAATACCTATTGCTATTTTCTACTTACGCCTTCAATATAAAACGTTATTATGTAATATTAATATATATATTTACTTCTATGCTCAATTACAGGCGTATCTCATTGTCCACGTTACATGTACCCTTATCACACGAGATGCGATGGACAAACTATGTCCCAACGAACATGCGAAACCCCCGTGGTTTATGTCATAGGTATGATGTAGCATTTTAGTACATGATTTTTTTTTTTAATAAATATAATCGTAATTATTTTCAGTTCGTAGTTATTTAGGATTATTATTCTTTATATTTTGTGTTATATGCAGCTATGTATTATTTAAGTAATTTTTTTACGTAACATTTACAAATAACACAACTGGTGCAACTTTGTGCAAGCCCTACAAGGTAAAAAGCCCTACCACAGGTACACTTTTATATACTTTAGTATATTGACTTCTATCAATCGTAACATGTATTATGTAATATTATTATATAATACGTCTTACTGCTGGTAGGGCTTTGTGCAAGCTCGTCTGGGTAGGTACCATTCATCAGATACTCTACCGCAAAACAGCCGTACTTGGTATTGTTGTGTTCCGGTTTGAAGGGTGAGTGACCCAGTGTAATTTCAGGCACAAGGGACATAACATCTTTGTTCCCAAAGTTGGTGGCGCATTGGCGATGTTAGCGATGGTTAACATTTCTTACAATGCCAATGTCTATGGGCGTTGGTTACCACTTACCATCAGGTGGTCCATATGCTCATCTAGGCGGATGATGCCTATATTATAAAAAAAATTAAGTGTGAAACCTCAAACCATATATATATATGATAACCGTAAATATGCTTGTAACTTTATGAGGCTTTCAATCGTAACAATTTTCTAAAAACTACAAAAATGATCATTTCATAGTATAATTTTAGATGCTGATAATTATAATAATATATATAATAATCAGCATTTTCATTTCATTTCATTCAGCGAATTATATTACAATTATATAAATCGAGTTTTAATCTTTTTTCCTAGGGTATACTTGTGGCTGGTCTAGATGCGATTGTGTTGGTGATTTAATGCTAGATGAGGAAACTGGTTTCTGCGTGGAAGACAAAGATTGCCAAATGTACCCAAGTAAATTACCCAAACTAAAAACTGTGACTGAGAGGAGGAGAAGTGGGAGACCGAGGTATCATTTGTCAAAGAGGGTTAAAATAAATGAAGATGAAGAATTAATTTAATGTTTTATTCATAAAGGTTAAAAAATGGTGCGAGTTCCAAGTTATTTACAAAAATTGATGTGTAAACATGTGAGCTTATGTACCGATCTCACACACACATAACTTACATAACACATATCAATAATAACAAATCTTACGCTGACGTCATCTGACGCCCGAAAACTTACGCTGACGTCATCTGACGCCCGAAAACTTACGCTAACGTCATCTGACACTCGAACTTAACTTAGCAGCTAAAATGTTTACAAATCAATAAAATGCTTTTGAGTTTTAGATATTTTACTATATTGTTTAAAAATGATTTGATTGTTTAAAAAAACTTTTTTACAGAGTATATATTAATTACATTGCTTATTAAATACCTGTTAAATTGTAAACATTGATTATTATTAAGTAATAAATAATAGTAAAATTGTTCTTACATAATATTCATTCTAACCTTTTCTTTCTCCGATCAGCTTAAATTGTTTCCAAAAAGAAAGTTTTGAGTGAGCTCTCATATACGAAAATATTGTGTTAGTTTTTTTAATCATTTATTAAAGTGATTAATAACTTATTTACTTTTAACCGCAAAATTTATACAAAGGTTGGAAATCATAAAGGTTTTTATTAATAATAATAATAATAATAATAATAATATCCTGGGACATTTTTCACACACGGCCATCTGATCCCAAATTAAGCTTGTACAAAGCTTGTGCTATGGAAATCAGACAACTGATATACTACATATTATATTATATTATATATACTACATATTATATTATATTACATATTATATTATATTTTATTATATTGATAGGCGGACATGCAACCTGGTGGTATGTGGTAAACATCTCCAAAAGGCATTGGCGCTGCATGAAATATTAAACAATGAAATACAAACCTTGAGAACTAAGATGTTATGGCCCTTGTGCCTGTAGTTACACCGGCTCACTCACCATTGAAATCGACACAACAATTCTAAGTATCGCTGTTTGGCGATAGAATATGAAATCAGTACCCATATAGGCTTGCACAAAGCCTTGCAACTAAGTAAACATAGAATCCTATCGTATCGTTCATAGATTTCTTTAGGTACATCCAAATTATATCCAGTTATTATGTACCTAAGTGTACCTTTGTCTGATATATATCTAAAACATTGGGTTCAAATATTTTTTCTGAATGAAGATATTTATCAAAACAAAAGGATGGCTTAGGAGTAGAATTATTTTACAGTATATTTCAAATTTGTATTTTTATGAAACCACTTTCATAAAAATACAAATTTGAAATGTTTTAAAACCACAATAGAAACTTGGTTAGCGTTAATTTGGTAGCGGTTAGCTAGCAGTTGTCAGCAAAATTAGCCTAAATAGCTAAAAGGAATTTTATAATGTAACATATCATTATGTTATATGATACATCAATGTAATACGATCTCGTAACAAAATGACTAAGTAGGACTAAACATTAAGAGATGACAGATATTTTTACACTATAATCTAATATGTTTCATTCATAGCTATATAATTAATACACCTAATAATTTACGTCGAAATCCAAGGTATTTTTGGAAATTTGTTAAAAGTAGAATGAGTAACTGTACTTCAATTCCCAATTAAATGACCCTAGGAATCGAAAAAGCAATGGGTGGACAGGACCTTTTTGCTAGGCATTTCCAGAATACATATAATTTAAGCCGTGCATACTCAGGATTACCAACGCCAGATATTACTAATCCATATGGCAACGTTATGTCACTCAGTAAATTGTTCGTAGAAGAAGTCGACGTTTTGAGATGTCTTCAGTCTTTAAATATAAATAAATCACCCGGTCCCGATGGAATATCTCCATTATTTTAGAAAAAATGTGCAAAAAATTTGTACAAGCCCTTAACCACAATTTATAATAAGTCGTTAGAGATGGGCATGTTCCCATCCATGTGGAAGAAAGCTTATTTAATACCAATCCACAAAGGGGGTGATGTAGGTGATGTAACTGCTTGTCGTCCTATAGGACGTCAAGCTATCTAATTGTGGTAAGATACTGGAGTCAATTGTGCATAGGGAAATACTAGGCCATACACGTAAATATATAAATTGTAATCAGCACGGCTTTTAAGCTGGTAGATCAACAGCATCAAATTTAGTGTCTTATGTATCGGTAATTGCAAATGCTTTAGATAAGAAAAAAGAAGTTCATTCAATATACACTGATTTCAGAAAAGCGTTTGATGTTGTCAACCACAGGATATTATTGAAAAAAATTGAACACATGGGCATTCATGGTTCCTTATTGAGATGGGTTGAGTCTTATCTACAAAAACAGTCACAATTAGTTAATATTTGTGGTTTTAAGTCCGTCGAATTTGATTGAGGTAGCTTCGGGAGTCCCTCAAGGATCACATTTAGGCCCTTTACTTTTTTTAATATTCGTAAATGATTTATGTGTTAATATAAAATCGAATTTCAAATTTTATGCTGATGACTTGAAAATTTATCGCGTAATAAATAATGACTTAGATAAGCTAATATTGCAAACGTATATAAACTATATTTGTGATTGGTGCCACTTAAATCAAATGTACCTTAACCCCACAAAATGTTTTTACATAAAATTTTCCCGCAAGATTATTTCTGATACGGTGACATATTATATCAATAATAATTCAACTATCCAAGAAGTAACGAGCATACGTGATCTTGGCGTTATACTTGATAGTTCACTAAGCTTTAGGCTACATCTAGATAATATAATAAAAAAAGCGTCAAAACTATCTGGATTTATTAATAGACAGTTAAAAATATTTAAGCAACCGAGTATTTCTATTCTTTTATTTAATACCTTAGTTCGAAATATCCTGGAGTATTGCAGTGTAGTGTGGAGCCTTTGCTATCAGGTTCACATAAATAGACTTGAATGTGTTCAAAAGAGGTTTTTATATCACCTTTCTTACACAGATAATAAATGTCTCGAACTTAAATCGTAGGCACAGACTGAATTTTTACAGAGCAAGCTCACTTTATACTCGGAGGAAAATAAATGATATCATAATTCTATACAAGATAATTCATGGGCTTATTGACTCGTCCGATGTCCTGCAATGCATACAGTTTTCCATTCCACGTCCAAATAGTCGCATGCGATATTGTACGACCTTTTGTCTTCCTACCTCTAGAACAAATGTACTTAACCACCCGCATTTATACCACATGTGTTCCTCTTATAATAGTATTCGTTTTAATTATGATATTTTACCGACAGTTCTATAGCCTCATTGAAAAAAAGTTAAAAAAAACTGTTTCGATAGCTTAAATTGTTTTGTAATTAAAAAAATTATAAGCTTAGATATTTGTTGCTGTCACAGACTAGACGTTCTTGTTTGCACTTAATCAAAAGCGCATGTCGTGTCTACATCAAGAGAAATGTAATCATTCCAATTTTTTGATTGTATTTGTATTGTATTTGTAGACCTATGTACAAAAAATAAAAAACAGCTCCCAGACTATATAACAATGATTTATATCCCTGCATTTAAACTGGTACCGTTATTTAAAACTAGGTTCATTGAAAAAAAAAAGTTGAAAGCCGAAATTTCAGAGAATAGAATCTACTCTGTAAGAGCAAACTCGAAACTCACCGCAGCAAACGAAAAAGTCAGAAAGTGATATGCGACATTGACCATCCTAATTATAACATTAAAATAATATACATCAGTATAATATAACCATAAGTCGGTTGTCAACATTTCACGGGTGAGTAATGAAATGAGTTCTTACAGAATAGCTTAGCCGGTGATTTCAAGTGAATTTCAGGTGAATCTTTCACCGATAATAAAAATCCGGGGAACACTACAGAGCTATTCACGTGCTGAATTATTTAATAATGCTTCTCGTACTCGGTGGTGAAAGAAAACTTCATGAGGAAAACTGTAGACGTCGCTTACGTCGGACACATACGTTTTGCCCATCGGTCGTTTTGCCACAAACATTTAAAGTTTCATGCAAAATTCAAGCCAAATCGATTTGACAAACGGGCTTAAGTTTTTTTTAAATTAAATCTACACAGATTATTGTCTAATAGGTAATTGTCCTTGTCCATGCATTTCAATTATTTGCAAATTATTTATTTTGATTGTTTTAATCGAAAAATATATTTAAATAAGTAACAATACATGTACATTGCAACATTGACTATAACTATACCTAAGTATGAACACTACATTCGAAGATTGGCAATTTGAATATGGATAACGCAAATCAATGCAGATTTGACCCACGTAATACACATACTAAATAATAAATAAGCATTTGTAAAAAAAATAACGAACATTTCCTGAAAGTGCAGATGTTAATGATAAACATAAATGTTTGTTTTCCTGTTTACTTATTCAATCGTGGAAACGTATGAATGATGGTAAAGTGGTCATTGTATAGAGGGTATTGTTGTTCTGCCTGCATACACGATGCGGTTGCATTTACTACTACTATTTTTCCTACTGAAAGTAATCAATGCTTTATATTATGCTAAAATTGGTAATCTGGGATGCTTAATGTACAATCACACATGTAAGTATTATATATATTATTATTAAATATTTGTCAAGTATTAATCTTAGTTTAGGTAATTTCGCCATATTCGTGCCATACCGTGCCATACCGTGTATTTTTAAATTATTATTTTTTTCGCTCAAACTTTTTTTAGGTCGTAATTGTGTAATAAGTTTTCATCTGTTCTTAATATCTGCGCAAAATAACTAAATACTCTCATATATGAAGCTTAATCCAACTTAATGAACATATAGCTTGTAAAAAGAAAAATATTGGGGACAGGTTTTTTTAAATAGGTAGAGAGAAATATTGATCGGATTAAGGATCGAAATTAAGGCGTAGATACTACGACTTGATAGGATCCAGCTTTCCTCTGTAAGAATTAAATGCGTCATGATTAAAAATATATTATATATTTATTAATTAATTAATACCTTCCAGGTGTAGACAAATGTCCAGAACATATGCACAGGGTAAACAGTGAGTGTCGACCGACGCCATCGCAGCGGACTTGCGAGGAACCGGTCGCCACGTCTATGGGCATTATTTGCGACTGGTCTCGCTGCGACTGCGATTTCCCATTTGTACTACATTTACAATCGGGATATTGCTTTGCATATGAAGATTGTCCTTAGTTATAATTATAATAACCTTCCTAGCCGTTTTCAGCCGTCCATTCCGTTTATGAAATTATTTACCTCATATGTTTTTATTCCTGTCTCCACTCAAATCAAATCAATCTATTGTTTTCATAATAAAATATTTTTACTTAAATAGACAACAACAACACAAGTACTTGATATGATGTTATCAGGAAGAACCAGCAGAGGCTAATTTAGTTATAAATATAAATTGATTATGGCATATTATATAATATAATAAAAAAAAATGTTGTTTCAATTTGTTGTTCTTCCGTAAATAAAAAACATCGTACATCATTTTTTATAACTTAAGTGTGGAGAATTGAAATACAGTTGTATTATTTGGTTAATATTATACATATATTTTTTACTTCATAAATATCGAAATTGAATGTTGGTGTCACATCAATTTTTGAAATTCAATTTATTTCGTTATATTTGAAATTGCGAACGTGTGACAATTTCTGGGTTGATGGTTTTATCAATAACTTTGCTAGGGAATTTATTTTAACTCAACGTAAATTCGGTATCTTATAACGTATTTCAAATTCACACATTTTATTTCTAAGCATTAAATATTTATAATATATAAGAAATAAAATATTTTCAAGCTATCTTATGTTGCTCTTAAATAAAAAATTTAACCTTTGTACAACACATACATATATTTATTCAAAAATATGCTCAAGTTTTCTGTGAATAAACATACATACAAGCTCATAATATTATAATCTGAAACAGACCTAAATAAGAACTTAAAAATCCACACCATCGCTAATCGCTATTAAAACGTTATAACAATACCTACACTATAGAATTTATGTCCCTCACCCTTTTCTTATTCTTAAGAAAATGTTAGTAAACCAAAAACCATTTTGTTTTTAACATATTCTTGTAATTATAATAAAGTTATTAAAAAAAGGTAAATTCCGTAGTCCGTTGATTAGCCGTTACTTAGCAAAGCAGTAACAGCTTACTGTACAATTATAAACATAATAGAACCACTAATATTAAGGACGACAAAACAGAATAATTAAAAAAAAAAAAACTATATGATCACCAATAATAGACAAAATCCCACTCAATATTCATTTTTATTAAGAATGCTTTGGTTACAGATACACAGGTCATTGCCCTCTACTGAAGTTCCGCTACGGAAAGTGCTACGGCGACAACACGCGACAAATTCTGAAAGAAATACGGTCCAAGGGATTATTTAAGTAAGAACTACGATAAAATTAGACAAATAAACGATAAATAAGTTAAGATTAGTACTCACTATAATATTATCTACATTTTTTTACACTCTTATACTTTTTCGACAACGTTCTTACACTAAAGAAGATTAAAATAATTATATGCCTTGTATTAAATAAATGTTTTGTACATAACAGTTTTTATTAAAATTGTTTAGTGATTATACTTTAATATATAATTCAAACTTCTCCTTCTAACACAAGTATGTGTACACGTTTTATTGTAATTATACTCTGATACTATAAATTACGATCTACGAAAATGCTACGAAAAACCCGTAGAGAATCCATGTCTTCATATTCTTTTTATTCTTTATCAATCATCAATATAATGTAAAATAATAACAATTGTACAAATGTTATCAATATAATACGTTTTTTTAATAAATTATTATTATATATTTATATTAAATCGTACTTTAACGATTAATTATATTCGTGCCAGTAAGCCGTGTAAATACCGACCCGGTGACAACTACGAGCTAGATAACATGCCACGACGTGACACGCCAGCACGAGACCCATACAGCAGCAAGCATAGGCAGCCTGCCTACATGACCGGCTACACTGGATATGTACCAGGAATGAATTTCACGTAAATAATCTTACAATATTTGCTTGAATTTTTACGAGTTCATGAAAAATGTTGATAAAAATCTTTGATAAAATTAGCTTGAAATTATTACCAAAATAACATTTTACCCATACGGATACGAGATTCCGTAAATATTTTCTCTACTTCGTTTTAATTAAATAGTATAATGAATGAACGGTAAATTCTTACGAAACATGTATATAAAAAATATCTATTAATGCCGAACATACTGGAACTAAACTATTGGCTACTTGTAAGGTGAAAATAACATAGATACGTACATTCATATAACAAAATGCTAACGAGGCCCTATACATGTGCATTATACAATTATAAGGTCTATTTATTAGGCAGAGGAGCAAATTAACAACCTGACGTGGTAAAGTCATCTGCCATGGCAATTAAATGTAAATATTTTTAATGACTAATATTTCTTGGTTTTGTAACGAATGTGCGTTAGGATTTATGACAATTATTTTAAAAAGTTAATGTTTATTTTATGGTCATCGTGTTTTGTTTATTCGACGGTAACGTTAAGTTTAATTAAATAAGCAACCCAGTTCACCGAACACAAATAAAATTTCCGTCTTTTGAATTTAAATAATTAAATTAAATTAAAAAAATAATTAAAATATTCGAATTCTATTCTTTCAGTTAGAAGTGCTTCTTTTGAAGTAATTACTGAGATATCTATTTACCCTACCCATTTAAGTTTAGATTTTTATATTTAAGTCAAATATTTATCCTTCAGGTATGGAAAATCTTACGGTCGAGCGGCAGATGACTGCATGGCAGACTTCTCCGCAAACCAACGAGACTTGCGACGTAAAGCCGACTTGAATCGGAGTTACATTCGATCGAGAAGCGCACCGAAAATGGAAACCGTGCATTCAAGAGACGAAATTCGACGCGATCTTAACAGATTCAGAGAAATAAATAAATACAAAGGTACATAACATTTTACATAACCAATGGCACTAGGTATTATATCACTCATGATGACCTATGAAAATTTCATTATGTTCATGTACGTAATATATAGACTGTGATCAGCGCAAAAATAATCTACAGTTATTTGTAAAGGAGAGCCGAAATGCCTGAAAACATGTGGTCAGAATCGAAATACGCGAATCTGAGCAAACACTACTTTTCACTTGCTTAATTTGTTTTTACTTGCGAAAACCTAGAGAAAACAAATGTAGTTGAACTTACTTAATCCGGTAATGCTGGCTCGGACTCCAAGCACTCGCGTGATTATCTAAGAGTTTTAAAAGCAAATGTACTTTATTACGGTTATATGTTAATATTTACATGTTATCTTTCTATGTAAGGTTGGCATATAATGATTATATTAATGTAATATTAGATTCTAAGTGCACCACACGGGGATCTTTCCAATGGGGAAGCTATTCTACCTTACCACTAACAACGACCTTTTACAACATTAGTCGAGTATTAAAATATAAGAAAATATATTATAGGCAAGTGTAGGTATAATTATTTTCTTTCTTTAAATTATTTTCAGAGAACACAATATCACCGGAATTCCCTCCAATTGCTGGTTACACCGGTCATATCCCACGTATAAAAGGCTCGGAGGCCTCACTCAGCCAGCGATACCACTGCGCTGCAAAACGTGGCTTAGAGCTGATTCAGATGGAGAGGGATAAGATGAAGGAACTACAAAACGCAGATTCTAACATTAAAGCGATATTAAAAGATAATGAAAAGAAATACTCTTATTGGAATTGGGGATAGCATACGGGAAGAAGGATGTTCTTCACCAAGAATCGATGAACATTCTTCGGGATAAAAAAATCAGTATTTTTGAATTGAAAAGTATTTTATTGTGATTTCTCGATAAAAACGCGTATATCTCGCTTGATAACTTATTCTAAAACTGTGCACATTTCTGAACTTTAACGATAAAATTTCACCTCTTTTTTTTAATTACGTCTATTAATGAATCACGGCGAAGCCACAGCATAGAAAAAATGTTAAACAACTTGCGATGCAAGCCATAACCATATGATAGCCTATTTCAATCATAGGAGGAATTAAGACAAATTATAATTAATTTTGACATTGAACTGACATTATATAATTGGTATAAATGAACAATGTACAATGTAAACTCGAATGACTCATTCAAGTCGTAAAAAAAAAATTAATGTTGGCAATAAATAAAAAATATATTAATTAGGTAACAACATTTTGTAGTGCATAATATAACACAGCTATTAGCAAATTGCATGGAATATGTAAAACTCAGATTGGTTTATCTCTACTCCTTCGATCAAAACTGACTAAAAGTGTATGTTTCTTCTACCAGTTATGTGTTGATAAAAGATTTTTAACTAAATATAAAGCAACGTGCACAAGCGTGTAATGCAATTTTGAATATTATCACTTAAATTGTACTTACATAATATGTAAATACATGAAAAAAAATAAAGCATTCAAAGAGTATAATATATACTTCAAATTTGTCAATGCCTTTACCTATTATAATTAAGTAATTGATTTAATTTAAAAAAAACTTTGTCAATAAATAACTATAGTAATAAACCTTACAAATGCAAAAACATAACATATTTTTTTAAGCAAGGATTTAAAATAAAAAGGTAGAAAAATAATACATTGCCATAGTAAAAATAGTTTTATTGAAAATGTTACTATTAAATAATTTCTTTAACTTAAAGCTAAAATATTTAGGACAAAATTACAAAAATAGAGAATATAATATATGTCGTATTTTACATTAAGGTAGGACATCAAATAGGATAAACAATTACAATTCGTGAATCACACTTCTGTAATATATTAATTAATAGCACCTAAAAAAATTGTCATAACAAAGTTATATTATCAAGTATAATTTCAATATAAAAAGTTAAATTTCATTACAAATTGTACATTAATAAACAACCTCATTTTATAATAATGTCTTAAATATAAAAATAATTTTAACTTTAAATACATTTGAAAAAAAAACAGCTATAATTTAGGAAATACTCAATACCTTTCGAACTGTTTTATTTCGAAAAGTTACACAGAAACATTGCATTCAAATGATTGGAATCAAAGATAATTTACTTAAAGTACAGTAACTGAAATAGTAATATTTGTAAAAATATTTATATCTCCTATTAGATTTGTTTTGGATGTTGTTTATCTTATGTGCAATTGGTAATGAAAATATATTACGCATTGTAATATATTTAAAAAATTAGCACGACATATTAATATTACATTTATACAATTATAGCTTATGTTTCCACGAATTATACTTGTAAATAATAATTTAATAAATTTACTTAATCTAGTTTTAATAAAATAATTAGTCTTCTAACATGTCATGTTCAACACGACTATACAAAAATTAAGTATTATTATATAATAATAGATTTAAGGTACTTATAATAAGGCACATATTTGAAAATTGCACCATTACATTTTTGGAATTAGTTTATTCGTTGTTAAACCTATTTATTAACAATCTAAAATCTTTAAAATCAACTTTTGGGTAAAATTTCCACTATTTTACCTGATCGCTCATCCACACCATCTATTATTACTGGTGTCTCATCGACCGGTGTTGGTAATTTATTTATGGCATTGTTTCTATCGCTGGCTAGTTCAAGCATCAATGTTTCCAACTTCTGAGCCTTCCTCGTTTCATTGTGAGTGATTAGCGCACAGAGATGTTCAGTGAGCAGTTCCTTTTTCTCCTTTTCTTTTTGTAAATTGATTTTAGCTTGCAGGAATTCTTTTTCTACTCTTAAATAATGTTTCCTATAAGACAAAAATTATTATTTATTAATAAATGAAAAGTTATTTTTGTGTTATTTTTTTTTAATCATTAATGACCAAAACTAAATAATATATACATCACTTCTTCATAAAAAAGTTGTGATATAAGCTTTAGTGACACTTCATGTTCCATATATACAAAAGCAATTAAATTTAAGATTTATTTTATGGTCAAATTAAATGTTAATATGTTACTGGTTTTACTGGTGATAGGGCTTTGTGCAAGCTCGTCTGGGTAGGTACCACCCACTCATCAAATATTCTACTGCAAAATAGCATTACTTGGTATTGTTGTGTCCCGGTTTAAAGGGTGAGTGAGCCAGTTTAATTACAGGCACAAGGGATATAGCATTTTAGTTTCCAAGGTTAGTGGCGCTTTGGTGATGTAAACAATAGTTATTATTTCTTACAATGTCAATATCTATGGGTGTGGGTGACCATTTACCATCAAGTGGCCCATTTTCTGGTCTGCCTACCTATAACATAAAAAAAATATGTTAATACTTACTCAGCATCCGAGTAACTGATGCATGCCTGGTCTATTTTCTTTCTCAAAACAGCAACATCTTGTGAGAACTGTCCGTCCAAAATCTGCAATTCTTTTTTTATTTTTTCCAGCTTCACAACCTCCTCCTCTGTTTGTTTCGTCCTAAAAGTTACATAAACATATAACAGTCAAAATGCCATCCATTCATTGTGTAATGGTAATATTCACCTGATAATAAATATCAGATTTTTTTTCTTCTAAAAATATATTAAGTTAAAATTACCATATTGGTTTATTTATAAGATAATAAAATTTATTCACCATTATTACACATTAAGGTATATTTAAAATCTTCGAAAAAATAACACTATAAGATTATGGAATATTTTGAAATGAGACACAGAATGATAAAAACTCTTGATACATATTTTTATCAATTTCACTCTCATTCGAAATCATTGATAAGTTTTAATCTTGAGTTGTTAGTGTGATAAAGTAAGTTTAAAGATATGAAAATAGGATAGTTTATATAAAGTAACTAAATCAGTTATGTTAAAACATATAATTAATTAATGAATATATCCTATTTTTTTTCAAATTATTGTTTAAGCTTTTTAAGAGTTGTAATAATAATAAATTTTATGAAGTACATAAAAATGAAATTAAGTTACAAATATTCAGAAATTAATCACACTTTTATATATATGTAACAAATTGATATTTTTTTATATTAAATTAATATTTTTTTAACCTAAAAATAGAAATTTAGTCACAATAAATAATTAAGTATATTTAACATATATAATTGTTCAAAATATATAAATACCTATCAGCCAAAGCTTTAGCGAGCATCTCTTTTCTCTTCTTATTCTGTTCTTCCATCAACTTCTGTTTGAGCTGTAATTCTTCTAACTTAACCTTATGAGTAGCGAGGTCATCCTCTGTATAATTATCAACACATCTTACCACATCAGGGGCAACATTGGAGCTACTTTTTCTACTAGATACATTTGATACATCATCTTTATTGTCTTCTATGATATTTTCTTCAATATCTGTGCTGATGGTGATATTTTCAACTTCATTATTATTAACTATATCATTGGTAGAGGTTGGTGGTTTTAGGCTGAGCTTACATTTGTCAAATGCAGTATCCATAGCGTCATCGGAGCTTTGCTTTTCTATAGGCAATTTGTATTGTGGTATTGGTCTTTTCAACTTGGAACCAATTTTATCAATCTTCTTAATATATAATGAATTTGCTTGTGAACCTAATAAAGATAAGATATTTAAATGTATTATAGTAAATAATACATTATTATTTTGCGGAACTATTTAATGTACCTCTGAAATCTCTGGATAGATAAAAAAAATATGAAGAATCAACGAGAATAAAAAATAAAAAGATGTTGTCATAATAAATTTTTAACCCAAATTAAATAAAAACACTTGAAAATATTAAATAGGACTTATCTTGAAACAGCAAACATATTTTAAATTATCAGAAATTTACATCCTGTTTTAATATATTATAACCTACATGCAAAACCATTATATCATCCAAATGAATGAGTAATATGTATTATAATTTTTACACAAAGTTGATGTCATAGGTGAATTGAAGTCATAGATCACATTTTAATTTTTTAACACTTTATAAGAATCATCAATGAAGAAAATATAGTTTTTCCTTTTATGTCTTTTTTTTTAACTTTAATTCCTTTGCATAAAAAAACAACACAACATAAAAAAGATCATTTGCTAACCTTGACTTACCGGTTATTTCTTACCTACTATAAAATATTAACAATAACTTTTGAAAGTTAACTTAAAACAAAAACATTTTTACATAACATGAGAGTTACGGTAAAAGCATGAGAACATTTGTTATTATTTTCATGGGAGAATTAAATTTACCGCTGTTTGGACTAGATTCCGTCGTCTTCATTCGCTTTAGATCTTCTTCGCTGAATCCAGTGAAGGACATGATGATTAATTTAATTCACAATTATTTCTTTTGCGTTACCCCTTTACTTTAATGCTATTTTTTATTATAAATTATTTTGGTTATGCAAATGAACTGATAAATGCATTTAGCTGAATATATAAATACTGAATTGAATACGTGTAAACTGTAAATATAACTAGCAAGCACCTACCTACTACCTAGCAAAACGAATTTTGACACTGACATTGACAATTAATAAAACGCCGGTTTGTAATTATTTTGGAATATTAAGGGTAGGCACAAAGGAAATGAAGTATAAATTTCTCTCAAAGAGAGACTGATATATTTTAAGATTTTAATTTACTATATCATTTATAAAAATATACACATAGTAATAAGCACTTTGAAATAAATACAAGTTTACATAATAAATTATTATCGTCGTAAAACAAATTATTATTTTGAGTTTTCAAGCATCAAAGAAACCATTTTTATATTTAAAATTAAAACTGATTTTTATCTGGACAACTGTGAGAAAATTGCTCAAGTTCAGACTGACAAATCGCATATAACTACAACGAGGACGACAGCCGGCTGAAAGAAATGACATTGACAAGTCAAAGCTTACTGCTCTGTCAGAAAATGGTCAAGTCTCATGTAAACAACATTTTGAAAAAACACGTGCAAATTATAAAATAAAAAATACTACGGACTCTTAAAATAGATATTCATATTAATAAAAAAATAAAAATGGGTATGAATTTGATTCTTGATTCAATTAGTAGCACTTAGTGTCAATAATATTGAAACTGAAAATAAAGTTTACACATTGCATTTCAGATATAGTGCTAAATAAAGTTCAAACCGTGGATCCAAATAACAGTGAAGCGGTGAAAGAAGCACTTTCAGTTTTTTTCCAAAATCTTATAAAACAAAAAGACTATAATTGCAACAAATGGTTACGTGAGCTGAAAAATGTTATAAACCGGTAATTAATAACCTCAATTATTAAGATTTTGCTTATTTATTACATGAAAATATCAATTTCAATATAGAAAAAAATTGAGGTAGATTTTAACTAACAATAGTTATTTTCAGGTTCCCCAAATATTGTATGCAGCATCGTAGTAACACAGAAAATTATTTAGCTAGTTTTATAAGCTCTAATAATTACTTTAATGTGATTGAAGCAGCAAAATGTGCACACGCCTTGCAACAGGTGAGTTTGATCCAATTAAATATAAATTAATCTTACATTAGTTTATATATATATATGTATAAAGACTTGTTCTTGTATATTAATTAATTAATTAAGATTAATTTATATTATATAAAATATATATATATATATATATATATATATATATATATATGTAACATATAAAGTCAAAGCTGTTTATTTATACTTATTTGCTATTGTATTTTATGTAAGTAAAGTATTTATATAATTACTAAAGATCAGATCATCATAAAAATCAGATTAAAAAATAAATTAAAAATAAATAAAAATAAAAATTATAAAGATTACTTAATTATTTAATGTTTTAAAATATTTGATTTAAGGTTCGCCCGACGAAAGAAAAGACAGCCACTCCAAAATCAAGTTGGAGAGATCAGATTGGTCTTCTATGTAACACGGCTCATACCCTCATTAATGCAGTGTTTCCGAATGCTGTTGACATGTATAAGGATACAGAAATGGTATTAAAATTGATATAACAGTATATTTTTAATGTTCTAATTTAAAAAACCATGTATTTATTCATAAAAGTAAATTATATCTTATTATTTGTGCTAAGTATTAAATATAATACAAAAGTGACCGTTACTTCTTCATATTTATGTAAAAAGGTTTACTTTGCCTGTCATAATTTATATATTAGATAAAAGAAAAATAAAATTCATAGTAGTAATTAAATTTAAATTTTGTTTTACATTTTTTTTTTCATTTTCAGGCACAGATACCTAGCGCTAAATCAGCGTTGTCCATAGCACTTACAGATGTAACAAAGAATCTTAAAAACGTGAAAGACAAACAATCATTATTACAAATAAGGTTAAAAAATGTATTGGTCTTCATTCAAGCTATGTTGGTGTAAGTTGATTATATTTTCTATACATTCTAAACACTTTTGTTATTAATTTTTATATCCCCCCTATCCCTCACGTATTGTATTGGCTGTTTTTTTATATAGTATAGGTTGGCGGACCAACATATGGGCCACCCGATGGTAAGTGGTCACCAACGCCCATAGACATTGGCATTGTAAGAAATGTTAACCATCATCGCCAACCAACCTTGGTAACTAAGATGTTATGTCCCTTGTGCCTGTAATTACACTGGCTCACACACCCTTCAAACCGGAACACAACAATAACAAGTACTGCTGTTTGGCGGTTGAATATCTGATGAGTGGGTGGTACCTATCCAGACGGGCTTGCACAATGCAAATATATTTTAATTTGAATAATAACAAATACATATATTTATTCTATTAAGTGTACCTTTTACAGTGAAATATATCCAGTAGCAAAACCGGTACGGCCACAGTTAATTTTAGATGTTATAGTTAGAGCTTTAAGTGTAACCAGTGGAATAAATTCGCAAGTAAATATTGCATCTGTGAAAACACAAGCTCTTAGAACTTTAGATGCCTTAATTGTGTGGTAAGTAATTTATATGTATTTTTATCTCACATACAGAGTGAATCTTTGAAGTCATATTATTTTTTAATGAAAAAAAAAACTGGTTTTGAAATTAGAACATAATAATAAATCAGAACTGAAAATGTAAAAAATATATGAATTAGCACCATAGGTGTCTTATTCAAAATTCTGTTATTCTTTTTGATTTCGAATAAACTAAAATAGTATTACAAAGTAAATTTTAAACCCATTTTTAAATCACAAAAGAAAATTTTTCCAATTAAGAAAATTTCTTTATCATTAATTAGGCTGTATATTTAATTCCCTTGTGATACAAAATACAAATTACAAATTATTTTTTCTTTTGCGAAATAATAGTTTGTAATAAGATTATTGTTTATTATTATTGTTATTGTTAATATAATAGTCGTAATATGGTGTATTTTTTTAGCTTAGGTTCAAACTTGATACCATTCTCACCATTATTGATAAGATGTGTGATGCAAACATTAAGATGGAGTACAGATAATTCTATAGAAGACTACAGGTAAAAAATATATTTTTTTTTTTTTTTATTAAAATTTTCATGTTTATTTTAAAAGGACTACAAAGTATAGCCTTTTTCATGTTATAATAATAATCAATTTCTAAACTATTATTTCAATTTAAATTCATTCAGAATCCAAATTTTTACCCAAAGATTATGGGTTAAAGTCCCCCTGAGTTTTCATGTTCTGAATTTGTATTTATAATGAATCTAGTGGGCCATGAAGGAATACAATGTGAGGAAACCTGCTGATCTGATCAAATTCTACAAGAGGCTCTAAACCTCCTCGAGGCCTTTGGCCAGCAGTACAATATTAACCAAGTGTTACTATAATAAAAATATTTTAGCACCCAGATAATTTGCTTCATAATTTCACACACATAAACATTAACATGTTTTAATTATTACACAGAAAAGTAAGATCCACAGCATACAACACCCTGAGTAAATGGTTGAACACCCTACACGTTCATAGAACATCCGACAGCAGAAACTTGTGGGAGGACGAACTGACGGGACACATTGTCCACGACATCACGCCACTCAAGAAAGTTGTTCAACTAACTGTAAGTGTAATAATATTAATAGAATAAAGATATTAAATAATGTGTAAAAATTAAATCACTTAAATATTTTCTTATTTATCTTAATAAATGTTAACTTGTAATAAAATATAATAATAACTAATAACTGTTCTTAGATGGGCCCTCAACCGACTAAACACCTCAGCAAGAAAGCCAAGAGGAAACTAGCAGCGAGTCAGTTGCAAGAGAGCACAATAGCCGCTCATATGCCCGGGGAGAAGAATAAGATTGTTGTGTTAGTAGAATTAACATGTTTTTTTTTTTAATATGTGTTTGTATTTAACTTAAATCATGCTTGACTGGACCTGTAAGTAAACGCAAATTATATTTAACAACTAATGTATATTAATATTATATATGCAAAACTAACTCGGTCTATCTGCTACGCTTGAAGGGCTTAACCAAGGTTGAACACCAAGGAAGGACATTGGTTATTTTTTTATACTGATGAAAGTACAATCTAGTAGGCAAGAGTAAACTTTATTCGTTTTAAGTTAAAGGATTTAATAAAAGCTTTATTGCGAAAGTGTTGGTTTAAACTCCTGGGCTTAAACCTTGTGTGGGCTGGCACAAGTGAGATTCTGTGTGCTCAATTTGTGTTTATAGTTCATCTCATGCTTGGTGGTGAAGGAAAACAAAAAGCAAAACTTGTGGATATATGTATTAAATACTATATTTAAGTGGAGAACCATTCCATTTGAAATATGAATAAATATTTTTTCTATATATTCAGTTCAGATGAAGTAAATAATGAAGTGGCGCTAGCAGCTCTGGAATGTGCCGAGATGTTCCTAACAGTTTGTGGAAGATTCCTAAAGCCTGCAACTCATAAGGTAATACTTATTTATATCTATAGATGATGGTTTATATGTATTTGAGATTAATATTATTCGAAACCGATTTGATTGATTTTTTTTATAAGAATAATAACAATGTCCGTTTTAATTACTCCTGCAATCAAGCGTACAGCTTATGTTACGTGATCGAACCTGCGACTTTTGCATCACTAGGCATCCCATAAACCACCGCTTTGAAAAACCTATTGATGCTGTACCATAGAAGTTGTCACATAATTTTTTTTATTTTTTGGAGTAGAATTTTCAACTATCCACTTTGTAGTCGTAGCAAAATAGCGCGATCAAGCGATTGCTTGAATATAATGTACCGTAAATCGTATCGTTAAGATAATTTACCTACTAAATTCAAAGAGGCATGACACACAATGAGCATTAGCGAGTAAAGTATTGTTATAACTAATATAATATTTATAAATAATAATTACATAAACAATTAGCCAGACATTTATTTTTTCAGCTGATTCAAGAAAGCCTCGTACGTGAATGCTACAACCATACATCCTACACTGACGATCAATTGTTATATTTGTTGAGAGCGCTGGAAGCTGCTCGTAAGACAACACCCGTGACGGTACCCCCTCCCACACAGTACTGCCTACATTTGTATAGCAGACTTGTGAATATGCATAATTCTGAGGTAAGGAGTGTACATATTATTATCAAAGACAAAGTTATAATATCTATTGAATTAGATGCATTACATGCTTTACGATTCAAAAAAGTAATACTAGGGAGATATAAGAGGATCCAGTGATGAATGTAAGATAATTCTTAACAGTAACAGTCTACGGAATGTTTAATGTGGTTCATAGTACTTTATTACAAATGTTGTTACCATATTGAGTACTGCAAAAAATCTTGCCATTGTATAATAATTAATATGAAATTTTCAATTATTTTCTATTGGCAGATTGGCAAGTAATACATTAATACCTACTTAAAATATTAACAATAAAAACTTACAATTTTTTATTTGTGTTAACATTCCCAGATAGCGAAATTCTGTACCCAAGCTTTACTGGACATACGAATGCACTTACATTGCTCACCGCCATCACTGAACTTTGCTTTAGAACAACCAAAAGAGACAGAAAAGGAAAATCAAATTAAGAAAAAGATTTCAGAAAAAAATAGGACAGTGTTGCAGTCATTATTGGGGCCTGATAAGTAAGTGCAACTAAAAAAAATATATCATTAAAAAAATGTATAAATTTGTTAGAAATACATTATAAATCAATAATTATTAAAATATAAACTATTACCTTTTCAGGGTTCCGACAGCTGGAATTGAAAGTGAAATAATAACAATAGCTGATGAGCCCTCTAACAAAAGGCCTCGGTTAGACATTGATGAAGCTGATCAGATAAGTTTAAGCAGTGACTCCGTGAGATCAGTTGAAATGTGCGATGATTCTGAAAACAATGAAGTTGAGGTTGTTGAGTTAAATAAAAACAGTAACATAAGCAAAGATGCCGAACAAGCAATGGAAGATGAACAAGATAATGCAAGTGTTGTAATACAGGAAAATAATACTACGGAAAATCGTCTTACCCAAGAAAATGTTAAGGACATTGACAATGAACAAGATAAAATGCTCATTCATGAAGCCGCTACTCAAATGCTATTAAACACATCTACTGACACAATTGGAGAAGAAAAATCTCTTTCACAGGAAGTCAGTTATGATTATCCAAATGAAGGAACAGAAAATGTTAAGGTTTTAGAAAAAATGGATGATGAAAATTTACCCAGTACAAACGATACAGATGACATACAAATAACTTGCGGGCAAGTGGTAAGAGATACGGAAGATGTAGAAGCTGAAAAGAACATAGATGATCTTGAAAAAGTTCCCGAAGTTAATGGTGTACAAAAGGCAGATTTAGAAAATGGTGAGATTGTTGAAAATGCTGTAGCTGATACAAACACAACAGGTAGTGCAACTTTAAAGTTGGCTACTAAAAATGATGGTATTTCTGTTGAAGATATGCTGGCTGATTTCGTCGATGAGGTTATTCAAGAAGCAGCTGAAACTTAATTTTTATTATTAAATATATAAATTGTCGTTAATAGTGCCAAGAATAAACGCATTTAATCGAAATTAGTCGTAATTTATTTTTGTTCACATATTTTTAAGGAAAACAGATAATTAAAGAGAAAGCCTCTTTTTTGTATAATTATTTAACTTGATGGAGTAAAAATGTGACAACCATTTCGAATTACAAAAATAAGGAAGAGATTTATTTATTTCAATTAATTTTATGAAACACTTATTACGAGCTTACAATTTACAAATATGTAATATAAACATATGTATTTATACAAATAAAAACTAATATTTAGTATTGTTTTTTTTTACAAAGCAAAAACTTTTAATAAAATATATATAATATCAATTACAGTTATGCTACAGTTAAAACTGCTTATGATCCTCTATATGCGATATAAGCGCTATGAGAGTGTTTTTTTATATAGTATATTAAAGTTGCACATTTAGTAATTCTGAGTCTTTAATTAGGAAAAGTTTCAGATTATGCAATACGAGACAATAACATTATAATTCAAGTGTTAAGCTTACTTAAAGATTTGTATAGTATATCAAATTTTACCAATACCTTTGCCTTTATTGAGAGGAAACATATTAAAAATGACGTTTGTAATCTGACAATGACAATGACGTTATGGTTATTTTGTAAATACAGAACAGCGTGTTAAAGTGAAAAATTCAATTTCTTAATATAGAAAATGGTTATAGCAATAGGATTTGAAGGAAGTGCAAATAAACTTGGAATAGGTATAGTGAAAGATGGCGAAATACTTGCAAATTGCCGACGAACATATATCACGCCGCCAGGGGAAGGTAACGTTTGTTCTCTGAAAAGTTTTTAAGTATGATTGTTTCGGAATATCGTCGATTATCTTCTTATATAGTCATTATAATCTTAAAACTTCTTTAAACCATTTGAATAAATAAACTTAAATCATCATAATTTTTATTATTACTATAAATAAAATAAATCGGATTTATTAGAAAAAAAAAGTATTATATTTATATTATAAATGCAGGTTTTCTGCCTAGAGAAACAGCAGAACATCATCAACAGAACATTCACGAGGTTCTCCAGGAAGCACTAGGACAATCAGGGATAAAACCTGAGGATATAGATGTTGTCTGTTATACAAAGGGGCCAGGAATGGGGGCACCACTAATGGTGTGTGCTATTGTAGCTAGAACGTGCGCTAAACTATGGAACAAACCGATTCTTGGTGTCAATCATTGCATTGGACGTATCCTTTTTAATAATGATTTGATGAGTCCTACCTATGCGTTTATTTAATTTATATGTGGCCAGTAAATGTCCCGTCTGATAGTACATTGTCACTGCTGCCCACAGACATAGCCACTGTAAAAAATATTAACCATCCCTAACATTCACCACAACCTTTAGAACTAAATTGTTGTATGCTTATAATGAAATAAATATATCTTAGCAATAATTAACAGATATTGAAATGGGCAGACTGATTACAAAAGCAAATAATCCAACAGTTTTGTATGTTAGTGGTGGAAATACACAGGTTATAGCTTATTCTAGACAGAGGTACAGGATATTCGGAGAGACAATAGATATTGCTGTTGGCAATTGTCTAGATAGGTAAGAATATATCTTGCAGAAAATTTAAGTCAGTAAGTTTCCTATGAGAATATTTGATTCATTTATCTTAAGCAGTTATAACTTATTTAAAGTTGTAAAAAAGAATCATGCAAATACTATAGAAAAAAATTACCAATTATATATTTGGTTTTTTCTTTTATTTTTTGGTGAAATATTACATAGGATTATTTTCTGATACTTGTTTTTCCATTAGATTTGCAAGGGTATTAAAATTATCAAATGCACCCAGTCCCGGCTACAATATTGAGCAAATGGCTAAAAAGGGGAAAAAATATTTACATTTGCCATATTGTGTTAAAGGTATACATTTATTTCATATTATCTGCCAATATATAAATTATTAAGAAACATAGAATGAGGTCAGTAATCTAAAGACTGAATATTTGAATTTAAAATGTTGAAGCTGTACATACTTATATAGCCATTTTGAAATGAAAAAAAAAATTTTAAAGTATATATAATTATGTTTGCATTAACAGATTTATCTTTTTGCTTTTACAAAGGTATGGATGTAAGTTTCTCAGGAATATTATCATTTATGGAAGACAGAATAGATGAATTATTAAAGGAATATACACCAGAAGATCTGTGCTATTCGTTACAAGAAACTGTATTTGCAATGCTGGTTGAAATAACTGAAAGAGCAATGGCTCACTGTGGATCAGATGAGGTAATAAAAAAAATTTTAGTTTTTTTCTTCTAATTTTATTTAATTTGATTAGTTGTTATATGAAACATACATTCCTATTTTTTCATTCGAAGGAAGGCATTCTCATAAAAGGCTTTTCTTAGAAAAGTTTTATATTACATTAAAGTACATTAACATGTATAAGAAATTAAACCAGATGTTTTTAATTTTTAATGATAATATTATTTGCCAATTTTTTTTATCTTACAAATATTAATACACTTTTAATTCATTGCCAGGTCTTAATAGTAGGAGGAGTTGGATGTAATGAACACTTGCAAGAAATGATGGGAGTGATGTGTTCAGAGAGAGGTGCAAAACTATTCGCAACCGATGAAAGGTTCTGCATAGACAATGGAGTTATGATAGCACATGCGGGTGCAATTGCATATGCAGCAGGCACTCGTATGGACTTTAAAGATACAACCATAACCCAGAGATATCGAACAGATGATGTATTAGTTACTTGGAGAGATGATTAAAAACTTATTTAAAATCAGGTGTTTAGTTTTTATTATCATTAAATAGAAAAATTTCGAGGAAAATGTTTTATCTCTAAATATCCATTAAAAATAACTTTAGAATAAAAGTATGTTATCAGAGTTTCAAATAAGAGTTGATGCTATATATTTTTTAAAATTTTTCCATAGTTTAAAATTCAACAGAGATAGTAGTAAAATAAAACCAATAAATTCTAAATCAACCATTATAATATGTGTTCAAAACAAAGAACTCAATTCAAACATATGATTCTTACATGCAACAAATAACATTTACAAATAAAAAAAAATATGGAATTATTTTAGTGAATTAAATAAAATATGTTTATTACTTTGCATTAATTAATAGTAAACTTAATAGGTAATTATTTATTGTCTTAGTAAAAAACCTAATTAAAAAATTTACAATAAATTTAAATGTATATACTCTGTAATTTGGATCATAAATAATAAATGTTCATTTTGAACTATTATCAATTTTATAAACCATAAAATAACAAAAGCTGCAGTGTAAACACAGCCTCATTAAATACCTTGAACAAAGTTATACTCTTAATGTATAATTTACAAATAATTACATTTTAATACATTTGTAAGAAATACATTTTTAATATTTTGTAAACTAGAAACCCGTCTTAGACTTGATGATTTTATTTTTATTTTTGATTGATATAAATTATTTGTAAATAAACATAATAAAAATTTTGGCACTTAAATCTGGCTAGTAATTTTTGCTAAATAAAACTTTAAATACATTGGGATTGTTACAAAGTATGTTTGAGATAAAAAATAAATAGATAACTTCGAAGTAGAAAAAAGTTTTTACTTATACAAGCAATGTGGTGAAATTAAAAAAAAAACTTCAAATATAAGACTTGCACCTTAAAACCTTTGTACTACACTCGTTTTTAGGTTGATGTCTTATAAATATCTTATTCTCCCAGACATAATTTAATTTCATAAGCTGTTAGTTCCATGTAATCCTGTGTACATTATAATCCATGTTACCTGTAAGAGAGTACATCATTTACAATCCTATAAATATAAAGTAAATATAAACGATTTTTATTATTTTATTAGATATTTAACAAAGTTTAATATCAGTTAAATATAATTAGTCTCTTACCAAAAACCCAGCAAATGAAGTCATAAAACCTTCTTTCGTTATTTCCCACATCCCTCCAAATTCTTCTTCATCTACACTTTGAAAATTATTTACATAAATGTAAATCACTGCAGCATTCACAAGCACAAACCTAAAAACATATCATAATTATCAATGTTGAAGTTTTGTTATCGTACTTTATTATATGATTCCAAATTCAAATAAGAAGTTTAATACAAAATTCATATCTTACAGCAATAATCCGACAAATCCTTTCAGTGGCAATATCCCCCAACACAATCCCAAAGCAATACCTATAGCTTGTCGCATCCAGTAGATCACGTCCAGAAACTCTTCCTATAAACAATAACATCACATTAAAGAAGTTATTTTCGTTAAAACATTTAGTCTCGTGATTATTTCAGCTAACCTTGTCGGGCCATTCAGTACTAGATGAAAAAGCTTTTTTCCAAACACATTCAGTTACTTTACTCCTTGTCAAACTATCCGAAGATTTGTTTTTACTCGACATGTTATTAAGTTATGTTTTTAATCTTTAATATTTAAAATTTCATTTATAAATGCAATCATTAATCAATAAATAAATTCAATATCATGAAAGTTACACGTCACGTCACTGTCAGTAACAGCAATTGTCAAATCGAAAGACAAAATAGCATTTTGTACGAGGCTAAATATGGTGTTACCATTTATTGTCTCCTTATTAGTTTAGTATTATAATTATATTATTATGAAAGCTAAAAAGTCAGCGAAATGAAAAATGTATTTAAGCTTTTGCTTTAAAAATATTTTTTTATATAAAATAATATATTTTTTATTTACCAAAAGTATAGGAGGTTATAAATTTTTCGTTTTCTTGGTTAATAATAAATAAGAAATGAATATAAAGACTGTTTTTTTTATTCAAAATGCATTCATTTTAAAAAATTAAAAAGTACGGGGGACGCGATTCTTCAAACGCTGCAACCTCTCTGCCTCCATTGCTTTTGTAATGTCCCAGCATTCCTTGTTCAAAGTATCGTGGCCTCTGGATAGACTTACTAATCTAGCCAAAACAAGCAGACGATGTAAATCATCTGCTGTTACAGCGTTATCTTCATCCGCTTTATTACGCATTTCTATAAAATCATCTTCAACAAACTGAAAAAAAAAACAAATAGTAATGGAATGTTAAATAAAAAATATTCCAAGCAAATTATTTTGTTCATCTTTCTATCCTACCATTTCATTCATGTTATTAAGGAATGTAGATGAGGAAACAAGAAAAAGGAAAACATTTATTAAGTGAACACATTAATATTTTTTATGATAATAAATAAATATTACCTGTAAATCTTCACTGATTGAATATTTGACAAGTTTGAGATTTGTCAAATAAGATCTTATAGTATTCATGATCTCTTCCTTCAAGTAGTATGTGGCAGCTTCGACGATAGCATCAAATATTTCAAGAGATGATTCCTCAGGTCGTAAGGAAATGTGATAGTCACTCTAAAAAATAGTCATTTAATTAACATTTGGAGCCAAGTTGGTAAAAATACTTATTTTGAATGAAGGTTTATTTATTTATTTATTTATTTATTTAATTGACAACACCAACAAGTAGTACAACAAAAATACACATTAAACAAAAGTCATAATACGTAAATGGGTAATTGCCTACTTTTTTACAGGTGTTCTAAGATTACTTGGAAATTATAATATAAGTCAACATTGTAAAAAGTTAAGTGATAAAATAAAACATTATAGAATTAATAAAAATAAAGAGACAATCAGATACAGTCTTAATACAGTTTCATGTCAAAATTTTAAAAATAAATTAAATTAATTAAATTAAGCAAAATTATCACTTGTGAGTTTAAATACATTGTAAGAGATTGTAAGATGTCATAATCAAAATAGAAAGTTTGAATTATACATAGGAATATTAATTTTCAGTTAGTATGTAACGTCTTAAAACTAGAATAACCGATTGGAGTTACTGAATTATTATAGTCTATAAATTACAATTTATGTACACTATTGTTTTTTCCTTAAAGCAAATGATATTATCATTAAAAATGTCAATGTCTGGATAAACCGTTGGATTATTTTCGTTCTTTTTATTATTATGTAAGGAAGTTGCTATTTTATATATGCTATTGTAGTTAATAATTAATCTGTTTATTGGGGACAGACGACCATAACGTGAATGAGCAAAACTTTCGACAAAAGGTGTGTAAGTAGATGCTCTGAAGGATCTAGAAGGAGCGCGAAACATTATTTTCGACAACAGATAAGGTGATTCAATTGAACCATTAACCAATTTGAACATAAATGAGTTGTCTAAAACGCGTCTACGGTTTTGAAGCGAAAGGAGTTTGAAAAATGATAACCTCTCTTCATAGCTTTGTAGTTTTTTAGCTAAATTTAGACTGTAGGTTAAATGCCCGAGAAATCTTTTTTGTACCTTTTCTAATCTATTTTTATATATATCAAAGTAAGGGTTCCAAACTATACTCCCATACTCCAAAACGCTACGAACCAATGCAGTAAAGAGCGATATTTTCGTCTCAGCGTTTTTGAAACTCTTACAGTTGCGCAATACAAATCCCAAGATCTTAAAAGACCTACTTACTATGTCATCAATATGTAAATTAAATCTCAATCCAGTATCCAATATGACACCTAGATCTCGAATCTGTTCCACTTCCGTTAGCTTATTTCCATCGATTGAGTAATTTCTTTCAAAAGATGTTCTCTTCCTACTAAACTTTATTACATAGCACTTCGAAGTATTGAGACTCATGCAATTTTCCCTACACCATTGCACTAAGTTGTTAAGATCATTCTGGAGACAGATGGCATCCAATTCAGTGCGAACCGTTCTGTAAAGCTTAAGATCATCGGCGTATAAAAGGCATTTAGAGTTGCAGAAGCAGGAGCAGATGTCATTAATGAAGATATTGAAGAATAGAGGCCCCAAGTGGGATCCCTGAGGTACTCCAGAAGAAGAAATAAATGATTTTGAAGAGTAACCATTAATTACAACTACAGATTTTCTAGATTGAAGATATGATTCACACCAGGTTAGCATATTGCCAGTCACGCCAATTATCTCAAGCTTCTGTATCAATAAGGTGTGACTAACTGTGTGTTTGGGGCCTAAATTAAAATTGGGCAAACATCATTAAGTTTTTTCAGTCATTCACTTCGTAGTTTACTTAAAAACTTGTCAATATCTAGAAAACGGTAAATTTTCTTACCGGTAGCAAAGATTTGCCTTCAGATAACACCAGTACGGATATGTCCGAATCAAACTCCATTTTGTAGTACTTGAAGTCGTATTCGACTTTTTGTTGCTTAATTAAATTACCCAAAGCTGTAATATTATTAACACCGGTAGCATCTAACTGGCCTTGCTCCATCTTAGTTTCATCTAGGACTAAATGTGTGTGTTTACTCAGCTGAAGAACACCACTTGTTAATCGGTTGCAATCATAATCTTTTCTGAAATATATTTATAATGTATTAGATACAACACTGAATAAAAAACGATTTATGAATATAATTTCACAATACTGTAACAATGAATAAAAATAATACTTTACTAATAATATAAGATTAGTTTAATAAGTAAATTAATATAAGAATTGAATAATTTTTAATTTTGTGGTTATTAGGGAATTAGGTATTTTTTCATTTTTCATGGTAATTCACTCTGTGTAAGCAAACCTAAGTAGGTACTACTTAGGTTTGCACAACTACCACAAACTCAAAAGTTTTTCTATCACAAAAAACAATTTAAAGGGTGAGTGAGCCAATTGAATCACAGGAACAAGAGTCGTAACATCTTAGTTAGACGCAATAACTATATATAATATATATAATAGCAATTTGCTTCATAAGTTATCTCATTAGTTTGTCCTAAAGCTGAAAACAAAAAAAGGGGAAGTACTATTATAATAATTTTTAAATCTTACTTCGGTAATAGAGCGACTGTGTTCATGTTCTCTACAGTCAGAGGTAAATAGTAACTTTTAGTGACAAATTGTTTAATAATGTTGTACAGCTGCTGGCCATAGTTGGGGTACTTCTGAGTCGGCAAGTTTGATATGTTCAAGCAGAATTGTCCCAATGTGATTGTATCTTGACGGAGGTATCTGAAACACGATAATAATTAATGTTACTTCTAATTATTTTTAAATTATACATACGTTTTTAAAACCCCACAAATTTTGTTTTTACTGAAAGTTATATTTTTAGTTCATTTTTTAACCATGGTTTGTTTAAATTTATTTATTTTTAAATAAGGTAACAGTATTATAAATGTAATGTTTTAACATTTTGATTAATATAAACAAATTGTTGTTTTGGTAATTTATAAATGACACAACTAGAATGCCTTCTTGTATGTTTATATTGCATAAAGAAAAGCATGCTTAAAAAAAAATTTAATACTTACACACAAGCTATGAGATGACATATTAAGTATTCAGCAGCTAATTTATCACCAAGCAATAATTCTGTCAAAGCCTTCAGCAAGTGTTCCCTCGCTGTGTTTGCATCTTTGAGTACAGTCTCTGAAAGGAACAACATTAGACTAAAAATTTCTACTCAATTTAATACCACATAAATAATGAATCTTTCAAATATTGGTGGTTAAGTGAAAAGTTATTTGATAAATTTTTTTCAAGAAAAATGTTTTTATTTATTATATAAAAGCTACAATATTGAATGTGTAAGTCTGTCTTTGTGTAAGTCAACATACCAACACAGCTTATAAATTATTCAACTTACAAACGTCAATACTTGATATTGTTGTATTATACATTAAAAATGGTTGGTTGGTTGGCGTTCTATGGGGGAGGCTTTCGTCCAGCAGTGGACGGCAAAAGGCTGAATTCACATTCACATTCACATTAAAAAGTGAAAAAGATATTAAAAGTGAGGTTAATATTTTTTACAATAAAAAGTGTTTATGGGCAAAGTTGGCAAGTTACTAACTAACCCATTTGCTGGTATAGCTTCTGGTGCCAAATAAAAAAAAAAGTACCTTGACTAAAGTTTTCTTTGACTAATGGATTACAATGGTCCAATTTCTTAACAAATACAGCATGCAATCTTGGCACCAAACTTGGTGGAGGATTGTGTGTTATTATCTCTGCATCTGTTTCACAGACTGGTTCCAAAACGGAACCCTTCGCTGGTTGGAATTCTCCTGAGAGTGCGGGATCAACAGACAGGAAGCCAACTACTTCTATCATGTCATTTAATTTAAGATTTTCTTCATCGTCATAAACCTGGAAATAAACATGGTCTATTTTAATTCTTTTTTATTTCTATTTTCCGTAATAATAATAATTACAATTTGACAAATTTTAAATGTATCTTAATTTATTTTAATGGAAATATTTATTAATTTGTTGTGATAAATTAAAATTAAAAATAAGAATTAGAATAAGAAAAGAATAATTTTTCATAGACAAGATATTTATCAGTATAATATAACATTTTAACTTTTTTTTTCTGTTATACACATATTAGCCAGTCAGTATTATTTATTGTAATTATATTTATAAGATGATCATACAAGCAGTAAAAGAGAATAAGTCCACTTCATTCCAATAAGGGATCTCTTTCACTCTTGAGAAGACTAGAAGAGAATCAAACAAGAACAAGAAGAAAAAATTGTATACATAATTGTTTTTTGTTCAATGTTCAATTTAAAGGCCAAAATACAAAAAGCACATTTTTCAGTCAATAGTAAGTTGAAAAAAAAAATCTAATGAGCTTATTCAAATACAAAAAAAAAAAATTATATAAAATTTATATTATAAAATTAAGTGTACAAAAAAATTTTGGTATCACCTACCTTGACAATACAAGATTTGCTGGCTACATCTGGCAATGGAAAATTAAGTAAGTGCTCCCTGGAAACTACATTTGAGCTATCATCGACCTCTTCTTTTGTTCTCCTCTCCTTATTAACCAGATCAACTTGTACATCCATTGCATCTGGATCATCATCACTTTCATCATATGGTCTTTTTAATTTTGAATAATTTGAATTTAATCTCTTTGACGTGTTAGGCTGTTGCTCAAGATGCTTCAAATGATTTTGTTCATCTTCTAACTTTTGAGCCCAATCGTTGAATCCCGGCATAGAAACTACAACCATAGTCTGTCTTTGTGCACTTTTTAAATTCTCTGTATAATTTACTTTTTCATTCTCCTAAAAATCAGTTTAATTTCATGACTGCACAATAAAATATATATTTTTACGAAACAATATTATATATATATATAATAACATACCATTATATTTGCTGTATCAGTATATTTTCCAGATTTACATTTCACCTCATTTGTTTTTGTATTAAATACTTCGAATTGTTCAAAATAGAATTCAGGATTATGCATATCTTGAACCATCCCTCGAAATCGTACCATGGTGCCATCAGGTAGGTTGTGAGTTGCGTTCGAGTTTATTAAGGGTATCTAAAAGGTTATTCAGAGGTCATTTTCATTGTAAAAAAAGCTCTTTTTTTATTTCATTTTCTTACCTTATACCAATTGGGTAGCTTTAAGAGTTTATCTTTCCATTCTTCTTCATTTATCATCCAAATACCTGGGGTGACGGTATCAAAATCATGCGAAAAATCATGCATTATATATATATTTCAATGAGTATTAATTTCAAAGCAAAATATCCTTATTTTATTGAGCGTTACCGCTAGTGATATTTATAGTTATTATAATGATATCATTGAATTAAGAAATGCATTTAATATCCTCAATAATTTATTATAAATATAAACGCGCGCGAAAAATTAATTTACATTATTTAAACGTCAGTTAACAAATTTCACTTCAACTTAATGGCAAAACATAAAATCAATATTCAAATCATTCACTCATTCAAGTTTAAAAATACTGAAATTATTTGGAAATTGTACTATTTGTGTATTTTTGCAATTTTTAAATAGGAAATGAAAATGTAATAAAAAGACGAAAATAGGTGTAAATTTATTTCCAAAATAATTTGTATGTAAAAAAAAACAAAACATTTTTTATATTTTAATGGCCTCTAAAATACTTACCCTAGTCTCTATGTTTTTATATAAAAAGGTTATTGAGAATTTGAGAACAGAATTAACTTCACATTGGATTACTTTTGTTATGAATTTGTGTTAATGTAATCTACAATTTCTACATTTAATCTCTGGATTACCCCGTCTCTCTACTCTCGTTTTTTAGTCTATATCTATAGTCTCTGGTATAAAATAAAGCGCGTCGTCAACTATATAGCTTGCTGTTATTATTAAGATTAATATTACTCTATTTGATATATGGTAATATTAACTACTCAATAACGGCTTATATTATAAGATTTAAAAGTGAAATACAGGTTTTCTTAATTTGTAGTTTTTCATACAGAACTTATATACTAAATCGTATAAATTTAAATTTCAACTTTTAAGCGACAAAATGAGTAAGTTACGCATTACTATTATTCATAATTCGATATTTTCTGTACTTTGGAATACTTTATAACACTATTTTTAAACAGAAACAATAAACATTGCTTTGGTTGTAAGTTGTCGGCAAATAACCTCAAATGTTTGATTATAGCTATGGACATTCGCCCTAACCACACGATATATATAAACAATTTAAATGAAAAAATTAAGAAAGAAGAGTTAAAAAAGTCACTCTATGCAATATTTTCGCAATTTGGTCAAATTTTGGATATCGTCGCAATGAAGACCCTTAAAATGAGGGGACAGGCTTTTGTTATATTCAAAGAAATATCAAGCGCTACTGTTGCTTTAAGAAGTATGCAAGGATTTCCATTTTATGACAAGCCTATGGTATGTAAACATTGTTATCCTACTATTTTACTGTAATTGTATAAAAATAATATAAAACATTATAAATACCTATTAATCATTTAAAATTTGGTTAACAGAGGATCCAATATTCGAAATCAGACAGTGATGTCATAGCTAAAGTCAAAGGCACATTCCAAGAGAGGCCAAAACGTCCGAAACTACCTAAAAGCACAGAAGATGGAAAGAAGAAGAAGAACAAGGATCCCAATAGACCAACTGTTCCTGGTTTTGGCCAGCCGAGTCTTCTCAACAATGTCAATGTGGAACAGCCACCTAACCAGATTCTGTTCCTCACCAATCTACCTGATGAGACATCTGAAATGATGTTATCTATGCTTTTCAACCAGTATGTTATTTTTGTTTCTTTAAAAAAGTTTATGTATCACTATGTATGATTTTTAAATAATAAATAATCACTTTTTTTAGGTTCCCTGGCTTCAAAGAAGTCCGACTTGTGCCTAATAGACATGATATTGCATTTGTTGAGTTTGCTAACGAAATGCAGTCTGCCGCAGCAAAGGAAGCACTCCAAGGTTTCAAGATAACACCAACTCATGCTATGAAGATTTCATTTGCAAAGAAATAATTTTAAGCACTTACTTTTAGTACAAATAAAGATCTAAGTATTTTGAGAACTGTTTTGAGCATTGCACTAAGCCTGAACAGCTCTCTGGCTGTGACTAGTCATTTATTTTTTAAGAAAATTAACTTTCATTTACTCTGCACCCTTAACCTTTTTACATTTTCTGACATATTTCAGTTTATTAAGTTTATGGTGTTACATTAATTCAATTTTATTCATTATAACTGAATTTAGGGAATGTAAAATAAGAAATTTCTTTTTAATGTGGTTAATCTTCCCTTTTTAACAGTAATTTTGGAGATAATGCCTTTTAAATGTAGGTGTTGAAATTTCTAATATAATTTAAAGAGAATCTTGCATGAGTTAAAAAACAACTATTATATATTTATAAAGAAATTATCTATCCTATTAAATATTTTTCAAACGTTTGTATGTGCAAAACCGTACACCTAGTGTATGTGCTATAGTAAAAATTCTTATACATCAGTAATTATATTTAAAATTCGTAATACGTACGAATAATGATATATTTTTTTCTTCTGGCAACACCTCGACGTTACTATACAATCGAGTAAAATTGTTCTAAAATAATATACCCAACTAAGCCATAACAATACGTAAATTCCAAGTAAGAAAGAGATATCCTATAACAGAGTTGCATACTTCATAACAAGTCGCATTATATTTTATTTTTAGGGATTGCGAAACTGTCAAAGTCAAACCCTAATGAATGAGTCCGACTGTACATTTGTTGTATTAACACAAATAATAAACTATTCTTGAGATATATTTTTTTATATATAACTAAAATAGGAAATATCAATACGATATTTAACTTACAGTGTAAAACATATTAAGTTACAAAAATATGGAGGATATTTTTCAGTGGTGTAGAGAAGGAAATGCCCTGCAGGTGCGCGTTTGGCTGGATGATACGGAGCATGATATGAATCAAGGGTAAGATGAAGTAAATCTAGCTGTTATTTTAATTATAAAAAAGCCATCTGTTTACTTCTTGGTTCCATAAATGGCGCATCTATTACACCGTTCGCCCACAACTCCAAGGTCTAGTAAATTATGTCAGGTAAAGATCGGAATAATTGGAAAAATTAGTCACATCTCTTATTACATTTTGCAGGCAACTTTAGAGAAGCTGAAGCTCTCATGAACAATAAATTGACGCAAATTAAATCTAACTTTATTTTTAAAAGCAAAAAAAAAGTATTGTTAATAATCAATTATCTCATTACATTTTAATAAAATAATAGTTTAATTATAGTTTTACATGTAGTTAATCTAGAATTATTGTCGAAAAAGTTACTTAAATATAAAAAAAATATATATATGATTTTACCATTGATTATAATGTTCCAAATGCCTTTAATTTGTTAGTATTATATCTATGCATTCACATGAGTCATCTTAAACTGTAGCCAATTTTTCCTTATGTTTTCTGCATCCATATATTATTATGTTAATAAATATTTTCAAATAATCTCTTGGATTATTGTACAGGAAAGCAATAATATCAATTCCATGATGTACTTTAAATATTGCTTTATAAATGGAAAAAGAATTGTATTTATTTATTATTTTTATAGCTTATCAATAATACATACAAAGGAGATATTTTTCAATAAATATAGCTTGTGCCCTTCTCTAAAAAATAAATACAGCTATGTAATATTGTTTATTTATAGTTTTGTAGCAAGAAAACTATCAGAAAAAGTTTTCATACAACTTATTTTTTTTTTAATCGTAAATAATATAATAAAATCTCATAATGCTTATATATAAAGTTGTAATAAACACTTTCAGTGATGATCATGGCTTCAGTCCCTTGCACTGGGCGTGTAAGGAGGGTCATCTCAAGATAGTTGAAATGCTTATCAGAAGAGGTGCAAGGATTAATGTAACGAACATGGGAGATGATACACCCTTGCACTTGGCTGCAGCACATGGACACAGGCCTATTGTTCAATTGGTCAGATGGGTCAATTTCATATGACCATTCTGTATATTTTCATAACATTCTAATCATGCTTTTATACAAATAATCGTTTAATTAATTAGAGCATTAATTAATTTCTGATTTTTTTTTTTTATAAGAAGTAACCCTCCTAAACTATAATAAGTATTTACATAACATTATGACATTATTTAATATATTTATTTTTGTTTTAATGAACATTCACATTGCTTCTGGAGAAATTCTACTACACATTTATTCAAATGATAAATTATACACTTTTCTGAATACTGAAGTAAATTAAGAAATAATTAATACAGTAAAACCATAATTATAATTTTAGCTCCTTCAAAACAGAGTGGATGTGAATTTCACAAATGAACATGGCAACTCTCCATTGCATTATGCTTGCTTTTGGGGATACAGTGCAATTGCTGAAGATCTAGTTCTTGCTGGGGCTCTTGTGTCGCTAGCTAATAAGGATGGGGATACACCATTGGACAAAACAAGAGGACAACTTGTACAGCGGTAAGCAGAAACAATTTAAAAACAGAATTATAACTATAGCCTGTTCCAGCCACAAGAGGCGTAAGCACTCATTGGTCGAGATCTTAAATAATCTATGATATTCACAATAGATTCGCGAAAAAATGGCGTTTTCAATGTTCGCGAAATTGTACTTGGAACTTCGAAAGTTAAGTTAATGTGCATATAACTAGTTAAGTGGAATAGTCTTGTATTATAAATAAAGGTGAACTATTTGTAGTGCATACAATACAGCAGAATAATTAGCAAATTTCATGCAATTTGTAAATCTAAGATTTGTTAACACTTACTCCTCCGATTGGAATAGGGTATACAGTGTTGAGACACAAACATAATAATAAAATATGATTGTGCAACTGGCTGCTGTGACTGAAAACGGTGATCATGACTAGCTAACTATAAGTGACATATTACAGTTATGCAGTTGTTAAGCTGTGTGTGTAAATACAGGTGCACTCTTTATTGCTTTAGTCTCTCAATTTGAACGGTCAGCAATCAACATGACCAAAGAGTGTTCAGGAACAGAACCCAGAGCCTTTTTTCTAAATTCGATATGTTATTGAGAATTTGAAGACAGGAAAACCTAATAGCTTTTATTGGCTCGACCCAGGGTTTTAACTTAGGATTTGCAATCTTATAACCGGACCAGTGACCTTGTAATAAAATATATTATTTTTGTAACTTTTAGACTACATGAGATGGCTGTTAATCAAGGGCAAGATCTGAAGAAGATACAGTTCAAGGACCAGTCGTGGTTGGGCTTGAAAACAAGAAGCCGTGATGCAACTCTTTCCCGACATAAAGGCATTAATATCAACGAATTGGCATTACACACGAGAATCGCAGTAACGCCATCTGGTAAGATTTACTCAGACTATAAATAAATTACTAACATTAAGTATATGGGCCTATCAATCTCGGCTTGGATCAATAGTAAATATTAACCTGCATTTTGGGTATTGTCACATTACAGAAATATAAACCATTTCTTACACTAAGAATGTAATCTAAGGAGTTATTTCACTGGATCACTTACGATTCAAACGGGAATCTAGCATTACACAGTATTCATGTTTAATGTTCTAAATCTAAACAATTCTCATTTTAGGTGAAACATGGCGCGGCCGTTGGCAGAAAAACGATATAGTAGCGAAGATAATTGCAGTTCGTGAATGCACTCCCCGCGTACAGCGCGACTTTAATGAGGAGTTCCCTAAGCTGAGGATATTTTCCCACCCTAATATATTACCTGTGGTACGTAATACATTTCATCTAATTCACCATTCTTCCCCCCCTTGGGGGGACTATGTTTGTAAAATAATATTTGGCTGTGTATACTCGCTCAGCTTAAGAACATGCTTCTGTTTGAAGTCTGTGGAGTTGCTCTTCACAGTATAGTATACGTGTACCGCGCGCAGGTGGGGTGCTGCGTGTCGCCGCCGTCGCTGGTGGTGATCTCGCAGTACATGTCGTGGGGCTCGCTGCACGCGCTGCTGCACGGCGGCGCGGGCGGGCGCGTGGTGGTGGACGCGGGCGCGGCCGTGCGCCTGGCGCGCGACGTGGCGGCCGGCATGGCCTACCTGCACTCGCTGCAGCGCGACCGCGTGCTGCCCGCCTACCACCTCAACAGCAAGCACATCATGGTAACGACACTTCCTGTATGCGAGGAATGTCAGCGGACATAAAATAATTGATCATCCGAACCACGCCGAGCTTTGTCACCGGGAAATTATTCTCCTTTTTGCACATTCTAAAGCTCTATAATATTTTACTCGCATTTGGTTAGTGTCGATCAATCAATGTTGATGCTAATTTATTCTTTTAGATTGATGAAGATCTAACAGCCCGTATCAACATGGCGGATGCAAAGTTTTCTTTCCAAGAGAGAGGACGTGTTTACGCACCGGCTTGGATGGCACCCGAAGCTTTATTAAAACCAAGTGCTAAAAGAAACTGGGAAGCCGCTGATATGTGGAGTTTTGCAGTGCTTTTATGGGAGTTAGCGACTAGAGAGGTGAGAAAACGCACATAACAACAGTTAGCAGCTAAAATACATCTTTTGCTAATGTAACGAATTCTCAATCAATAAATCCATTTTGAAGGTCCCATTCGCTGACCTATCACCAATGGAGTGCGGAATGAAGATAGCTCTAGAAGGCCTCAGGATCACAATTCCCCCGGGTATCTCTCCCCATATTTCGAAACTCATCAAAATCTGTATGAACGAGGATCCAGGTAAACGACCATCATTCGAAATGATATTACCCATTCTTGAGAAAATGAAACGTTGAAACCAGTTGAATGGGTTAAGAAATATAAGTTATAAAAATGCCTATTCAATTTAATATGAAAACATTAATGTGCTTTAATCGTTTTGTTGTATGTATGGTTGTTAAAATATTTTAATCAATGCAATGTGTAACAAATTATTTCTAACACAATATATTGTTTTAAAAATAACTTAAAAATATGGAAATGAGATCTAATGTACACATTGTAAGCAATGTCAATTTGTAGTTACGGGATAAAAAAACTTCCTAGTATTTTAATTAGTTTAAAAGTTTTAGTGACTTCTGTTTCCTCCATCCAATAAACGTGATATATGAAGTGTTCCTCTCGCATTAATATTTTGAGTTTTCGATAGCATGATTGATTTTTACTTGTGGACATTTCTGAACAAAAGCAAAGAATTCATATAATAAAATAAATAATGCCAAAAGAAATAAGACAAGCTTATATATACCTGGTATTTATATATATACGCATAAAAATATTCAATTAATTACCATTGTATGTACTCTGTGGAAAGTTGAAAAAACTTAAATGTCCATCAATATTTTTTTAGTCTATCCACAGTCTGCATAATGCCTATACTATCGATTATTCAATGTATAGAAATATTTAACGTATATTTGACAAAGTATCTATTTTATTCCATTTTTCTATGCACAAATACATCTGAAATTGAAAAAAAAAAACAGTTTATAAAATACTTTACAAAATATTTTTAATATAACTTATTAACTTTAAAATAAGATTATTAGTTTTAAGATCGATTAAACAGTGTAAAAGATCCAATACTTTCATAATGTTCTGTTTTTAATATTTATAAACATTTTTTTCAATTGATAGCAATTAAAAGATTGCAGTTCTTGAAAAAAAAAAAGATATGTTTAAACAAAAAGGTTATTATACAAATATATTTATCAGTTATTTTAGTAGTAGTATAAAAAGGATTTGTTTAACTTTTTTAATTAATTCAATTTAATAAAGTTAAACAAAACCAATTTTCAAGATATTTTTACGTTAAAATAATGTACACATCAAATCATTCAAAAGGTTATATTTTTCTTTAAGTGCTCGAAGATTAATCTCCCATTAGTGCCATACAAGACTATAGTCGATTACAAAATGAAATAATGTACAGAGTCTATATTTAAATGCTTCACTGCACTGCCAGTATTTTTCGTTGTTAGTGTTTAGGTTGTGTTTTTATTTTTTGTGATTTATATATTTTTAAACACGGTTATCCATTTTACAATTATACACAGGCATCATAAAGCTATTTCTTTATCTTATGAATGTATTATAAAAAGGTGCTAGTTAAAAAATATGTTGATATATATATATTAATAATTTTTGATATTTGTTCAATGTGCCTTATGATAATAATGATAACATATATAATATAAATACTATTTCTTTGACTTGGTAAAAATATATTTCAATTAAATAATTTTATTGTAAAAGAAAATGTTAAAACATTAAATATTATACTAACGATTTTGGACTATTTCAATTGTTTTATTTTACACCACCTGAAAAACAAAAGTAATCATATCTATAACTTTTACTCAAGCGTTGTAAAACAGCCTTTGTTAGTAAAACTTAACAAGAACCAAATCAGTCGCTGGTTCAGCCTTACCAGCACACGTATTCCCCTCCTCTTACGACCCGGGTTCCTTCAAACGAGGCGTGAAGAGGCATCTTGCGGGCCGGCAAGGCGAGGGCGGCTAGTGCAGAACCTTCTTCCCGACTGTACTGGCCGTCCTCGCGTTTGGACTCTACTACCACTTAACATCAGGTGGAGTAGAGTCATTTGCCCTCCCGGGTAATATAAAAAAAAAATATAAAATGTTCGGTGAGTCCTTCTCACTGTTTATGATCTCCCTTGGTACATGACACATTCGCTTCATAATCAAGATTGGAAATATTTAAATATATTTCATCTTTTCATTTACATATTAATTTTGCCTGTGACTCTTATCCAATAATTTGAGATTTATTTGGAATGGTATTAATATTTACTAAGAACACATCAAATAATAAAATGATACATCTAATGATATTATAATTACTTATAAATTTTGTTTCAATTTATTATTTTGAATAGAATTTCTGTATGTTTTTTTGGCTATGTGGATAAAAGACTTTAGGGTCTTGCAACCCTGTTGCTTATCAAATGGAAAGACCATAGCTATTCTTATAACTTCAAATGTCAGTAGTGAATATGTCTTATCACTTATGTGGAGTCTGTGGTAATAGGTATTGACATTAATTGACAACATAACATCGGTCATAGAAATAAAGCGTTTTCAAGTCAGAAAAGGAAAAAAAAAGAATTTGCAAGGCTTATTTAAGCTTCCTACGAAAGAATTAGAAGGACAAATTTGTTGATATTATTTTAAATGAATTAAAACTGTATTATTTTAACACTTTCTAATATGGAAGCGTACTTTAATTCGAACTTTTTACCAAAAATTACTGACGTTGAATGGAAATTAGAAGTGTTAACCAACACTCCTGGCGTCGGTTCTGATAATTTATTATACACAGTAATTTTAAAGACTGACGGTGAAGACGTACGTTTTACATGTGGAACACAGCAACTACAAGATTTAGTGTACAAATTGAAAGACGTAGTGCGGCATTGTGAAAAAGTTAAAAGTGAGCTTGGTTGAATTTTATTGTATATATTTAACTTAGGACTGATCAGTCACTTTACGTGCTTGTTTATTGCAATAAAATTCAAGCTTTATATGAATATGCTTTATATATGAATCATAAGTTGTCAATATGATTATTTGTAATTCATAGTTATTTCATAAATTATAACGTTTTTAGTACAAAAATATAATTTAAGTAAACATCTGCTATTTTATGTAAAAATGTGTATAAGGAGTAGTCGGTAAATAATAAATAAATTCCACATACACAAAATAATTTTATTTCAAAGATTGTGATATTAATCAACACTCAAGAGAACACATTCTTTTGCACAAAAACAGATATACTTAAAATGACTGAATATAAATTGTGTTGCATTTTTTAACACTATTTTTACTTAAAACCTACTATACTATTTTTCTATCAGTAGTTACACTCTTGTTTTGAGATCTTAATACAATTTTAACATATAAGGGTGAATGTTCACTGTATATTTTCACTATGTTACATGGTAGAAGTCTCATCTTCATTTACCATCACAATTTGAAATAGGCTGTATCTTCATATTTCTTGTACATATCTTATTTTAAAAAAGAAAATTTATATTGCACATTATAAGGGAAACCTCAACTTTACTTCCATTTTCAAGAGTATAACGGCTCATCAGATACTTTTCAAAAAATATCTTAAAATATCACATATATCAACATCTACTCTACTCTACATTATGTAATGAACATTTTGACAGTGATGTTATAATCAGACTTAGGTGTTCTTTTTTAAATATTAGTCTTATATTAATAATCGGACTAAAAAAATAAAATACTTTAGGCCCGATCTTTAAAACAGCTCATATTTATTTGAATAGAAAAATATTGTATTTTAGCATGAATATTTTTTACTACTCTATTCATATAGAAATATTAATAAGAGTTATTCTAATTAAAACCCTTTTTGCTAAAAGAGATTAGTATGCTTATTATTAAGCTTAATAAACAATACAGAGATTACATTTCTTTAAGTTTTTTAAGATTCAGTAAGGATATTGTTATTGACCTATTGAAAAAAAAAACTAGAGAAGTATAAAACAAATATATATAGTGTTGTTTACTGTTGCTGATTGATTATAATAACCAGTGAAAAAACAACAAAAATAGTTTTTAGTGGTAGAACTATACATACATTTAGTAATTTTGAATCATATACTTTCAAGATCCACCATTTTGGTAATTGATAGAATATTTTATGAGTAAATTGGTATCATATAAAGCTAAAATAATTGCTTTTTACCCGGCCAATATTTTGCAAGGCATTATTTTTGTCCAAGATAATAATTATTATACTTTTTAAGTTTACATTAACTTAAAAATGATTAGTTGTTTTTTTATATAATTTTTAGTAATTATTATAAAACATAACATTCATTGGTATAAATATTACAACAGACAAATTCCAATAACAAATTTGGAAGTATCACAAAGTCTTAAAGCATCTAAGGTTTTAGGCAAGTTAGTCAACAAATTGTATCATTAAAATATAAACTAAAAAAGCATTTTTTTAATATTTCATAGCCATCACATTATGTAATTATTTTTTTCTTATGTTAAGATAAGCTATTCATATATCCATTATACATGATGGAAATTTTCTTTTTAAGCTTAACTAATCTTTTCTTTAATATATGGTTGATATACAAAGAAATGTGACAAATTCTGGAGTTTACTTATTATGTAACTAATATTATGAATAAATATAAAAAATAATTCTAATATGTTAAATTGAAATGTGCAAAACACTATAGATTTAAAAATAACAGTATATAAAAAAAAAACAATTCGTTTAAAAAAAAAACATTATTTAATATTTATATTTTTGTTAGCTACCATTGTTAGTGATGAATTTGTCATAGTGAAAAATATCCAATCGGCTCTTAACTATAGATAAGCTAGGGAATACTGGAGCGGCTTTACATTATTTTTAAACAGTACATAGAAATATTTTATTTCAACATTATAATTTATTACCTGGACGATTTCATTTTGATGTTGAAAATCCCATTACATAAAAACAGTACTAGTTATCCTTAAATATTGCTTATTTTCCCTTTAAATATTGTAAGGTAATAATGAACTTGGCTCATTAACTTTTATCGATTGTCGTCTTTAATTTCTATTAATTTTTATAGTAAACAATTTTTTAATCAATGCAAGAAGCTAGAGAGATCCCGTTTTCACATAATATAGGCATGTAATTATTACAGGACATACATATATATCACATATTGTTAATATAAAAAAAAAACGAATACAATTTTATTAGGATTTATGCATGTATCTTAGCATCTAAAGTATACATACGAACTATCAATGAAATCCATGTAAGAACAGTTTAATTTGGACATTTTTGTTACTGGCAAAATTCGTAACCGTACTTTTTTTTATTTCAATTTTTTAATGTACATAGATCAACTATATTGTGATGGCAGCCATTGGTATAATTTTAATAACTTTGAATAGTTTAACAAATCTTATGACCTTATAAATACTAATAGGCTTTTCAATAATTAATTAAACAATTAGAGAGAGAAAAATTTAAGGAAAGCTGCCGGAGGCACGGGGTGCGGGGGCAGCGGTCCACCCGCCTCCTTTAGTCGTTCACGGTATTCTGGACACTGGAGAGATCGACATACAGTCTATTATTGTTTCAACTTACCTTTGTTTAATCATACCGTTATTCAAGAAAAATAGTTTCCACATTGTCTTTTAAACTGAAACGCTATATAACATTCCGAAGCAATTTTATTTCAATCTAATATGAATGCATGTCTGTACTAACTGTTTTATTTTAAATTGTATTCCACGTTAATATATTTTATAGAATCAGTCCGTACGTGAATCTGAGGTACAAACATAAACCAGTCTCTGAATTTTTTTTTATAATACATAGCTTACAACTTTTAGAATACTTATAAATAAAATTATTTAAATTTTATGTGGGCAAATATGCCCGGGGTGATAGAACCAGGATGATGGTAATAGGTCATCACCGCCATAGGCATTAGCACTGTAAGAAATATTAACCATCCCTTACATAGACAAAGTGTCACCAACCGAGAGAACGAAAATATTAATTCTCTTGTGCCATTAGTTCCGAGACTAACTCGGGATGAGTTAAATCGGAACACAACAGTAAATGTTGATATTTGGCGGTAGAATATATGGTACGTACAGACGGGCTTGCACAAACTTTACAGCCAAGTAGATTAAGTTTGAAAAATTTTATTAACTCACCTGATCGGCTATACAAGGATGGCCGAGTGATCGCCAGAACAGGCACTTACAATGACGGCACAGAGACAAAGTCTCAGCGTATTGCACTTCTTCTCTCAGTCCATATAGTCTAAAGCCAAGGTTTGATTGTATGAGTTTTAGGTGCTTTACAGTGTAATAAATAATGTCCTCCAGACCGATTTCGGCCACGGCGGCCATTCTCAAGAGAGATTAGCCAACTACATAGGAGATAACTCTCATAATCCGATTGGACGGCAATCCGACACGACCGGAAAGAGTTCAGGCGCAGGACCAACGGCTTTATGTGCTTTCCGAGGCACGGGAGTGTACACACTTCCAGCTTCCAGACACCGGGCTGCTACTGAGAATTTTCTGATAGAAAAGTCTAATAACTTTTTATTGGCCCGACCTGGGAATTGAACCCAGGTCTGCGGCCTTACATCAAGCCACTAGACCAACGAGGCAGTGTTATAAATACTAATATTATGAATACAAAAGTAATTCTGAATGTCTGTTACGCATTCATGAGTAAACCACTGGAGCAAGCTGGAACCCTAAGGAAGAACATAGGCTACTTTTTTATACCGAAGTCTGTCCCCGAGAAGCCGCGGGCGAAAACCAATTGATTTTTATAAATATTTTTATTATTTTGCTTAAATTTATTGGAAACTAAAACATTAAAACTTCTGAATCATCTATCAGCCCATATGAACAAATTTTTGCATGTGCACTTGGTCAAAATGTTATACAATGGTATGGTTCAATGATGGTCCAGTTAGCTGGCTCAAATTCGAACAAGCACTATTTTGTTTTAAATGAGTATAGTTGAAGGAAAATACTTTTTTTTATTGACTAGGTAGGCGGACGAGAATATGGGCCACCAGATGGTAAGTGGTCACCAATGCCCATAGGCATTAGCGTTGTAAGAAATATTAACCATAGCTTACATCGCCAATACGCCACCAACCTTGGAAACTAAGATGTTATGTCCCTTGTGCCTGTAATTACTGCTGTAAATACCAAGTACTGTTGTACTCAAATACTGTTTTATAATATAGCGTTATTTTTATAACTCACTTTCTAAGCTGATGGAAGACTTTTTTCCAGTCTACATCTTTGTCATCTTCTTTGTGCAACGAATCAATCTGTTGCTGCGTGAAATGGAACTGGACAAGTTCACGCCAAAGGCGTTGCTCGGAACACACCGACGACATTACGGTCCACGCTGATGACGCAGCCTGTTTAAAATAACAAGTTAATTCTTAAACAAAGTTAATTATGTACGAGTAGTTATGAGTTATTGTTTGTTTGTTTTTTTTAATAATCAGTCAAAGCGCACCCATTTTGTAATTTTATCGACGTCGGAGAAACCATTACGTATTTTTTTTCGAACTAATAAATAAAAAATACATGAAAAAAAAAATATAACAACTCACATCCAAATCCCTGTGATCCGATATTCTCAACATTATTTCCCTGATACACTCTTCAGGCAAATCGTGAAGTTTCGGCACAATTTCTGGTCCCGGCTGTAAAAAACATTACTTTCACGTGAAAAGGAACTGTAATGATGAAAGAAAATAATGTTGCCGTATCAAAAGATTTTTTTTTTTATGGTATATATTGTCCGCAAGTTTAAGCGAGCTCCACACTGAGGCACACAGGCAAGCAGCATCCAGAAGCAAACTTTACCATCAAAATTCTCACGAACTGTAGCTGCTAAATAGATGTCTCGATTTATATAACTTTAAGTATATATAAGAGTACCTATATGAAAGTATTTCATGCGGATTCTCGGGCTATCTGTTATATAATTCTATGAAAATTGTCTACATTTTGTTAATTACAATATTATCCTCTTTTGTTACTAAAAATTACTCGACTTTAATATATGTATATACTCGTATAGTTCAACTGGCTCGTTAGTTCCTAAATGTCGGAATCTGTAGTGCGATTCTCTAAGAACTCACTTCATTGTTTACCCGTGAAATGTTGACCGATTTATGGCGATATACAATTTTGATGCGTGTATTGTTGAATCTATAACCTAATGTCGCATATCACTTTCTGACATTTCAAGTCGATTTCTGCGGTGAGATTCAAGTTTGTTCTGTAGCCTTAATGCATACACAAGCTAGCTACTCGTAGTTACGTGAATCCATCTACATGGCTTTACGTTAAATTGAATCTTCTAAATGACTTTTTAATTGCAAAGATTTCGATTAAGTAGTTGGTGTACTAAGCCAAATTGTATGTATGCAGTTATGGAAGTCATATCGCTTTTACCATACCTCCTGTATGCGAATGCTATCAGCGATGTGATAGATCCTGGCGATAGCATGGTCGTGGTGTCCCCACAGAGCGCGCGAGCCCAGAGGTCGGCCCCAGCAGGCGCGGCGTTCAGATTCGCGCAGCGCCGACAGCGCCACTAAAAGCGCTCGGAGCGCGTTTAGATTTTGCTTTGACTGCGCCACTGTGGAATCATGTGCGAATATTTATTTATCCTACTATGTTTTTAATTTACATAAAAACTATTAACCGCTTCTGTATGATTCAAATTATTTGCAAATATTTTAAGCACCTATTTATTACAAATAACTTTTAATAATAATAGAATTGGAACTTCCGCATTGAGCATCTAAGGAATCTAAGACCATAAAAATCATACAAAAACAAATAAAATAAAATAATACCTACTTTAGGTACATATAACAAAAGTTTGTGTCAGAACCGCTTAAACGTGATATAAAAAACCTTGCACTTATATTCTGCATTGACTTTGAAATATTACTATCATCACTTCTTCACGTTAAAAATAACAGTAACAAAAAATGGCTATTTTCTTCCAAATCTCATAAAGTATACCTTGATCAGCGAGCTGTTCGAGCATGGAGAGTAAAAGTTTCTGCGCAGCTCCAGGCAGGTTCGTTAGCTTCTGCCCCCCCAGCAGCAGCTCTAAGAGCGCGCAAATGTAATTAAATCTGCGTACGTCACGGACGGCCGAAGAGAAATCTAAGCGACGCACCGCCTCCGAGAGCCCGTTGAAGCCTGCAATCTGTTAGGATTACGAGAAATTCTCTTATAATTACATCCATCCGTAGAGAAAGTATCAATAAATCACTCAAAACATTTCATGATGTAAATAACAGTATTCGTATTTTAAACGCTTCCTAGTAAATTATGAGACAAAATTGCGCAGTGGAAAGTACATGTGAATTTTGATTAAAGATAGCTGGTTCTAATCAGGATAAGCAACTTTGTGTTTTAAGTTTTATAATTCTTTTTAATGGCTTGGAATAAATTACATCTCACTAGTAATAAGCCATTTCCTTAAAATGTGATAAACCCCAGCGGTATTCAGTTCCTTATTATTGGTTTGTCATATCTAAGTGTATATAATAGAGAAGTAATTAATAATTATTAATTTATAGTTTATAAATGCAATTTGCTACCATTTGTATAAGCAGTAGTTACCTCTCGGGTGCATTTGATAGTGATGTGACAATGTGGAGGAACTCTGGCGACGACGTCGTCTGAACTTTTCTCTCCTTCTTCGCCGGGTGTGATCCTGGAACATAATTTTTTTATTATATAATATAGAAGAAAATAATCCTTTCATCGTAAATGCACCTTGGGATCTAAAATGTTATGCCCCTTGTGCCCATAGTTATACTGGCGTGATCACCCATCCAACCGGAATACAACAATACAAAGTATTGCTGTTTGGCGGTAGAATTAATGATGAGTGGGTGGTATCCAACCAGAAGGGCTTGCACAAAGTCCTACCATATCAGACACATTTATTATAAATACAAAATAAATAACAAACTGCAATACAAATAGGGGCCTCAATATTGGCGAGTAGCGTAAGCTCCGCAGTATTCGCGGTTAAGGAAATTATATTGACTGATGTGAATACGGCCTGCTTTATTTTAGTTACTTCCCCACTACGAGTATAATATGGCATTTTACTTTGGAGTCATTCAACCGATACCAATACGATCTTTGTCTTACCGAAGAGGCTTATTTGCTCAATTTAAAACAGGCACTAAACAATGTTGACTGTCACTTAAAATATATTTCATAATGCGATGTAGGTATGTTCGTAAATACGTGAAAGATTTTAGAAATTGTGACATACATCGTATAATTATTAGAAAAAAACTTAAACTTGTTAAGCTTTAAAGAATTATTAACTTATATATTTGTTACTAATTTTATATATATGCTTTAACATGAATATGTTCCAATGACCCAGAATATGTTCAGAAATGTTTTAATGGTAACAAAAATGTATAGTAAACAAAAATTTAGCGGTGCTTGCAAATTGGTGTAGCTGATCAAATTAAATAATGTTACATAACAGCACTCCCTTTGTTTCATTCATCATTCGAGCTGAATCTGATAAATTTGATAACATTTCGGGCATAATTTCATAAACATAAAACCATTTTTAGTTCTTGACGATGATGATGAAATTGCAACATTGGAAATGAATTAATGATTTCGAAGCATACATAACATAATAAAAAAAACTCGGTATAGCTATCATATGACAAGGTAAGGGCCCCATAAAGTGATAATAGATTATGTATTTCCATACTAGCGATACCAAACTTTATATATTTTTGTAAGATTTTTGTATATCAACATTTCATTCTTTTCGCAAATTCATTATTATTATTATATTTCAAACTATAAGGTAAAAAAGTTTATCTAATATTTCTGTATTTTGACGACATCTGTAGCAATCAATGCACTGCACGGGGTCTTTATCCGACTAGCTACGCTACTGGTTCGATTCCTGCTAACTCGGCTAAAACAAGCAATTATTATCAATGATACTGCAAGGCTACGATCGCATTACCGTTAAAACTTTTACAATCTCCGGACCGCTTTAGATTCGCTTTCGTACAAGTCAATTACCGTCTAACTAGACCGACTCACGTAGATTTTTCCGTCTAATTGAACGTAATAAAAGTCTTTTGTTACAAGATTTTAAATTTCCGTATTTAGAAAGTTCATGTTACGTAATGAAAGGCTGTCGTTTATTTTTAATGACTATATTGTACTGGATTTTTAAATAGGCTCACTAATTATTTCTTTTGCCTTTAATTTTAAAAGAAGATAATTAATATACTCTTGCGATGTACTTTTTTATTAAAATAGAACTAGCTGCCCATGCCGACTTATAAAAAAATCCTGGAACAAGACACAGTTCCATCTGGGTCCAATCTAAACCACCCAGGGACTTGCTCAAACACAGACAAAAAACATCATTAAAATCGGTCCAGCCACTTAAGAGACGTTCAGTGACATACACACGTACCTACAGAAGAATTACATATATGTATAAAGATTTTTGAGTGAACTGTGTTCAACTTGTTAAACCCGCGGTTTTATCCGTTTGGTATACGGTCCATACGGTTTACCGTATTGGTTGACGGTTCTGATTATAGCTTAAATCATAAGAGTCCTTCCTTAATAAACTTTCTACAAGAATATATTTCAATTAGAAATTATAATTATTTAGATCAACGCGGTTTCCGCGTTAAACGTTATTTCTCCATCCTTTCGGGGTAGTGGCGTGATATTACATAGTCTATCCTTTCTCAATAAACGCAAAAATATTTTTCAAATCGAACTGGTAGATTGTGACATGAGCTTGTCAAACGAAAGCTTTAGTTTTATATATAATATAGTGGTACAGAAGCAGATGTATGAACATATACATATATATCCTAACTATTAATATAAATGCGAAAGTGAATTTGTTACGCTACTACGTCAACTAATCAACCGATCTTTTTTTATAGAAAAAATAGCGACCTGATGGTATGTGGCCACCAACGCCCTTAGACATTGGCATTGTAAGAAATGTTAACCATCGCTTACGTCACCAATGCGCCACCAACCTTGGAAACTAAGATGTTATGTCCCTTGTGCCTGTAATTACACTGGCTCAATCGCCCTTCAAACCGGAACACAAAAATACCAAGCACTCTTTTGTGGTAGAATATCTGATGAGTGGGTGGTACCTACCCGGACGAGCTTGCACAAAGCTCTACCACCAGATCATCATGAATCTTTGCATACACGTCGTCAGGACGAAGGAGGAGGAGGAGAAGAGCGTCCTTCCAAAACCACGGGCAAAAACTATTTTTAATACAGGGACTAAATATAAACTGTTTCTTGTTTATTTTGCAAAATTAAACTGCACAGTTTTAATGGATTAAAAGCGTGTTCTGTTAATTAATATTTACTTGAAACAAAGAAGCAATATACTGAGCTGCTGTTATGTTGTAATAATTGCGCTATTTTCATCTCGCTTACAAGGTAGAGAGAGGTGGAATTAATTGAAGACTGTTTTAGTTAGATGTTTGTTTGTCTCTTTCTGTTTCCACACAAGACCGTCTTGCTATCTATATTTCAGATGTGCAATTGGGTTCGTTGACATCGGATGCTTCGTTTTAAGGCGGGTCTACATTAGCGAACACGTTGGCGGAGCGGTATTTCTTTGTTAGTCTGTATTTGATTTTATATGTTTATTAACCTTACCCAATATTGTGATATGTAACTAATAAGGCATTAGTGCATTTTTATATAAATTACGACTCGTTTTGTTAAATTGACGCTGTATATACAAAAACAAAATTGGTACCAATGTAGTAATTTATATGCCATTTAAATTATGAGAATCGGGTTATTATTTATAATTATTATAAAAAAATATAAAGTTATATCATTCCAAGTTAGAACAACTAGAATCTTCATTTGTTGCAAAACGTTTACATACACGAACGTGTGAAAGTTAGTGTCACATTACTTCATTAAAACTGGCAGCAATCATTTTAGCAAAGAGTTTCGCTATACTAACGAAATTACGTTCATTCTTCATTACGTGAAGTAATGGCGGCAGCCATTAAAATGAAATAAGAAGAAAGTTTAAAAATAGAACGGTGCATATATTGCGTAGGCATTTTTATAGGGCCTCCGTTTTGTCGGCTGATTTTATTTGGTGGTGATTCATGTTATTTTAGGCCATTTGAATGTAATTATAAAATACAAATTAGCTTGGAGGATTGTTTATATTTACGTTTTGTAATAGATCGTGTATATCACACTTTTAAAAGAACATTACTTTATTCAAATTCATTTCCAAAAGTATATTCTAATAAGTACTAAAAATTTTTTAGTCGTTTTAAAAAAATGTATACGAGCAGTACACACTTTTCTCGATTAACAGAGCAACGATACAATACGATTTTGACAATTTCGACTAACAGAATATAAATATTTAATATAACTTGTGGTCTGAGTACACGGTAAATGCCGACAAAATAAATAAAAAAACAAACAATAGCCTTTGTTTTTAATTTAACAACGGTAAAAGTATTTGATAAGATTTATTCCGTACTGTTGTTGAAAATGAAATATTTCTTCACAGAATAACTAATAACAATTTATTTTTAAGCAAAATAACACAGATTATATAGTATTATAAAGTTAATAACAAATCGTCTATTAAGTTGTGTGTTTACGTTAATACAATGTTTTACTTTAGTAAGCTGAATGTTTACTGAATAGCACGTACATATGTGGTTAATAAATATAGTATATAAAAAGGATTAAAATTATAATAATTCTGAATTTTTATGTACATATATTTAGCACCCACATATATTACACTCGCAGTCGATAATCGAGTTTTTATGTTGCCTAAAAATTTCAACAATTTTTTATGGTATCCGCTAACTCTCAAATGTTATAATTATCACGCCATTTCCATGCACATGGCTTGCATTTGCAGGATAGGAACCCTATGTATTTTCCTGTACCCCTTTCAACGTATATTTAAATATTTCATAATGATCAGTTAAGATATATCAGTTATCCTTGGGGGAGGCCTTTGTCCAGCAGTGGACGTCTTTCGGCTGAAATGATGATGATGATGATGATGATCAGTTAAGACGTGAAAGCGTGACAAACAAACAACTTTTGCATTTATAATTTTAGTAAGGATGTAGCTATTAAAAACACAACTTTCGCTGTTCACGTATTAATTTATTTATTTATGTTAATATGAAAGTTCAATTTATATTGGTTTCGAAACAATAATATATTACACACGATACCGGGTCGACACTCGACACCTATACTACCGGTTATGAGGTAACAATTAGATAACTAATAACTAACGGCTAAATTAACGTCGATTCGTACAAATTTATTATCTTAGTTTTTTGTACAACAATAATTTTATGTAAATCAACTTTCATAACAATTTTAATTAATAATAAGAAAAACATTATAATTTATTTGTAATTTGTATGAATGAAACAAAAAACATAAGTTCTCCCAACGAAGACTGTATTTTATATCTGGGAGTATTTATTTGATTTAGCTATGTAAAAACTCCTTCGTCCACTGGCCCAATGACTTTTAAATCGGTTTCGATAAGTCACACGGGTGACATGATTAGTTAAGTTAGTAAATTGTGTAAATCACTGGTTTACACATGTTAGAAATACTTATTCATGTACTTCACTTAATATATTTAATAATTACATATTTCTATATTGTATTTCATTTAATAAAAATATAATCGGTTTCAAAACGTCATTGGTATTGTTTGATAAAAAAGTTAAAAAATAGTTTTCCCGCGCATATATAAAAAACGGAGAACTGAACGATTGTTATTGAATTAACGATATATGATATTTTCTTTTAATTAAATTTAAAATAACTCATAAGTAACTCATATTAAAGATATTAAAATTAAGAAATAATAAAATTTATTACTTCTACTGGTGTATTTATTACACAATAGCAGCAATGTACACTTGTGCTCTATAAAATCTGCTGTGCAGTTTGCTAGTTTCCACTGAAAGTGGTTGCAATTGACAAAATAGTTCAACAAAACATTATCTTCATTTGGTGTAAAGCCTAATTTGATGTTTTTAAATAATTATTCTAGCTACCCATAAAATAAGGATTTTACGACGTGCTATTTTTAAAACAAGGAGATATAAGCATTCGTTTTAATAGTTTATAAAAGAAATAAAAATTTAAAAGTTAGCTTATACAAAAAAAAAACACGAGTGTTAAGGAATTCCTTCATCAGTCAATTCTGGGTGTAGAATCGGATCATGCTTATCATAAAAATGCCTTGTCGGCGGTCGCAGTACAATTCAGCTTGCAAGATTTGATTTAAACAAAATGGCAAACGCAATGTTTGTTAAATAAACGCTTGTATAAAAAAAAGGGAATGATTGCCAATGTACTCACGAGTAAGTAACGAATCTTACGCTGATGTCATTTGACGCTCGAAATCTTACGGTTACTCATCAAACGCTCGAAGTTTCAGTTAAGCCCTACCGTGTACCATCGCTAAGATGTATTCACATCAAAAATATTTATTTAAATTTATCTAACTTAAGACCTATTTAGCACACATATTTTACATAAAATATGTATCTATTTAAAAACTTTTCAAATTAATATTTCATACAACCCGCGAAGTCACTTGAATTTTACTGGAATAGGAATAAAATACTAAACGGTATGAAAAGCTTTACGTATTCGTGCGCGCGCACTTGATATTCAACATTCTTTTAGGGTTCCGTAAAACAAAATTAATTTATTAAAACCATTACAATTTTTTACCATTACAATAAACAATTTGTAACGTTCTAGCTTTTCTTTAAATTTCAATAAATATTATATATATTTATTATTATTTCTATGTTATATACATATTTGACTGTTAATTGCATTTGTTAAAATTACTCTCCCTTACGCACTGAATGTCTGGAATATCAAAATTTTACCTTGAAATTCGAAAGATCTCCAAGAGAAATACATAATTATTGATTTCACATTCATAACCAACGAAATTTTAAGGGTACCGAACTAGAGGTACTGAGGTACCGAAATAGAGAACAGAGGGTACTCATTGTGAGTGTCAATCGCGCATTGGATTGGTTGTTTTAAATGTTATAGGTATTTATTAGCAGAGCGTAAACAAGTCACCTCGTTTACATAATCGGTAAATAGAAAATTGCAGTCATCGCAGGTGTCACAGACAGCGAGGCCGTTTTAATAGAAAAATTGATTGTTATCTGACTATCCTGTATCAATGTCACGGATAGCATTAAGGATCTGTAACAATAATTTATAATATGACTAGCTAACCGTCCAGAGTACCCATGGGGATTTTTTTTTTAATAATAAGAATAAGAAAGAAGGGAGATACGTCATTCATACGAAGTCTTTGTGTAGTAATCTCTCTGTTTTGGCGACTCATTCTTAAGACAGATTAGTTAATTGCGCTGGATAAATTATAGTGCATAGCTGTGTGCGGCGAGCGCAAAATCAAACACTCTCTATTCACTTATCTCCACGACCGGTAGGGAGCTCGAGGTCCGTGGCCTTATAAGTTAACGACTAGATCAAAGATGAACTTAAACAATGTATTATATATCCCATATACATTCTGAAACTATCCTAACTCATATTATATATGCGAAAGTAAAATATATACACTGTAATGGGTACATAAAAGAACAAACACCTGGCCCGCAACACGCGCAGGCGGAGTCGCGTGCTGAAACTATTAAATCTGGATAAACAAAGACACAAATCTATTCATAATTAATATTAGCGTATAGCTGAACTATCTGTAAGTTTTAAACATAAACTTATAAACAATCGGCACAATATTTAATCAAATAAATTGAAAGCGCGTGCAATTTAGTACACGTGACGGAAATGACCTTGAAATTTAACTCTTCGCACCCAATAAAGTTTCACTTAACAGCAACTCAAAATTGATATACACTCTTCAAATCATGACCGCATCAATTTGAAATAAAACGCTGTTAACAGTTTTCTCGTTAATTGGCAATTCTGATTATCTGGACGAAAAACGAATCACCCATTTTACGTAATGAATACGAATGTTATGTAATTGAAAATGTGATTTTGTTAGTTAATGAGAAGGTATTATGTTCACAAAAAAACTGACATCTTTAAATGCCTTTTGCAATTGCTTTGATGTCTACAATAAACAATATTATTATGTATTTCGAAATATGAGCTAAGCGAACTCAGGAACTCATTGCGGTTCTTTTAATTGATGCACCTTGATAACTAGTCACCACAGTGTAAAACGCGGAACCGCATGCAAAGCGAGTCTTAGCACTTGGGGAACGAACCAAGGATCCAAAGAAGGTCCTTATTAAGGACACTGATATACTGAAACCTATTTCTGTTTATTGTATATGGATTATTAAAAACCATCCCAAAACCTGAGTAGCCTACAGACATATACGGCATGGTTTTCGGTTCTAACTATTCTGTGTGTCTAGTGCAAGTTTTTTTTACTTATTTGATAGCTTTGACGTAAACAGCGACGTCTAGTGATAATAATCAGAATTCTATAGAAATAGCAGTTAACGTCAGCAGCCCCAGATTTATACCAAGGCTTATAAGGCATCGGCTTATTCCAGTCAAAAATAGTATAATTTTACTGTAAGCGTTTCGGAATGGGATGTCAAATGTCAACACACAAATGTCAAAGTCCCTAGGGCCTTCGATCTCTGGTCAACAAAGCAATCGAATAAGTAAAAAAAAAACCGCACTTGACACACTGATAAAAAGTAGATAACACATGGTACAAAGTGTTTGTAACTAGTTAACAATTTTTACGTATAGAAGCGAAACCGATTACGGAAGCCGTAACTATAACTAGTTGAGAAACAATTTTACTAAAATAACACCGAACTATACAACAAAGCCATTTTGTTAGAGCATGACTGATGACTTATTATTAATTTTGTACACAAACTCTGGCACCACATTTTCTCTTCGAGACGTATTAACCCACTTTATAAGTAGTTTAATTCAAGTTTATCGCTTAAACTATTTAGTTAGTACGTTCAAGGCGTGCTTTATTCAAAAATATTGAATACGCTATATTGCATATGGGAGAAGCCCAATGATTAATGACGCAATCCTTATCGAATCTGATCAAGTAATCGTTTTTTCGTATTGAATTTGTGTTCAAGATTCGGTATACAGCTCAACAGTGAGGCGAAACATCGTGAGGAAACATACTAGAATCAATTTAACTCAATAAAAATATCTACTTCAAGATTTAAGCCTGTTCCTTAAAATGGGAGAAGTCTAATGAAGGTTTTGTTGTTCATGATGATTGCAAAATATTCATACCAATATTACGTCATAAAAATACATAATCCAATCAGTCAATTAAAATTAATCTGTATCCGCGTTCAGCTTTACATGAGTGATCACAGTAGCGCCTTGAAATATGAGGCTTACGCAAACTGAAACGCTATTATTAATTTATTATATGATATTGTAAATAAAATATATTACATAAGAGCTATCTACATTGATTCTCCATGACTTAATTTCTCAAATACTTAGCATTAAATACTTCATAAAACGTGACAAGAATGCCAGCATAATTTCGCCGAATAATTGGAATTCCGATACTCAAACGTTGTTGTCAAATCAATGTCTGGAGTAATGTATTATATACCCTGGCCTTATGCCTCGGTATGGATTAATTAATCAATACCGCACACCTCAACTGTGAAGCGTTTTGGTAGTGCTCCATTATCGTCACATTAATATCGCGATTCATTAGTCGTCATTTTTTCCTTACATTCTGCGGAAACACACGTAGTAGTGTAAATGACACATACCTGCATAGTTTTATATAAGTAAAGTAACGTAATAGCCTGTAAAGGTTCCTCTGGTCAAATGTTTCTTCACAAGGGAAGATCATCTTCAGAAGATCGGATACGAATCTGCAGGAATTTCTTAAATACATGCGGATTTCCTCTCGATGTTTTTCAGCACGCATAAGTCGTATAAGATCCATATGTTAAGAACGTGCATAAAGCCGCTCAAAATCCAAATTTCACCATCGCCTTTCTTACCCGCCTCTCTCGATTGGCAATCTTATTTGCGTTATAGCAGCTCGTAAGGTTTTCGTGTTCTAACCACTCGGTTGTATAGCTTTATGCTTCTACGTAGAAGCATTATTCTATGTATGTTATATATCCATGTAATGATGATGTTATGTTAATCCAAATAATTAATTTTATTCGTATGATACAAAAAAAAATTAAAGATCTTTCTAAGAAACTGGTCCACACTTTTGGTGACCCAAGAGCTGGCGCTTATTTAGCCCAAAGGCAGAGTCTAGCGGTGCAGAGGCAATAGTGCCAGCGTCTTGGGTACAATGCCACAGGACAAACTTTTAGACGGCGTGTTTTTGCTATAAATTTGTAATGTGGATTTTTTTTTAATTTTGTATATTATAAAATTGTCTGTACATAGTTTAGCAATATCGTAAAATACATATTTATACACTGTAGTGTTTGTTACGAGACATATTTTATTATTTTTTCTATCACTGCACGAAATTACTACCATTATATTTTAAGGTTATTTTTTATAAAATGCATCATAATATTACTATTTATTGATTTTCTATCGTAAGTTCTATTAGATTTTCAATGCCGAGTGCATTTCAATGCACAAAATTTGTTGGCATAACTTTCACGTTATACAAACATATTATTTCGTACAAAAAAATACGGTAATTACGGAATTGTTCATGCTTGCATAATATATTTTTAGGTCGGAACAATGATAACGTACCATCAATGTGTCTTGCTCTGATTCACCCTGGCTCTTTGCCAGGGACGGTTCATCACCCCTCCCTAAGCATAAACAGGTTTCATTCCCGTTTTAGAACGAAAAACGATTTCAAAGTATGACCTGAGAGCCACTTAAATGTCACTTCCTAATTTAAAATCTCATTCCAGTCTCGAACGTAAAAGCATTCCCTTGAAGATTCTATCCATCTATAATATTTATTTTTGTAACGACATGTTTTTGGTTTAGTTGAATTATTAGACAAACAAATATATATAAAACGCGTAGACTTGTTTAAAAATTTCAGAACGCTTCGTTATACTTTATATTTTTTAATTTATCATCTATGTGTTAAAACCTAATACGGTTAATTGATATATCACATGGCAACATTCATTTCAAAACATGTTTTTATATAAACCTGTCGAATGAAGCTGACTAGTAATTGCCGTGCTCACTGACTAATAAATAAATTAAGTTACGATACTCTTTATAACATGTTTATTGCATATGACTTATACAGTATTTATAGAGTTAACTGGTGGTAGGGCTTTGTGCAAGCTCGTCTGGGTAGGGACCACCTCTCACTCCTCTCCACTCATCAGATATTCTACCGCACCGTATTGTTGTGTTCCGGTTTGAAGGGTGACTGAGCCAGTGTAATTACAGGCATAAGGGACATAACATCTTAGCTCCCAAGTTTGGTGGCGCATTGGTGATGTAAGTGATGGTTAACATTTCTTACAATGCGTCTTAAAAACGTCTATGGACGTTGGTGACCACTTACCATCTGGTGACCCATATGCTCGTCCGCCTTCCTATTCTATAAAAAAATATATAGAGTATACAGTACAGTACTAACTGACTTAATTCTGAACGTTTGCTTAGTGACGACAAGTAAAAGTGATTACCCTTTTGTGTCATTATTGATTTGACATTCGAAAGAAAATGACTCAACATTGCTTAATTAATCACCCGCTAAACAATAATAATACTATCCTCGGACATTATTCACACACGGCCATCCGATCCCAAACTAAGCAGAGCTTGTACTATGGAACCAGAAAACTGATATACTACATATATAACTTTTATTTTGTAAACACATACTTATATACTTAGATAATCACACCCAGGCTCAGGACAAACAGACATGTTCACGCACACAAATGTCTGTCCTTGGCGTTAAAGGCAAGTATCTACCAACCACGCCAACGTTTGTAAGTAAAGCCGTTTATGTTTTAAAATATATAACATGCAATAACAGACCTTAATCAAAACGTTTACCGATATAAAAGATTTTTTAATTAAATAAATCCCTTCCAATAGTCTCTTTTAAAATTATACTCTACTCGGCTTCGTTACAATAATACACTTTCACTTGCCAACACTCTTACTTTCAACACGACAAAATTGAAAGGCCTACTTTATTAACGTTTTTTTATAATACGTGATCTTTTTAATTTAGTCGATTATTACGGATTGGATATTTATATTTATTTATTTTGTAACTTTTTAAGGGATATAGGTACAATAAGAAAAAATATATACATATATACATTTCTTTAATTTAAAAAATATTATAAATATAGTTTAAGTGGTTAATCAATCACAAAAATGTTTGAAGAAAAAAATCCTCCTTATTTTAAATAAACAAACAAATATTATTTTATATAATATTAATCATCATTACAGTTATCAGTCTGTGTGAGTGTTTATGTGACTGTATGTATTCTCCATCTTCAGTCCCAGTTGATACCTTCTTACAGTCATATGTGATTTTGCCTTTTGTAATATAATCCTTACCAAATGATAACCGCGGAAACTAGCCAGGAGTTATGAGTTGTAGAGAAGTCGTGTTGTGGGTATTCAAATGCTCTTTGTATCAAAGTTCGGTGGAACCGTAATCTGGCAGCACCGCAGAGCACCGCTTGACGTTTGTGTGTCTGAGGCACATTAGTTTTATATTAATAGTAAGGCAACCAAGCAAATGAGCCACCTGATTGATGACAAATTAAGAAATTGAAATGATTGCGCTGCTAACCATCGGACTTAGCAATTACACTGGCTCATTATGGCACATGGCATACCTTAATTTGGGACACAACAATACAATATATTTCGTATTGGAGGTATTATAATTGATGAGTGTGGTACCTACAAAGACGTATTTGATAGAAGATTATTATATATTTTAGAGGACGAGTAGAATGAAGCTTAAAATAAAAATATCACTAAATTATAAATGTCACTATATTAAATAAAACCTACTACTAGTTAAAGCTTTTCATATATAAAGATATATAAAGCTGTTAAATAGGTGTCGGTTTGCTACTAAGGGTCTAATATATCCCATATTAAAGAAAACTTTTATATCGTTCCAGCCAGTCCCCATAACCAATGTATATACATATCGCTTATGTACTACTTTAGAAAATATGTCTACAAGGATGTAATTTTTATGCTTCTTTCTAGGGAGCTAAAGTATCTAAGGATAGAGTCGAACCCTTCTGATCTTTTGTAGTCGACCCTTTCTTGCTACCCTAAACATTCCTTAATAGCTATTTAGGTTCGCGTAACGCCAGGCGGGTAGACTTGTTTATTACGAACATATAGGTATTATGTAGTATGCAAAAGGACGTATGTTAATGTGTTCGGGGCTTGAGTATAAAAATAGATAGGATTTATTAACCTTTAAAATTGTTAGTATATATAGCTTAGTTATAAGAGTATTAAGCTAAATATGTCTACACACAACGTCAGATTTAAAGGTTTAAGGATGCGGGCAACGAAATGGCAAATATTTTTTAAACAAAAACCAAACAATATAAGGCCCAGTGATAAGACCGCGTGAATCTTAACCGATGATCGTGGGTTCAAACCCGGGCAAGCACCACTGAATTTTCATGTGCTTAATTTGTGATTATAATTCATCTCGTGCTTTACGGTGAAGGAAAACATCGTGAGGAAACCTGCATGTGTTTAATTTCACTGAAATGCTACACATGTGTATTCCACCAACCCGCATTAGAGCAGCTTGGTGGAATAAGCTCCAAACCTTCTCCTCAAAAAGAGGAGAGGAGGCCTTTAGCCCAGCAGTGGGACATTCACAGGCTGTTACGGTTACGGTATATGTATAAAATTCATTTTACCCTTATTTAAAACAATCGAAATTATTCATTTCTTCCCTGTTATTGTTTCCTTTATATGAAGTAAAGAAGTAAAGCCTTTAAATAAAGGCACACATGCGGCTTAGTTATAAACTTTGTTTAGCGTGTTAGTTCAATTATGTTACATCTTCTTCTTTTGAATGTCAAACCAATAATGACAGAGAGAGCGAAATATATATAAGGTCGATAATATTTTATAAAATTGTAGAGATAAAAATCTGCCCTAATTTCAGCGATCCGCATGAAGGATAAAGATGCGATTTGAATAGCAATCCAGTACGAACGAGATAAGGCGCTACAAGACTTACGGCTTTCCGAGGCTACTCCGTTGAAAATGATATTACGTCCGGAGGATATTACTTTTTTTATTCAAATCACTATTGACTTAGTGGCTTCAGTAGATATAATGCCACAGATTCCGAGGTTCCAAATTCAAACCTCGGATCGGGCCTTTATAAGATTTTCAGTTTTTCCGCCGAAAAATTATCAGTAGCAGCCGAATAAAAAATTGCAGTGTTTACACCACCATGAATCGAATTTGCCATCCCATCGGATTATGAGAGTGCATCTGTTTTAACCCAAACCCTTTTGCTAAACTATAATATGTCCCATTAAGTTTTCTATGAAGTATCTCTTGATAATGGGGGCATTGGTCAAAATGGTCAGAAGGACGTCATCTTCCACGTAATATGTATATAAAATAAATATGTGATTATATACTCTCTGTCTATAATATAAAGTTGCCATGGACGTAATACACTTGTTCTTATGTATACATTACATGATATATATTATAATATTATGCTCGTATTATCGCTGATTCATAATAAATATGGTGACATCGATAAGATATTCTAAACCTGATTTATTAAATAACGTTACCTATTTAGTTCCGTTTAAGAATATATTATAACAATTAACTATTGATTTGTTTATAAGCATATAAAGGTTTACCTTAATGTTAAATAGAACGTTGCAATCAATGTTGACCTTGAAATATTGCTCTTATCGTGCCCGAAGAAGTTTCATTAAGCGAATAATTATATACTTAATAAAACTTCTGCATCTTCTTCATTCTTAGCGATTATCAAATCTTAAAGAACTTCGAATAAATATATTCCTCTCAATTTTAGACAAATTAAAAATTATGTAGATAATTGTATTCAATGCCAATTTATGTTGAAAGAAATAATTGCAATTAGTACTTATAAACGAATACGAAAATTATAATCTTCAGCGATAAAATTATTCATTTATAATTTAATCGCTATTTAGGTAAATTGGAATACAAAAAATCCATAATACGCAGTAACCTTACCGTTTTCCGTTCCCTGCCGTATATCTCCGACCATGACCTATTTGAAAGTAGTTCAGTAGATCGCTTGCACAATGACGGAATCGGGAAAAATTGTATTTAAGTAAATTACGGCGAGGGCGGAGTAGCGATAACTCATGCCCTTGATGAAAGTCAAGGTACTCATTAAATTTGCAACGCGGTTATAATATTTAACATTAGTTAAAACCTAGTGGCAAAAGGTCAAAGTGCATTTTTGAGTAAAATGTAAATCAAATTTAGTCATTTTCCAATTGATTAAAAAATTGTGTTAAACGGCACACGTTTAACATTACTAATACCACAATATTAAACAAAGGACATAAATAATATATATTATATAAAAAAAAAACCAACGTCTGTTCATTGTTTTTATTCTTATTACCAAAAGTAAGGGTTATTAATATTCTCCTTTTGTGCACCAGGCCACAGAATCAATCAAACTCTCTTACTAAAAAAAAAGCTTATCAATATTTTCACCTTGGCGGTATTCAGTGCGACACAAAAAAAGTCAGCTATTTCCTTTGTTATCTTGTTTGAATCTATTTCCAAACGAAGGTTTTCTTCAAATTTCAAGTATCTATGTCTATGTGTTATTATGTGTGTTGATGGAGGTTGCGACTTGGGGACCTCAACATTCACTGGTTATCATTATTGCCTATTGCCAGAGATGTCTTCTTATCTTCTTGCCGAGAGTGGTATGCTCAGTGAGAATCATTTTATAAGCACAAATACGTGAACATTTATAACAACAAATTTCCCTTTCTTGTGCAAAGAAGAAATAGAAAATAGAAATAGAATTTCCCTTTATAATCAATTCTGGCGGTATTTTTATCTTTACCAAATAATACATTTAAATTTAATATAAAAAATATGAACAGATAAAGACTTACAAAATACAAGCATATACTCGTATTGTATAAAAAAAAAAAAAAAACTTTTTGTTTGTTTGAATGCGTTAATCTCAAGATCTACTAATACCTAATTAGATTTGTTGATATACATTTGCGTTCGAATGCGTTTATTGAGAAAGACGTAACCTTTCTGTACAATATCACGGCGCGATGTGGGCGGAACTGCTGGTGCGGGTAAAATCGCGTGGAAACCCTACTATATGTTAAAAAGCGTTCAGTTAGAAGTAATTTTATTCGTTTTCTTTTCGAATTAGAATTCCATATGGGACATATGAATTTCAATACAAATAAGTATATAGTTGACTATGTACTTCATTTGAGAAAAAGATTAATACTGAGTTGCTTACCGATGTATTTTTGGCGACCTAATTTTGGCTGGTTAGCCATTGGAATTTCTTACTGATAATATAAATACAAGTTTGTTTGTGTGTTTTATACTCAATTACACTAAAACGATTGAGACGAACTATATTGAAATTTGGTATTAAAGTATTTAACATATTAATAAAATAAAAAAATATAATTCTTATTGCCCAAATTAAATTTACGATTTGTAAATTAGAACGTTATTTTTTTAAATTTTAATTCATATTCCGAATCGTACGAATTAACAGTATTTATAAAACATGGAAATACAAAACAGTATAAATTTGGTAGGCAGATTTCAAATGGAAAAATGAATTTATGAATGCAAATAAATTTAAGTTTCTTTACGTTCGGTCAGTTGCAAATAAAACATTTAAATTAGGGCAATCTATTTAATAACCTTACTATGGCTCTTAACTCTTTGCAGATTTTTTTTTTAAAAACAATGTGAAGCATAAATTTACAAACCTGCCCTGAATCTCTATTAATCTATGTGTACTTCTGTTACTTGTAACGACTTCATCGTTCCGTATTTGAATGCCTTTGACATTATATAATCTGTAACATTGTTTACGCTTACAAATCGATGTATTTTTATTTGAGAAAATTGGTTAAACTTTATAGGCATGATACAATTAAAACTCTCTTAAGATTATTTGCAATTAAAATAAAATAGTTTAATACAAGACTGTACAGTGCAATACATTTGACTTTCTAATTTGAACGAATAAAAAAGTGTTAAATACCAACTGTATACCTATAAAATTTACTTTAATTTCCCGTAAACGTTTTCCGCCCTATAAGTCCCTTAAAGCTATAAGATAGCATTGCAATCTTATAAATTGAGTTAACCTTTTCGGAAGGCGCGTCCAATTTATTAGACAACTTTCAGGCGTGGCATTTTATTTACGTCTATGTATAAGTCATCAGCATCTAGCTTACGATTTTAGTTTTTTAGTTTATTTTTATATTTTTATTTTAAATACTTTTTTCTCACTTAAGCAAATAAAAAAAAAATAAACAAAAATCCATTAACGATAAACGTCATTTTTAGGTTTTCTTTTCAATTCAAAACTATATATATAAAGAAAACAGTTTTATGATTTAAAGTAATAATTGAAGTTAATATAAGTGAAAAGCCGATTAAATTTCCACAATATTATAGTAACTAGCAATAAATTATCTTATACTTCGCTTTCTAACTAGAATAGAAACAAGGTATTTAATATTAGACCCATTTCTGTTAATCTAGAGCGTATTGTGGGTATGGAATACGATTAACACACATACATATTGAATAACATCCTTTAGTTATTGATTGGATAATTATTTCGCGTCGAAACGAATCTACGAAGTGTCTTCCTTTAATTTTTAGTATTTTGTATCAAAATACAATATATTCTTCGATCACAGACAAAATAAGGTACCTAAAACGAAACGTCTAAAAAGGGAGTTTTGATATGATTTATTTCTTTACAGTTTAAAAATAATAAAGTAATAAAAAAGTTAATTATTAATAAATTAAGTTAATTAATTATTATTTCTATTTATATAGATCTATTTATTTATTTAGTGTTACGTATGGGAATACTTTAGCGCTATAACGATGTCCCTTTCTATACAACAACCAGACGTTTCCGTCAACGTTTAAAAATAAATCCTTGTTCTTGTCAAGAGTGGCTAACAGGCTAACAAGTTTATTTAGGTATTTGACTCATCCTTCCAATTTTGGTTAGGATAACTTAAAAAAATTATAGGTCTTTAAACATAATACTTTGGTTAATTTAAAGAGCCGTATCCATTAATCTTGGCTATTGCCTTTTACGATAGGGTATTAATTTATGAAGGTCCTGTTTCACTTATCTTTATGTTCTGGCATCAATTTATAATATTTATTTATAATCTGTTTATCAAAAACCTATATAGCAATTTTTTCACAAAGTAAGAAAGTGTTGCTATTACAAAATGATCCATTGACATTTCTAAATACAGCCTTGCAAATGAAGACATAATCTTTGTTAAAATTTAATGTGCAAATGAAGACATAATCTTTGTTAAAATTTAATGTCACTGTTCAAGCTGAAAGCTAAATATACTAAAAATATTCAGAAACTCGAAACAAAAATTTATGTATTACGTAAACGAAGTTATATCTAGTTTTATATTGTATTTGTAAAGTTAAGAAACATGTTGTAATTAGGATTACAAGTATCATATTTGTTAGTCAAAACCGTCATTTAATATCAATTCCATTCGTGGTCTCTGTTTATAGTGCAGTTTTCCAATAAAGAACTAATTTTCCGTCCGTCCGCATTTCTATTAAGCGATTTGACCCATTCGTGATTGTATTCCAGCTTGACCCATATACTCACAAAACATATTCGGTTCTACACGAGCTTGTTTCAGAGAATCTATTTCCATACGCAATAAATTCTACGTATGTACAAAGTTTAGTCTTTATGAGCTTTTGATATGGTTTAAAATGTTATTACATATTATATTTTATGTTAATGTTTGTTGCTGTGCCTCGGTTTCCTTAACCCGCTTATATAATATATTTGGAACAGTATAATAAACGGATATCATTATTTACGTAATGTGATTTATAAGCTTTCTATTAAAAAAACGTAAAATTAATATGCGGATATTGCTCTATGTAATGAAATAAACTGTCCGCTACCGTGGTCAAACTGTTAAATATACGAGTATATAATAAACATATGAGCATTAAGAATGCTTGTATATTTTATTCATTGCACAATGATTGGTTTTATTATTTGGCAGCCATAGACATTGATATACCTATATATTATATGTAGAGTATAAACAAGCGTAGACTGACTCGGGCTTGCGTTAAAATCAATACCATACAACAACAGAAACAGCTGATCACACTACTCATTGAAAGTAAATAGGAAATACTCACCATTTCTGCTGATTATCATCTGCGCTACTATAGTTAGAGATAGCGGCATATCTGCAATACAAAATACAAACAAGCTATTTCCACATTCGGTTGCAATGTTATAATAAATATACAAGCATTAGAGCATTTATACTATCACTAATAATTGCGTTAGTTAGGTATTACACGGTAAAATAGTTCGTGCTTAGTTGCGTCGAACGGTGAACGAAATGTGAACAAAGGATAGTATTTGTTTTGCAACTATATCTCACCTTTGAGCTGTACATTCCAATACTTTTTTCTTCTCCCATCCTTCCTGGGTTTTGACCCATGCTTCGCCGGGTGATCGCCAGTCTTTCGAAATAAAAGGCATTATTTTCTTAACACAAATACACAAAGTTCTAAGAGCGTTAAGCTCGACACAGCGACCGATCGCTCACGTAGCGAGACGGGAATTGGCGTTCAGCGAATCTATGTAAATGAAAGAGAGGTTTTGTTTAGAAAGAGACGGATGCGCGCATGTCTCGTTATGCCAGGCAGTGGAACGTCACAAACAGCTGTTTTTTGTTGTGTTTATATTGTTGTTTCGCACTGTTTACGAGGAAAAGTTAACAAATTACGCAATTTAATAAATTATTTCTCTTATTCTAACCTAATGAAAGCTATAGGAAATAAAAATTGGATTATCTTTTGTGGCTACGAATATGTACACAGTTTATGCTGCATCATTCTTCTCAGAATTAATTTTATTTCGTAACGTAATGCAAAATATAGAAAATGTATAGCAGAAACAATATAAATTTACACTATTTACCAATAAAAGTGGATATTATTAATTAAGATCAATAATAATATTGTATGAAAAAATATATGGAGTTCTACAGACCTGATTGGGGTAAATTACAAACTTTTATAAGAGTAGTCTTAAATAAATCTGAAATAGACAAAATAAGATATTCGAAAATGGAAATTTAAATCCCCTTAATAAATCAGGTATACGTTTAACAAAATAACCGAATCAGTCAAAATATTTCGGTACAATCTAATTCGTTTATAATGTATAAAAATATAAATTCAATTCCAATTAAATTATACCATAAGACACCTACGTAATATATTTTTTTTATTTGGCATTTGTATTATTGTTGTAACTAAAATGCTATAATTGTAGAGTAATGTGTGAAAGAAGTCTTTGGCTAAATTGGAATGTCTAAAACGTCGGCATATGGGTGATTTAATTTATCTAGTAAATCTTAAAGAACTAGGTACCTCTTTGGTAGCAGATCCTGAGCCTAATCCCTTTGGTTTGGGCAATAAAGATTAATTGGGTAAGAAATTCTCAGTAGAAATTTGTTTTATGTTGTCATTGTCTTTACGTCAGTACCTCGGAACTTAGTCACTGATCCTGCGCCTAAACTTTCCGGTATGCAATTATGAGGGTAAGGAAAAAAGAGAGTACACTTGTATTCAGGTATGCATACTTTTGCATTATAATTTCCTGCGCAGTTAGTTTTCTCCTTTGAGTGGTCGCAATGGCCAGTATGATAAAAAAAGTATGTATGTACATACTTTATTTGAATTTTATAGTATTACCTAATGTGACTGTAGTACCTTCATAATGTGAATGATGTATGCATAAATGAACTATAATAATATATGTCAATAGTAGTCAATTTACAAATTAAAGATAGAATAGCGACATCAGCACAAAAAAAAGTACCACGTTTATTAGTTTGTACTATGAATTTTATTGAGTTCTATTCAGAATACACTGAATTGATTTATGAGTATTTAGTGGAACAAACAATCAATTAAATCTACTCTCTACTTTATGTAGAAATACAAATCGTACAAATAAAAAATCACAACATTATTAAATCATAATATTTGGTTATATAGACATTGTCAAAATATATAATTATATATAATACAAACAATTTTGATAAAAATATAATAAACGTTTAACCATCGTTAAGTCTGTGTGAATTCATCTTTTATTTTTTACCCTTTTGGTTTGTTTTAGACAGCATACGGTTATTATTTATAAGTACCTACTTATGATTTGTATGCCCGCATAACTTTACAAATTGTCAATAATTGAGTGTAATATTATAAATTGATAATGATTAATATTAAAAATTAGAGCCAAGATTGATTATTATTTGAGTCACATTTTCCATTTATTTAGTTCTTGTAATTTTGTTTTCATATTTATATATGTACATACCTAATAACCGAGGTTAACGATAGTATAGATAACGAAAACCCAAATTTATATAATGTTAACATTATAATGTAACATTTTGTTTTGGAAAAAACATGATAAGATTTCTTTGTCTTATTGTCGTTTCTATCTATTTTTTAATTTATTTGACAATTCTAGTTAAGCATTGAGGATGTAATCTTCGATGAAAATTTAATCTAAGACCGGGTTTATATATTAGAATAACAAAAAATCTAGTAGAAAATCAAAACAATTTCACAGAATATACATTTTATTTTATTATGAAATAATTGTTTAGCAAAATATGTCATAATCTTTATTATGCATTATCTATACTGAACTATTTTTTTTGTCATAGGTAATCGGTCAAATTCGTTCACATAGTTATTTATTATCTGTGGTTATTGGTTACTATTTGTTGCGATTGAGGTTATTAAAACTATTTTTCTTCTCGTTATGGGTGACTCCAATTTAAACTCTAAAGTTAAAACAAGCGGACAAGATCCAGTGTTGAGGCAAGCAGAAATAGACTACATGAAAATTATTGAACAGAAAAATCGTGAGCGTGTGCAAAAATTGCAACAAATTTCAAAAAAGAATAGAATTACTGGACTAGCCATTGGTGCCGGTGTATTCAGTATTTATATGTATTCTATCCTTGCTGTTAAACAGGAGACGTTCCTTGACGACTTTGAAGAACCAGTAAAAGTGCAGCAATAATGGCTGCAGCAAAAAGAGCATTACAAATTAGATTGCCTCCTCTACCTAGTATCAAAGATGTCATCAAATTGTATAAATTACGAGCTATACGTGAATTATCGCAGAATTTTCTTATGGAACCAAGGTTGATTGATAAAATAGTTAGAGCTGCTGGGCACATAGAGAATAATGTAGTCTGTGAGGTAGGACCAGGTCCGGGCGGTATAACAAGGTCAATCATCCAGCAAGCGCCACGGAAAGTCGTGTTGATCGAGAAAGATCCTCGTTTCATACCAACCTTAGAACTTTTAGCAGATGCATGCCGAGGCAAAGTAGATGTAGATATTATTACTGGTGACATTTTAAAAACTGATATTTCACAATTCCTTCCAGAAGATTCTAAACACGAATGGACAGATTCACCGCCGCCAATAAACTTAATAGGCAACTTGCCTTTCAGTGTTTCAACAATTTTAATGGTAAGATGGTTAGAAATGATTTCTAAAAGAGAGGGGCCTTGGTCTTTCGGCCGGGCCAGAATGACATTAACATTTCAAAAGGAAGTTGCCGAGAGAATGACTGCCCGCATTATGGATAAGCAGAGATGTAGATTATCTGTTATGTGTCAGAATTGGTGTAATGTAAAATATAAGTTTGATATTCCTGGCGCTGCTTTTGTTCCTAAGCCAGAAGTAGATGTTGGTGTTGTCACATTGACTCCTATGAAGCAGCCTATAATAAATTTGCCATTCAAACTCATTGAAAAAGTGGTGCGGCAGATATTTTCTATGAGACAGAAATATTCTATCCGTGGAGCTCAAACATTATTCCCAGAGGAAGTGCGCGAAGAAATGGCCCTTAGAATGTATAAAATGGCTGAGATTGATCCAATCACGAGACCATTTCAAATAGCTACAGGAGAATTTGGCAGATTATGTGAAGCTTATAGCGAAATTATCAAGATATATCCGGAATTTGAAAATTATGACTTGAGAGCTCCAAAGAAAAAAATAGATGATGAAGTTGAGGCAATAACATAATTATCATTTGTATATATATATATATAGTAGGTAAAATAAAGTATTTCTGTTTAGTCAAAGTCAAATTGTTTTATTGCTTTTTTCTACAATAAATTCAACATATTTAAAAATAACACATCAAAATAAAAACAATAACTACATAACAAGATTAGATTGTATTATTTTTCAATTATATTAGTGTCAATCTCATTCTTCTTGTTAGCTAACTTGGCTAATCGTTCTTTGCTTTTCAAAACTTTCATGTGCTTATGAGATTTTAAATGTATAGAGAACTCCTTGTCGCCAATAATAAGCCTCTCACAAACCTGGCAATAGTTACTTGAATGAACATTAATGCTAGTTATTTCTTCATTTTTCTTTTCCGGTTTTAGATGTTCATACTGGCATGGAGAATTAGTAATTAAGCTATTTATAATATGTATTGCTTTATCTTTAACTTCGTTATCCCATTGCGATAGATTTGTTGTATTTAGCTCGTAAATAAGTGGAATCTGAAAAAGAAATAACTCATGTAAGCGACATCTATCTGGCTATTAATAATTCGTAAATGAACAACTATTCAACAATAGATGGCGCTGTAACCATAATGTAATTAACGTAGAAATATTTTCGCTATTTGCTACTAGATGGCGTATGCCGATTGATATAGTTCCGTAGTTACCTCTCTGGTAGGGTGTTCTAAAAATCTGCCCTTAACCATTTTGTTTTGTCTTCGTGCATATCGTCTGGTCCCTATTTTCATATTTTCTATGCTTTCTCCTAAAAGTTTCTTGCCTTCTTCGCTATTTCTTTTATCAGGCGGTAACATTAAGTATTCATGAAACTCTTTGAAGCCCAATGTTTGGAAAATGCCTTTGGTGTAGTCTGGTGGTCTGAAAATAGATGAATAAATGTTATTTTTTAATATTTAAATTAATACACGTATATAAAACATAATTGTGATTAATTTCACTTATTTGAAATTATATTGGCATTCATAAAATTAATATTTCAAAAGTATTAAATCTTTAATTATAACAACAGAAATTTATATTTATGCTAGAGCTGGGTAAATTATTTCAGCTTAGTATTGAACATAACTAAATCTTTCTTAATGCAGAATGCATTATTTATCAGCCCCTTATTTATCCGCTAGAGAAAAAAAAACCGCAGCAATTTTGCTTCAATTTCAGTCTCTATACATCATATTACGAAATGCGACAAGGATTAAATAAAATTGCACCTTACACATTGAATTTAAGTTTTAAATTTATATATAAGCGAATGGGACCCCTCACATTTTCTTGAAATTAAGGCAATTAAAAAGGCAATATAATTTTGTGTAGCTTACGATGCCCGATGCGCTTGAGCGTTTTTTTTCCTTACAATTTATGGATATACACCAATTAATTTATTCTTGCTATATATTTTTATTCATCTGTAAGTAGCTAATAGTGGTGAACATTATAATTAGAATACTTTTTCTCTTATGACATAATGAACCTTTTATTTTATATGGTTTTTTGTGAAACCGCTTTACGTGGAAATATTTTAAGCTCATTTACTCTATGTATGTTTTTATTTATGAGAAAATAAATTGTTTGTTTGATTGATCGTGTAGTTGAGCGAACTTCCATTGATTACTCGCTATGACGGTTTTGTCTGTTAAAGAATAAATATTCTTTAGAACTAATCAGCGCCGTCTTTAACCTATTGTAGGGCCTGGGCATATTAGGATAATGGGAGCCGCATGAGCTTGATTGAGTACTATTTTCTTAGAATAGACAAATTACTTCAAAATATATTTTTTTATTTATAAAAAAGTAACAATATGCTTTATAGATTGCACTAATTTTGATATTAAAAATCGATCTAATAAATATTTATGTCATAATTTTCCCATGGATATGAAACGATAACCGATATTTAGGATTATCGTTTCGTGATCTAGCAGGTATTAGGGGGTTATCGATGGGGCCCTGGGCACGTGCCCAGAGTGTCCATTGAGAAAGAGGAACTAATTGTATTCGATGATGTACCGACACTGTTTTTTAGAACTCGCTTTAAGTAGATTCAAGCGGTTATAAGCTGAAGCAAATATAAATTTGATTTTCCATACTTTGTAATTCAAATATATAAAAAGCAATAGTATTTATAGTTCGTATCTATATCAATTTAATAGTATCATTGAGTACGACAACACAATAAATACACTCGTGCGTGTCCGTGACGCGGATAATTTTGTTTCGATTATAAAAACGAAAAACGATTCGATTCCTCGAAAAGCGATACCGATTTAACTACTCGAATCGATTTATTACACGTGTGGGTTTTCACTGCGGCGTTTTATCTGCAAAAAGTAAAAACTAACGTAAACATTGTGAAGCAGAAATAGACAAGAATCAGAAATATAGAGAAAAAAAATTAGTCTATGATATGTACGTCAGTTAGCTCAAGTAGGTTATTACATATTTTTTAAAATAGTATTTAATAAATAGTTAGTATTTAGAAAAATAGTATTTAACAAATAATATCATAAGTACTATATTCAAATTAACCAATTGATCTTTAAAATTTATTGCTTTTTTATTTACTTATTGAAAAATAAAACTTTTTAACAAGAATTAAAAATTCATCATTTAAAATTTCTAACTCTAAACGGTGAAAAATTGTTTAAGATGTATATCTAAACATTAGTTTTAAACGTAATAGTTTAAGAATTTTAAAGGTTATGCGGACCTATGCGGGGAGTATTCAGTTTTATTGAAATAATGTATGTTTATGTGGAAGTCTGTACGACTAGTGAATGTTTTTACTTATAAAGATTTATGATTGTGAAACCAGGAGTGTATGATGATATAAGCATAGGTTGCTTGCTTGATTGATTTAGTGTCGTCAAAAAATAGAAGATTATATTACTGTCACTATTTTTTAATATCGACATATTTTTAATATACCGCGTTATTTATTAATTATAATAAATTATTTCAACCATAAAGTTATTTAAAGAAATATATATAATATGAGAAACTATTTAATAATCGATTTTACGCGATAAACCTAAAACATACACACGATTTGAAATACATAACCACAGCGCGGTATCGTTCATTGACCCCTGTATTTACATGTTACCACTCATATGCAAACATCACGTAAGAGGCGGTTTGTCAATATTTACCTCGCGATTATCATATTTAGGTGTTCGCCTATAAGGATATCGCCTATAGGACTTAATATATAGAAATGAAATGCGCGTATAATGATTTGGATCTCATTGATTGTTTCTACATCTGATTAAAGGTAAGTCTTACATATGTATTGGATAAACAATGGAAAGTATTCCATTTTTATAAGCGTGTTCGATTTTTGAAGAAGATAGAAGTTTTATCTATAGGCCGAAGAAAAAAGTTCAAGGTTAAATGGTTGAAAATTTGCTACGTTTGTGTTTTCTTGAGTTTTTACCCTAAGTATCTCCTTACCAGGTAGGTTTTTAATGGCGTAGAATCAATAAAAGTTCATTGCTATAGTCCATTATATTTGCTGATTGCGCTAAATAACCTTAGATTTATCCGAAAGAAAAAAAAAACTTTAAGACATGTTTTGTTTTGCTAACCCTCGTTAAGTCGAAAAAATTGATCAACATAATTATGTTATATAGTCTAGCGATAAAATTTTCGTTTTTTTTTCTTATGACTTTTAGTTCTGACACAGGGCAAGATTATTTCCGCAATGTCACGACCGATGGAGAAGACACGGAGCAGATTGATCGTTACGGTCGATGTGAAGGAATTAATTGAAACGACGGCATTAATACTGTTAACCCTTAACCAAAACCACACAAACATAAATAACAAAGTCAAACAATTAATTGTCAGTATAATAAAATACAGTACAATTTTATTGTTATATATTTACATAATCATCTGACGTTTGTTCCTATATTCTTCATCGTCGAATGTCAACTTTTACTGGTGGTAGAGCTTTTTGCAAGCTCGTCTGGGTAGGTACCACCCACTCATTAGACATTCTGCCGCAAAACACCAGTACTTGGTATTGTTGTGTTCCGGTTTGAAGGGTGAGTGAGCCAGTGTAATTACAGGCACAAGAGACATAAGATCGTAGTTCCCAAGGTTGGTGGCGCATTGTCGATTTAAGCGACGGGCAACATTTTTTACAATGCCAATGTCTAAGGCCGTTGGTGACCACTTACCATCAGGTGGCCCATATGCTCGTCCACCTTCCTTTTCTATAAAAAAAAAGTAAATGATGACAGAAAATATAAAGAGAGAAATCAGTGGTCAACTAAACTCCCGCTAAACAACGTTAAATAAGTAACAGTAACAGCCTGTGAATGTCCCACTGCTGGGCTAAGGCCTCCTCTCCCTTCTTGAGCAGAAGGTTTGGAGCTTAGGTATTCCACCACGCTGCTCCAATGCGGGTTGGTGGAATACATGTGTGGCAGAATTTCAGTGAAATTCGACACATGCAGGTTTCCTCACGATGTTTTCCTTCACCGTCAAGCACGAGATGAAGTATAATAACAAATTAAGCACATGAAAATTCAGTGGTGGTTGCCCGGGTTTAAACCCGGTTGATGCAAGTTTTAAAATGAATATTTTCTACTATATACACATATAAACAAAAACGCAAATACTACTACAGATATACCTAAATATGTAACATTTTTAGTATTATACGATTGTAGTTTAAATCATGTTCAATAACAATTTAATTGTATTAAAAGATAAATATATTCATCCTATATTATTATTTGTATAATTAAGAGAATAACATGCAAGTAATTAAATAACAAGACTATAAATATACTATAATTTTCAAAACGCTAAAATCATTCATTCATTCAATAAATAAATAATTTAATCAAATTATCAAGTTTTAGCCTTTGCTCAAGAGATTAAAAAATTAAACATCGTAGAAAGGGTAAAAGTTACTTTTTAATCTTTAATTTTGTTTTAATTTTGTGAACAAGGCCGAAAGTTCATAATCTTTTCTCGTTTCGTTTTGTTTTGTTATTGAGCATAGGAATTAAAAAAGTCCGTTCGGTTTTATAAATACGGCTATTCTCCCAGACTTTATAACACTTTATTGTTTCACAAGACTTTGCTACTCCAATCAGTCATTTATTTTTATGTAAATGGAACAATTAATGAAATATTTCACGTATTTTACCTTCTCACGGTGATCTAAAACGAAACAATAAATACTCAATTTCAAATTATATTGTACGAGTATATTTAAATGGAATGGAACACAAACAGTGTTCCGCTGATATTCTAAATTCAAAAAATAGTTTATATTCCATAAACGTCACATATTTTTAAAATCAAACTGATTATATCGTAGATTAAATGATTTTTTTATAAGATAATGTAAGTTAATCTTATTGAATGAATTTAAGTAATTAATTATGAATTTTTGGTTTATTCTCATATGATTTGAGGAGACTGGCTGGTTTGTAGAGAATTGGCATAATAAAAGAAAAAACAAAGACGGAAATTGATAAAATCATTTTAATTAATTGGAAAGTTGATGTTTGACAAAGAAAAGTGTTTATATTTGTAAATATGTATGTTTGTATATAAGATATGAAGAATTTGTATAGTTGAACACACTTATCTCAAAACCAAGCTGACTTGGATAGGTTGGATAGATTATTCTCATTTTTTTTTAAATTAAATTATATTTGTCATTGTTTACTTATAAAATGACAGCCTATTTACATCTTAAGAGATATTTATATAGAAGCAACAACAAGGCATTCCCTTCTGTATTTCATTTGAAAAAGGAATCAAATTTGCATTTCCCGTGAAATTGTTGATTTAAGTGAAGCTTCGTGAACCCTCGGTACTGGTTTCTGTACGATGGTCTAAGATTTTTGCTTTTAATTTTAACGAAATATTAAATTAAAATAAAATATTCCCATTTTTTTCTTAATTTTTCCTCACGTCCTACTTCTACATGGCATGGGAATCTCTTGGGACGAAGACCAATAAAAATTATTTCTCCAACACGTATTGGTGGAAACACAACACTTGCAGGTTTCCTCACGATGTTTCCCTTTACCGCCGAGCACGAGACGAATTATAAACACAAATCGAGCATATGAAAATGTTTTATTGCCCGGGTTTGAACCCACTATCTTCGGTTAAGTTGCGGGTGCTCTAACCATTGGACCATTTCGGCTCTAATAAGATAAATCTATACTGATATTATGAACGCGACAGTATCTGTCTGCCTGTTATATCTGCACGGCTATAACACTGAACTGATTTTGATAGAATTTAGTACGATGCAAGCTGGAACCAACCGGAACGACACACAGACAAAAGTCTACAGCGAGAAATAAATCACTTTTCTTATAAAAACATTTATTGTATACTGTTATGTAATTCCTTGGGCGCTAGGATTTTCTTTAGGTCTTAGGGCTTCGGTTTCGTAATGCTCTTATTGGGGTCAGGGAATGGACGCCAGCACTAACAGTGGTTGTTAAAGTTGGTTTAATGAACAAATCGCCCCGCAAGGGGGAAAGCTTATAAGTTCTGATAGAGAAAAACTAGATATGCCGCAACAAAAGGAACGCTTGTAAACCCATATAAATTACATAAATGGAACCTATAATCGTTAAAACGTTGCACAGAAAATGTTACATGTAGAACATTGCACTTAAATTTGATTGATTAGATAAGTATATAATATAGGGTCAAGAAAGAAACATAGTATTGCAGATGTTCTATCGACTGCAATATTAGGTCATAAGGCAATTTAATTATACTAAATAATATATAGTACTAGTTTTCGTTTTCGTATGATGGGAGGTGTTACGTGTTAGGTATGTGCTTTTATGTACTCCTGACTATTATGCAAAATTTCAAGATGATCCGCTGAGTAGTTGAGACGAGAAACCGTAACAAATATATAAGCAAACAAGCAAACAAACTCATTGTCGAATGTATAATATAAGTAATGATTAATGATTATCAACTTTTATTGTAAACAGGGTAATGAGGAATTAATATTTAATCGGAAATTTTGTGTATTCTTTTATCAATCTTTGTGTCAATCTTAACATGATTGGGCTTTACATACATATATGTATGTACAATTTCATATTACGGTGTTATTGGAATTAAAATGTCTTTTCTAGATTATTATTAGAATAACAATTGCAGATCATTGGTGGCAATACGAGTGTAGTAACTTGCGGTCGCTACTGGCTAGTGGCTAGTGGTCGAGAACGTTACACTTCTCTAGCAGGACGCAGAAATCTTGAGACTTACACATTTATTAATTTAATTTACTAATGTTTTCTCTTATTGGACTATTGTTGTTAAGTGTGCAAAAGTATAACTACAAAATAAAGTCGTATTAAGTATAAGTAAACTATGTATGTTACTACTAAAATAATGTCTCAAGTTTTGATAGATTATAATTAAATAACAAGAATAAATACTTTTTGATCAATTTTGATTTAAATGTATAAATGGTTGATATATTTTTATATATTAAAAAAACAGGACCAAAGACAAGAAACTATCATGTAGAAATACCATGAAACCTGAGCCCTTTCCCGCAACCGTAGCAGATGCACTCGCGCGGCCGTTGCCCGACAGCCGCCATTTTTCTCTCTTACGTTCTTTATTTTTTTTTACCCTATTGTTGTATGAGAATTATATTTTAGGGCTGTTTGTTAGTAAACAATATATTTTTAAAATTAGGACATTATGTTAATCAGATTGAATTCAAAACTTTTGGTGTAAAATTTTATATACTAATAAATTAAATATTATACAATGTTAACATTTTATACATAACAGAAATTTAATAAAATTAAGAAATACATGCTTGAATAAATAACATACCCTTAAAAAAACCATGCGACACACCGTAAAGTATAAAACCTTATTGGTGTAACAAATACTTTAATGTTGCCAATTAAAAAAAAATAGATCCCGAAAAACCTTGTCTATAATTTAAATAATTGTTTCTTAGTCCAATTTATTAACATTGATTGTTGTAGCACCACATTTTTATATTAAACGTTTTTTTTTAATCACAACGCTTGTTTCTTTTTTTATTTCAAGCACTAACAAAGGCCCGATCGATACATTTAATCGGTTTAATTTCACGGATAATTTGCGAGTATCGAGTGCCCTTTGTCTCGTATATTAAGGTATTCGCCAACTGCTTTCGGTTTTATGTGTTTATTGTGCTTTTAGTCGCAATAGTATCGATTGGTTTGATTGAGTTGCATTGTCTTTAGCACATGTGAATTACATTATAAGTCCTAAAGTCCCGCTAAGGATAATGACGGTAGGGCATTGATTAACATCATTATTGTCGTGGTCGACGCCACATTTAGGGTGTAAAGTTTATTAAATGTTTATGTGCTTGTGTTATTGGGTGGTGTTGCCCACTCACCTACTATTAATTACCCCTTTTGGTCGTATTACTTTCTGACAAAAATGCAATAAAAATCAGTTAATCCTTTTGTGAAAAACGATGCACAGATACAAAAATTACAATTAAAAAATAAAAAGATCTATGACAGCTATTTATGTGTAATTATGATATGTGTTTAAATTAGATATGTATTATTTGTGGTATGCAAAATCCTTCGCCTCACCGCGTATGGGCGTTTAATATCTATGTAATTAATTTTTATTTACGATTTATTTATGGCTCTACGGTGTATAAGCTTCGTGAGAAACTTGCGCATTCCTAATACCCAAATAAACGTTTTAAATCAAAGTATTTTTAATACATGATAAAGACGAAAAGAGGCACATTTAATAGAAGAATGGAAATTTATATCTGTTTAAGATTAATAGTCTTCAACATCGTCTGACAGATTATCATGAAAGTATACGTATGCATATTTTTCACGGAGAAGATTTTCATACTACCCACTTTGATGGAAATGACCACTAGATAGCGTTAAGTGTATACATCTATATGGCGCAACGTCTGTTAGGTGTTGCTACTAATACTATACATATGAATGCAATTTGTGATATTTCGTGAAATGCAGATTAATGTTTTGATAAAGACATACAAAATAGCCATTTAATTGAAAGGAAATATTACATATTGACAATCGCGATTGCAATTGATTATTTAATTATTTATATATTGTTAGAAACCATTACCTGTTTAGAGTTTTAATAATGACACTATTTTTAAAGTTCGAATTATTACAATAGCTTTTTAAAATAAGCCGGAAATCTCTATATATTGGCGAACGGAGCTATCCATAGAGCTATTATGTATGACGTATGTTGATATATCTCAAAGTGTCAACTAAATGTCAAACCATAGACAGTTTTTTTTTTTGATAGGGTCGAAAGCGAACTTGTCGTAGGTACTAACGTTCCGTCCCTCATCCTTTGCTTGTTGTGTCTGTCGTGGAAGTCTAGCAGTTCATCGATCAAACCCTGTTCCAGCATGGCGTCGACCCTTGCGTTCAAACGTTCGTCATGTACCGTCTGCAACAAAACGTTATAGATTATTTTGATTTATTATAAAAACAAATATTTAAACACATTATTTTTTACATTTATTTAGTGACAGGTTAATAACTATAGCTAATATATCTTTTTTGACAGCATTTCATTAGTATTTTTTAAATTTTAGTCTGTGGGACGGTAAACAATACAATATACCAGTGTTTAAAATGTGCATGATTGCAGTAGGCTCTTACGAGTATATTTACTTCGTAATTATATTAATTTAATTTAAACGTAAACCTACCACATGTTAGGAATGTAGTACACATTTGTATGATTAATCTAAATATTTATTTTTATAGCATTCATATTTTTGATGTTACGATGTTTCACTTTACTCCATGAGAAGAATTATAGAGAAATAAACATAACCCTTTTGTACAATAATTATACATTTTTTACCACATAATAAACATTACATTATACAAATGTAATGTTTTTTATGTGGCAAAAACTATATACAATAATATTCCTAATTCATTCTCAATCCTTAGGATTTACCAGTCACTTTGTGAAAGAAGGGACTCTATGGTCTTCTTCTAATTAAATGATATTATATTGTTAATGACTATTTACGTGACAAAAATTGACAGAAAATTATATGCATGTCAGTATTTTTCTTTTTAATTGTTTGTAGTCTTAATCGTTAGTCGTAATTTAATAATACAATTTCATGTTACAAATAAAAGAGTAACTGTTATTATTACTATAAATACAATCTAAGCACTTAAAAATTCTGTGACACTTGACAGTGAACTCTGAATCATCGGTTAAGATTCTCGTTTTCTAATCACTGGGACATCACGGTTCTACACGTTACGTGTCTTGTTTGGAATTCGTTATTTTTTAATTGTACGTATATATATTTTAAATAGTTGAAGGTATGCGATAAAATTCCATAAATATATTTATTCGAATGATAAATTCCTTAATCATTAAAACCTTCGGTATTCGTTAACTCGCCTACAAATTATTCGTATTTGACGTCTGTATGTCAAAACTAGATGTAATCTCCGACGAGGAATTCTCACAGTTATAAAGAAACAAATCCCCGCAGTGCAATGACACATATACAACTTTGTCGACCAATCACATTACTTTATATCGTCAAGTGAAAGTATGCATTTTTTTTATATAATCATATTAATACGTTTACTGAAAAAAAATGTTTAAACATTTGTGGTATTTCTTGTATGTGTTGTCGAGTTTGTTTAAATCCGAAAAAAAAAATTAAAGCTATGGACAATGTTATAGTTCATGACGTAAATATTAAATGTCGGACGGTAGTCGCCATTTTATAAAATGTAATTACTTAATTGATTAACGTTTACATTTTTTATTTAATAATTGAGTGTCGTATTTAGTTGTTATTTATATGAAAGATAATTGAACAATATTTATAATTGTAATGATATAACGAAGTATTTATAAAATATTTATATCCTTTTTCCTATAATCTAAACATTTAGCAAATAATGAACTTTTACAAAATAATTTTAAAAGGCGATAATTTATATTGTCTATTTAAAAAAAAATTTATTCGTGTTGCCAGTTTGTTTAAAGCCTTAATTTAATGTTAGCCTGTATAGCCTTGTGCCAAATACTATGGAACAATAATAACAAACAATATTAAAACATTATCAGCTTCGTAGATACATCTATTCATTGTTAAAACGCCTTTAGTGTAAAATCAACTTATAATTAAGATTATAATAGAAGAGAATATAATATAATTAATTAAAACCGCTTTATAATTAATATTATCGCGTGGTGGGGAGGGAGGCAGATGCAAGGAACCTAATTTTTTTTCTGTACGTACATCTGACAATATGCAAAATTTCAAGATGTTCGGTTGAGTAGTTAAGACGCGAATGCCTAACAAACTCGCTTTCGCATTTTTAATATAAGTCAGGATGATATTTTGTAGAAACGGTTTTTTTTTTTTTCGAAAATTTCTACACAAAAATTTGAAACGTAAATACATTTTGTGATTACTGTTATAAATCAAACAAGATTCGATCAATAATGACACACGTGTGTAATTTGTGTTGTGCATAATTATATGCGCCTCCGTACCTTTAATCGTGACCAGACATTACATAAGGTGTATGTATATATATATTACAATATAATTTCCAGTTTGTTTATTTGCCAAATAGAATAAATAATTTAAAAAAAAACTTTTTCAGTTTTTATTTAATTTATTTCACTGATTCATTTCCTACTTTTTTTTTATAAAACACTATTTTTTTTATACCGCATTTGTATAGGCAAGGGTATGCGGCTATACAGCCTACTTTTTGATAGACCATACAAAGCACCGGCAATTAATCAAAAACTTTTATACGAATACCGTGCACACAAATCGATTTTTAAATCTTTTTGGAAACAATTGCTGTAGCACTTTTAAACTACGCTGTTAACATTATGTACGTTTCAAGTATTAGAAGAAGCTAATAATTTTCGGTATTGACAATTGATAAAACAATAATTTTAAAATTCGAATCACGGTCACATATATTTTTTTTAAATATTGATTGACATTTAAATCAAGAGCCAGTCAGAAAACTGAAGCTAGCTAATTCGAAGATCAATAAATATTCAGAAATCTTAGTTCTAGTCATTCGTGACTAGACTATACATTGTTTCTCGTTAGCTAATCAATTTTATTCAACATGCTCGTTATATATGATTAAATGCAATTATAATATAACAATTAATATTTTTAATACTTCGGCATAGTTTGGGTCATTTAATGGATTAATGTGATATACGATACGTTTTTCAATGTTCAATGTCAAATAACGATGTAGGCTATTATATTGATAGTTATTTAATAGTTTCTTATTAAAGATTACTGTAAAGTATAAATTAGTGTTATTCGATTAATATGTCATTCATAATAAATGAAATTTATTTAAATTCTTACGTTTTAAATTATACAGTTAGAATGTAACAAAATTCCAATTTGGGTAAGTTTAATGGTTATGTTTATTTAATAATTCCTAGACTTGAATTTATTAAGAAAAATCGTAGTTGTATTCATTTTCGAAAAACGTTGCCTATTTCTTAGTTTGTTTTAAATTTTAATCTTCACATACTTTGGTAAATCATATCGTTAATTTGTATCAATGTTAAGCATTGATAAAAGTGTTAATACACTTCATTGTACATTAATATGTACAATATAAATATAGGTTTGCATTAGTCGTCCTAGAATCCAAATGACTTATTCATGGATTGGGAAATGTGTGCCAGTTGACAGTTGACTTCTTTAAAGAGATTTTATTTCTATTCGTGGGATTCTCGTTTTCTTCGTCAGTCTGGATGGTATTCGGCCATTCTGTCCATAATCGGGTCATCTTTATTACCATCCAAACAAAAAAAAAAAGAATATTCCAAATCGGTTCAAAAATGATGAAGTTCTAAGGCAACAAACATAAAAAACTACAAAAGATTTCAGAACCTCCTTCTTTTTGAAGTTGGTTAAAAACGCCCTTAACCATGTTTAGTCGTAGTAGGGCTTTGTGCAAGCCCGTATGGGTAGGTACCAATCACTTATCAGATACTTGGTATTATAGTGTCCGGTTTGAAGGGCGAAGAGCACCAGTGTAATTACAGGGACAAGGGACATAACATTTTACTTCCCAAGTTTGGTGGCGCATTGGCGATAAGCAATGGTTAATATTTCTGATAATGTCTATGGGCGGTGGTGACCAATAAGTGGCCCGTTTGCTCGTCCGCCTACCTACTCTATAAAAAAAAAACCACGAATTGTACACTACAAGGTGAAATTATCTAACGAGCGTTTAAGTAAAACTTCAATATTCACCCGAAATAAAATACACGCTTCATCTTTGGAAAAGCAACAAAGATTTGCGTTTACGTATCTTTCGCATACCGATCTGTGCCGAATTAAAGCTATTACGCGATCGTTCAACTTGGTTTAGTGCATACTAGACCGATTTAAATTCTAGACTCGGTCGATATCTATCTCGGTCGGTCATTAATCTTCGGTTAAGACATAAAATAATAAAGAAATTTTAAAATCGTGAAAGTATTTCTTACGTCTCATCAACTAGCCAATGTATTGCTCCATTTTAGAAGATTACTTGAAGTATATTCCAATAAGCTGCTCCAGTGGAGGTTGACGAATGCACATTGGCGGAAATTGGTGCTTTTAATATCCACAAATACTCTCGTATCGTATTCGTAACCGCCTGTGAATATCCCACTGCTGGGCTAATGTCTCCTCTCCCTTTTTGAGGAGAAGGTTTGGAGCTTATTCCAAAACGCTGCTCCAATGCGGGTTGGTGGAATACACATTTCAGTGAAATTAGACACATGCAGGTTTCCTCACGATGTTTTTCTTCACCGTAAAGCACTTGATGAATTATAATCACAAATTAAGCACATGAAAATTCAGTGGTGCTTGCCCTGGTTTGATCCCACGATCATAGGTTAAGATTCACACGTTCTTACCAATGGGCCATCTCGGCTCACAACTACTTAAATACGTCATATTTTGATTTCTTCTGTGTTAGCGTTGACAATTTTTTAAGTATAAAATCTCTTGCGCCGTTTAGATACTCTAATGAGTTTTGAAAAGGTATCAGATAAGTTATTTCAGCATCTAAAATTTTAAGATTCGCAACTTATTAGTGTCTTGGATAAAGTTCTGACACGTGTATTCACATTGGAGAAGCTTGTTGAAATAAGCTCCAAAGAGAAAGAAAGTCTTCTAAAGAGAAAACGTCTTTGGGCAACAATGGTGTAGTTTAAGTCTTCAGAACAGAACCGTGAAATATTTACGTTAAGTTTTACAGTTAAACTAGCGAAAATATTATTAATATGTTAAGTATTACTTGACAAGGACTGCCTCGTTGGTCTAGTGTAAGGCCGCAGAACCAGAGATCCCTGGTTCAAATCCCAGGTAGGGCCAAGTCTGGAAGTTGGAAGCGTGTACACTCCCGTGCCTCGGAAAGCACGTAAAGCCGTCCTGTAAAGTGGTCCTGCGCCTTAACTCTTTCCGGTCGTGTCGGATTGCCGTCCCATCGGATTATGAGAGTTAGGGAATAGAGAGTGCACCTGTGTTTGCGCATTATAATATGTCCCGTGCAGTTGACTTATCTCTCTTGAGATTGGTCGCCGTGGCCGAAATCGGTCTGGAGGACTATTATTATTATTAGTTCACAAGATATTAAAAAGTATAGTAAGATTTAAAATGAGTAGAACCTGGTAAACATATAGAAAATAGGAAAAGAAGTTTTGGAAGCCGAGAGTTGCCAGATATTTTTTTTCACAATTAAATAGCAAAACTACGTACTTAATTGTAATTTTTAAAACGTTTTAAATACCCGACCTATCAACATAATAAGTTTATTCATGGCTGTATGTAACAAATATAATAAAACAATTCTATTTACAAAAACACTTATAATATAGGTAAGTATTTATAAAGTATTTTAATCGTAAAATATTTTTTCTACGTAATTGCTATATTTTTCTACATTATACTTTTATATATGTATAGTGAGTGGTATCGCGTGTGGTCGACGGTTGCTTTTTGTGCTTATTTATGGTACTGTACGTTTCGAATTAAATAAGTTAATCTCTATACATTGCACGTTGATGTTAGTTATCCAGGAACGTAATTGCATCGAATTTGTAACTATGACCATATTCATGCCTGCTTTAAGTATGTCAGCCTTGCTTGTTTTCTGTGATTAATGAAATGACATATTTGGTTAAATGTTATATTTACTACACAACAAAAATAACAGAGATGTATACGGAGACATTTATAGAATTATTACAAGCGTGAGTAATTATTTAGAGATTGAAAACGGTTAACTCAATTAAGTGATTTTGTGGTTGCGTGGAATGATACGAACACTTTCTCTGGGTGCAGTTTCGAGCAATCAATGCAGAATTAAACAAGCGAAATAATTAATCAGAAAACTAATACGATGTTTATTTATCAAAATATATTTCAATTAATAAACTATTAGAAAAACCGATACATTTTTATTAATAACTAGATTTATGAGAAACAAATGATGGCGTTTTGACAAATGTCAAATCATGGTATAGCTATAGGCAGTGCAGGAAACAAAAACCATCCAGCGATGCTCCAGAGTGTTTAAATTTGGGAGGGGGTCATGTTTGATAATACATCATCATTTAAAATGTTCTCAGGTCTACTATTTTACAATATATATAGAAGCTTTATTAATACTGCACAATTAAAACAATATGACATTTATTTAACGAAGCACGATTAAATATTGAAGAAAAACGTAAGGCGTAACGTAAGTACGTCATCCTTTCGAATAGAAACTTCTTTATCTGCTCGTATGTATTTTAGTTATATAAATACATTGTATTATTGCGTATATTCGTTTCAAGGGTGCCATTCTTTATAATTGCCTAACGTCTTCTCAGACTGGCGTTGCTATTAAGAAGTTATCAAGTGTTAAGATGTTATTTCATTTGTGCCTGCAAATGAATATTAGTACAAGGTACTATATTCACTGGTAAAATACCTGACACGTGACTCCTGCCCTTCTGGGGCTTGAACTAAGCCTTGCCACAGCGGACCACCCACCAATTTTAATACATGTATATGTTAAGATAAATATTAGCACAAAGAAAAAAAAAATGCACTCCATATAAGTAAAACCGACTTTATGATTTATATTTTATCTGTGCTCTTATAATCATAATTATTATCTGTCACGCTTTATAAATTGTTTTAAAAACGAATATAAAACGAAGGAACCTTATAAAATCGGAACCGTACGATTTGGCCGACCTTGACTTTGGATTATTTCGACAATATACTCATTCATTAAAATGCTCGGTTGGCGGTCACTTTAAAACTAGTGGTTTACTTTGACTTTATCGAAATAATAAAATATATATATATAAAATAAAAAAGTAAGAATTGTAAGTGTATAAGAATAATTAAACCAAAATCGTTACATTATTGGTTTCTAAATGTCACATCATAGACAATTCATGAATTCGACTAAAATAAACCGTCTGTCAGTATTATCCTATTTTTTCTTGCCTTATTTGAAATAGGAAGACAGGTTGAAATGTGCTACCTGACATTCGCACGATAACAAATATAAATTATTTACACTGTCATTGCGCAACATACCATGAGAAATACGATGTTATATTTCTTATATATATGTAATTATATATAAGGCTCACTTACCCTTCAAAGTATCGCTGTTTGTAACATACACTAACAATGCAATAAAATTAATTAATCGGTATATCATTGGGTCTACAACGTAGATGTGACGTCATAAACTATTAGTGAATAATAATGTCGTCCAGACTGATTTCGCCCACGGCGGCCAATCTCAAGACTGATTACGCAGGAGAGAGAGAGTGCACAAGTGTGCGCAAACACAGGTGCACTCTCTATTCCCTAACTCTCATAATTCGATGGGACGGCAATCCGACAAGACCGGAAAGAGTTCAGGCGCAGAACCAACGGCTTTACGTGCTTTCTGAGGCACGGGGAGTATACACACTTCCAACTTCCAGACTCCGGGCTGCTACTGAGAATTTTCGGAAAGAAAAACCCAATAACTTTTTATTGGCCCGACCTGGGAATTGAACCCAGGACCTCCGGGTCTGCGGCCTTACATCAAGCCACTAGACTAACGAGGTAACCAAATACTGACTGTATTTAGTGAATATTTGGATAATTGAACACTAAAATTATGTATTTGATTTTTATAAACAGAAAACAATAATAAGATCGTTTATTAGTGTTTTCTGTTATTACATCCGAGTCTAGACTTTATGTTAATAACATCGAATACTTCATTTTGATTGTTGCTATGAATGAAATATTCTATACAGTGTTCATTAATTAGATTCTTCGAGTTATACGACGGTCGAGTGTGTTACGAAAATTTATGTGTCTGTATACTTATTAGGTTAATAAAGACGACCGAGTGCAATATAATTGACCCCGAAAAGGTTCTTTAGAACGTCGAGTGGAAAAATTTCAAAACGATTTCGCTTATCGTAAAGTGTACGATAAAAATTAATTAAAAATACCATTCACATTGATACACTGAGACACTGCGGTGTTTTAGATAATATAGGTTTTTTTATTTTTTATTTCAGTGTGTTTTGTGTATTATATAAAAAAATAAAATAAAAAAAAGCAATAAAGATACTTGATGCAGAGTTTCTTCGCGTTCAGTTTGGTCATTTTATTTATATGTATACATTTTTTTCCTTTACTAGATGGCGTTGTGCAATGGTATGGTAGAATTGCCAAACAGCAATACTTGGCTTAGGCTTTGGATTTATCTCACGGTAGCATGCGAAAGCGATCCCGTGGCGCTCCTCGCTAAGACAGAAAGGGTATCGCTGCTTTTTTAGTGGGTATTCCGATGTTCGGGGCGCAATCGGCGCCTTGGACACCGGCGAGCCCCACATACCCCCCCAATTTTCCCGTGGGGGAAACGCGTAATGCGTTTTTCCAGCGTTAAAAAAAAGGCTTTGAATTTATGCAAACCCATCTCGGCGGGTACCACTAACTAATCACATATTCCACATCCAAACAGCAATACTTAGAATTGTTGTGTTCCGGTTTGATGGAGGAGCGAGTGAGCCACAAGTGAGGATATAACATCATAGTTTCCAAAGTTGGTGGCGCATTAACGATGTTAAAATTGGTTAATATTTCTTATAGTCAACGTTTATGGCCGATATAAAACAATACTGCTTGTCCCCTGTAGATCATAGCGTGATGTTATACATAACCTATCTCAATTAATGTATTATCTAGCTAGCTGTGGGATATGTACCAGGTGTTACTTTTTCTATATTATAACTGATTATAAATTTAACGACGAAAATTACCATTAATTTATATTTAAAAGTGTAAATAAAGCCTAATATCGTATTCTCTATTCGTATAGCCTCGCGTTAAAAGTACTGCAAGCGACATATTCTTAACAAAATTTTCTCTTAGCCTTTAAGCTAAATGAATGGCCTAAAGCTGTAGACATAGCCTCGGGTGATGTGGAGACAGAATTTCAAGATAGGACATGTAATTGAACGGTATTAGAACGATACCATTCTGAGAGGAGACCTTTTACAGAGTTAATGAAATCATTTTTTAAAATCAAGAGCGTTTTATGTTATGATATGGGTGTGAAACAAAAAAAAAACAAATCATCGTTACTGTTTATAAAAGCTGAAAAGCCGTTCTCTATATCGTATACAAACATAATACTCTACATTACATAAGTATAATACAGACATACAAATGATTTTTTTTTTCAAATATAACCCATATTGTTTGTAACTAGTTTGACAAGCGTTTATATGCCCCTTTAAACAAGACACAAGAACCGCGCTATCGTACGTTGATGGTACCATTCAGCCAGAAGCCTTCGCGTAAGTGTGAAGAAAATTACAAAGTTTACAAAAACCTAAACCTGAACAAGTAATGTAGTTTGAAGTACTCATCATTTTCTTATATACAAATACAAAATAACTTCAAACTAATGCTACCGCCGGCAATGTAAATTCTAACAAGAAGAACCAGAAAGAAATTTAGTGGTTACTAGTTACTCTTTTCTACCAATTGAATTACGTAGTAATTTTAATGAAATTATATTTATATACATATATGTATGCATATGTTATGTACTTACGAGTATTTCGTTATAATAATACACACAGAAGAGTAATAATCATTTATCACTTCCATCTAAGCAAAGGAAAATAGTTATAATAAGGATGTAAAATACTTGATATTCAACAATATAAATAATTAAAAAAAAAATTACGCATAGTGTAGACCCAGCCGTGTTCGTCTGTAATAATCGCTGCGTCACAAGTACTGCGGCGGACCAACGATTGCAGAACGCTTCGGGATAATTGAACAGCCTAGGGTAGACAGGCCCTTGCAAAATGTAGACAAATTCACTATTTATTTTATGTAAGCCCGAGTAATTTTTCGTGTGGCAAACATTTTTGTACTTAACAAAAACTAATTATTACAAAAGTTGGTTGGTGTAGAGGTTTTTTTACATACATAAATCATCTTTAAAATAATTATAACGTTAATAGTGTTCTATATAATACTGGTTTATGTGTGGTTTTAGTAGGTAATAACTAATTTAATAATTAAGTTTCATAATAAAATCTTCATAGATTAAATAAACGCCAGAGACAAAAAAATATAACAGATTAAATCTGAAAATGTATACATTATTTTTCCCGGTCAACCTTAATGACATGAGACGTTCTATTTTCAAACTTCTCTTTCAAAACACGCATGTGATATGTGACATCCTTGTACACAAACATACATTCATAACAGAGAATGCAACGTGTGGAATTTAGAAGAGCGACAAAAATAAGTTTCTAAATGGCCGTTGACGACATTTTGTCTTAAAAATTAATTAGTTAAAGGTTAAAAAACAATTTAATACCAGTCTCTACTAAAACGAATGAATGGATAAAATTAAAATGAAATTGTTTTTCAGAGTTTTAACTAGTACTTATATTATTTTCTCGCTATTGTTGATAAATTTGTAAAATAAGATATTATTAATTGTTCATATTAAACGACCACATGCAGTACGGAATAAATCTATAATAATTTAACTATAGCCTCAACTTTTTCGTTCTTAGGCAAAATTCCAGAATGTTCTAGAAGTAATTCGTTTGTATATTAAAAATGACATTGTCTGCGATACATAGGATACATTACTTTACATTACGTTTAAACTATGTCTTGTTGCGAAGTCAATCAATTATCATAAGCGGATTTAGTAAGCGAGTGTGTCGTTTTATATTAAGTAACGTTTTTTGTTTGTTTTATTTTCCTTCTACCCTAAGACGACTTTCGAATGTTTCGTTTAAGAGCGAATTAGTTTACGTCAGTTTATAATTAGATGCAGTATTTAAAAATATACATGTTGCAACGAATAGTATATTCAATCTGACCGAATACCGAATATTCGGTGAGTTGTATGGCCGTAGAGATTATTCGGCGAAACTATTCGGCCTAATTAAAGTACATATACAAATTTGCGCGCAAACAGCAATATTGTGGTATAAAATATTTTTCTGCGCCATAGCTTATCACTATGACGAATACTAAATAAAATAATATATATTTAGTAACATAGTAATTAAATATTGAAGTCCATAATATGAAATTAGGTTATTTTTAAAAACTTACATTTTTTGGTTTGCAAATAAAATAAGCAAGTACTTAGTGTATTTTGTTAGCGTTTATTTAGTAATGACAGCTATACAATCAGTACAAAGTTTAAATTTTATTAGTTAGCTGCTTTAATTAATTATTTAAATATGTTGCTTCCATTTAGATACATAAAGCGAAAATTACAAATCTTGAACTAGCAACGTAGCAAAAAAACCATTTTGTTTTTAACAATTTAACAATCTATTTGAATTTGGAATTATAGTTTTTATTAAATTGTTTATAAATAAATAAATGCTAATAGTCCCAAATATTTACTCAATTCACCACAGATAATGTTGCATTTGTAGCAAAAGAATTTCGTCCAGAAATTGGTAAACGAAAAGTTGGCACGTAACCAGCCTAATGATCTGACGATGTCAAAATGTTGCGAGTCTAAGCTATACTAGGTATAACTTTGATAGATTTTGCTGGATAAGTCTAAAAACTTGTATGACAAAAAAACAAAAACGCTGATGAAGAATTTAGTTTCAAGACAACACAAGAGATATTGTCTTGAAACATACAAGATAAAGCTAATTTTTTATATATTAAAGATAAAGAGTATTTTTTAATTGTGCAATGAAATTAATTGTACAGCCAGACATATATTTCAATTTCCATGATTCATAATGTCCATGATTTTTTCGATTTTTACCCACAAATTTTAATTTAATACATTAAAATATTGATATTAATCGCGACATACTTTGTATAATTGAATCAATTAATTATTATTATAGATAAAATCAAATATTCGTATTGATAGATTGTGAACGGAAGTAATACATTTTATATGTATCCATATTTATTACATGAATATGTCATAATTAAAAAAAAAGTTATAAGTATTGAAAATGAGACGCAAATCTTTACCCTTTTAATATTGTATAATATTTTGTTGATATTAAGATTGAATGTCTCATAGACGACTACTTCCTCCTTTTTATTTAGCATCGATTTAAAAGCATGGTTGCCGTCTGTCCGAGTGACCTCGAGAGCGGTCGTAAAACTAGCGTTAGTCTTACAATCCAGTGCTTAAGTAGCGCTGGAGATAAATAACTTTAATGACGTATGACGACTCAAACGAGAAACGCAGCGCTTTTTATGGTACGCTTGATATATTATGTAATAATTAGATATGCTTACATAAATTAATCGTTGTAAATCATGACTTAAAAACATTAATCTTCCTACTTAAAAAACGATAAGCGAAGCATTTCTGTTAAAGATATTAAACTGTCAAACTGCAAGATATAACTGAGTTAACTATCCTTTGCTTTTTTAATAGTATGTAATAACTGGTTCATTCACCTGCTGGATCGCTAATAAGATAGCTGGTGCTGAGGTCCTATGACTCCAATCAGTTTAATATGTGACGATTTTTTTTTGTCTTTTTTTTTGATATAAAATTGTATTTTACTAAACCTTTCACAATTGAAAATAGAAATAATATTTTACAATGGTAGCATTTGTAACAATGAAAACAGTTTGGTATCACGATCCGGGAACAGGACAGCCGTTGTAGTGCAATACGGATATTGTTTATATGTGTGTGTGTATATGTAACATATCGCGGGCGTTAAATTGCTAGTGATATATATCGTACTAAATAGCCTCGATTGCAGTAGACAGTCAGCCTGTAACTAGCTTTATACATAGACGTAGTTTCGGAATCGTGGAGGTATTAAAATTCAGAAGGAAGCCAGCTGCTCGCTGACCGCCCTTGACTCGGCGACGTCGGAGCGCTAATTGTCGACGGACCACGGACGTGTGATGTAGGTTTACGGAATTTTGCCAAATATATGTAGATAGACGTGACATAATGTACATTTTTAGCAATCGATTTTTTTCTAGAATGTCCATTTAAGTTATATTACTGATACTAATAAAATAAAAGCGAAAGTACGTTTGTTAGGTAAATATTCTTGTATGCACCCACTTGGAAGTGGATCGAATTGTTCTTTTTAAATAGTTTAGAAACTAGAGTGACATAGATATTGCATATTTTATATCCCAGGGTAAATACTTAGGAGCGATGTAAAAATATATTATTATATAAACGTAGATATTTTATGTATATTTTCAGAGAAATAATAAAGTTTTTGATAGTGAAAGGAATGGCGATAACATTTTTATTATATATTTCCAAATGTAATTCAGTTTTTGTCATTTAATATATATGTATTTATAAAATAGATAGACGGACGAGTATATGGACATCGGTATTGTAAGAAATATTAACCGTTTCTTACATCGCCAATGCTCACCAACCTTGGGAACTAAGATGTTATGCCCCTTGTGCCTGCAGTTACACTGGCTCACCCTTCAACAACAACAGCAATACAAAGTATTGGTAACGGTACAATATGAACGGTTGTTTAGCGGTAGAATATCCGATGAGTGGGTGGTACCTACCCAGACGGGCTTGTACATAACCGTACCACCTAATCAATTTAATAAATAGAAATTTAAAGCCGGTTTTATCTACGTCGAAAATAACAGCAGAGGTGGAACATATCAGAGGCCTGTTTTTTTCAAAAAATATGTCGTATGCATAAGGATTGGGAGTTTAGACGTACTAAGATACACACAGTAAGTCACGTGGGCGGAACTAAGGTAGACGTCTTGTAATAAATTAAAATGAAATTTCGTGCCGGGTGTAAAATAATCATTATATTATGAGTTGTTAGGTACAGTTTTAATATTTATAAATATGTCTCAAACACAAGTTTTAAAATCGTTTAATGTATGGGTACTTTTTAATATGAATAACTTTTGTTTATATTTTGTCTGTGTATTCAATACATTTATCAATTTTATAGACGTAAACGATAAGACAAAGATTATTGAAATTCAGCGAACTTTGTTTCGTAATGTAGACGCGTACTAATGAAGGATTCTTTTTTACAGTCGTATCTCCGAAAGTGTTCATCTTACGTAAAATATATTTGATGTAGAATTCTATCAGCTTCAATTTTAAAATGATTAATCAACGTTTCAATATAGCCGAGATGGCCCAGTGGTAAGAACGCGTGAATCTTAACCGATGATCGTGGGTTCAAACCCGGGCAAGCACCTCTGGATTTTCATGTGCTTAATTTGTGATTATAATTCATCACGTGCTTTACGGTGAAGGAAAACATCGTGAGGCAACCTGCATGTGTCTAATTTCACTGAAATTCTGTCACATGTGTATTCCACCAACGCGCATTGCATGAGCAGCGTGGTGGAATAAGCTTCAAACCTTCTCCTCAAAAAGGGAGAGGAGGCCTTTAGCCCAGCAGTGGGTCATTCACAGACTGTTACGGAATCAACGTTTCGATACCAGCGTCAGTTTTTGAGTTATAAACAAAAAAACTAACTCACAATAGCAGTAATTTGACCAAATCCTTTTGCCGGCTCAATATATTTTGATTCGTTTGTTAAATATATTATGATATATTCAAAATTTGCAGACGAAATATTGTAACGAAAAACAATGACAAACAAAACCTTGTATTAATTGTATATAAAAATTGATTATTCACGTGACCTCTACGCAATTTCAACTAGAACCAGTCAGACGCGAATAATCGGTAATTAATTCATTCATTGAATACGGATGTACAGATACCGAGCACGCGAAGACGTGTTTATAAATAATATTAATCTGAAATTATTACTTTTTATATGTTTTTTTGGGAGGAATTTAATTATTTATTTAGTTTCAAACAAGTGTGTTATGTACCCATTAAGTTTAAATGACGTAAAACCAACCCAATTGTTTTAAGGTTTATGGAATAAAGATTTCGATTGTAATTTCAAATTAAATTTTTTTTTGGAACACCAGTGTTCGATATTCGAAATAGTATTATTTGTAATTAAAAAAATAACAGTAAAACTACAATTTGTGTATTTTTTAATAAAGCGTAAGACTATTTTTTATATCGTTAAAATAAATAAACAGAAAAGCGATTCAAAATCATCACGTATAAATTAAACTTAGACCTATGTTTTTCTAATATTTTTTACTGTAGCAAAATCATTATGGACTATCAATGGACAGCATGGTTGACTGTTTTGATTTTTTTGTCAACGTCAATGAAACGAAAAAAAAAAACAAGCGACGTCACGAGTTCGCGCCAAAACCCGAGAAGGCGTTGGCATCAACAAAAAAGCGTTCGTTCGCTTCTGACGAAAAAAACATGTGGGAACGGCCGAGCCATTCCATTAAGTAGTATTTAGTATTAATGTGTATTTTGTTTAAGTATTCTTATAAAAATGTTTGTGGCTTTGCATTCGATATCTATCATATTTTATTAGCGATACTTAAACGAATTTTATTTAAGTATTTGTGAAACAAGTTTAATAAAAATAGAATACTAATATGTTTCAACTTGTCTAGGAATAGAGTTGTCGGTTATTTCATATATAATAGATATATAATTAATCTCATATATCTTGTAAAGGTGTTATTATTGAGTGGCGTTTTTGTTTACAATACAATACAAGAATACTCTTTTGTTGACATGGCAGTAAAATGAGATACATCTAGAGATATACAAGTACAAAAGATACAAAATTCGATTCTATTTTGGCCAAAAAAAAAAATATTAATGAAACGATGTATATTTATAATCGATTATTATTAATAAAGGTATCGAATGAAACGTGGGTGCAAATTCGATCATTCAATCCATCAGATACTTGACTAATTGCGTATTGACGTCCACTTGTCGAAATAGTTTATCGTGATTTTTTTTTATCGCAGAGGTCTTTGGACGTGAAGCTCTCGGTTCGTGGGAGTCGATATTTAGTGCTTGTAGATATTAGGTGCTCAGTTTATATCGCATTCGACATTTTTTTTAACACATATTCTATAAAACATTTAATAGTCGTATTGGGACATTTATATCTTTGTTAAACACAAATTGAGAATAATATATGCGTTGTCGTGAAAGTAACGAATGTGATTTTTTTTTAAATTTGAACGTAGAATGAATCCTTTGAGACTTCCTCGATCGTTTAAAATAAAATTTTGATGTGTTAGTGAAGGCTTTGAATGTATGCTGTATCATTGGTGCTCTCATTTGCTATCACGTGATCGTACAAAAACTTAATTGCACATTACGTATAGATTCGACTTTTAGTGTTTTTTTATTTTTTTATTTAGTTTAATTCGATAATGATCTAAACAGAAAACATGAAGTAAAGTTTCTTTTATAAGTTAAAAAAAGATTTTATAAGTTTCTAAATTCCTGATTAAAATATAATTTATTTACTTAATAATGAGTTGAACTTTAAATAGAGAAGAGTGGGTTACATACAAATACTGGTTAATTGCAATGTCCAAATAGGTTATGAATTAAAGTAAGTTATTTGAATTTCTGACTGTAAATTTTAATTTAATCTTAATTCATTATTTTATGTTCCTTATAAGGGTGCAGTTGCCTAGTTTTATTTATATTTCCAACTAGGCAACTGAAATATATGAAACGAACGGGTAACAAACCATTTTCACCACTCGTCACCTTTATATCGAGGATCAATTAATTCGATGTCGGCAAAGCGTTGACTGGGCTGTACCATCAATAACCGCTCGCTTGATTTATAACGCGACCACGAAATCTTCGTGGAGTTCATCATATCTTGACCTTTCGCTGTATGATCACTCTATCCAGCACCGTAAGTGGTTATACATATATTTACGTATACGTTATTGTCAAACTTTTTCTATTATTATTTTATATATTATATAATATAATAATAAAAGTAATTTTATCTTCATACATCTCCACATGTCATACTGATATGTGACTTTGTACCGACTTCAAAAAATAGTGTTTCCTATATAATATGCGGTGAGCACGTATTGTAGAAGCCGTGATGGTAAAGTGGTTAGAAGACGAGAACATTCCATTCCAGAGAACCGATGATTCCAATTTCAAACCAGGGCAACAGCTCTGTATTGACATGTGCTTCATTTGTTATATATTGATCTTGTGCTCTGGGGTGAAGGAAAACATCGTGAGGGAACTTGCGTGTGGCGGTCTTTAATCCACTGACCCGTATTGGAGCAGCGTGGTGGTGTAAGCTCCAAACCTTCCTCAAAAAGGAGTTGCCTTATACCAGTAGTGGGACATTTACAGGCAGTTTGTTTTATTTTTAGAAGTAAAATTAATTAAAAATATATTTAACGATTATTTAAATAAAAACTTGGCATAAATATTAAGTGAATGCTGTGTTCTCAAATTATAATAAAAATAATTTTGATTTGGAGTTTTATAGCATTGACAAAACCTTTCGAGCCTTATGAAAATAATTATTTGAATTAAGTAACGTAAAACAGACTTTTAAAGACGATGAACAGTTTATCAGCAGATCGTTAAAAACTTTTTACTTTCCAAACATTATTCTCAGACATGTTCACTATTTATGAAAGCACTAAGGAATAGGAATTTAGGTTAAAGTAAGTAGGTAAAGATTATTTTTAAAGTTTTCACGGACGAGCGTGGTATGAGTCGATTGTAAATAACCGACATAGGTCGCCACTTATTATTCTTAAGCTGTCATTATCGATGATATATTGTCTTTTTATTTAATAGACTATCTTTTTTTTTTTAATTTATTTGTTTCGCAAAAAAAACATAAATAGTAGAATACAACATATTTAATTATTTAGCCACAAGCCAAATTTTTACCATTATTAGATTTTTGAAAATAATATTATATATATTATTTTGTGTGTAATTATGTGTAATTAATGCGCTTAGCTTGAGTTTATAAATTCATCTCTTGCTCGGCAGTGGAGGAAAACAAGGTGAGGGAACCTGCTTGTGTCACTAGTTTATTAAACTCTAAAATGAAAAAAAATTTTCTTAATAAATTTTGCAAAAAATTTAAGTAACTAACAGTAATGGTGTGCTTAATATTACTAATTTTGAAAAAAAAAAATGTTATATAATGAATTATTCATTATAAAAGTAGTCGGGTCCCGCTAAGATCAAACTATCCTCAGAGAAATCAATGTCATTATTAATGTTTTAAATCGATTTACCTGTGACTAAAATTTCCGAGTAAAAAAAAAAATCTCACTCAAATAATATTCCTCGCGAAATCATACCTGACCTACTATCATATGCCAAAACAAGAGAGGGGCTAATCACGAAAACAAACATTCCGCTCCTACCATACCATATAGGTCACGTGTTAAAACCATCAATATTTATATGTCCTGGCCCTTTAGCCGTCAGGGCTCCGGGTCAATGGAAATAAACAAATACCCTTAATGGTTATGTAAATGAGAGTTCAGACAATGCAGTCGGTATGAAAAAGCAACGATGCCACTTGTTCCCGGCTAACCGCTTTGACGAACATTGGCCTAAGTTAGATGGTACCAGCGTTTTTCCACTATGTCATATTTTGTTAAATTGATTATTATTATAGTTTTCGTCGTTCTCAACAGCACTTAGAGCCGGAATTTATGTATTATTATAGTTGACAAATGAAGAAAATCCTAAGGTTATGGGTTCAAATCCCGGGTGACGGATTTAAAAATTCCCAGTAGTGACCCGTAGTACACTACACTTGCTCTTGATTACACATTTGTGCACTATAATATGTCCAGCGTAGTCAGCTACTTTACCAGGATAATGCTATTGCCGAAATTGGTCAGGAGAACATCATCTTACGCGTAGTCAGTATATAAATCGATCAATCGTATTATTTCGGTTTGTAAAGAATAATTGAAGGACCTTATGTGTAACAAGGTGGTATTTCACTGGTAGGGCTTTAGGGTGGTAGGGTAGGTACCTGCCACTCATCAGATATTCTACCGCAAAACAGTAGTACTGGGTGAGTGAGCCAGTGTAATAACAGGCACAAGGGACATAAAATCTTAGGTCCCAAGGTTGGTGGTGCATTGGCGATGTAAGCGATGACTAACATTTCTTACAGTGCCAATGTCTAAGGGCGTTTGGTGACCACTTACCATCAGGTGGCCCATATGCTCGTCCGCCTTCCTATTCTATATAAAAAAGGCTGGACAAAGGAATATTTCTATTAACGATAAATAATCGATGTCATTTTCCACTTTTGTCCATAGACAATTGCAAAAACTAATAACAAAACTTTTTTACTTCGTCACCGTCAACCATGATATCCACTGGATAAGAACGTATTAAATTCCTAGCGAATCCACGTTAAGCGTTCCTTCATCATGGGTTGCCTTATGCTAATTTTCTTCAAGAATTGGACTATTAAATGCAACATTTTCAAATGCGACAGTTAGTTGAAGAGGTTAGCAGCTGGCTGACTGACTCAACACGAGATCTCCGAAACTACAGGTCGACGTAGACGCTCACCAAGGACAAAAACGAATTTTAAATATTAATAATATACATATACTCTTATTCTATCCGTGCGAACCCGGAGCGGCTAGCTCGTTATAATATGTTGTTTGTCAATATTTCACTGCAAAAAAAAATACAAATACCATTCCATTTGACTTTACATATTAAAAAAAAACGCCCGAAGGTCTTAAATTCTTCATTAAATTTTAGGGTAAAATGCGTTTCATGTGCCGGTACAACACATGGTGATGTATGATGACAGTTATGTCTGCCGCCCCGTGAGGAGGGTACTTTGAAATGTTTCATGTGCGATTTTATGGTTTTTTCAGCGTTATATTATTTTGTTTCTATACGAATTTTAATATGTTTTTTAAGACGTCTCCTAACCGTTAACTATTTTATATCGAACTGTTTTTTATAAGAAATATTGTTAACAATAATTCAATGCATTTATTGTGCTTATATGTTGACTGTTTCGTAACAGCTCATCCTTGAAGTGGAACAATAAGGTTTATTTGCATCTTTGAATCACGCATCATTGCTTGAATTTATTTGTTCGTTTGTGATCAGCAGATTGGTATGACAGAGCGAGATAGATATACATCCATCATCTTTACTAATATTATGAATACGCTTTCACGTCTTAAATATTCAAACGACTTTTGCATTCACGTTGTTAGAGATACAGGAAAGGACATTGGGTATTTAACTTTAATTTAAATTTTTTTTTTTTAATCAATTACTGTTAACAATTTACATTTAGCGATTCTTTATCTGAAATAGAAAGTCACCATTACACGGACGTCTCTGTAGGTGTCCATGTATATCGATGTTAGACAAAACTAAATGATTGCCAATTGTAATAACTATTGAGCTAATTGCTGTGTTATGTAGGTAATGTAAAAAAGCCTGTAGTATGAATGATATGTAAGACGAGATGACCCAGTGGATAGAGACGAATCTTGACTGGGAATCTTAGGTTCAAATCCAAACAAGGTTATACATTTAAACCGACTTAAACCGACTTAAAAAAGGAATGTAAATACCAAATTTTTTTTATATAACCTTACAAATCCGTAAATTATCAAATTTGGATTTTTGTTTTCCAACCATAACCTTCTATATTCATCCCGTTTTGTTCAAAATCTAGTTGGGACGCTGATATCCATGAGGAATTGAGGAACCTCCTCAAATATTATAATAATAGCAAACATATAACGATTTTGGTATATTAAACAACACAGAAAGCATTATTTGGTCGAAGTGGATGTTTTTGTTAAATATTTTATACTTATTATATTTGATTGTATATTATTTATCAAGTGAATAAAAAGTCGATAAGAAACGATCTCAGGCCGGCAGAAATTCAATCACGTGTGTCCGCAATCTGCAGCGATCTTGACAATAGACTAACGAGGCATTTATTAAAATAACGATGAAAGGTGCTGATACTATAGTTGTTTTTTTATTGTATTTGATAGGCATACTGGCAAGTATGCAACTTGATGGTAAGTGGCCACCAACGCACATATATTTATTTGTGATTCGGAATTGATCTTTACGAAATAAATGACATCGATGAATGAATGATGAATGAATGAATAATCAATTTTAAGTGTTTTGTTTCCATACACTTCACTTCACTTTGGGATTGTCAGAATATTAACCGTCCCTTACATTACCAATAATATTACCAAATACGGTGAAGGAAAACATCGCGAGGAAACCTGCATGTGTCTAATTTCACTGAAATTCTGCCACATGTGTATTCCACCAACCCGCATTGGAGCAGCGTGGTGGAATAAGCTCCAAACCTTCTCCTCAAAAAGGGAGAGGAGGCCTTTAGCCCAGCAGTGGGACATTCACAGGCTGTTACGGTTACGGTACATTACCAATGCACCACAAATCTAAGGTGTTATTCCGCTCAGTCACACTTTAAGCCGGAACAACACAATACTTAGTATCGCTGCTTGATAGAAGAACATATGATGAGTGGGTGGTACCAAGCCAGACGGGCTTACACGAAGCGTTATCACAAAGTGAAGTGAAGTTAAATATGTATTATAGAATAAGGTAATTGTAAAGAAAAAACCTTAACACTATAAAAAAAATTATTTAACGTCATTTACTGGTGGTAGAGCTTTGTGCAAGCTCGTCTGGGTAGGTACCACCCACTCATCAGATATTCTACCGCAAAATAGCAGTACTTGATATTGTTGTGTTCCGGTTTGAAGGGTGAGTGAGCCAGTGTAATTACAGGCACAATGGACATAACATCTTAGTTCCCAAGGTTGGTGGCGCATTGGCGATGTAAGCCATGGGTAACATTTTTCGCAGAGCCAATGTCTAAGAGCGTTTGGTGACCACTTACCATCAGGTGGCCCATATGCTCGTCCACCTTCCTATTCTATAAAAAAAACATGAAAAATGTTGACTTATTAATTTTTTAAAACGTGTGTTGATATAAATCAAAGGCGAAAATATTTAAACAAAACCTCCTCGAAAGTACCGACAAATAATAACGTAACGGTTAAATTTTATACGGACAAAAAACATCTTGTTACATTTTATATGTATATACAAAACGAGAGTAAAAAATTAATTGCAGAATCCATTTAAGGTATTACTTTATAATTATCAGATAACATCTATGTAAAAACGTGTGATCTATTAAATATTCGCAGGTCGATAAACTCGATTGAACGAATTAATTTATCAATCTTTACATAGCTACATCACCTAGTTATATGGCCGAAGAGCAATACTAAAGTTATTCTATGTGTAAAAGTAGATTGTGTCGGTGACTTTGAAGTTTCGCTCGCTCGTGTTAATAGAGTACCTGTACAAATATTTTTGTGTAGATATATTTTTTTTCTTATAAAGCAGGTAGGTGGACGGGCAAAACCAATAATGGTAACTGGTTACGCATAGATATTGGCGCTGTAAGAAATATTAACCGTTTCGTTAATTAATGCGCCACCTACCTTGTGTACTAAGATGTTATGTCCCTTGTGCCTGTACTTGAACTGGCTTATTTACCTTTTACACCGGAACACAAGCTGTAGAATATCGGATGAGCGGTTGTTATCTACCCATAAGGGCTTGCACAAAGCCATACCAATAACATCAGGTAAAATTCTGTATTAGCTGCCCCTGGAACAAGATGTTGTTTGGTTGGTATTAGTCGCGACCGTGGGTCCTAGTATGATGTTATACTGTATGTGATAGCCGTATTTTAGCTTATTCTTCAGCTTTATCTGGACGATTTGATGTCCTTCTCATCATGTCATTGATCGGCAGCCATGGCGGCCAATCTCAAGAGAGATTTAATTGCGCAGGAAAGAATAATTATAGTGCACAATTCCCTCACTCTTATAATCCGATAAACGGCAATCCGACACGACCGGAAAGAATTCAGGCGCGGGACAAACGGCTTTACGTTTTTTCCGAGGAACGGGTGTGTACACACTTCCATCTTCAGACTCCGGGCTGCAATAAACCTCAATATTTTTTTTTGGCCAGATCTGGGGTTTTAACAAATGCGATCTGCAGGATCTGCGGATCTGCGGCCATATATCTAGCTACTAGACCAACAAAGCTGTTTTATATATATATTAATAATATAGATATTGAATCTGAAGAATTTGTAGGGTTGAAAGCGTTAATCCCACGATATACCAATTACAAATCTTTTTGATAAGCTGTTCATTGGGTTAAAATCCGGGGAAGCACCTCTAACTGTATTCAAATTGATTTAATAATATTCTATCTCAACCTCAGCGTGAAGAAAAATATCGTAAGGAAATCTACAGAGTCGGTTGAAGTCTGCCACATGTGTATAATAACCTTTTCCTCCTATGGAGGGGAGGAAAGGCTTCTGTTCTGCGGTCGGAGCTTTACGACTGGAACTTTACTTAACTATGTATAAATATTGTTGTTCGTTCCAATGAACTCTTCGAGCATTAAAAACATTTTTGTTTTTAATTGTATAAAGCATTCGTGTTAAGTAATTACAAACTTCTTTTCGAAAGCAAGTGCGATAAATTAAGTTAAAAAGTCATGGAATTCGTTAATTGCCTCAGAAAATGGTGATTATAGTAATATAATAACTCACGTGACTTTGTATGTTTCCGGAGAAACAAATACAATTATTACCAGCGATTAAATTGAAAGTGACCTTTATTTATAATCCTGTAATGTGACGAATAAAAATTGATAAAAGGAGCTTACGTGAATAAAGGGAATATTGTTTATTTTATTTCGTTTGTAGTAATAAGAAAAACTAAATTCAGATTAGTTAATTAGTAATTATAATTTACGCTTATGTTTTCGAAATACCTAACCAACTGCCGGTTTGAAGAGAGTGAACAAATTTAATTGCAAGAACAGAGGACCTCACTCATACCTACATCTTAGACGTTGAGGAGTTTTGATGATGAAAACAACTGTTTAAAGTCCTTTCAATGCTTCTATACTAATCTATATTATACTAATCTTATAAATGCGAAAGTAATTCGGGTCTCTGTCTGTTTGTTACGCTTTCACGGCTAAACCGCTGAGCCGATTTTGATGAAATTTGGTATGAAGCAAGTTTGGACCCCAAGGACTCCCAACTTGCCCCAAGGAATACTTTTTTTTATCTAATGTCCGCCCCTTTGTCACTACTATGCAGGTAAAGCCGCGGGCGAATACTAGAGTCTAATAATAGCGAAAGTGGTTATCCATTACGAAAATAATAGCCTTGCCAAAATAAAATAGTAATGTCAAGTTTTTGTTTCGAAATAGTTTCCTTGTATAAAAATACAAAATGAGTCGTTCTCATAACTTGTCGTGGGAAAGGCTCCGAGTTAATCATGAAATACATAATAAAATCGTTATTACCACATTTATAATATTCAATTCTATTATTATTACAATAGAACATTCCATCGAGCTGAAACACTGTTGACAGAAAACCGTCCGCCAGAGCCGTTGCACTATTAAAAAACATACATACAAGTATGACCTACCGTAATGCAGATCGGGTTATTATAGTTGCCTTGTTCGGTTAAACGTAGGGAAAACATGAAAAAAATAAACGACAGGTGCGCATCTGCATATACAGGCTGTTCGTAAAACGCATCCGTATGCGCAGTCAATTATCGTTTTAATTGGTATAATAAATCGAACGTGATACAGCTTAGCCAGCGACACGACGATTTTGTGTTGTTATGTTCTCATTATAATCATATTGTGGGAATTATAATTAATCGCTGCTGTCGTCTTTTTTATTCCTAGTAGATCTTAGATAAGTTATATAAATAATGATAGAATCTGTTTATAAATATAATAGTTTTCATATGAAAAATAAATAAAAATTTAATTCTGAAACGTAATAAACACGCAGTTGCTTTAAAATAACATTCAAACAAATTAAAGATAAGACATAAGAGTAGCATAGAGAACACGACTGTTGAGAAACGAATACAATAAATAATATATCTATATAATACAGTATATATGTCTTATACGACCATTGTCAAATTTCAGCCAAATTCCACAACATTCTATTGAATTATACACCTGAATCTTCATCATGAATCACTCCGTCCATTGGTGAAAACCGTATACAAATCCGTTCGGTATTTTTTTAGTTTATCGCGTTCAAAAGGACAGACATAGTGGGGTGACTTTGTTTTATAACATGTAGTGATACTAATTGACAATGAGACCATTTAATAGATTATATATTGTATTTTCATTGCACACTTACTTTCATGAAATGGAATAAACGTCATAGGTTAGGTTATACATATTTACAATTTAGATGTAACATTTATTAAAAACATTTATTTTGCCTGAGTCTGTATTTCCTGATAGGAGTACAACGTTGATGTCTTTATTCTTTCTAGGCAAACGTGCATCCTAGACCGTGTCGATGCTTAATATCAAGCAAGTCAAGGGTCAAACGCTGGCCTATTAAAGGTAAAAAACATATATATCTAGAACTTAGGTGTGTTGGTTTTATTATAGCATTCATAGAATATAACATAGATCGTGTCTTGTAAAATCAAATCACGATTGATATAAAATAATAGTCGCTTCGTCAAAACCAGAACAGCCTATGTAAGCAACAGGTGCACCATCGCGTGCCTCGGACAAAGGATGAGTCGATATCCTAAATTGCCTTAATAACCTCCTTGAATTTCATCGTATCGGACGATTGTAATGTACCAGCTGCAAAACGGTACTAAGATGTATTTAAATGATTTTTGTTTTTTTTTTTTTAATAAAACTGATTATATCGATACGTGTAGCAAATTTTGAATGATAACCACTCATTTCAGAATTTGTAGGTTATTGACCTTACAAGTTCATTAACCTCAAATATGATAAGTAAGAAAAAAAATCTAATATTTATGTTACCATTTCGATAATCCCCCTTTCTAGTTCAAAAGGTATGGGCTTGTGTGAGTACCTTTAAGACCAACAACCTATGCTTTTATTGCTTTAAGTTCAATTTATGAAGAGCGAGCCGGTGTAATAAAATCCGCAACTATAGCAAAATATAATGAAAGCGCATTCAGTACTAAAGAGGTAATCCTCTTATAATCATTTTAATTTTTTTATGCTTTTTATTTTTCCCATAAGGACACAGATTATATAGCCAATGTCATGTTGTGTGCCATGAGATAGTAAAGATCATCCTCGTAAACAAACTCAAGTTCACAGTCAAAAATATTTATTCAATATTGAAGCGACACACTTGCCAATTGATCGTCAAATATCTATCACGGTTTCCGAAAGCGAACTGAGATAAGAACCCGCAAAAACTCAGCGGGATATTTATTTTAAATTAAAAAGGGATATTTATTTTTTAAAGGCTATGGATGGATATGTAAAGGTTTACTTTTTATACGTCACAAAAAAAAAGTTATATAGTATGACAAATTTAATACCGTTGTTTTATATGAGGCTTAGAAGTCAAAGATTTAAACAAGAGTTTGGCCTATAAGTGATATTAATGAAAGTTGCTAAAAATTCTTCGGATTTTTTAAGTTAGCAAAATAATATTTCATCATCAATGTGCAAGACAAAGCTAGGCGAAGAAAATGATGATCACATATCTACCGCCAAATAGTAATACGGAGTATTGTTGTGTTCCAGTAAAAATAGTGAGTGAGACAGTGTAACTACAGGCACAAGGAATATAACATGGTTCTTAAGGTACCCAAAGTGGCGCATTGGTTATGTAAGGAATGATTAATATTTCTCACGGTGCCAATGTCTTCACTTACATCATCAAACCCCTGTGTCTGGGTATGACTTCAATCCTGGGCTTGATCTAGTGCCAGTCGGATTGCCCTGCCATCAGATGATAAGAGTGAGGTAATAGAGAGACACCTGTGTTTATCACGGCCTGTAAATGTCCCACTGCTGGGCTAAGGCCTCTTCTCCCTTTTTGAGGAGAAGGCCTTTGGAGCTTATTCCACCACGCTGCTCCAATGCGGATTGGTGGAATACACATGTGGCAGAATTTCAGTGAAATTAGACACATGTAGGTTTCCTCACGATGTTTTCCTTCACCGTAAAGCACGAGATGAATTATAATCACAAATTAAGCACATGAAAAACTTCAGTAGTGCTTGCCCGGGTTTGAACCCACGATCATCGGTTAAGATTCATGCGTTCTTACCACTGGGCCATCTCGGCTCGGCCTGTGTTTATGTACTAAAATATCTCACACGTAGTTGGTAATTCTCTGTTGAGGATTGCCACCGTGACCGAAAACGGTTAGCAGGATATAACGACTATCTTAATTATATTTAGAACACGTTGAATGATCGTTTAATATAAACAATATAAATTGATAATAGCCTACAATTATAGTAATTCCTAATCATTTCATTGACTTATTACAGCGATCTGTTCAGCTGACAACCCCAGCACCTGCTAAGGGCGGAATGTTCACAAAAAAATATATATTCAAAGACTATAAATAAGGAAAAAACTTTACTTTTTTTGTTTACATTCTAAACTAAGGTGTTACGAGAATTATTATCTTAATTAGGCTCTTTTTATAGATTTCTTGTTCATGCAGATGTTTTTTAATAAATGATCATTTGAATATTTTATGAAAGAATATTATAAAAAAAATTTTCTAATATAAATTAAAAATATATATATTCATGTTAATTCCATAACCATGTGACTTAATGATGAATAATACACATTGTAAGATCAAGAGGCTTCGCGAAAAATATGTATTAAAAAATATTCAAAGTCCAATCCAAACATCAATTCAGTTCTTCGACGATTATTTAGTAATAATAACAAACAAATAAACGATTATAATATTAGTAAGAGAACCTCATTATTAAGACTATATTAAATGTAATAATGAAAATATTTTGCCTCTTATTCTATGGTGACTAACAAAAACACTAATACCAAAAGCTAAATTAAAAAGATAAAAAATAAGAGCAGTAATTACGAGACAGAGTATTCAAACGCGAGTCATCGTGACAAGATTAATCAGAAAAAAAAACAATATCGCCACAAATAAAATTAATAGTTTAAATTATATTTAACCGCAATATTATATTAACGTGTAATTTAAAAATTTTAAAAAATTTAATGAGATAGCCGCAGTTGTTCATAAGAAAAGGTTATTATACTTAGAAGATAAGAAACTAGCTGTCTGTTTATGAAAAAAAAAAACTTAATTTATACAGTAATAACCTGTGAATGTTCCACTGCTGGGCTAAGGCCTCCTCACCCTTTTTGAGGAGAAGGAATTGCGCAGGATATATTATAGTGCCAAGTGTATGTGCAAACACAGGTGCACTCTCTATTCCCTAACTCTCATAATCCTATGGGACGGCAATCCGACCGGAAAGAGTTCAGGCGCTGGACCAATGGCTTTACGTAAACACTTCCAACTTCTAGACTCCGGGCTGAAAAGTGAGATTTTTTTACAGAAAAACCCAATAACTTTTTATTGGCCCGACCTGAGAATTGAACCCAGGACCTCTTGGTCTGCGGCCTTATACAAAGCCACTAGACCTACGAGGCAGTTTCCGACAGGTACATAGCCAATTAAATACCCTGCATGGAAATCAACGAATCAACTTCACACTTCACAGAAGCTATACGTCTTATTAATCAAAGTTTTCCTAAACATGTAATTTGAAATTTATTAAAAAAACTAAATAAACATTAATTTCATTAAACAAAGTGTTTGTTATTGCATACTTTAAATCATCAAAACATTTAATTAAAACAATAAACAGAATTTAATAGGTAGTTATGCTCAGAAATTCTACCGTCAAGTTATTTTGTAATTATTGTGTTCCGGTACGATCGGCTAGCCATGGTAATTACAGCTAGTTGTTCTAATAGTCCGTTAATGTTCAACAAAGGGCACAGGCTCTTAAGCAGAACAATTCGAAGCTTAAAGCTGCGGATTGGCTGATACACCTTAGAATTTTAACAACATATTTTCTGAAGACATTTTCGCTTAATAAAAAATTTAGAAACGGTTGTTTTTTTCAAGTTTTAAACATACAATATAAGTAACGTATATAATATAATACCTTTAGTATATAGAATAATAGCGTATGAGAATGTTCGTCTTTAGTTGATCAACAAAAAATTTGAATTGAATTGATATTATTTAACCATAGTTAATAGGTAGAAATAATTCATTGAATCGATTATTATTACATTAATTGATTTAATAAATTGATAAAGCTCGTTCAGACGGACGAAATCGCTTTAGATTTACCAACGGGAACGGGTAAAACAAACTCGTGTGAGCTGGAGAAAATTAAAACATCGGATGTTGAATTTTTAAACTAGATTAGTTTTTCCATTAAAACCACATAAAATATCAAATTATAACTAGATTATATCTAGATTTAATAAATTAACTAAAATGTATCCCTCTTAATAATATCGTTTAATCACGAAATCATCATCATTAAAATTAATACCCATATTCTAATAATCATTGTTTAGATGCAAAAATATAATAGTATTATTTAAATACAAAATAAATAAACGTTATAGATAAAATAGATATAAGATAATAGATATAAAAAAGTTTAATACAACTGGGAAAAAATGTAAACATATTAAGGTATACTTTGTAATACATTGACATTTAAGTAATCGCACAGTACAAATATTTTTGCGGTGGTCTCGGCTATTCTGGAGACATTAACAATAAACGATAGCACATGTACGAGTGCGCTTGAAAAACATCACCCTTTAAAGAAAACACATGAAATAACTATTTTGAACCGTAAATCTAGGCATCAAGGTGCAGTTTAAATCTCATTCAGTTGCAGATGTGAGCGCTTAGCACCTGCCAATCTCTGCGCGCGCGCAGGTGACCGCGTTGTTTATGTTTTTTTCACCCCTAGCTGCAAGATGGCGGCGGCTTCGATGCTTAAACGCTAATGACCTGACTCGGTGTTAACATTTTAATGTTGCTTTAATCGTAATGGTATTTTTAATCATGTTTTTATCTAATCAAAAGGTTTTAAGTAAAAAAAAAAACCAACAATGAAATGAATACTAAAACGGTCAGCAGCGAGTTTTGAATTGCGGTTTAATAGTTTCGAATACGTTCACATTAACATATTAACTATATCGACATACCGACATTGATGGTGACAACGTAAAATACAAACGACAAGGTTTTTATTTATACACAATTTTTTATCACGATCATTTTAATTTTGTAATAATGTTCAGAACAACAAAGCCCATGCGTGATATGAGTGAGCCAGTTGAAATTTACCTGTAATAAATGTCAATATATACGGCAGATGATAATTGAAATTTGAAGTATATACACTCGATAATTTTAAGTACATATACTCGTATATATATATTTAATTGTATACTATCAATTAAAATCGATGTGTCCCTTATTCAATATATTCTTACAAGCACTCAATGGTAGTTCTTTGTGCAAGCTCGTCTGCGTAGGTACCACCCTCTCACCAGCTATTCTTCCGCCAAACAACAATACTTAGAATTGTAATGTTCCAATTGGAAATGTGAGTGAACCAGTGAAACTTAAAGCACAAGGGACATAACATCTTAGATTCCAAGGTTGGTGGCGAATAGGCGATGTAAGGAATGGTTAATATTTTTTACGACACCAATGTTTATGGGCCCATTTGTCCGTCCACCTATATGTAATAAAAAAGCAATTTGAAATCGTCAAACGGTCTTATCGTTCCAGTGCTTCGACCGTGGCTCGAAAGAGGTCCAGTCGACCATCTCGGCTTATATATTTGTTAAGTGTAAAAGTGTACCTGTTCACACTTAAGCCAAAGTATGACGGTTCCGTCTGGCCGTCTCAGCTGCCCTTCGCTTTCTTTCTGCTCGTCTAACACTTCGCTGTGCCGACGACCTGTTTTCAGCCAGACTTCGATTGCCCTGCAACAATATTAATATCATCCTGAATTATCTATATTTATGACCATCAATTCTTCAGCTTCGTAAGAAACATTTGTTTAAAAATAGAATCATTTTAAATTAAAAGATAATCTCTATGTGTTGATAAAAATATTTGGTAGCGAAAAAATCATATCTCCCAACATTAGTAGTTTTTTTTAACAGGCAATACATTTTCTCCTGCGCCCATATTAAAGTAATCCTCTTCGATTCTATATAATCAAAATATACTGAAAAATAAAAATAACGTAATTTTGCACGTATTAAATCTTATAATTGCATTAAATATAGACTATCTATAATTTTCTGTAATTAATAAATTACATCAAATATATTCACGACAAAATTATACATTTCGGTTTTGTTGTCGTTTTGGGATAATAATTTAAGTACTACACAAAGAACAGACAACGAGTTACTAGTACTGCCTTACCACATAAACCTAGGTACGAAACTCATTAGCAAGCATGATCCGTTTCTTTTGTGTACCATCCCTGAAGTGGTTCTTTAAAAGTCGTTAAAGAGCACTTGAATTAAGTCTACGAGAGAGCGCAATACAAGACACAGGCGTCTACGAGCAGGCGATCCTTGATACGGTATTCATTAAAATAATACAAAGAAATAACTGTTTTATTACGTTTATATAAAACGTATATTCGTGCGTACTATAATATGATTTGCGTTGTTACTTTATGTTTCAACTTCCAAATCCGTTTTGGTTTTTATTTTGAAACAATTTAAAAATAAATATAAAGCAACAGTTACGTTCAAATAATTCTGAGAAAGACTTAAGTATAATGGCAGCTGTTACCACCGCTTATTTTTATTGACCACAATAAAATAGACAAGTAGTCACTAAAGGAGTAATCGGTCAAGTGATGGGATGGTAAGGTCACCGTTAAGCACGAATAAAAAAAGATAACTGATTGGTCTTATCTCTTGTTTTAAATTTGGTCTCCAATAAAATAAGTGGTCTTTTATTTGAGAACCAATTTACCAAACGAGTAAAGTTCGTTCGAAATTTGAAATTAATAATCATTATTAAATTCTTAGGAAACCATTATTAAATAAAAATGCATGTTTCGACCATATCTTTTTCGACTCTGACGTCCCATATTTGTTTTGAAATTTGATCACTTAAGAAAATGGTCATTGGCTAGTTGGATTTTGGAATTTGCTTGCAAAGTTTATATTCTTATAGAGGATTTCATATCTATTGAAATAAATAAAATTGAAATGTCTCTCTGTAATTTCTAAATAACTGTCTCTTTTAAAGTTAATATGCAAAGCAAACAATCTTTTTTTTTGTTTGTCAGTCTATCTGTTTATCCGTGCTAATCTTTGAAAGAAGAAGACTGCTAGAACTACGAAGTATTAGAACTAAGAAGTATTTCAAGGTTCCTTTTAGTCTTTATTTCATCAAAATCTGTTGAGTCTATCAAAAGTTATAAAAACATACGTATTTTTGTTGTTATAATATATGTTGCGGCCATTAGCTCATAGAGCGGTATGCCAAATACGTCAATTTCTGAATCTCGTTGTCCAGATTTTCCGGAATAGAGTGACCTTCTGCCATACATAAGAGCATTCTATTAACGACTTTTTGTCTGATTGTTTTGAGTTTTTTTATTAATTTCAATATTACATTGATAATAATAAATTCTTTGTGGCTTTTGTGGGTTGCAATTATCGGTTGTAATTTTGTCTATTAGTCTTAAGTTAGCTTATTATTTTTTACTTTAAAGGTTACCTTTTCCTCAGTTTGTGTAATGAAGTTTGCATTAAATTGTTTAGTTTTAACCTTATTTATAGTTTAATTAGATTACAGGGGATGTTAATAAGTAAGTTAAGTAAGTAACAGCCTGTTTATGTCCCACTGCTGGGCTAATGCCTCCTCTTCCTTTTGAGGAGAAGAAGGTTTGGAGCTTATTCCACCACGCTGCTCAAATGCGTGTTGGTAGAATACACATGTGGCATAATTTCAATGAAATTAGACACATGCAGGTTTCCTCACGATGTTTTCCTTCACCGTCAAGCACGAGATGAATTATAAACACAAATTAGGCACATGAAAATTCAGTTTTATCCCGTTTAACTGGATTTTCAAGTGAAGCCGCGGGCCAAGCGCTATATTTTATAATTGCCATTTTTCAGTTCAATTTATTAAATATTAAGAAATGTTTCTCGGAACACAACAATACAAAATATTGTAGCTTTTTATGCAATTAGACGATACACTTTCGCAGTGTCGTTAGGAGGAAAACGTCTACGTGACCGCAATGATAAATCAATAAGCAATAACTAAGGAGTTCGTTATAAAAACCGATTGCTAAAGACGAATATTCAGTGCTCTGGTAGACATTAAAAAAAAAACAACAGGTAGGACAACGAACTCGCTTACATCATGGTAAGAAAAAATGGCATTAGTGTGAGGTAAAGATTCGCTCGTATTTCCATATTGCGAATTTATTTATTTAGATTTTTTTGCCTTTTTTTTCGTAAAACATGTAATCCTTTTTTATTGCTTTACTAATATTACTATTTTCCTCTTCAACTTAGTATTAAGATTTCAAAGAGTGGGTGAAACAGCAACATTCCAAGACTTGAAATTATGCGGGACGTATTAAGCTACTGAAGTTGTTGCACTATGAAATGCGAAATGTGAAAAAACCTTATTTGTGTACATAGTTACTAAATGAAGGATGGCGGAAAGGTTTAGCGCTATTGATGGTAGTGGGGTGTTGTAGATTGGTCTGGTGTAAAAAGTTTGACCGCCTCTATATTTTTGTATTGGTAAGAGAAATCTTCTTTCCTGGAGGAGACAGTTTCGGAGCATTAAGCAGACTTGCATATTCCGCTCAAATGCGTGTTGGTGGATTACTCACGTGGCAGAATTTTATATGACACGAGCATATTTCCACGCTACGTTTTCCTTCACCGCTGGACAGTAATAGAATTATAAACACAAATGATGAAATCTCTTGGTGCTATAATTATAGTATATTATTAAATTTACCATTAAAACAACGAAAATAAACAGCTGGTTCCTATCACATCTCCCTCGCATAAAATCCCAGCTTTGAGTTTGGCAATTGTCAATAAAACCATTCATTCGCGCTTTTGTTCCGTAATTTAGTTCATTCGTCTCTTGAAAGGCGAAAGAGGAAATTAGACCGATTTCGGCCGTCGTTCCCAGAGTTTCAACTAAACGTTTTCAATTAAAGTGACGTATATTGATTATGAGAATAATAAATCAATGTACTTATTTAGATCATGACATTGTATTCAATTATATCATTTATTTTTAACTTCCCGTTTGGGAGTTATTGTGATCAGTCCGACTTTCGGAAGTCCTTGACAAATCTCCTAGATTTGAAGATCTCCGAGTTTGATTTTGATTGCATTTATTTTCTTAAATTGCTTTTAGGAAAGTAGACGAGCAAAGGGGCTGGCGGTACTTGTCAGTAAGCGGTCACATTCACTCCTATTGACAGCACCAAAAATTATATTACTTCTTACATACTTACTGTATATCTCTCATGTCTGTATTGGTTCAATGATTTTTGGAGGCAGAATGAGTGATACTGATGGGTAAGCTTGCAAAAAACCCTTTACACCGTTGTATTTTTTATAATTATAAATTTCTTTTGTTTAGCTGTGAACAGTGACAGGCCGTATATCTTAGCTGGACCGTATTGCACACACAGAAATTGAGCCGTATTGTTTGAAATTCCGAACAACTATGAAAGTACTATAACAGTTGGCGAGACGCTTTAGGTTTGTCTGAATATTGATAATATAAGTAAAAGTAGATCTCTAAAAAACACTTCATACAAAATTTTATCAAAATAATAATAAACCTTTTTGTTGGAGTGAAACATTATTAAAACACTCATCCAACCACATTCACACACACAAATATATGTATGTATGAATGATACATATGAATTTTTCCGTCGAAAAAGATAATTTTCTATTTTAGCAGTGTTCCCACTGCCGTACCTCGGAAAGCACGTAAAGCTATTGTTCTTGTACTATAGCTGTTTCCGTTCTATCTAAATACATTGTGCACTATAATATATACACAGTCGGCTAATCTCTCATGAGCTAGCAATTTTTTTGTGACATTTGTGGCCGCCTCCTGGGAATTTCTGTTACAGATAATTAATAAATTATTATTAAAAACATGACATAATTGAATAGTACACGAGAATGTGCAAAATTACCACAGCTATAGGGCGATATAATATTAATTAGTTGAGACAGTGTTGTTCAACCTTTTTTAAAAGTATTGTTGTATACGTTTTGTTGTATGTTTTCACAACATGGTAATTGTTGTTGAACATAATTAGGATTTCATGTTGCTAAATAGTTAGTTATATAAATATTATCCTATCGTCAATTTTCAATATGCATTCCTTTTAAAAAAATGTCTCTTTATATATGATGAAAATTCTTAACTAAAAATATTAGACGCTATTTTTTCCAAATGTTTGGTTCAAAGTTCAGTTCAAATCTTTAAGAACCGAAATAACGACTGCTTTATTTCCTGTAGCATATTTTAATTTTGATAAAGTATATATTATTTTAGCAATCAATCGACGAACATTGAAGTGACTTTCTGAATAAACAAATTTTGCCAAATCAAATAGTTATTAATAAAAGATTGTCGGCCCCTGGTTTATGCCATGAAGTCATTCATTGGCCGCCTAATGAACCACTTCCTGTCTTAATCAGCGAACGAGACATGTGGTCGTATCTCAGGAACTCGAGAAGGGACCGCTAATTGTAACAATCAGGTTTACTTTGCGAAATTATTATACAATATCGATAATTTAATTTGTTCTCATGTTTTTTTTTTTTTCATTTTTCATCTGTGACAAAAACGTTATCAATACTAAGGTGGGGTTTTTCTTTAATGTAGGATTTTCATATAATCTTTATGTTATTTTTACTGATATATGTTATTTGTGTATATATTTTATTGCATTTTTTTTTATAAAATAGGTAGTCGGCCGGGCAAATGGGCCACTTTATGGTAAATGGTCACCGACACCCATAGACATTGGTTCTCTAAGAAATATTAACTATTCCTTACATCGTAATTGCGCCACCAACCTAGGGAACTACATATTAGTTCCCATTAATGAACCATGTGCCTGTAGTTACACTGGCTCACTCACCATTCAAACCAGAACACAACAAGATTAAGTATTGTTGTTTGGAGGTGAAATATGTGTTAAAGTTGGTGGTACCTACCGAGATGTTTTTGCATAAAGCCAAATCCTAGTAAATATCATCTATTATAAATAGTATATATATTATAAGTATTTATAAATTATTAACATTTGACGCCATAGTGGCAAAGAATACCTGGATGGAGTTAGCTTTTGCACTGTGCAATTATTTGGGGACGCTACTGTTAAAAAAGTATGTATTTTGTAAAGTATTATTAAAAATAAATAAGCCTTGAATCAACTTTGCTATTTGTAATCTTTTGTACAAGTTGCAAATAAATTATCAATTAAAATTAAACAAGAAAAAAGCTTACTTCGTCGATTGGAGCGAACAGGTTGATCTTAATTAAAGAAATAGTCTGCGTTTTCACGTGACTCAATTTTGCTTATTTATTCATCTCCGGCGTTATTTATAAATATTGTGTAGTGAGTGTTTAGTTAAACACTGATTTTTTTCTTTCTTTCATGATTGATTTGATATTCGAAAGAAAAAGACACAGCTTTGTAAAAAAAAATCATTAAATTAACAACATTTAACAAGATTTTTTTTATAGAATAGGAAGGCGGACGAGCGTGTGGGCCACCTGATGATAAGTAGTAGTAGTAAGTAGGTCACTAACGCCCTCAGACATTGGCATTGTAAGAAATGTTAACCATCGCTTACGTCGCCAATGCGCCACCAACCTTGGAAACTAAGATCTTATGTCCCTTGTGCTTGTAACACTGGCTAACTCACCCTTCAAACCGAAACACAACAATACCAAGTACTGATGTTTTGCGGTAGAATATCTGATGAGTGGGTGGTACCTACCCAGACGATCTTGTCCTACAAAGCCCTACCACCAGTAGATAATGATGTTTCGTCAAAAATAAAAGCAATTATAAGAAAACTGGTTCATATAGAAGAGTTGTATTATAGACCTAGGCATAAGAACGAACGTTACTATCATATTGTTTATACGTATAATAATAATAAGCAGATTTAATTGGTAACATTTTGCTTTAAGCATTGTGATAACAATACCGAGAGAAATACTTTAAGAAACTGTATATAATATAAATAATATTTAATAAATATAATATAAGGGATATTTGTTTACGTTGAAAATATTAAAATTGATATAAATTATATTTTTTTTCTATTTTTCGTTAGTAAATAAATGAGTGTTCATTTTGTGAGTTCGGATGGATAGTTTTTTTTTAATATTTTGGAATATTATTCACACACGGCTATCTGATTCCAAACTAAGCAGAGCTTGTACTATGGAAACCAGACAACTGAAGGAATATACTACATATACTACTTTTCTTTTGTAAATACATATTTATATAGATAATTACACCCAGACTCAGGACAAACAGACATGTTCATGCACACAAATGTATGTCCTGTGTGGGAATTGAACCCACAACCTTCGGCGTGATAGGCAAGTATCTACCAACCACGCCAACCGGCTGGATGCAAACGAACTACCAATTATTATATTTGAGAGAAATGTGTTAGCAAGTAGTAAATGTCCTGACAGAATTCGGTAACAGAGAATTAAAGATTATACGTAGCGGTATGTATTATAGTGCACAAATGTTTGCGTAAATTGCCGTGATTGTATCCGATGGGAATGCAATCAGCCATCTCATCATGGCCGTTCGTGTTTTCCGTGACACGTGAGTGTTAGCACTGACAAATGAGTGCTAATCTCTCTTGAGATTGGCCGCCGTGACCGAAATCGGTCAGACATCATCATATGATAGGGTGGAATCGACCCATATTCTTTAAAATCGTATTAGTAAAGTATGTTTTGTAGGTACCTATTGAAAAAAGTGAAAGGAGAGAAAAGTGACATGAGCATATAACATTTTGATCATATTTTATGCTGAAGACATAGAAAATTAATTGATTGATGAAATTTGTTTATATACTTAAACTTTCGCGAATCATTACATTATATTCTGACTTTTATTTAAACCGCGATCATGGCCTATTTATAATTAGTACTCGCATGACTTGACTCGATTCGAATATAATAAACAAATATTTACTTTTATCCCAAGAATGAAATATACAATAAGAACATTTTTTTCGACATTGTTAATACGTCAAGCATAGAAACAATGACAAAAGCTTCATTTCTACCAAGTGTTAAGTGATTACCGACCATGGATATTTGCAGAACCAGCGGTACTGCCAATGTGTTGCTGGTCTTTTGAAATTTAGGAATATATTGTATATGACTCTTGAATAGATCCATATTGTAATATTGATTTAATTCCATAGTTTGCCCAATTAATCCCAATATTTGGAAATTAAATTATTTTGTCTACTCTGTGACATAAGGCATATATGATATATATTTTTAAGAAATTGAACACCTATCATTTCATTTTTTGCCATCGATTTGGGGCTCAGCGTATTATGGAGCGTGGACATTCATTTTATTTCCATTTCAAGGTGAATTAGTCATAAGTAAATAGTAAAGGGCATCCGTAGGTTCATTTACGCTTTGGAATGCACCATCAAACGTTTTCATCCGTTCTATTCTTATCCTTATTACAATGCATATTAGGTTGATATTTAGTTACAGATCTTGTTTTGAAGAATCAATTGGTTGTTACGCTGATCTACCTGCTTTTACGTACTCCATGACAGTTTAAATACTAACGCGTACTGTGTGTAATAAAAAAAAAACAAATTTAAAAGGGTTTTATTTAACAAACGATATTGAGAAAAATTGATGAATTTTTATTAATAATAGTTTCCGATATTAAATTAAAACAAATATTGTTATGATAAGGAACGAAAGAAGAGGAGAAATATATTCTATGAGATTATAACAAATTAATAAAATACTATTATTGTGAAGCCGAGATGGCCCAGTGGTAAGAACGCGTGAATCTTAACCGATGATCGTGGGTTCAAACCCGGGCAAGCACACTGAATTTTCATGTGCTTTATTTGTGATTATAATTCATCTCGTGCTTGACGGTGATGGAAATCATCGTGAGGAAACCTGCATGTGTATAATTTCACCGAAATTCTGCCACATGTTTATTCCAACAACCCGCACTGGAGCAGCGTGGTGGAATAAGCTCCAAACATGCTCAGGCTGTTTCGGATATTATTGTATTTTATAGTTACATGTTTACCACAATAAATGAAAGCTATGTATTTTAAAATTCTATACATGATGTCCTACGTCCTTAAGGTTAATGTGAATATATGTACTTTGATAGCTGAGTAAAACGACTGTAAATTATAATATTCGCAATGTATCGACTTTTTTTTCTCGTAGGAATATTTAATGGTTTATCGTTTACCATGACCTGTCGTCACCTGCAGTATAATCGTTGGTTTATTGAACACCTGTATATAACATTTAAAAAAGTAATTTATTTATTCATAAGAATAAACTGTTTGCAAGGTTATAGATATTTTTAGAATTGCCAATTAATTAATTTAAATCATTAAAAAAGTGTGAAGTTAGCAATTGTTGACTTTCAAGTAGAATATATATGTATTATGTTGTGTTTGATGTTATTTGATAAAAATAGCTTTGTGTTTAAATAAATAAGCTACCTTCTATATATATATAATAAATAACCTTCTCCTCAAAACAGGGAGAGGAGGCCTTAGCCCAGCAGTAGGACAGGCTAACTACAGGCTACTAATTTGAAAGGTTGGAAAAGAGTAGCTACTGAGTTTCTTACCGCTTCTTGGAGGAATCTACTTTCCGAACTGATAGCTTTACATTTAATATAATTCTGTAAAATTACGATTCAAAAATGATTGACAAAGCCTAATTGAATACAGTATATTTTGATTTGATTTATAAAAAAAACCTAACGAGACGTTTTTTAAAGTCAATTATAGTTGATAATGTAATAAATCTGAAGACGAAAGGTCATGTTGCCTTTTTCGTATGGCGTTCCCACACTACTGTAACATTGTTGACCAGTAGCGGCCCGCTCTGACTTCGTCCGGGTAGAATAATTATCCGGGTTTGTACGCCAATAATGACTTTGAGTCGAAAAAATTGACATTATTGCAGTTTTGTTTGCTGATAATGTAGCTATGATATGTAAAAGAAATTAAAAAAAAACGGTTAAGAAGATTTTGTGTTAATCCAAAACAAACAAACACACAAAAGATCAAATCTTTTATATTTATCTTATCGATATAGATATATTAACGAACACGTTTACGAGCATCGGTCCCACATCCGTGAAAAGGTTCGCGAAAAGCATTATCCGAAAGGTAGGACTTGGTGCAACCTCGTTTGGTTTCCACTGCGTTAAAAAAAAAAAAAAAAAAAAAATGGTGCAACCTCGTCTGGGTAGGTACCACCCACTCATCAGATATTCTGCCGTAAAAAAGCAGTACTTGGTATTGGTGTAGACCGATTTAGATAATTTGTTTATTGATGACGACCGATTGCAGCCACGACAGTTTTCAATCGAAACTAGACAAATGCGCGAGATATATGTTACAATAGAAGTTATTTTCCTGATTTAGTAGGTAATTTAATTCGTAATAAAAGTATTAACAAACAATATGACGTAGTTACAGAAACAACACAGATAAAAAATATTTTAATTCATAAACTGAAATATAATCTGTATATATAAAATAATAACTGACCGACTGACATATCAACGCACAGCCCGAACTACTGGTGCTACACCATGAACATTTGCATACAGGTTCCTTTTACACAGCAGCTTAGAACTAAGGAAGGATTTTTGAAAATGTGACCCATAAATGATAAACGGAATGAAATTTTCTATGAAAAACCTGTTTTTAAAAGAGATCTATGGTACATAACAATTATGAATTGTGAAGCGAGCGAAGTGGATAAGTGCTAGTATTTAATAAAGTTATAAACTTGATTCAATATACAAGCGTTACATTTGTTTATTGATTGTCAAAAAAAAACAGCGTTTCAGAGAAAAAACCGGAGAACCGAGACGAACCGGCGAATAAAATTCAAGTCGATTTCTTTTAACTCTAAATCTAACAATCATGCTTTGCAATACGGTTAATAAAAAATATATTATTATTTGAAATGGCATATAGGCGATCGTTTCATGTCCAAGGAGTGCCATTCCCTTTTTTTATAGCGTGAAGACTGGAAAAGCGCCACATGATGGTAAGTGGGCACCACCGCCTATAGCATTGGTACTATAACAAATATTGACCGTCCCGTACATAGTCAATGCGCCAACAATCTTAGGAACTAAGATGTTATGTCCCTTGTGACTGTAGTTATACTGGCTTACTCCTCACCCGTCAAATTGGAACACAACATTACTAAATACTATTCTTTGACGGTAGAATATATAAATAGTCTATCTAATAGGATGTATCCCATCCTATTAGATACCACTCGTTACATCATATGTATCCCATATACACACTATAGATACATATAAATTCAAAATAATCGAAATATTATACATTTATAATATTAAATAGAAACGGAAATACAACAAATTACTGGAGACAAATATAGCAGTTGCAACCATCAGTTACTATTGTAACGATGTTTACGTATTTTTTATCCATAGCCCAGGGTAACGATCCTTCACGGTAGCATGCGCAAGCGATCCTGTGGCTATCGGGGGGAAACGTTTTTCCAGCGAAAAAAAAGGGTAACAATCCTATATCATTACTTTAAGCTATATAGATATGCCATCATATACACATTTCATCTGCTTTGTTAGACTAATTTATACTGTTGTTGGTTATAAGCTCCTTTACATGGTATTATTATCAGCCCCTAGTTCTAAATGTTCCAGTAACTTCCGTGCATCGGAAAACACGCGCATGGTCCTGCGCTTACTCGGTTTTCGGCCATCCTATCATAAAGAAAAAGAGAGATATCGTGTTTGCGTTCTCACTTTTCCACTACAATCCTACGTTGAGAATGACTAAAAGGCGGCGATTTAAACAGAAGATATTTATGGTCACTAGGAATTTTAGTTATAAATTGTTTATAAATTTATTACTAGCCACAGTTTAAGAGCTTAACTATTATTAAGCAGCTTAATATCTCAACCCCGTGAAAGTCACATTTTGAACAACATCACAGGTTATATATAGTCATCCTCTTAACTCAAGTTTATTTTAAACATCGACTTAAATGTAACAATAATTTTATTTTCAACAAAAGCAATACTTTAATACTACGACAGAAGTTCCCACATAAATCCCGCACTGATTAACATGTATTCAAAACCCTTTTTAATTACTATAATTATAGTTTAAAATAATTTACGCTAAACACCTTCCCATCTCACGTTAAATTTAAATAATCGTTTCGCATTCGATTAATTTCGTTACGTTTTTTAATATCAACCAGATATAAGATTACATTATAATAATGCTAAGCAAAAACACATGTTACAATACACCGAGTATTGAAAATTATAGAACAAAACATTAAGTAACAAAAACTTAAAGAAAGGTCATTGACTTCGCGGCCTAAGTTGATAGACAAAAAATAATTATATCATAGGTTAACGCAACGTTAATTGTGCAAGCGGATAAATGTAAATATGCTTTAATGCAATTGAATAAAATTCAAAATGTCTTGAGCACGTTGTTCATAGTTCTGGTCGAGATTGTCACATGTGACTACTTGTCAAGTCGAGGTGGGGGATAATTAACGATCTGTCAGCGTCACCTACTGAAGGTGGACGGTAGAAACGAGGCGTGGTACCACGTAATGAATATAACGTGTTTATTGTTAGAAGCTTAAGCACACAGAACGTTTAGACCGTAACTGGTATTTGTTTTACAAGTGGTAATTACGTTCATTCGAATTATAAATTGTTTACATAGTAAAAAATATTCAAGATTTTTTCCTTTTGCATGTGATTAATCGGTTTGTATTAAATTTTGGTACGGAGTTCAAGGGTTTGTTTGTTGTTTGAAAAATAAGAAAAAGTCTACATTTATTTATAAAGTATATAACGGTTTGTTTTGTACATAAAGTAAATATAACATTTTAATGGAACATTGGTGATTTATTTAATTTAAAAAAAATTGTAAAGGTAGGAGGCGAGCCCATATAGGCCATCTGATGGTAAGTGGCCACCAACGCCCAAAGACATTGGCATTGTGAGAAATGTCAACCATCGCTTACATCGCCCATTAACACCAACCTTGGGAACTAAGAAGATGTTATGCCCCTGTGCCTATTACACTGGCTCACTCACCTTTCAGGTCGGAACACAACAATATCAAGTACTGCTGTTTTGCGGTAGAATATCTGATGAGACGGTACCTACCCAGACGAGCTTGCTCAAAGCTCTATCACCATAACGTATGTATCGGTATACTACATGCTCAGTGACGCATAACGTCGTAAATGAAACTTGCAACCACAAGCTGAGCATAGCACGGGATAAGCCGCGGATGCGTTGTATTGAGTTCATCCCCCAGACTCTTTGATTCATTCGGAAGATGACCATCCTGTAACAATCCCACCTCTAGGAGCCGGGTACCTTTTTGAAGGTTTTCATTGCGCGAAAAAAACAAAGGGCCTAGGGCACTACATTATATATAATGTATTAACATATGTATTGTATTAATACATTATACGTGTTAACAGAACCGTGATAGTCCAGTGGTTAGAAGATGAAAATCTCAACCGATGATTCCAAGTTCAAATCCTGCCAGCACCGCTGAATTTTCATGTTCTTAATTTTTGCTTATATTATTCATCACGTGCTCGGAAAGGACAGTAACCTTCTCCTCCTCAGCTTTGTATATATATACATATATGCATTTTTTACTTATGTACGAATTTCTTTCACATAGAAATAGCATATGCGTATATGCGATGTGTTTATTAATAACCAGAATTATACATAGACATTAAAAACTCATTAGTCGAGCATGCTGTTCTCAAAATTTACATTATGTGAAAAACTTAGCGAATTCGTTCTTCATTCAAACTTGAATGGAATATTTTAGACGTAGTAAGAGGTAAGCGTAAACGTATTAATTTATCACGAGTTCCGTATGGTTTATGGATGGATATATTATAATTATGCGTTTTATTTATTTATTATCATTGTTTGTTTTTGTATCATAATTTAATATTGAAGTCTGCATGGTGACGAACTTGAAGGCTTGGCTTTTTAAGGAAGCATCCAGGGACATTGTAAATTTAAAAAATATATATATATTACGCAAAATGACATATCTCAATCGGTGGTAGGACTTTGTGCAAGCTCGTCTGTGTAGGAACCAGCCCCTCAGACATTGTTGGTCTCGGGTTTGAGATATAAAAATTCTATGCTCTTCTTGGGGTCCAAACTTGCTTATTACCAAATTTCACCATTTAATGGTTTAGCCGTGAAAGTGTATCAGATAAACAGAGTTACATTCATTAATAATATCAGTATAAATACATTAAATTAACCTATGTTCGAATTTTGAGCTTCCCCACGCAGTAGTTTTTGGCTATGGGTTGTCAGTCAACAATTAAGGGTGAACTTCACAAGTAAATACAGTATAGATAATGAAAAGACGATTCGTTCGCGGAACCCAAAACATATTCGTGTATTATTAATGATATCGTCGAGCGACCAATTCAGAGTAATAATGTTCTGTAATTAATAAGCCATCCGGACGGCCTGTGGGGTCGCGTGGATTATTTTAAAAGATTTGTCTCCGAAATATTACTGAGTTTCCATTGTCTTATGAAATCTATGAACTAAATATTTAACACAGATAGTTTATTTTACTAATAACGCTTTATTATCAAACGCACTAGCATCAAAATAATACATATATGAAAATATTAAACGAGATGTAAAAAGCATACTTATTTTTTAAGGATATTACTAAAATATTTATTAGTGAAATTAAGATTTTTAAAAGTAGCTATTTAATAGAAAAATATCTAAAACAATCATTAAATTATGGGTTACATTTTATAATTATTGTAAAAACGAAAAAACTAAATAGTGTTAAATTTGTTGACAATTACACTTTTCAAAGTCCAATAAAAACATTCTTTAGTGATAAAAATTTAAAACTCGCGTTTTATTATCATTAATATTTGTTAATGTTCTTTTTTTTAATTATGTTTGTATATTGATGATACATGTATATTTTCATTTTATTTGATTGGTAAGAAAATCCAACGTTGATAATAATTTCTCTCCTCCGTCATGTCTAGGACGAGTGTGTAATGAAAACAGTTTATTATAAACGGAAGCTTCGCACATGTGTTTGCGCAGTGTGTGACAATATCGCAGGTGGCGGCCACACTTGCTATCATCTGATAGGATTAGTCAGGCTGTGGGGCACTGCGGTCATTCTAGGAATCTGACCCATTTGGAGATTTAATTATCTACGAAATTAGTATTAACTGCAATTTTTAAATTTCGTGTGGAACATGTGTATGTAATATTATATTTTTGGAGATTGCGATTTTTAGCCATGAGATACTTACTTATAGTTAAACCCACTCATCATATATTTTACCACGAAGCAGCAGTTCTGAATGGAAAAATGAGCGAGCCAATGTAACTAAGAGCACATGGGTCATAATATCTTAGTTCCCAAGGTTGGTGGCGCATACGCGATGTAGTGATGGTTAATATCTCTTACAATGCCAAAAGCGATGGTGACCATTATATATTATCCCTTAGATCCCACGTACGTTTGGATACAGAACTACGCATTTCAATTCGAAATATTTCAAATTCCAATTCAAATTTTCCACATTCATTCCAAATTTTCAATTTTAAAGTCAACTTTTCTCCAAAAAATCAGTCTATGACAATAATCACAGGAGAAATTCCCACTTATATTAATTTTTTTATTATCCATCAACACGAACATGGTAACACCATTTGATTAGCGAATATACCATCGCTAGATTACACCCCACTTATCCTATCCTACATTTAATCCTGTCGATAAGCGAGCAAGCAAAATAACCGTAAAACATCAAAATAACTTTCCGGTAATTACCAATGACATGAGCGGACGGGCGTAAAATCGATGCTAGCGTATTGTGCGTAACATTGAAATACAATAAAGAAAAATGAACCTTATATCAACCAATATATGTACTCGTTGATTGTATTATCGTTTGACAATTGTGTATTGTGATACCAACCCTCGGGTGGGTTGTATACAAAACAATACTTTTCTGCTTTTATGGTGTCGATATAAATTTATTACGTCACAAGCGAGACTGCGTATGTAATCGATTTGTCAATCGATTCGTACCACTAAATAGGATTTCGTTCGCACCTCAACGTCGCTTTAACCTTTCCGAATGTCAGTATATATTTGTATTGTAGGGCTATCTGTGAGGACAGACCCGAAACTCAATGGAAGAAACGATGTCGATGTCAGAAATTGATATGCGATATTGACCATTATGATTATAACATTTCATGAATATACGCATCAAAATAGTATCGCCATAAGTTGTCAACATTTCGCGGGTGAGTAAAGAAGTTAGTTCCTACAGAATAGCAATGTTGTATTGAAAATTGTCAATGATGGGTAATGTTGCTGCCTCATGCCTCATTGAGTAGCCTGGGTCCTGGATAAGGAGATATATGTATACGATAATATCTGAAACAAGTTTGTTTTAAATATTTCTTTTTGAGATTGGTAGTCAGTTTACTGAGGAAGGATATAGGCTATATAACTTCATGGTACGACTCTATGGAGCGATATAATAATTATAAACGTCAACCACTATGGCAAACATTTGTTTTTTTTTTTTACTTCTACTGTGTTTGAAACAGGCATGTATATAATGCAAGGTGGGTGAAAACGAGCGTGAGCACAGTGCTTATGCAGACCCGCTTCGACGAAGAAGACCGGGGAGAAGGCTTCGGCACTTATTACACCTTCTCCTCCCGCAGTAAGTGTCGCAGGGGCTAGGAGGCTCTTTGTACCCCCTAGGATTTGGAGGCCCAACAGGGCCAACCGTTAGGGACGTCACGGTAGTATACGCAAGCTATCCCGTGACGTCCCCGAAAGAGACGGAGTGGGTATCGATGGTTGATGATTGTTTGATTAAGTGGGTATTCCGGCACCTTCAACGCCGTCGAGTCCCACATGCGCTAATCTCAAGAAATACAAGTCCGGTTTGATATTATTAAATTATTTTCGCGGTAATTTTGATTTGTTTTGTGTGATTTCTAAACATTGTTATTATATTCTGCCGATAAAAGATTATATACTTAATTATTGATTGAAAAACAGTATTAAAATATTTGAAAACGAAGACACTCCTTTCAAGCAATCAGCAATTATTTTTAATCAAATGAAGATTATACGGATTTTTTTATCTATTTTTTAAAGTGGGCAACATTAAGTACTTCGAGTGCACCATAAAACAGAACGGTGGTCTTTAATTTAAAATGGCGGCAAGTCTATATTCACTATATTACCCTACATCAGGTACGCCATGACATTTAAAAGTTAATAATCATGCAATTTATTATTATTTATTACATCTGCTATTAAGTTACCATAACACAGGTCTTCTGGAAGTCCTAGGTCAATGTCCGTACATCTGTTCTGTACACCGTCCGACTTTAATTACAAAAACGTATTACTTTATATTTTATTTATAAGCAATAAAAAACAGTAAATTACTTGAATAACAAAATTGTAAATAATATTAGTACATATTCCTTGATTACGTTGTTTAAAAAAAAGATCTCGTGTTCGCCGAATTGTCAAATTTCTTTGTAAACAAACGTAATAAAAAAAATTAAAGGTCATGTTTTATTTCGATTTATTTAAAAATAGAATTTTATATTTCATTTTTTAGAAGTGTCAATTTTTTTTAGAACATTGTTTTAATTTAGCCGTTTTTGTTCGAAAGAGTTCCATAGAGAAATAAATCGTTACAAAATGGTGATTATTAAAGATAGATTAAGATTTGTGTACACAATCGTAATTGTCTTATTATAAAGTTATAAATCAAAACGAAGAAGTTTTAAAGGAAGCAGAGGGACATGTCGCATAAATTATTCATGGTGTCTTATTATGTGGGAGTAAAGGCGTGAGAATTAAAAACATCAGTGGGATTGAAAGTACTATTCGAAAAGAGCCAATAGTGGACTTCATTATTGAGTTCGTTAAAACCAGTTTCTATATAAATAATAATAAAATTTTATTTATATTGTCGAAATGGCCCAGTTGAAGGTAGACGTAGATTTTAAACGAATATTAGTGGTTCAATTTCGGAAATGCACCAGTGAATTTCATATGCTTAATTTGTCATTATTATTCAAGGAAATCATCGTGAGGAACCAGCATGAGTGCAAAAAAATCTGCTAAGAATTAGCGCCAAACGTTCTAAGAGATGCTCCCTTTGCTTACTAAAGGGAATTGTTTGGACTAGATAAGATAACAGAGCATTTTTTATGTGTGGATTTGTTTTTAAGTAATTGGTTTAGTTGAACTTATGATTTAACATTAACGAGCTCGCAATTCTCTTTCTACAAACGTATAAAAAAAACATGTTTTAATCTAAAAAAAAAGGAAAAAGTCTGAGTACCCAATATTACGCCCGGTAAGCCAGACATCACATATAAAATTTTGCGTAGACAATAATAACTATGATATTATTTGGTTAGGACTTATACTTATTTTCGTATTAATACAAGTTTGATAGATAATTCTTTTAGAAATTAATAATATAATTGTAAATAAAAATATGTATTCCATTAAAAATTACCGTTAAACGTCACAAAAACTTCTTGATCTATGGCAAGTGGGACCTTTCACTTAGCCCGCATGCAGTGTTCAATTTCAATTACCCGGCACCTTGAAGGAAAACAGCGGGGGAAAGGGAGGGCGGTACGTTTAAGGGAAGGTGTGAAAGGGATGGCAATGTAAACAAATCGTAGGGCCGTAAAAAACCACGCCATATGTCGTATAACAGATGGCTGTGACCGCAATGCTGCGGTGTTGCCAAGTTATAGATTTTCCCGCAGAGACGATATATATTGCTTGATCCTTAAACTTATCGTGAGAAGTATTTTAATTTTAGTTAATTAGTTAAAAAGGGAACAAGTAACGCTCATAAATGGAATAAATTATGCAAATATAGAAAAAAAAATCATTTAATATATAGTCCATTTTATTTCTATATTTTAAAATCAAATTTAGAACAGTATTATATATATATTATATTATAATACAATTTCTGCATTATGGGCAGCTTTGCGTCGGGCAGGAACCAGGAGGGACTATTTTAAATTTGACTATATTAAAATAAAAAATAAAAAATAAAAAATTTACATTGAAATTGGGTTATATTTATAATTTATATATAATATATCATCTAATTCATGTTACTTACAACCTGTTCCTGTTGATGGTTTAAGTCAATGTTTTTATTATATTTAAAAGCTTGCAACACTGTTTTGACTCCACAGGTTGATTTGCTTACGTTGACGGTTGTCATTATAAGTGTATTTCTAAGAAAGCGAAAGCTGGTCAGGCTTTGTACGCAAAACAAAGGGCTTGCTTGTTTAAAACAAAGATGACGTTTCCATGTTAAAAATACGTTAAAACTTGATATGAAATTAGTTATTTTAAATGTAGTTTCGATTTATTTAAAATCGAAAATGTTAAAATTTATCTTATTGTACAAGCATGTATGTAGCTCTGAAAACAAAAATATAGCCTATTCCAACAAGGGGAGTAAACCCAAATTAACAACTTTGACAACAATATCATTGGTCACCGATATAATTTGATACCGATATCATTAGAGATCTTGAATATTCACTATGGATTAGTGAAAAAATGGCGTTTTCAATGTCCACGAAGTTATAATCGGAAGTTCAAAAGTTAAATTATGTTATAACTTGTTAAGTGGAATAGCGTTATAATATAAATAAAGGTAAATTAATGAAGAACTGTTTATAGTGCTTAATACAGCAGAACAATTACAAAATCGCATACAATTTGTAAATCTACGATTTGTTTACCTTTACTCCTACGCTGATTGGAATAGGGTATACATAGAAATACTAGTTGTCGACCACCGTTTCACCCGCGTGTTGGGGGGAGGAGGCGCAGGTGTTAAAAGTAGCCTATATCTATCCTTGGGATCTTAACTTGCCTGATAGTTAATTTCATCAAATCCAGTTCAATGGTTTCGACGTGAAAGCGAAACACACAGACACGGTTTCTTTCGCGTTTATAATATTAGTATAGATATAAATCGTCAATTTCAATAACCTGACTCATTTTAAGTGTCTTGCTATTCAATACAGCAAGAATAAAATATCTTGGCTTTTACGTTTTTCGGATTAAACGGAACGTTGTACAATAGCGTCTATACCTTATCTTTATGGGAAAAGCTAACGGAAATAGGAATAAAATAAGTATAATATATGAGTACGAGCATCAATTTAAAGAAACTATATCCGTTATGTTTAATGTCGCAAATATATCAGCAAATCGTCAACATCTCTTGTCGTTTTACTGAGCCGTATAAATGAAAGTAGAATTTAATTACCTCAACAATACTGTTGTGCCTTGTATTATATTATAACATGTAGTGTAGAAACATCAAGGGATTCCATATTGCACCATAAATGGAAAGTGTGTCACATCGAGCCCCCATGCTTATTAACATTGGTATTTTATCAATTATACGGAAACTCATAAATGAAATAGACACATAAATTTTTATTATGGTTTAAAAATCTTTGTGAAATAACTAATCGCTGTACCACTGAATGTGTTGTCACTGAAGATAATGATGAAATATATGGCTGGTTTGGACGTTGGAAGAAAAAAATTTGGCAATGCAGAATGTTGGAACAAAAGATTGAGATTCACTGCTACCCTGCAGTTTTATTTTATTTATTCATTGTATAATTCATATGATTTTCTTTGTAAGTTCTTCAAATTGAACAAGTTGGCATGACTTGAGAAGTGTTCATCGCCAAAATCCCTCCGTAGGGTTATCGTCAATTAAGTCTTATAAGATTATTATAGATATTCCTTAGATAATTATTACATTTTATATCATCTATACGATTGAACGAACAAAACACGAATGTAAAGAATTCAACCCCATCACTTCACCTTAAAAATATTATTGATACGAAGTCCAATTTGTTACGCCAGTCAATAATTAAACCGTGCCATAAATACACAATCAAACTAATAAAATCCATACCAGGTTTTAAAATAAGTCAGTTATTGTGTACGCATTGGACAGGATATCATAATAAAAAATATATAAATTAAGTTATTCATCTTCACCTCTTATATTATATTTAACATGTTTTATTGCAACATGGTTACAATGAAACCAAGATAGGGCGCTGAATGGAAGACGTGAAACTGAATTTATGTATATCTTGTTAAACTTTGAAAAAAATCATCATCATCAATGTCTTCGTAGGATGAAATTCTGCTACGTATATCTAACAGCGTGGTGGAATGAGCTCCAAGCCTTGGTTCTTAGACAGCGGTTGGACATTAATACCTACGCTGATTCAGATCATTTCAGAAAAAACTCAAGAGTATCGGTAGTACGATAAGACATTCTTGAAGCAAGTCTATATCTACCGCTGTTATAAATATAAACCTAAGGTGAACGAGTTACAACAATTACGTATAAAATCTGTAATGAACACCTTTCTTTATGAAATGCCGACGTAACGTGAATAGTTAAGTGTCATCTTGCAACGACATCATACTTAAAGGCAATATATAACAAACAAAGTGAAAACAAAACGCCTAAGTAGCAAAAGGTATTAAGTAAACAAAGGGAAAAATAAAAAGATGTCCTTTTAAAACTTAATGTAAGGAACTGTGAAAAATGTGTGAGAGTATTTCTCTCCATTTCGTCCGTTATCTCTTTGCTTCAATCTTTTAATTAATTTACTTTGCAATGGAAACATCCGATATAGTAACAATTATAACTATATAACATAAACTAAAACTTTTCTGAACCAACATTGAACTGAATGATAAGGAACTTCCCAGTTCTCCTACCAAGTCAGGGTGTAAAAGTATAGTATATCGTGTATATACATACATTTTAGAGTATGATCATATTTTAGATTAATTGTAATCGACAAATAACTTACAACCTGTGTAGAAGTCGATTTTTCGGTAACAGTGCGCGTAACCATGGCAACGCCGCGTAATTTTCCCGCGCAATGGCTTGCACATGCGCAATCAGTGCCGTGTTGAGGGCACTCTTGGTTCTAACTAATTTAAAAAAATGAGGAAAAAAACGTTCAATTCTTTGAATGTATAAAATATATAGTTTAAGTTTGTAAAACTGAAAATGTTAATACTCGTATGTGTAATTTATAAAAAGTAAAAGTTTGTGGGTAACTTTGGTAAGTTCAACCGATACAGTAAACTAGTACACAAAACAGATTTGAATGAAATTTGGCATAGAGGTAACATGTTTTTTTTGGCCTAATACTTAGGCTACCTAACACACGCCCCTTCGCGCTTACACGCCGACGAAAGCTACTAAATACATAAAGTAGCTATCACAGTAATTTTAAAGAAAGCCAAAATAATATTTATGATATGAGATAAACCATTGCTTTATCGATAATAACAATGTCCTTCTTCTAGATGATTCAACAAGCACGCTCTATTTGCATACGGGCTGGTTCGTGTATCTGTTTAGATACAATGACAATCTTGACAATGTTAAAAATGGTTCATACTTCTTACAGCGCCAATGTCTATGTGGTGACCATTTACCATCACACTTATTTGCCAGTCAAAGTCAAATTTTCAAAGAAAATTATTAGATAATATTATTTGTTTCAATATTATTATTATTGTTGTCGTTATAGATTAACATGGGATTAACAAAAACGTTAAGTTGATACTAAATTATATATCCGTAAGACAAAGCAAGCCTTGTTGCGAGCAAGCCTCGTTATAAATAAATCGTCTTTAAACTGATACGTTTCTTTGAGGAAAAACAAGAGAAAAACAAACGTTATGACACGTGCTACGAAGTTCCAGAGAGGAATGTTTAGTTAATATTATAGGATGTAAGGGTAACGCCACACTGACGAAACTAAAAAATACAAGTTATAAAAAAAGACAGTTAAACTTCTTAGTAAATTAGAGTAGATGTAGTGTAAAAGACTTGACGGGCCGTTGGCGTGGTTGTTAGATACTTGCCTTTCACGCCGAAGGTTGTGGGTTCGATTCCCACCCAGGACAGATATTTGTGTGCATGAACATGTCTGTTTGTCCTGAGTCTGGGTGTAATTATCTATATAAGTATTTATTTACAAAAGAAAAGTAGTATATGTAGTATATCAGTTTCCATTTCCATTCTCTGCTTAGTTTGGGTCAGATAGCCATGTGTGAATAATGTCCCAAGATATTATTAAAAGTTCAAGGTCGAATTTGGCAACTAATTTGGGTACAACGTTTGCATGTGTAACCTTACTGACGTGAAATTTAAAATTTACTATAATGAGATGTATATAGCAAGATTTAATGAAGCTCTCTTTGGATATCATAAGGTTCAGCCTTATCTGATAAGTTTCTAATATAATAACGTCTAGGTAATATAGTGCAACGGCAACGTGGGATAATCAAAAGGGATAAAAATGGTTTTTGAAGCGTTTTACATTAAATTTATACGATACCTCCAAGGAAAAAAGAGGAGTTTTATAATAGTAACCTGTGTATTTGTGTGTCTGTCTGTAGCATCGTAGCTGCTAAGCCTATGAACCGATATTGATTTCTTTTTTAGCTATAATTGAAGAGAATCTGTTCAGATGCTTGCAGCTGAGGTATCGTGCTTGAACTTATTGAAATGGTCACAATGAACAAGTTATTAATATATACATATCATTCTTAAAAAGTTTTCGAGGCGAGAGTTTTTTAAGTTTTCAATTTTAATTTTACATAACGTACATTTATTAAATTCAAAAGTCCTTGTGAGAACCTATAATAAGGTATATTTTTATATATATTTTTATATATACCGGGAAAGCAAATGTCTCCACTCCACCTGATGGTAGTAAGTGGTAGTGGAGTCCAAACGCTATTAAAACTATTTTTTTTTAAATTTCGACAAAAATAATACCTATTGATTGTTTGGTTATACATTTATAAGAAATAAACGTTATTATGTAACATAAGATTCGCTCGCATTGTGCCCTGAACCTAACCCGTTTTCGCGTCGTATGAAAAACAAAAGAACCGTTTGACCCACATCGACGCGGACGGACGGCGTATAAGCGTTTATATATAGATATAGCTTGGATCGAGAATACATCGGTCGGTAACCTACTGTCTCTCACATATGGAGATCATTTCGATTTTCAATACCATTTATAAGATTAAATAGAATTTACACAATATACATTGTAAAAACAAATAATTCCCAATTTAAGAATAAATACCGTAACAGCCTGTGAATGTCCCACTGCTGGGCTAAAGGCCTCCTATCCTCTTTTTGAGGAGAAGGTTCACCTTCACCTTCTCCTAAGAATAAATAAAATAAAGAAATGTTCATTTTTAAAGACATTAATTTAATTACATGTACTAATTTAATTTAAACATTATGTAATTAAATTAATGAAACATAGTAACTAGTGACTTGCTGGTTCTACTCTGGTGGTAGCTTCACTTTTAATTTAATGTTGGAAAATAACTATTAATAGTTTGCAGTTTGTCAGAGCGTGTTTAGATAAAGTGTATTATGATTTAGTATTCAATGTTTCATTAAAGGATTCTTATTGATACTACACAAACAATAGTAGTCGAGGTCAACACGCCTGGTGGTACTCATCTTAGTCGTATTTGCGACTTTGCTCACGTGTTTGTTGTCTGTAAGCATATTTTGCGAGTTTGTTTTTGTACGATTTGTCGAAAACATACAAAAACTAAATGTCGTCTTATCCCAAGTCAACATATCAATTATTCTACGAATAAACGATTTGTTCACGTTATTATGTATATATGGATAAGTATATAAATGTGCTTAATATTTATATGTATATATATGTTTACACTAATTTAGTATTTTTTTTATATATATTATGTAAGTAACTGTCTTGATTTGTTCACATCAATTATCACAAATTTTCTGACTTATAGTAATTCGTAATTTATCCTTACGAAGCTGACAAACATAAGAGAGATCAGGCGCAGGACCAGCAGCCTCACGTGCCTTTAGGGACACGGGATTGTAACTCATGCAGTTTGTGTAATTATGGACTATCACTAAAGTGAGTGATTAGTAAAACCTAATAGATTTACTAACCTGCCATGGGATGCATACCCATGTCGTCTGAATTTTGCAGCCTTATAACCTAGCTAGAACCACAAAGCAATTAAACCTGACACTATATTCATTTCAAAATTAGCTAAATTTTATAAATATTTCGAATGAATGAACGACATCTCCGAAAGCGATTACGTGGGTATATGTCTTTAAGGTTAAGGACCCAGGGTAGTGTATCAAGGGCAGTTAGGACGTCCTGATAATGAGACTCCTTAAACGCCTCTTTAAACATTAAATAAATATTGTTTTGTGTAAAATAATTCAAATATAATTTTATTATTATGAAATTTACATAGTTATAATATTGTAACAATTTTGGTATGTAAACGAGACTTTGATACAAGTTAGGTATCTTATGGAAGTCCTTTTGGGTATCACACACGTTTCTCATACATTCTACCGCCAAGCAACAATACTTAGTATTGTTGTGTTCCGGTTTGAAGGTGTGTGAGTAGTTTAACTACGGGACAAGGGACATAGCATCGTAGGTCTCAAGGTTGGTGGTATTCGTCAGGGTCCCTATCTGTTTTAAATTATAAAAAAAACGCCTTAACATTGATAATAAATGCAAATAAGATTATCACATTAAATGCATTTGTAGATATATATCTTTTTGGCCCATTCCATTTCTGTGTTCCAACTATTTTTCTTCGTTACGATGAAATAATAACACGAAACTCAGTATCAATAATTACGAGAATAATTATAATGTTAATTTCGTGGGCAACTCAGGCGTGACCAAAATATTAATATAGTTATACAACGATTTAGCATATAAGAAGACCGGCGTCCTGCTCCCCCTCTTAAGTTCCCCTCTTGTGATAGGTAAAACAACATGCTGTATAAGTAATATAGGAGAAAAGGAAACTGTATATATATATATATATATATATATATATATATATATATATATATATATATATATACAGTTTATAGTTTAAACTTATCTACTGAGAATTTTTTGACCGTGCAATTCAATTGGTTTTTTTGTCGACCCCACCCGTGATTTGAACCTATCTACTGCTTTATAAGATAGTTACTAGTTAGAACGAGACAGTGGGATATCACTGTATAATATTAAGCATGTAGATATATGGTACAAATGAATTGACCAATCATGACAAAAGATAATTTAAAGATCATCCCATATTTCCAAGGTCAACGAACCATTCATATAATTAGCATAAAATAGCATTATATCCGTTGTATTATCGAATCGTTCTCTTCCTTCAATACAATTTGTCGTTGAACAATGAGGAGCAATTCGACGAGACGGTGCCCGGGCCGCCCTTGTCTGCGAACCTACGCCGTCCTACGCCCTTTACATAGAGCAATGGAATAAAAAACAGAACGGATATCCCGTTTGTTTAAATGAAATCTCTACTTGTACTTAGTAATCCTATATCGATTACCACCGACCCAGATTATGTATTTAAATTTATCTTTCTTAAATAGTGTCGCCTGGAAGGAAAAGCTACATAAACCATAAAGACCACCTATTTTGCATTTAGTCCTAAGCAATTAAATTCAATTGAGCAAATCAAATTCAGCGAGCCGAGATTGTCTAGTGGTTTGAACGCGTGAATCTTAACCAATGATCGTGGGTTCAAACCCGGGCAAGCACCACTGTATGTTCATGTGCTTAATTTGTGTTTATAATTCATCTCGTGCTTGACGGTGAAGGAAAACGTCGTGATGAAACCTGCATGTGTCTAATTTCATAGAAATTCTGCCACATGTGTATTCTACCAACCCGCTTGGAGCAGCGTGGTGGAATAAGCTCCTGCTGAATTAACCTTCTCCTCGAAAGGGAGAAGAGGCCAGCAGTGGGACACGAACAGGCTGTTACTGTACTGTACTGTAAACCAAATTTTGTATAATATATCTTTTTCAATAATATAGTTAGGCGAACGGGCAAACAGGTCACCTGATGGTAAGTGATCACCACCGCTCATAGACATTGGTGCTGTATGAAATATTAAGTATTCCTTACATATCTAATTTGCCACCAATTTTGGGTAATAAGATGTGATGATCCTTGTGCCTCTAGTTACACTTAATCATAAAACAGACGGGCTCGCACAAAGTCCTAACACCAAGTCAATTTATTATGTAATTAACTTATACAAATTTTAAGAATATAAATTGAAATTAGCAAACTTCAAGTGTTGCTCCTTAGTCTTTGCCCGTTCTCAGTACGCACGTACTCTTCGCCCTCTGCGTCTGAGGCAGTTTATTGATACGCAAATGAAATCAGTGACATTGCCCAATGTCGCCTCTGATCCATCAAACTACGTCTCTAGGGAATAGATCGGTCCAGTTTACTTTACATAACACAATTTGCGACGGTTGATTTATAAATGTAAACAAAAACTTTGATTTATCCAACGACGTCGACGAGATCTTCGACGTTAACTACTATAATAAATACAAGTGATATTTCTGACTTCTAAAAAGCTCTTTGACGTCACACCATAATATTATTATATTTTCATTTTCTAAATAAGTAGTTTCATCAAGAAAAACCACACAAATGATGTTACCGATTTCTTAGAAGTTGGTGTTGATCTCGTCCTGAATCGTTTGTCGTTGAATTTGTATATAAATAACGTTTCGTGCGCTTTCGTAGATGAGGTTTTTTGTTATTAATGAAGTCTTAACGAGTCTGTCTTTAATAGAAGAAGGAGGAGGAGGAGTGTGACAAAAGCAATCTATACTAATATTACAAATGCAAAAGTAACTCTGTCTGTCTGTTCACGACTAGAACAGTGTAACGATTTTGATGAAATTTGGTGTGAACCAAGTTTGACCCCGAAAGAGGAAGTAGGCATTTTTTTTATAAAAACCCCTACGCACATCATCAACGCACCTCCCTTACCTAACATGCGGACGAAGCCGCGGGCGAATACTAGTAAACAGTAAATACTAACCTTAGTTGTGAATGCGTCCAATATTTTAAATTTAACACTTTTTGCTGTCGTATTTCCCAATAAAAAAATATTTATCTTGCAATCTCAAAGCAACGTATATTCTCTGATATTTATCAATACTTATCTCAATGAAATATTATTCAAAAATATGTTATATTTAATTAAAACTAAATACCAGCATTTATATTTTTTATAGCGTTAAAAATAATAATTAATATTTATTTAATTGTATCCTGTTATGTATTTGTTATATGTCAAATGTAGTAAATAATATCAAGGAGTATTTAAACGGCACAATTAATTATAAATCGTTTTAAAATGGTAATAAGTTAATTTCTTATCGGATATCGGTGCGATTTTAAATCTAAGGAATGCTTAATGCATACTGAACTATGCAAATGATAGGATATATATATATATATATATATATTTATGTGTTATTTGAGTTATATATAATATTTTCAATGTATACTTTTGGCGATTGTCAATGAGACTTGTGAATAGCGACGAATAAATAATTAATTATTTTGGAATGAAACAAAACTCCATAATATTGTATTATTTATTTGAAAAGTACTAGCGTGTAAATATGTATGTATGGCCAAATGCCTCCTCTCCTTTTGGGGAGGTTTTTGCAGCACCACCACGCTAATACTGTCAACGCCGAGAATGAGATGATTTATGTACACAAATTAAGCACATACAAAGTCAATGGTACTAGTTCGGGGTTTGAGTCGATATTCGGTTAAGATTCACATGATTCAACCACGGAGCCATCTCGGTTCTTTTTCCTTTAAAATATAACAAATAAAATGAAACAACAATTAATCTTGATAGATAATAATTGGTTATTTTTAAAACGTCATATGTTACCACAGTTTATATGAAAAAAAAAGACAAATGGTACAATACATTGTATAGTTCACTCATAGTGTACATTTCTACACTATTTATGTGTATTATATATTAAGTAAGACAATGAGAAATAAAAAGTTCTTTATATTAATTATATTTTTTGCTTTCCCCGAAACGAGTTTTGCAAAATCATCCTTCACTGGACGGAATAAAGTATAGAATACATATTATTCACTGTTAGTTATGCAGACGGTCAGCGAACCGTCCCACCTGGTTAGGGTTTGTTCCTGTTCGTGATTTCGCGGACTTGTCCTAGATTGACGCATGAAAAAAAAATCACTCATGCCTCCTACTTTGTGTCAGTATTTCTTTCAAATATGGAAACATTAAGAATATTAATATGTAAAGTTCATGCAAAAATCTGACACAGATTGTGTATATATAAGACGGAAATTATATACAATTCTTCTATGAACAAGAGATAAAACTATAGATGCTCTTCTCTTAATAACGAGGCTTTTATTTTAGATTGATAGATATACTCATTATTTGCATAATATGATAGTGATATTCATCAAATTGGTCGAAAAAACATTTTTTTAAATTGAATTCTGACTTATTATTGCATAAGAATGCGTGTATATGTATTATTTATTTATGGCATGTACATGTATTTATTATTAAATACCAGAATTTGTCTAAATATTGAGCCTCTTAAAGATTTAAATTATTATATATACTTAATTGGTGTACAAAATGTTTACATAAAATAAATGATATATTGATAGGATATCCCGATTTCAAAGTTACCAATTATGGACGTCTAGCTCTCTGTCCTGATTAGTAAATTTAAATGGCGACCCTACACATGGCCCTATGCGAACGTTTTGAAACAACTAGATCGTCCCTTTGTTGTCTGCGTTATTAAATACTTATTTCAATGTATTTGGAATTTTAGATTATATTCTATCAAAATACTTAGGTTCATATACGAAAGCTTCATACATATTTTATCTTACTCACACTGAAAACATCTTCAATTTGGGAAAAAGAGACAAAACGTTTAATTATAGTTGTTTGTGCTTAATAAAACTATAATGATAACATTTTCCATTAAATTTCTTTATAGATTCCGATTTTGCAAGCGACTGATCGCCGTAGGGGTCGCTGGCTTCGATAGTTATAATCACGGATTTGGTGCGTGTGCGGGACACGACCAACGTTTTTAGAACCCAATATGGATGCTTTTCGTGGCGTGCTTGTTCCTGTTATGTTACAAGGGCCTTTACACAAGGGACCACATATTGTAAATTATTTATATTGTATCTCTATTTATTTATGTATATTTATTAGATTTAACTTTATTTTGGGCATGTTTCCTAGCACTATGACGTCATCAAAGTTATGAATCAGTCAGTTAAATGGTCATGTTTAAAACTCACTAGCGACAGTAGGAGCAAGTGATCTATATGTGATCATCAACCTTATATATCTCCCATACAAGGTTGTTCCGCTATCTCGACGGTACGCCCATTTCCTGTATATAATTCGTCCTAAGTCCTTGGGAGTGGTGATAATTTTTCAGTAATCTCCCGTCCACCGCTCCCGGGACGTCTGATCCGTAATAAACGCGAGTTATAATAATATTCACGTCGTGTCGCCTAGGGCCGTCGATTTATGGCCGCATCGATTCCTCTTTTGAATAGCCATTAAAACAGCGGGATATGAGAAAGCAATACATGAAAACAATTATCTTACTACTGTTATTATTGTGAGGTGAATTATTGTAAATAAATAAAACGTTGTTGATGTAAGACGTCTGTTGTGTGGCGTGTTATAGGGTAGAACTGACTCGTATGCCGTGACAGCAAACGGCAGGACGCTCTCTTAAAATGTCATAGACCGGTGGCCATGACAGAGAGCGGCCTCTCTTCTCTCTTGTGCGGGCGTTGCGTGGCGCGTATATTAAATCACTCGTCGCAATATATTATAAACATAATAAGAAAATTATTTTTATTTTATTCACGAAAATCTATGTTATTACATATTAATTTCAGCAACCATCAGTTTTGACATTTCACATCCACCGAGCATCTCGCGATGATCACATTTTTGTTAAGTTATTTTTAATTTATAAAACCCACGGGCGTCCGCGTAAGTAAAATAATTTTGAGATAACTCGACAATCGGCTATCACTTATATAACGTCTTGACCATTCGTTTTTCAATTTCATAATTAATCAAAGTGCTTAATGATTTATCTACTGACTGGAGATAAAATTCTTTTGAAACGAGGTGTATGCCATGACATGGAGACAGCCCGGCCCTCGCACACTTACTTTATGGAACCTAATCTTGACTCATGGCCGCGTTTTTTATTACTTATTTTAATACTAAAAATGCAAATTAAAACTATACTATATAAATATATACAATCATTTATTATTTTTACTGTACCTACAATAATTTCTATCATACTTACAACTTGCTCATACGGCTGGAAGACATCTCTTATAGAGATACGCTTACCTTTAAAATAATTATTCATGTTAAATAATCTTAACAACATGATTGGAACATAAATATCGAACAAGAAATTCATGACAGCTAAAATAATAATATATGTAAAAACGCTCATTTAATGGCTCAACGTGTCGCGAAAATATCTTCACGGCGCGGATTAGGGGCCGGCGGAGGCGAGGCTGAGGGCCCCGGCGATATTGCGCGGAGTGTGAGCTGAATTTAAAAATGCATTGTTGACGGGTCCTTTGATGTTGGGGACAAGGTTGAGCCTTCGAAATCGTCAATTTATAATGTGTATCTGCCTTTACTGATGCTCCTTTTTTTACTGATATTGTATTAAAAGTAATAATACGATATAGGCGTATTTAATTAGCTGATGACTTTCGTGGCAGTCGGTAGTAACATTAAATTTATTTTACAATGAAGATTCTAAGGAACATACAATGTATAAAGTAGTATTAACCTATTCGAATAAAGTATATTATCGGCATATCTTCTACGCTTACGTAATGGGATGAAAGTGAACTATTTAATTATTTTTAAAACTTCGTGCAACTATTAAAAAAACTACGATGTGACCGAAATCCGACAAGAATGAAGTGAGTTCAGGACTAACGGTTTTACGGCAAGGCGAGGTAATACTAGCATCTTCCTAACATAGAGCACATTAGATAACAACGAGCCAATTTATTAACATATTATTAAACTTATACGGCCTCACTTCTCTCTTTCTTTCATCATCGATTTGACATTCGAAAGAACAAGACAGCCACGCTTACAGCTAACTAATTTAAAAAAATATATTGATTCAACTTTGATAAAATTTATTGACTATTATATGGATATTTATACTTCTAATATCTACTACGGTGTTACTGAATCAATTTTAACGAAAGGGAAATTGAACTTCTTGAGAATTTATTGTTATAGTGGGACACATGTCACCGTGTTTAGTTGCGAACGTGACGCACGTCGTGGGCGCGGTTTTATAGATGAATCGAAATAGACAACGAGCGCGAACTCCAGACAATATAATTCACGTTCAAGACAAATTGGTTATGTCTTAAAAATGGATTATATAATGAATATATCCTGACGGCTACTATTTGTGTTATTCTTTTGGCATCTGTTGTGGGGTTTGGCTTAAAATTCGATTCTAAATTTGAAAAATTTGTCTTCGAATTAACAATCTAGAGCACAAAGCCCATCTTTAAATATAATAATAGTCCTACAGACCGATTTCGCGGCCAATCTCAAGAGATTAGCCAACTGCCAAAGCCAACCCAGGACCGGGTCCGGCTCTGTGGCCTTACATCTAGCCACTAGACCAACGAGGCAATATTGAAATACATGTCATAGATTATTTAAATTATAATTCATAATTATTATAATATTTTTGCAGGTATGTTAAATGCCGTAGAAGCTCATTTTACGTTAATTTTCTTTAATACGAAATTGAAGTAAAACAGAAATAACCCAAGCGACGATAGATGAGAAATAAGTTATTAATACAAAACATTAAAATATAACAACAATAAAAATCAATACAAATAGTCAAGAAATAGATAACTGCAATTAATTATAAGATAACGACTTATCGAGGAGAAAAGGATACGGAACACGGAAGTGTGCCTACATTTGAATTACAATACGAAATTATATATTTACAAACCTTTACTAATATATAAGCTTATTTTCATTTCTCATGTACATTAAAACTGCGGAATTTACAATATCATTATGAATAGTTGATTAGGCCACGGTGACATTAAGTTTTTTAAAAGTCTAAAACCTTGTCTGCGCATTTCATAGAAATACGGAACTAATACGCAGCTAGACGAAAACGATTTGATAATACGGTGGATAGGTCAGTTAGTGATATTTATGTGCCGATAAAATATATAATATACACATGCGACGACGGCCACGTATATAAAACGGGTGGACTTTTTTTTTTAAGCTATTCGCGGGTTTGTGGAAAATTTTGATGCAAGAAAATTTTTAAATGTTAATCATTGCAGTTTAAAGTATGGGATGACTTTGTTGACACAAGAACTAGTCTATGACAAGATACTGTTAGATTTTTGTTGTTACTGTGTAATGTAGAGTTGAGCGCGTGATGCTCTGTTTAGTGAACAAGCGTAACACAATAGTCAGTTACTGCTAGGCGGTAGGATATGTGGTACCTACCCAGACGACATATTATAATATAAACTCAGAATGAGATTAGAATGAGATTTGAATGAGATTTGATTGAGACTTGAACGAGACTTGAACGAGACTTGAATGAGATTTGAATGAGATTTATAAGGTGGTAAAGCTTTGTGGAAGCCCGTCTGGGTAGAAACACCCGCTCATCAGATATTCTACCGCTAAGCTGTAATGCTTAGTATTGTTGCGTTCCGGTTTTAAGTGTGAGTGAGCCAGTGTGGACAAGCGTAACACAATAGTCAGTTACTGCTAGGCGGTAGGATATGTGGTACCTACCCAGACGACATATTATAATCTAAACTTAGAATGAGATTTTAATGAGATTTGAATGAGATTTAATTGAGACTTGAATGAGATTTATAAGGTGGTAAAGCTTTGTGCAAGCCCGTCTGGGTAGGAAACACCCGCTCATCAGATATTCTACCGCTAAGCGGTAATGCTTAGTATTGTTGCGTTCCGGTTTGAAGTGTTAGTGAGCCAGTGTAACTACAGGCAAAATGGACATAAAATCTACGTTCCCAAGGAATGATTAATATATCTTCAATCGGAAAGGCCCATTTGCCCGTCCGCCTACCTATAAAATAAAAAAATAACCAAAGACAAATTAAGACCATCAGTTTAGGACAATTAACGTACGACTCGATTACCTTGTAACTCTACATGTTTGGTAATATGGTAATTTGGATAAAACACTTTTGCGTCGCGATCACCTTTTACAACAATTATATGATTCTTACATATTACGTCCCATCATAAATCGGTGTCATAAAAGTCCGTCTACGTTTATTGTTTTAAGAATAAATAATTCTAAACGAACATAAAATATTTAAAGCTTACCCAATATTTAGTAATTTTATATAAACTTGAGTAAATTATTATACTTTTCATTGTCAAATAAAAATGTAATTACTTTTTAAATTATATTTCCATGAGTATAAAAAGAAGTTCACGAGGTCGCAAGAAGCAATAACCTGGATATAACCGATAACCTAAGTAAATAAAAAAAAAAAACAATATTTAAAATAAAGTTATCTTCATTTATTCTATTTGTAATTTTAGTTTTTTTTGTATTACTTTGTTTTAGTTTTTCAAATTTTATTTCTACATGTTAGTCATTTAACTTAGGAAGTTTTGCTTTTTAATTCTTTAAGTATATTTAATTTGTGAAGTCCTTAATTTTAATTTTATTATATTATCTGTTACTTAGTTATATAAGATGAATGCTGTGGTTTCCTATAACTGAGGGAGCACATAGTCTCGTGTAATGTGTTCGTATGACAATAATTTTTGAACCATAGACAGGCAATTACGCTGTGGTATAGTACAAGACACACGGTTCAAGTAGTAATATGTATACTATTTATATATAAAGCGTTGCATACACATTAATATACGTATAAAATTACATATTTAATTTTGTTTTAAACGTCGGACGGAAAAAATTACAACAACCAATTATTGAAGTTGTAAATCTCTTTATTGTACACAAATAATCATAACAGCAATCCACTTAATAAAACAATGGAAATTACAAAGGCAAACTTATCCCAATATCTTTGGGTTATCTCTTCCTTTACTTAAAGATAAACCAATTAATAAAGTCGATAGTAAATAAGAGCCTCGAACACATTTCGCTTGGTCCATTTGTTTTAATCTGACGTTTTTTAGTTAAGTATTATAATAATAAAAAAGATAATAAAATTGAAATTAAGGTACTGAAATTAACTGAGTTCCCAAAAGGCTCGTCTTCAGATACATCTCGAAGTACCGGCCAAAATAAAAAATATATAAATTGAAGACAATTAATACGTTTATTAAAAAAAAATTAAAAGCTCATAATTAATCTCAAGACGCGGCCCGACTGTAACATAACATAGTGGAACTCGGTCGCTAGTTCATAAAATGTTGATAATTTACGAGCCGTGTTCCTAAAAATATCAAACGTTATAAAATTAGTTGCGACACCGTCTGTTGCTTGGATATAAAACTGCAGATCAAAAGCGTGATATGTATATTAGTAGGCGGTTACAGTTCGGATATAGGGTAGAGATGTTTCATCGTCGAATCATTTGAGTTCACTGCAAGGTTCTTTAACGTTGGTATGATGTTACCTAAAGTGGAACCGCACTGGACGCGTCAACCGGAAGAGTTAAGCGAAGGCCACTAATAAAGAACCCACTTAAAAGTATACACTATCGTGACCGTAAATGGCGGGACTAGCTTGAGAATTATCTTATGAATTAAGCAGTAATCAAAATTGTATTAAAAGAGAGTAGCTTTCTTCTACAGCGGAATTGAAATACTTTATAATGAATTGCTGTATTTTTTTATTATTTTTATAGAATAGGAAGGCGGACGAGCATATGGGCCACCTGATGGTAAGTGGTCACCAAACGCCCTTGGACATTGCTACTGTAAGAAATGTTAACCATCGCTTACATCGCCAATGCGCCACCAACCTTGGACCTAAGATTTTATGTTCCTTGTGCCTGTAATTACACTGGCTCACTCACCCTTCAAACCGGAACTCAACAATACCAAGTACTGCTGTTTTGCGATAGAATATCTGATGGTACCTACCCAGACGAACTTGGACAAAGCTCTACCACCAGTGCTGTATATTGGAATTTGAATGAAAAATACAACATATATAAGGTAATGCTCTAATGTGTGTATTATATTGAAAAGAACTATATCCCTAACATGCTGTTACTTTACTTTTTACTTTTATATATCCGCTTAGTTTGTTTAATCCATCGAGTGATATAATCTAGTGATATCGGTCTAGTATGTTGTTCAACACCCCGTCAAACAATAATAGAATAAGAATACTATTACACAAAAAGCTATTTATCCACTGTGACTAACGCTAATAGCTTCGAGTCGCGCCACGCCGCGCTATTCTGGTCTCGTAGCGTTGCGTAGGGAAATTCCTCTCGACCCATTCACCGTGCTTAGGCCAGCCGCCCACCGGTGGGAATAAATAATACGCACGTGCTCGCGGGCACGTGTCATTATTATATATGAGAGTTAGTGGAAATTCACTCACAATTGGCCATTGTGATTTTTTTTCGTGACTTGAAGTATAACAGTTAATATTGAACCGTTGGTAGCTCAAAACTGAATTTCGAAACGAGTTTATTAGCATATAAAACTATTCTTAGTCGCGATACGTTTTCAAATAACGACAAATATATATATATCGATAGATATACATTTCTATTCGAATACAAATTTTAAGCCGCATAAAGACTACAAAGAGAATAGAACACGTGATTGGGCAAGCACAGAGAAGTTTCATGTGGTTATAATTCGTCTCGTGCTCAGTGATGAAGGACAGCCCATGTAATGCATGAAAATCTGCGAAATATGAATCCAAACAGCCGCATTGGGGCCACTCTACTGAAGTAAGGAGACATTAGGCCAGCAATGGTCAACATTTACAGACTGGTACTCACAATGCGCCCACTGAGAAACCTAAGTTTATAAAATAGAGCACTTAAAAGATATAGTTTAACGCAAATCGTCGTGAATAGCTTGAATAATGAATATAAATTTGAGAGCAAAAGTGGTATTTTAAGCGCTTAGCGTCCTATTTGCTCGGTGATTTTGTGGAGTAGAGAATTATTCACGATTTTTAAAATCTGAATTTTCTTTGATTCAATTATTTTGTGAATTGTTAAAATTTTAAAATAGTTTTGCATTTGTAGAAAGAAGTATTTGTTCTAAAAGCCCATTAAGATTTTATTTGAATATTATGATATTATTCAAGCAGACTGAGCATGACTGGGCATTTTTAATTCGCCATGTTAAATGATTAAATTGAAAGTAGAGTTTCCACCAGTCAGAAGCTTTAAGCTTTAAGTTTTTAGTGTTATTATATTATATTACCTATTATTATATAAGATACGAGTAAGTTGAGCAAGAGTTAGGTTGCTAATATATATTTACAAGATAGTATTTAAGGCAACTTCTTATGGTCAAAACATTTATTTTATTATTATCTATCCAAGAGTAAGGCCGTGACAAGCGACACCGCCCTAGCCTGCAGTTGCTACACCCCCACAGTCTGAAGGTGAAAGCAGAAAGCGGATTATTAGCAATTCTGCAAAGCACGTCGTATTGTCTTAATAACGGAAGTCGGTTTGAAGCGTGGACATTTTATTTATTACAAACTGAAACTACGATTGAATAGTAATACATACATTATATAATACGTTGTGCAGGTCTGAAATCATGAATGTTGGTGTTTTTAAAGATTATTTAAACATTTAAATCTGTGGACATTACTGCTCATTATAATTTGTATACTGGTATTTTTTTTATTATAGAATACGAAGGCGGACGAGCATACGGCCACCTGTTGGTAAGTGGTCACCAAAGCCCATAGACATTGCCATTGTGAGAAATGTTAACCATCGCTTACATCACCAACGCGCCACCAACCTTGGGAACTAAGATGTTATGTCCCCTGTGCCTGTAATTACACTGGCTCACTCACTCTTCCAACCGGAACACAACAATACCAAGTACTGCTGTTTTGCGGTAGAATATCTGATGAGTGGGTGGTACCTACCCAGACGTGCTTGCACAAAGTTCTACCACCAGTAATATAATTAAGGAAATAAGAATAATGAAAGCGCTTGCAATAAAAACACGTAACATAAGTGAACTAATGTTTGAGTCAAAAACGTTTCAACACTCATAGACGTTGATTTCGGCCACAGTGGCCAATTTCAAGAGTTATTAGCTAACTGCGAGACATATTATGGCGCAGTAGCGCGTTCGCAAACACAGGTGCACTCTCTACTCTCTAATTCACGTAATACAATGGGACGGCAATCTAACACGACCAGAAAGAGTTCAGGCACAGGACCAACAGCTTTACGTGCTTTCCGAGGCACAAGAGTGTACACACTTCCAACTTTCAGACTTCTGGCTGCTGAGAATTTTCAACAGAAAAACCCAATAACTTTTTATTGGCCCGACCTGGGATTAGAACCTACTAGCCACTAGATCAACGAGGCAGGCATTGACATTTGATTACAATTTAAATATATAATCAGTGATATATTTATTGAATAAATAAGTAATAGTTGTGTTTTTTGGCTTGCACAAAGCCCTAACATCGAGTAAAAGTTCGCTTAGCTCATCCAAAGGATAACGACGTTTATATATAACAGACAATCACGTTCACTATTACATATTATATGTTGAAATAAAACCGTAATTTGGAACTATGCCGATATTATGCAACTTTAATCTGCTTAAGCTGACAAAAAGTCTAAGTTTTATTTGAGCTAATAAATTTTTCAGCGCATTTTAAATTCCGTTCGAAATTTAAAAAAATCGCTTACAAAATTTTCCATTCCAAAATTAAACTTTGGTTTTTATTGAATTAATTGCATTGGTTTTTATTGTATTGATTACGTTGGACAGTGTTCTGTTTTAAAATTTTATATAATTAAACAATTAAACTTTAATAAAATACTTGGCTGTACATATATAATTGGATAACCAGCTCATAAAGTAGATTAAAACAATTTAATTTATAATATTATTATAGAACTATATATTGTAACTAGCGCTTTACCCGCGGTTTCGCTCGCGTCATTATTCAGCTGCTAAACCAGTTTATAATACATATATATTAATAAATAGCTCAATAGTCATTCAAACTAGTTGCGTGATAAGTTTCTAATACGGTTCATGACAAGAATGCCTATTAGCAGTACATAATATTATTATATTAGTCATATCTATGTCATATATGTCAGAAAGTTTAGTCTCTCTCTGCTACTGGACAAAGTATATCATATATTTTCAAAAAGGATGTAACATAGGAATTAAAAATAATGAACATATAGGTAAGTATGTATGTTACTTAACTGGTGGTAAAGAATTTTAACAACGGAGTCTCTTGCCGGTATTCTCAATGTATATTGGCGATTTAAATGACTTGCATTCGTGTATAGTAGTCTACTTCAGTAAAGTATAACTACAGTACACTCACAAAAGAAATCAAATCATTAGTTTTTTATTCAATTATTCAAGTATGGTCACGTGACAGTATTGAATTAAATGTAAAGCTTCCAGTAGATTATACCGAGAAGAACCAGCAAGAAACTCGGTCTTTTTCATCCTTCTAAATAAAATCTTAGTCCCCAACGTTGGTGGCATTGGCTATGCAAGGATTGGCTAGTATTTCTTACTGCGCCAATGTCAATGACTAATCTACCTATCTATTATAAATAAAAATAAAATCATTATAGTTATGCTATAGATTATTGTCAACAATAACTTGGTATTTTTATTCAATTTCGTTCCATACGTTTTGTTTCATTATAATACGCAAAAGCGGTGTGACTGTACAATATATATAAAATAGATTACAAAAATAGCTCCTAGGCCCAGTGACCTAGTACAACATAGGAGCGATCTAGTCGTAATTGAGGAAGAGGCGACAATTTATCGACGAACAGTCGTCGTTGGGCATTACGACCACGGCTTTTGTATTTATTTATAGGATATATTTAAAAAAAAATATTTATTCTATTTTTTTAAATGTGAACAGATTTGTTTTGTTTAAAAAATAATCAGCTTTATCATTAGAGATGAGATACAGATAACAGATGAGAGAGAAAACATTATATGACTGTCCCATTTTTTTATTAATTAGTCCATATATTTAACTCAGCGTGCTGTAGTGCGAACTGTGCTCGTTGTATCTTTGTAGGATGAAATCAGAAATAAGATTAGAGAACTAGATAAAGAGTTATCGAATAATTCAAGTGGGGGCTGGTATTATGTCGAAGGACGATTGCCGTTGGAGCAGACCAGTCTTAGAATGGAGACCGAAAAATATAGAGATAGTGATATAATTGTCCTAATTATAAATAATTTATGGTCCTAATATAATTTAATAGAAATAGCGATTTTATTTCGAAACAGTTTTCAAGGTGAAATGTGTTCAAACATAGGCGTTATATATTTCGAATAAAACTGCGCATTTAATCAACAATAATCGTGTATGTATTGCTATCATAAAGGGCAGCTACTCTGTCTGTCCGTTTGTTACCTAATCACGACTACGCCACTGAACAGTTCGTAATGAAGTCTGTCATAAATGTTTATGGGAAAAAATATAATTATCTGTAAGGAGACATCGCAAATTGCTTAAAATAAAAGTGTTATTTTGTTTAAAATAATCATATAACATATATTAAAAAAAATACCGTCACGGAGTTCCCGGATTTAATAGTTTTTGAAAGAAAAATATAATTATACAAAAAATAATAAATAAATATGCCTTAGCTTTTTCGTGCAAACTACGCATAAGCTGAGCGACTGATTGACGATTCTGCTAAGTAGCCAGCGTCCTCGGCGCGTAGTGGCGTAGTAGTACAATACGCCGCTGTGAGTCGGTGACTGCGCAGTGTTATAGCGTATTATCGGCTTCGTGTGAACGAAAAGTTTAATATGTATAAAAGATCAGTAACCTGCGATACGCTCGCTGACAGTCGGCGGTTGACTTTACGTCAAAAACGTCAGCTAGGAATTGGTCTTTCACCCAAAGCCCGTCAATACGTCGATCGATGTTTCATATAAATGATGATGATATATAGACTTGACTCCGGGCTGCTAATGAAAATTTCTCGACCGAAAATCCCAATAAATTTTCGATCCCTGACTCTACACCAGTGCCTCGGGATCTGCCTTTATCTAACCACTAGACCAACGAGACAGTCTCATTAAGTAGCTAGAGTACAATTTACACAAAAACATTTTTATTATTATATATTTCTCAGCGACGATATTTATCTGGACGACAATGTGTCGTCACGTCGCAGTTCAAACCGGCTGTAAGGTTATATAATTTCAATAGCCCAAGAACATTTACGTCGAACCTGCTAATGTCTTCCTGGTTAGTGTGTGTGAGATTTTTAGACAAAACAATATCATTAGCTACGTTTTTATATTCTATTAGTTATTATGTGAATACATAACGATTTTTATTATATCGTTCTGTTTATATTTAGCTATAACGAGTGTTTTTATTTTGTATTGATTTAAGATGGTCGTTATATCGTCGTAAACTATGACGATACATTCTCGTTACTGTTCTGATTTATCTCAAAATTTAATTACTGTTAAAAAATACCTTATACTACAGTATAAGGTATTTTTTAAGTTTATTAGACTAATACTTCTTGGCAATAATTTTGGGAACTGTTCATAAAATAGAACATAAAAAGCAATATTTACTTATTTAAATTCAATATTAAACAAGTTTTTTTTTAAGACTTAATTGTTACAAATTATTAATAGACAAAAAGTAGATTATATTTGTTTATTGTATTATTCATTAATGAGGAAGCGATAAAACATATTTCAATTAAAATATTTAATTTATATTAAAATACGACTGTGAATGTTTTAAATACTTTTTAGAGGTTGACTTTAAGTTATATCGAAAGTAGACGAAACTTGGCACTTGATCGACGTGAAATTAACCTTCGAGATACCTTAATTATTGCTCTAAGACTATTATATATATTATATTTGATTGACTGATTTGACTATTATATATATTATATTATATTTGATGAAAATGATCACCCGACTAGGCAGTATGACTTACAATCTTTATGTAAAAAAAAACTTATCTTCTGCCTAGCATTTTCCCAGTTAACGTTTATCGCCAGGCTCCGCTTTCCTGCATCTTTGCCTCCACTTTGCCCGATCTAAAGCGTCCTCCTTAGTGAGATCGTGCTGTCTCATATCGTCCCTTACAACATTGAGCCAGCGCTTTCTTGCTTCCTCCTGCCGCGGGATCTAGGGCCTTAGACTATGCGAATGAAAACTAAACGACAAAAAATAATAATAAGACATTTCGTTTAATTCATTATACATTTTTATTGATAAAATAATAACTAATTGTCTTACTAATATTAGTTAAAGAATGGCGTGTCTTCTTCTTTCGAATGTCAAACCAATAATGACAGAAAAAGCGAAATCAAAAAGTGTTTAATTAAAAAACCGCTAATCAACGCCTAATAATGAATTACAAAATTAATACTTAATTGTTTTTTTATTAAAAAAAAAATTAATATAGACAAAATAAGAGAAGCTTTTTGAAACAAGAAAAATATATCGAAATTCCAATTAAATTAAAAGGAAAAGATTCGATAAGCGTCTGACATGTTTCATATAAGATTTTACGTTCTCTTTCAAATTACATTCCTCTGAGGGTTATTAGCTAAATATAATTATAATATTTTTATAATATAAATATTGATTCTTTATTCAAAACATTAGATAGACATATGACAAAGTAGAAAGCCTTCAAAACACGTATATTTAATGGTGTCAACAAAAACTGGAAACCTTTTAGATTTAGTCAGATTTGCAAGAGGATGGAATTTTTTGTGTTCGTTTTGTAATTAATAGGCGGTACAATTATATAACTATGCATAGCATAGGAGCGAATCTAGAAAGGTCTTATTTTTTTTTTTAATGTACAAATTCAATGATAGATAAATTTGACCGGATAGCCTTGTCAATCTAGTTGGATTTACATATAAAGAGGATAAAACCTTTTATTCTTATTTAGCTCTTTAAATAGACGATAATAACATAATATCAAGCTCGAAAGCTGCGAGAACCAATCATTTAGTTTTTAAGCTGATGTTAAGTATAACTTGGTGGTAGTACCACCCGCTCATCACATGTCCTACCACTAAACAACAATACTTAGTATTGTTGTAAACCTGTATTAAAGATGAGTACGCTAATTCAGGCACAAGAGACAGAAATATGTCTACAAAGTATACTTGCTAGTATACCTGCCATATAAAAAAACATCAGTGACGATTTCACTCTAAATTTTATTTTAATTAACCAATTTAGGTAAATTTTATAGATTTGGTCAGATTTGCATATAAAGCGGGTGGAATATTCCGTAAACAATACTTTTTTATTATGATTTCTATATTATACAGGTAGGTAAAATAAAGGTTCGTAAACATCGTAGAATTGATAAGATTTCCATAAAAAGCGGATGAAGTTTAACAAGACCCATTACCTGTAATACTTTAAAAAAAATTAAAAAATCTATTTAACTTTCGATAATAATATCATAAATAGAGGTCATCCTGACGACCATGAGACAATTGTACTTGTACAATATATAATCTTGCTTCTTCCTAAGGTTCATTATCAGTAGCGACGGTTTACCTTTACTGCTTGATAACAGTTAGGCAACGTCTCTTAAATCTGAAATCAATTGTTTTTTTTTAATTTGCATATAAAACTTGTGAAACTACGTGATCGACGTGACATGCACAACCGGTGTGGCACAGATTCTAGGTCTGTTACTAAGTACTTCAAATCGTATGAAACGTGTCACGTGATCAATCTACCCGAGGCCTTAGACACAATAGCGAAGGCCTCGTGGCGACATCCTGTCCTTTGATTTGATATTACAATACTTCATATATATACCATTCATGGCGCGTAGGGCGTGACAATTTGCATATGCTCAACGTTTTAGAGGATTGTGTCACAAATGTCCTATCCCGGTTTTGGTTGATGACTATAGGCAACAAAAAAACTATTTTAGTGTATTTTTTTACATTTATTTGATGAGCAATATTCATGTAATATAACCAAACCCTTTTTCCTCTATAATTAGTACAATAATTATCATATTAAAATTACGCGTTTATCACCATATCGACACGACTAACAATTAAATTTCAAATCCATTAACGAGTTTCGAGATTGTTCTTACAGATAGCCGTCGATAGTGAACCTACAAATATATCTTCGATATTTAATACTTCAAATTTCTTTATCATTGCCCGTATTTAAAATTAAATTAAATAATTACATATTTTTTTATTGAAATTCGACGTTATCGTGTAACGTATGTAACGAAACGTTTATACGCAAATTGAATTTATATATTATCATAACCGAAATTTAATACGAACAGACGCAATCACTAACCAGACTTCCCCATATTAATATATTCGCTCACTGACCATGAAGATGGCTGATAGCTGTGTTAGATATAAAAAAAAGAACTATAAAAATTCTAATGTTGTTTCCTTGCAAATTTTTAAGGACGTGTCAACGTACTCGATCTAAGGTCGAACTGCGATATGGCATGAATGGCAAACTACAATTGGGCTATCAATGGCGCTGGCTGTTAATACGTCGATCCTGGCGGAAGCTCTTATCATACCAATGGGGCCAACGATATGTTGATGTAGATTTAAGATAGCATGATTAGCTTCCGAGTACAACGGATACTATTTCGTGTTTTATATTTTATATTAGATCAAACAAGATGGCCAACGTTGGCGATGTATTGCTAACAAACATTTGTGATTGAGTTGGTAATTAGAATTAGTGGATATAACACAAAATCGTAATGTAACCGTGTAGCTTCAGAACAGATATGAGAGAGGGTTAATTTCAGGATTGGAACATAACGAGTATACATATAGACAAATATCTGACCATTAACTAGAGAAACATTACGACAGTTCTCGAAGCGTTCTCGAAATTGTTTAAACTATTTAATATAATACTTTAATTGTTGATCACGTGACAATCGAATAATTGTGTCATTTCTATGCATTCTGGCCTTTTCCACTCTAACGCTAAGCAGCAGTACTTGGTATTGTTGTGTTCCGGTTTGAAGGGTGACTCAGCCAGTGTTATTACAGGCACGAGGGACATAACATCTTAGTTACCAATTGGTGGCACATTGGCGATGTAAGCGATGGTTAACATCTCTTACAATGTCAATGTCTATGAGCGTTGATGACCACTTACCATCAAGTGGCCAATTTGTTAGTCCACAGTTAGTCATAATTACCACCAGGCGACCCTCTTGCCAGTCTACATAATAATATAAAAAAAACGTCAAATCATAAAAAATAAATCAAAATATCGTTATTAAGTTAGTCTAAAAAAATGCCATATGTAACTTTCTGAGTTTTGATTTTTTAACGAATAATAAAGCCCATAGCTCGAAGCTAAAAAAAACTCTTGCGTTATAACAATATTTAATACAATTACGTAGCTTCCCGCCCACAGTTTATCATCGAATTCGGCGTCGGCCATGAACAAAATTTTCAGCTCGTCTGGCCTTGAACTAGTGAAACGCGGAATTGTGTCGTGAATTCGCGATAACGAACGATAAACAGTTGCTGAGCGTAGAATAGACCCACGAATTCCGTTGGAAAAATACATTGCGCGGTATTATATGTAAATACCCAACTGAACTACCTGAGTTTATACAGCAGTACTTCATATTTAAACCAGTTTTATATAGTTATGTTCACATGACACCTATTTGGTATTTTATTTTGTTAAATAACTATAACAATTCAAATTTTTTATTCCATATGAAGAAATCGTTAATAATTTTAGAGAAATTGCTAACCTTGATTATAAATCCGTCTTGTTTAAGCTCGTGTGTCAAACAACTAAAAATATTTGATAAATACACCGTTTTCATGATTTTATGAAAGAAACATGTGTAGTTTTTATACAAAATTTCTTTATTGTAGCTTACCGCTAGATGGCGCTGCAGGACATGAACTTCTAAACTAATCGCTTTCGCAATTTATATATCCATATAAATACAAATTGGCATTGCTTTCGGTTTGGGATAGTAGTGAAATCCGTTGTTCGTGGATGTCTATGTCGCGAAGGGAGTAACTATGTTAAATTTAAGTTAATAATAACTATAGGTTCGAGGATTTCGTGAAGCGTCCGCCGGTGGTATATCGCCTTATGGGATAAGGCCTCTCCTTTTAGAAGGTTTGGTGCTTATTCCGCCACTCTGTTCTGATGCGAATTGAAGGATTCACAAGAGGTTTCATCAAGACGATTTCACCAGTGGCGCGATTCGAACCCGCAATCTACGGCTATGATTCACTTATTCTAACCACTAGACCACCGCGGCTTACATGTATCTACTAAATTATAGCTTCACTATTCCAACTGTATTCTACTTATTCATATAAATAAAAAAGTGTTATAAGTACCGAATTGTACCCAATATATCGTTAATATTTACATTAAATAAGATTAAAAAGAGATCATGATTAAATATTATCAGTTTCCTTGTTGAATGCTGAAAAATTGACCCAGATTGGTTGCCAAAAACTTGCTGGATCCATTTGTATGTACGTATATCACGTTGATGGCCGATTTGTACACACACTTACAGAATAACTGGACAAAGACATAGATGAACTAGGTAATTAAAAATAATAATAATTGAGGTTCTTTTAATTGGATGTTTTGTTAATGTAACTTAATAATCTCATCATCATATTTGAATTTTCTTATCAATTATTATAGTATTTTCCAATTGTTTTTTTCATAATAATCTTTGTATTTTAAGGAGCATAATCCGATACGTTATATAAAACATTTATTGAAGTAACAACCTTTTAGGATTAATATGTTTAAATTAATTGCACTTGGATCAAAATAAATTAATACAATTCAGCTCTTATTATACATATCGCGCTCGCAACAAAAACCAAAATCAATGTATACTTCAAAAATATAAATCACAAACGATTCTCAATAGGAATGAACTACCAAAATTGTTATAAGTGGACCATTTTTTTGCAACTAGGTGTATTTAAATTTAACGCTCTAACGATGCTGGTGTAAATGGGATTTTAAACCGACGCTTACATATTAAGAGTAACAAATAATTCGAGTATAAATTATAATCAATGGTATATAACGAAGCGTTGCCACTTTATTCTTAGTATTAAAATGTTTCGATAAATATTCATTGGCACAATTGTGAATACGTCTTTGTTATTTTAATATATTCGTTGAGAGATTTCAAATCGATCTGTATTAAAGTAAACGGTTTCTCGAGGTCAATTAGGTGTTTAGGGTAATAGTTTCCTGTTTGAAAATCGAATGTAACTGAGTACTACAAGAACACGGCACAGTTGTATTAAAAAAAAAACAAACAATTTGGCACAGATAACTAATAACAGACGGTAAAAGTAATATATTATTATACAAAAATAAAGCTAGGTTATAATATTTCACGTAGCACAGACAGTATTAGAAGGTCACTGAAGGTACCTTGACGTATCTAGTGTTGCTACAATTAACAAGTGTAAGTAATAATTAAATGCTATACGTGTTGTGATGGCCCGAACATATATTTGAATTATAGCAAAAGTTAAACAGCCTGTGATTACCCCACTGTGCTAAGATTATCTTAATTTGAGAAGAAGGAATGGAGCTTATTCTACTGTGTTGACCAATGCGGGTTCGTAAAAAGAAATTAGACACATGCAAGTTTGGTCGTGATGTTTTCCTTATCCGATGAGCACGAGATGGATTATAAATACCAATTAAACTGAAAATTCAATGATACTTACCTGGATTTGAACCCGCGATCATCGGCTAAGATTCACGCGTTCTAACTATTTATTGATCTGATTGGATCATCTCAACCAATTGTCTTTCAAATTCGCTCTAAATATTCACGTGGTTAATACTCCATTATACCTTTGTGAACCATTATTGATAAGGTTAAGAATCATCAAATAAAAGTTTGTTCGTTAAAAATAAAAATATCAACTTATAATATCAATCTGAGAGACGATAAGATGAGAGACGATGAGAGAGAGGGAGAGACGGTGCGTATACTGAAACGAATTAGGCGGCGTTTGCGTATCAGCAATGCTTCCATCGAAGATGCTTCGCTGCTGAGTCGGGGCGTTGATCAAATATGCTTCTATACATTTTAACTTCTAAATATCTATAAACTCCTATTTATCGCCTATATTAAAATTGTAAAATTCAATTTTAATCTCCATTTGAATACATAATTTTTAATCTAATTTATATATTAATATATTATATATTATGATTTATAAACGGCTGCTTATCCCCTGAAGATATTTCTTCTAATAGCAATTCAGAACAAATAAATGAAGACCAAAAAATAACAAAACCGCCTCACGAACAGTCGTACTTGAAAGCCAGATTACAATACAAAATAAAAATACAGACATAGTCTACAATTATATTACAACTACGAACACAAATATGTAAAAAGTATACATATTTGATTGTATATAAAGACAATGGAAAAAGGCTCCTTCAACTATAAATCGAAATATTTCAAGTATATATGACGTCATCAAAAATTAAACATGGCGACCTTGTCATCACAAATAGCCTTTTGTTTTAGTGACTCTTCGAAACCGAAATTATTATTTCGCTGTAGTTTTTTGTTACTTTTCACTGTTAAGTTGCTGATAATTAAAAATGTATTTTTAAATTAATCAGTTTTTTTTTAAAGTGGTTGCAATTCGGTTCGTCGGATCCGAGTGCCCGTGCCAAGAGATGTGAGTGGGTCCGCTGGCGTGCTCCGACGTACTCGACTGTTAACAGTCTGTTACGACTTTAATTTGCGCTCTGCTTTGGATTCAGGTATAATCTGATAGGTATCTATTTTTTATTTTGTTTGGCTTACTATTTCAAACCTTGCAAAGTCAATCTATCTTTTCTGCCGTATTGTGTACGTAACAATCATAAATATTAAGGCATTCGATTCTACACACTATTAGATACATAATAAAATAATTAGTATTAGTTAATTTTCATGCATTTATATTACAAATATTAAATTAATGTTTACAATCATTGTGTACTCAAATTTGTATAAAATAGTTTGAAACTCTATTATTTGTAAAATATTCATTCCGTAGTGTTATCTAATTAATAACTATTTTTACGTTATTTATATCAACCACAAACAACGGCAGTATGTAACTAAACAAATCTAGCAATGCAAGTGTATGTAGTTCTGATTGGTGATGATATATATGTTGTTTCGATATTTAAAATATATTCAACACAGACAAACGCGTGTTCGTAGATTTGATAGAATTACGATTTTTTATATTTTTTAATATTCAATTGGATGCGGAAGTTCGATCATAATTTTACTATTTACATTGGTCTACAACCGATTCGGAATGCATCGTTTTTTATTTGAAATATAAGTAGTTAAGTAAGAACTGTTTCGTCTTTACCTATATATATATTATTTAATATAAACTGTATATATATTTGACGGGCCGGTTGGCGTGGTTGGTGAAAGTTGTGGGTTCGATTCCCACCCAGGACAGACATTTGTGTGCATGAATATGTCTGTTTGTCCTGAGGTTTAATTATTGATATAAGTATGTATTTACAAAAGAAAAGTAGTATATGTAGTATATCAGTTGTCTGGTTTCTATAGTACAAGCTCTGCTTAGTGGGATCAGATGGCCGTGTGTGAATAATGTCCCAGGAGTTAGAATACATGCGAGTTCGCGTTTCACAATCATTCATCAAACGCCATCATGAATGCATCATAAAATATTTAAAAGTCCGTTTTCATTTATAAACAGGAGCATTGTTTACTTCGTGTGATCGTTGTGGGAGTTTTCATGTACGGAACCCGTTTCCCGTGTGTTTTATTACGTTTGGTGTTTCCGGCATTCCGAATTACCCCAATTTGATGGTTGAAAACGAATATAATTTTAGATGACTACGTATGGAGATCGCTTAATAAATATCTTGTAATATATATACATAGAGTTTTCATTTGTTATCATTGAAATAATAACCATTCCCAACAAGCGCTACTAATATTGGGAATTAAGATGCTATATCCCTTGTGCCTGTAGTTAACACTGACTCACTCGCCCTTCAAACCGGAACGCAACAATACTAAGTATCTCTATTTAGATGTAGAATATCCGATGAGTGCTATCTATCTATACGGGCTTGCACAAAGCCATACTACCTAGTAAAAAAAAATAAGATAGAGCTGCAGAAATCATTGATATGTAATCAATCCGTCAAATCGTCCTTCTTTCAGCACATAAATTCATTCGAATATAAATATAATCATACATTTATGGGATTAGACAAACGTGTTACTTGACAATGCACAATTATATTTAGATCATTACTATTAAGATATTATATAAGTAAATAAATATGCGTCATGCTTTAGAGTTTATAATTTATCTTTCCCGATACTTTTATATAATTACTTATATCTCATAAAATATCGACTACAGAGTTTATATGATGTATATTTAAACTCTTTCGAAAGTGTAGTTTTTCGTTAAAACAGAAAACGAATAGATTAAACTTAGTATAAGCGAAATACCATCACAATCTCTCCTAAACTTTGACTTGAAATTTGTCAAAGTTACTCCTTCCCCGACGTAGATGCTCACTAAAAACGGATTTTACCCAAATCCTATCCAAAATACATTTTTCTTTTTATCTAGCCGTGCGAAGCCGAGGCGATTAGCTAGTCCATATATACAAGAGTGTTATTGATGTGTTAAAACATTTTGTACAAAAAAAATTAGGTACTTAAAAATAACGGAAGCGTATAATAAGGTTTCCATATAAAATGTTATTATTAATCAATAGTTAGGCACGTTTTGAAAGTAATCAAAAACGGGGAGAATACATCCATAGCATAGCAACACCGTGGGGTGGCCCGCGTCGGCAGTTGTAAATCGTTGGTTTATTGCCACAGATACATGTAAAATAAATATTCCGACGAATTGGCGCGGAAAGAAGGAACATAACCGTTCCTGCCGTAGTTTACTTTTGTTTGTAGGTCAGTAACGTCAAAACAAATAGTTTCCGATGTATTTATTTCGCGTTTATCCAGCCTTGCCTTGGATAAAAACGGGCTATTTTTGAATATGACCAGTATGTGGTGTGCCCGCCATTTTTGGGACCCGCCTACCTCGTTTTACGATATCTTATGAACTCAAAAATATAATAAACTAATCAAGTAGGTGCTAACAGAAACAAACACTATTAACTTCGTCCCTTTAATTACACGTATTCGAATTGTAGATTCTACAGACAACCTGCAAGAAAATAGTTACTGTACAAATTATAATAGGTCATACATATAATTATTAATAAAAAAAAATCCTCAATATTTATCGAGACGAAATCATAGATTATATTTCCAATGAAATCAATATTAAATGCTAAATATAAATAATAAACACACACACACCCGCGTATGTACGAACAGATTATAAAATAATTCCGCCAAAAAAAAAACATAAATGTCACTTACAAAGGTTTTTTAAAAAGCTTCTAGCATTCAGTTTATCTGCATATCTATAATATTATACGGTTATTAAAAACTTAAACAGGAAGGAACACTTTAACGATGTGACGTGTGATTGAATAGTTGATGCGTCAGAAATTCTGAAACATATATTATGCAACGGCGTTAATTTAATAAGCTTTACGTTTGTGTATCTGCGTGTAACGAAATACACAAGACGTGTAACTATTTTATAATTAAATTAGGGCCAACGCTCATTGGCTGTAATTGGACGATTCTCACAAGTTGGATCAGAGCTGGTGGCTCCGGTCACGGTTCTCGCACTGGATAGATTGGCTTGGAGATATTACCTGACATTTTACTCATATTTGGTGAATGGGTGAACGTGTTGCTTTATTGGTGGTTACGCTTCGTAAACACTGTTGATTTGTATGATTTCCTCAACTTATAAGGCTCTAATTAAGGAACTAATGCTCGGTTGAATATTGTGTCAACGTATTTCATTAAAAAGTTACTCTTGAATAACAACCGAGTACAAAATTGTTTGAATGTTTATTTTCGAATTTCGAACCTCGACGTTGCGTTAACGGCTAAGATTAAAATATAGTTTGAACGGTTTTACGAAAGCACTAGATTCCGTACTCGTGTGAAATTCTTAGATACCCTATGTTCTAATCTGTACCTCTGACAGCGTGTATGCAAAATTTCATGATCACGATCACGTGAACCAAATAAACAAAGTAACTCACTTTCGCACTTACAATATTAGTTAGGATTTACTTTAACAAAATAATTTTTTATATTTAATTTAAAAATTAGTATTATATCCAGGACTTTATATGTTTACTAGTTTCCGCCCGCGGCTTCAGCCGGGCTGCTACTGAGAGTTTTCTGACAGAAAAATGCAATAACTTTTTATTATCCCGACCTGGAAATTGAATCCAGAACCTCAGTCATTTAGTTATATTGAGTAGTACCAACCAAAGAGAAGAAAAGTAGATGGAAAAAAAGACGTTTCTGGTGTTTACAAACAAACATTTTTGACAGAACTAAAAGATACACTTTCAGTTTCGTTAATTGCAGCGGATGACGCAACAAGCGACCAATAAGCGCTCAGCATTTAGCCGGATTAGTAAGTTCAGAAACTAGAGATAGTATAATTTTAAATCCAATGCATAAGAAAGAGATAGCAGTATCAGAAATGTTAGAGATTGTTAAGAATCAGCGGCATTGTTTTACAAGGGCTTTAGGTTGAACAAATAAGATTATCGTATTTAAAATGCAAATACTCCGGAAATGTTGAATACTTGTAAAATTAAAAGTTTGTAATATTAAATTTATTACATTTTATTTGTTTCTTTAGTTTGGCATCATTGGATCATTTAATTAAGTTAATTAAAAAAAAATACGAACTCTTATTTACACCTAGTATTCTAATTCACCACCCCTTAGAAAGAAATGCGAATGAGCCAGTCTTACAACAGACACAAGGGGTATAACACCTTAGTTTCCATGGGTGGCGGTGCATTGGAAAGTAAGGGAATATTTAATACATTTTACGGTGCCAAAACGGTGTCTATGGGCAGTGCTGACCACTTACCAATTGGCCCATTTGCTTGTCCTATATCCATATGGATATCCATATATGACCTATATCCTCGACGAGGTGATCGTGCCGATAAATACACTTCGCTCGCTATGATATATAAGGATTCTACTATTTGTGATATAAATATATATATATATATATATATTTATTATTTTCACCGTATATTTTGCATATCCCGTACTCTATGTATCTACCCAGTTCCTTATCTAGATCTCAGTCTACCCTCATTAATATCTAATTTACTTACGCTCGGTTAATTTTTAACTCGTAATAAACACATTACAATATTTTCGCATTTATATCACTCTGATTACATAAACCAATACTTTAAAACAATTATATAACTTGCTACAACACAGAAAAAACCATAGTCTGCTAAGAAAAAAGTAAGGAGCGGATAGTTCCATATTTAAACATTTTAGAGATAATATTTTAAAGTACAATATTCTTCCTGCTCATGCGCATATAAATGGGTTGATTTTTAGCTTACTCATAAGTCATAAAACGTTTGGAGGGAGATTAATTATTACGTATTAAGTTACATTATTTCATGCGTGGGGAGCTTTGCATAGTTAACTATACATCATTTAAATGTGTTTATTTTGTGATATACGATACGTGGTAAATGCTTAATTGGGGGCAAACAATAGAATCAGTAATCAAGTCTGTTTAATTGGTGTCTTAAATGGCTTATATATTTAATAGTTTCTATTATAAATTCTGAGACGAAATAAAAATTAACATTTATTTTATTTATATGTATTGTATATTATTTAAATAGTTTTCGTTACCTATACTTCAACATAACAATATAACATATCATGGTAATGGATTGGCGAGTAGACTAATCTCTGTTGCATTCGCGGTTAAAAATTGTTGACAGATGTGTTTGTAATTTTTTTTTTATATTTGCCGGGAAGGCAAATGACTCAACTCCAACTGATGGTAAGTGGTAGTAGAGTCCAAACGCGACGACGGCCACTACAGTCGGGAAGAATACGGCTCGTCTTGTTATTTTAGTTATTTCCATATTTATTTTTTACTAATAATTACAACCAACTCCTTGTTGGTTTAAGCGACTAATCTCGAGAGTTTACCAGTCCGATTTGAATAAATAATTTTGTATTCCATAAACTATTTATTGAAAAGTAGTGTTAACTATATAACATAAAGCTACTACTGCACGATGCACGCGTAGCACTTCGACCCCGTGGGTGGGATGGGAACATCTAGTTATTAATATTTAGCGAAATCTTATCAATAATTTTATTTTGACGTAGGACAGACCTAAACAGACGTAGACATTTAAATGAAAATAAATAAACCTAGACTTAAATGAAAATGAATTCCAAATCCAAATTTCAGCCAATTAAAGTCTTATTTCTCTTTCCAATGGACATGATGTTCCCAATGGCTGCTTTAGACGCTGTTGCATCCAGCGGTTGTGATGTTGTTTGTTTGTCCAAGAATGATCTCCCAACATTACTTTTACATCTAGCATTCAAGGTCCATCGTTTCTACGACCTGTGTTAATTAACTGTTACTTTATAAAGGATTGCAAATATGTAACTTGAAATATGACACTTGAAAGGGCAAATTGATTCGGTCGCAATGGAAAATCAAAAAAAAAAAAACGACGCCGCTATAAAAGTTAAACTGACAGTCATGAATATTTACAGACAAAGTTCCTTACATAGAAACCGAAACGATGTTCGCATAACGTTCTGTTAATAGATCATACAATCTCCTTATACAGCTACCTTCCAAGTTATTTCATTTCTATTAACGTTACAGTTGGTATCATTCAAGGGTGGATTATTTATGTATAGTAAGCATTCTCGAAGACATAACAATATTTCCTTGCCGTTGTCTATTGTATATCCACTGAACACGTATCCAAGCTTGAAAACAATGAACGACCGACTCAGCCGCTAATGAGAAAAGTTGCCTTTTTAAATAAAGATTATTATGTTAATTATACGATATTTTGTGCTCGACTTGTTTGTCGGTTATGACGTAGACGTGAGGGACGCAGGTGTGTTCCCCGAGCTTGTGGCCAGCGGGCTTGAACTTTACATTCTGTTTAGATTTTCTATAAAGATTATATATTTACTTAGAACGGTAGACTATTTAATTTTATTGGATGTTCATTTTTTTTTGTTATAGGAAATTTCGCGTAAACCATTATTGGTTTAACGAATGTTTTTGAATTTAGACTTGGCATTAATTTACTCAAATGATATGTTTTTGATATTCTTTAGGATTAGGATTGTTTTTAATACGTTTTTTTATAGTATAGGTAGGAGGACGAGCATGTGGGCACTTGATAGTAAGTGGTAACTTGCTATATACTTTACACTTATATCATTATTAAAAACATTATCTTTCTCTCTTTCAATGTCATCGGTTAAAAACGAATTAAGAGTATTACCGGCAAATGATCATTTAAGAACATATTTACTTCCTACATTCTCTCACGCCTGAATTGACGGCTCGAAGCAAGTGTATATAAATCATCGCCATTTATATGCTGCAGTCAGAACTACGTCCCGGACAAAATTAATTTTAACCGAAGAATGTTAGTTAACAGTACTTTAGACTAAATATATGTTTTCTGTTTGTTAAATTATCGAAGCAATCCAGATTTACTACACTTACTACGTGCCTACTAAGATACATCGTTCAATTATCTTGATTGAGTTTAAAATTAATAGTTTAGTAGAAAGTATTCAATTCGAACTTTTAGGTTAGGTTGGAGATTGACAGCTGAGGATCGAGTTCAGTGGCGTGCCATTGGAGAGGCCTATGTCCAGCAGTGGACTAGGAAGGATTCACGATGTATGTGTGTGTATGTATGTAGTTACGTTTTCCATTTCACAAATGATATTCTAAGTATAACCATGTTCATAACTCTATTGTAGTGTATTCGCAGTACTGTAGAAATAAATATAATAAAACTGTAATGAAAGTAGATGAAGGAATCTCGTGCAATCGACCTCGGGAGACGAAGTTCACAGTCAGCTCGTGACCGCGATATGTTTAAATCTGCCGAAAAATCGGATATACAATAAAAAAGCTATGATGATGCAAACTGTAGAATTAGGTATAATTTATTTCTGTATATGTTCCATTCGAATATATCTCAAGGTTGTAAGTGTGCTATCTACATGCATTTTTTTACAAGGAGTGGTCCTTGTACGGTTATATAATAAACAATTTCCTAATGATTTCTACCTGACCGAAATTAATTTCATGGGATATTGTGCCGTCAAACAGTAAAACACCAGTACTTAGTATTCCTTTTCTAGTTTCAAGAGTGAGCCAGATTAATTACAGATACAAGGGACATAGCATTTTGGTTTCCCAGGTCGGTGGTGCATTGGCGATGCAAGGGATGGTTAATATTTCTAACAGTGCCAATTTCTATGGGCTATGGTCACTCCTAACTATCAGGCCCACTAGCCCGATTGCAACCTATTTTATAAAAAATATATACAACTTAATTAGTTTAATCTGTCATTAGTCAATGGTATTTTTGACCAGTTATTTGTTCTGACTGTAACATATAAGTGAATTAATGTCGTTTATAAATTTTAACATTTTAATAATATAAATGTTAACATTATGGTAATGATAGACGTGGAATGTTGATGGATGTGAGGAGATTTTTGTATATAAAATTAATTTCAAAAGCACGCAGTACCTTCGCTTTTTAATTTACAAAATAAATAATTATAATATTATTATAAATTTATAGCCTTACTCGGTATACCAAAAACATCCTTGTCGGGTTAAAATAAAATCGTATAATTTATTGTTTTCATTTTTGTATAATTAATATGGTTGGTTGCGGATGAAAATCTGCCACGTGTATCTAATACTACCAACGCGTATTGGAACGGCGTGGTGGAGGAAGCTCCAATACTCCTCAAAAAGGAAACCTTAGCTTAGCCGTGGGACACATATAAATAACAATATTGTTACATGAGAAGAAGAGAAAACACACAAAGTTTCCCATTGTTATATATTTATTTATTTAATACTTATTGCACAACATATAAATAACATAAGAGTAATATGTAACAATCAAACAACAAATGGTGCACAAAGGAGGTCCTATCGCTTACAGCGATCTCTCGCAGACAACCTTGTGTTGTTTCAAAAATAAATGCATCATTCTTGCCAATGAATGAAAATATTTAAATTGATGTAAAATAAAGCTGGATTATGTAGATGATTAAAAAATGTAATTTTATTTATTAAAACTTGTACATTTAAATGTATTAAGTCAATGATGTTATTTAATTTACATTTCGATCTGTTGGTAGCTTTACATTCGATTTAATCTGTATATATATAATAATAAATGATTGACATATGAACACACAGTTCAAACTACTGGAGCTAGCACCATGAGCATTTGCATTCCCTTTGCATAGTAGATTAGCAGTAAGGAAGGATTTTTGAAAACGTTGTTAAAAGTCATAAAGAGGATGAAAATGTGGATAAAAATCCTTCATTTTTGAAGAAAGAACTATGGAAATTGGTAAGCAATTCAGAATTACGACGTGAGCGAAGCCGATTGAGCGATAGCTCTGAATAAAAACAATTTCAAATTACTTGTATATACTTACATAAATAAAATAAACTATTTTGTTTTTAATCAACTATCCTTCGGATATTAAAAACATAGTTTGTTCTACGTCTAAAACTGTATACATTATAGATTCGTTTTTATTTCCTTTACATGGAAACATCATTTATACTCATATTATTGTATTGAAATGGACCTGGAGGCCATCTTGGTCAGGGTTGCATGCTTATAAATATAATACCATAGATGGTAGGATTAGGGACATTAAATTTAATGTAACTAAAGATAAAACATACTATTTATACCCCGATTCATATCTAATGTTTTCTGTACAGTCAAATAAGAAACTGTTTTCGGAAAACATTTACGATTAGATAAAAAAAGCCGATGCTTCATTATATATAAAAGTTACACATTGTCTATTTATGTACTTTATCGTCACTTTAAAAAATGTTTTTTGACAAAGTTGCTTTTACTCATAACATATATATCCGAACAAATAGTAAGTATATAATGTATATATTAATGTATTTTATATATAATAAATGTAGTATATAATTTTTCATATTAAATAATTCTTTTTAATATTATATAAATGATAACTACTTGGATTTTTAAGTTTTTTGGAGTCGGTTAAAGAAGGTGATCAAGTAGTTGCTTTTTGTTGCTGCTGGAACGAAGGGAGTACAGCTACAATTCTTGTCTCGTCTCCATGCAGTTTTCACTGGTCAAGAAATAATATAAACGAAGGCGGTTGTAATCCTCTCTTATCTTTAGGTGTTATGAGCTCGCTGTAGGCAATTGTTACGATACATATTCATTTAATTTATTGAACACTGGCAACACCCACGAATCTCATTAGGGCAACATTGTTGCAACATTCCGCCTTTTTGCACAGTCGATGCAGTGCATGTCGATGGCAGCGCAATCACACGCGATCTAATATCGATATTTAAAATATTTATTTATAAATTATTTATCTATTATTATTGAAGACGAGATGGCCCAGTGATTAGAACGCGTGAATCTAAGCCGGTGATCGTGGGTTCAAACCCGGCAAAGCACCACTGAATTTTCATGTGCTTAATTAGTATATATAATTCATCACGTATTATACGGTGAAGAAAAACATCGTTATGAAATTCTGCCATGTTTTCCACCAACCCTCATTGGAGCAGCGTGTTGAAATAAACTACAATCCTTCTCTTCAAAAAAGGAGAGGAGGCATTAGCCCAGTAGTGGGACAGTACCAGACTGTTACTGTATATTTGCCATTTGCCACTATATCGTTCTCGCGGGATAATTTAATTCGACACTAGCCGCAATCTTTGTATAATCTTATAATTAATAGACTATAAGAAAAACGAGTAAGGAATAAAGGAATTATTAATTTTAAGAGCAATGCATGCTTGACGTTGTCTTCGTGTTTATAGCGAGTACTTCAGAGTGACCTTTCAGTTTGACCTTTACATTTCCAGATGCTATGATTAATGAGGTATTGAATATGAAAACAAAGCACTTTATACCAGTTTTAGTTACCTTACGTTTTATCTGGAAACCGTTTGTATATTTCGTTTAAATAATACAATTCATGATATAAGAGTAACTACGCGAAGTTCTTACCGTTTATTCTCCTTAGAGGCTGTATTTCCGAATCGGTGGAAACGCACTTACAAGCCCGCGGGTGTTGCAGATGTCCATGGGCGGTTGTAGTCACTTTCCATCATGTGAGCCTCCTGCTCGTTTGAAAAGTCATGCCGTTTGCCGTCACGTCAAACGAGTCGGTCTTACCGCCAAGGTTTTCAATAATAATAATATCCTGGGACATTATTCACACACGGCCATCTGATCCCAATCTAAGCAGAGCTTGTACTATGTAAACCAGACAACTGATATACTACATTTTTTTGTAAATACAAACTTATATAGATAATTACACCCAGATAGATATTATACCTCAAAAAATTCAGGATATCATCTGACAATTCGCTTGTTACGTAACTAAAAGAAGATTTCCAGATATATACATATTTAGAACAAACAGCAAAACATACACTTAGTAATAATTAAAATGAATAGGACTTAACTTAAGTACTGTTTTCATAAAAGTTACCAAGACATAAAATTATGACTTTAAATCTATGTCATATATTTTAAGTTGCTCATTGGTCAGTCTGTTCTCAATCTCTTGTATGTTATTAGTATATATATTATATATATTGTATATTATTATTTTAAAATCCGGTTTCGTTTAACAATTCCAACAAATAATTGTCATGGTGGCTGGTTGAACGGTGCAGAAGTTAACTAACCGACCAACGCCATCTATAGTGTAAAAGCTATGCTGCCATGAAAGTACATATATGTTTTTATTGATTGTAAATAAATAAATGTCGGATTCAATTAGCTATCACATCCAACGCGCTATTGCGTAGTGCAAATCTGACTAATATAATTAAAATATTTTAATAATAAAAAATTGCATAAACAAGTTTCGAAGAAAAACATTATTCATCCAACAGTAAAAAAAAAAATCTTAGTCAGAAGTCAAAACAAAGCAAAAAACAACAAATCAGCTAAGTAATCTATAATATTAAAAAAAAAAAAAGTTTACTCCGAATAATTAAGGCCCCGGCGAGATTCGAACTCACGATCTCCTGTTTACTAGACAGGCGCTTTAACCAACTAAGCCACGGCGCCTATGTCTTCACCGTCGAAATTATCGAGCACAACGAACGGAAAGTTTATCTTATCACACATACACATTAGCTTATAAAGAGGTATCCATACATACGTAGATATGAGCGAGTTAATGTTTTTGATTACATACTTGTAATACTTGTAGTATTATTTGTATAACCTACATAGGTAAAGCATACAAAATAATACATATATACCATTTAAAACTTTATTCTATATATATGTACATATATCTATGCGTGTCAGGATTCTTCTGTGGGCAAGTCAGTGACGTGCATACAGAGGAATATAAGCACAGCTTATGTACCAACGAAATATAAATATTTAAATATATTTCTACAGACAGTTTTAGTGTTTACCAAGATATCTACGAATTAGTTTGTAAATAGTATTGAACAACTCATAATGATATTTTTTTTTCTGTTTTAAATATATTTAATTTTTATTATATACTGTTTTTATAATAAGATGAGATTTTTTATGTTTTTAAAGTAACATATTTATAATTATTTCGTTTTTTTTAAATACGATTATACACAACAGTTTTTTTTATTGTTAACAAGATTTCTACGACTTCGTTCGTTTTTTTATTTTCTTTTTAAAGTAATCTCTTTTTAATTATTTTGTTTTTTTTTTTAAATATATTCTGTCACTGAAATAAATATGTTTTATTTAATTATTTCTACGTCCGCCATTGAAATAACATAACCCTAGGTGTTATAGTAGGTGTTGTGGTATCATATTTTGAAGATCCATTGTTTCCCCTAACACAATTATTACATTACAGTAACAATACAGTAACAGTCTGTTAATGTCCCACTCCTGGGCTACACTCTCTCGCTCTCCCTTTTGAGGAGAAGGTTTGGAGCTTATTCCACCACGCTGCTCCAATGCGGGTTGGTAGAATACACATGTGGCAGAATTTCAACGAAATTAGACACATGCAAGTTTCCTCACGATGTTTTCCTTCACCGTAAAGCACGAGATGAATTATAAACACAAATTAAGCACATGAAAATTCAGTGGTGCTTGCCCGGGTTTGAACCCAGTTAAGATTCACGCGTTTTAACCACTAGACCATCTCGGCTCTGTTTATTACATACATATGATTAATGAAAAAGGTCACTGATCCGTTGCTTTTAACTTAATTGATATTATAAAATGGCGACTGTAAGAAAGCATATTTGAATAAACGATATCTTTGCATCGATTTGCAAATAATAGCGAAGACACTATAAGAAAACTAATTACGAAATCGAAAATCAATTTTTAAATCAAGCAACGTCAATCGGATTTGTTAACTCGATGGACGATGAATTATAATTTAATAAAGCCTACGAGGTTGTTTGAATATTAAATTAAAGGCAAAATGTTATTATCACGGACGCGGGTGGAATTCGAAGATGATAACAATGAATTTATATTGTTCCATCAGCTTTATGAAGGCACGAGGCGTAATATGTTACTGATAATCGTTGTGCCTCACTGAAGCCGTGCTAAAGTACGGTCAGCAGATTTTTTTATTTTATTGGATCAGTTTATGTAGACACGTCTTGTGTCTTTAATACATAAATAACGAGAATTATAACAGATAAAAAGCACGAGTGATGTTGATTGATATGATATGAGTGATTTTATATTTATTTTCTGTCTGTCTGTATGTGGATATCATTGTGAATTGTAATTAAGATTGCTGGTTTCGGTATAAAAGTAAACAAGGTGAAGTAATAAAATGAATGCATAAATATATATTTAACTGAATATATAAGTAATGTGAGTACTTAATTAATCTGCATTATGTACTGATGTTGGGTGACAGAAAAGTGCTCATAAAAATCTGTTTATTTTGGTTAAAGAGTTTGTAAGTAATAGTTAAAGGAGTGCACTACAAATTCGCATTTTAAATATCAACTCCGTATGAAATAGCGTTTTGTATCAGATATCAAGATTTCACGAGTGATAGAAAGTTAGTCTTAAAGAATAGTTCCGCTGTAGGGCGTTCTTTAACAAACTTGAAACTCACTCAACGAAAACGGTCGTGAAATATCACAAAGTGATATGCGATATTGACTTTAATAATTATAACATTTCAATAACACACGCATCAAAATAGTATATCATCATATGTCGGTTGTCAACATTTCACGGGTGAGCTTGTGGATAAAGTATACGCTGAGGGCCTTCAATGCGCTGCGCGTACAGTATAACGATGCATTCAGGATACTGTTGGGATTGCCGCGCTTTTGCAGTGCTTCACTGATGTTTGCTGAAGCCCGTGTGGATGACTTCTATGCCATCATTAGAAAGAGAGCAGCATCTATAATGGCTAGGATGCGCAGAGTTCCTAACGGTATCCTGAATGCATTGATGCTGAAAATGGATAGTCTATTTGTTAAGCATTGGGGGAACTTCATGTATCTACTCGCTGTTTTAGACCCCTTATGTATGCTAAATAATAGTTAAAATATCTACTAACATAGTTTTTAAGCCTGTAACTAACACTATGGATATTTATCTGTAAATAAACATTTATTATTATTATTATTAACGTAAGTTCTGACAGAAAGCACTGCCGATCAACGTTCGGTTAGTATTAAACTATTTGCACTAAGTGATTAAAAATGTATTACGTTTTTTTTGTTTTCAGTACTTCACGACACGTTGGGCATGCGACGCACAGCGTGGGAACACGGCCGGCTAATTGTCCACGTCCACGATTTACGACAAACAAACAAACAATAGGAATTAACATGTACAGTAATTACGTATGTGCCGTGAGCGCCGGACGAACGGTTTGAATGCTTATTATAACTACTTTATAGCTACTTGTACTTGGTTTTTTCTTTTCAAGACATTTGGAATTGGAATTGTATTAAATTCTCTAATAATCTTTTTTATATTTATTATAGGTAGGCGGACGAACCACTCGATTGTAAGTGGTCACCACCGCTCATAGACATTGGCTGTCACATATGAACCATTCCTTATATCGCCAATGCGACACCGACCTTAGGAACAAAGAAGTTATGTCACTTGTCACTGTAGATTATATTTAATATTATATTATTATATATATTATATAATATTATATTAAAACGATCTCGGAGCCATGGTGTTTGAGTGGGTAAGAATACCATATACACTGAAGTGGCCGCCAGGGCGCAAGTGTAATAAAAATACAGCTAGTTCATGAGGCTGCAGATCCCGAAGTCCTGGGTTACGAAATGAACATCCAGCGTCGGATCGGATCTGAGTAAAAAGGATATTGGATTTATATCAATAAGTTCGAAGAACATTGAAGAAATAAAAACCGATTGCCTCTTGTTTAAAGATAGGGAAAAAATCTCAAAAAATTAACAAAATACTTATTAAGGCATATATAAGTGACAAATAATTGAAAAATATCTTTTAAGATAGTCACAACTGACCTAATAATCTAGGATGACGTCACGAATTCCGCGATATTAGCGCCGGCCAGCTTAGCAACAGCGTAGGCAGCGCCGAGCGTCCACTAATAAATAGCTTATCGCAGCGCTTCCAGCGCCAAAACATATAATCGAATTTCGCAATCGCGCTATTTACAATGTTGCCAGTGCTATTATCTCTATAAATACAAGTTCTTATTAAATATGCCTTAAGAGTAACAGTTACGTTAAGTAACAACATTTAATATTAAAAATAAAATTTATAAAATCAATTCAAAATATTAAGAGAGTAAGCATAAAAGATTTAATTTTGGAAGCTAGATGAAAAGTTTATAATAAATTAATGTATCGAAGGTAGTTTGTATTTTTCGTTTTACACTTAGCGCTATAAACACAGTGGGTCGTGAGCTTTCAGAAAGATTGCCTATTAGCGATAAAACGATTATAAATGAATTAAATGTCGTTATGGGAATTTCCGTTACACGTAGGACTAAAACATTTTGCGAGATTCGTTTCTGTTGATGAAAGTCATAACATTTAAGACACATTTTCATTCGACTATCGAGCAACGCAACGTTGGTAACAAACTGAAACTACATATTATTTATAAGTAGATTCCGCCTGTGGCTTCGCCCGAGTGTGAAGGGGGAGCGGCTAGTGTAAGTAGAAAATGAGCTATTTATGTTCCAAATTTCATCCGAATCCGTCGTGACGCTTTTGTATTATTGAGTAACAGACATCAAAACATACAAACATTCACATTTAATATTATTGATATATGATTACCAATGAATAAAAATCTTTGATATGTTGTATGTTATTCTAAAGTATTTTGTGTGTGTGGTTTCACTAAAAGGCAAGCCTATTTTCTATGAATTTGTTCTTTTCCTTTTTAATAAGTATGTTTTATTAAATATAGTATTGTATATTCTTGAAGAGCTCGTGTACATATGTATGACGTCACCGGAAATATATTATAGCCGTTATATTGTAAGACCTGTTCCACACATTCGTCGTTTTCGTTTTTAATACATACATTGACGATGTGCCGACAATCGTGGAATCTGAGATGTTGTGTTCCTTATCTTGTCTGTCATTAATCTGAATCGATAATCCTTTAACACCATGACATGTAAATACAACGTAGATAACTATTGATGAATGGTAGCGGAATGACTAATTATATATAAAATAATTATATATATATTTACATATATTACTAGTGTTTATTGAGTGCCTCGTTGGTCTGTACATAAGACAGATCCCGATGTTCTGAGTTCAAACTTAAGGTCGCGCCGATAAAAAGTTATTGTGTTTTTCTGTCGAATAATTCTCATTAGCAGTCCGGAGTCTGGAAGTTGGGAGTGTGTCAGATTTGCCGTCCCATCTAATGATGATAGAGAGTACACTGTGTTTACGCACACAAGTTGTGCGCTTTGATATTCCTGCGCAGTTGGCTTTCTCCCTTCATACTGACCACCGTGGCCAAAATCGGTCCGAATATAATGTGGCCATAACGGGACGCACGACACATGTGAAATATCGAATTTGAATAATAATAATAAATAAATGTGTTCATATACTTTTAAATATCTGTAGACGAAGTCTCAACGCATTGAATTAGTTACATACAGACGCTCATATTTTAAATAATTTGTAAGTAAATAATCAAATCACATTACTATTAATATAAGGGTGAGAGTAACTGTCTATTTGTTTGTTACGTAATCACACCTAAACCCCTGAACTATTCGAAATGATATGACACATAAAGGCAGCTTAGGACCTGAATATTGATATAGACATAAATTATGGTTTACGAAAAAATTAAATTAGAAAAGCATAGACGGAAGCGTGGGAAATATTTATATGTAATTATATTTTTTTAATAATGTTAATAGACTTAAATCTAGCTTGTATAATCCTTGAGATTACAAAATCATAAAAATTAATAAATATGACAACAGTTATTTCATCTTACGTGGCGCCATTGTGTACTTTGTTACTTGTACCAATAAAATAATGCTTATTCTTTTAAAACACTTGAATAAACTTTAAATTCATTTAGCATGAGACCTTAACACTATGGAAATAAAGACGAAATTTGACTGACAACTATTACCAATGATGCTAGTTCCCATAGCAACAAAAATTTATAGACATTTAACGGGGTCAATGTTAGGCATATTTTAACAATAAAAATTAGTTATGTTTCGCATATAGCAACATTTTGTATTATTAAATATATAGATAATAAAATAATTATAATTGGCAGTATGTGTGTAGCTAGTGTGCAACAAATTAAAAAAAAATATATAAACGATAATGCTTTTGAGCCAAGGTGAAGTGAAAAATTTTAATCATATTATATTTATAAAACTCGCGAAAATGTAAGCTTATAAATATTTTTTTAACTTAGCAGAACACAAAAAGTTTTTGCCTAGGCAAATATTCTCACAAAAAAAAGAAGCTGTTACTAGAATTACAAATATAAAACAATATCAATATCAGTTAATTGTATAGCGAGCTTCTTCAGACTATTGTAGGTACCACACAATCGCCAAGCTTTTTAATATCCAATCAAAAGATAATAGGAACCAAATACATGAGACATTTAGAACAATTAATATATAAACATAATCATAATTATTAAAAATCAGAATAGGGTTTTACTGATTTTTAATAATTATTTTAAGATTTTTAGAAAATAATGCTAATATTTTTAAGTAAATTAACATTGATTGGCAATTATTGAGCGAAAAAAATACGCGATATAAAAAAAAAAAAAAAAAACACGGAAAAATGGACTCGCTTGATGGTTGTCAGGGTGATTGCAGGAATTCCAATGAAAATTCTAATAGAATTGTAAAATATTAACTAGTATTAAATTATATTACAAGTTACGTGTGAAAGAGTATAAAATGCTAAAAGTAAATGTTTAGTGTTGTTTTACTGGGGTATTTTTACGATAGTAATAATTGACACTACAGGACGCTACTGAGCCGGTGTAACTAAACGCACAAGGGACATAACATCTTCGTGACGAGATTGGTGGCGCATTGGAGATGCAAGGAATGGTTAACATTTTACAGCGCTAATGACTGGTGGTAGAGCTTTGTGCAAGCTCGTCTGGGTAGGTACCACCCACTCATCAGACATTCTGCCGCAAAACAGCAGTACTTGGTATTATTGTGTTCCGGTTTGAAGGGTGAGTGAGCCAGTGTAATTACAGGCACAAGGGACATAAGATCGTAGTTCCCAAGGTTGGTGGCGCATTGGCGATTTAAGCGATGGGCAACATTTCTTACAATGCAAATGTCTAAGGGCGTTGGTGACCACTTACCATCAGGTGGCCCATATGCTCGTCCACCTTCCTATTCTATAAAAGAAAAAAAAAACCCACTTGCCCGTCCTCCTATAAATATATATTTCATAGTTTTAACTAATCTCCCAGTAAGTTGAGTAAGATGAAAAGGAAATCCGTTGTTACGTTATTGTTGGATTTTGACGACGTTAAATTGAAGCGTAGAAAAATATTCTAATATTATTGTATGGAGAAGGTATATGTCAGATAAGAGAAACAAAATTATTATTAACACGGGGATAGTTCACTTGGCACCGTCTTATCCGATTATTGGATTGAATACAATACCTAACTGCTTTATATGTAAATTTCATCTAAGTAAAGCGTTATAATATAACGATGAATTATTATTATTCTAGAATTCTAAGATATATATGTAATTCTACCTTAAGGGAAGTTAAATCCGATCAAAATTCAAATAGTATTTATTTTCTATTTATGATCTATGAGCAAGTGCAAGCTCGTCTGGGTAGGTACCAGCCACTCATCAGATATTATATCGCAAAACAGCAGTACTTGGTATTATTGTGTTCCAGTTTGAAGGGTGAGTGAGCTAGTGTAATACAGGCATAAGGGACATAAAACTTTAGGTCCCAAAGTTTGTGGCGCATTTGCAATGTAATCGACGGTTAACATTTCTTACAGAGCCAATGACTAAGGGCGTTGGTAACCACTTGCCATCAGGTGGCCCATATGCTCGTCCGCCTTCCTATTCTATAAAAAAAGTTTCATTCGACGAGCCAATGGTCGACAAGGGCAAGTGTTATAACTTCTGATAGACTCAACCGATTCTGATGAGACCAAAACAATAACTTGGAATAGTCCTTAATTAAGTTATTTGCATTTGTAATTTTAGCCACTTTGAATTTTACTCGGATAAAAAGAAGGACATACAGACAGATGAAAATAACAAAATGGTTGATTTTGTTTTGGGAACTCGTAAATAGCCATAATAACTTTAAATAGGCAGTTATTTTGAAATCACACCCAGATACTTCAATTGTATTTATTTGTATAGATAATATACATATGTAGGTTTTTTTCTTTCAATACAAATTACAAATTGATATTTGAATATAGAACGCTGATGAGTAATATACCTTTACAAAATTTCAAATATAATAATTCAGCTTAATGGTAAGTCTTTAAAAGACTCACAAGTCAAATTTATCGTTAGTCGAGCGAAATATTTGTACATTTTGTATGTATGTCTGTACGTAGATGGATACAGTCTTAAGACGTAATTTAAATCCATTCCGCGTTAACATCGAATCGCTCTTAGTGTTTTCGAGATACGAGTACAATAAATTCTTTTACATACGCGCTAACAATTCACATACAAAATGTTACGTACATCTTTATGTATATATCATACTTTACTAACACAATACAACCAACCTTATATTACGACTAGTTTTCCTGTGTGTGTGGAGAGGGGGGATGTGTGGGTTAGATTTTAGGAACACTATATTCTTTTCCGCACTCCTGACAAAATGTATGCAAAATTTCTTGACGATCGGTTGAGTAGTTAGGCGTAAAAGTGTAACAAACAAAATCACTTACGTATTTTTATATTAGTAAGGATAACGCAATCAAACGTAAAAAAAACTAGCTTATAAAAAAATTAAATGTAAAAATGTGCAGCCAACGAAATAACTAATTTGTCAATGTTAAATACATACAACTTCTAAAATAAAAATCAAAAATCATTTTGAAATTAAAAATATCAATTGAAACTAACTGCATTCACCCGTTAAATTATAATATACTTTGATTCGGTCTAAAGTTTTTTTTTAAAAACACAAAGCCAACGAGGAAACAATAAACTAAACCTAAATGTCAATCGTACCCATTTAATGTATTGTACTTTACCCATTACATTTATTAAATGGGTAAACTACATACATATATATGTAGTTTACCCATTTAATGTATTTGTATTTATATGTTTTTGTGAAAAAACTTTGCGAAAATTGTGAAATAAACCCTTTCACATTTTTTTCAACTTATCGCTGTCCACTGCTGGACGAAAGTCTATAGAACGGCATCCGTCCTACACTACCTTTGTCTTATAATGCCTTTCACATGTGACGGCTTTTATTGCACAAATTACTTAAGGGTGTTTATTTAGAAAAAGAGACTAACCGTTTAGTATCATAGTACATTGGATAAATATTATATTAAGTAGATTATATAAGTGAATTGAAATTTAGTGTATTCTAATATTAGATATTCTTGCTTTTCACTAAATTAGATACAATAAATAAAAAACTAGAATTATCAACCGAATATATTAGTATATTACCATTGTGTGTGTTTTATTATCTGTTGAGATTCGACCTAGTGACGCGGGTTATCGCGGCGCGAAATATCGATGAATGACAACTTAACAAGGTCAATGTGACCATTCGTTGGGATGAATGGTTAATCATTTTAAGATAATAATGTCCTGTTATCCTTATCTTATACAGGCATTGTGAAAGAGGATAGAGCGGGATGACATGATGTCCCTTATTCAAAAGTAGACCTGTAAATAAGATTGAGGACATTCCTTAAGATGGTCCTTTTAAATTGCTGTTACAATGGCTCACTGAGTTTACACCGAAACATAGCACACAAGGCAATATTGTTGAAAACTTGAACATGTTTTATTTTGTGTTCATGGTCTAAGTTGAGGTCAATATTAGAATTAATAGAATGAATTACACAATAACATACATAGTAGTAAATTTCTTAAATTTAAAAATATAGTTGTTGATTTGATTCCATATTCATGAACATTGACAAGACACATAGTCAAAACAATAACTATAATTACAACCTAATGCGGGAATATATTTTTAAAAAACTATATGTTACACTTGATAAATGATAACGAACATATTTTTTGAGCATTGTGGTTTGGAACCAAGCGAAGAGAAGATTATTGTATAAATATTACAGTTATTTAATGACAATTTAATTTATTTTTCAAAAATATTATTTAATTATATTGACAAAAACATGAATTTCAAGCCCTAACATCAATAGTCTAGATTTAAAACGGGTAAAACTACTGATCGTAGCTATTTCTATACTAATATTTTACTCTAGAACCTTCTCCGAAACGTGGTGCATCTTCCGGTAAAAGTTTTATTTACATTGGTTCAGTAGTATTCAGTTTGGCATAATAAAGAAACGGCTCTTATATTAGTGTATAAGTTATATATAAATAGATGTATTTCAAAACACTACTAAAGGTTAATATTGCTAATATTCCGTCCATCATTTCAAAGTAAACATTAAAGAACTTTACTCCTTTGATATATGTATGTATATATTAAGCTTTATTTACTTAGCGTAAATATTTTGCAATTATATAATTAACCAATAGCAACATTGTAAGCACACGTGTGTAGTCTCAGTTATTCTTCATAATTGAAAGGAAGTAATCTAATTTATTTGAACGTACAATATACATACATACATTACTTACAAGGACTGTTTAAAAATAACTATTTTTTAAGTTGCTTTAATTTTGTTTTGCTATCATTTCAGTCTTTTTCAGTTTTATTATATAAAATCTATTTCGAATGTTTTTTGTTGTCTACCAATACCTATATTCTCATTAAAGTAAGCGTACAATGAAAGTTACTAAAAATAGGGTTAGAATCGAACCTGCTACTTATGTACTATATTAATATACCATGCTATGAAACTTTCAAGGCTTGTTACATTTTTTCACAGAAAAGTAGTTTGGTATCAATTGTTATTCGATTTTTAATTTTTCCTTAAGCATAAGCGTCGTTGACGGAATCGCACACACAGAATTATATAATATTACGATAATTATTAATTATATTACATTGTAAAATTGTAATCATATCAGTAATATATTAATTAATAATGTATGCCACAGAAGTTTAATACACAATACAAAATGGCACAGACGAAAAATGTAGAGGAAAAATAAACATTGTTTTTTTAATCAGTTATATAATAGTTTCCCGTCGCGGAGTCGCTCGCGTTCATGTGTGTACCGATGACAAGGTGTAAGAAAAAAATCTTAACGATCGTATAACTAAACAAACTCTTTTGCATTTATATATTTATATTTTTTATAGAATAGGAAGGCGGACGAGCATATGGGCCACCTAATGGTAAGTGATCACCAACGCCCATAGACATTGGCATTGTAAGAAATGTTAACCATCGCTTGCATAGCCAATGCGCCACCGACCTTGGGAACTAAGATGTGAAGAATATAAGTTGGATTACGATTGTCAGTTCCATATATAACATACCTATATCAATGGTATGTTGGACGTAACAAATCCATGGAGTCGAATATTTGTCTATCTGTCTAAATAATAATAGTTCCCAGAATCACCTAATTTGCAAATAAAATTTCAAGGCGAACATTAAATATTCGAGATAAGATACACAAGCGCTGTATAATATTACAATTTATACGCCTCGTACGAGATTGTCATAAAAAAAAATATATTAACTCGACGGCAAGGTAAAGTCAACTTAATCGCTAACGATTTAACGTTTAAATTACATTAGATATAGTTTGATGATTTTATGAATGGGCGAGCGTGAATGGCGGACGTGACGTCACAATGGCGCGTCGATGCGCGTACGCACCTACGGGCTACGCCGTCAACATTACCTACTATATTTCTGTATCTCATTGTTTACAACTGCACTTTTTGTAGTCCCACGATGCACTCGCGTGATTTAATCAATGAATAATGTTAAGTACTGCGTAAACTTTCATGTTCTTGCGTTAGATAATTATGTAACTTGTCGTATTTATTATATAATATTTCATTAATGTACCTAAGTTCGGTTCGATTTCTTTTTATAATTCATATTTTGCTCAATAGCTGATGTAACACGTGTCTTATAAATTACTATAAAAAAAGTTCTTAAATTTATATATATATACATTTATTTATACATTTATGTAATATGATTGGAGTACTATTGAATTGGTCGTTGGTTCTTCTTAGGACAATTTACAACTTATCTTGGTGGTAGGGTTTTGTGCAAGCCCGTCTGGGTAGGTACCATCCACTCATCATACAACACATTCTACCACCGAAAAACAAGACTTAGAAGGGTGAGTGAGTCTACCCGCACACGTGACATAAATCTCAGTTCCCAAGGTAGCGCTGTAAGGTCTATATTTAACGGCGCTAATGACTATGGGCGGCGGTGACCACTCACAATCAGGTGGCCTATTTGCACGCCCACCTAACTTCTTTATATATTTTTTTAAATTGCATTTCAAACTGGCCCTTGAGATTACAATTTAACTTTTAAAAAGACCATGCAAAAAGTTCTTACTCTATTCGAGAAAGCTTGAAACCCGAGCAAGCTTTATCATACATAGTAGTACCAGTTCTTCCCCCTTTAACACGTAACTCATCTTTTACAATCATAGGCCATTTACACAATAGCATAATAATATTTTTATTTTGATTTGAAATAACCTAGAGGCGATGGTTTAATTCAGGTGTGCAATCATCTAAAAAGTCATTGGTTGTGCAATATATTTTAGCACACAAGCGTTCCTAGACGATTCTTTTAAATTTCACAATTGAATATTTATGAACGTTTCTGGGATCGTATTGTAAAAGCGTATACATTGTCCCATAAAAGCCTTACTAACCCTGTGTAATCTGGTAATAGTGGTTGTATTATACTTGTTCCTGGTGTTATGAATATTCACGACTATCGCAATAAACTCAGGTAGTGACCCTGTTTAGTCGCCATTATGGATTGCAAATTATCTTCTAGGTCATCAGAGCTCATAACTATAGTTTTATGGTTAACCTTAAGTTTTTATATGTTTTATTTGGTAACGTTTGTTCATTGGCCACACCTAGACTGAACAATTTAGACTAATATACATGTATAAGATACGACGCTAACATTTTGGCGTATATTTGATCCAATACGAAATCATACTCTGGTTAGTAAACGGGACTCCCTTCGATTGCTTCGTTGGTCTCGTGGCTAGATTTAAGACCGTAGGTCCTGAGGTTCTGGTTTCAAATCCTATGTCGGGCCGATAAAAAGTTTTGTTTTTTCTGTTACAGACTCTCAGTAGCAGTCCGGAGTCTGGAAGTCGCAAGTGTTGCAATTCCCGTGGCTCGGAAAGGACGTGAAGCCGTTGGTCCTGCACCTGAACTCTACCCGGTCGTGACATATTGCCCTCCAATCGGATTGTAACAGTTAGGGAATAGAAAGTACACCTGGGTTTGCGCATACACTTGTGCGCCATAATATGTCCAGCGCAGTTGGCTAATCTCTCTTGATATTGGTCGCCGTGGCCGAAATTGGTCAGGATGACATCACCATCACATGTCATTCTGTTGGCGGTTCTGATGAAATCAATGTGAATGTACCTCGTGATGCTATAGTTACTTTGCATATAGACACTAGCACTATAAGAAATATAAACCATTTTTCCACCAAGAATTCGCCGTTAACCAGGGGATCTATGATATTATGTACTTTACTGTCTGTAATTACATTAGCCCACTCATCATTCAAACCGGAACAGCGATACAAAGTAGTTTCTTATCAGTTTCTTCAGCTGCTTGGAAGTAATTGAGTAATTGCTCATTAGATTCCAGTGCAGTAAGTTTAGAATAAATTAATTTGCATATATTCATTCTAATAAATTTATATTTAATTCTTCAATATTTACTATTATGATTTTTAAGCTTTTGTGTATACATTAGAGGTACTCGACCTCACATTGCCAATGGACTGGCATATTTTGTTCACATTAGTTTTGGGATCCGGCGGAGGAGATTTTGTTTTTTAGGTAATTTTTACAAGTATAAGTTTATGAATACAAAGACAGTGGACCTTCCTTCATTGGCAAGATGGGAAACTTCTTCTCCTAATGAGATCCATGAAGTTATATCCTTGTGCCTGTGTCACTATTTTAAAAAAAAGCAATAAGATAGCGAAAACCCCTGACAGCCCGAGACGACATCATTATATGAAAATTTATACACTTTTCTTACCATTACAAAGTCACATACATGGATATTGAACAACAAAGAGTTCTCTGTCGGTACTCAGGTTTTATGACCTAAGAGAAGTATCTGCTGAAGTCTTTAGATTCCAAATAAGACCAAAAATTCTACAAAAAGTGTAAATGCACACCTCTTCTCAATCATAAACTCAGATAAACATTATGAAGGACATTGCGAAGGGCAATCGAATCAAAATATTTATTCATACCAAATAACGAATGTTTACAAACAGTGCACCATGAGTACAAAGTATACTTTGCATATTCGATAAAACTATAACACGTGTGGCGCATGTACTGATGTGGGGTTTGAAGGAAACTTTGCAATATGGAAACACTATTTATAAATATATAACTAGTTTCCACCCACGTATTGGGTCGTTCGGTGTTACATAAAAAGAGTCGTCTATGTCCTTCCTTGGGGTTCAAGCTTGGCTCATACCAAATGTCAACAAAATTGGTTCAGTGGTTTAGCCGTGCACCCAAGACATACAGACAGACAGAGTTACTTTCGCAATTATAATATTAATATAGGTATAGATTGACTGTGTGACAGCAAAACAATAACAGAGCCAAGATAGCACAGTAGATGTTAACTTAAGGGTCATATGTTCAAATCTGAGTAAAAAAAAAACTTAATGTTAATAAGGCGTGACGTAATAAGTTTAAAAACATATCTTTTCGTAATCGGAAAGAAGGGCTGTGTCCAATAGTTAGACTGTTAATTTTGACTAGTAGGAGTTTTGCTTACTACAGTTCTCTTATATATTTATAATATAAAGGACGCATTGCGTTGTCAACAATAAAGTTGTATAGCGGAAGTATGTTAATGTTATGATGAACTTCTTATCAATTATTTATAACATAATTACATTTGAACCGTATAATCACGAGATATATCTATTTCGATAAAACCTTATATAACGCAAAACTATTTGCGGACAAATGTTCCTTTCGGTGTTTATATTCAATACTTAGATATTTTATTCTATTAATGATATTTTTTATGTAATAACTAAGTACGTTTAATATACAAAACTTTTATTTCAGTTAACTATAATGTATTCGCATTTTTCCCGCGGCTTCAATCGCATCATAATTCAGAATTGGTAATACCAAATTTCAGTAATAATCTTTGAAAAATGAAGTATTATCATCAGTACTTTCATAATTACTATCACCAGGGGTTAAATTTTCAAAATGCTTTCTTAGTGCTAACCTACTGTGTAAGAGGAACCCGTATGGAAAATTTCAAGGTGCTGGCCCTTTCATACGGTTTTCACCAATGGATGGAGTGATTCATGACAAACCTTTATGTGCAGAATTCATTGTGGTTTGGTATAAATTACTTGGCTTTTACAGGTTGTTACTTTATTCCAAATTTAAATAATAGAATTACATAATCGAATCTGTATATTTTTTAATTTAATTAAAGTTACAATATCATATATAATAATCTATATTATCAAAATGAATGAATGGAATGATTCACAGACTAACCCTGGAATGAGGACAATTGAATACATTTCCTTGTAGGGCTTACGTCATTCTGTACATCTGATCTCGTTATTGTATCTCTTGATATATGAAATGACCCTTATATATTGATATTAACGAAGGAATACATATTACATACTGAAATATGTATTAATTTAAATTAATCTTTATAACGCACTCTATATAATTCTGTTGTTTGTTATACGCCATATTGAGCTTTATTAACAGTTTTCTGTATAATTTGACAGTTATTAATCGCGTGAAATTTGTGTGAGATGCGGATTAAATGTATTCACTTGAAACATTTAATTATCATTAGGTATATATATATGTAGATCTCTCACATTTGTAAAATCGTATAAATATTTAATCAAAGCATTAATAAATATTCAAAATTATTTACTATATAGTAAAGGTTGATATATATATATACAATATATTTTAATAAGTTGGCAGTCGAATAATTCGACTACGTGCTGACATAATTCTAATCTATATTTATCGAAGAAAACATGTTATTTCTGTATTTTTAAATTGCCTTATAAAATACTGTGTTAATCACCGCCCATAAACATTGGCGCTATAAGAAATAATAGCCATTATAACGCCAATGCGCCACCAACCTTGGGAACTGAGATGTTATATCCCTTGAGCCTGTAGTTATATTGACTCACTCACCCTTCAAACCGGAACACAACAATACTAAGTACTGCTGTTTTGCGTTAGAATATCTGATGATTGGGTGGTATCTACCCAGACGAGCTTGCATAAAACCCTACTACCAAGTAATTTCTACCATTATTTTGACTACATTACCATTACCGATTCAGTTCTTTTTTTATTTCAATTATATCTCCACAGACTCGCTCCGTTAATTGCGAATAATATATAATACTATATGGTATTTTATATTATTCTTTATTAAAACTGTTTTATTAAAACGGTTTCTGATATTGACAGCCGATTCCGCACCGCGGAATAACTTTGTACCACATATCCCTCGGTTTAGTCAGCTTCGAAAATACTGAAATAGTTCTAGCAATATCTTCATAAAAAAAGTCCTTCACTCAAAAGAAGCACTTAACGTTATCAGTCTTGGTATAATATTTAAATATTATTATGTCGGCTTTTTTGATACTTTTAATTATTATTTCATTGTACCATAAGTTCATTAAATTTTAAAAGCCTTCATATATAAACACATCATTAGCGCTACATTAACGTTTATAATATCAAAATGACACGTTAAAATTCACAACGTTTGGTCTCTGTATATAAATAGGTTAATTAATAAAAAAATATATTCTAGCACAGATAATTAATTTCCTTCGGTGTGAACTTGAAATTGCCTTAAATTACAACTTCGTGGGCCGCGAGTTTCCGGCATCGTATTAATGAGTCAGAGGGGCTTTGAGATAAAAAAAAAACTAAAACGTTGTACAATAGCTAGGTCCTAAATAGGGAAGATGACGGATTTTTGAAACTGCTTATATTTAATTAAATAAAAAAAAATCAAATAAAAAAATTGATTAGCTAATTTAATGTTGTAATGTTATTAAAATTCCCGCCAATACGTTCCAAGCTGTCACTTGACTTTGATTACGTCACAGATTGATGAATAAAAAAATATTTGTTATCTGTCCACTATCAAAGTGTATTAATAATATTTTCTATTTGTTTTAATTCTAATTAAAGTTGGTATAAACATTATTTCAACATCGCTAATATTTAGATTACTGTATAGAATTTGGAGGTAAATAGGATTAATTTATTAATTAAATCTGTCACGTGCCCTCATATATAAATGACGATTGTAATGGAAGCATTTCGCTTAATCATAGTTTTACAGCTCGGCGTAACAGCATATATTTAAAGAGGACTAAATACGATGTTAATGTTCAATAACGATGGATTTTTTAAAGGATTACAATGAAAATTTTTGAGTATTATTTGTTTCGTTTCGATTTAAACTTGTACTAGATTTCCGTACGGGAATTCCAAGGGATAGTGGACGGAGCCAGCGACTGTAACATACCGTATGCCGTTGAGCTATTAAGAATAAAGAAACGTTATGAATAAAGAACTAACATAAAGTAACCAATTGACAATACTATGTCAAGTAGTTAAAGAATGAACTACATTACTGTATCTTTAAATTGTCCGTCTTATTTGCTTTCAAAACATTTCGAACATCTGCATAACTCAATGATTTGAGGATCATAATTGCCCTTGTGTCATTACATAAGGATTTGTCCTTGACACACTTGAAGTCTGAGAGAGCCACGCCCCTAAATTGATGAGATGAACTCGCGGAGCCAGTGTTGGCGCCAACGTTTATAATGTTCTGTCAAATATTGGAATGTGGATTAAATTTGAACAAAAGTAGTCAAATTACTTGGGTAAAATCAATTAATATACTTGAATATATATATTTTTATTTAGTTTTTAATGAATTCGTACATCTTATTTGGTAAATAAGCAAATTTAAGAAAAAGTATTTTTTATGAGTAAATATGTTATTTTTCAGTTGTTCTTCATTAAATTAAATATAATAAATAAATACGTAGATTATGTTAAACGTTATCCGTCATATAATAATTACGTAATAACAAGACCACATAATAAAACAATAACATTTTTTTTTTCGAATAAAGCTTGCTGGCCAACCAGGAAAATATCCTAGCGAATACATTTCACAAATATTGGGGCCAGCCACGGAGCGAAATGTTATCTCGAAATGGTATGTATTTTATTTATAATTTAAGTTCGTTTCGTTTTGTAAGAGCTTTCAAATGTAGATGTAAGTCAACCCTCCACTACGCCATACCTTTAGCAAATGCCAATAATTATATCTCACTAATAAAAACATAATACATACAAAACGAATGAACCTGTACGCATCTTGTTAATAAATTATCAAATACTAGATGCCGACTGTGACTGTGTGAGATTAGAAGTAAAGTAAATTATTAAAATTAATGTAAATTAAAATATAGATTGGGTTGTTATAAAAATTTTCGTGCCAACTTATTACAATCGATCGAATAATTTCGTTGGACGCATGACATTTCCAAGAGCATCTGTTCTGTGTGTCGTAGCAAATATTCCATAGCAACGGCTTGTACGCAATTATGTAGTAATTTATTCATGGCGGGTACGAGTCGAGTATTCCGCTGAAATAAATAAGGATTGTCGGGCGAGAGTTAAAAAATATAAAACACTAGGCGTTAGCCCGCTTCGCCCGAAGTCTCCGAAGTGAAACTTCTTCACGCGCTTCACGATTTCAAGGTCAAACTTGCGGTGAAACGTTTACGCAACATTTACGACGCAACGTTTCTCTTGTAACACACGTAGAGTTTGAATCACTCCTTATTAATGGGGATATAAGACATAGCATATCAATGTAGTTATTCCGAGTAAGTGGAATACTAGTTTCAATATTATCGCATAACAAACATGGAAACACACATTTTTTTGTTTAAAATATTGTATTGTATACCTTTGTCCACATAAAGGTTTTGTGTATGAGTAATAAACTAATTAATTCGGCTGTTATCAGTAATTAGCGTTATATGAAAACACAATGTACTTTACATATATACTTAATACTATGTGATACTTCCTGTAATTTTATATAAACGCTCCTTAAGAATACATTGCTCAACAATACTCACAATCCTCACTACGTGGTAAGGCTTTGTGCAAGCCCGTCTGGTTCGATACCACTCACTCATCAGATTTACCATCGGTAGTTATGCTGTAATACAAAGTGTGTTAAATATATAAATGTTTGTAGTTATATAATATAAGTAGGTATATAAGCAAATATCTAAACATATTTGCCCGGGTAAGCTACGCTTTTGTTCTGTAAAGGGCAGCTAGTAACAAATAATTCGACCTCGAACCAGTCCCGGCTTAGCAACAGGGCTTATATCAACGATAACGACGATCAGACCAGCGAACGCCGCGGTCTGAGCTTGTATTTCTTTATCTATATAATAAAACTTAATTCAGTCGTCTGTCCATTATTTTTATTTAAAGTATGTAGGTCACAGCCAGTTTCGAAATATAGTTTTAAAAATGCTCCGTGTACAATCCGGCAAACAGTGTGGGTTTGTTAATCCTTTCGACACTAATAAAGACAGTGTTGATGTAAGCAAAGTTTTCTATTGTAAGAGAAAAAGTTTTTTTTTAATAGATTTTATAAGTACTTGTGAATCAAGCGCTACATGCAGCGGCTCTTAATGTAGATTCTACCGGCAATCAAAAATACAATTTGTTAATTTTTACGCGATTTCTAATAATAAGAACTTGATTATGTGTTGTATATACTATTACGCGTCAGACGAAATTAATATATAGTCGATATATACATTTATACACTCGGAATATGGAAATTTCTTTGTTTCTATCGATAATTCGTTTCGAGTTTTGAAAATAGAAAATGAAGGAGACACAGTGTTGCCATTTATTGTAGTTATTTTCATTGAATTTCAAAAAAAAATTGTATGACATACTAGTAATCACCTGCGGCTTCGTCTAGGTCTTAGGTGGAGTGGGGAGGGTGTTAGGTGAAAAACGTAGTCTATGTCTGTCCTTCATACCACAGTTATGCAGTATAGCTTGCTTCACGAGCCGGTTGGCGTGGTTGGTAGATACTTGCCTTTCACGCCGAAGGTTGTGGGTTCGAGTCCCACCCAGGACAGACATTTGCGTGCATGAACATGTCTGTTTGTCCTGAGTCTGGGTGTAATTTGCTATATAAGTATGTATTTAAAAACGAAAAGTTGTATATGTGGTGTATCAATTTCTGGTTTCCGTAGTACAAGCTCTGCTTAATTTGGGATCAGATGGCATTTTGTGAATAATGTTCCAGGATTTTTTATTATTATTATTATTCACCAAATTTTATCAAAATCGGTTCAGTGGTTTAACCTTGAAAGCGTAACACTTCAGTATTTATTATATTACTATATATATGTTATTTGCTTGTATGATTTGTATCCCTCAATTATCCCCCTAATTATGATTAAGCACAGACTTAATGAAAATAAATATAATGTGAATATTATGCAAATATAAATATTCCCTCTATCTTGTTGCTAGGCTGAAACGTAAAGGTTTGAACCGACCACCGCGAACAAGGGAAGCGGAAGTGACCGAGTTACGAATCATCTTTAATGCCACGTCTACACATGTGCCGAGATAATGACAACAAAGAGTTTGTATAACATCCAAACCATCAAAAAATGTTATTGGGGTTAAGGACATTTATTTAAAAAAAAAATATGTTACGGAACTATAACCAAAGTTTTCGTACCTAAGTAGATTATCAAATACATATTCACGATAAGAATTATTATACCTGAGCTATAAGAAATTTAACGTCTTTAAACTACTTTCACAAAATGGCGACTTGATAGCTGACGTATATATGACTGTGTCTATTCCGAGTTGGTCAAATACTAGTTTCAATGTTATTGCGTAACAAACATCTAAACACATAAATTTTAAAATGTCACTCTTGTCAACATATATGTTTTGTGTATTTCTCTTGACCAAATAATAATGTAATTATCAGTAATTAGTGTCATATGAAATGACAATGTAATATATATAGTTAATACTATACGATGCGTGAGGAGAGGGCCTCCGCTGACTCGCTTCGCCAAAGAAGACCTGGGAGAAGGCGTCGGCGCTATACGCATCTTCTCCTCCCGCCGTAAGTGTTGCTGGGGTTAGGGGGACTTTGTACCCCGAGAATCCTCTAGGATTTGGAGGCCAGCAGAGGCGGGCCAACCGTCGGGGCATCACGGTAGTATGCGCAAGCGATCCCGTGACGCCCCTCGAAAAGGCGCTGGTTTTTTAGAGGGTATTCCGGCGCATTCTCAGCGCCGGCGAGTCCCACATACCCACTTCAAGTGGGGAAAACGCGTAAAGGCGTTTTTCCAGCGAAAAAGAAGGGGTGATTGTTGGCCTTAGATTTAAGGCAAAAAAAGTAGCCTATAGTAGTTTCCTCGGGCTCCAAGCTTACTTCATCCGAAATTTCATCAAAATCCGTTCAGTGGATTAGCCTTGAATATAGTCGTAGTTGAATATAGTGGCCTAGCCTTTTATAATTCTCAGAAATGTCGTTATAAAATTAAGATTCGCGATCTTAATTATTTGTTTTTTTACTATACTTTTTTATATTCAAGTTAACATAATCATACAATTAGTTAAAATGTTGAACTAATTAATAAAGCACAATTAAAATTATACATAGCAACAACATTTTTTCAAATTAACATACATTTCAACCTTCCTTAAACATAACGAAACATCTAAATTGACATACAAAATTAATTTAAACATCAAATATATACTAATACACCCACACATACATATAAATTTATACTAAACCTCTTTTGTGCAACAGATTAAAAAAATCACCTTAATTTATTGGAATAAATCAATCATAGTATATTCGCGACGTAATAAATTCTAGAGAATTTACAATACAAACGGTTGACCCTTTTAAACAAAAAAAAAATTCCAATAGTATTGAACTGGTAGGCACGGAAAAACTAGTCGTCTATTTACACATACATTTACACACAGACAAGGCTTTTTGTTTGTGTTTGTGTTATAATATACGATAAATAATTCGGGGTTTATCGAAGGGGCCGCGTTCGCGATATAAATTGAGGTGTCCATGCGTTGAGAAAAAATCTATGTACTCATACGGAGAACAATAGGTTCTTCGGAACTACGTTGCAGAGGAAAATACAACACTTTTTTAATAAAACATTTAAGTATATTATATTAAACTAATAGTTATTCTAATATATATTTTCATTAAGTCAAATTTTAATTTTATTTTAAGCGCTATCAAGTTCTTATATGAGATAATTTCACTCTGAGTGACTTTCAATTTATAAAATAATTTAAGTAAGTAAGTAGATAATAAGCCGTGTACATAGCAATATTAGTTAAACCTCTCTTGTCTTATTTAGAGGACAGATAAACAGAATAAACATTTGTTATAACACGAATTTACGACTGGTCTTACAAATCTCTAAATTAATTCAAAGCCATTATGTGAAAATATTTTAAAACAAAAAATTGGCATTTAAAATATTTACAATTCGTACGCATATTCTAATAGCCGTCCTTAAAACCGATATATTTCATGGTCACCCCAACGTTGGATACTCAGCCAAGGTCAGACCGCGCTCACACTCGCAAACTACGATATCCTTCGACGCGGTCGTAGACCCACGGAAGTCGGCTCGACCAACGTAACACGACCCGCCGCCACCCGTACAATTCCCCTACAAAGGCATTACAAACCAAACGGAGCTCGAAGAAGCGGCTCCATCTGACTGGCCGACGGTTTTATGTCATCATGTCAAGCGACCTTCATTTTCGATGTTTATGTAAACCGCGTGAACAAGTTCCTATGACGTTACGGCATTATTATTTCCTATTATATTTAATACCGAGTCTCTGTTCCCGCGGTTTCGTTCGTTCAAACACAATATAATGTTTATAGTTTGCTATCTTCCACTGCTACACGTCTCGCCGTTTTTACAGACCCGACACATTGGGTATTCTACCATAGATTTAAGTTTTGTAAATAGTTGATTAAATATAAAATTATAGCGGTATTTGTCATGAAAAAAAAAACCTCTAACGCGATATCGAATTATTGTTTTTGCGCTTATCTGCTCCATATTATGAAAAGAGGCTGTATTTGGTATAAGACACAGTTTTCATCTCTTAGAAATGCTCTCATTTTCTGGGATAAATACAATACTATATATTAACAAAGATTATAATGTATAGCCAGGCCGAATTTCATAAAAATCTTTGCAAACGTTATTGCGTGATCAATGAGATTATTATCATGGAATATATATCTGGCCAATAAAAATTTATATTTGTAAAAAAAAAATGTGCAGTCGTGACGTGCTTCAAGAGATTAGCTCTAAAACGAATACAATGTGTGCATTTCACAGGCTTTTAATGCTATCGTTAAATATTTTTAATTATGAATTAATCTAATTAATAAGGCTTTTCAAATTGCGTGAATGTGAAATTGCGGTTTTCTATACATTTTAAACTTTGAATAAACTAACAGATGTAATGTTCTATAAGTATATATTCAATTTGAATCAAAAAATATGCGAACAAAACAAAAATTATAATTGCGAAAACGGTCGAAATATTATTCTCAATGAATTATAACTATTTATGACATTGAAAAAAATTATGACGAGGCTGAGATTTATATATTTAACTCGTTTCTGTCTTATTTTAATTATATATTAATATTTTTTTTAAAAATGATATTGTTTTACTATGGACTCCTATTTGTTTTAAATTTTAAACAAAATTTTGACATTTGATGGTATTACTACGAGGGTATTAAATAAAAATGCCTTTGGTTTATACAGCCTTGCAGCGACGACTGACTTAGATATTATTTTATAATCTTTCAATGAAATTATTATTGATACAGACTATTTTTATGTGGAAGTAAATTTTAATATTTTTTTGTTAATCTGTATTATTAACAAAATCATTATTGTCATTAATTCGTTTTAAAAATTAGAATTTAAAAATAAATTCTAATTGTATACAAATGTATATAGATCGACCTTTTATTGCTTGTAAACAGTATTTATTTACAACAACTATACATACAATAGACAATAAAACGTAATAAGTTTTTTAAACATGGTTTCTAAATTCAATTTGAATTAAACGATTAAATGTTTTTTTTTTTGTTTTATTTATTTTTGTATTACTGAACGTGTTAAAAAAAGTTTGAAAACAACCTTTCATTTAAGTCACGTATAATATTTTTAACAGTGTTGCCAACGGCAAAAGTGTTAGTGTAATTTCGCATCGTTTGTTTGAATTTATCTTGTATAAAATTCATTCATTGAATCGTTTTTTCTTCTAATAAGCGTTTTATTGTACTTTATTTTTACATTAAAAATTAATGTGTGACTAATCATACACACGTAACTTTTTTTAATATAAAAACGTTTTCTTTTAAATATACAATCTTCAAGTTCAAAATATTCGAAATGTGTAATCTGAAATATCTGGTGTCTTACTCGTAAAACCTAAATCGGAGACGGGTTTCGGTAAACATATCAATTCTGGTTTCGAACACAAATAAACCTTCGGTACCATTCCATTACCATAAGAGTGGTCCGGTGAATGTTTTCTAGTCCGTGACACTTGTTTTCAAGTTTCAGAGTTATGTTAACCTTTCTAAGTAGATAACGTTTTTGGAAACCAACTTGAAAATTAGGAATTGCAGATAGTGAAATAAAATCATGTCATCAGAAAAACTGAAATATAACACTTAAAAGAGTATTTCCTGTATTATTATTATTTTTAATTTTGTGATTTATCATATTTATTTTGAATATTGTATTGAAAAACAGTCACTTACCTGAGGACTTTACGTCTATTATTGGGATGAAGCCTTGAAGCCATTACAGGATCTATCGCGTTCAATCTCGCATGAATTTCTTCATTTGTGAATCTGCTTTCATTGTCTACATCTTCTTTTAACTTTTCTTTACTTATATCTTTGATTTCAATTATTTTTCTTATGATTGTATCTTTTTTTAAATCAATTTCAGACGTCGTTTCATTAGGTGCTTGTATATTATCTGATAAATCATTTGTCGTATCTTTAGAAAGTTTCTTCTGGCAATTTTCTAAACTCGTGTCTGTTTCTGAATAATCTCTCTTTCTTCTACTTTTTTCCCAAAGTAATTCGTCTGCGTTATTCATATCTTCAACAAGTATTTTATAAACAATAGATTCTATGTAATAATTTGTACCTCCTACAATGATAGGGATTTTTCCTTGTTCTGTGAGGTTATCAATCTGAATAGAAAGTTAAGAAAATATATTAATTTATATATATTGAGTATTGTAGTGAAATAAATAAATAATCAGAACAATGTTCTCCTAACCGAATTTCGGTCACAGAGGCCATTCTAAGCGGAAACTAGTTAAGTGCGCAGGGGTTATTACGCACTGTAATATGCCTTACGAGTGTGTGCAAACATAGGTATCGAAATAATATGAGGTGCAAAAACAACGGCGTCACGTGTTTTCTTATTTCTTCTTTTTATAAAAACAGGTAGGTTCCTTACATCGCCAATGCCCTAACAATTTCGAGAACTAAGATTTTATGTCGCTGTAGTAGCTGTAGTAGAATGTCTGTTAAGTGGGTAGTACCTACCCCGAAGGACTTGCATAAACCCCTCCTACCAATTACTTACCCAAAACCCTACCAACAATTTATGAAAATAGCTCAAATAATGAAAATATTAATATCAGAAAACGTAATTGGAAATCAATTACTTAGTCACTTGATTAAGAATTTTCGACGTACCAGCGACCATTGTTGGTGGTACCAAGGCCATCTGTGCAAATAATTACAGACTAAATATTTGAAATTGTAGATATTATATCAAACAATATACATTAATTTTATCACGAGATCTGTGTCGCATTCCGCCGTAGTTCGGTACTGCTGAACAAACGAAGGATCATCTATTGTACGATGCTTGACAAATTAAGGCTGCCGGCGACCTGACTTTTTCCTATTAAATAAAGATTTTCTTTATCCCTAGTATCGTGTTTTGCTTCTTTTTGTGATGCTTCAGAATAACGACGGTTTGAACTGTCGTAGGACGAACTAAATGTTCGTTTTTTAATATATTTTTGTTAACTATATTTGTTTGTATTTTGAATTAACAAAAATATATAATTGTTTCTGTATTTCGAATATTACTCGGACAAATAAAAAAGCCAATTTATTCGAATCAATTAATATTAAAAAGGATACAATTTTAAGAGCTCTATTTCTAAAGTCCACGACTGTAAACATCTGATGTGGTTCCAGAATGTCGAGTAGATGATGCGGTACCAATTCACGCTCCTGATGAGAAGCCTTCGCTGTCACGATGTCTAGCCCTTTGTAGATCTGAAACAAATATTATAATTATTTATTAATTTATCGTGTTACCCAAAAAAGATAAAAAAATGTCTTGTCTTTATCCAGAAGACGTTATTAATGATCTATTGGATCGCTGGAACACAACAACGCTATACTATATTTTACATATATGTATACTTTTATTTTACAAATCAAAATAATTAAGCGTAAGGTAATTGTTAGAAATCTATAAATTATTATAAAACAAGCATCTTACAGTCATAAGTCTAATAAACAAAAGACCACCCATACCATTCCTGAACAACAGATTTCGTTCTGTAATACCCTAGCCGAAGCTTTGTCCTGCCGCTAGAACATTCCATAATGTGAAATGCTAAAATCTCTTTAATATATCCAGAAAATAACATCAACAATATATAAATATGTGTATGTAATATAATAAATGAAGTCAATAAGAAATTAATAATAAACTATTCAGACATACTATTGATAGTGAAATTTAGTCAGAATACATAACATTAATAATTAAAATACCAGACAATATTAAACGTGACCACATTATCTAAAGGGCAAGAATAGGGCCCGAAGGTATTACGCGGGAATAACAAAGACGTGTTCTCTTTAAACGATCCGATGTGACAATTATGCAAATAGACTTAAAATGTATGAAATATATGTAATAGGGCCGCGACGGCTCTGAACCGCTGAATGATGTCACGGTTCTAAATATTCATGAAGCTATTGAAATTAAAGTTAAGATTAAGTGGGAATATTAATATTAGGAGCGTTTAGGTGAAAAGAGACCTGTACTTAGGCTGGAACCGTGTCAAAGTATGTTAAAATTTATGTATTACGGATACCTTGTTTATAGGTTCAACTTTTTGTATGCATAACGTTGTATTTATTTTTACACAAAATAAGCAGACACTAAGCTAGATGCCAGTCCTATGTGATTTTTGTCAGAAATGTAAGAAAGTCTAAGAAATATCTTTAAAGTAATAAATATTAAACAAAACTGCTCTTTACTTTTGCTCGCTTAACGTTCTTTCCTGCCTTTCATACAATGGCAAGTGGATTTTTTTTTAATATGAAGCTTGCATTTGGTATAATATTTATTTTTGTGTCGTACGATAAACTAATAAATAATACGGTAGTTTATCACATTTTTGGTTTCCACAATAGTAAATCTTGCACTAGAAGTGGATATACGAACTATTTCAAGGGTCAGAATAAAACCTTTAATTTCAAATCGCTTCATCCAAGTAACATAACAAAGTATACCGTTTCTATTGAATACCGTTTACCAATCACAAACTAATCATAAAAAAATATTAAACAGGTGATAATTGATGGGCATAAGCTGACGAACTTTTTTGATTCATCTATAACTTTTTTTATAGATTTTTATTTTGTGTTTAAGACCACGACAGATACAACCCTGAAAAGTTGAAAAAAAAAGCTTCGATAGCGCTTGAAACTCGAATAAAAATAGCTATTCCGTCATCAAATTTTGTTCCCGGTAAACTCCGTAATTAATTAGCCTATAGGCTTATCCATGCCCAAGGTTATCTCAATGTCAAATTTATCGACGGTTTAGTCAATTAAATAAACAGACAGACAGAATTAATTTAGTTTAATAGAAAATTTTCAGTAAGGCTATTCTGTAAGATATATTATATACCTGTATATGATTGTATAATTGTAGAGTTTTGTGGACTAAATAAAAAAAAAAAAGATCAAACTCGATACTCACCTCAGAACAGAATCGTGAAATGTAAGGAATTGATATGCGACATTTGTAATCAATGTAAAAAACATTATAACATTGAAATTATACCATTACTGGTACAGTGATACTTAGTATAGTTTGAAGGGTTAGTGAGCCAGTGTAACTACAGGCACTAGGGACATAACATCTAGTTCTCAAGTTGGTGGCGCATTAGCGATGTACGGAACAGTTAATATTTTTATAGCGTAAATATTTATAGGCGGCGATGAACAATAATTATAAGTTGCCCATTTGCTAGTCTGATTACACATTTCATAAAAAAAAATACACGCATCAATGTCACGTATGTCACCGAAGTCGGTATTCAACATGTCGAGTGAGGTACGAAGCGATTTCTTTCATACCATTAGGATATTAGAGTTCAATGGCAAAACAGTGTTTTATCTAATTCATAATATGTATTTTTCACTTACCTTATCTTATTATCTCATAATATCATCCAAATATGCTAAGTTTCATCCAACATTTATATTTATGTTAATTTACTAGAAATATTGCCAAGTTGTTTTTCCAATACACACAAATATTAACATCTAGGTATATAACAATTTAATGTTACGTAAAACGAAATCAAATTTATCGGTTTTGCGCAAATGAACCCAGTAATACGTACAAAAAATCTTAATGAACCTCCGATAAGCTATCACGGGTCAGGCGGTTGCATAAATACAAAAATATGGGCCTTCCGACTCGCCGACAAGATCAAATAAGTCACCTTGCTTAATTTATATTTTTGTAATCAACTGACGATGTCTCGCTTGTTTCATCGCTTTACAGCGCTATCTATATAAATTTAGTTATTTAATTTTCTCGTGGTTATGATTAAATTCCTAAATTTCCTTTCCTGTGTAAAATTAACTTAAAAATACCCAAAGCTTTAAAAATTAAAATTATTAACACTTCCTAATTAACTAAAACATTGTACTTAAGATGGAATGGCGAATTTAATTGTACACTTGTGTAACCTCTGTTCTCAAGTATGTGACTGTAATATGTCCTATTGAGAATAAATGTCTTCAAACCTGTTCCAATCGAAGGAGTGAAGATAAACAAACCTTAGATTTACATATTCGAGGCGATTTACTAATAGTTCTGCTGTATCATAGGCTACAAAACAGCTCTTGATTTATTTACCTTTATTTTTTAATTAACTGAATTTTCAAGTGCTTAATTTGTGATTATAATCCATCTTGTGCTTGACGGTGAAGGAAAACGTGAGGAAACCTGCATGTGTCTAATTTCACAGAGATTATGCCACATGTGTATTCCACAAACCCGCATTGGAGGAGCGTGGTGGAATAAGTTCCAAAAAACCTTTTCCAAAAAGTTCCAAAAAAAGATTTTCTTCAAAAAGGGGGAGAGGCCTTAGCCCAGCAGTGGGACATTAACAGGCTATTACTGTTACTGTATATTCTATTCCAGAGGAATAAAGACAAATAAACAAATAAACTTTGACATCGTTATTAATAACTAATATATTATATTATATCTAATATATTTCAGTGTGGTAGTTATAATAAATAAAAAGTTAACAATAGTTTATATTTTAAAGGTTTTTTTTTTATTTCATTTTTTTCTTAATTTAAAAAAAAAAAAAACAGTTAGCGCCACGGGAGTGCGGCAGATGTGAAACATTAAAATATATGGTTAATGAAATAATTTACAATTAATGAAAGCCAATAAATAAACATGTAATGAAATAAATAATAACATACGGTTTCGTTATTAAAATAAATATATTATAGCAATCAATAAATCGAACCACTCCATCCAGTAGACTTATAAAGGGCACTTTTGAATCGCCATGATACAATATTGAATTTTTTATCATTTATATAATCTCGGGTTGAATAATATGCTTTATTTATTAAAGTTTTTTATATGAGTTATAAATGTATTAATAGGTAAAGTTAAAAATACCCTAGGAATCTTATTATAGAAACGAATACCGAGGGAGTAGGGCGTGCGGCGTCAGAGTGACGGCATACGAGAGCGTCATGCTGTTAGTCTGCCTTAATCCCAAGGCACACCAAAAGATGTTTCGCGTCAATAAACATAGAACTTGGGAACTTGTCTAGCTATCGGATCCTCGCATAGTTATGAACCAGTGTCTCGACAAACGATAATTTATTGTTAGATATGACCTTAATCAGTCAAATCGTAGAAACGAGTTGATCACTAACAGACACATAAGATTTTAACATAAATATTAGCATTACAAAAACAGAACCATGACTGCTAATTAAGTATAATTTTAAAGTTCACATGCGAAAGGCAGACAATATAACCTCTAACCCAGTTGGACGAATTTCGATTACGTTTTGTTTGACGTTGCCGACCGCAATAACCAAAATATTTCAATGTGTGCGAAAGTTTGCAAGCAAAGAGTAAAATCCGTAAATGACCTTGAGTAAGCTCGCTGTTTCAATGCGGGGTGTGGCGGTGACAGATATTCATCCGACACATGCTGGTTTCTTCAAGAGGTTTGCCTTCACCTCCTGGCACGGACGAATAAAAAACATAAATTAAGCACGTTAAGCTCATTGGAGCTTACATGGATTTGAACCCTTACCTTAACCTTTGGTAACCTTTGGTTAGTATTCACGTGTTCTACCAATTAGGCCATCTCGACGCAGGAATTAAAACGTGAATTTGATAATTCGAAAAGCAGTTGACAATAGCCTTAAAATCGCGTTGTGGTATAAATAGAAATATTAACCAAACATCATCAATGCGCCAACGTTAAAAACTTAGATGTAGTAATCGTAAACACACTGGCTCACTCACCCTTTTTGTAACGCTGGAAAAACGCATTACGCGTTTCCCCCACAGGAACAGTGGACAGTATGTGGAACTCGTCGGTGTCCATGGCGCCGAATGCGCCCAGAACATCGGAATACCCACTACAAAACCAGCAGTACCCTTTCCGTCTTAACGAGGAGCACCACGGGATCACTTGCTCATGGTACCGTGACGCGTGACTTACTCACCCTTCACAAGCATTACTAAGTATTGTTGTTTGTCAGTACATAATTTAATGATTAACGGTTTTTTAATGTTTCATGTATAATTCTACCATAACGCAAGTGAAACCTTGCAACACCACTAGTTTTATATAAAATCCTCACCTCCGAATCGACCTCATTCATTTCTCATACACAACGATTATTATTTCTCGTACAATTAGAATATCTGTAGTAATTATGCATTTAATCAGAAGGGCAAGGGTCTGTTTTAATTTACTTTGGCCTCAAATTTAATTTTAACGGTTTCAAAGCGAATTAATCGTAAATTAGGTACAGTCGAACTGTTTGTGAAGGGAACTTTGTCTAACTTTGAAGGTGATACCAATAATAAGAAAAACATTTGTACGGTGTTTTTAATTTTCGTTTGTGTCTTCTTATTTAAGTCCCGAATGTAAATATTTTTTCGTAAATATATACTTTGAAGGGAAACAGTCGGATTACTGTAATTAGCTAAAAAATCTTCTGTCAAATGTCAAATAAATCTTTATTTAGTATCCGAAAGAGAGAAATCTGTGTTTAAATAAAAAGCCGCTAAGCAACTTTTATAAGTAGGGCTGTAGATTGTCTGTGTATATTTATTTTAAAGACAACATAACACCAATTATTCGCATGCGCATATCTCATTTAATATAGGTGTTTCTCTTTCTTTTGTCTCCATTACAAGAGAAGAAGGAAAAGAGACGTGACATCAGTGATTTCCTTCATACCTATGCCTTTTTTTAACCAATCATTCGAATCAATGTATACTCATTTCTTACTTTTATATATAACGTTTATTTATTTATTTTTATGTGCAAGAAACAGTAATATATTATCCAATAAAGTTTCCACTAATTTGTACATTAACTCTTAAAGCGGAATTGAAGCGGATGGAAGCGCGATACAACCTGATGATTTCGTATTACTGAAATGAATACCGTTAAGCTGAGTAACATTGAGCCAGGTCGTTGGAAAAGTTGGTAAAACAAAGGACTCTTAATATAAATATGTAGGTCAGTTTCTTTGTCTTAGCCGATTGTCGTGAAGTTTATCACAATAGATCAAGACAAAGATGTTGGTATATCTTAATTTCAACGTAAAGTAAATGGAAAAAATTATGTGGTAGTTGATATGTAAATTATTTTAATAAGAGACAGACTATACACGACTATACACCAGGTTTAGACAACCACCCGAACAAGACAACCTAAACAAGACAAAAAACCAACTACGACAACAGCCACTGGGTCATTGAGACCCTGGCCCTTCGGGACAAAAGTACAATGACACGAGAAGTATGACTTGCCGGTGAGGAACAGCCCGGGTAAAGGGGGCAACCCCGAAGCCCGTACCCGGATTGGCAAGTGCAAGTAGCCAGTCAAGACAAACCAGCTCTCTAGACGACTACACCATGACCATATCTATAATAACAAAATCGTTTTTCCTGACTGACTGTCAATGCACAACTAAAACTACTGAGAATAGAAATAACATCGGAACACAGTTTTATTTTATAAGGGGAATAATGGGCGGGGTAATTTGTATGAATTTTAGTACGAAGTCGGAACAGACAGCTAATAATATATCCAGTTGGATGGAACACAGCTGATCAATTGGCTCAATGACAGTAAAGTTCTGCGCCTTAAATTGATGCGCGCCACGACAACTTATACTCGTAAGAAAGTAGCAGAGTGTGCCAGTATTTGCGCACAAACTGGCGCAGTTGTCAATCATGCAGGAAGACAATCATGATCACCATCAACGGTACGTTTGTTACTTGCCAATGTATGCAAGCTTTGCTTAGTACAAGAGAAAACAGTTCATTTGATAATGTTTCTATATTACTCTCATTGCGCTTACGCAGACTTAAAAGCTATTTAAATTAAATATTTAATGCACGAGAAAATTGCGCACTACTTGCTAGTAAATTCCAGCATAATCGCCTTAATATGTATATTTTTATATGAATATATTTCTTTAGGGTATAGAGCTTGTAAGATAAATAAATATTATTTTATTATTCCCTGAAGTCTTCTTTTCTAAGAATATATGCACATATGATAATCAGACTTATAAACATTACATGCATTAGTAAGATAAATCTTTATATATTTGACTCGCAGACACAATTAAAAAAAAACTTTAGCGAATATATGTTCTCTATAAATTAATTTGAAATATCTGCCAAAAAAGCCCCTTATAGTATTGTAAAAATAAATTTAACATAAAAATATTTCAATATATATTTCTATGTAAACATATGTTATGTAAACAAAAAAACATATAAACACGATCCTTTTTACTCACAAGGATTAATTACGTTGTATATAATACAATATTACAAGTAAAAAAAAACATAAGTAAAAAAAAACATAAATAAATCCATACACAATCAGTATTTTTTAAATTAAGAACGCAATCAATAAAACGTATGTCTCTACGTCCGTAATGATATATTGCGCAGAAAGAATTCACCTTGACCGTCCACTTATCATGACCTATTGCGGTAGGACGAGGCGGACCACTTAAAGTGACCCCTGATCCCATACATTATGATGCGCAATAAGTGTCTAATAAATACCTAAATCTCGAAGACCGTCTATTACGTACAGTTTACAATTGAACAGAGGTCTACTTATTTTGGACGCCTCGTCAAGTGCATTCATTTTGCTTGGGCAACTCATCGCTTTATTTTTGAAAGCAATAAAATCTTTTCTTTATTTGATACTTTTATTTGACACCCCATAGGCGTCTGACGTGAGTATAATTTTGTTCACGATGAGATTTTTAATTAAATACAAAACCTAAATAAATTATTATTATTAGTTAAGATTGTTACCCTTTCAAGTCTTAACTGTTTAACCGATCCTCATGAAATTTCGTATACCCGGGTACAACAGTCCCCCTCCGTCACACAGGCGGAAACAAGCTGAGGATAAAATAAATTTCCGTAACGCGTAACATTATATTAATCGGAGCAAAATTTGCGAAATAGCAAAATTGAATCCGTTATTCCCTCAGGAATCACGCCCAAGGTATCAATTATACAGTACAATTGTCTGACGCGGCAGAGTTATATTTTTTCATTCATTATTGTGCCTGTAAGCCACTGTCCTATACTAATTTGTCAAAGGATAATTATGAAGGAATCAGCAATGAACAAGCTTCAATTGCAATTTCATGCAATTGTTTCAAAAGAGATTTTTTGTCCATGTTTGTCCAGGATTGAAAAAGCGCTTTTTCTGGCAATAAATTGCGAAAATCTTCAATTCGGCAGTTTTTCTACACCCGAATCTGATACTTCCGTATCTGATTGCTATTATGCTATGAGAATTAGAAAGAGTTCAAATCAGTACATTAATCCTTTTTATAAGGTTAGTAGGCGTAATATAAATAGAATGGCAAATGGTCCACATTATGGCAAGTGGTCACCATCGTCCATAGACATTGGAAGCTGGAAGAAATATTAACCATTACTTACAACGTCAATACGCAACACACACATACATATACTTATATATTCTACCAACACACAGCCATACAAGTATACTAAGTATTGCTGTTTGGTAGTAGAATATCTGATGAGGAGGTCACTATGGTCATCATTACTCAAACTTCTCATTACAGACAGAGCTAATTATACTCCTAAGAGAAGGGGACACTTTCATTTTGGTCTGATTTTGTCCAAAATGTTTTATGAATGTGTGATGTCGAGATTTAATTTGCAATCTAGGAATATTTTTACTACGTAATAGCGCAGCGTGTCTATAGACAGATTTAAAATATTGTATTCTGTCTTACGAAATATTATATGAGATAACCTTGTCCTATAATCATATTGAAGCCGTTTATATTTTATTTATATGGCTATAAAATATTTAATTATTAATGCTTTTGGTAAAATTCCATTCGAATGTATTGTAATTAAAGATGAAAAAGATAAATAATTATATTACTACCATATGAGATTTAAGTTAATAAAGTTTCAGTAGGTAGGACATTCTTCATGATTTACACCCACATCATACTGGTTTCAAGTTACAAAATAACAGAGTGTTAATAGGCCACTGCTGGGCTAAGGCTTTTGAGGGGAAGGTTTCAGTTCAGTCCACCACGCAGCTCAAATGCGGTTTGATGAATACACGTCAGATTTTAATCTGACACATGCTGGTTATCACGATGTTATCCTTAACCAAAGAGCAGGAGATGAACGACAAACACAAATTAAGCACACGAAAAATCCACCACAACCACCACCAGCTCGATTGGGATTCACGCGTTCGAACCACTCGGGTCTATTTTATATAAAACATAAATACTTTAATCATAATTTTCGCTATAAATACTAAAGTTTATATCGAGAAAATCATTAGGGTACAGCTTAGTAACAGTGTATATAAGAAACCGGAACGACGGGCATAATTTTCGAATTATGTTTTTCTGCCGAAATTCTTTTAGTATTTGATTTCGCTTAATAAAACTATGTTAATATAAATGTGAAAGTGAGTCTGTTTGTCCTGACACGCCTTAACGCCTCAAGCTATCGTGAAATTAAGAATAAGATTTTTTTAAATAAAATATTTATTATTGCAAAGGTAGTTTTACATTTAATTGAAGACGATGAACATGACGATACAAAAGTGATCCTCATGAATACCCTATCCCCATGAGTAGTTCATTCATCATTACTGCGAAAATCGAATACAGAACAATTGACTTATAATTTCCAAATCTTTATTATTACATCTTCCTTGGCATACAAAGTATCAATCGGGTTTCAGTAGAAAATCGTACTATTTATTATTATTAATGTCTGATATTCTAGAAACTTCTGGAATATCTGTCGAGGTTATGATTTGATCAAACCGACTGAGGCCAAGGCCAAGTCCAAGTGAGGCCTGTAAGTCTAAACTTCAACTAATACGGACAAAAATTGGAAAATACTCTTCGTAATATCGGCGTTATCAAATGCCAATATATTTTAAATTGTAAACAACTAACATATAAAACCCAATTATTGTTATAATTTCCTACGGATATGACGATATTGTCAACAGAATTAATTAATGAACAGGATTTGCCCATAATTAACAAATGTTCGGCGATTATGAACTTTAGCCTAAATTTTATTGAAATTCATCAATCGTACGCTTCGTCAATATTATATAACTTTGATGTCAACAGTATGTTACTGGAAATTCGAAATGGCGGACGCTATTTAACATATTATAAAACATATTATAATTGTAACACGTTCGATTTTGTTCTCTTGTATTCTATAAAATTTTATTACGTGATTCCAGTTCTTTTTGTAAAAACAGTAGATTAAGTATTTTAATATTTTTTAAGTATATAAGATTTTTTAGTCGTATTCATACAAACAGATAATCACAAACATACGTATCGTATAATAAGACGGGGTGATGATGGTCTTCATTATCGATAACGAAAATTTATCTTAAAAAAAAAAAACCATAATTTAAAGAAATACCAATAAATTATGTTAAAAAATTAAAGCGCGCTCAAAGAACACGTGACGGCGGTAAAACATTTTTGCGTACAACAAAATTGTACTCAAAATCAATACACTTGATACTTGACTGAGGAACATTTTTATAGCAATTAAAAACAAAATATAACCTAATTGAAATAACGACTGAAATGCGCAATATTGATAACCTCTCGCTACGAATTCGTGTCACATGTTAAATCCTACGTTATCCGATAGCGTTGGTAAAAATTGCACGCACAATACTAGGTATTCGCATGTTTTTTTATTTATGGCTGTTGCTAGCCGTACGAGGTGCGGCTAAGTTTGAGCGAGGCGGCGAGCGATTTTTAAACAATTATTATTTATTATATTTAAATATGGCGAAAATTCGTGAAATACATTACTGTCGTAGGCTTAGTACAATTTCAAGGTCAACTTTTAGAAACAACGTTACCACACGTAACGATGCTTAAGAAACTTTTTATTTTTTTTATTTTTTAAAAACCCTAACAGAGAATGAAACATAATGATTTACTACATTTAATACGATGTGATGATTAAAATTTAATATAAGTCGTCATCATCATCATTTCGGTGTTTAAAAATCATCCGCTAACAAATCGACAGCGACTGGCATTTAAAAAATTACAGATAACAGATATCTGCCAAGGCCATCCACTTATCGCTACGATTTTATACTATGACACACATTAAAACAGAAGTTGTACTACATTCAAACTATATAATACATTTATTATCCCCACTATTTTCAATGACATATACCTTATTATAATTATTTTACGGGTATTTTTTGAATGGCAGAGGTGTCGTGCGAAATACAGAAATATTCGATACGATAGACAGTTCCTTATCGAATGTTAAAGTAAAGTCGAACGGGTTTCTGTATAAATGAGTTTCTGATAGCACATATCGTCATTGACAAAATTATAACGAAAAATTCAGGTTTTAAAAATGGCGGCGGCGTTTTACGCGGCAATTTCTAATGTTTTTTTTTTTTAAATTGTAAAGTAAATAATTTATACTCTAAGAGAAATCGTTTGGAATTTTACCAACCGCAACATGTACAAGTTGTTACAAAAATTTAATACAATAAAAATATCTTTATAAATTCGGGATATAAATATATTCTTTGCATAGACGTTGTCAGGGGGTCAAAAGGGCACACTTCGGGCGAAGCAGCGGGTGGACACTAGAACGTATAAATTTCGATTCGCACTGACAACATGTTTCTTAATAATTTTTGAACGTTATGAGTACGAGGAAATCGTTCTAAAACATAACACACTTATCCTTTTTTATATTTATTGGAATATTAACATAATACGTGCGAGAGGAAATAATATAAAATCATACAGCAATAATAATTTGCGTAAAAATTATTTAGTTATGCCACGTTAACGTCGCACCTTCGAGCACGCACCTTCGTACGCATGTACGAGTGCGCATGCGTGCAAGCACTCACATAAATGATCAACTGAAGATCGAACGGTTGATACGATAGACAATTTAAAATACTACTGGTGGTCGTCTGGGTAGGTACCACCCACTCATCAGATATTCTACCGGAAAACAGCAGTATGGTATGGTATAATTGTGTTCCGGTTTGAAGGGTGAGTGAACCAGTGTAATTACAGGCACAAGGCTCATAAAATCTTAGGTCCCAAGGTGGGTGGCGCATTGGCGATATAAGCGATGGTTAACATTTCCTATAGTGCCAATGTCTAAGGGCGTTTGGTGACCACTTACCATCAGGTGACCCATATGCTCGTCCGCCTTCCTTTTCTATAAAAAAATTAATATATATATATTTAAGTGACGTCACAGAATGACATCCAACCGCCACCTGAAAGGGGTAATATATTATGTAAAATATTTACCAAAATCTTTGGCTTCTGTTTTAATAACAACGTCTAACAGTATTTAACTATATATAGTATAACATATTATGAAAATATTAAAAGATAATTACAGTTTTAATACGTATGTCTGTGTATAGCTTTGTAAGATTTGATTGGATTACATTTTAATTATTTTTTAAATAGACGTTTTCTATTAATGAATCCAGTGGCTGTGATTAAAGACTTGATAACCGTGACAATCCAACGACGGTGGACCGCTTTCTCGTGTTTGTACAAAATTACAATTCTATGAAAACTTTATTGCGATAGATAAAATACTCGTTTTAATTAATAAATAAAAATGATTTAATTTTAAATCAAATTAAAATCATCGTGTATCGTGTTTTTGCAATTCCTTTTTCTTTTCAACAATAAACCTTTTTTTTATTCCAATTTCTGAACGCAGTCGATTAAGAAGTTAATGAAGAGACGAAATATAACAAAGAAAATAAAAATACTTGAAAAACTGTTTTCACTTCGACAAGTCAATTTCCTGACATTAACTTAAAACCACATTCGTTATTTACTTACAGAAAATTTTAATAACATATCGATTTTATTTATTAAGAGATAGTACTGAAGTAGGAGCGATCCAGCAAATGTAGTGGCATAATGCGTTCGGGCGTTTGCCGCTTACTGTGGGCCGATGACGTCACCTGATATGAATGAAAGAGGCGCCCACGCACACAATGATACACATTAATGCTGGGTGCACACTATAAAACAAATAAAAACATTTACATTCAAATAATAAAGGTAACGTTTAAATAAATTAATACGTACAGTACACTCCCGCCACTTTAAGCTAAACAGCATCGGTCCCTGTCATTAACAAAAGTCCGGATCTAGTATCTGTATTTTGCATAAAAGAGTAACTAGTGAGATACCGGTTTTTTCCGGTATAATCTACATTCCGAGCAAGTGATGTGCGTTTGATTAACATGTAAATATTTCTAAATTACGATTTAAACGTGCCTATAAGAGTTTATTTGAATGGAAAATATTTTATATTTTTATATTTTATATTTTTAACAGATATTTTTCTTTTAATAGATTAATATAGCTACAAGTCAAGACACATTGCTTCCATATTACTTAACTTAACTTGCTTTATACTTTATTGTACACCACAAAGAGATAAAAATGGATACAGCCGAATAAAAGTAGCATACAATTTTGACGACCTTATCGCTACATAGCGATCTCTTCGAGGCAACCAATATTAATTGCATCAATTGAAAAACATATTGATAAATATATCTTTTTCTCAAATTTTCAATAATGATAATGATAAAATTTCGAACACTAGACGATTTTGCTGTTTTCCCGTATTATCAATAAAAGCAAGCCGTCATTTATAATCTTATTAAGTTCATATATATTTATCAAATCATAAACTGTTTCAAATATGGTACACACGTGTGTAACTATCATTAATTCACGCACATTGACATGTAAAGTAATATTTACACGGTGTGAGTAATTTCATTGGGCGTATTCGAACCTAGTGCTGTGAGCAATTTTAATGAATGACATTACATCACAGCGTATGTAGACTGCAAATTCTTATTGAATGTGAAATTTGACACATATTTTTGAAATTATATTACGCTTAATTTTTAGTGATAAAAAGTGTAATCTACCTCAGGATATAAGCTGCTTTAGTTTGAAATCATTGCTAAACATTTTCAAGGAAAGAAAATTTAATTTAAAGGAAAAGTTTTAAGTGTTTCAATCGAAATTATTGTACAGAAATACAATTTACAAGACGTACGTAAACCGTACAATTATAATAAATAAATATTAAAATAACATATTATTATTATAATATTATATTACCATGAGATAGATAGATGAGATAACATTGTATACGTGTTATTAGTATTTATATATATTCTATACTAAATATATATATGTCCATTTACTACATCTCAAATAGATAAGTGCAAAAGCTCGTATGTAAAAGATAAAATCTCATTTTAAAATTGTGTTAATATGTCAAAGTAAGTAAGTTTAAGTAAAGCCGAGATGGCCCAGTGGTAAGAACGCGTGAATCTTAACCGATGATCGTGGGTTCGAACCCGGGCAAGCACCACTGAAGTTTTTCATGTCCTTAATTTGTGATTATAATTCATTTCGTGTTTTTCGGTGAAGGAAAACACCGTGAGGAAACCTGCATGTGTCTAATTTCACTGAAATTCTGCCACATGTGTATTCCACTAATTCGCATTGTGGTCGCACGCAGGGTGGTAGAATAAGCTCCAAAGCCTTCTCCTCAAAAAGGGAGAAGAGGCCTTAGCCCAACAGTGGGACATTTACAGGCTGTTACCGTGAGTTATTAGTAAAATATAACAATTAAATATTTAAGCCAAGGAAACGTTTTAAATTTATTAACGAAGTAGCTGTGTGGGCGGATTTTCTCGTATATGTCTAAGAAACATCCGACTAAAGATCTTCCATATAATCTTTCACCCCCTATTTACCCCCACTGATGAATTTTACCATTCAGAGGATGGTTTTTGTATGAACACTTCAAAAATGAGAATCTACCATACAGACTTATAATTAACCGGCTAAAAGAATTAATTTTCAATCAATATTTTTTAGTACTCATCTACGTTACATAAAGAACTCCTGGGCAACATTTCAAGCTTCCAAACGCACCACTTTAGGCTGTGTGTTGTACATCAATCAGTCAGTTTAAAAACTTTTTAAAATAAATTTAACGCTTTAAAACTAACGTTATATATAAATTAGTAACGATGGAAGAAACATGTTATTTTTAATTAAGAGGTATCTAATCTTCGATCAGACATCTCATTAAGATCTTTTTAAAGCAACGATATTCAAATAGATAAAGAACAGCGATCAAGTTACTTTAACCATAGATTACAAATAATTTCGACGTCATAACAAATAGGTTGAGTTATGTTACATCATTTACAATACTTAACATTTATTTTACATTAAATTATATGACGCGTATTTTTTTAATTTATAATAGAATACGGACTGGACGGACTTTTGAATAGGAAGGCGGACGAGCATATGGGCCACCTGATGGTAAGTGGTCACCAAACGCCCTTAGACATTGGCACTGTAAGAAATGTTAGCCATCCCTTACATCGCCAATGCACCACCAACCTTGGGACCTAAGATTTTATGTCCCTTGTGCCTGTAATTACACTGGCTCACTCACCCTTCAAACCGGACCACAACAATACCAAGTACTGCTGTTTTGCGGTAGAATATCTGATGAGTGGGTGGTACCTACCCAGACGAGCTTGCACAAAGCCCTACCACCAGTATTGTATTGTAGCTTGCCACCACTGCCCATAGACATTGGTACTGTAATAAATATTAACCATTCCTTACATAGCGCTGCCAACCTGTTGAACTACTAATTCATTCATTGAAAAATAAACATTTAATTTAACAGTAAAATGGAGTTGAATTGTAAAGAGATGTTCAATTTGTCTATGGATACTAAAACTGACCAATCAGAAGAGTGAATTCCGTACGTGACATTTAATAATTTGCACTTGTTTGGCTTTTTGGTAATTAAAAGCACGGATTTATAAAATTAATACGGAGGTGCCGTATAAAACCTCACTTTTAAAAGTATTATTCGCGGTAAATTTTGCTAAGCATACTGCATACTTTGTAATTAAATACTAGTCAAAACAGCTAGCACTTAGAAAGTCAATTGTCACCATCACCCAATGACCTTGGCGCTGTTCGATACGTAAACCATTCCTTACACCATGAATAGTTTGGTAACCGATTATTGATAACCCATCTTGGCTTTTAAACTTTTAAAAGACAAGATCCATAAAGTGAATTAACTAAAATACCATGTAGGGCATATTTTATAAATAACCATCTCATTACAATTAATCCCCAAGCCACTCATTTATAAACGTTATATATGTCTTGTTACAATGCTTTGTCTTTATCAAATTACTGATGAAAGAAAGAGAGAAATCGGTTTGTAATTCATCCGCTAAACCACGTCTGTGAGTAAGACCGTAAAGGTAATTGTAATATATTCAATGTCATTTCTAGCTTTCTCTTCATTCTATGTTCGGAGAAGGCATGGCACGCAATACTAATCGCGTGCTACAAGTTTATGTGCCTTTTTATTTCCCTTAACATAAGGGAGACTCGACGTAATGGGGCACGAGCTGGGACTAAATTTGATTTAAGGATGTGACAAAAGAAAATTACCATTGATATATATGATTATTGTTATTTATTTTATCAAAAATAAGGCAGTAGAGGGGAAAATGTCCAGTTGGCAGTCACCTCGAAATCGGCAATGCTATGGCAATTTTAGATACACTATGTTACTAGAATGGAAATGGTTCAGTGATTGGAGCAAGTAAAACTGAACTGAAGATTCATAACGAGACTTAATTGTTATTTGTTGTTACTTTAGGTATTTAGTAAAACATTAATTGATTTGTTTACAGATGTAAGTTTCATATCATTTCATCTAAAATATAAAATGTTGATGATGATTGAGGCTCGGCAGATAATAATCAAATGACAGAACAAATGGCTGTCTGGGACGATTTATTATGTTTACGAAGAAAAGAAAAACATTAAAGCCGCCGGTCACCTTTGTGTAGAAATTCAAGGGCCTTCGGCGAACTTCTCGCTAATAAGAAAACATTATTTAACCGTAGTAAATTGATGGAAGCTATTTAGAGCAATGATGTTCTATCAGATTTTATTGATTCTAGAAATATGTGCGGATACTTCAACTTCTTGACAGGTAGAAGTCACTTATGAGTTTTTATTTGAGAATCGAATCGCAATACCCTGTACTTTTGACTATCGATGTAAGGACGAGTAACGCAGTGTATACATAAGGGTCATAACCACTTTGTCGAACTCAGGTTAAAACCAACGCCCATAGATATTGGCATTGTAAGAAATGGTACATCGTTTACATCGTCAATGCGGCACCAATCTTGGGCTCAACATAATTACACTGGCTCACTCACCCTTCCAACCGGAACACAACAATACCAAGTACTACTGTTTTGCGGTAGCATATCTGATGAGTGGGTGGTAAATCCCCAGATGAGCTTGGACAAAGCTCTACCACCAGTAAAGTTTTGTTAAGCGTTACGCAATACATTTCTTGAATAAAAAACTAAATAGTTAATTTTTGAATGCTATAAAAATATGATTTCAAAATGTAATGTTTATTTAAGGCAATATTAAATCACCTAGGTATAATTTACTTAGGTGCTCGGTCATACGAGAAAGTGAAGGCGCCCACAGCCGCCCACGAACGGAGCTTCATCTCGCCACGTCCTAAATATTAAGAGCACAATGTCTGTTAGACATGATTCTTGTTGATAGATTAATATCATGTTTGTGTTTCACATAATTATAATGCTATTTTTAAATTTATAAATAATAACGGCTTTATTTATAAATACTGTGTAGGGTCTGATAAGTAAGACAATGCTGTGTCTTCCTCTTTCAAATGTCAAATCACCGACAATAGAAAGAGCGAATCAATGTTTAAGTAAACACCGTTTACGTGGCTATTATATTTTTTCTCTATACTGTCACAATAGCTGGCCAGTATACCTGAATTATAAATACCATTTAGAACATAAAAATTCAAATATTTAAACCCGGAAACTTCGAATAAGATTCACATGTAACCAATGAGTCATTTTGGTGAATTATTTACAAGCAAATTTACGAAACGCTCCAAAGAGTTAATAAATAACAAGAACTCATTTAGCTGTAAGTTGAAACGACAAAAAAAAAATTAGAAAGGCAATTACCATGACAATTATCCAAACAATGGTTAACAAATTATCGTCACACGAGGAAGTTCAGCCGCGATAGAACACCGCTTCCTGAGGCCGTGTGTATGGGAATTTGTGAATTATCCAGCATGTGTTATCGTACGATTGAATGTTTTGGTGCTTATCTCAGTGGGAAATATATCGAATTTTTACGTTTCTATGTAAGTTACGCGTCATCATAGAGTCAGTAACACTTTTGTAGGCCAATGTACGTATTTGGTACAACGACGTCCGAACTGACTGTTGATAAATAAATAAAAACAATCGAATCTAAATATAGAAACTTGAAAGTGAAGAAGTAGAAGTTTTTGTGTAAATATTATTTTAAAATTATAACAAATATATAATACGAAGCATTTATGGAATAAAACGATCGTCAACTGTTTTATATACCTATTCTAAGCTAGTTAAAAATATTCGCGATTCTTTTCCAATACGTAAGTATATAAAATATATCATTTCACTTTTTAATTTAAAGCACCAGGATAAACACTATTTGAGATAAAGATTAGTCATAGAATACTTATTGTATATAATAAGTTGTAACGATACTCGTATGTAACTTGAAATACAATGCACCCAATATTTTCAAATTTATTTTTGTAATATTTTTTTTGTACAAAAAGCGTCGGTAAGTGCTTACAATACGTCATGATATGGCTTATCATCGAAATTAATTAAGTGGTTTCCCAGTGATCAGAACGCAACAGATACATAACGATACATTTAGAGGAAAAATTATTGCCGTAATTTGTTATACAAATTCTATAAATTTTTCTATCGACGAAATCAAAATATACTTTGTTCAAGCAAATTCTTAGGTTCAATTTTGAATCGACATTTTACAAATTTACATTCCATATTAATCCAGTTAAAAAAGATTTATTAACAAAATACAATTACATTTCCAAACTAAAAATTAGCCACATCACAATACAAATTTAAAGCAAATTCCTTCACCAGTAAAAATCCTTTTAACTCATACGATAGCCAATCATAAACATTTCGATCGCAATCAACTTTTAAATAAATAGCAAAACTCAACTGTGTTTCGCCATATTTGATTTTACAGTGACGTCATAAAGCTCCATAGTCATAAATCGATACGTACATATATATTTCACAATACCTCATTCGTTGAAATCCATCGCGTACAGACTCCACATACATAGTTATTGCATATTTATATATTAACATACAAATAAATAAACATCGAAGCCAATTCGAACGATGATTAACATTAAATTCGACCATGAGCGTACAATATTCACTACATTTATCGGTCACACGGTGTACCGCGTTACCTGAGATCCCCGTGCCCCATAACTCAAGGAGGTAGGTCATGGCTGGCGAAGGGCGAACCTGTTCTACTGACCTCCAGACGAAACGAAACGATGTACAATATGAATTGTTCAAGTAATATTCTGCGGATTGAATACTGAATATGTTGTTTTTTGTATTTCGCATGATTCAAATTGTTTTCAATGAACACAAGTATTAATATAAAACACACTTAGAGTATTAATATAAAAGCAGCGATGTAATATGATCACTCGCATGAGTTGTTTATTACGATATTATGAAAAGAGGTAAAACAGTATTCCATAGTTAATATATAATATTTATGTAAAACTAATTATTATATATAATTGAAACCGAGGCGTTTTTTTTTTCAAATATTAAGTTAAATATTAAGAAGTAAAATAATTTTAAAATTTTTTAACAAATCAAATTTAAATTTCAGGAGAATCATAGTATGTTTTATTATTATATCACCGAGAAAGTGACATTTAGTGCATTACATTTTAAGTATATACATTCTTATATGTATATAAATAGTCAAAGAAAAAACAGTTTTCCTACTAGAAAAAACCTTTTTCCCTCTGTCAATAAATTTTCTTTTTGTTTGGTAGATATTCACGAGCTATTATCGATAAAACATTTCTAAAATAGGAGAAGGTAATGATTACTGATAATTAGAAATACATATAATATCAATTTACTTAACCATGATACCGGAAATTAAATATACTAGGAATTGTTGCTGTAACAAAGTTAACTATCGATATAAGACACGTACTTTGTGGGCATGAATTCGCATAAAAAGATCTATTAGGCGAAGTAAATAATCATATATTATATTAAAGACATATACAGGGTCATACTGTTACCTTAGCCCATATTAAGAAAACGAGCTACTGTTTCTGCAAATTCATATTCCGAACTGGTGATATATTTACGTTTAATTAAAAGAATAGACTTGTAAAAACTAAATTAGCTACTAAAAGTAGCTATGAGGTTAGTTGAATTGATGATATTTCGATATTTCAAAACGATCTTACAGAGATCGAGCGTTTCGGTGATACTTTCCCACTTTTCTTATCCTTGACCCGCTACGATATTCCATTGCTCATTGTTAATCTTACACGTCTCAAAATTTATGCAATACCTAAGAATTCTAAATTCGTGGATCGTATTTGAATCGCGTCCTACAATTTATATGTTCGTTCCACTAAGCCACATGGGTTCCATACAAAACGAAACCTGTTCAATATCTCACCCTTCAAGTCATGGCTTTTATCTTCCATTCAGTAATAGGATAAAACCAATTGAACCGAAGCTTATCAAGCTTTTATAATAAATGCCCCTCGTCTAAACCACTAAACCGATCGTAATAAAATTTGAGAGATAATTTGACATAGAAGAAACTGAATAAGGATATAGACATAAAAAATACGAGATTTACAGAAAAATACGGGGACCCCAGGAAAATAAATTTGTGATAAAATAATTTTCAATTGAACAAGGACTGATTGATGGACGTTACAGAACTTCACTCGAGGTGTCTTATTTTCTTAGGGTGTTTTGATTTTCAATTTTATAAATAGTCTAATTGAAAAAAAAAACAAAGCTAAACAAAGACAAATGTAAAACTAAAAGTTGCGTATTAATATAAAAGAAAATGACTGAACTTTGAATGAAATTGAACGAAGCTATTTATGAACAATGTTATACTTTAGTATAATGAAATTATTAACGAATAAATTAAAACGCTACAAATCTATTACATGTATAATATATAGAGTAAATTAAGATACGCCATAGTGCGTGAATAGTACAAATTATTAATTTATTTTCCTTATGCACTTCAAATAGGTATTGCATTTCGGAGAACGGTCCGAATGGAATGCGGATTTGGGAGGCAAAGTTACCGTATCAATGGTAAACGTTGGTAAATGGTTCGTCCAACTTCGATTTTGAAACTTATCAAAAATAACAAACACTATTTATGTGCAGAAATTCAAGTAAGTCAAATGAGTAAATAATCCACGTGATAGTAAGTGACATTTTTCGATCATATACACTGGTAACGTGCCGCCAACTTTAACAATATTATAATCATATTGTTCTATATAATTACATTGGCTTACTCCCGCTTCATACTGGAACACACTGATACAAAGTATTATTGTTAAGTGGACGGAAAATATGAAAGGTAAATTAGGAATCATTCTTTTTAGGAAATCAGGAAGGTTAGTACAAAAGAGCTCTCTTTCCGACCAAGTCTTGCAAGGAACATCAATTTCTGAAAATGTTTGTTTAGAGACTAGAAGAAAATTAGTAGAATTTTCTAAAACTTGGATATTTCGTCTTAAACTCAGTAAGAACTTTGTAATCAGTGGAAACGTGTTCAAAGTAAGAAATAATATTGTCACATCAAAATCCAACGAAGTTGAATTTTTCTCTAGATAAAAGTAATATTATAACCCTAAAATATTTACTGATCGGAATAAAATACTTTAAATGGTTTTAATGCAAATGCATAAATTATCATAACAAATAATAGTAAAGAAGAATTAAAGAAGTTAGAAAACTTTTTATATAATATATAATATAATAAAATATTCTCGCTAAACACAAACAGTACTCTCTAGAGGTTGAATATATTTCTTTAATCGAAACTTTTAAATTAATTTTATCGCGAAAGAAACTATTATATTCGCTAAAGTCAGGGTCAGACGTTAGTCAAATTTATACACAAGGATGATTTCAAGGTAAGTCGTATTAAAACAAAGGTGTAGTACACTGGAAATGACGTTAGCAGAATTCTACAATATACTGTTACTATTTCAACAAATTATACCGTTGTCTCTTTGAATACAACTACAAAACAACTATCACACAAATTTAGACTATATTAAAAACACATAAGAGTTTATAATTGAATGGAAAATGTCACAGTTACGTCATTTCGAATTGGGGGGATATAACGAAATTTGTTTGGCATAAAAATGTAAGAATGGTAGAATTTTTGCAATGGGAGCAGCGTCGAACAATACCCGGTGTAAGGTTACGAAGTATGCTAGAGCGTAAGCGGTTTTGAAACAATAGTTGCTAGCCGCTTTCTTGTTAATAAAAATGCAAAAAAACACACACACATTCCTTGATTTGAAGATTTATTTAAACTTTAACTCTTGAAGGCATCCCGTCGCTTGTAGACACTCATTATTATGATACCATTTTAAGGATACCATTCTGCAGACTCAATCTCTCATAATAGGTTAATTTTTATTGCTATCCTAATAATAATAATATCTCCAGACCGATTTCGGCCACGGCAGCCAATCTCAAGAGAGATTAGCCAACTATGCAGGAGTACTATAATATAGTGCAAAAGTGTGTGCGCAAACACAGATGCACTCTCTGTTCTAACTCTCATAATCCGATGGGACGGCAATCCGACACGACCGGAAAGAGTTCAGGCACAGGACCAACGACTTTCCAAAGCACGGGAGTCTACACACTTCCAACTTCCAGACTCCAAGCTGCTACTGAGAATTTTCTGACAGAAAAACCCAATAACTTTTTATTGGCCCGACCTGGAAATTGAACCCAGGACCTCCGGATCTGCGGCCTTACATCAAGCCACTAGACCAACGAGGCAGTCATTGCGATCCTAATACTGTATATGCGAAGTGAATTTGTTTATTGTATTTGTTTACGTTTTCACGACGTCACTACACAACCGATCATGAAATTGTATATACACGTCGGAAAAAATACACATTGTACCAAACGCCTACACGCGGGCAGAAACTGGTATACGAATGTAAGGGCCTCGCTTAGGGAGAATAAGTTCCAATGGGAAATTAATTTTCATGCAGGTATTATAGATTAATCTGTAACTAATATAATATATTCCTAATTTGTTGCTGGCTATCGTCGGTAGTTTTTATATTCCGAATCAATGAAAGCGTCGTTTGTAACTTAAGAAAAGACGATTGAAAGCTGCATAATTAGATAAAATAAATTACAATTTTCGAATCATGGCTTATAAAGATTTGTTCTCTGTTATCTTGATGTCATCTATTCCATGTATAAATAAACAAATCTACAATTATACAATATAATACAAGCCCTTGTATCATATGATTTTCGCTGAATAAGTGAGCTTGAAAAAGTCGTCGATTTTCTTGAAATCCTCTAATGTCTTATATTATCTATCTATTCGCGTCTGTCCGTTTACTTTGTCTACACAATGCGATGTCATCCCCATAATTTACAGTAACGCTGAATCTACCCTGACACACTCGATATACTCCGTAAGAAGATTAGTTCGAGCTGGAAACCCTATCTCGTTGATGGACATTAGTCTTAGCTTATCATTTGTGTTTGTTAACTTTTAATTCACCAAATCTTTAATCGTATAATATAAACAGTATTTATATATTACTTTAAGATATTATGACCTGGGGTTTAAAATAAAGACCTCGGGGTATAAAATAAAGACGAGGCTGTTATGGGTACCAAATACTCTTTAGTTATACCGCTGAACTTTACTCATTTGTTCCGATGTGTTCCAATTTGGATTGTGACTGAGCTAGAGTAATTACAGACGGATGAGATATTAAAATTATAGTCGAATATATAGCCAGCCAGCCAGTTAGCCGGAAGTAATTACTTACTATAACATGGCGTATTTGCTCATCTTCCTTCGTAATTTTAATTAAATATATTAAATGAAATTCATACATAATATTATATAAAAAATACCACTAAACAGTTTCTTGAAATTTTCTATTTATTTAAAATTAAAAAAACGGTTTAATTTTTCTTTCATAAATTCTTTTACCCATTGACAACCGTGGTAGGGGTCACAAGTTTCTTAAGCCGCACGCCAATAACATCGCCGTAATAATTTTAAAATGTTATAAATTTTAAATATATTTTTATCATCCTTACAAATTTCCACCGGATCGCTCCAATTAGCGATAATTAGGATTCGTGTAGTAAATAAGATGCGCAAGCTCCATTCACGGATGTGATGTTGAATTAAAAAAAACCCTTATTGTTACGATTTTCAAATATTTAGTATCATTATGCCGAACATTACCATTATAACTGTTCCATACTGCCACATATATAATAGTAATATAATAGGAATAAGGAAAAAAATTCACATATACTCAGACTGAGGAAATGAATTGACGGGATCTCTTATATACTTATATACCGAAACATATTCACATTGTAAGGTCAACAACAGGATAACCGGATCTCAAAAACGATATTAAAAACGTCATTATATTCGACCGATTAGAAATTAATTAGGGCTTATCATGAACTGTAACCACAATTATCCGGTCAGTAGAACTACTTCCAACTATTCGGGAAAAAAATTATAGATAACGAATTCGTTCGGTCCTCATTAAAGTGTGCGCTTTTAACAATGAATATGATAAGCATTGTCATAAAAAAATTCTGATCGCATTTCGGTCACGGAAAACGGTCCCAAGACTGACCAATTGCGTAATCAAATGTTCTATCTACACTCTTATAGCAAGATAGGGTATCAAAGTGTGATTACTTCTTGTCTTCTTCAAGGCACGTGAACTTATGTAACAATATCGCCTTCAGATTTTTTTTGACAGAAAAACTCAATTTTTTTTATTGGCCGTACTCGAAATTTGAACCCTGGGCATTTGCATACGATTGAGGCGTAGAAACAACGATTACTTAATATTTGGCGGAACGTTGAATCGAAAATAATCCAGATAGGACTTGGTATGGTGTTTCCATATTTAAACAAACTTCCGTTTACGATGTCAGAACAAAGAGGTATATAATAAATATATCATGCTTATTGTTAATGTGTGTTCTAAATTTCGTTTCCTATTTATAATGGATTTGTTTTTTATGGCACGTTTCAAATCGGTTGGAGTTTGTCAAATATCAGTATTGAACTTTGGGTAACCATTTTTAACATTTATTCTGGTGAAATAAATTTACACGATTCCAACAAACCAAAGAAACGAAACAAACTATAATTATACTTTTACTTATTTATTTTACTTTACTTAGATTTTTTTGCAATACTAAGTACTTGTTGGAGCGGTAGAATATCTGATGAGTGGGTGATACCTACCCAGATAGGATAGGTTATACAAAGCCATACCAACAAGTGAATTAAATAAAAGTAAACTACCAAAGTAACTACCAAAGGTTTCAAATGTCAGAAGAACCGACAAACTATTCCTTTCCACCAATCAAATTATTTGCTTGACCTATTTCTATTTAAACATCCTTAACTCCAAATGTAAACAAAATCAAACATTTGTTTATGAGGACTTACACTATAGTATTGTATTAACGCCATAACGATTGTCAAACGATTGTAAATTTATTTAAATACACATCAGTCATCACACCAATCTTACAAATGTTATGAAAAATACTAAGAATCGACGTTTTAGCGATAAATGTCGTCACGAAGACTTTAAACAGCGATCGTCAAATGTCAAAACAATTATGGCCGCCGTACGACTGTCACTGCTTTTAAAAACGTACGCCTAATAATAACTGAGCGTGATGATGGATGGGTGGAGTTGTGGAATTAAAATAATTAATTTTAAGAAGGCGGAATAGGATTGAGGCAACTTTTAACCAGCGGCGGCATTTTTACGTCTAATTTTTGATTCCAAAAAATTTATAATTGTATTTGATTGCAATATAATTTAAATTATGGAAAAGAGTAACTACTGAGTTTCTTGAGGGTTATTCCGGTAGAAACTTTATTCCAAACCAGTGATATTATTTTATATTTTTATATACTCACTATTCATAAGTGCTTGCGGTTACTTGAATATCAATATATTATAAATTATATTTACAGTTTTGATTTTGTAAAGTACATGGGCTACGTCATGGACTCTGAAACATTCGTCTATGGAATCGCACTGTAATACCAAAGAACTACTCCTTACACTTAAAATGTGCTGTTCCATTCCATTTATGGTATCCGAGGTACAATCCACAATTATTCCACAAAGTACAAGGGACATACGACCTTAGTTCCCCAAATTGGCATTGACAGTGTAAGAAGTCTTACATATTCTTTACACGGCCATTGAGAGCGACAAAACTTTACAAGTAGAAACGTAAAATTCAAAATAAAACCTTGAAATGTTACTTCCATCGCGTTCGAAAAACATACTTTTTTATTTTAGTAACAGACTGGTAATGTCCCATTGCTGGGCTAAAGACTCCTTTTCTTTTGAGGAGAAGGTTTGGGACCCATTCCACCATGCTGTTTAACGTGTTTATAACACTTGGCTCGGTTTAACCATCTTTAATATATGTAAGACAAGCAAATAAACCGACGACATTTTACAAATAAAACCAGATAAACTTTTACTCAATATAGATGAATGAATTCGAATTATATAAATAATACATTTGTTTTTAATAAAATTCGCTCATAAAATTCGGTCAGACAAGTGCTAACGTAGAATACCTAAAGCGTATTACTCAATACCTGGGGTCGTTGCACCGCACTGAGTTGTTTTGATTAAGTTCAACGATGCGCATGCGCTGCTGTTGTTGTAATTCACGTGGAGTTCGCAATTGGTGGCTATTATTAAATCATCTCGATGATATTATAGATCTTGATGATATTTTTATAACTTTTTACAAAAAAATATATAAAGATCTTTTATTTTATTACAATTATTTATTTATGTTATTTATAAAATATTTATTCGCAAATTATATAAGAAATTAACCTTAACATATAATTGGGCAACAAGATGAATAGAATTATAGTACCTATTACAACGATTTAATAGAAAAGATATTTCTGGTATAATTATTTTCCCTATAAATAAGTACTATAGAATATAGAAACGATATGCAATTGATATACACACCCACATCATATATATTGAGACGTTTGTATACAAAAATATGATCGTAATATTCCCGCGTTTTCCTTATCAAACGATATTTTACATTATCAATACTATATATTTTGTGCCTCCAACCTTGAGAGTGAGTTCTAATAATTTAATAAATATATAACAAAAAATGTAATATGACCGTGTGCTTACATATTTATATAAATAAATAATTGTGAAGAACAAAACAATATTATATTTCATGTTATCGTTAAATAAATATTTAAAAAATCGAATCCTCGATCTCGTTTTGAATTTCAACTGTTATTTTACAAAACTGTGCTTGAAATGTTTAATGAAATACCACTGCCTCGCAAATGACAACGACGCAAATCCCACAGCCTAAAATATGAATGAGGTGGGTCCAAAAACAAACCCATATACAAAGTATTTAATAATAAATTGACACATATATACATAAATATATATATATATATGTATGGCTGTATATGTATGTGTGTGTTAATGTAATGAAATCATGTAATTAAATTATTAAATCCACTTACGCCGTTATAATTGATTCTTAGAACGACGGCGTAATTAATTATTAACAAAAAAAAATTAAAAAAAAATTAAGTTTAAAAAAAGAACTAGAATGATATATGAAATATAAATCATAAGCATAAATTGAATTACAGTAAATATATGTGTGTCTGCTTACATTTTCACGACTACACATACACATACAGGTAAGAATAGGTTCCGATAAAAAATTTAAGAGAACTGATATGACGCACAACAACGCTTCGGTAATTAAATTTAAAAATTATTTCGCACCTTTTGTCCGTTAAAGCGTGTTCAAAAGAAACTACACATTTATAATTCGTTTATATAACTATTACGACAATCTCAACTGTTCTTAACATATTAACGTATCCATTGTTGTTAATTAAGTCATAAAGATGCGTATATAATATTTTTTTTTACTGAATAATAAGGAAAAGTTTAGGCAGTACTCACTGCATAGCGATTATGGTCTAGACGAGTCTTAGGGCGAACATTTTCTCTAATCTAACATTGAGAAGAAGATCGGTGTCTCGCGATAAGGCTCATGTCATTTGTACACCTTTTGGGTTACGTTATATGGGGGAAAGTGTTAGGTATAAAAAGGCTTCCAGAAGATTCTTGATTCATTCCAAATTCAAAATCGATTAATTCGTGAAAGAGTCACAGATAAACAGTTACATTTTCACAATATTTATAATATTAGTATAGTTTTTTTTAAAGTAAAAAGGCCTATGTGCAGATAGGGTTAACCATTATAATTAGCTGTGCTGTACTACTGTACTGTAGCTAGTACTACTACACTCTCTCTCTGAATACATGCGTAAATATAGATACACATCAAACATATTTAATAAAAACAATACACAGGCGAGCTTTCAATACACAGCTTATTTAATATTGTTTGCGTGTAACACATCACAAACATACACACATACTTACACATCACAAACGCATTAGGCAAGACGTTTATTTTATTCGTCTACCTTAAACGACAAAAAATATTATAATTCACCTATAATATGAGTTAATGAAGAAGTTACTCAAAATACAAAAAAATATTATATTATTTAAAATACATACACAATCAAGGAGATTATGATATAGTCGTAATCGGATAAATACTAATGAAATAAATAAAACCATGTTTCGGTTGATTCGTATTAAATCAAACTATTAAAAATTAATTATCCAACGATATTCCGCAGGATCAGAACGCTAAATATTTCCCACACGGCCAGACAGACGTCTAAACCGGTTTTGATAATAACAATACCATTTAATACACCAATTACGGAGAGATAGTTCAATTTAATCTAATGATGGATCATTTCAACAATCAATTATACACGGAACAATATTAAACATAACAGATTAGTACGATTATATATTTTACTTTATTATTTAATTAACTAGCTAAGTTTTACGACCTCGTCTGTGAAATTTGCCTTTGAATCTCGTATAAACATTCCCAGACAATATTAGGAAAAATAAAAAGTTTCACCAAAATCGACCCAGTTTCTTAATTAAGCGCTATCATAGATAAACACTGACTATTGTTTTATAACTATAGTTTTTACTAAAATTTTGAATTTGAATTAGTTCAATGAATGAATAAAATTAATTTTAATCATATTTGTAGTAAAACTTGAACAAGAGCTTTTTACAACAAATAATAGAATAGTTTTAAAAGTATCAAGATTATCTACCAATGGTTGAACTACAAAAATTAAAAAAAGAATTTTGAACAATGAACTACTAAAACAAAACTTAAAAGAGATAATTCAAAATTAAAAGAAAGAGTTTTACCCTTTGTCTAGTATAGATATTAGGAAAAATCTCTCCATTCAATATCTAACATGGCGTTTATTATCGAAGCGTACGACTTAAAATCGAATACGACATAACGAATAAAGAAAGTTTAGTTTCACAATTAATTGTTTTCAAAACGATGGTAAATTATGACCTATTCGTTATTTTACGACACGTAGTTAGAGGACAAATGATTTTGCAATTTACTAAACTGAACGCTTCGTGTTTCACGTGTCATTTAAATGACATATGGTCGATCTGTCATTCACTGAAACGGTTCTCCATTCTTGTGGAATATGTTCGTAATTTAAACTGAGTGCGTAGTCATTTGAAGAACTATCAGTTTGTTTTCATCTGCATCAATTGACTCTTTAAGTATACGATGATAAGGGTGACCATGTCCTTGTCAAAAATTGCGGTCACAACGGACAATATCTATGAACACCAGCTAACTTCGCAGGATGAAATGTATTTTTTTTATTGCTCTGACTCGGTGTTTGAACCAAAGATCCTTATAACCCAGCCACTAGACCAACGAGGCCGTCAAATATTAAAAATATATATACGTATGGTAAACTGTAAGAATAGCCTGCATATGATTTTTTTTATTATTTTCGCCAAAGAGCAGATAATTAAAATTTTAAATTATATTATTTATCTGTATGTATGCATCGCTCAGAAATTATCCCTTGGTATAGTTTAATGAAACATTTTTAAGGGATAGTCAAAATATATTTAGGTTGTAAATATCCAAGTAACCGCAGTCGCTAGTATAACTTAGTGTTTTTAATTTTTTTTGGCTTAAACATTTTTAGGTTTATCACTAACTACATAATAAGGACTACGTTCTAGTATTACGTAAGTATTATAATAGTAATGACACGTTGTGTAAATTCCGCGTATAATAATAAAATACCTCATTCTCTACAAATAGAATGCAAATAAGATAAGAACGTTCCCTATCAACGTTCAAAACAGTACCGTTATCCTGCAGACACACTAAAACAAAACTGTCCATTTCGAGAGGTCTGCAAAACGCAGGTAAAATTTAAATGGCGTCATTACATTTCAATTCGACAGGGTATTCAAGGAATGATTACACGACAAATTGAATTGGCTTGTGCCCTTTGCAGTTTCTGTCGGATATTGGGTGCATTTAAATAGGTAGGTTAGCAGTGACGTCAAGTCGCATTCCTTCGAAGAGGAAAATGAACGCAGCCAGTTCGCGGAACGCACTGTTGCACTATTTATATAGCAGTACAACTTTTTACTGCGGTCACAGGTTTATTTACCAAGCTAAAGTGTGCTTTATCGTTATTATTTTAAGAACTTTTTAGCAATGTTTGGGGTGAATGAATTGGCTTGTAAACGAGGACTTTACGCGGGAAATCGTAGCGCATTCGACGCCGGTGAGTCAACTTGTAGTATCGTTGTTTCGAATGCATTCGTGAGTGTTTCGCGAACAGAATTCAACGTCAAACTTGAGGGTTTATCTTGCACTGTAAATAAATTAATAGTCCGCATCATTTAAGTGCTTACGTGATATTTTATACAGTATTACGTATTTTTTTCTAACCAATTTATCTTGTGCGCATTGTTGACATTATTTACATTAATAATGACTGACTAACACATCAGATCAGATGGTTTTTAAAAGCCTGAATGCTCAGTACAATAGCGGACTCATCGTAAAAAGTAAAGTTAAACAATTTTATTTTATAAATTTATCAATTAAAATTTATTATTACAGAATGGGGTTTCTAAATTTGTTTTTGTATTTATTTGATAAACAAATCGGTTACAAGCTATTGGTAGCTGATCATCATCGGTAATTGACATTGTCAATACAGTAACAGCCTGTTAATGTCCCACTGCTGGGCTAAGGCCTCCTCTCCCTTTTGAGGAGAAGGTATGGAGCCTATTCCACCACGCTGCTCCAATGCCGGTCGGTAGAATACACATGTGGCAGAACTACAGTGAAATTAGACACATGCAGGTTTCCTCACGATGTTTTCCTTCACCACCGTGCACGAGATGAATTATAATCACACAAATTAAGCACATGAAAATTCAGTGGTGCTTGCCCAAGCTTGAACCCACGATCATCGGTTAAGATTCACTCGTTTTTACCACTGGGCCATCTCGGCTAATCATTGACAATATAAGAAGTTAATTCTTCTATCTCCAGTGCTTATCATTCAGCTTTCAAGTATAACAAATACAAAGTTATGATAGTCGATATAACATATAACTGATTGGCACCATCCAGACGGTTGCACAAATAACCACCACCAGTACAGTGCTGCCAACATGCGCAAAAACGGCAATTGATTATACTAACAAATCTCTCAGGAACATTGCGTGAGGTCCACAACGTAAAAGGCTTAGCTGAGGAAGAACGAATATGGTAACTGATGCGTAATAATTACGTTTGCCAGTTACATAACAAGTGTACGAATAATTGAACGACAGACATAACTGTTATTGATGTTCCATTTTTTTTTTAATTTAGTAAGAATGATTTTCCTAAGGAGGATGATGCGTTTGTCGTAGTCTCGTTTGTGTAGCATATTTTTCCGAACACAAGGTTTCGGTACAGAGACACACAGTAACATATTATTAATACATACAGTCGTGTACCGTCCTTATATACAATTAACTTCATAATAATAAATAAACGTAAGTTCCAACTCGTAACAGTATCTTAAGCCTATATCAGATTTAATAAGAAGTCATTAATATGTAAAACCAGCTCATTTATTCAATATAAATACAATCATGTATATATAAGAATGACAACTTAATATTTTATATATTAAATCCTCAATTACATAAACAACTAGTTAATCGTCCTGGGTTCGCTCGGGTAGAAAAGAAGAAACATGTATTGTATAAGGTTGTATATTGGATAAGGTTTGCGTAAAATACGTTCTTAATGAGCATCTAAGACGGGGAAGGAGTAACTGTTTGTTGTTGTTGACAAATTTAAAGTAAATCGAGGGGATAGTTTAGAAGATCTCTTGATGAATGGTATTTCGCTTATATATAGCCTCCTCAAAAAAGGGAGAGGAGCCTTAGCCTTAGGAGGACATTCACGGGCTGTTACCATATATAATATAGATGAACTATTTCACTTCACAGGTCTGGGTATGTACCATCCACTCATCACATATTATACCACCAAACAGCAATTCTTAGTATCCAGTGTAAGTGAGCCAGTGTAACTACATGCACAAGGGACATCACATCATAGTTCCTCAGGTTGGTGGCGCATTAACGATGTAAGGAACAGTTTATATTTCTTACAGAACCAATGTCTATGGGCGTTGGTGACCATATACCAACAGGAGACCCACTTGTTCGTCCCCTTTCTTGTTTTATTTTTTAAAAAGCACCAAGCAAATAATGAAATAGTGTGAAATAAAAATGCGTCCACACAATCCCATAGACAAAGAAAGACAACAACAAATATATTTGTTATTTAAGTAATTTAAAAAAAAACATGACATCATGTTATAAAAACAAGCTATTTTCGGTTACTTATTAAAATTACACCTTTTAGATGCTCGCGTCGGTGGAGGTTCAAAAGATCAAATATTGCATTCAATTTGGCGCATCCGAGAAACCAAAACAGAACCGTTTAGCTGTCACATAAACATCGCGCTAATCGTAAGCGAAATTCCATCACCTGACAATCAGATGATATCGAGTAGTCTTTAAGCATATGACATAAAACCGGTGTCATACATTCGCTTGAGTATTCACAAGGTTTCATTTTGTTATCTATATTTTTTATTTCATTATGTTTATTAATATATGTAAATGTTTCACAATAAATTGCTAGTAAAATGCTATACAAAATTAACGAACTTTATTAATCGACTTATTTATTTGCAGTTTTGACAGCAACAAAACGTATCCACGTACTACACGTGGGGGTGCATTTCAAGTGAAGCAAGGCAAAAAAAATTATAAACATCCGTAACTTAATTTATTTTTATCGTGCCTTATATAAAATAAATAAACCAGTAAATATTATTAAACTTCATTAAATAGCATGTGACAACATTAGAATATTTTAAAGTAAGAAAAGTTAGCTACACATTTTTTTATAGAATAGGAAGGTGTACGAGCTTATGGGCTACCTGATAGTGTGGTCACCAACGCCCTTAGACATTGTAAGAAATGTTAACCGACGCTTACATCGCCACCAACCTTGGGACCTAAGATTTTATGTCCCTTGTGTATGTAATTAGACTGGCTCACCCACCCTTCAAACCGGAACACAACAATGCCAAGTACTGCTGTTTTGCGGTTGAATATCTTTTGAGTGGGTGGTACCTACCCAGGCGAGCTTGCAGAAAGCCCTGCCACCAGTAAAACATTAGGATGTTACATTTACATTTGTCCTAGACATTTGCGATTGGACACGACAAATGTCACAAACAAAAAACCAAAATAATTATGAAACCTATCACGGCATATCTGGACGTAACTTTATATTAAGTCCGTAACTTTTTTTTTTGTAAAACAGTTTTAATAAAGTGTTATTTGGATTAAAATCTTGTATATTGGAGTTTATGAATTGTGAATATTTTATACTTTAAACGGATTCTTGTATTATTACCTAAATTAAGTGGAACGAGACATCGGCGGCGAATATTATTATGATGGTATTTTTTTCTTATTCAATTGATTCTTGCAGTAATAATGCAAATTAAAATATATATTTATTAAATTGGTTATATCCTTTATTTTATTTTATTAGGTAGGCAGACTGGCAAGTAGGCCGTTTGGTGTTAAGCGGTCACCATCGCCCATAGACGTTAGCATGGTAAGTATTTATTATACAGGCAGGTTGTCTCAGGATGTTGTCCTTCACAACGATCGAGGTTTTTTCGAATTATAAACAAAAATTGAGCATCAAATCAACGGTACTTCTCTGGATTTAAACCCGTAAACTTCGATTTAAGTCCAACTGTATCAACCACTAGGCCATACTTACGATACAAAAAGTCAAAGTCAAAAGTTCAAAATTCAATAAAAGGGAAAACAAACCAGACGAAGAAATATAATTAATGAAAAAAAAAATGCTATCTCTAATGGAAGGTATCGGCCAGTCTATTACCACCCTCTGATCTACCGCTGATCATCAATGATACACTGTATTTGTGAAAGGTGACTTAACCAGTTTATGTAACACATGTTATAACAACTTACATCCTACGGCTAATAACCTCTGACATTGTGAATGCGCACGGTGACCACTTACCGTCAGGTGATTCGTCGGCTTTTCTTCATGTCATCCATAGAACTCCAAGTCACGATAATTTCTTTATAAATCCACGTGTCAAAAACTTACCGACATATCAATCAATACGTTGGTCGTACAATGTCGGATACATTCAAAATTACACGGATTACCCGAGGTCAATGGCTTATCTTAATTGAGGTTGGCTATGTAAACAAAATGACATGACAATTTCATACAAATGCAAACTCGAACCGTTCACATTTCTTCGTTAGTATCGATGAAGTTTTTCGTTACAATATTATTTTGAAAACACTTAATCATAGTTTGACCTTAAAGTGTACGTCGAATTCTAAGACATTGAAATTGGGATTCTACTTATAATATTCTTTTATTAAAGGTAAAAACTTAATACAATATACAAAATAATACATTTATAAATATAAAAAAACACTACATCAAAATATAATAAAAATTGAATTGAAAACGGCAATTTAAAACGTCAAATCTCAAAGATAAATTATAGCTTACTAAAACTAATAAATTGGTTACGCGCAGGATCCACTGCTTTCGTGATTCGTGAGAGTTGCCACCTGCCAGCTTGCTAAAGATGTTTCTCTTGTAATATCTTAATAGAAAAAAACTTTTTTTTTTATGTTATAGGCAGGCGGATGAGCAAATGGGCGACCTGATGTAAGTGTTCACTACCGCCTATAGACATTGGCGATGTAAGAAATAATAACCATTCCTCACATCGCCAATGCGCCATCAACCTTGGGAACTAAGATATTATGTCTCTTGTGTCTGTAGTTACACTAATAAGTATTGCTCTTTAGCGGCAGAATATCTGATGAGATCCCCCCCCCCCCCCGACGGGTGTGCACAAAGCCCTACCACTATGTAAGTGTCCTAACATAGGGCTCAAACTCGAGATCTAGCCAATTCTTATATATGTATATAAATAGTAGCCATAAAAGGTAGTCGCTAACGCAACGAGTCAGTTAGTACATATTCAGTATATAGACTTTATATAATTATATATAGTATATACATCGCTTCTAGTTCAATAAGCATTTAGTCACCAGTTTTTCCTCTATTCATCAACATCAATGGTCACGCCTATATTTAATCATAATCACGACGGTACAGTACCTATATTTATAAACTCTCCATACGATTGGAACAAAAAAAAACCTACACCACCTAACACTAATTAAATTTTACGTAAATTTTTTTGACGGGCCGGTTGGCGTGGTCGGTAGATACTTGCCTTTCACGCCGAAGGTTGTGGGTTCGATTCCCACCCAGGACTGACATTTGTGTGCATGAACATGTCTGTTTGTTTTTAGTCTGGGTGTAATTATTTACATAAGTATGTATTTACAAAAGTAGTATATGTAGTATATCAGTTATCTGGTTTCCATAGTAAAAGCTCTGCTTAGTTTGGGATCAGATGGCCGCGTGTGAATAATGTCCCAGGATATTATTAGTATATCAATAAAAAAAGACAAAATGAAAATGTTTTTCATTCAAAGAAGCTCTAATAAGTACTTTTGAATAACGTAACATTTTAATCGAATGTAAAGCCTTCACCGGTTCGGAATGTAGATTCAGAAACGGCAAGAAACTATGTAGGTTTTTTTTTTGTAAAATGAAATACACAGACATGTATATCGTACAAAATTTTAGCTCTTATCGTTACGACTTTGATTGAATCGAAACATAGTAACAGATGAAGTTTAAAAAAAAAGTAAAAATGATAGATAAAAATAACAAACTGTATATTTTAACTGTACACTGTAATCAAAGCACACTTGAAATGATTAATGTCCTAAAAAAACACGCTAATTTTTAATTGACTTGCTGAATATCAATAGTACTTGTACTGAGTGCTACGTGTTAATTAATTAGTTTTACAAATGCCTTAATACACACGTGACACAAACTATAGCACACGTCACAATATTTATAAAACCTAATTTTAAACTACGCTAACAAATCCTAATTTCACACCATTGTATTATATTCTCAAAAAAAAAAAAACTCTTTTCTAGTAACGTAGTAATCTGTTAGTCTGAAGGTGCCTTAATGCTGGCTAAGCAAATGCATCTAAGGAGGTTTGGAGTTTATTCCCCCACACTACTTCTCTGCAAGCTGAGATTTAAGAGATTTACGAGAATTTCGTTTCGATTTGATTCATAGGATTTGAACTCGCGATCTTTGTTGAGATCCACGTTTTTAGCCACTGGGACTTTTAGATATTAACCAAATCAGACACGTTGCGGGCGCTTTGTATTTTAATTCGCACGTACTATAAGTTTGCGCGTGGCTTTATACATGCAAATATCAAATATTTGCATTAACGCAGGCGTGACGTTCGCAGAATCTAGCAATGGGGTTCTCCCCATCACCGTATAGAACGTATGCTAATACACATCAATTAAAGCTAAGCCATTTGCGTACAGAATTGCACGGAATAGCGGTGTAAAAAGTAAGAAATCAATATATTATCGCTAGTGATCCGAATCGACTGGAATTACATTCATAACGGAAAATATAACTTGCGTATATTGTGTAAACTATACAAACATCATATATCCGAATTAAATTCTTGACAAGACAATCTTAGAGCCGGTTTACACTATTTAGGAATGATATTTTTGTCGTTGGCCGAATCTCGGTTGTGTTGTTTTTTTTTTTAAATAAGAAGGTGGACAGCCAGATGGGCCACTTATTGGTAAATGGTTGCCATATGCATTGGCGCTGTAAGAAATATTAACCATTCCTTTCATCATGAAAGCTCCGCCAACCGTGTGCCTGTAGTTACACTGGATAATTTACCCTTCAAACCGGAACACGACAGTACTAAATGTTGCTGTTTGGCAATTTGTGTCGAGTGGGTGATACCTACCCAGACAGGCTACCACCGAGTAAAGATCCATGGCAGCTACGTCACGAAGCGGCGAGTGTGCTAATAAAACCCGACCGAACATTCAAATCATGGCAGAATCTCCGATTAATGTTTCGTATACGATAGTTTTATCGGATACCACTAATATAAGTAAATGGTATAGAAATATATCCGACACATTTGTAGTTTTAATAAATATATCGATTCGATATAATGTGAACTAGCTCTTACATATTTAAAATAAAAAAAATATAATTTTTTCGCTGATGTCTGGTAGCTGAAATATGATTCGATACATTGCGAGGTCAAAGACTCGGTACAAACAATTTTTCCTTAATAATCAGAATAGATGTAAAATATTTTGTAAACAGATGCCTTACATATATCGAGAATTGCAATAAAAAAATAAATTGTTCACAATACCTCTAGGAAATATAAGAAAGGTCCCTTGTTTAAAAGTAACAAGAAATACGAACAACCGTATAGTATATTAAAATGTTTATCATGAGCGGAAATCGTACTCACAAACGTTAGCGCAGGTGACAATATATTATAGTGACTCGGTAGCATGCGAAAGTGATTCCGTGGCGCTCCTCGCTAAGACGGAAAGGGTACCGCTGGTTTTTAGTAGGTATTCCGATGTTCGGGGCGCATTCAGCGCCTTAAAAACCGGCGAACCCCACAAACTCTCCCACAGTTCCCACGGGGGAAACGCGTAACGCGATTTTCCAGCGAAAAAAAACTTACTTCTTAAAAGGTTATATTCTGAAACAAACTTATGTTCTGAAACAAATCTTACTTATATAGCCAAAAAAAACATATAATTATATAGGGCATAAGTTTAAAATAAACGACTAATTAAATTTATGGAATAGGATATTATTTCGTCACCGCCTTAACATTTGTGTACAATTTCAACTTAATCGATTGTGTGGAATTCCACACATACTAAAAGGTGAAATTAAATTGAATATATGAAACAGTTAGTTATATATAAATAACAATTCATATCATACTTTATTCATGTAGGTTTTAACAAGCCCCGTAGGATCGTCATTTTAGAGTATTATATTAATGTAAAATAACTACTAAAACTACTCTACTATGTATGTATATTAAAAAAAAAATAATAAGTACCAGTGAATACTGTTAATGTACACTTATTATATTCAATAATATATTTTATACAAGAGAATAATTATTATAATAAAATTAAATTAGTTAATATATATATATTCATAAGCATAAGCATAAATAATTGCGCACCAATTTAAAAACTTTCTACTAATTGTTTTATAATTTTCTCTGTAAGTGATATAAATGTTAATCTTTTGAGAAAATAAATGTCTAACCGTAAAGCTATCGGTTCGGAATGAAGACTTTACCGAGAAGAACCGGCAAGAAACTCACTAGTTACACTTTTAAAACATTTCAAATACAAAGTGATGTATTTATATATATCTTACTTGAAAGTCAACAGTACTAATAAATATATATATAATCTTGTGTTGATTACGCTTAATTTATTTATTATTTTATATAACAAACGATATAATATTAAACACAATTAAACAAAGATCCAGATCGCGTTAGCAGGTCATTCTTGCCACAGCGGGTGGAGTGGGCCGCTTCCGGTGCAATGCGGTGCCCACGCTGGTACTATACGATACTAGGCACATTATTTTAATGCGAACCGTGAAAGGTCCGTGGGCATCATAGGATCGACGACCGACAGCCAATTTAAGCCTGTAAGAGCTCACTTACCCACCCGTGAAATGTTGACAAGCGACATATGTTGATATACTATTTTGATGCGTGTGTTCTTGAAATATTATAATTATTACGGTCAATGTCGCATATCACATTCTGTCATTTCACGTCCGTTTTCTCCGGTGAGCGTCGAGTCTGTTCTTACAGAATGGCCCCACTGATTGCGATAAAACCGAAACAAAGGTGTACAGTTTTCTTACGACTCATTATCAGCCAGAGGCTTCGTCATCTAAGTCAAGTACGAGTGCGTGATATTTTTTTTTTTTTTTATAGAATAGGAAGGCGGACTAGCATATGGGCCACCTGATGGTAAATGGTTACCAACGCCCATAGACATTGGCATTGTAAGAAATGTTAACAATCGCTTACATCACCAATACGCCACCAAGCTTGGGAACTAAGATGTTATGTCCCTTGTGCCTGTAATTAAACTGGTATGGTATGGTAGCCTAAGGGATCCGAGTGTTATATATTACAACTAGTTTTCGCCCACGGCTTCGCCATCGCTTTAGACTGACATCGTGTATGCATTTCACGATGATCGGTTGGAAGGGTAGCAAACAAACAAATATTATAATAATATAATGATTAAACTCAATTAACGAATTTAATACACGACTAGCCGCGTATCTTAAAAAGATCATTCACTTCTAAGCAAGTAGTCACAATGTATTAAATGATAAAGTATCAATTGATAAAGTGTCGACTAATGTAACAACGAACGACGAATGTAATTAATTTTAAGTTTAACATTCTCATGTAAGTGACGTTAGTCTTTATGGGAATAAATATTCTTTAAACCTAAAGATAACGTAAAACTTATCAATATTACCTATTACGTACTTTTACCATATTAACATAATCGCGGCTAAATGTCTTCCGGCCCAGATCCAATCCGACACCCACGAACGCCTACAATATATTAATTCAGTACACTGATTCACATCTCCCGTCCACTGGATGCATTGTACCGAATCCTAATCATTATGCATTCTTCCGAATCAGATTAACATTACAAATGCGAAAGTATCTCTACCCATCTGTTTGTTCTCTCATCTCGACTAAGTTACTGAAACGTTTGTAATGAAATTTGACATGAAGATAGTCTAGAACATGGATAAGGGTATAAATAATTTCGTCACGGTAGCATGCGCAATCCCGTGGCGCTCCTCGTTAAGACGGAAAGGAAACGACGGAATACCCACTAAAGAACCAGTACCGCTGGTTTCAGGGCGCACTCGGCGCCTTGGACACCGTCGAGTCACACATACCCCCCCACACTGATCCCGTGGGGGAAACGCGTAATGCGTTTAAAAAAAAAAGGGTATATAATAATTAATTAATTTAAGGCGTTTCGAGTTAGAGAAAAATTGTGCGATAAAAATTATATTGTGTATATATTACTAAAAACGGTTAACATTATAATATAATAAAACCGGTTTAAGTAATGTACTTAGTTGCAATAATAATATTCATATCGTAATATAATAAATAACGTAAAACGTTGTAAAACGATTCTATACTTAATAAAAAGATTTATCTTCTTATTTCGAATGTCAAATAAATGATGACTGAAAGAGAAAGAGAAAACCTTCGTGTAAATATTCAGTATATATATTATGAATATACTTCGTTAGCAATGCATAGCGTTGCACTCGAAGTGGACGACCGACTGTACCTCAAACCGAGCTAGTTAACGATTCCGGCTAAAGCAAACGTTTAACGCCAGTTAATGCTAAAACAGTTTACTGAGCCGACAGTGATGTAACGTAGCGCCATTAAACAAAGTGAACGACAGCTGAGTAAAGAGAAACGGTCGTAGCGATGCATTTTGTTAGATTAACGTGATACCACATCGGTGCAGAACATTGTTCAACTGATTGTCTTTAATACGTCAATTGCAATGTAACTATTTATCCTGAAGTAAAGGATTAAAATATATTAATTATTTGAATAATCATTTGGAACATGCTGTCAGGAAAACGAGATGCCCAGTGGTAAGAACGCGTGAATCTTCGTGTGAATTCAACTTCACGCGTGTCTTCAACTGAATTTTCATGTGCTTAATTTGTGATTATAATTCATCTCGTGCTTTACGGTGAAGGAAAACATCGTGAGGAAACCTGCATGTGTCTAATTTCACTGAAATTCTACCACATGTGTATTCCACCAACCCGCATTGGAGCAGCGTGGTGGAATAAGCTCCAAACCTTCTCCTCAAAAAGGGAGAGGAGGCCTTTAGCCCAGCAGTGGGACATTCATAGGTTGTTACGGGTAAGGAAAACAGACTAACGATCACAGCCGCCATTCTCAACAGAGACTAGCAAAGATATAGTAGTGCACGAGTGTGTGCTCATACACATAAGCACTCGTTATTTCGAAATTCGCAAAATTCGATTAGAGTGAAATCCGACGTGACTGAAGAGTTCAGGCACAGCACCAACAGAGTAACAGTATTTCAATTTTTTTTAAAAGAAAATTTTGTATCTAACTCTGAGATTTGATCCCAGGTCCTCAGATCCGAATGACCTTATAATTTAGGCATAGTACGTAACGGTTATAGGGACATACCGATTTATACAAATAATACCAAACATTAAATATATACATGTTTCTGAAGAGTTTTAAATCTGTTAATTTAATTACATTAAATTAACAGATTTAATTCAAATTTTATTTTGATTTAATTTATTTAGATTTGATTTAAATAATTTTAGTTTAATTCGAATTAATTTGATCTAATTTATAATATGTAAAATCTAAAATATTATTATTGTATTTTTTGTCTTTTTACTGTTTTGTATTTATGGGATCATAAATGTTTGGTTGAAATAAATGATTTATTATTATTATTAATATTACTAAGAATATGTACATCTTGCACGAAACGTTGTGTGAAAGGATAAGTAAGTCAGTGGAATTACATAAAAAAACACATACAAACTAACGGCCGCACTTATAAACGTTGCTCAGCGACTCTATTAAACAATTATTTGTCCCTTTCTGTCATTACTGATTTGAAATTCGAAAGAAAACACGGCATTATTTAACTAATCACTCGCTAATCATCTACACTAATCTATATTGATCTTATAAATACGAAAGTAATTCTCTGTCACGCTTTCACGGCTAAGCCAACCGAACCGTTTTTGATGAAATTTAGTATGAAAGAAGCTTCAGACACAAGGAAGGACATACTACTTATTCAAACACGCGGGCGAAAACTAGTAGTTTATAAGTAAGGCTGTTAGATTCCAAGATAGACAGCGCATTGTTTATCAATCTATTGTTCAAATAACAGAAAAAATATTTAAATTCGTTCCGCCATTTAACACATTCTCACAAACATGCGCTAAACTTATCCCCGACGCATGCAACATAATTAGTATTGACCAACGTCACTTCCGGATTCCCCGACATATTATGTATGTCTTGACGCCTATTCGTTGTCGGGTATGTGTAAACGAGCTTTTACAGGTTTACAGAATAGATTTTTATTTATATCTTTATCGTTTGAAAAGACAACACGAACACACACGAATACGCAAACATACTCACACGTATATGTAATGTTTACTTGTGTTACATGCCACACAAATGTAAGGACAGTGTGCATTGTCACACAATAATAAAGGACATTGATACACATGTCTTAAGTATTTGCATGTGTAGTGTACATATGTGTATATGTAATTGAATGATAATATGTTTGTACCGTTCATCCCATTGATTTTATTTTTATAGTATAGGTAGGCGGACGAGCATATGGGCTACCTTATGGTTAGTGGTCACCAACGCCCATAGACATTGGCATTATAAGAAATGTTAACCATCTGGTGGCCCATTTGCCAATCTATCTGAAAATAGAAGATTATTATTTATTTGAAAAATACATTTTTATTTAATTTTTATTTATTGAAACTTTTAAAGATTTTTTAGAATACATCAACACAAGTATAAAGTGTACTTTATACTATTTATATATACGAAGTCGTCACGACTAAAAGTCGCGCTCTCAACTCGTTGCATAATAAATATCAAAATATTTTCTTAGTAACGAAACACTTCCGGATTCCCCGCCACATGACTAATGGTCCGAGGCGCTCCGTAGTCTGAGAAAAGTTAAAAAAGTAATAGTTGCCTAACAAGTCATCGGTTAACAAATCGCCTCACACTACCAATATTTCATGCCTTCCTAGTACTTATTTGTTGTATAAATTACTTTTAAAAATTATGGTTCAGTATTTTATGATATTAATTAGGATATTATTGTTTTAAAAACATCCCACATGGCAATGCTAAGATTTTATGCCTCCCTAGTAGTTTTTAATTTATTTGTGTAATAATTAACTTATAAAAAATATAAGGCTTTAGTTCATTTTATTTTAGGATAAAAAGAATGTTGTAATTAAATTTGCACATACGAATTAATTTGATTCAACACTTATCTTTTTTCTTACAATATTTTTTTTAATTTTCGAGATTACTAAACAAAAAATTAAATAATTTTAAACATTATATTATAACGAAAAAAGATAAAATAAAACTATGAATTAACTTTGATTGCCATTCATAAGAATGTAATTATCAATAGAAAAAAAGATGTATTTATTTAGTGGATTGAGTTTAATATTCCGTCGAACATAACATAGCCGTGAATAATTTCCTTCGTCCATTCAATGGTCACACACCTATATATACTTACTAAAAAAACAAACTGTTATTAACATAATATAATACCAACAAATATAGTATACATTATTCTGAAGCTTTATACGATAGTATCTTTATCACATCTGTGAAAATATAAATAAATAAAATTAAAAAAAAAAAACATTTAAAGAATTCTAAATACCGTATCACCGTTAGTCGGTTTTCAAGACATCACGATAAAACCGAATTAGGTTTTTTTCAGAATAGCGTTACAGCGATCGTTCGTTCACTTTATAATCGTACTTTCATCAATAAATGAAATATCCTTATTATAGTTCGAAAACATTCCAACGAAAGTTCCGTTAATACGTCGTAGAGCGAGCTAGAATACATCCGACTGGTACTGGCACACTTACTGACACAGTTGAATTCGTTCACTTGCCTGCGTTAATCAATGTCGATGAATTCCAAGAAGTGCTAAGTACATAGAACATCAAACAAAAGAAATGGTAGACGCATAAATATATTCGCATTACAGTCGGTCCACTGCTGTATTCCTTCGATTCTTCTAGTCAGGAGCGATCAGTTAAATAGAAATCATGCGTTCTGAGTTCGGTACGAAAGTATATTTTACTTTTGAAAGAAGGTTTTATTAATAAGTTGGCACTTTGAGCTTTTTTATATTGCTCTAACACGGCCAGTTAGTTTACAAAGTTCAGCCCCTATATAAGACAATTATTATTAACAAAAACAAAAATCTTATTGTCGGATGGTGGAAACGATTAACTTAGTTTCCGCCTGCGTGTGAGGGCACGGAAGTGTAAGGTGCGTATTAAGTATAAGCTACTATTTTGTTTTCTGTATCACTGAAGACGTGTATGAAAATTTTCATGAGGATCGGTTGATTAGTTAAGAGTAGATTAAATTGTAACACCGATCAAAACAATGAAATCTTCAGATGTCTAATAAGGGAAAAAATCTAGTAATTTTTAGTGTATTAAAACAAAATAGTTTAGTAAAATTATAGTGTATTCAACTAGTGTATACCGATATCTATTCCGATATACCCCATATGTACCGATAATACCCTATATATACCGATGTCATTTCTGATATTCTCTGTTCCGAGATCAAGTGCATAGACCTTTAACACAGTCACTTAGTTACGGTTGCTTTGAGTCAATTGATTATTACATGTGGAATTTATGCAAATATCGTTTGCAAATAAATCTTTATATACATGTAAATAAAAATAAATTTGTCAAGTGTTGAAGGCTGTCGGGGGTCTCTATATCCGAAACAACAAGGGATATTCGAAAAATGTTGAGCTTGAATATAACTCAAATTAATTTCGTATACAACAATCACGACTAGCATTCTCAACTCGATTGTTTTTTTTTATATGTATGAAGTATAACTCAGTTATTTCTAAACCGACTTAGAAAATTATTTTTTATTTAAAAGGATATTTTTCCAAATTCCATAACCAATTTTCAATTTATCATTGTCAAAACACAGCTCTGATAATGGAGTCAGTTTTTTTATTAAAGAGATTTATTTTTCTTAATTGTCAGTATTTAGTTCTAGATTTAATATAAACAGGTGTTTATGATTTAGTTCATGTGCCATTAAAAGAAAATGTGCTAATCGTTTTATTAAAATAAACTCATCAACATGTTAAAGCACTACGCGTGATGCTAACAACGAAGTTTCTAGAATTATTATTAAAGTCTATTCTGAGTTTTGAGATACCAACGCGAATATACGGATAAAAGTAAAACGTTGGCATCGTTAGTTATACTTCATACTTATTATGCTTTTTTACGTCTGAAACCTAAAATTAGTTGCGTATCGCTTAAGAGTTTCATTAACGAAAATTCAGGTCTAACTTGTTAAGGCTTTTTTGCAATTAAAGAGTCTAATATCGAATGTTCAACCCGTGATTTATCACCACAGGGCAATGACCTTAGTTTGAAATGAGAATAAATTGAGGCTTAATTTCGACTTAGCTTTATCGTATACTGAATCTGTTATATAATATCCTTATATATATTTATTTGGCAGATTTACTATACAAAAATAAAGTTCTGGATAACGGTACACTGGTTTTAAGCCTACTAATTAAATACTACGTGTACACATTTTTTGAGATGAAGTGGAAGAGAGCTCTATACATCTTGGTGGACCTTTTAATTTGCGGCTCTTTAACCAGTTCTGAAACTTCTACATCCAGCGGTCTTCTTTCATCAGTTGATTAGGTACGGGGGCGCCCTGTGCTTCATTTTCTGAGTTTTAGTCTATTTTCGCGGTCTATTCTTGTTTATTCCACGTGTTATCAATACTTCGAACGACGGGCCTGTTTATTACTACTTCAGCACGCTGACTCTGCGAACTACGTTTTTTTGCTCGCGCACATCACGCGTCTGCTAATTACAGTCGACGAAATGATAATAAGTAACATTTTGTAATCCATCTGCTGGTTAAGGGCCGTCTCTCCTTTGAAGAGAAGATCAGAATATCTAACTTGCTGCTCCACATATCATGTGTGTGTGTGTTTGTTCCGTTCTTCTTCTTTGTCCAAAACCCTCTTCCCAGTTCAGCTGGGGTCGGGTCTCCTTGTACGTCTGCGCCAGAGAGCTCTGTTTTGACTAGTCTGTGTACTCAGATTCTCTTTCTGGGCCTCTTTTTGCATGTTTGACCACCAGGTTGCGGGCGCTCGCCCTCTTCCCCGTCGTCGGTCCGGGATATTTAAGTGTGTGTGTTCCATTGATGATAAGAAAACCATAAGCGCGAAGTGAATCAAAAATCAATAATCGTTTTAAATTAAATATTATCATCAATCCACGCAATCATTATTTCTATAGTATAAATATATATTTATGTAACTTAAACGTACGTACGACTTAAAGATCGCATGTGTGGGTTAAATCTTGCAACTAAATCTTAAACCAGTTTTACTCAACCGATTGAGCTGAAATTCTGCACGCAATTTTGGCGCTGATGACAATACAATCTAGCCAAATTGCCGACAAACTAAAGCTTAATAATAATTTTGTTCCGCATATATATTTAAGTAAATAATAATTATTATGAATACGAAATCTTATTTAGTAAATGTTATTCCATTTTCAAAATCACGGACGCGAATCAAATAATCCCAAATGTATAACAGTATCCTTGAACCGGATATAGAAGTAATTGCTTGTTAGATGATCGGTTAGTTTCGGCACCACCTAGCTATGCGATAAGATTGTGATGGGCGCTTTTTCTGTTCTAACGGTTAACATCTGTGATACGTATCAGTAAGAACAAAGCAATGAGATGTCATGTCCGATAGCACAGAGTAGCTGGCTTGTAGAGCGTGTACGTATGGTAATAGCAATTAAAAAATAATAATTACCGTTATTAATTTCATAGACAATATATGTTATGTGTTATTTTGCCTAGCCAAGCATGGTGACGTCATCATTAAATCACGGCTCTTGATATTTCGTTATAAATATTATCAAATTTTTGAGAGAAACTCATTACAAACGTTCAGTTATTGCTACTGAGGACAATGAACTCCGTTTTATAATAATAATTCTATAACTATTAATATAATACTTCTACAAAATTACGATACCCTAAAATATATTCAGTCTTTTCTGTGTTATAGGTAGGCGGACAGACCAATGGGCCATTTGATGTTAAGGGGTCACCACCGCCCATAGACATTGGCGATGTAAGAAGTATTAAACATTACCAATGTGCCACCAACCTTGGGAACGAAGATGTCACATCCCTTGTGCCTGTAGTTACAATGGCTCACTCATCCTTCAAATCGGAACTCAACCATAATAAGTATTGCTGTTTGGCGGCAGAATATCTGACGAGTGAGTGGTACCTACCAAGACGGGCTTGCACCAAAGCCCTACTACTACAAATGTTACGTTTGTGCTTAATTAAAATGAAATAAAAATAATATTCCTGTATAAATTACCGACAAACTCTTTACACACGAAAAAGAAATATACATTATCACAGTACAAATATATTTAAAAAAAAATTAACCGCACAGATAAATATAGCAATCGGATTCATTCATATTATTATATTATAATTTATTACGAGACTTTATTTTTAAAATTCACTTTAATTGCACTGTTATCGTTATCAGTATATTATGTATCTGCGCTGTGTTATAGGCATATAAATGAATACATTGTTAAAGCAATAAAATAAACATAGCCTCTGTGCTTCGGTGACCTGTGCTTTATCTCGCAATAAGAGCGGATCCGGGTGGCAACTTGGTCGCATATACAATACATAATAGATATTTAGGGTTCAGCAATGATATATAAAGATACATTCATACATTTTATATATTTAGAGCATGTTAAGATATATTAATAAATAAGCCACATTATTCGGTCCTAGTTTGTATATATAAAACATCTCGTAGTTAAATGTTTTTCATACAACATACATATATAATTATGTATATAAATATCATGCAACTTTCTCTCGATATAATCTACATTCCGAACCAGTGGTAAATTTATCTCGTAAAATAATTGTATGAGCTTAATTGATTGAAGTATAGGTAATTTTATTGAGTAGCGATGAGGCCAAAAAGTACCTTGAAGCGACAATCGTAGAAATGTGTTTACAAAATCAGATTCAACAAAACGTACTTTAAACCAATTTCTATAACAAAACAATAAACTACTAGTTTCTACATGCGGCTTCGCCCGCGTGCCACACATATTTCGGGTTAAGGAAACTTTATTCTCATCAAGAAACACATTCACTAACACGAGAACATAATATTACTACAGCAACCGCCCAGCGGCGCGGCAGATCATTATGTATAAATAATATTATTACATGATATAAAACACAATTTCGAAGAGGGCATCTGTGAAAATATATTATGTACTCATCTCATTTTCTGCACCACTGATAATGTGCACGGAAAACTTCATGAAAAACAGTCAAGCAGTAAAAGTTTAAGGCGTAACAAAAAATGCAAAAAAAGAAACAAACCCATTTTCTATTTATAAAATATTAGTTAGGTCTAACAATATAGCGCATTCCATCTACTTTATTAACCCTGTCCAGTGACGTCACTACGTGAAACATATATTAATATTAGGTACCGAGCTGGAGAGAGTGTATCTCTAAACGCACTAGCTTCAGGAACTATTAAGCCCTACATATTTGAGTAATTATTTGTGCGAGATAATCCGTTTATTAAGGCTATATAACTTAACGCTCCGGCTTTAAAGAGGGACCAGTAACCATAAACATCAACCAATATGGCGGACTGTACGAATCAGGCTTCTATAATTATCGTATAATTAAAATTTAACGCGATGAAACCGTCGGTCTTGTTGCTTATAAAATAGATATCCTACCAAGAATCTAAATATACATAATTTATACATACCTTGTCTGTGTGTTGATTGAAATTCGAAGATACTTTTTTTTTTAAATGTATAGGCTAGCGCTTGACTGTTATCACACCTGATGGAAAGTGGGATACAGTCTAAGATGGAGCGCGCTTGCCTAGAAGATGCCTATTCACTCCAGACTTGAAGGTACCCATATTGTAGGTGGTGGGGAAAACCGCGGTCGGGAGGGTATTCCAGACCTTGGCGGTGCGTATCAGAAACGAGGAAGCAAATCATTTCGTAATATTATTATTAATAACATTGGCTTATTTGCCGTTCAAAACGGTACACATCAATAAAAAGTACACATTATATTATAAATTGAACAAAATTAGATTACTATCCCTTTCCCTTAAACACTCCTCCACGCTGTCATCGCATTCGTAAAATTAGTTCCACCGAGTACCGCATAACAAAAAGGTTACATATCAAAAAATATTCGCACGCAAACATACGGAACTAAATACCTATAAAGAGACACACATGCAACTGTATTTTTTTTTTGTAACGCTCACATGTCGAGCACTGGCCGTTTGTTGTTTTTTTTTTTTCTTCATTATAATCGATTGCCAAAAATAATTAGAATGCACGTTTTACATTCTTATCTGCAAAAAATATGATAACCTAGCGGTTACCAACTCTGACGGAGACGCTGGAATCGGTGTCATTGAGAATTTAGTATATCTAGAATATTCATGTAGGCATCTGCGTTAAGCCTACTATCGTGTTACTAAGAGAAATAAAAAACGTCATAATTATGACTACGAATATTTCAAATGTAATTGAAGTTACATTTTTTTTTGACCCCGTTTATACTATATTATAATTTAATCACAAACATTTATGATATGTAATTACCTACCTATAGCCTATTCCAATTATAGGAGAAGTAAAGACATAGAAAGAACTTTGACATTAATTTGACGTGATATCATCGGTCGAGATTATGTATTTTTTTTTTATAGAATATAAAGGCGGAACAGTATATGGGCCACCTGATGGTAAGTGGTCACCAACGTCCATAGACATTGGAATTGTAAGAAATGTTAACCATCGCTTGCATCACCAATGCGCCACCAACCTTGGGAACTAAGATGTTATGTCCCCTGTGCCTGTAATTACACTGGCTCACTCACCCTTCAAACTGGAACACAACAATACCAAGTACTGCTGTTTTGCGGTAGAATATCATATGTACGGTTGTCATAAGAACTTTGGAAGTCAAATCAAGAATTGTTTTAATGCATAATATAGTAGAGCTTTTAAAAATCGTATAATGTGTAAACCTAAGGGTTTTTTATCTTAACTCCTTTTATTGGAATTTACTATACTGATGATCTTTATTAAGTAATTTTTAGTGACAACACTGTGATAGGCTTACGTACTTTTCTTACAGCGCCAATGTCTTATATGACCTAAGTGATGGTACTCATCTACATTCATTCATTCATCATCAGCCTTTTCTCGCCCACTGCTGGACATAGGTCTCTCCAATGGCACGCCACTGAGCTCGATCTTCAGCTCCCAGTCTCCAACCGCTGCCAGCCACCTTGCGTATACCTAGCTGAAGGGCGTCCTACGCTACGATTGCCTGGTACCCATCATCATACCTCAAAAAGACACTTGCTAATTTCTAAGTTAAAGTAAGTTTAGCCCAAAGTAATCTCTAGTTGCCGGAGAAAATAACAAAAGTTATTATGGATCAAAAGAGTAACCAATTAATAATATTATAAATTTGATTTGTGAATATTATAGATTGATTGACATTGATATTTGCTATCTTGGTTTAACGAATAAACTGTCATTAAACAGAGATAACGTATGTATTAAAATTAATTGCAATTTAAATTTTACTACGACTTCCTCCATCTAAAATCAAGATTAATTGAATTTTAAAACCACAAAAAAATAATGTTGTCAATGTTGAATTTTCACTTTTTTTGTTTGTTTAGAAATTATACGTTTCCTATCAACTTTTTAGTTCTTTGATAATTCAAGAATATTTATTTAATGATTCGAATATTCGAAAATTAAAAAGCTATTTATTATTCAAGGTTATTTTTTTTTAAATTCTGAACTAAACATTTTTCCGCGCAGACAAAGGCCGTCATTCGTTGACAACGCAATATTTTTAATGCGCATTTCGTTAGACGGCACCGGTTTTGCTTTATTCAGGCGATGATCATAATTATGTAACCAAATTATTATTATTGCAAAATAAATAAATCTTAAATTCTAAAATATTTAACAGAAAATATTCATTTTACGATTAAAGAATTTAAAAAACCGTATTTTATTTTCCTTACTAGTTTTATAAATATTATACATATTGTCATAAATTTAATATTTAAATTTTAAATATAAGCTACATTTTTTTTCTTTTTTTTTTATAGACAAAATTATATTTATTTTATATATATTTAAATTAAAATGCATGTCGATGTCATTTTTATTTTCTTTATGGATCTGTAAAACTAAAAAAAGTAACAAAATATTTTTAAGGTGTTTCTTTTTTAACTACGTCCTATTATAGTATTTGTGCTTTTAATAGTACGTTATACATATGGTACTCGCTCATTAGACCTTCAAAAGAAAATCAGGATTATATATAATCACAACATCTTATTGTGTCAGTCTGGTCGTTGATAGTTGGGAAGTAGAAATTTGCAATCAAGATTCGCTCGTTCATGTACACGAATGTGTGACATTGGCCTAAGCCTTAACCAAAACATTGTCGCAACACATATTCATCAGCTGTCGGCGAAAACAAACACCGGGGCACGAAGCGAAACAATCCCACGCCAATAAAACTCGACTAATATAATAACATATTTCCCATACAATAATTATTCAATTTCATTCGCCTAGCGGATGGTTTAATGCAGGTGTCAAAATTGCATTATAATTTGATTTATGTAAACAGATTATAAATTATATATTTTACAACTTTGTTCAAATAACGCTTTTTGTGTAATACGATTATCATTCGCACTAAGCAATTCAGGCAATGAAAATGAGCACAAACCCTGATGTGTTCGAAATATAAATATTTTTTTTAATTAAAAATAAAAATTTTCTTATTTCAAAATCCAGAACACGTTCGAATCACCAAATGTAAGTTCGAACAATAAGTCTGAAATATAATAATAAATTTTAAAATAAAGACATGTTTGAGACATAAAAATGTATGCGCGTCGAATGCATAACGCCGTCCTATTGACAGGTTGCGGTGACGTAACCATCAGTCGAAGCAATGCCAAGGCCCGTGTCGTTGACCGGCTCGCCGGCTTCTCAGTTAATTAGTAACCCTATATACATATAGACAATTGTAGACATTTCGTTTGATGAGATTACGAGACAAAGTGACACTCCAATTGATTTATCGTATAACTTAAAACAAAACTACTATTTTCTTTTTCTTTTTTTTTATTGACAAACAACGCAAAAATTTAAGGAAATATCAACCTTATTCCACTGTATTTTTATGTACTACTAAATCGAATTTAATTTATTTAAGTGTTCATTATACTGAGGCTATTTGCCTATATGTACATTAGGCCATACACATGTATAGAAATCTCATAAAATACGTAATCAATTTTAGTTTTGCAGGGTGACGTCAAACAAGCAGCAAACCAGCTTTCAGGCTACAGCCGAGGAAGTAGCCTCAAAGCTGGGTATCGAGTATTGTGACAATAAAAATTATTTGCGCGATTTAAGTTTCAAGTTAACAACTTTAATATTAACGACCATCATCTGGATCACCGTACCATAACGTAGCGCTTTTTTAAACGGGATACATTTTATGAAAGATTTTGAAATGAGAATTAATATAACATCAAATTCCGATTATTGTCACTAGACAGCGCTGTTTTCATTCCGTACAATTCTCAGTAACCGTCAACGCTATCGAATGAGCAATAAAACTCGCACTTCGCACTCTGAATACACACTGGGACGACACAACAGATTTTAAATAAAAAATATCGTTGAAAACAAATGAATGCGTATTTCGAAAAACCATTCATAAAGAGTTAATCCTAATTAATATCTTTGTATTTCTCAATTTTGTTTACCGATCTGTGATACTAACAAAGTTATTATTTTTTCTTCATGCAGGGAAAAATTTAAAGCAATCATTCTTAATCTCTATCACTCATAACGTTGAATGCAACTTTTTTTTATACAAGACTTACATATAAATAAAACACTTAAAGCTGCTGTACTGAACACTAGGTTTTGTTTTATCAAATAATAACATAAATAACTAAAATTAATGCAATTGATATAAAATTAATTATTAATATACCGTTTTAATAATATACATAGAAAATATCACAAAAAAAACGAATCTTCAGTTTTAATCTAAAAATAAAGCAACCGACCACCCAGAGAATAGTTACCGAAGATTCAATCTCGTAACGGTCCGACGTTCGCTGACCGCGTGGCCACCGTCGTGTTAATCCGTCTTAATCAGTCTCGCTAAAGAGCGTTTACCTTCGGCTCATTTATTATGCAATTATATGCGTACTACATACCCACAGGCGGACACCGACGCAAGTCTCGAAATCGTTACTTTACATAGATGACTATCGCGTCGCCATTTTATGTCTATTGAAAATACTTAAGACAATATCGTTAGATTAATGTTGGCTTAAAATTTAAAAAAAATCTAGTCAGATACATATGTTAGTCTATTTAAAGGTTAATGTCCGGCTGTTGGACGTTGATATATTTGTGTAATGGTGAAGCGTATAGTATTAAATTTTTGGCTGATCTTGATAGACTGAGATGAGATTCGTCTGAAGCAGTGTCGACACCTATCGTCAGGAAACAAGTGAAAGCTACCGTTGTCTAATATTCTAAAGTTAAATAGTCTAATGTTTTTAAGGAATTCGACATTAAATTGCATGAGATGTTGCTAGCTAAAACTCTGATAAGGAGAAGGATTCATCGGCACACAATGGCAAACACAAATTCAATACTAGCTTTTTAATGGCCGAACCCAGGATTTGAACCCCCTTACCTCTCGATCTGTAGTGTTATAGACAAGCTACTATATCAGCAAGGCAGTCAACATTACTTTGGTATTATAAAATGACAAAATAAAATAAAACTTACTAATAAACACTTATAAGTACCAACGTTTTGTCGACTATATCTGAAGTTATAAATTTTAAATTAAAGTTATATATAATCTTTATAAAATTATACGCAAATTATATATATATTTTGTACAGAATTTCTTGTACACCAGAATTCTGAGCGAAACGTCTTCCTTAGAATACTACGTCGATAAAAACTTTCTTTAATCTGCGCTGCACAGATGATACAACGCAAAATTAATATCGTGCAGTTAGGAGAGCATAGACTAACAAAACACCAGACAACACATTTTATTTAAACGTTTAGAGTGTAAATGAATAAAATGTATCTACATTATTTTTAAGTATCTATATCGTAAGCCGTGCTAATGACTTATGTAACATGGCCTTTGGTAACGTAGACGTTGTTTTTTATCCTTTACTTTGGACAATAAAAGGATACCTATACAAACATATCTACATATGCAAGAAATAAACGATTAACGAGCAGAGTAACAGAGTATTAAACCATTCTAACAGTTTCCGCGTCATGGAAGAACAGACAATACATTTAAAAAATATGTATTCTATTTATTACTATAAATCTCTTAAATCGAGACCCACGGCTAGATTTAATTGAAACAGATTACGATATGATTACTAGAATGAATATGCAATTTTTTAAATTTATTTAAGGAAGGCCTCCTGACGGTAAATGTTTCTTCTTCCTGATCTGTGCTGCAAGAACTACTCCTTACATCATCAATGCGCTGCAAACCATTATCTAAGATGACAATCTCACTTATTCACTCCTCAAACTTTAAGACAGCTAAAAAGTTTAGCGGTACAATATTATGGTACCCAATATGACCCTACACAAGACTACTACTAGTAAAAAATGGTCTCATAATTGTAAAGAAAAGAAACGTCAAAATATGCGCATAACCCCTCCTTCAGGGAGGCTAGATGGATGGAAGATGGTGGAAATCATAAAGGGTAAAAGAAATATGTAGTTTTACGGACGCCCTATATACTTCAACTAGTTTCATTCTTTTTCCTTCATTGTTTACAAGAAACTTTGCAACATTCAATTCCTGTTAAACTATTATGTATAAATAATAGAACACCTGGTGGTGGGGCTCCGAGTAAACCTGCTGGATAGGTACCGTTCTCTTTTCAAATATTCTACCATCAGTGAAAATACAATCACAAGATCATCATTGTAGATTCCTTGATTGACAGAGCATTGCCAGTGCAAAAAAGGTAAATATTTATTATTTACTTACAGGACTAAACTCTTTATTATTAAATATATTCTTTATTCAAGTATACTCTTATCAGGACATTTGATCGTCATATCTATCATCGGAGTCTCTCTGTCTGTTTGTCCGTCTACCTTTATATTACTCATTAATAATTAAAAAAGCGCAATTAAATTATGATTTAATCCACAACAATCGTTATTCATTTGTTGCAAAATATATACATAATTTTATTTTCGAAATTTTCAACATACATATTTAAATTTTGCAAACTCTGATAAAATTTGCACTGTTTTAATGTTTGACATAGAATTATACATTAAATTTACACCCTTATTCTCATTACGATAAGAGTTAACTTTCTATGGCGATGTTAGTGCAGATCGCATTGTCGGATTATTGCTTTTATTGAACCGGTTATCATGTGTCTATCTCTCGTACATCGATATTATATTTTTGGCTGAGCATCTGTTTCTTTTTGTAGGTAATTTCCATAACTTGCTATCAAAATTCGATAAAAACCCGTTCAAAATTGGTATTTTTCATTATGTTTTATGATTTAACATTTATATTAATTATAACATAGGCACTAATGTGGCACACACCAATTATACATACTAATGTCTATGTCTTATAGTCATTTATATTTAATTACAAAGGACCAAATTATCGTTATGACTAATCAAATATAGTGGTATCGATGATGTTTTTTTTTTTTAAATTTTTACTACTAATTATGTGCAAAAAGGCGATGCGATGTAACAAATTAAATTAGATTAAATTTACAAGACTAACATATCGGTTTCTATTATAATTAAGTATTAAGAAAATTACCAAGATTTTAAGTAATAACATATTTCGTACTATGTTAATACTTACTCTTATGAACAGTTAAAAATCATCCAACAGTTTAAATATCAAAAAAACTATAACTCGACTGCGTATACAATCTTAAAACAAAACTTTTCGATTGTAAAGAAACATCTAAGAACATCTTTACGCCCAATACTATAAAACTAACGAAATTACATATAAAAACATACTTTGTGAATAAAACTCCAGGCATTATAAGATAAAAAAAATAACTGCCCAAAAAGAAAAAATTAATAAGCCACTATTACCTGTTATTCTTTCGCCAGCTCATTACAGATTTAAAGATATATTTGACAATCAATAAGGAAGTATAAACGTCGTATAAATATTCTTAAGGCTTTGACTATGAATATCAATTCGATGTATCATATTAATGAAACCGAAATCTTCCACGGCATCAGAGCGTTAACTTATAGCGATGTTCTAGTCAGCGACACAATAGCCAATAGTTCCGAGTATTTATTACACGAAGTGACATCATTCGACGGATGTCGTTCAATTCGGAGCGACAGGAAACCAATCGCTCCCTCATTCAACCAGCGTACATGCTGCCCTTCACCTCACAGAGCCCGAGTGCTACGACCCTAAATCTTGAATTTGCATCACGATAAAGCTCCCGTCTCAAAGGATGTGCGTATGAATGCAACTTTGATGCGACTCATACGAATTTTGAATGCGAGGAGATATATATATATTTTTTTTTTTTTTTTTTTGCATGAAAGCCAACGAAGCTGTTATGAATACATTCAAATCTATATATGAATATAGTCATCGAATAATTTATGGACTATTAATTAAAACCATATAAGCAAGATTGGAAATACATTAAGCTATAAAATCTAATAATATTATTACGAGACCGTTACATTGCTATTAAACTTACAAAAATCGAAATGTTTCTCATTCACTCTCACGGTTCAAAAGTTAAAAATGCAAAATTTCAAATACGGAATGGCTCTTATTTACATCATCATAAGGGTCACTATTAAATATATTTTGAAAGATCGCATCTTTAATTACTTTAAAAGCTTCTCGGCTAAATAATACTTACTATAACACCGGCGTATTCTCTCAGATGTGAACTCATTGATTTAGCTAACCTCAAACTACCGTTGAATTTATAGTCATCGTCGGCATTTCACTATAAGGCTTACGACACACTGTCTCATCGCAAATTATTGCAAAAAATTATTTTTATCACAAAACGATACATTCAATAATAAGATAATATATTAAGAAAGGTTTGTCGGAGAAAGTTTATAGATAAGCTCTAAGTAGTAATTATAATTATCTTGAATCTTCTAAGTAATTGTGTTTTATCCTAGATAACATATCCTAGATAGAAGCTTCATTTTATCATCCGAGTCGAGATAGTGGTTAGAAAACCTCAACCACATGTTGCTGGTTCAATACAAGGCAATCATCACTTAATTATCATATGATTAATTACCGCTTATAATTAATTCCATGATTGACATTAAAAGAAAGCATCGTGAGGTACAAGCAAAATAACTGTAAATTAAATTATTCATAAATCAATAAAAAATTGCAAATGTTGCCAGAACAGATAAATAACAATCATTAATAAATACAAGAAGAAATGCACACAGACCAATCAACCAAGTAATAACACAATTTTCAAAATTCGAACACTTCGATTCACTACAGTGTCACTCCCGTCAATTGCAACAATGTAAACAGGTCTTTATCATTACAAAGATGAACCATTACATTATAATCATAGAGCGGTCAACAATCCACGAACGCCTTGTTAGAACCTATTGACTGTATAAACACATCTTTATTGGAGTTTTTTTTGCTGAACTTGTTGACCTTAGTTAAGGAAAATATACAATTTCAAGTAGACTCTTTTACTGATCACGATTAGCGCGTCTTCGTCTGGTCTGATCATTAAATTTATAACTATTCTATGGGAAAACGTTTATTTCTTGCTACAAAAAATTTTAATGTATAATATAAAGTAATTTCTAAAAAATACATTTTGTTCCTTCGTTTCGAAATTATAATAACACAAATTAAAAAAAAAGTGACTATCATTTAATCACAGATTTAAATTTAGAATATAATAGAGGATTAAAAAAACTCAGGCGTAAATATCACACGCGTATTAACGGTCATTTATCTCATCTTCATATACATATTTCAACTTGAAACAACCCATTCGAATGTTAATAGAAACCGGAGTTGCTACTGAAACCACTTTTGTTTTCAGTGGCCCAGTTGATACTTATGCTAATGTGTAACATACAAATTTATTAGCTTGTTCCGGTTGGAATACACGGTCGCCTCGAGAGACGAGATGGCGCGTAAGACATATATGAATAGTCATACGATCCGTGGATTAAAATCTATAACAACCACTCTATGAAAAATTCAATTTAAGGTAACTTGACCCTTCAATATGTAGTATAATCTAATTCAACATATAACTATAGTATTAGTATGTTTCGTAATTACACAGAAATTAAAAGTACATATATATTTAATTAATAACAGGAAGGCAGGTGAACAGACTTTCCATAATGGTAAAAGGTCACCTTATCTTTGGATTCGTTAACATCGTAGTGACCAATAAAAATAAACCTTAACATACATTACATTTCTTCATTATTGTGACTGTTTTTTATTGGTTTGCTTGGCGAATATTGAACAATACTCATTGCTTTTTACTATTTTGTATTGTTTTGACTTAAATTTGTGAATGAGCCTTTACAGTAGGTCATACTTATACCTTGGTTGATGGCACATCGGTGTTATATCTTGCAGTGTTAGCATGAAAAAGGCTTACCAACAGGTGGCCCATTACTTCCTAGAATAAACTAAAAAAATTTCGAGTCGATGGTTTCTAATAATCGTTTAAAAATTATATCTTTAACGTAATTATATTTAAGTTCAAAGCCTTAAAAAACTCTATTTGTCATTAATATTTTTATTGTTTTTTTTGCCTTTTAAATTACTGTTCTTGTTTGGTTCACTCCATGTTTCAATATAAAAGTGTACTTTATTGGCTAAATTTATTGGCAAATATACATTTGATAGCAAAATAAGTCTTAAACAAGCTTATATATATTTATATGTATTATATAATGCGCTGTATGTATACCAATAAATAAATATATTTCTGACGACCTACTTATTAAATTTTGATTTCGTTGAAATGAAACTTTTGTGGTGTGGTTTAATTAAAACACGCATAATATTCGACCATATAGACGATTATGATGAATTATGTTATGATGAATTGCTAAACAATTATTAACAATTATTTTCATTATTCTAATGTCGTAATATGAGTGTTTTGATTAAAATATACTTTGTTTTAAATAGCCTAGCAATAGTCAATATAACAGGACACGTTCTTTAACACGATCATCTTTGCTTGTACAAGTTATAATACAAGCGGAGTGCTAAGTAATTCCTGCGTTACTACTATGGCTTCTCTTCATAAGTAGCGGTTATTTTAATGAAAATCCAATTTGATTGTTTTGCGGTTATATTAACAACGTATTATATATAAGTTATTCAATAGCGAATCTTTTCATATATTTGGTGGTAGGAATCTGTGCAAGCCCGTCTGGGTACCATCCACTATCAGATATTCTACTGCCAGACAGTAATATTTTATAGTGTCGTGTTTCGGTTTGAAGGATTAGTGAGTCAGTAACTACAAGCACAAGGGACATAACATTTCAGGTGGTGGCGTTGACTTTGGTGTCGCATTGTCGATGTAAGTAATGGTTAATATTTATTACAGTTTCAATGTCTATTGTGAGGTGGTGACCACTTACCATCAAGTGGCGTATTTGACCGGCCGTCTAGCTGTGTTGTTGTTTTTATTGGATTTTCTTAGTCGGGCACATAAGTAACAACCTTAGTAGTACAAGTTCATTTAAGATTTGAAGTAGAACATACAACTTATTACCTCAATACTTCGTCTCATTATTTATATTCATGCATTATTTGTATCAGTAAACGATTAAAAATCTTAATCCGTAGACAACCAATGAGCTAGAAATGTAATTTCAATCCATTGAGAATTTGTAGCCTGAATATTCAGTACAACGATACAGAATGACTTTTGGAAAAAAAAAAATTTTGATTTCCAATTAACATGGTTCACTTTTATTGAAAATTTAATAAAATGTAATTTTTCATACATACCAATAGAATGTAACTTGCGTAGTACTTATCGTTTATTTAGTTATTATACCTTAACGGAACTAGTGAAGCAAAAAGTAAGTCTAAAGACTTGTATATGTTTTAACTTTAATAGCCATTAATTTCATTTAAATAGGAATATTTTTGACATTTAACATTGAAATTTAATCATATTCAAGACCTACAAATAATTTTAAAAATGTTTTCTAATGGTTTGTGAAAATATAATCAATTTGATGCTGTAAACAAATTTACATTATTAAAATGCATATAAATCATATCGTTCGCGCCAAATTGCTGTTACATTTCCATTAGAGTAGTCGTTACAGGACAATGGCATAATTACAAGTGTCCAACGACAGTTTACGACACTAAACAAGCAATTTAAGTACGTGCCAAAGGAGTCATAACTAAAGAACCCTATAAATGGCGTTCGCCAAAACCATATTAATCGGTGCGTCTGTTAAGTCGCAATCAAGCCTAATTCACAGACACCGATCGTGATCAACGGACGCCTTTTACGATCAGATTTTCCACAAATATAACCTGTAGTACCGTGTAGGCCAAAGATCGAGGAGGAAAACCCGATGAATTTTAAACTTTATATCAATGTAACAAAAGTTAAGTTTATGCGGCCATATGTACAGGATTTTGACCCCATGCTCGGATTGGCATTCGTTTTAATTTGAACAATCTCAGCACCTGGCCAAATGGCATGACTAGTCCTTTTTAAATGAATCATTAAACCATTAATGTGTTTGACGACGCGTGATGCGCCGTAAGCGTTTCATGCTTTAAACTTTTGATACATATTCTCAAACAAACCACTTTTTATCATCTAGATAAGCTTTTTATTTTTCCAATAGACGAATTTGTTCCAAAACTGCTGACACAAGTAGAACAGTCAAATGAAGCATGTGAAGTTTGCAGGTGAATTGGCATCAATTAGGATTCGGCGTGTGGAACCGCGTCAGCTTTTAATGGAACCGTCTTCTTGCTAGACGCGACGAATACTAAGTTAGGTTCAAATTCATTCATCACATTTCATTGACGAGGCGTCTGATTTAAGGAAGAAATAAACGAATGTCGAATATTTAATGATAGACATACATAGCTATTATTTTAATGTATAGAACTACTTGTAAAGTGATCAACGCTGTATGATGCGTAGTAGGTATATAGGTATATAGAAAATAATTATTATAGAATTTTAAAGAATCAAGCAATTATTTAGTTAAATTTTATAAACCACATAAAATGCAACGGTACGCATTCACAGCAAAGTTTACGTTGAAAATTTCAAATCTTTTGTTTACATTGATTTTAATCTTAATAAGATCCAAAATATTTAAAGAACGCAGTTAAAGCCGGCGTATTTTCTCACCAGGTCGAGCACAATTATTTTTTGCGGATAGCGTTGGTTCCATACATTAATGTTTTAATAAAATTTACGCTAAATACTTAGAATTATCGGAGATCCACTTATGTTACATGTCGTGTCGCTCATTGTACGTATAAAAAGTCGGCACTAAAAAATAAAAACCGACCACTAAAAATGTTTGGCCTTCAATTCATTCAGATCATTCACCTGGCTATCGCAAATGAATCTAACCACATTACTAGCTAGATTATCATTACAACGTCTGTCTGTACACAATTATTCATTCGGTCTCAAATCGATCCGGTTCTTATTTTACATTTCTTGAATATATTTTGATGGCTTCATATCGGAACGCAGCAGAGCGGACGAAATTGAATGAGCAAAAACTTAAATTGCGCTAATTAGCATTTCCACTAAAAGAATTAGTCTAATTCTTAATTGCTTATGTATAGTATATACATATATAAATTGAATTAAAAAAAATCACAAAATATATTACATTTCATTCATAACAAATTTGAAAAAAATATACCGGTTATAATTTAAATTTTCAAACAAGCATGACGAATAAATACTTATTAAGCAATATATCACCGAAAAAAATATTAAATATAATTAAGGAAGAAAAAGAAACGTAACTTTAAGTATTAAGATTCGAACAACACCGTAAAACAATATAATATTACGCGAAGCTGGACGCGTGACTATTGCCAAATGGATGAGAGTAGTTCTAGGAAGTTATGGCGCATCGTGTTTTCCATCAACCAGCACCGTGTTCTCGATACTACGTTACAACGACACGGAGTGATAAACGGCGACGCCTTCGAAGGCATCGAAGGTGTTTTATTTTGAAAAAAATATACAATAAAGTAAATGAGCGTATTATCTAAAGAAATCTGTTGCAAATATAAGTCTTTTATTGATGTTTAAATATTACCATACGATCTTCTCGCATTAATATTAAACAAGAATGTTTTTATTGAGTATTATTTTTTTACTGTAAATATTAATACTTATAATATGTCTTTACTTTAATTTTTTCTCAAGCTTCTTATTATAAAATTGTAATCCTATGTAGCCTTTCTTTAGTAATGAGTAATAACTGTACACTGTGTTCTGTAACGCTGTTGATTACGAGTAAAAATTAATTTATAAATAACCACGTTATTTCTTTTAGCTAATTAAAATATGTCAAAACATCAGAACCGTATACATTATTCTTTATATCAAATAGATAAGGCAAATGGGTAATCTGATAGTAAGTGGTCACCACCGCTCAAAGATATCGTAGTTGTAAGAAATATTAACTGTTCCTTACATGGCCAATGCGTCACCAACCTTGGGAACTTAGATATTATGTAGGTTACCTGTAGTTGCACTGGATCAGTCTCCCTTCAAACTGGAACACAGCAAATATGTACTGCTACTTGGCGGTATATGTGACGAGTGGGTGGTACCTACACAGGCGGGCTTGCACAAAGCTCTACCACCAAGTATTGAATTCGATTATGAAATAATTCTAAAAACAGCAACGATTGCTATTCAGCGCTATAAACGATTGGTCCTTTGTGTCAGCGGACAACGAATTCAATTCTATGAACGATAAATGTTTATATTGGCTATAAAGATATCAGTTGCGGTCTAGATACTTCGCGTAGGTTTTACAATTCAGTCAGTCTTCGAAATCAATTAGAGGAAATGATTTTATCTTCAGTTTTTTTGTTCGACTTACATACTCGTACATATATCAAGATTTTTTGGACAACAAACTTTCCTTTGCCTCCGATTCCAATCACGATTATCATAAATAATCACATGAAAAACTCCGAATCTTGTGCCGTTTGTTAATTAGGTTAAAATATTAAAAAAAATATATAATTTATATTTATATTAAAAGATATAAATGCTAAATTAGTACGGAATTTTAGATACAATGTAAGTATGCCATGAAAACATGTTAGCACGATTGAAGATCAGAATGTACCATATAAGGTATTCGAAGAAAAGCGAATGTCAGGCGCCGTCGACGTTTTAATCAGTGGCCCCGAAGCCACATGGGAACATTTGAATTCAAACGGTGCCCCGCAGTTCGCAATTTCCTTATACATACTGCATTTGTATAGACAGATTCTTCATACAAAATAGATGCTAGCTAGATTATTAGAATAGATAGAGGTTTGCTTTGAGCTCGAGTTAAAACCCGTACAGAAGTTATAGCAGATATTTTGAAAATTGTAGTTATATTTTTTTTATATTATATTATCAACATAGGTTGCTTGTAACGTGTAACAATTACTTGTTAAAAGTCTATTTGCAATTCTGTTTTCTTTATTTATTATTCAAAACTTTGATTAATAAATGTTTAATTATGAAACGTAACTTTAGACAAAATTTTGTATAATTTCAATGAACACGGTTAACTGTAAATAATAATAATTTTAAATAACAATAGAATTATCTCAGAACAGAAAACAAAGAAAAAAACAGCAAAAATTATATCAATTAAAAAAAATAAAGAACGAATTTCACGCATCACAATAAAGTTTAAAAAGGGAGGAAGACATCAAACGGGGTGCAGGAGTTGAGAATGTTCGCGAAATGGTCGTAGAATTTTTGACAATAGACACGTCGCTTATCTCCCCGTTCGCTCCTAGGGCACGTTACAGGATGTTTGAACTTTGAACATGCTCTTTATGGCACGTTTAAAAGAGGGGTGGCTTGTAACCTGTTTACATTCGGTTATTGAATCGCAGTGTAAATTGTTTTTACTTTCACTTACCTCTTCTCCTCAAACGCTTAGGGGTTTAGCTTAACAGTGTGACATTCACAGGCTTTACTGGCTTTTACAAGCTCAAATGAAAGAATATAAATCTTTGATTCGATATCATTTTATATATCAATGAACATCGAGTCTTATCAAGTAAGTAAGCATAATACTGTTAGGCACTAAAGTCAAAGGATATGCCGTCTTGATACCTGATATAAAGCAATGCTATAAAGGTTTTCTGATTATCTTACAATTCCTTTCTTTTTTGGAAAATAATATGTAAATTCCAAGGACCAAATGACTTTGAATATATTGGTATAAATAGAAATTATTATTTGAATTAAGTATAACGACATTCAAGACTATCTTAGCCTTAACAACATTCATTAGAAGAATTTAGTAAAAGACCGAAACCAAAAACGAAAGTGAGTAAAAAGTGAGTTTGGCATGAGTGACTCATTAAGATTGATACCATTTAAATTAATATAAAATTTTATTTAATATGGTCCATCAATTAAGTGGATAATTATGTGACAGCTTAGATATTAGCAAGTGTTGAAATAAATGTTGAAAGTGTTCATAAAATAGATTGTTGAGTAACTTACTTTCCGTAACAGCCTGTGAATGTCCCACTGCTGGTCTAAAGGCCTCCTCTCCTCTTTTTGAGGAGAAGGTTTGGAGCTTATTCCACCACGCTGCTCCAATGCGGGTTGGTGGAATACACATGTGACAGAATTTCAGTGAAATTAGACACATGCAGGTTTCCTCACGATGTTTTCCTTCACCGTAAAGCACAAGATGAATTATAATCACAAATTAAGCACATGAAAATTCAGTGGTGCTTGCCCGGTTTGAACCCACGATCATCGGTTAAGATTCACGCGGTCTTACCACTGGGCCATCTCGGCAACTTACTTTAATTATTCAAAATACTTTTTACTTACATTTTGGATCCAACTTGTAGAGTGTCAATATGTAGATAGGTTATCAAATTTATGGTAGTTTGCCGCTTCTTATCAGCAAACATTTTGACAATTAATCCGTTAGTTTTACTAATTGATAAAATTGTGAGAATTTACAATTTTAATCCAGGGCTATTATTATTCGCTTTATTCATATAACTTCTCATAAATTTTCATACTAATATGGAAAGAAAGTATTTCACTTTACAGAAAGAATATTTTAAGGAAACTATTAAAATATTACACTATTTCATAAAATTGATCTTAAATACTATATTTTCAATACAGGGGAAAAATAAGTATGTTTGTAAACTTAACTCTGCTTTTTGGATAGAAACGAGAGATGCATTTAAGCACTATTATCAGTTTAAGCTGACGATTAAGTCTTGAATCGTGATATTATTTCAGAGACGTTGCTAATTAGTAGGAGCTAATTTATACAAATTGTTAACAGAGATCGAGTGCGGAAATTAATTGTTTCTTAAATTCACGCATTGCGAATTAATAACCGCCTGTTAACACCGCGTGCCAAATTAACCCTTATCACTTACGACCTAAACGCGAATTCTTCGTGAACACGTCGACACGTGCAATTCCGTCACGTTTTCACACACGTACTAAATTCTTTGTAATTGATTTTATTTCCATTGATTCTGATAAAATGTTACTACATTGTCATAAAATTATTTAATGTTATTGTTTTAATAAAATCAACTAGGTAAATATATAGCACACAGTGTTAATAATTAATACGTATATTAGAATTATAACCAAAGATGTAAAAGAAAATTAAAAATAGAAATTAAGCAAAGATACGCGGATAAATAGTTGTACTATAAGAAGTTATATTTCATTTAATTTATTACGTTTTCGTGTTTTTATTATATAAATTGCGATAATTGTAACATTGACCTTGAACTGACAGTTTCGTACAACAACGTAAATTGTATGCAAATGACTTAAAACCCTAAGTCAGATACGACGCGACCTACAGCTGTATTAAGGTTGATTATTGAAGAAACAATCGTATTTTAATAAAGTTTTCACAACTTCTGAAATGCCAAATAATTCGGGGACCTCTTTCACATACAAACACCCCTTTACGTCACAAGCAAACATAATGAAGAAAAATGAATTCTATGAATCAAATATAATGTGAAAACCAGATAAGAAGCGAAGAATCATGGCATGGTTAGGAAAATACGTTACCACCTGCTGATGGAGAACCCTTTTCTTGGAGGGTTGGTTCCATGTGAGTGAACCTTTAAATGTCCCACTGCTGGGCTAAGGTCTCCTCTCCGTTTTTGAGGAGTTAAAAAATATGGAGCTTACTCCACCAAGCTGTTTAAATTCCTGTTGGTGAATACAAATGTGGAAGATTTTAATCCAACACATGCAGGTTTCCTCATGATGTTTCGTAAACATAAACACAAATTAAACACATGAAAATTCAGTCCTTGTACAACAAATACATATACATATGTATGAATAAATGGTGATCATATATTTTTAATATTTATTTATATCTGTATCGCAATATTAAGGGCGAAGACTAAACAGCTCCAAAACGCCATATTAATATATGGTGATGTCACCACATGCTTCTAGCAATCTAATGGAATCCTATGTGTCAAAAGTAGTTAAGGCAATTATGCTCCAGGTTATATACTACTACATAAATAAACAAACGTTATATGCAATATACTTCTTAATGCTCTTTAGTCGAGTAAATATCGGTTACGGTGATAACGGAAATAATTATTCCAATGATTAAAACATTTAAGATGTTTTTGAACAAAAGTATTATTTGAATATCGGGCGATTATCAACGCTCTTTATAATCTGGTCGCGCTGACGATAACATTTCAACAAGCCGAGAATCCTCAGCGGAACAATGCCAAGCAATTTCATCAAAATATTTTGCAGCAAATTACCGAAAACAATTTCGTTCAAGATTAATTACTCAATTTCAATGTGATGCTCGAATTACACGATGTCACTAAATAATTAAGGTAGTGTAATTACATTATTCGCACCCCATTTGACACTAATTCGATTTGCCGCCTTTATTTGACATCAGCAAGTTCAAGTGCGTGGGTTTTAAAGGTCAAATCATAATGTCACAATATAATTAGTGGATATGTGGCAAACTGTGTGCAACTTGTGTGATTTATCTATGCTTTTAGAAAAAACTGTAAATTTTTGTGAATTTACATTAACGAACCATGTTGTCTACATAAACCAATTTGTTCCTTTCACATCCAACTACGTTTTAAGCTTGTAAAGGTAAGTACAATAGGAGTGAGATTGATCCAGCAGTTTTCATATCGCTAGGCGACCCATATCGTTGAACTGTTGAGGGTTGAATTATAACCAATAGTGTCCAATGCAAATATTTGATTATATTATATGCGTAGGCATTACGCGGTAACATCCGAATACCTTTTTTATGGCACTCGGCATGGTGTAACTCTGGATCCAATGTAATATATCGTATTTTACCCTAGGCTATGAAATACTTTACAGGTGGATATAAAAATAATGTTCCCATAATATCCAGTGGCAACATATCAAGTATGAACTGACATAATTGAGACAAACTTTAATTTAGAAAATTCATATATTAAATATATGTATACATTTTTCAAATATGTTTTTTCGACTATTTGGAACAGCATTTTTTTTTGTTTTTTAGTTTCAAACAACCGTAAAAGGTAATCAAATCGATTGTTTCCACTCAAAATTTTAAATATGCTGAATAATCGAAACCCTTCTATATTAAACCTCTTTAATATGCACCTCCGCCGTTAACCCGTTACGTACCTTGAAGGCGTTTAAAATCAACGTAATTATTTTAAGCCCTAACATCCTACCATACGATTGAAAATAGTGCTGAGATGTCAAAAACGACATCACAACCATTACTTTTTATTTCAGGGGAAAATTAATGGGGTTGTTTGAGGAGTATTATCATTGCTACGGGACCCTTTCTATTATGGTGTAAGGGTGCTTCACATCCGGGCACAAAATGACATATATCTGGCATGGAGTACGAGCTGAAAGGGCGTTGTCATTTTTTTTAAAATTATTATATAATTTTAATAAAGTTAAGTTTCGTTTGAATAATTTAAACAATTGACGATAAGGCTCGTATACATATATAAACACCACTGTATTAAGTATATCAAGTAGCAACGCATGAAATTACTTGATTGGACGCAAGTTCAGCAAGTGCAAAACGCAAGTGCAATATACTCTCAGTTATACTAACCGCCAAATTAACAAAAAGTTTGCTAAATGTCGAATACAAAACTTGTATACTATTTTATAATAATGTATCCAGTTCTTGGACGTCAAACAAAAAAAATCGGTCAAGCCATCGAGCCAAACTTGGCCAAGACGAGCACAGTACCGTGAAGTGGGCACAGACAAGAGAAGGCCTATATCCAGCAGTTGGTGAAGTCGAGATGCGGACGATGATAATGATTAATAATTCATTTATTTATTTATCTTATTACCATAAAATACTTTTCTTAGTTAATGTTAACTTACCGGCGATCACGAGATAAATTATAAAAAAAACAATATAAAATACACATTGAGCACATGAAAATTTAGTGGCGCTTGCCCAGATTTGACGAAATCTACGCCAATTGAGCCAACTTAATAATAATAATAATTTATATGAATACTCTAAAAAAGATATAAAATCTAATTATGTAGAATACTTTTTTCGTTATATATAATAAAAAATTCGAGATCAAATACCATGTCTAGCTCAACAGCGGAATCAGCGTGCAGCCTTCAAAACGTAAAGAGCGTAGCGTCGTACCGGCTTCATAAAACTCGTAATGGCGTCGTATAAAACGGATATTTTGGCCTTGTCGGGTCGTTGCCGTAACCTAGGCCGACGTCACTACATATTCGCTCGGAGCATACATCGGTCTAGGCAAAGTTTACAATTGCGTCATGGTGAAGATTTAGTAAGTCGGAAGCTGGAACCAAATAGAACATGTGACATAACTGTGGAAATGTTTTACCAGTTACAATCTTAAGCTTTTAATCGGTGATTAATTAAACGATTTTGTGTGTGTCTCTTTCCTTCGAATGTCAAATTAAAGATTACAGAAAGAGATAAATCATTGTTTAACTAAACAGACGCTAAACAACTTTATAAGACGTTACTCTATATTCTTGTTACAAATCTCACATGTACTACTTTTTTTATAGAAAAGGAAGGCGGACGAGCATATAGGCCACCAGATGGTAAGTGGTCACCAAACGCCCTTAGACATTGGCACTGTAAGAAATGTTAACCATCGCTTACATCACCAATGCGCCACCAACCTTGGGACCTAAGATTTTATGTCCCTTGTGCCTGTAATTACATTAGCTCACTCACCCTTCTAACCGGAACACAACAATACCAAGTACTGCTGTTTTGCGGTAGAATATCTGATGAGTGAGCGGTACCTACCCAGACGAGCTTGCACAAAGCCCTACCACCAGTAAATATGTTTTATTAATCTTACTGTACTGTTTGCAAAAGGATGCTGAGTAAGAGCGAAGATATTATAGATTTATCTAGTATAATTATATGCATATAACGGCTTCCGCATTGAGCAATAAACAGAACATAACTCCAAAACTTAGCTATGTTTTAAGATAATGGCACCTGAAGTAAAACTCTATAAAAACTATTTAATGTATTTTAACTACCGACGTAAAAAGAGGGGTCTTATAAGTTTAACGTCTTTATATCTGTGTCCGTCTGTACGTATCATCGTAGCTCGCAAACCCTAAGACCATTCCAGACCAGTCCACTTACTTAATTTATATAAAAAAATATCCACCGAAATTAATTTTTAAACTTGATAACGTGTCAATGTCTATTATAATATTCTAAAATTAGTAATTACAATGCATCACACTAAACAAGTATCAACACATTTATTTAATCATTAATTTGCATAATTCTATATATTTCTATTCAGAATAATTACGTTTTGCAGACGGAATTAATTAAGTCTATTTAGCAGATTCATTAAGAACTTTTGATATGTACATATGTTATGTTAAATATCAAATTACAAAATTCCATTGTTCAGAATTATTTTTTAACAAAAAACTATTTTTTTATGATAGCATTTCAATTCAAATTAAAAAAAAGCAATATAAAACATACATAGAACGGTAGGTTTAACACACCCGTAGAAGTACTATATATTCAAAGGTTTTTCTACTGCCAAACATATGTGTATTTAACACTGGCTCACTGACCTTTAAACCGACAGACAAAGGGATATAACTTCGAAATTCTATGATTGACGACAAATTGACAGTGTAAGTAGTGAACCGTATTTGTCAGTGTTGATAGATGGGGAATTACGTCGAATTGTATCATTACGAATTAAGGTAAGTAACGATGAACCTTAGAACCTTAAAAGCCGAGATGGCCCAGTGGTTAGAACGCGTGAATCTTAACCGATGATCGTGGGTTCAAACCCGGGCAAGCACCACTCAATTTGCCTGTGCTTAATTTGTGATTGTAATTCATCTCGTGCTTTTCGGTGAAGGAAAACATCGTGAGGAAACCTGCATGTGTCTAATTTCACTAAAATTCTGCCACATGTGTATTCCACCAATCCGCATTGGAGCAGCGTGGTGGAATAAGCTCCAAAGTCTTCTCCTCAAAAAGGGAGAAGAGGCCTTAGCCCAGCAGTGGGACATTTATAGGCTGTTACCGTGAACGATGAACCTTAACATTTGACAGCTATCTTGAAATTTGACAGATCGCGAACGACTGGCACGACGGTGACGTCATACGCGACGTTTTGCTACATGAGCGTATGAATTTTGTGGGAATCGCCAATCTCGAGATCAAACAAGCAACTATGACACTTGACATGTGACAGATATCCTGACATTTGACAGGCACATTCAAATGCCACAAGCAAAACCTAAAGATGATTACGATGATGAGGATTTGGCGCCTGGTGCTGCATTGGTGTTCCCTCAGAACTATAATGACTGATCTACTTAATATTATAATAGAATATAGAACCATTCAAGTGAACAAAATTAAATAGAATATTTATCCAGAATAGCATAAAACCGAACAGTTTTCGTTTCCTGTCCATAAAACGAATGATAAAGACCGAGGAAATGAAAGAATCTATTATTAAAAGTGCATGTCTATTGCAAAAACAGGCGGAAAAGATATAAATTGTTTTTCTTATATATGTTTCCTCTATAACATTTTAATGGTTTAGTCTAGTTCAAATGTTAAAAGAGACAGGCTTGCTATTTAAAATAATAATCTACCATCTTTTTGCAAGCCCGTCTGGGTAGGTACCACCCACTCATCATATATTCTACCGCTAAACAGCAATTCAAAGTAATGCTGTGTTCCGGTTTGAAGGTTAATACTTCTTACAGCGCCATTGTCTATGGGCGCTATTGACCACGTAAAATCAGGTACAATCTACTTTATAAAAAAAAAAAAAAAACATTTTAAAACGTCTAAAATTCAAAATCAAAAATTTTAAAGACAAAAGAAAGAAAACAAAATTATAAAATGTTTATAATAATATACAACAGAAGAATAGCTAAATATAAATAAATTACTTAAAAATAATAACAAAGTATAGTGAATTAACTAAGTGACCGAAACAAAGTATATAAGGTTTTTGAAAACAACCAGACACCATCAATGTGCTTACGAATCCTAGCCAGCGATGTCTAACCAAGGCCATTGTGTTACGGGCCAGGCATCACAATGCGGGGTCAGGGAAGTCAGCAATTTCACTTTCGAATAAATAGCTGATGCCGTAACATAGTATTAGGGTTCACCGGACGGTCAACTGTGCCTTGCGGTATATTTGATGGTGTCTTTCGTTGGTGTTTTTTTTCCCACATAATATGTGTTTACGCTATTTACATAATACATGATAAAATCTGGTGGTTTCGCTATCAAACATATGAATGTGATATATATATTACCTTATATATCTATATAAATAAAAACGAATGGCTGTATGTCTGTTCTCTTTCCGTAGGTACGGAAACCATTGATCTGATTGCGATTAATTTGGTGAGTTGTTGATTGTTTTTGAGTTGAAATTTTCTGTTTGTTTGTCCTTATATTATTTATTAGTGTTTTATGTGATGTCTATTCTTGTGAAGTCGGAATAACTAGTATGTAACAGTATCAGTATCAGCCTGTAAATGTCCCACTGCTGGGCTAAGGCCTCCCTCTCCCTTTATGAGGAGAAGGTTTTAGAGCTTATTCCACCACGCTGCTCCAATGCCGGATGGTGGAATAGGCATGTGGCAGAATTTCAGTGAAATTAGATACATGCAGGTTTCCTCAAGATGTTTTCCTTCACTGTCAAGAACGAGATGAATTATAATCACAAAAAAGCACTGGCAAATTCAGTGGTGCTTGCCCGGGTTTGATCCACGATCATCGGTTAAGATTGACGCGCTCTTACCACTGGGCCATCTCGGCTAGTATATATAAATATATGTACCTTTATTGCACAGATTAATTTGATTGTACTGACTTTTAATTATTTGTAGCGAGATCTTTAATTAAGCACCAAACATGATAATTAAATATTATATTATAATTCATGATTTAAAGATTATGTAAAAACTTACAACATTTACTTTGCATAATATAAAAATTATTAATAAAGACAAAGATTTTTAATCCATATTCTTTTGTAAAATAAGTTTACATACCGTGTTGAATGCGACGTTAACTATGCGCCGCCTACGGATCTGTCTGCGATCCAATACTGTCCCTACCCAGCTTTTGTTTGAAATAACTAAACTACTAACACAATCACTGTCATGAGTCGATGTAAAAATAGCCTATATGCCAATTTTATAAATAGATTTTTGTTATAGGTACAACGATGTTTTTTTTCGTGACTATAGACCACTTATGTCGTAATTCATTTAACGCATGATACAGTGATTAATATGTAAAGATTTCCGGCAAGGTGTCGAATGATTGAAAGCACTAATCGGTTTGTAATTAACTGGAGTAAATAAACCAATCAATTGACAAAATCACAGACAGACAGACAAAAATAATAATTGTTTCAGTTTAATTAGCTAGCAAATAGGCTAAGTAAAACAAAGGCAATTGTTTTCAAATCACAAAAAAAAAACATAATTATATCGGTGTTATACATTATATATTTTGTACATACTAAATACCCATTTACATAATATACATAATTGGTTGACTAAAAACGATGCGAAACCAAACAAAAATCATTATTAGCAACACTATCTCGCCGCCCATCGATCAACGAGACAAATATTTGATCAAACGTTTGATCAAATCAAACCAAATAAATTGCAATAGTAATATCGGTGCCCTCCCCTATGTCGTCCCTAGAATCGTAGGTTATAACCCATAGTGCTATCCCATAACTGTTATGGCGCATATTTTGTTATTCCCAAAGCAAAGTCAGGTGTCCCCTAAATTCCACTCCGAACTCGACTTGGTACTTGTATTTTATTGCGCAGCTGTTCTCTTATTAAACAGAAATAAGTTATAAAAACAAAATAATTTAACTTTCGAATTAAATATTGTTCCTGAAGAATATGGAGACGGTAGGATCCGGTTCAAGTCTCTATTTGTTTAACGTAATTATATTATTTAAATATTTTTTATTCCTTGTATTCGCTGCTTCGTAGGCTGTAGATTCCATTTCCGTTTCGGATATCGACGTCTTATTACATATGTCCTTATAATGGATGTGTAAGGAAAAAAGGGCAACTGCGATTGTGTTTGCAAACTATTGCATTATAATATCTCTGCATAGTTAATTATCATCCCTTAAAAAGGTCGCCATGATCGAAACCTGGTCAGGAAGACGTCATCATTCGTTGTATTATTTTCAATATTGTGCGTTTGGCGTAATGGAATAGATTCCACAAGAACTTAACCCGAGGATGCTGGAAGAGCTGTAAGGGAATTCATTGTTGAGTTGAAGACTCAATCGTTCGGGACAGTCTTAAACCAACCTAACAGCTCTGCTTAAGCTGCTAGGTTGGTTTAAGACTGTCCCAAGAAGAGTTGCAGTCAAGAGCGACCGATCTTAAGTCTAACAAACCATTTTCTTTGCAGTGTTATTTAACATTCCGCACCGACCTCAAATTGGATTAGGGCAAGCGGTTGAGGATGTTGATTGAGTCACAGTGAGTAACCATGTGTGATTACAGGCATGAGACAGTGCGCGGATGACAGAACATCGGTAGTTATAATACGATCAACATCAGTCTACTTCCACCGCAATGAGCAGGAAAGTGAGCAGCGAATAGTGCGTAGTTGAGCACGGAGCCGAGTCTATCGTAAACAATCTCTAAACGAAACTAATTTGTACTCGATATATTGCTACCTCTTTCTAAAGTATGTGGTTAAAAAGGGTAACATTTCTTTTAGTCGTATAAACTATGTTAAGTAGAATTGGTACTAATGACTTCAATGGCTAAACAATTATTTGAGTGAACATTATAGAGCTTGGTGTGGATCCAATTTTAGCGATGAAAACTTTAACGATGACGACGAGAAGCAGTGAAAATTTGTCATATTTATCATATAGCTTTTAAGGATAATCAGGCATCCTCAAGATGTTCTCCTACACCGACCACAAGACGAATCACTAACGCAAATTAAGCACGTGAAAATTCAGTGGTCACTGATCGGATTAACACCGAAATCTACGCATAAGATTGCCATGTTCTATCCGGACCACAGATTAAATTAATTTTACATGTATAAATACATTGTATATATTTACTTGTATGTATTTCATGATATAGTGAATATAATGTAGAAATAATTACACAATCGGTGGTAACTCGATAGTGTTGACGTGGACAGTTTCAGTTTGAATAGATCGTATATATCAAAAGATTTCATTATCATTGAAATTATAATTAAATACGAGTTGTATTACGAGGGCATTTTTCATGTACAGTCGGAAACAAAAAAACATAATTTATGGACATATGAAAGAAAATAATTAGTTATAACTGTACGATATCGATTTCAAATTGACCTTGAAACTACGATTTAACTAACATTTTCGAACTTTAATATCATATTTTTTATTATAAATTAAAACTAAAGTCAATCGAATCAAAAAAGAGTTTATATATTTAAAAAAATGTAAATAAAAAAATACATGCAATTTATTAAATAATAACAATACGATTTTACTGTTACTATTTTGCAGTGCCAACAGGATTCATAATGACCTCATTATTATAAGCTAACCTAACCACAAAAATGCACATTTTGGAATGCAATAAATGAGAATATTATATACATAATACACAATACTCTAATTGAGTACCCACTGGACTTTGATAACGTTTTCAAACTAAATAAAATACTGGACTCAGTCTGTTTGGCGATGATGATAGACATGACAAAGTGTAATCGTTACACGTGGCTTTTATCCGAAGATCGCGGATTCAAATCACTATTAGTATTTATTAGTAACACCAGCTTTAGCTTTCAATTAATTATGTATAATATGATGACAACAAAATATCCAACAGATCGGTTTTGGGCGATACATACATAGATACTCACTTAAAACTCAGATTACAACAAAGTTTTTAATATATTATTGCTTTGGACTGTACTTCATAGTTAATGCATTACATTCAAGTATAATATTTCATTTTGTTAATTGCTGAATAATTTCTATTTCAACTATGAATATTTTCATACATTGTAAGTGCTCTTATATGCTCTTACAATGTAACTACCTAAACTCCAGTTTATGGAACGCTGATCAAATTCAAATTTACTATTTTTACTGAATACTGAACGTTGATTGGTCACCTATTGCGTCATCGCGTAAATCGACCAATGAGCATTGACCGAGGAACGGGATACACTATCACCTTCCAAACTTGAAGCATCTACTGATAACTTCTCTAAAGAAAAACTCAAAATAATTTTATTGGCACAACGCGGAATTTGCATCTAGGACCTCGAAGTCTGCAGCCTTATAAGATAGCAACTAGACCAACGCAATCGTTGACATTTCAAACAAGACGTAATAGATTGTACACTAAATAAGACCACAATTACTGGACATCATGTAATAGGCAGGATTAGCATAATCGCTCACCAAACCACAGCCATACATATGTACAAACCCATACGTGATCGGTTAACCAAATTTAAGATTTATTTCTAATTGATTAACAACGCTCCATAGGCGTTGGAGAATTTTTAACTCATTACATGATTATCAATGAGATGATAGCTTTATTACTAGTTTTTTATTGTAACTTTGTCTGCGTATATTAATTAATTTACTTACATAAACAATCTTTAATAAACATATTATGATTTTAAAAGACATAGTAACGGGTTTATATAGTTCGATTTAAGTTGAACATTTAATTTATTAATTGAATATTTTTGTTCCTTCAATTTTATTCAAGGTCAGTTAAAACGGTTCAAATCGCTTTAGTTTGAGCGGTTGAACGACTAAAATCGACTCGACACGGTTTAATAGCTCCAAATTCGAATTTCAAAAAACTATCTAACCTAAGCTATAACAGGAACTGTATTGCAAGAAAACAAAAAAAAAACATAAAACAAAGACGTCAAATCAAATACTATAAAGTGAATTAAGCGGTCGATTACAACAGACTTTGTCTGGTACATACTAAAAAAATATAAATTTAACAAATACAAAGTGTGAAATTTAACATCGCGTCATTATGTCAGCTGAATATAAGAGAAACCAGCAGGGTTATCGATTGTTCACACTACATTTCAAGCTATTCACTACCATATATTCCATAAGATTGGTTCAATTTTTTTATAAGGAATGTTTGGAATTGTGTGTGTGAGTGGGGAATAACCCAAGGGGTCAGGATCGAACCAGCGACTTTTACATCGCTAGGCAGCCTGGACAGATGGTGCTATTGACGTTATATATAAATATATATATATGTAATTAAAATATATAACCACACACTTTGACCTAAGGTTCTTGCCTATTTTCTCCGATTAACGTCCATTTACTACGTTCAAGAAACGATTAGTTTTGCTTACGGATGGCAGAATTGTCTACGAGACGTAAAAAGCTACAATAAAAACGCTTCGTAACATTTCAATTTGCAATGTGACGTAGGAACGTTTAATATTTTAAAAATCACATTACAAAACGGCTTATATTAATCTACTTGAATTAAGTATATTTAGTTTTTATCCAATGTCTTATTCAAAAGAACAATTTTCATTAAATTCTATATATTCAATAATACGTACATCCGGACAAAAAAATATATAATATATATTTCATTTACGACTCCCTAACAAAATGCAAGCAGAGCCGTAGCTTAAACGAACAAGTTCTCCGCATATCTGGTAATGATGACACTTATTGAATAAAAAAATATAAGATATTAACCTTTTTTATTAAAATTTAATATAACGTTGTAAGATTAAAAGGTGAGCAGAAAAAATCCTCATTAAGATTTTTCCCTGAAAAATTCTTAATTACAGAAAATATTGTTATTAAACCTAATGAGGTAAAGTATACAATTAAAAGAAATGAAAAAAAAATCATCGCTTAATAAGTAATACAAAAGAAAAATCACCGCTTGTGATTAAAATCCAGCGAAAATACGATGCAATCAAAATAATAACACTGTATTAAGTCAGTCAAACAATATGCCCAAAGTTTGTTAAATAACAAATTGTTACTGACACGTATTGCGATTTTAGACGATTTAGTTTTTATGTACGTTATCTATTGTGAATGGCAACCCTGGGCCAATCACCGGGCGGAATATTTGCCGCGTTTTAATGCCAGTGACATCATAATATGCCAGCGACCTAGCGAGGCCGTCGTTTCTATTACATTTGTGTTTGTTATTGCGTCTGATTCTTCTGTCATCGATCTTGTACATACATCATTTGATTTCAACGCTCGAAACTCGAAATATCATTGTTATGAATGAAACAATATTTGACGATTTTTAAATCGTAACCGATTAACTCAAAAACGGTTAACGTTACGTTCCTATCCATTGTAATCAATTATTATTTATGATTAAAATTTGTCTTTGATGGTTTGATTTAATTTCGTTCGGATAAGTGAATAAAATAATAGAAATAATAAACACATACCAATGATACTTGCATCGTACTTATAAAATAAACGAGGTATGAAATCAAAAAAGATATTTTTATTATGCTATTGCTTTTCTTTCCCTTGGGCAGTTTTAAATTTAAAAAATAAAAACTATCTTAATATGTCAAATTTGTCCATTTATATTCGTACAGATTAACAAGCAACAACTATTTTTTAAGTAATATATTTGAATAAGATTTTAAATCGATAAAACTTTTATAATAAGTAGGGACATATATTTTAGGCAGGCAACCTTTAAACCTGATTAGAAACCAGAAATTCTTATTGAATTTATTTATTTCCTTAGCTCTTACAATCTTACAATTAAAAAAAAAAAAACATTTAATGAGTATTGTTTACAGCTCGTATATAGTAAATCTACATTGACGAACCAGACATCGTAATTGCAAATAAACACAATTAAAAATAATTAACTTACATAATAATAGCTTTTATAATTTATGAATCAAAATCACTGGTTCATTAATTTTTATTGCTTGGTAACTATAAAATAAAATCATATTGCTTTACAGAAATACGCTCCATATTTTCTTTAAAGAGATTATTATCACGGACAGACAGATACTTCTATTATTACAGTAATTAACTCGTATCAAATTTAAATTCGGACAACTAGATCTGATATGGAGGAACCATGGGGAGCTGGAAAAACTTTAACACACTACAAAACCTAAACCTATTTGGTCTAAATTACTACATATTTACCTCGTTGGGCTAATGGTTAATTAGTTGTAAAGATTGGACCTTTAAAACGTTAATAGAATTTTATTTCAAGCAATTCTTCGTAGCTACCGGGAGTTAGGAAGTGGTCACACTCCCGCGGAAAGCCCGTCACGTCTGATCTTTTTTCGTTTGCGTGTTCGTGTATGAGTGGGACCGACTAGAAACTAGGTATATATAGCTTAATAGCTATCTATAGCTTAATGCAATTTCAGGAGAAGTAAAAGCAAATAAGCTTTTTGACATTTAATTGATGCGACGTCATTGGTCGAGAATCGAGATCATGAATAATCTGTGATTATATTATGGATTCGTGAAAAGATTGCCAATTAAAATGTCACCGAAGTTGTTATCGTAACTTTGGAAGTAACTTTAAAGAATATAAGTAGTTAAGTGAAATAATTATAAATAAAGTGCAGTTTGTAGTGATATCTTATATTACATAGCAGAGCAACATAATCGCTTGGTACTCTGTACTCTTGGTTTTAAAAGGCCTAATAGACTATATATTGCACACTTATTCAGGCTCTATATCTGTATGTCCCGTGCTAATCGCTAGTCTTGGAAATCAAAGACGTACCCGAAATTCTACTTTAGTAACCTCACTATTAAATAAGATTATATTGCAAATGATTTCTCTTCTATGTTTTCATGTAAGGTTATTACTGTATACAAGTTGCCTGGATAATTGGGGTCAGCAACAAAATAAAAATTAACATCTTGGTTTATAATTTCAAAATCATTGTTCACATATTCCGATCTTGAAGACTCCATCTGCCTTATTATGCATTAACATCACACAGAACAATAACATACAAAAGAGCCTACAAGTTTTGTTGGAGTTTTTGTTTGTACTCACAGTTACAGATATTAGAATTTCTTCATTCCCTACAATGACTACATATTTTATTATTATTACAAACTTACATCAAACTTGACGCTTGAAACATCGCAAGTCAAGTTGAACGAGTTTTTACCGGATCAAGCTGGAATTTGGCACACGTATCTAGTTCCGACATCCTTGACCTGATTGTAGGCAAGGATGTGTTTTTAGAAGGGAGCTCCTTAACGGTGAATAGAATCGACATTGAATACATAGCATACACATGTATATATAGATATATATATAAAATAATGCATTTTTTTCTTAATATATATTTTTTGTGATAAAACGTTTCTTTACAGGATTTCTTCTTATGGCAGAAACTATAGGCTTAAATTTTGACGAGACCACTACAGAACACAGAAGTTGTTTATGATTTATTTACTCATATCGACTAGCCAACAGCGTTTTACAAGCTCATAATACTGTGTAGTTAATTATGTGAACACCGTCCGAGAGAAAATCACCGGTTCGGGCGCTTTCGTACGATCACAGGGAAAAAACTGTACCAGATGCACTAAAACTTTTATATCGGTGTTATTATAGATCTTAGAAATTCTTTTCTAAATTCCGCACTACATGGGTTTTATTCGTCTAATAAATCTTTTGTATATGTGTGATTCACACGCGCACATCGCGAATCTATATAAATGACAATATTAGAGTTTACTCTTCATATAAAAAATATATATTAAAAAACCATTTCGTTTTTATTTTCTTTTCAATTATGTAAGAACCTGTTAGAAGTTGTAAGATAAGTATTGACTAACAAGTTTTTTGGATAGATGTAGTAGTTTTTAACATTTTTAAATACTTTGTGATTTTATGTTGAAAATAATGCGGGAAATTCTAAACCGTAGTAGATACAAGTAGTATTAAATAGTCTTTTTATGCAAATGGTTTTGCTTCATATGCCATATTTTTCAAGCGTTAATTGTCAATAATAAATAACAAAATTTACATACTTTTCTATGTATATTGAACTCGTTTTTCATGTAATTATCATATCGTTGTATAGAAGAAATTCTAATAGCTCGCTCTTAGGACTTTAGTAACCAAGTCTTGTACAATTAATTTATTTAAAGAATTCAATCGATCGTCTACCTGTCTATCTATTCTAAACAATTGGGTTTTTCAGAAGACTATAACAATGAAAATGTGTGGACCTTAGTGGGAAAATTAAACGTGAAATGTTACGTTTGCGTCATAAAAATGTTCGAAAAATTCATCTGCAAAAACGTGCAACAATAATTAGCGGATGGTTATAGAATGGCGTTTCTTTATACGTTTTTCGTTCAAGCAAACGTTGGAGTTCAGTAAGTATGCCATTGCTCTATCTTTACTCATGTCTAGACTGAGTTGACATACCTTATCGCCTGACTTCCTATTATCAGTAAAAAAGAGATTTTACGTACAACCCTTGCCATCTGACCTCATACTCTCAAAACTTTTATATGCGCTGGTTAAAAATCTTTAATATATTTATTAATTCCAGAAGTTTCTATGATTGTGATAAAATAGTGCCAATTTTTTATAATAAAATTCGTATTCGAAGTTTTATGTAATATATTTGAATATCTAAGTTTTGACAATTCACAACGATCTTAGGTCACTGAAATCTATTTTTAGAAGCGTATATTATTCTAAGTGTGCATGTTTGTAAATGTGTCTTCTGTTTAATATACGTAAATATAATTCAAACAAATGAACGATCGAATCGATTTCACAGTTCTAACCAATTTCATCCGCACTACCAACTATACAATATAAGTTTTAATTTTTTCTATAATACCTGATAACATTGTGTTCGGTAGATACTAACAGTATAAAGACAACTGTTTCTACCTCTACAATTATTTAAGAAATGAAATAGAAACTACAAACATTGAATCAAATACCTGCGGTTATAACACTTATCTATCATTCATAAAAAAAATGATCCATTTTTAAATTAATATACCCACTTTAGTAACTAATAACTATTTTCAAACGGACTTTGGACACGATGAGTATACGAGCTTAAGATCGAATTTGAATGCATCGTTCTATATTTAACTTTTGAGTTTTATTTTCCGAAGCAAAAATGTTTGCGTTTAAGTGTACTAATTAGTTTGGACTTTATTTTTCACAATAATTCTAATAAGATATATTTCCAATTGCAATCAACGCATACCATATATTCCAATTAACTCATAAAACCTGCCATTTTATCTCTTTTTTTTTGGAAGATCATCAAAAGAAAATAAATATAGAACTGCCTCGGATTAAAGAATGAAATAATTTCATTGTTTACCAATATTTATACTCTGGACATAGCAGATACGTCAGTTTACGTATTCGGAACTATCTGGCACGTCTCTTGGTCACTAACCTGTCGTGTCTAGCTAGGAATCAGCGTGCGAGTATAATTAGCACCAGACATTCACTCCTCGTCTACTTTTTACTCATTTGGCCAGTGTCTTTTTTACTTCATTTCTATGAAAGGTCACTCACTGATTTTAGGCCGATGGATGCCAGGTGTCCGATCATAACCGAACTACAACGAACACAATCTCATTTATTTACTATTAATATAACTCAGATATATTTATAGTGTATGCTTCGACTGATTTGAGAAATGTCCGATCGTTAAGTAGATATAATTTTGTCGTGTGAATTAATTAACGTCGTAAGAAAACTAAATTGGTACAATAGCAGCAATGATATAACCTTTTAATCCTGTAACATGATTTTAACAATATTTCATGTATCGGCAATTAGCTAATTTGGTCTTTTTATAAATTCTCGCAAGCAAAAGTGGATTTCTTATCATTTTATACTTGTGTCGTGTTTAAACAAGTTTTCCTATTCTACGAGCTACATAAGTAAGGTTAAGTGGGCTTATGGATTTTATTCCTTCAAAAATTTACATAGAAATTACGTATTTCTATGCAAATGTTTGATTCGATGTCCCATTTTAATTTTTGAATGTATTATCAATTCAAAATAAAACTACGCCTTAAACTTAACATACCAGACATAAGTGAATGGTTTATTTCATTAACGTTTTAAAAATCCTGCTTAAGCAAATTGTAATTGTAGATAACGAAGATAATTTTACTAAAAGTTTGCCTCATGCACCAAAGTTTAGCTTATTACGTAATATAGTTAATATTAACAATGTTAAATAAAGCGTTACTTCCTAACAGATTGTCCAAACATCTAATCGGCTCCTATATCTAATTGGTATCAATTTAACGTACTAATATATTTTTTGTATATTTATATACATTTCCATTTTACACACCATTGTCACTACAATATCTAAGGAAAACACATAACTATACATATAACAGGAGGAGTAACGACAACTTGGACATCGAATTGTCTATGATTATTCACTGGTTTTTACTCATTCAATTGGAATAGGTTATTGAAGAAAATCATATCTAGGATAAATACCAGCATAATTATAAAAAACACGTATGTATTATAACCGTAGATAGAACTCAAGAATCAAAGTATTATATTCAAGTAGGGGTCTACAAGTAATTTGGAGAGAATTTCGAAGACAGGATTATATCAAATATAAATCTGATCGGAATGTAGATTCCACCGAGTACAACTGGCGTAACTCTCTGTAGATACTAAGATATGAACTGTTAATGGTGATAGCTCTAATGGTTTTATGGTCATATTAATTAAGTTTAATTGTTATATCTCTAACACATTTTGTTTAAGCCGTCTCGCAAACGATCTGATTTAATCAGTTATTTCTGTAAAACGCTCCCATTAGACCAATTTTGTTATAACTGTAATATTAGCACGCTCATCTCTAAGTATACTCAACAATAACATTGCATAATAGATATGAGCTCCAAATCAGCCAAGGGATACAAAATCCCACGAATAACAATCACACCCCCAAGAAACATAACTGGCACAGAACACAATCGAAGATATGATCGTCAAACTTCTTTGGAAACTTACTATTAATATTAAAATGTAAATGGGAAAGTAACTCTATCTATCTGTTACGCATTCAGGGCTAAACCACTAAACCGATTTTGATGGAATTTGGTATTGAGCAAGCTTGAACCCAAAGAAAGGACGAAGGCTACTTTTTTACCTAATACGAATAAAGTCGCGGGCGAAAACTAATACTAAGTATATATGGATAACTAAGCAGTCATCAATAGCCATAAAATTTAAACTGTGACTCTGCTAGGTAAAAAAAATTTGAGAAAGACACGAAAGGCACAGACAACACGTCTATGGAGATACGATTAACGAATTAAAAAAATACGAAAAGCAGCATTGCTTGGTAGAGCGATATATATTGATAAAGATTATAATCGGAGCTCAAGAGATTTAACACTAAATTTTGTCATATATGTAGATGATGTAAGCTTTGTATGAAGCAAATAATACGGTATAACGAACGAATATCATATATCAATAAATTGGTAAGTTTATACTTCGGACACCTGTTTTTACAATCACTATCAGATGATTCATTGATGTATACATACATTTGCAGCGCTTTCGCAATTTAAATTTAAAAAAAAAATAGTAAAACTATTCTAACTGGCCACTAGTAATATTTGAATGAGTTCGATATAGTTTTTAAACAATCGATGATTAAATAAAAATTAAATTAGTTTAGTTTCCAGCGCTGGTGCATCGCTTGATATCGCTGTATCGTAATACAAGAATGGGCGTAATACATATGATCTCATCTGTCACATGCGTCAGAGTACATATCTTCATTTAGTATAAAGTTCATAAATTAAGACTTAATAAGAATTTATCTGCATATCGGAGGCTGGTACTAGTTTTTCTCGATTTTCGGTTAAGGAAAATTCATAGAATATTCATTTCTAAGAAACGACCTCGTCTCATCGTGATTGGCATTTAAAAATAGCTGATTTATCATAAAACTATGATAGATACACACTTAACGAATTTAGGAACGCAACCAATGACTAAACTTATAAATATTTAATAAAGACTGCTTACTTAAAATGTGTGTTATTAATTAAATATTAAAATGATTGTCTTGTGTTAATTACAGTAATAAATCTAACCATATAACAGATTAAAGAGAATTTAAAGTTTGCACAAAATTAAATACAACATTGTAGCGTGACATTGTATTGTCTATATGTATTGACACAGGGTGTATAAATAAGGAATTGTAACAAAAAAAGCCAAGAGACAGAATCCACAACCTTGGCTCAGGCGGTACACTCACCGCATTTGGTAGAACAGAGGCACGGCGGGGTGGCGGGGTCCAACCTTGAAGGAGACGACGAACTCGCGCCGGAATGCAAACAAGACCTGCCAGCCACTTGCCGAAATTATACCGTATACGTAAAACACGAAGATTAATTGTTACTAAAATACAAGTTCGTCTTCTAGAATCCATGTATCTGATACTATTTAAAAATTATATATATTATATATATTAACACGTGTATTCAAACCGAAGGCTATGTTTGTATCCGTATAGCACATTACGCATTATCATCTCATTTCATCGCATATTTTACGATTGTGTAATAATTTAGATTAACATATACATTATCATTTGCTAAAAATGTATCGATTGATAGATTTATTTTTAAAACATATATTGGCGCTGTTTCTTTGAACACGAATTCTATAACTAATTTGATAGGACTAAACGCCTCCAATTTCTGAGAAGCATCAGCTGCACCAATGACCTACTCTTCTCCCTCCAATTGACCCTTCAAAGGGCCATTTTATATAACATACTAAGATACATTAAATACGCAATATATATACATTTTTACTTTTTGCAAGGCCCTCACAAAGTTCGCAAGCTGTTTATAACTAGACATGATAGTTTGACCATCTGCTCTGTAATATCAATATAGATAGATAGATAGATAAGTTCAACTACTACACAAAATACACGAAACTAGCACATAGGTGTTAATAGTCCAGGTTTGTATCTGTGCGTAAATTTGGAAAAGTCACTCGTAATATATTCACATTGTCTCACTAAATGTTTGTTCCATTATCTGCCTTGATAATAGATAACGTGCATAGTAGACGCATGTCTCGACTTCTTCCTAATGGGTATTAAATTTGTTACAGAACCTAACACAGTTTGTGAAAAAAAAAAGATCTTAAACATATATATATGATTTTTATCAAACAAATTGTATACCTAGTGAATTGTGACTTTGTATACAATATTTCATTTTACAGAGCATCCTGTATTGTCTCTAAGCTTATGTTTATACATAACCGTTCACCATCATAATTTTTGGATATTTTTTTAATATCACTGATGTTTTAGAAGAATTCATTTTTCAAATTCCGCCCATTCTTCGAATAATATTTTTTTTAAATATTACTATTATATAAAGAGATTTATTTAAAATATATAAATATAAATAAAACTTTGATAAAACTTATATCAAACGTCACACAAAAGCATTGCCATACATAACGTCACTGTATTTAATCTCATAGTTTTGCCTATACTGCGGCGGCAGCGACCTGTCCGAAGGCTATCCGGCATCTCAAGGCACGTTATATAACGAGTAGACAAACTCGGACACTATGCGGGTGAAATTTAATTCTGACACGATTCGCAGACATTTCTCGATTTAGAATGATGAACTTTTAATTAGTCTGATTTGGTTTAATCGCGATTATTTTTTTACTTTAATAAAGATATTACGATATAGGATGTCTTTATAATTAAAAAAACCGAGATGGCTCAGTGGTTAGAACACTTGAATCTTAACCAATGATTGTGGGTTCAAATCCATTGAATTTTCATCTGTGTCATTTCTCTTCATTTGAGCATTTCCAAAGCTTCTTAAAAAGGCCCTTAGCCCAGCAGTGGGACATTTATTTAAATTAGCAGTGGACATTTATTTCTTACAATTATGATAGCAAGATAGTTCAAAAGTGATTCGTCAAATAGTTTTTCTATACTCATAGAACAATTAAATATATAAAATGGTATGCGTCCAGATTGAGAACGTGCAGGGAACGCGAGCAAGGTAAGTAAATACGCTCTCGCAACCTATTTAGTGCTGTATTTTTAAATAGCTTCATAGTCAAGGTTGAATGTTTGCAATGTTTCATCAAGTGAACTTAGAACAGAGGCGGAACCTATAACGATAATATCTATTTATATATATGGGTGAAAATATATTTACGTCAGCCGCGAGGTCAAAGCACATACGGAGATTATTAATACAAATATTTCGTTCTATTGTCACCAGGACTTGAATCGGCTATATCGAGATCCATACCCCGAGCAATCAAAGCATCAAAGTAATTTTATAAAGACGTTAATTTTGTTTGTTTGTTTATTCTCGGTTACACATAAAAACTACTAAACTGATCGATATGGAACTTTCACATCATTTTAATGTAGTTTTTTTTTTTCGATATACCTATAGCTTATTATGTCGACGTAGTCGGAGAAAATCGTCGGTCCAGGCGCTTAGAAGCGAACGCTGCCAAAACTATGACAGCATAAATCTATATTCTATAGATAACTCCAATAAACATTAATTATATTTAAAAAAAAAAAGATAAAAAAATCTGCAACTGTTGTTTTATTTAATTGCCAGAATGTTTAAATCTTTATCAATATAAATAACATATTAATTTCAGATGTTTTATGTAAATAATTATTGACATTTGAAATAAAGATCGCTAGTTGTAGAAATATTGCGACATACTATATTTAAATGAACGCATAAAAAAATACGCAGTACGTTTTATACTACGCATTATCAAAAGCACATTACTCGCGAATAGATCGGTTCGCGAATGTTTATTCGTGTCTCATTGGTTAAAATATATATATAGTACAATAAATGAATTCTCGTTACCAGTAGTAGTAGGGCTATTCTATAAGAACAGACTCAAAACTCTCCGCGGGAAACGGTCGTGGAATGTCAAAAAGTGATATGAGACTTCATAATAATTATAACAGTTCAAGAATACACGCAACAAAATAGTATATCACCATAAATCGGTTGTCAACATTACACGGGCGAGTAATGAAGTGACTTCTAACAGAATCGCACTATTGAGTTTAACCAACATCGGTTTGCAATTCATAGTTTTTAGCATATCGGTGTAATGCGTTCGGTTTCACGCAAAAATTAGTACTTAAAACATTTGGCATTGAACTCTCACGATAGCTTTTAGCTTGGAGATTGTCACAGGGTATATAGGACATTTATATTTTGTGTATATAATATGATAAAATATATGATATCTACGTAATTGCCTAATTATTTATATTAAAAATGATTACAGTATGATTTATAACCACAATTTTGTTATTTAACATTGTGGTTATAATTATTTTAATAAATGAACCATTATGATATGTATATTGATGTTTATTTCGGTGGGTTTAGTCGGTGGATAGACCGACTGGATGCGGAAGGCGGAGGACAGGGAGCTTTGGCGCACCTTGGGAGAGGCTTATGTTCAGCAGTGGACAATGATTGGCTGTTGATTGATTGATTGATTGATTGATGTTTATTTACATCAAATATCTTGTTTTTTTTTAGAATAATTAATAAAAATAGCTAATACCTAAGAGTGAAATCAAATAAAAAAAACAATTAATTTATTTACATATTATAATCTATAGATTTTAGTAAAACAAACAATATTAATTTACCTCGTTAACCGCGTCCACTCAACACAAATAAAAATTAATCGGTAAATAAATGTAAATGTTACAGCCGAAAAGATATTAGCTTAATGGCGGGACATTTGTATTTCGGTTAAAAAAATATAAATGCAAGAGCGCAGGTACGGAATAAAAGTGAAAATCATAAAAATGAGACTTAATGACCTCTACAGAAGCAAATGCGACAAGGGGGAGAAAATGTGCTCCTTACTAAGTATAAGAATATAATTTGTTAAGCAAGACAAACTGGTTTTTTTCTTACAAACAACCAAGATTTTACATCTTAAAAATTGGTGTATTATTTAGTAGTTGCGTAACATGGCAATATTTTGCAATTTGTTTTTTCACTAACAATAACATCGGATGTTAATAGCGTAGATACACGCCAGAAAAGAGAAAAAAAAAATATCGGATGTTTATTATATGAATTGTATCAGTAGCCCAAAGGTCAATCGATATTGTTTTTAAAGTTGAGTTGTATCACGACAAAGAGATGAATTACACATACATCAAAATGATTTCTTAAAGAGATTCATAACATTTCACCGTCAAACGAAAAGCTTTGTATGAATGTATTAAAATATTAAGGACTGTGTGAACCAGTGTTCTACATACATACAATTAAAACCAACTGAGATAAAGAAATGCACAAACAAACTAAGATAACTAGCAGTCAATAATAAAGATCGCTTAATAGTTGATTATATATTAAATAATAGTTTGGAAAAGAGTAACTACTCAGTTTCTTACCGGTTCCACTAGATATAATCTATATTCAGAACCGGTCGTAGCTTTCTGATTTATTTGAATTATCTAATAAAAGATATGCATATTTTCTCACAATGTTTTTCTTCACAGACAAGCATGAAATGAATTGTTAACACAAATTAAGCACATGAAAATTCAGAGGTACTTGCCTGAGTTTGAACTTCGAATAATATATACTAAAATTTAGGTCCTCTCACCACTAGGCCATCACATAAATTAATTTTCTGTAAATATATTCAATTTCTATATTGTTAGAAACTATAATATTACCAACGGAAACCTCCAGTACAACGCACAATTAAATGCCAATTTAGGCAATATTACAAAAATTATGCAATTTAGAAAATATCAAATATCAACAAAAGAGCCAATGCTTTTAATTGGTCACAAAGTATAAAATACTTTCAATGAAATAAAACATATCACAACAAAAACAATATGTACTTAATACAATAACATTGTGCAATACAATCTGATTACACAATGTACTGCAAAGTATTGCACAATCATAGTCAATCATATCTTAAATAACAATTAAGCCTTTGTACATAATTTTATTAACATAACGATTGGATTAAGAAAAAAAAAATTCAGTTTAATTTCAATGTAGAAGAACCAATTCTGCACATTTTGAATTATGAATTTAATTAATGCAATGCAAGCATAGTAAACATAGAAGAATAAAATACAGGTCTACACATATCAACAAAGCCTTGCCCTATTGTGTATTTTTTCTGGTTGCAGGAAATTGTGTAATCTTGCCTGATAGGCTACCGACCAGTTATCAATTACTCTACCTCAAATGGTTATGTTTGCAATCCCTTGCAATTAGCTAGTGTAATTACAAGCTTAAGAGACCTAACATCTTAGATCCCACAACTGCGGCACATTCATTATTTAATTGATTATTAAGGTTTATAAAATTTAAATCAGTGGAAGTCTCTCTGTTGGCGAAGGTGACCAAGAGTTATTAGATTTTATACATGCTTCAAGAAAATTAAAGGAAAAAGTGTTCTTGTGTAGAGAATGATTGAGCGTGGGTAAGATTGTTTTGCTATTTTGCACTTTTAAAAAAAAATTAAAAAATATCAAATGAGCCATTTTTGCTTAAAAAAATTATCCAAATGTTTTATTATAATTATGAAGAAGACTAATTTTAAGATTAATTTTGTTTAAAAATATTTTACAGTGATAAAGAAGAATTATTGTGTAACAAAACAACATATTTTAAACAAGTTCTCTCTACCATTGAAGAGACAAATCGTACTAACAAAAATACATATTTACAATTGGGACCATGTAACTATGAGTATGTTGTATCAGACCATATCATTTACAATATGTAATAGGTGATTTTTTTTAAACCCACAGAATCTGGTCCCGAAAATATAAATATATGTTTATTTATTTTTACTATCACAATCTAATAAGAATCAGATATATAACCTTAATAATTAAATGATGTCAAACAATCATCAGTGTTTATTGATAGATAAAAAAGTAATGCAGTAAAAACAAGGCATTATTTGTGTAAATTTATTTAATACTTAAGTCGTCTCACCAGGATTTTTCGAGAAAATTGAATAATTGAGAAGATATATAATTTTATTTATGTATATTGATACATGAGAAAAAGTTGTAATGTAATTTTGTATACAGTTTTATTATTCAACTAATATATTATGTTAAGCTACTCAATCAATGAATCACCCAAAATCAATTTTCATCAAATATAAGTATTTTGTTTTTCATTTGTTTTTGTATGTAAGATTTAGTTTCTTTAATTTGTAGATTATTTAATTATAAACTTTAACAAAACTCGAGAGGAAAGAGACCAACAGGTGACTTAAGAGGTTATGTTTTTGCTGCACTTAATTTAAAGCCTAATATGAGTTCCATTTTCATGTCACGTCAAGTTATAGATTTAAGTAAGCAGAAAGTAACATTTTCTTAAGTACTCATTCGCAATATGCACGTAAAAACTTAGATTCTTCAAGTAAACAAATGTTTTGAGGTTAGGAAATACTTACTTGCATTGAATCGGCACTTATGATTTCTGTTCCAAATTTTTGAGCTAACTCAACACCTAACTTAGTTTTTCCGGTCCCTGTAGCTCCTAATATTACAATCATAGGGATTTTAGACGATATCACAGACCTTAGGGCCATCACAACAACACTTGCACACACTTCACTCACTAACTAACTTCACTTTTATTTTGACAGTTCATCTCATATGGCGATACGTTCCATTTTTAGAAAAGGTCGTTCGTCGTACAGCCAACTGCTTATCATAGAATTTCACGTGAACTTCCATGTGTCACGTGTAAGTATTTGTTTTGATAGTTACTATTACGCATCAAGTGAATGTTGTTTAGTTGATATACAAAATAATAAACTTTCTCTATTTCCATATCTACTGATATCGGTTATTAAATAAAATTCTAAATAGAATTGAATCTTATCTTGATAAAAATAAACATTTGTAGTAAATTGCTTTACTTTGTCTACCATTAATTTAACTAATTTCATCATTTAGTTAGGAAGACTTAACATTCGTTTATTCCATTAATTAGGCCATATAGGTTTTTATATTTGCAATTATAATAACTAAAGTAACTAAAAATATCTAGCTTTGTCATCTTCAATTAACATATATTTTAATAATACTTAGAATTATTATGTTTATTTGAATCAATTTTTTTTTGAATATTGACTGCTTAAATTTGATATTTGCAAAAGTGTTTATATTATGTATCAATTAATTTTTTTAAGCTTTCTTATAAAAATATATCAATAAATTGCTTATAATTAAAAGGGAAAATTTTAAATAAAAATCATAATTTTTTTTTTCAGTCGAACTAAGCAGAGTTTGAGAAACAGTACCCCAACACGTACCACCCAGGTACAAAAAAATCACAGAATCTGAACGTCAATTTAACCATCCCCCCGGATATACCAAAAAAGTATAAAAATCACAATCTAATAGCCAACTGTTTCTGAGCTCTGCACATTCCGACTTATCATTTATTTCCATATTTAATGATTATCTTAAGGTTTTGATACACATAATTAAGGAACAAAAACCAAAAAACTTTTCTCCTCATAATAATAGTATCCAAAAAAACTCAGACGTGGTAAGTACAAATGTGTTTTTGTAATTTTAAACGCCGCTTCAAAGATTGCAAAGTGCAACATTAATGTTAGGCGGAATCTATTTTGCATCCTGCATTCTCTGTAGCGGCGTACAAGCAACCGTCGCCTGCGAACCGCGGGATCTCTTACGTCATCGTTTCCCGACATTTTATACAAAAGAAAACCAATCGGTTTATAAAATCTCTACATCTCTCGACTGGTCCCAATCCGCAGACGACGGTTAGATGTTCCATCTTACATAAGGATACTATACAAAGAAAAAGTAATAAAAATTAAACTATAACATGACTTAATCATCCCAACCTTATTTATAAAATATACAAAACCAAAGTTGCTATGTATTTTTTTTTTCTATTCATATTTTCCATTTGGCAGTGGTGGAAATGTGCCTTGTCACAAATAATGTGCATTGCTTTAATTATCTCGATCTGTCCTACCAAATATAAAGCTGTCATTTCTTACTATTATTATACCATTAACTTACTGACTTTTCCTTATGTAAACGTTATTTTCCATTAAACACCGTATGAAACCAATGTTACTTTAAAATAACTAAATCATTATTATCTTTATTATTTATGTCAAGATTAACAAAAAAAAAATTAAATGCAGGTACAACATTCGAGAATTCGTAACTCTCCAGTTATGAAAAAATTAAACAATTACTAGAAAAAAAAAAACTTGTTTATAAAAAAAGATGACATACATCTATGATCTAGTTCCTATTATGTACATTATACGCCTAGTGGAAGATAAACTGCGAATCTTTAACACGATAAATATAAACCTCCTCGTGTACCACTACTTTACTTATAAGAACAACACTATATCCCTACAATAATATTTCTCACAAAAAAATATTTCTTGCAACTAATTCGAGTATAAACCTAATATTATCTATATATGTATATGTACATAGCAAGGCACATTCCGCACACAATTAAAGCCTTCAAACGTACAATTCTGCTGACCATGTGCATGATAAAACATCAACCTTTGAAAAGCCTGACCAGAAAATAAAACGGCGTCCATTATATATTTATAATCTATGCCAAATCCAGTCCGGCTTACAATTAATATTTCCAGCCAGGCCTTCACTTTCAACTTTATCATAACTATCGCGAGTACATCACTAACTTACTGCAATAAAATATAATATAATAATAAAGAAAATGCAAATTTTCTATTAGTAGGTACTATGAGGAACTATTTCGTGGTTATTTTTATGTTAAAGCCCAATACGGGCGAACTGTAATCGTAGGTCATGATGTTATTATCAAAATACACAGTCTATTTTTTAATGAACGGACATTAGTCACTGAGATTATTATTTTCACTGAATCAAAGTTAGTAACTTAACTTAAGTTTAAAAAAAATCCATTCTATTATTGCGTCCATATTACTATCCATACGGATAAAATATAATCTGTATACACTAAAGCAAAGTAATAATTATGATACATATACAATAGTCAATAATGAAAGTGCAAATTTATTCACCTTTTAACGCGCATACTAATTATTTTCGATTGTCCATTTATTTGCTGTTTTTGTCTGTGGCATTACTATGAAAAAAGGCGCGAAAACAATTAGTCGCGCGCCATTTTATTAAATATTCATTCATACAATAATATAAACCATGTGTTATGAAATGCATTTTATAAAGGTGCAATATTAACGAATAATAATTAATTAGCTCAAAAATGGTCCAAGTTGTCGAAATTTCACAAAGATGTTTTATTTTACAGTGATTCTATGTTAATTGCGCGACATATTAAAAAAAAAAAAACATTAAAAGTGTTAAAATTTACAAAATAACAAAAACACTACAAAAAACCGTAAGCGAACTAATCTAAGTGTACACTTATAATAATATCAAGTTAAAACAATATTGATATCACTACCCTGCTCTCGCGAATTTTAACGACGAGACGCGGGATAAAAAGAAAATCCTACGAACCGGGCCGAAAACATATATAGTGGCCAGCGCCTCTAGAACTTTCCGTAAAGCCAACAACAACCTTCTGCCAGCCTAACTAATAAATTCAAGACTATCGTCACTCTACCAATCTTATTTACAGTATTTACGAAGTGCGATTCAAAACGCACCGCTATTAGTGCACGGCCTATCGTTACTCCATCAAGAGAGGGTTCAGTAAAAAACACTAATCACTGTCGAAACATAAAACAATGAAGTCATTTTTATCAACATGATTGTCTGTCTGCACTGTCAACTATAAATTACTTTTAGTGAATTAAAAAACGTTTTAGAGGTAAAACCAGTCTACTAGTTCACAAAGCAGTCTGTAACTATTTAAGAAATTTACTGAAGACGTTGGATTTATAGAAAGCAGCTTTATGGCTCACTTTGGCACTGCAAAATGTCGTTTGAGCAAAACAAACCCGCGGTTATCGTGCCACGACTACATTAACGCGCATTCTCACAGAAGCAGAGTAAGCCGTAGAAGCTGATAATATACAACTACAATACGACTCCGTTGCGAAGAGATCGATTGCAATCAAACGGCCACGACGACCCGATATCTTGTCAGGGACATTCGTCGCAGTACCTATTGTACAAATCCCAACGTACGAATACGTTTCCATGACTTAATAGAAAGTTACCAGTCCATAAGAGTCGCGAGGAGAAGACCGGGCCTCTCAAACGAAACGGTCACCAGTGTTTCACACACGACGCTCAGTACGGGCGATAACGTGACGCTAACATCGTCCGCAGTTTTTTCAACTTGGCCACCAATTTGTTCTGCTGCTTTTTAAGGTACTCCCTCTCGAGCTCCTCGTCTCGTAGTTTGCGACAGAGGGAGGCGGCCTCTCGCAGAATCACTACTTTCGGCGCTCGCTCCTTGTCCCTAGTGGCAGGGATTTGCTTCTTTAGCTCATCGAAGAGGTTTTTGAGACCGATACGTCTTAAGCGTTCCATATCGTTATGGATCGAACGGCGCTCGATTTCAGGGGATTCTGCTTCAGAATCTGTGTCGGTATTAGACCGACCTCTTCTGCCGGGACCTCTCCGCCGTCGGGGCACTGAGGCCGATGGCAAAGTCGTTGGTGGTATTAAACGTTTTCTAGCGGGTGGTCTCACGTTCATAACATTCTCAACGGTACGCTGTATATGATGCCGTTCCTGGACGGAAGGCGCTCGTGGCAAAGAATCCACACGCAATTGCGATGTTGAAGCCAGTGGTTGTTGTGAAGTTCCGAGTGACACCACATCGATTTCCTCCTCTGCAACAATAGAGAATGGGTTTAGGAAAAAATGTATTTGTACAAGACTCGTTATTCATAAAACTCTATTTTAAATCCCTAAAGGTTTGTCGTTAGTTTTATCATAAAAATATCTTGAAATACCTTATTTTCATAGTTTTATAAATAAAACCCGCATTAACCGTTACATATTTCGCATACTTTCATTCATAGTGCGTTCATTACGTTCGCATCACCATAAAAGGCGGGCGATTGTCATAGCGGCGCCTATATAGATATACGAGTGCGGGACTAGATGTAGCCGAGGCGGGATGCGATTGCAGTAGTCAGGTGGCTGGGGGGCTGTAGGTGTGGGGAAGGGGGGAGGGCGTCGACCCCGTCGTACTACCGCAGCGTCTGTCGACATCGATCCAGACGCCTGACGTCACGCCTATTCGCGCCAAAACTAGAGCGCGTGCGCGGTTTCTGCCGCAGCGTCCACACTCAATGGACGTTCGGATATCAACCGGTGGACACGCTTTCCGGCATCAATTTAGCCGTATTGTATTAGTGCCCACTTGAGTTCTTTTTTTGCACAAAATAAGCTCTGTTCCATGAAATATATAATTAATATTTATATCTACTTATATACATTATTTTATCTCGAAGGCTTTGGACTACAAAATAACATAATATAAAATGTATGTGGCAGACGTACGGAGTTGGTGGCGTCAATGGTAACTGCCTCAACACGGGCGCCTCCCTAATATTATCTACCTGCTTTTTCTAGAGCAAAAGCCACAGGGCTAGAACTCCCAAATGTACAGGATGATTATTGTTTGAATATAGATTAAATATAATATTACTGTATAGGTGTAATTCTATGCCAACGGAAACTCGGCCTGAATTCCGCAGTTTTGCAATGATCGCATTGCTGCGAAAATGCTATCGAGGGCTGCATAAAGGCGACATTGTATTTCTATGAATGACCGAGGCAAGTAGTAAGTGGGTAAAGGCATCGTGTTCGACTACGGATGTAGTAGAGTAGTCATTCGGCCGTATCGTATTTACTCTACGCTGCAAGTTTCGCGGAAATCATCGTATGCAACCGCACTATCCGGTTACACTAACAAATAATTATGTCAGCGACTCATTGTGATTAAAGTCGCCCGACTCGGCTCCGCTAGCTAGGAGTCGTTAAACACTGGCCGAGAATTTCTGATTACATCCTAACTACTGAAAATAGAAACAAGTTACGTGGGCAGCTGTTCGATTACAAAACGGCGCACGATTCAGGGACGCACGTTTAATTTGCGAATACGCAGTAGGAAAAAACGCATAATCGACCAAAGTGACGATAAATTTACACACCAACGCGATCTTTTTATTTGATTTCCGCATAGTTACTCGTGTGCTTATCGCGGTGGCGCGTCGATCTAATTCTGTCCCGCGTTGGCGCCTGTCGTCAAACACGGCTCACATGACGTCTAAATGTAGGCGTGGAGGATCCATTGTGTTGGGAGTCGATTTTCTCTTTCTCTGGCGTCGACGCGATTAACGGACGCTCGAGAGTATTTGTTTCAGCTCTGCGTGTAAGCGATACGCCCCGTATTGTGCGCCGGGCTCCGGTCTAGTGCATATCTATTATATCGACATCACTCGAGATACGGCTCTCTGATCTACCGCCGCTTCGTTTCTAAACCTTACTACAGATAATCCGCTTTTTATTGTCTGCCGACGTCGAAAAGTGGTAAAAACTGCCAGATTTAGAGACGAGCATCTTATTACAATCTTCGTACAGACTGTTTAGACTACACGGGAACATCAAGTTCTAAATTTAAGTTTAGTTACGGTTCGGCAATAAAATCTCGTTGAAGAGTTGCGTTTACCGATAGCATCTTATAATGCTAAAAGATAAGTAAAAATAAACATGATCTCGAATGAGCTGAATTACTCCTTTCGAACTCGGCTCTCCAACTCGAGATGTGATTAGTCACAATTTCTATGTACCGTCTGTCTTACCGTGAGAAATACAATGAGTCATAGATTCGCAGTTAACCGCATACCGTTTGCAACGAGACACCGTAGACATAATTAGTTGCAATAGTTCTAAACTCAATTGAACAATTAATGAGATGTTATCAACAGTTAACTGAACAAAAGATGTGCTCGGCGTCAATACAACTTCCTTAATTACGTAACACTTAACGAAACCAAATGTTTGCAAACAATGTTATTCCAATTACATTCGCGACCGAAAAGTTTGTTCAAGTTTCATTTTGCGTCGTAGGGCATAGAGCTTAAAATAGATAGAAGCAAGTATGAAATTAAATGCCTTTGCTCTGGATTTTTTTCAGATTTTATTGTTTAAAAAATTTAATACGCTATTTTATTATATATTTATATGAATAATTTGAATGGTTACCAATCTGATTGTCTCTAAAACAATTTATGCTATACTATAAATTATATCCGTGTAGGATGAAAGTTAGCGATCTTTGAAGATTGTTTAATTAAGCGAGCAAGGCGATTGGCGTTAGTCGCCATTTCGCCAGCTTTTAATGGGCAAAATCTCCCCTAACAACTTGGAAAATACCATTATAAGTTTAAAATTATAACAAGTCGCACTTAAGATTAAGGGGCTAAATTATGGTGAAATCTTTTCGTTATAATTTGGATTGTTTCAATACGTTCGATGTTCATGGCTGAAGTGTAAGGAAGGGTTGGGTTAGTCTCGATAGTGGACATGCTATCCAGAATGGAACGCAATACAATGATGTCGTCAGGTGTGACCTGTTAAGACGGAGGCCACACGCTCCGCTGGCCACGATCCGAGGCCAAGTTCACTGGCATTTGAGAGCGATAATTAAAAATTATCGTGACGCGCTCGCGGCTCACGCCATCTTATACAGGCTGTTTGATAAAGCCGCCGTATTTTGAAAAAAAAAAAAAAAACTATTTCGAGAGCTGCATCGAGACGGCCTAATGGACTTTACAGACGGTTACGAGGAAATGACGTAGCATTTCTTAAAACTACAACAAAGTTTTCAAGATTTGCTTCGATTTAACGTTTGACAACACGACGAACATTAAATGTATTTTGTAACGATTGCGTTAGAATTTCTTACGACTGATAAGAATATTATGATAAAAGGCGAAACATCTGTCCTTGAGTTTTTATAACACTGCATTCACCTGATAAGTCGCTCCACGTTACTTATAATTTAAAAGCCACCTGTACGTTGTATCTGATAGGATGTAGCCGATGCTAATTAGAATAAGAGAGGCCGTGCCAGTTCCTAAGCCGTTGTTTAATAATTATTATAGGAAACGTGCCCAATTATCTTTTTTCATTCAGGCGGAAACGTCTTATTTTTAATTAAAAGATAAGATTAAATTATAGCTTCCTCGGTGTCGAGAGACCTAAACGCTGGCTCACACCCGCGCCAGTTTGCCATAGCGGACAGTCCGTCCATAAACGTATGCGGGGGAACTTTTAAACCGGCCTACATGCGGCCGTATAGGTATTTCTGGCATATTACGCAACTAAGAAAAGTCGGTCATCTCTGTTGTGGTAACTACTTGAGACTGGGTGCCTGCTATAATAGGCGGTGGTAATTTATGGCGAATCGATTGGTTTAATGCGGCCTTGACGAGGTTCGTGCGGAAGTTCATGGACGCGCGTGTGCGTAAAAACTTCTGTTTCGATGGGCCGATCCACCATTTATAAGTTTAATAATGAATTCAAGATCATAGAATACAATAATATAAATTATTCTTTTGTGCCAAAAATTAAAATTCGATGTCGAAATTAACAAAGGACAAATTAATTAAAATAAATCTTTTTACTAAATGTAAAACAATAGTTTATGCACATAAATTGGCCAAAAGCGTTAATGACGAAAATCGCATACATAATTGGTAAATAAAATGATTTGTTACCAAGTTGAATTAATTATAATACGGAGCCTAGCATTGACATATTAACAAAATGTCACCGAGTGAGTAGTAGTAGTCGAGACATCTCATCTCGTCGACCGCAGTTATATTTCCGGATTAATTTTTTATGTATAAAACTGGTTAATCTTGCATCATTAATAACCATTTTGGTCTCCCAAAGACCACACCCATTAACGATGTCAAATTATAATCAAAATTATCACTACTCATACATAGAAAAATTTAAAATATTTGGTTTTATTGCCCAATTTATCTCCTAAAAAACATTAAACTTAAGAGAAAAATGTTTCGAGACGTATTCGTAGTGCATTTTTGCGCTATAATTTATTCAGACATGTTCGTGTAAACGTTCTACGTAGTTACAGCGTACTATTTGACGTACTAAAAATGTATTCAAGGAAAATTACCTTAACATAAATATACATCCGAAATAGCAATAAGCGTCTTAAGTTTCTTAAACAAACGCTGTAGGTGCTAAAGGTTGTGATGTCGTATCAATCAATGAGTCGCGAAGGACGCGACTAATTTACGTTGCGATGGAAAATTAACGAATACGATAAAACGTAATATTTTAATATAACTAAAAACTAAAAACGGCGAGATCAAGGTGAATATGTTTATTATCTTGTTGCCGTGCCGGGTATCGTACTACATACATTGCTAGTATATTTAAGACGTTTTTCTTGATAAGACAATACAAATTTATGTTAGTGTGACACGTTGTAATATTGTTATCGTCATTGATAGCTAGTTGATTCACGAAGGCCACGCAGAGGCCAATAAGGCATCGTCACTATTCAAACAACTGCCCGTCGATTCTACATTGTATGAATCGATTCCACACACATATATATATATATCGATTATTCACTCGATACATCGATTTTATGGATAATACGAACGCCGGTCATTCTCAACAAACGAGTAACAGGAATTTCTATCTACAATCGCATATTGACCCAGTATTTCAAACATCTCGAACGCGATTCGACTTATCTACAGGCTGATAGGTTTCAAATATCTGAGTCGTACGATAAATACAAGGTCACTTCCACTATATTACTTCGTATCTACATTTTACATATAAATTTAATATGACAACCGAGGCGTGGTGAATACACTTATCGGAGCTGGGCGACAATAAAGTAGCTAATTAAAGTTTTTTTTCGTGATAAAGCAGTAAAAATATAAAACGACACTATGTGGAATTTGTCACAGAGCCTATATACTTATGTACGTATCTAGATCGGAGTTACATAATAAGTATGTTACTTGCAGTGTTAGTGAGTATTGCGAGAATATACGATTCGTATGTGTTGCAGATCTGAATGGAACACACATGGGCCCTGCAAATGTGACAGGCAGCTAACAGAGTTAAGGCTGGGTTAGGCACTAAGTAATACAATATGTAGGTCACAGCTTGAAATACCTAATGTAACCGTTCAAATTGCTTTAACTACGCGCCCGAGGCCATTTATTACGGTTAGCGAGTTGATAAAATGTAAAATCCTATATTGAATAAGATCGATAAATACAAGGGGACCCAATAAGCAAATCAGATTAAAAAATTAGTTCCATTCAACCGTTACAAGCGATTAGCCACTTCATTTATAACTATGTTAGAACAAGCCCTTATCTTAAAACACTCGGTAGTTCGTTTTTCCGAGTTGAATTGCAACACAAATGAAAAAAAAATGTTATGTCGGATTGAATATGATCAGCTGGGAAATAGCCGTTACAAAAAAATTGGCAGTTTAATTCAATATTGCAATTGGAATGCTCGCGGCCCGCCGCTGATTGATACTGTTTGGGACAGAACCGGATCTCACGGCCTGAATAACCTTAAAGAAACTGACAATATCCATAAGTCGCCCCACTTAAATCACCTACTTAACGGGAACGAGAATTTAAATATCATAAATCATGTTTGCGAACGCGCAATCTATCAAGATAGTATGCGGGTCAAAAGCACCTAGCGCTTATCGGTCCAGAGTCTATTAGGTTACCCGCGTTAATAATAACAGCGCCTCTGACGCCGCGTTTCGAAACTTTTACAGGAACTTTACGATTTTAAATAAACCGAAATGTTAAATTCTCAGAGAACCGTCGACGCAACGGCGCTCAACGTTTGTTAATAAAGATGATTTATTATCTAGCGCCCGGCGATTAACAACTGTAGGTAAATAAAGCGCTGCAAAATCATACCGATAAAATGTACACGTATTCACAGAGCATAGGTACTACAGCGGAAAAAATGTGATAACTTCGACGATACTAGCAGCGGTTACGCGCGATAATACAGCGCGTGCGTCGTAAAATTTCCCGCGCTCGCCAGACAGTGCTGTGGCGTTCCGGTTTTAATCGATATTCGTAAAGAATTGTAATTATGAACTTTAATGGATGTTTCCGAGATATAGCCGTCTATCAAATTGTCATCCGGCCGGACTAGACATGGCAGTACCGCGTCTCAAACCGGTCCGGCGAGCCGTGAGCTCAACTTCAATGAGATTCCATTTCATTCCGTTGCATTCTTATACGAATAACGGATCGGACGAGCTGAGACACGCCGAGAATGCAAACCTCGATTTATTTATAACATGCAATTAGGTATTCGATTGCCTAGTTAAGAGAATATTGAATACATATTCAAAATTATTGATTAAGTTATAAGCGATGTGCGAACATAAATCCATCGCGACCTTACGCTAAGCTATCAGGCATAGAGCTAGCGCAGAAACGATTATACCACAATGTAGTTGTAATGTTGCATATAATGTCTGCGACATATGCGCCTGAGGTCGTAAGTACTTAAAATAAAACGCAAATTAAAGGCGCGTTACGGTATCACTATTTCCATTACGTTTCATGACTTTCAAATTTTTTTTTTAAATGAAATTATCAGAATATTTTCTAACAAGACATTCTCCTATACAGCGATGCATTTGGATTTAACTATTTCAATGTACCCATTCAAGCGTGACCGAACTGTTCCCGAGATAAATCTCAACTTTCCAAAAGCAGGTTTTAATAACGTTAATGTTTCAATCAATCAATAGAATTATCGTACAAAACTCGAAACGAAATTCAAACGCTAGATGTGAACTTTTGGGAGCACGTTCATCATTTTTATTGGTCGTCCAGACTGCGAGGATGTTAACCTTAACCCGAGGATCGGGATGCGTCAATGTCGGGACGTCCCGGTCGACGTTCCTGCGACCTCTGCAGTCCCGGGAAAAGGACGGAGCTGAAGTCGGTATTAAAACCAATTAAACAAGTCAATCTCAGGATAAGGCGGTCGGGATATTAAGGAAGGTTGAGACGTTCAAGGTCGAAGGCGAAGGTTCCGGAAGCGGGTGCGTCTAGACGGTGGGACGGGGGGGTAGGGAAGGGGCCGCGGTCGATACGCAGTTTCCCGCGCTCTTGTCGCGACGCCTGCGTCCTGAGAGTCGCGACCCGCTCCCATCTTGCCGTATTCTTCAATCCCCAATTACTAGTTAGTACAACTTTCGTAGGGTTTGCTAGTAAATAACTGCCTCGCGCTTTTTTTGCACGAGTTATCCTTGGCGAACATCGAATCGTCTTCGCTGATTAGTATGTCCAAACAGTATTACACATTATTATTAATTAAAAACAGAGGTGAATAACTGACGAGTTAATTTAGACTTTGTAACGCGGTACACTGCGCTGTCAATAGATAGTGCGATTTTCGATAAGTCAACGCGTCCCTGAAATGTCCGCTACATTTAAATTTTAAATCCGACCAACATCGTTCTGACATATTAAAGCGACCGACATAAATTTTATAACATGAATTCGGTGTCATGATCGAATTTTATCGATTCCATTGGATTACATCAGCGTAAATTAACAATTATGATCAAATGCTAAGATTCTTCTAGTCATAAAAAAAAAACAAACAGAAAAAAAAAGCAGTACAATACCTGATTCGCACGAGTCAGAAGGTGTTTGAACTCCAAGGCAGTCGAAGTGCTGACGAGCTAGGGTGTACGAGTGGTCCGCCGCGACGGCCGCAGAGTCCCGCAGCAGCCGGAGAGCGGTCCCGGCCACGTCCACTGCGTGTCGGAATTGCGGGTGCTCATCACCGTCCAGCGAGGGAGGCGTTTCCGGCCGGGGTGGCGAAGTGTCCCGTCGCAGCAGACTCTGACCAGGCGTCGCGGTTATCAGATCAGACGGCACGAACGTGTTGCTCGGATGCACAGAGTCTATACACGAGCCAGCCCACATGCAATCATGATGCACTATGTTGTCTTTATGCTCCTCTGGTGTCTCAGTAATCCTCCAATCCACGTCGCTATCTTGTAAGATGTTGTTTAAATTCGCCGGTGGGACCAAGTCGAATCTTTCAGTTTCGTATTGCACTTGAGTCCAGAACTCCGACGTTTGAGTCAACTCCATTGACTCTTCGTCCAGCGTCTCCCATACGTCGAACTGCAGTATGTGGGCGTCGATTGGCGTCGACATTTTGTATAACTAAAGCCTAACTAGTTTTAAAGCTAAGACGAACTCGTCGATATCACAGTGGCCTCTTATCACAAGGACGATGCGCGCGATGGGTTCCACGCACACCGTCTGCAACAAAAGAGAAATACACTTTAATACAACACTGCTTCACTATGTTATCAAACTATTTGCAAAAAAAATTCAAAGTATTGACCACTTGTTATGACTGTCCTATTGTTCTAAGTCCTTGATGCGTAGTACGTTGTAAAATTTTAAAAAATCAGATTAAAAATGAAAATAAACACGAGGGGTGTTGACCCCTGTTATTTACAAACAGGATACACGCTAGCACTACTAGGCAGTTAACTATGAACTGGTCTGTTTGAAGCCCGAATGTAGACTGAAGTCTGGATTGGGCCAACAACTGTTTTAAAGGGTACATCGGCCTTGAAGCATATCCCAATTCATACAACAATTAGCTATTGTCCCATGAGCCCTACTAAGTATTTTTTTTTATTTTCTACCTGAGGTTGAGGGCGTGCCGATATTCCGCGAATTCGACAATGCTAGGTAGAAATTTGAAAAAAAAGGTCTTTTGTTTACAAGTATGTAATGGCGCGAAACTTGTGTTTACAAATAAAACGAACGCAAGTTGTAATTTTCCCGCTATTTTGTATTTTCCTTAGTAAATACATAGTACATAATAATTACGTCCATAGCATTATGTATGCAATGCAGATATGTATATATTTTGTTCAATAACAAACGTATTGTCGTAGATATATATACAATAATGTATTTCAACATTGTACATATTAAAAAAAATACACTCCAAATAAAAATAGTAAATTTGCGAGAGTGAATTTAACAGCTAATCGATCGAGTTTCTATAACTAGAAATCATTTTTATAAGTAGAATTTGTATGTGCTAAAAGAATTATGTATTTTTTTTTAAAGTTAATATCTTTACAATCTTTATTTTTTGTTAATAATATCACCAGATTTATTAAAAGTAAAAATATTAAAAAAAAATTTCAAATTATATTTTCCTACTCGACTTATACAATTTATAGAATGATAAAAATTATTATTCAATTATTTCTTCAAAAAAAAACTAGAAAATATTATGGCTTTACATATTTTACATTCTAAATATTCATAAATTAACATTGTTTGTGAAATAAAGAGTATTTAATAAAAATTGTTTTTTTTTTAAATAATATAATTACATTCTTTTAATTTCTTGCAATATTATGAAAATCAATTTTTGGTTAAGTTTCCTTTGAATTTATAAATTTTTCAATGTTTCACAATTCTAAATTTATTCATGTAAAATGTATTTTTTCATAATTTTATTTATGGTTTAATTATAAAAACTTATATACAAGTTTTTAAATGTCAAAGATAAAATATCGGTAAATTAAAAAAGTACCCACAGAATTAAGTAACAATGTCAGTGATTGTAAAATAACATTTGTTATTGCAAAAAGTATTTACTGCATTGCTTCGATACTAATGTTAGGAATTTGGATGCCGGCATTTCGCAGAAACGTCCACTGAGCGCGGTTCGAAGCCGGCAACGCCCCGCCACTCTTCTACAATGAATAATCTAAGTATCTACCCGTACTTAATTGAACAATCACCGAGTAAAGCATTCGCATTTATTCAAAATATTCAGCACGAAAACACTCATATTAGTATAATTTTGTATCACTCACCAGAAAGTTTGTGCAAAACGCGATCCGACCGCAGCCGGCGAATTACACAATTTTACACAAGATTCTTCAGAATCTTCGACAAAGTTTTTTCCGCACGCACTGCGTAACACTCACTGAGAATATGCGGTTGGTTATACAGTGTAAATTAAATACGGTACTTCTTCCGAGACCTCCGATTGAGTTAGTCAAACACTGAAACATTATTCGGGTGCGGGCCGGTTCTAAGGAGAGCCGCGCGTGCTTTTCGTGTGGCGCCGTGAACACGACTAGTTGGCGAGGCGCGAGGTAGCAAGCGAGTAGCGGTCGCCGGTCGGCGGCGCTCGGGCGCTGACGCGGCGTGTGCCCCGCGCCCCTCGCGTCCTCACGCCGCACCGGCTAATTTGATGCCATTCACGAATACTCTGAAAATACGCCGCGTCCTGCATCATATTTTCAATCCACTATATTCCTGATGTATCTTCTACAGATTGTAACACTAATTTGATAAGAATTCATAGTTATTATAGAGAGAATAAGGCGAGTTGTCCGGCGTCTCGCGGGGAGGAGGGGTGCACGAAGAAGGAAATCAGCGCAGCGGCATTCGACACAGACGTATGGAATATAGATGTGTGTGAAGTTAGTCGTACGGACGCGGTTTCTGTGGGTGGAAAATCGAGCTAGCTAGGTAGGTAGCTTAGCTTCGCTCTTCACTCGGCCATCGTTGCTCTTCGGGGGAGAGCGTACGTCGCTTTGTTTTTTCACAGCTGCTGATATCGAAACCAGTCGGTCGACATTCCTAAGTCGGCGGCTTATGGCGCGAAGCAAAAATGCCTGAGTGGTTCTGATGAATTGCTAGGGTATTATTTATTATTGAGCGTCTTCGTAAACAATTAGTCGATGGTCAAAGGTGTCCTGCATACTCAATATCTACATAATTCTAATCTATTATGTAACTGGCGGCATTTTTGAATATAAGTTAAAAGAAGAATTATAAATTTATAATTTAAGAAACGATAAATTTGTATAAACATTGAATGAAGGTAACGTGTCTATGAGTTTGTTATTAATTTTAATTAATATTATTATGTTATATATATTATATGTTATGTTACATTTAATTGTTTATTAATATTATTATGTTGAATGACGCTAAAATTATAAACAGGGATTTTAAACTCTTGACACGAAGTTATATTATTTTTATAAATATATTAATACATTAAAGTTTACGATTTAATCATTATTTTTTTGCCTAAAGCATAATTTAAATTTTCAATACAAGAAATATACATATTTAATTTTGAATCTATGCGTGCACCCAATCCTACTTGCCCGCCAAAAGAGTCATCGACCCTAAATTCCTCACGTTGCATTCTCGCAGAAACAAAAAAAAAATAAGCTCGTCAACGACATCAACTTTGCAAAATATATTACGAGTTACGACTAACGAAACTTTTATTTTGATGTCAATAATAACAATTAACAGCGATCGATTTCGAATCTACCAAAGATAAAAGCTTTAATCGTATATCAATCTTTAATTAGCAAAAAAAATATATGAATGTAAAAGGTTTTATATTACTTAATATATATAAGAAGCGTTAATAAGAGATATTACTGTATTGGATTGAATTTGTAATATATAACCGATAAAAAAATGGGATAATACAAATATTTGAACAAGGAATCACTGTTCCGTTGACTGAAATAAGTACTTAAGTAATTAATTTACAATTTTTAACAATAATTCATTAGACCAAATATTTTAAACAAAACAGATTAGTATTATTTTATCTAGGTAGTTAGTTATATGTGTCTAACAATTACAGGTAAGTAATTAGCTTAATTCATATAATTAGATTAATTACTCATATTAAAAAAATACGAAATTTAAAAACAGAATATCATTAACAAATCTATTTCGAAAATTTAAATAATTTATTCCGAATGTTTCGATTTTTTTTTTTACAAATTTTCTTTATTGTCATTACCTGTTACTATGCGCGTCCCTTGTAGCGTAACAGCGTCTAACAAACATATTCTTTGGTTTAAATATATCAACTTTATTAAAAAAAAAACTTAACGCTATTAAGGACAGTATATAAACGGTTCAAGGTTATTAGTATAAATTTTATAAAAAATTAACTTATATACCTAGTAGTCGGAATGATGATGTATTGCTGTGTAGCAGTAGGCTAAGTGATGAGTGGATGATACATAGCCATCGGGCTTCCATAATAATCTTCATGTAATCTCACTATGTACTGCACAGATGACCCATGACAAAAAAAATATTAATATTTTGGACATCATGTTGACCTACTTCGCACGTTTTGTGGTTAGCTTACAATATTTTATAACTTAAAATTAATATTTCGCTTATATTTACAGATAACTAATATTCTCAATAGTAGCCAGAAGTTAAGATATAGCTGTAACACTGTTCCAAAGCACATAAATCTGGGGTACTTGGGACTGATTCCTGTTATGTCGGATCGGATAAGGAAGTTGTATTTAAAAACATATTTAAGTATAAAAAGCGAGCGGATAGCAACTATGCCTGCTAACTATACTTCTGTGATATTTATGTGATCGTTATAAACAACCAGTTTTATGTAAATAATAATAATGGATGTATCGAAGTTTTTTCTCTAATCCAAGTACTTACATCACTACAGAGCCGTAGAGAAATTAGATCAAGCGCCCCGGTAACCGTAACCCTTTCAGTGAAAGTACCCTTCAATTAATTTTACATTCATTCGACCCTCTTCCCCGACAAAAAATAGATGCAGGAAGTAAAGGACGCTGAAGCAAGCCGAGTTTGACAGACAATGTCTTGCCTAGACGAAACTTTCGAGCGATTCGCGTCCCTATTGATCACGGAATAGGGAATATGCTTTGTGATAATTAAAAAATGTATTGTTATTTAAATAGGGCTGTGTCCGTTATAATCCGCTCGGCTTATGTTTATCTAGGGTTGCCGAAATATGTCACATAAAATTTGACAGATATGTTTTTATTGTGACGGATCAACTTGACTGCAAATTATTTATATTAGGTCAAAGTTACCTGTCGTAAATACGTTTTTTATTCAGGACAGTCGTTAAACGCGTGAAATATTTTTATGGCTCATTTAAAAACCCGTCAACGGTAACAAAACATAAAATAGTTATGCTATAGCTGATTAGCCGTAAGGAAGATTTTATAAGGCTTTAGATGTTTTCGTCATCTACCAAAATATGTATAATTTATAATTCCTAACAAGATAAAAGATAATTTGAATATTTCGGAATTATATATAGTCGAATGACACAACTATTTTTTTAAATTAAATCCTATTTATTTGTAATAAATTCTATATCATTTTGAATACAAAGCAAATTCTAATATTACGCTGACATTGCGTTTGTTTCATTACATGTCGACGACCTCACAGAACGTCATATTTATTATTTTGATAGATTTGACGATGTAGGTTATTTTATAAAAGGTAAATATGAAATAGTAACTTTATTGTAGTTAATAAACAATACTAGATGAATATTAATTAAAAGGAAAAAAAAGTAGTAGTAAAATAAGATTTAAACTATTGTTTATCTGTGCCTTTTAACTTTATTTTATATTTAATATGTTAAATGATCTCAAAGTAGTAGAAGTCATAATTTTTCCTGAGGTTTTGTACTTTGGCTTAAGTAGTAGTTAAGTAAGATGTATGATAGAAATATTTCATGGTAATCATAAACCATAACAAATTGGTATTACTTAAGTCGTCAACTACAAGCATTATGTTTACGATTTGTGCCTATTGTCATAAAAAAAAAACTAACTACGATACGATTACTATTATTAAGCAACCCTAATTTTGTTTTTCACACCAACGTGTTATTTTAAATTTAGAATTTCTGAACAAATGTTTTTATTTTTTTATTATTAAGCAGCATAATTCGCGCCAATGACTAGGGGTGCCACTGTCAACCTACTAATTTGTCAGTATACTATGGGGATTAAGTTCGTTAAGCGATAGAAAGTTACTAAGCCATTTTTTGTCCATATCTTTGCATATGTATAGTATATAAATAATTAGAATATTCATTTTATTATATTTTAAATTCAGAGACAATTTTTTATTGCGTATGTCTGTGTACTATACTCATTAAGTTACAAACTTAGCTGCTTTATATAGGATACCATTTAAGCCAGACGTAAAAAGACATTCTAAGTATAAAAAAAGTCCCTATTGGCCCTATTGGTTGGCAGACGAGCATATGGCCCACCTGATGGTGAGTGGGCACCAACGTCCATACATTTCTTACATTGGCATTGTAAGAAATGTTAACCATCGCTTACATCACCAATGCGCCACCAACCTTGGGACCTAAGATGTTATGTCCCTTGTGCCAGTAGTTACACTGGCTCACACATCCTTTAAACCGGAACGCAACAATACTAAGTATCGCTGTATGGCGGTAGAATACCTGATGAGTGGGTGACCACCTAGGAAGGGATTTTGTTCGAATGTAATCAATCAAATTAACATTTTTCAATTAACAAGTTTCTTTACATATAAACAAAACGGACATACATATTGCCTGTATATAAGTACTACTGTAAATAAAAAGTTATATTCGCGATATCTACATATTTTTTTGACATTTAAAATAAGGTGGCAGTTATAAAAAAAATACTGTTTATAATTTGAAAAAGCTAAGTGATAAAATAAATTAGTACGTATATTTTTAGTTACATAAAAAAACCTATTAGAATTTAGACGACTTAAAGAGCTAAGGATTGGATCTATAATAAATTTAATTTTGAATATTTTGACGAAAATTTTTGTTTCAAAGAATTTCTTATGTTATTTGAAAACCCATTATTTAAATATATTTATTACGAAACTAATAAGCAATTTAAAGTCTGTTAAATATTTAAAAAAAAAACATTGAATCACTCCTGTTCACAAGGGTGGGAAGCAAGACCAAGTTTCTAATTATAGACCTATATCAGTTCTGTCATCCCTATCCAAAATATTAGAAAAACTACTAAATAACAGACTAATCAATTTTCTGGAACACAACAAAATTTTATCTGCCTCACAGTTTGGTTTTAGGTCTGGGAAAAGTACTGAAGACGCAGTCATCAATTTAACAAATTATGTTACTTCTCAGGTAGATAGAAAGCAAAAGTGTTTAGGTATATTCCTTGACCTAGCCAAGGCGTTTGATACCGTCTCAATTCCCATTCTTGTGAACAAGTTGGAATGCCTCGGTATTCGTGGCAAACCGCTCCTGATATTTAAGGACTTTTTGGTTAATCGTTCACAACAAGTAAAAATTGGTGATCACGTCAGTTCTCAGGCACCTGTCATTTGTGGCGTCCCTCAGGGCAGTATTCTTGGCCCAACTCTCTTTTTGATCTATATTAACGACCTATGTGAACAAACCTTAAGAAATGGTAAAATTTTTACCTACGCGGATGATACTGCGCTTGTATTCCACGGAGAGACTTGGGACAAAGTACGGTATTATGCTCAATTAGGACTCCACAGAGTCAATCAATGGCTTAGTGTAAACCTGTTGACATTGAATCTCTCCAAAACCTCATTTATTCAGTTTTCTGTGGCCAAAACAAAACCAGAGAACATTAGTCTTAAGGTTCACACATGTAACTACCCCAGTGATTCTCTTGCTTCCTGTTCATGCTTTGAGATAGCTAAATGTACGACCGTCAAATATCTAGGCGTTATTTTAGACGAAAAACTTAGCTGGCGCTCTCATATAGACATCATTACTGCGCGCACCAGAAAACTTATTTGGGTTTTCAAGAAGTTGAGGCACGTTGCTGATTTAGATCTTCTGCGCACAATATATCATGCACTAGTTCAGTCAGTCATTGGATATTGTATAAAAGCTTGGGGTGGTGCTTGTAAAACCTTTATATTGGACTTGGAAAGAGCGCATAGATCTATCTTAAAAGTCATGACCTCTAGCCCATACAGATTTTCTACAACTAAGTTGTATGAAAAATGTCAACTCCTAACGGTTAGGCAACTATACGTCTATCAATTAGTTATCCAACAACATAGAATCACCCCCTATCATGCCGACGAATACAGTAAACAACGTGTCATTAAAAACGTATGTCCACCTGTTATATGTCGAACAGCTTCAGCCAAACGACAACATGATTTTAAAGCAGTTTATTTGTATAACAAAATAAATAAAATAAAAAATATACATCCCTTATGTAATCGTGAAGCTAAAGTAATTATTAAAAATTGGCTACTAGGACTAGATTATGAACAAACTGAACTGTTGTTGCTATAATATTTTGTGAAACAAATTACACGCACACACACACACACACACACACACACACACACACACACACACACACACGCTCTAGTATTACATCACATTATCTACTCTAGTATACAGTAAGAAATAATTATTTATCATTTATTTTTATTTACATAGAACGATATGACACTAAAATATGAGAGAGGACACTGATTTCTGTAATACAGGTCTTTGAGCCTAGCTCAGAAATCAGGGACTTCGTTATACTTTGTAACTTTTTATGTGAATAAAGATTATTTATTATTATTATTATTATTGAATATATTTATCCATATTTTGCGACAATGTTCTAAATTCAAAATATAATTACTTTTTTCTAATGGTCTCAAATGGAGACAAGCGCTTTCGGACCGTTATTTCAAAAGTTTTTTTTTTAATAAAATTAAAGATTATATCAAATGTGTTCATTATTTTCGAAGGACACATAATCCTTGTATTTCCTGAGCCTTGACTGCTTAACAAAGTGTCTATTTTAATAAGCAATGTGCGTATACTGTGTACACCTTGCGTATGTTCCCACGCATTTAATAAGGGAATAATGCTTAGATGCTCCCAAATGTAATATATATATACAATTACTAATATTGATACCTATTGTTAGTTCGTCATGATTTCGAAACTCCACACCTGCTATTTTGCATTTAGTAAACTTGCTTAGAAAAGTGTAAAGATTTTTGAAACTAATTGTTATAATACAATTCGGAGTTTTACCATTTATTCATGTCCTTATTCGAATAAAAACAACTTATTGTTATAAAAAAAATGTTTCCTTAAATCATAAAATCGTAAACCTTTATTTGTATTCTCCAAAGGGTAATAAAGTTAAATAATTTTATGACCACTTGTTTCTTTAAATGACTGCAATATAAATTGTAGAATATTTCTACAAAAGACATTATCAGTTTCAGTACATAAGCATCTTAAACAAAGCAAGGATTAAAAATGTCCAGCCTAAAGCGAATGCCAATACTAAAATGTTAGGCATTGAGCCAACAGCTTAAATAATAAACAAAGACTACAATATAATGGTACCATAATAACTAATTGTTATATTAAAATTTTAATTTTAAAGTTCGAAATAATAGACCGTTTCTTTTAATAACTATGTTATAACTTTTGTTTACGACTGTACCTGCCGGATTATTTACAAAAAGGCGTTGTTAAGTACTGAGCCTTCGAGGAAGTTCTACCTGATTACTTTACAAAGAGTACCTACGTAATGATACTTTCTCATTGCAATGAACATAGCATTAATAAAAGCCGTAGAATGAAAATTCTTTTAAAATTTTAAATATTTTAAAGGATTCCTAAAGTGAAAAAAAATAACGCAATTTTAAAAAATACTGTTTTTATCTTTTACTTTTTTTCTCAACATTAAAAACATAAACTAAATGAAATAACAATTGCATGCAAATAATAAAATAAAACAATCGTTATAAAATTGTTCACATTATATAATTACAACAAACATTAATTAAAGAAAATTTGACGGGCCGGTTGGCGTGGTTGTTAGATACTAGCCGAAGGTTGTGGATTCGATTCCCACCCAGGTAAGACATTTGTGTGCATGAACATGTCTGTTTGTCCTGAGTCTGGGTGTAATTATCTATATAAGTATGTATTTACAAAAGAAAAGTAGTATATGTAGTATATCAGTTGTCTGGTTTCCATAGAACAAGCTCTGCTTATGAGATCAGATGGTCGTGTGTGAATAATTTCCCAGGATATTATTGATTTTAAATTTAAATAATGCGACGACTCGTAATTATTACTTATCTGTTGTGTGTACTGTACCTCAATGTGTTAATATATATTTTTTATCTATGGCAATCGAATGAAATAAGTTCATTCCCATCGACGAATAGATGTTCACGTATTAATTTAAAGATAAAACATTCATCATTTAGTATTTAATCTCTATCATTGTTTTCATGGAAATTAAAAACAAATAGCACATTTATTTTTATCTTATCAAATTAATATCAAAAGTGCTTGTAAGTGAATTACAAATAATTTTTAAATTATAAAGAAAAAAATGAAATAAAAACAAAACGAACCTAATAAAATGTTATTAAAAGATCATTTATTTATTTATTTATTTAAAGAGTGAACATCCGAAATTTTAAATTAAAATAGTTAAAAATCTATAATAAAGAACAGATCTGTACGAGACACAGTGTGACCACTTTTAAAGAACGGCATTATTTATATTTTTGTAATAATTGTAAAGACAAACTTTAATAAATGACGTAGGTACTTAAAAACCTATCATACTTATAGGTTAATTCAAATTAATTAATTAATTCATAGCAAATTACTCCCTATCCAGCATTCTTTAAAAATAAAAGTAAAACGAATACTATTTGATATATAAATATCTATAAATAAATAGAAAATTAATACTTAAGCTAATAATAATTAAGCTAATAGTATAAATGAAACTTGCTTAATTAATAACGTAACGGTTGGTAACGCATTTATTACTTAAAATGTTTTTATTTGGATTTCAAATTACCAAAAAATACTTTTTTATCATACCGTTCAAAGGCCTCACCTGATTCGGTCTTATTAATAAAGGATGTCATTTATTATATTTAATTGCCTATGAAGTAAGTATTACCTAAATACATTAATGTAATAATTTAAAAAATGAACATAATTTCCCTCTGAGCAATATTTCAATTTTACGTCCAGGACAGAAAGTTATTTCTCATAAAGTGGTTGTAAAGCCGGTGCTAAAAAAATAACATAATACAAATCCCAGTTAAGAGAAACAATGGCGCGAAACGACGTCACGTTTCGAACAAAGAGGAGTAACCCTGCGATGGACGCAGTGTGTTTTAAAAACATTTTCGAGAAATATTTATTCTTTAATTATTCAAATATTAACCAATATCGGCTTTAAAACGATTTTAGAAAGACTCTTTTATAACTTTTTGCAAAATTGGTTCTTATTTTCGTTAAAAACAATAGATATTATCTTTACTATAATACAAAGCTGTAAAACTGTTATTTCTTATATTACAGATAATATTAATGTTTTTTTTTTCTTTTCTGTCCAGAAGGGACAGGTAGTGGCTCTACACTAAGGAGCTGAATGGAGTTAAGCCCAAAAGTGTTTTACAAAAAAAAAAAAAACAAACCTTAATATACACAAGTCCTATAGATTTAGTTGATACAGAATTGTATTTAATTAAATAATAAAATATATATAGGGTTGCATTTACTGGTAAGAAGACTAAATAATAGTTTATAAGTTTGGCCAGTTATTCTCGAATAACTGTCAAATTTTACTTGAAACCTTATACTCTATAATGATGTTTTTTTAATAAATCTGAAACTTGTGTCAAAGATTGAATTGTGCCTTAATACAGATATTAAATAAAACCTGCTTTTAATCTTGTAACAAAAAAAATATTGCTATTCGTTTAAGAGCTCAAAACTATTGAACAATAGAAAACCGTAATGAAGTCTTAAGTCAATGTAATCTCAGAGAGATATGCGAAAACAAAAGAAAATGCTCATTTGGAATAAGTTGCCAATACAGTATTATTAGAAAAAACCGAATATATAAAAAATCTTTGAAAATAAGAATACACAGTACAGATTTGCTTTGCTATATCCAAATAATATTTTTAAATTCAAATATAGCCGTTTAAGAAAAAAATATTAATGTTTTTATTTTTATTAATTTTTATTAATCAATTTAAAAATAATTTCAGCAAAAATTATACCTTTCTTAAAAGTACTGTATGTGAACGCAAGCAGTGTTCCCCCTTGAATCGCAATTTTGTTTATCTGTGTGAAAATGAATCGGCACTTTTGTTATCTGTGGAAGCAACTAGACGTGTGCTAAATCATGTTCATAAAAATACGAATCATTTTTGTCTTATTCGCGACGGCTGAATTGACAAATTATGCTTTAGAGTTATAGCGTTTACGTCAATAATCGTTTGCCGACGTTGTTAACAAAAAAGTGCAATTTCTTACTGATGTGTAGGGTTAAAAAAGGATAGCAACAATTTTTAGTCATGTCAAATTTGACCTAACCAAATGTTTCACATATCTTTTTATTAAATGGTTTATATGTAATTTAAAAATCGAATAGATTCTATCATATATTTTTTTAATCTAGCTACGAGTCATTTTTGTTATATCACAATAGTTTTAATACGGCTTATCAAAGGCTTTAACCATATTAAATTAAATTAATGATCCCACTGGATCATCTAATCCAGGAAGCGCGGTTGAGTCACTCAGTATAAGGGTCGTCATCCTTCGACGGCAATGCTATGATATTATTGTTTTTTATGATAAGCTAATTGGAGGATTTTTTATATGTAATTATATGTTTCTCAGTTGCTATGGACGGTATAGTCATTGATATATAAGTTTGAATATAGAATAGATACTGAATCAATTTTTTATATTATAAATATATATATGTTATTATTTAAAGGCAACGTAGCGCAACGCATCCTGTGGCAGGCTCTCCTACGTTCGGGCGTCCTCGATCCCACATTATCTGGCACTGACCTTGCCGTGTTCCGCCCTTATCGACAACTCTGGCCGAGTTGTGACGTCACTATTACTATAATTGCCATTATCTGCTGTTCTGGCAACATTGTACTTTATTTTGTCAATTTAATTAATAGATAAAAAGTTATGCGATGTATAAAACTTTTAGATTTCATTTTAATTGAAAACGCGTAAAAATGTTTTATTTTTCGTTATATGATATACAGTTCGATTCATTACTTCAGAGTTCTACTGATAAAAACAAATCTAGCGTCATTACATAAAGTTTTAATTGTTAGTAGGCAATGTTACCAGAACATTTTTCAACAGACCTCAGGTGTCTACTCAAAAACCACTAGAAAACCACCAGCACTCCCTGATAGTTGATAAATAATTACAATAAGTAATTTATGTATTTTGTATTTTTATTGAAGATTTTTTTATCATAGGTACTGTTCGCTCAGCAGTCGAAATTAAACGTAAATAAGTGTTCCAATTTTTTTCTACTCTTATAATTTTTTTTAATGATAACACTAATTGTTTAGTACAGGTACAAAAAAAAGCCATATTTCAATCCAAAATAAAATGCTATTATTTTCTTTCTGCTAACAACGTATACTTACATTCTTATATAACCAATGTACGGTAAATATTTAGTAGATCTATAAATAATTTACGGGATTTTTTTAAATGCACGAAACATTGAAGATTGCTGTTAAAAATACATAATTAAATAAATATAATATTATATTAATATTATTAGTATTGCACAGATAAGATACTTTTTGTAACATAACACTTGAAAATAGAATATCCGAAGTTTATTACGATTTAAGAACTATATATTTTAACGGTTTATGTAATTTTTCTCATTCGGTTCTCGGTTACGGCTGTAGTTAAATAAGCCTTCAATAGACATTAGACGCTTTTCGCATTGACCGTTGTTGTTACCCAGCAAGGACAATGACATAGTTCTTATTTATTACTATAATTCTTAATTACGAATGTTCATTGACTCTTTTTTACAATTACTCATCTTATTAGTTATAGCATTTATTTTATATTTATTTTGTCATTATGTTTTAATAAGGTTTTTTTTTTGTTTTTTTAATTGGTAGGGCTTTGTGCAAGCTCGTCTAGGTAGGTACTACTCACTCATCAGATATTCTACCGCAAACCACCAGTAATTGGTATTGTTGTGTTCCGGTTTGAAGGGTGAGCCAGTTTAATTACAACTGTCACAAGGGACATAACATCTTAGTTCCCAAGGTTAGTGGCGCATTGGCGATGTTTAACGATGGTTAACATTTCTTACAACGCCTATGTCTATGGGCGTTGATGATCACTTACCATCGTGTAGCTCATATGCGTCCGCCTTCTTATTCTATAAAAAATAAAATAATTGCTACAACACCAAAATGAACCCAAAAAAGGATTACTAATAGTATTCATAAAAATATATATAAAACAGCATAGTCATTGAGAGACAGCATTCGATGTAAACAGATAAGAAGCCCAGATAAGTTTTCTAATATATTTTAATAAATCTGCTCGTCTGATGGTAAGTTGCGAGAATTCGGTTCCGACTCTTTCATTTCTATATCATTTTTGCATGGTTTTCTTTTTCTAAATAATTCCTCTTTCTTGCTTACGTATTTTGTTTTTTTTTTTTAAAGGTTTTATCAAAGTATTATCAAAGGAAGTACTTTCTATACATGTCATGTTAACCTTTAAGTGAGGTATGCAATTTTTATATTTAAGATTTATAAGATTGTGCTCTAGAATAAGAAACAAAATTATGTACAGCGTTGGCTTCCTATTTAATAAAATAAATAAAATAAAATATAAACTATGTCCAGAGAAGATGCCTACTAGACTATTTCAAGTCATACAGGTAAAGATTAACTAAATAAATTAATCATAGTCCAGTAAATGTGAAATATAATTCAGACTCAATTGCAAATCTAAGACTAGATTGAAATTTCCACCGCCACGCTCTCTACCCGCTAAGATACCATGATGTTTGCGTCACTGAATTTAAAAATAAACAGTTTCGATAAAAGATAAATAATTGGATACAACGGCCACTCTGTTGGGATTCCTCCAACTGCCTGTTGAGAACTTATCTATGTCTAGTACTTGAGTTGATTTCAAACGTAAATGATACTCGAATACGATCAAGGGAACCTATTCCAAACGATGAAGGAGTTAGGATAAACAAACTTTAGATTTACATATTCTACGCGATTTGCTAATTGCACCGCTGTATTACACTACAGACAGTTGATTAATATACCTTTATTTATACTACAGCACTATTTCACTTAACTACTTACGTCCACTTCAATTTTACTTCCATAGTTCCGATAACAACTTCGGTTGTATTCAAACCGCCATTTTTCGCGAAACTATAATGAATATCACAGATTATTCAGGATTTCAAACAAGGATATCGCATCAATTTAATGTCAAAGCAATTTTTTTGTTTTTGTTTTTTTTTCTTTACTTCTCCTGCGGTTGGTGTCGTGTGATTTATTATTTTACTAGTATTAACAATAAAGCCCTGATAATATTTATTTAAATAATATTTAATATTATTTTAGTCGTCTTAAAGTTTCTTTATAATTGTAAGAATATTATACACCTCTAAAATTAAAAATGTGCAATACGTGAAATTGTATTCGTTATTTGAAATTATCGAGAAATTCGACGTGATAAAAAATCTTGAAAAAATCCCTATAATATTCCATCAATAATGTTACGAAACATTTCACACTAAACCGATAAGCTAGCACAATATTTGTAGGAGCCGGAAATCGGAGGAGTGGCCGCCTTCTAGCGCTATTAGTTTACGATAGATTGCCTGAACAAATTGAGTAGCGACTCAATGATTAGTAAACTCCGATAAAGGGTTCATTCATACTGCAAGTATTACTGAACTCTCAGGATGTACTTGGAATGAGTAAAGTTGAAGAACGAATGAAGTCGTCATCATAGAAAATTGCAGAAATTTATATATTTATTAAGGATCTCCAACAAAGGATATACTTATGAGTACATTACATCGTGGTATAATGTTTTTAAATATGTGTGCACCTTCAATTAAAGGAGACCACAACACATAAATAATGACTAATGAGAAAATAAAAAAATATAAACAATAAATGTTACATAGTGGTACTCAATAAAAAAACTTAGGAACTATAAAAAAGATAAATAATGGTTAAACTAAGACTAAATTCTGCAATATGCGTATAATGTAAAAAAAAAACAAAAAAAAAAAAAAATAAAAAAAAAAAAAAAAACATTATCGTTATATTATGTAATTATATTTATACTGGCTGCCCGTTTTGACTTCGTGAGGGTAAAATAAGGATTTTATCTCGTGGTATTTCTTAATCAATGAACTATAAACAATCAAAACCTCTCTAAACGTTCTATTCGCCCACACAGTGCTAGCTGCTGAAGTATCGTAATGGAATAACACCATTACGATACTTCAGATGCACGAATTTTTCCGACTTAGTTGAGGAATAACATCAAGATTTTAGCATGTGCTATAATGTACCTTTTAAATGGTGAAAGATTTTTTTAAATATGTGACGTAGGTACTGAGGTATTTTGCATATATTAAAAAAATGGGCTCTCTGTGTGTAATGTCAGTATAGATATAGATAGTATAGATTGACTAGTTCGTTAGTCTAGTGTCTAGCTTATTACTTTACTGGTGGTAGGGCTTTGTGCAAGCTCGTCTGGGTAGGTACCACCCACTCATCAGATATTCTACCGCAAAACAGCAGTACTTGGTATTGTTGTGTTTCGGTTTGAAGTATGAGTGAGCCAGTGTAATTACAGGCAAAAGGGACATAAAATCTTAGGTCCCAAGGTTGGTGGCGCATTGGCAATGTAAGCGATGGTTAACATTTTTACAGTGCCAATGTCTAAGGGCGTTGGTGACCACTTACCATCAGGTGGCCCATATGTTCGTCCACCTTCTTATTCTATAAAAAAAATAGCTTTTGAGGCTGGAAGTCGCACGGCTCTGAGTTCAAATCTCGGTTCGAGCCGATATAAATTTAGTCGGTTTTTTATCAAGGGTTTTTTATTACTTAGTAGTAATCATGTAGAGAATCGTCAATATTTGGTCTTTCGAAAATATCAATAATATAATTATTAAGCTATTTTACAGTTCCTTGGAATCGATTACTGGTCTGTTTATTTTTCGAAGCGATTAATACAAAAGACGACATGTCGAAAATATTCGATAAGCCGACCTGATTCGAATGGACTTAAAACTCGATAGCTTATCGATTATACGATAAACGTTTACAATATAATAATTTATAGGTAATTGGGTTAAACGAGATAAAAAAAAAATGACAATTAGGCTGTCAGGAATAACGTACGAGGAAAAATGCACCATAATCGAAATAATGCCGCGCCTTAACGTTTTACATAATATTTATTATCTGTGTGTAAACCTTATCTTTGATTACCTGACATCAGAATAGGGGATTTAAGATATTTCTTTTTGCGCATTTTTTTTTATTTCCTGTTTTTTTTATCAGAAATTCTGCAAAATCGAAGGTCACATATAATGATTTATTTGATTAATTGAAACATTGATATGAGTTCGAATATTATCGAATATAAAAGAATTTTAAATGAGACATATTTTCCAATAGCAAAATTACACGCAGTTCGTTTAGGAATTTCTTCAACGTTTGGAAAATGTTATACAGACAGGGATGAAGGCTATTAATCACTTAGCAAATATTTAACTTATTGAGATATAAATAATAAGTGAAACGGTAAAGTCAGCAAATTGACTAAACTAATGTTATAATTAATGTTAAGGTATAATTACCTTGTCTTCTCTTTGAAACTATATATAAAAAAAAACAAATTCTACAATATTTTTTTGGCTGTCCGTCTGTTTGTCCTGAGTAATTTTCAAAACGGCTGAAAAATAAAACTTAAAATAAAATATTATATAATTATTATAAGGAGTATTCCAAGGTACACTTTAGTTTTTATTTCATCAAAATTCGTTGTATATTAAAAGTATTAACAACTCTAAGATCATGTACATATCTTTTATGTCTTTTAGGCTTATCTATCTATATCTATACAAATAAACAAAGTCTTGTTTTTCTATGATTTCAAAATACCTTACCTTTTATAAGTTAATATGTCCATTTTAATAATTTAAATATTTTATGTATATAATTCAAATAGGCATTATGTAAAATAAAATGGCGGATATTTAAGAATTTACACAAATTTAATTCCACTCCAGGGCAGACGCAGGCGGAAATTATTGCGTTACATTTTTCGTTAAAAGATCACTTTTATAAATTACGTATCATTTATATCAGCATTAAACGATTCGTTTGTTTATTTATCTATAGATAATAACTAATATATATCAAGTTGCTTACGTGTTGTATCCGAGTGGACTATTATTACTTAATCAGGCTTATTTGTCTTACAGGTTACGATTACATCGTATAGTGCATCTGGTTCGACTGCATGTCAAATCTTGACAACTTTCGTCGCGGAGAAAATGTTAAGGCGTGGTTCAAGCTCTCTTAAACTCGACTACTGTTGAGACAATATAAGTATTGACATTTCGTTGTTTTGCAAGTAAATTCGATTCTTGATCGATGACTTTTAAATATAATTGACCTTAAATTGTATTTTGTGTGTTTTTTTGCAACTGGTATGTTATACGATAAGGCTCGGATTTAATTGAGCGACATTCTTAATCATCGCTCACTAATTATTCCATTGAAACATCAATCACAAGCACATTAAAATATAGATTAGTGATAGATAAGATGGATAAATAGAATAGAATGAAAGTCTTAACTCTGGTAAGTTTAAAGTGAAAACTTTAATGGGTTTTAGCAAAGTAGAAAAAAAAACAAATTTTATTTAAAGTAAAAAAAGACATTCCGACCGATAAAATGTGAATATTATTACGTTTTTTACATTTTGTATATATATATATGACACCCAAAAATGTAAGTCGTGTAAAATAATATGTGAATTATAATTGTATACGTATTCGATATTATTGTGTTATTTTGGTAAATTTTAAAGACATATCTACACAAAACAAGGCCTATGTGACCCGTTTGGACGTACAAATATAGTTGGACCTTCGTTCGTGTGTTACACAATACGTTGATAACTCAAACACTAAAGATAAATAACGTTCAGATTCTCTTGGCTCAATAATACAAATATTATCAGTTATTCACTTGTATACAAGATTAACTATGTCATTTCGTAGGGCGCGAATGAGATTCATTATCATAAAGTTATAGAGATTTTTTTTTAATATTTAGCCTATAAATGATATCTATTTTGTTACAACATTTTTACACATGCAATAAGACAATGTTTTTCTGAATATACAATGTTAGCTACATATGTTTATTTGTTTATTTGTAAGTAAGTGAAACAAACAGCATATTTTATATTACATAAAAATTATAAACCTTAAATAACACACATGCCAATACAGTTTCCACAAATAATTAATCTGGAAGTGAACATATATATAAAAGAGATAAAACAGTAAAATTAAATGTATGGTAATTAAAAAAAAAATAAAAAAAAACTAACAAGTGTAAAAATGTATATAAACCAAACTTATATCATGTGAAATATGAAAAAGGAAAAAAAAAGTTAATAACAAATCTTAATCTAATTATTTTTAAGTATCGAGTTAAACTTACTGAGACCGCTGCTGAACAAGTCTATGTGGTTATATTTATCGTTATAGTTGATACACGATCTTACTATAAAACTATTTTTGTAATAATTTGTTTTATGATTTGGAGTTGCGAAAGTGGCTTTGTACCGAGCACTTAAGCGAGGACAGTTAAATAATATTTTATTTAGGAGATAAGGCGAATCTATAAGGCTGTTAATAATTTTAAATAGAAACAATTGGTCTCTATGTTCTCGTCTAGTTTTCAAGGACAGTAGAGTAGGCAAATCGTGACCAAATTTATATTTTAATTTTTTAAGAAATTTATTTTGAATTGTTTCGATTGCTTGAATATACTTAGTATAACATGGATTCCATACAGTCGATGCATATTCCAAGTGTGACCGAACGTAAGCATTATAGAGTATAATGTGTGTATTAGGGTTCCTAAAGTCAGTACCTTGCCTTGAGATGAAGCCCAACATTTGGTAAGATTTTAAAGTATTTTTTTCAATATGCTTATCGAACACGAGTTGGCTATCAAGGTGTACACCAAGATCCCGTACCTCAGTTACCCTTCGCAATTTAACACCAAACATTGAATAACTGAAAGAATGTTGCATTTTTTTTCTTGAAAATGTTATAATACAACATTTAGCCAAATTTAGTTGTAAACCATTAGATTTGCAGTACTGTCCTAACCTATTTAGATCATTTTGGAGTTCGATACAATCCTGGTTATCTCTTATAACTTTGAAATTTTTTGTATCATCGGCATAGAGTAAAAACTGTGAGTTTAAGAAGCAGCATGTTAAGTCATTGATAAAGACGTTAAATAATAAGGGACCAAGGTGGGAACCCTGAGGCACACCGGATGTTATAGGTACAAAAGTAGAAGTAAACCCTTTAACTGCGACAGCTTGAGTACGATCACGAAGATAGGATGTCAACCATCGCAAAAGATCGCCGTGTACACCGATGTTTTCTAGTTTTTTTTGCAACAGATTATGAGAAATTTTATCAAAAGCTTTCGAATAATCGGTGTACACGGCATCCACCTGGTGACCATCTTCCATAGCTTTCAATACTATATCAAGAAATTCGCAAATGATAAAATAAAATAAATTATTATCGTAAATACAGAAGTTAGAGTACAATTTAAGGTTCAAATATTGCTAACTATAAATAAAATATCTAACCTAACCTTTGCTAATATAAACAAGACTATCTGCTCTATATCTCAACTGATTAAACGCATGTCTCTATAGAAAGTGTATTGTTGACGCAGTTGTCTGTCGCAATGTTCCACGGACAAGTGGGTTAAATAATGAACTTCCTCAAACAAAACCATTAATTATTTCTTTTGAATATAATTTAATGACAAGATCGTTGACCTTGCTTTAATTTCAATTCTTAGGTCTTCTATTTATGTTTATCAATTATTTATCAATTGAATTGTACATTATTTACAAACAAGTAACCGATCGTTCTTATATTACGAGAAATTCTCGTAAGTCACATACATGCATCTTCGAAGCTTACTATCGTAGTTTTTTTAATGGGCGGACGGGCTAATGGGCCACCCAATGTTAAGTGGTCAACAAAATCCATAGACATTGGCGATGTAAGAAATATTAACCATTCCTAACACCGCCAATGCGCCACCAACCTTGGGAACTAAGATGACATGTCCCGTGTGCCTGTTATACTGGATCACTCATCCTACAAAACGAAACGCCACAATATACGCGGCAGAATATCTGATGAGTGAGTGGTACCCAGACGGACTTGCACAAATCCCTACCACCCAGTAAAAGTTTCAAGAGATGCAAAAGCAATTCACTTTTACATCGATCAATTAATTATCTGAGTTTAATTAACAAGTTAATTTTCTTTGCTAATTGAATATTATGAAAGTCGTCTAAAAGGTTAGACTTACAACAAAGGCCGTAAAATTAACGTTTGCATAATGAAACGTAGCATACGATGCAGAATGTATATAGTAAATAGATATTGTAATGTGTGATTTAAACAACAATTTACATTGAAATGTGAACTATAAGGGTAACAAAATACAAGCTATAATATTTATTCAATGAACATATGACCTTTTACGTCGTTCGTCAGTATGTGCGAGCGGACGTCAAACTTTATTTCATTTCCAGTTATCTCCTAAACTTTGCTCGTTCGTTCCAACCATTGTTGTTGTTGATTTTCAGGGTTCCGCTGTTTAATTGGAAATATGTTACGATGTCTGTATTATGAGTTTATTAAATAAATACTTACTTTTTTTAAAGATAGAATACATAGAAGTTCTTTTCTTTGATGTCTATTGCTTGGTACTTGACATATCCGGATAAATCCGGTTATACCATTAGGTATGCTTGGTTGGTTAGCAATTAATGGACATGGATGTAGAAACGCTTAGCTAGCATTTACTAGTTTAATTTTCGTTTCAAATATGTAGGCAGACTGGTAAATAGCCTTAATTATGGCTACCACCACCCATATTAGATATATTAACCATCTAGCATTAAACAGCCACTAACCTTGGAAACTAAGTTACTATGGCCCTAAATATTTTCATTAAGAAATGTAGTTTTATGATATTGTTACATACAACAAGCGAATATTGAACCAACTTAATAAGTTACCAGTGGACCATCTATATATATGTACGTATGTATATTTTCTTCGATTCAGTTTGAATTACGATAATAAGATTAAATCAGAAGCAACACTCTATTTAAAATCAAAGGAAAAACAACATGTTAACGTCTGACAACCTATAGAAATATATGAACCTTAATTCCTCTTGGCGACAGCATTTCGTTGGTTTCCTCGTGGGCGCGGCCAGGTTGCCAAGTAGGCCATAATGTCTCCTATCCTATCGACTATGAGATAGATTTAATTTCATAAACACCTTACATTACTGATAATGTTTGTATACATTTTAATTTTGTTAAGCTAAACCGGCAATGAATGGACGCGTTCAGAAATGGTCGCGGATTGTCTTCCCGACGATTTTCTAATAATAATCCACCTCTTTTGTTTTGTCTGTCACTAATTGTGCAATGCGGTTTAAATATTTCCTCGTATGTGAAATGGGGCGCTGAACACTAATTGTTTCGTAATAGAAAGATTCAGTGCTTTTGTTTGAAAGCGAAACCGATCTCCAACAAACAAAATGACGAAAACACCATAATATTAAGAAAATCAATAACCTTAATGATATTTTGATATTGCAAGACTTAAGGAATGTGTGTATTTTTTATACTTTCGCACGTATGTAGATTGTAGATTATAAAAGCACACATTGACAGCGTATTAATTATTTTATGTCGGTAAAATTATAAAAAATATGCTGCATATTAACATTATTTCCAGTAAAACACAGCTTACGTTATTATCGTCTAAAACTTAAACGTTTGATTAACATATTTTTTTATAAGACATTGTTAATAACCAATAAAAAATATATTATATTAAATGTTATACGTTTCTATGATCAAAGAAAACGCGAAAAATAAATAAATAATGAACGCGTTCCGTAGGGCGGCTCTTGACGTTGCAATATTACTACATCGCGTGCGCCCGCGCATCTAATTTATGTAAAGCACTTTCCACACGGTAGAATACTCCGTGCGACACGAGGTTAGCGACTTTATATTTAAAGTTTACATTATAACTTTTATTAATACTTAGCCACTTTAATGTTACTTTAGATTACCTTTTTTTATTTTAATGACTGTTAATTTAACTCTTCGGCGTCACCATCAGCACGATTACACACTGGCCCTGCATTTGATTACAGAGACAAATTGGTTTGTACTTACCACTTCAACTTTATTATTATTTTGCTTTGATCTAAAAAACAACTGAACTTGCCCTTCATTATTTCTTTTAAAACAAACGTACTGACTATTTAAATAATACAATAAAGCTTGGAGACTTTGAATATTATCTTCCAAAGAAACTCTAGAAGATTCTAGAACACTCAATATGTACTAAATAGCTCATAACAATAAACGTTTTCAATATCCAAAAGGAGCCCTATCCCTTTGAGATATTGAAAACTCAATCGTCAATGCATGATACACTATTATACAAATAATATACTATTATACAAATGAAGGTAAAATATACTATTATACAAATAAAGTTAAGTTTGTTTGTTTGTTTGAACGAACTAATCTCAGGATCTATAAGTCCGATTTGAAAAATGTTTTTGTCGTAGATAGCTCATTTACTGATAAAGGTTATAGACTGTATAAAATCTCGTTACTACTCACGGGTGTGAAGCAGTAACTCTTAACGTGGATAAAACCGCGCGGAGCAACTAGTAAAAAGTATACAATTAATATATTGATTATAATTAAATAATTTTGCAAATTCTTACTTTTTGCGTGTTCATTACATGCATTTATTCTATTTATTTCTTTGTCATATAAAAATATTTACCTATCATTGAAATATCGTGTTACTGTGAAATAGTTGCATAGTTCTCAGATTTCGTGACAGCAATATTTAACATCAATAATACGATAGTTTCAAAACACTTACGAATATACGAATCAGCAAATTCCTGAAGCGATAAATATGAAATAATAAAAAAATAATTTAATTTGCCAATTAGGTTTATGCTAAACAGCCTTTGTAAGAAAATTATTATTCCAAGAGGTTGCATTAGTTGCAATATTGCATTATTATCAAAGATTATTTAAGAGAACTAATCAATCAATCTACCATGTTGATTAGTTCTCTTAAAAATTATTTTAAGAGAACTAATCAACATGGTAGATTGTTTGTGACGTAAGATTAGAAAAATAAATATGTCATATAATAGAGATACAAGTTTATAGAAATGAAATACATAACTCTAGATACATTATCTATGTTCTCATTGCTGTATACTTTAATAGGATGTCATTCTCGATCACATATCGTTTTAAACCATCAAACCAATAAAGTTTTTAAAAATTTGCTGATATTTTTGAACTATTGTAAAAGATTTTTATACTGTGTAATGATTTTAGCCTTATAAGCCTTACATTACAGCTTCAGAAAGATGGATACTGAGACTAACGTCATGCTGGGAGTCCACTACGGGTCCAGTGATGCCGACCTTCGCCTTAGAACGTCTTCACCAACAGTAAGGACAATAAATAATATTTGTAACATATTTTTTTAAATAACTGTAATAATTCATAGAAAGTTATAACATTATAATTATTTGCATATAAACCTAAAAAAATCTAGCATACTTGTGCGTACTCATTTGGCACGTGATTCGTAAATAATCTAATCCAATACTAACACATAGTAACACGAACAGTGTTGCTATACAAATTAAATAAATTAAAGTATTATTTATTAAATAGTAGTATTTATTAAATAGAGTATTGTTAAAAAAATTGTTATTGGAGGCTAACGTAACTATTAATGCTGTATATACCTATTAAGTGTTTGAAATTGTATCTGTCATTTTATCGTATTCTTGTTTTAAATGCCATATTTCAAATACTGTGGTGTATCGATTAAATAAATAAATAAATAAATAAATAAATAAATAAATAAATAAATAAATAAATATTCCTTCACACTGTAACCGATTCAAAATATCATATGATAACACAATTAAGCTTCAAATAATCGGTCACAGCAGACAGGAAGAGCACGTAATAAAACGTCATTAAAAACGTAAAGGTTGGTTTTTTAATATTTAATTTGAAAGTCCATATGAAGTAACCTTACCACCGACCGGCGCCAGCTCTAAAAATCAACGAGCCAAGAAACAGTTTGAAAACGTAATAGTAATCACTAACCGTATTAATATACCGTGACCGGGTCTTAATTAAGATTATGGTTTGAGATACATAATTTCATATACTATGTATATATGGTGGATGAAGAACATAACGAAAAACACATTTATTAGCCCTATGATACGACTTTTTATACAGTCGGATGTCGTTGAAAAACTTGTCCAATCAGCATAGATCTTTATGAGTTTCGAATATGAAATAAATATTATTTTATAAGGATTGCGTTTGTTACAGACTTGTTGCTTCGTAATTTATATAAAAGATTCGTTTATAGTTGAAACTTTTTGGTACGTAGTTTTTACTACAAAGCTGGTATTTAATTAATAGTAACATTTGTCTGATAATCCACTGCTGGTCAAGGCCTCCTCGCCTTTTGAGGACGTCTAAGTTTTTCCAACACGGTCCTCTAATGCGGATTGTATAATATATATTTTTATGACATTAAATAAATTTAATTTAAAAAATTAATGACACCTTAATTTTTTTTCAATGAAAATCTGATGGACTAATATTAAAAAGTATAATTATGCTGGTAATATTGTAATGGTAATTTAATAATCAAATTCCTAAAAAAACTTTTGAGGGACATATTTTATGTAAACAGTTATAAAATATTTCACAATATCAAATTGTCTAATTCGAGGTTATTCTATCGAACAAATCGTAAAGAAACTCAACTTATAAAACAAAAGATTATAACGATTTATCAACAATTGTTTAGTTTGTTCAAGTGGCGAACAACTGAAAAGCAAGCATTAGTTTTATGAGACATTGAAAAGTTCCATATTCGAGTATTGGTTGCTATTTTTAAATTAAACGTTAGGAATTTTACACATATACTTGGGTGTTATTACTAGAATATTATATACAAACAATAAACTGCAGTTCCCGAACGTTAATTGGAGCGGATTAACTTTGGCGTTAATCTAAGCGCTCATTGGTCGTCTATTGCTTTATCAGCTATAACTGACCATTCAGATCGAAGACAAATGAATTAATTTTTGACAAGTGAGTTGGTACTATTGATGTTTTTACGGTTCTTCCCGGTAGAATCTTATTCCAAACTGGTTTCTTTACATTTGTTTCGATACGTGACAATTTAAAAGTTCTTTTATAAACTTGCTAAAATAAAGCATTTTTTTATTTTGATCGGCCGTTCAGCAATTAATTAAGAGTGCATATATACATATATGTGCAGAAACTTACATTTAAATACAATATAATTCTATTGAAACTTATACATATTTTAAAGTTTATCTCTTCTTATTAACATACAATAATAAATTAATTTAAAACTCTAGCGATATTAGCTATGGCTGCTTGCGTGCACCGTGAGTCTGAGCCGAAAACGCCACTGTTTATGAAACAATATAAGTACAAATACACGAAAAACTACTACTAGACTAGACTCGCATAATAGTCCAAAAAAAATTGAATTATGAATTTAAAAAAATGGAACCGGAGTTCATAGGTTCCGTGGGTACAATGCACCCTGCATTCCTAAAGCGAATTTGTTGACATGCGCACCGGCGGAAAGGCGGGATGCGATGCGCATACGAGCTGCGCAGACGTCGTCCAGACGCAAGCGCCATTTTTAAATGCCACTTCCTGCGATAGGGCTGTAATAAAACAATAAATTAATTGTATTCTCACTTACATATTTTATTACGCATTCGTGCTTGCAGTGTAAATAAACAATAATCGTTTCATTTTAAGTTTTATTGTTCCTGATCATTGCTAAGTGAAGTCATAATGACCCTTAACGATATGTATCTTACGAAGTCTGTGAAGCAATGACAATTAGAATGGTCATATGACTTGTGACTGCTACTGCTATTACGATTTGGATTAAATTATCTTTTTAAAATTTACAAAAAACACATAGCAGACAAAATCTTTCTGTAACAAAGAAGATTCTGATTTCGGCCTCGACGACCAGTCTTCATTGACCATTTCATTATAGTGCACAAGTACGAATATAGGTGCACTCTCATAGTTCCATAGGAATGGAACAGCAGTCTGATAAGACCGGAGTTACATCAGGCGCAAGCGCCGGAGTGTAACACTATCGACGTGCATACTAAAGTTGACTTTTTTTCAGAAAACCTCAGCCAATAGAAAAACGAGACAATTGAAAATGTGTACTTGTGCAAGCTCATCTGGGTACCACCCACTCATCAGATATTCTACCGTAAAACAGCAGTACTTGGTATTGTTGTGTTCCGGTTTAAAGTTATATTTCCAAAACACTATTTTATTTAATATTCTGGGACATTATCCACACACGTCCATCTGACCCAAACCAAGCAGATCTTGTACTATGGAAACCAGACAACTGATATACTACATATACTACTTTTCTTTTATAAATACATACTTATATAGATAATTACATCCAGACTCAGGACAAACAGACATGTTCATGCACACAAATGTCTGTGCTGGGTGGGTATCGAGCCCACAACCTTCGGCGTGAAAGGCAAGTATCTGCAAACCACGCCAACCTGCTCGTCATTTAAATAATTTATGTATCCAAATTTGATTTTCGAAAGGATTATTTCTCTTTTATAGTATATTTTTAAACTACCTATATTTTCTGGAGATAATTTACCTGTTTACTTCTGTACCTTCGAATTCGATATAAATGTAAAAAAGACTGTAGAGCTACGTAAGTTATCAATAAATTACTTTTTACGGAAGAATGAAAATCGCCCTAATATGTAAAATATTACCTACCAAAAACAATTAAAAAATATTTTAATTTTTAAGTTTTTAGTGTACATACCCATCTATCTCTAATTATTTTTTTTTAAATCCTTGTTTTCCAAACAATTTCTTGAATAAGGAAAATGATTAAATAATTGTCGCCCAACCCTAACATCGGAAGGAGTTGTTCTTAACTAGTATATTATATACTTGTACTAGTTATTGCGTCATTCGACGACTCATCTTAGGCGGTACGCTCACAGGAACAATGGAAGCGATTCCGGGCACGTAATGATAGTGGAATATATGCTGATAGTTTTTTTCATCTCTACAGTTTAATGAACTGAAGATGATAATGTGATTACAACTGCAGTTTTTATATTCTCGATTTTATCTTATAGGAACATTATTTGTGAGTTTATTAAATGTAATCATGTTAGATCTTAATATAAAATATAATTTGATAAGCTTACTCACCTATAACTATGGTGGTAGGGCTTTGCTCAAGTTCGTTTGAAGGGCAAGTGAGATATTGTACAGGCAAAGGAAACATCTCAGTTCCCAAGGTTAATATTTTTTTCGCCAATTGCGATTGCAAATTGCGCAAACAAATAAAGCGCCAATGTCTATAGGCGATAGTGTCCTTTTAGCATCATTTGTCCGTGAACCTTTTATTTTATATAATAAAGAACCTTTCTAGTAAAAAAAGGGAGACCCCCTTTCTCAGTCTACCATAAGAAGTAGATTGAAGATCGAACCCGTGAACTTTACATCAAATTAATTTACACATTTAAATGTCTCAAATTGAGAGATAATTTAAACTCTAAGTTAAAATATGAGTTAATTTTTTATTCTATATTAAGATTACATACTATTTGATTTAATTTCCAGGGACGTAACTACCGCCGTATCAGCCGTATCAAAGATACAGGGACCCCTAGGTATAGGGGCCCCACGTAGGGGCCCCGAACCCGAGTAGGCAAAAATTCGTAAAATGTTATCCTAAGCCTCACTCGAACCGTAAGACCGTAGACTAAATTCGTGAAAAAAAGGTAATCAGTTAAGATGATGGCCTCCTGTCAAATTTTTATACAAGGCCTATCAAGGGTCTTACCCTGTCACGCCACTGTTAATTCTATTAAAAACTATTAAGTTTGTACTAACGGAAAAATCTGTCAAAGGTACATTTTCTCGTAACTTATTGATAAATAAGATATCCATACAGTTTAATTATCATTAAATTTGGTAACAGATAAACACGTAAATCGTTCCGTCACGTGTGGACCAAGGCCTTAAGGTTTTTGTGTTAAATGAGACGACAAACACGTGTAACAACTATGTGAAGCTAAATTTTACCGCGACCTTCGTTTTCAGTATCTTAAAATAGCTCTCCATAGTTGAATTTATTTCAATGTTTCGTATAATTTGTGTAATAAAACAGCAACGGATCCGAGTTCGTATTGGAAGTGTTTGATATTGTTTGAAAATTGAAATTATATATATATACATATATTTTATAAATATTTATATACTTTTGGTCATACAGTTCTCGAATGAATGAATGAAGATCGAACCGTAAATAAAATCTCATTAAATGAATCCTATTCTATAGTAAAAATACAAAACGGTATAATCATAAAATATTAATATTTTAATTAAGCATTCGAAAACATTGAAACCAAGAGAAATAACGTAAAATATCAAACGAATCACCTCGATACGTTTGATATTTTATGTTATTATTGAGTCGACACTGCTGGGTCATTTCAAAACAATATGTCCAAATATAATAAAAACAAAAACGGTAAAATACATCGGCATATAATTAACAAGCAAATACATAACATAGCTATGCTTATAATGATTCAGGACCATTTTTGTCGAGAAAGCGGTAATCCCCTGAAGCATACTCAAACTTTAAAGGGAATTGAGAGTGGACTTGAAATTGTATTGCGTGATTTTTTTTCCCTCAGAAGTTTTGGAGATCGCTTTAATCGTCACGGAAAGATTCTTAAGCCAGAGGTCGATATTCGAAAGTTAACTAAAGTTGCTATAATTACGTATATGTACGTAAACATAAAGATTTTCATTAGGCACGTCATGCAGATAATGCTGAAGGTGAATTACAAATATGAAGAAGATAAAAAATATCTGGTACTTGCTTGGATTTGAACTACCAACTCTATATTTATTCCATCTCGCTTGTTTGATAATAAAAGAGACAACGTTTTATCAATTATTCATATTAGTATTTTCGTATTGGCAAATTTCAATAAGTCCATATTACTATGTATGTTCCCTGAGCACGCAGTTTGGGGCTTAAAAGACAAACGGCACTAAATTTAGAATCCTCGAATGTAAATGAAAACAGGAATTGTAACATTCTTGTAGGATTAATTAAATTTTCGTAAATTGAATCGAAATTAAAATTCAACAATGTTATGACCATATATCATAATTAGTCCAGTAACTATTTGCAGTTTTGATCCGTGTATATATTTAGTCAAGTTCTTAATGTAAGTATTTCGTTTTCAAGTGTTACTAATGTACCTACTTTCAAATAGATTTAGAATTTAGCAACAATTTTGATAACCCGTCATTTACAAAGTAGCGACATGAGAATTCGTCATCAAGTCTTTCCGATTCTCATTGAAGGCTTCCTAGACGTATCTTGACCCTAACCTATTAGGCAATCGCGAGAGTATGTCACCAATCTATCCGTGGAGGCCGTGAGACCGCCTGCCTGGGAATCTCTTGAAACTATTGTTTTTACTAACATTAACAATAATGATTTATGTTCATAAGCGAGATCATTGTTTAAGGGTACTGCAAACGTTTTTATTTAATCAATACATAGTGTTTGGTAATAGTTGTGTTATCGCGTGAAATCTTTTTTCATATATAATTTTCTCATCTGCAAGAATTGGGTAACGGAATGGATATCTTGCCATAATTTTGCGCATTTTTGAAGAATGTGCTGATATTAAAATACGAAATTCAATTATATTTAATTTATGACGAATGGTGATTTTTTATCATAATAGTATGAATATATCCTTTCATAAATAGTAATATGGATGGATGGATCTCGAGATCAATCTCCCTAGTAGTGGCTGGCTTCGCCGATCACTTGGAAGTTGGTTAGAGTAAAACTTCTGCGCCTCGGACTAATATTTAGGACTTTGCCAGTCATTATCAGTTGTTCGAGATTGCTAGAGCTTCTTCGGCCAATATGAGCGAAAAGTCATAACACGCCTTCTGTTCTTTTCGTTTCAAATATTTGTGCGGTAAGCGTTTATGTTGATCATTGATAGAACAGCAATTTGGCGTTTAATTTCACGCACAAAACATTATTTAGGTTTACGTTAATTATCATGAAAAAATTATTCACTGCCTCGCAAAAATCAATTATTTACTCGTAGTTTAAGTCAGACGCTAAAAACTACACGTAGAAAATTATTTAAAAATTTCGACCAGAATTTTTTTACTTACAAGTAACAAATCGTTAGAAAAAACATTGGACGCTTAGAAAATTGTTTACAGTTTAATTAAACTGGCGGAAACCAAAGGAGGAATATTAATTACCGAGACTTGTTGGCCGTTTCTCCGGCATTTTCTGCAGCCGGCTTAATAACGTTCTTTGTGTCCGGCATTCTAAGGAAACAATGAGATATATGGAAACAGAAATACATTTTTCAATTACTTGTTAGTTTGGATGAACTGAATATGGGAAGGTAAACTTATTGTTTACAATATCACATCAATATAGAATATGGATAATAGATATTCATGATGCGTTTTTCAAAATCAGTAATGAATTTTGAGGTTTTACTCTATATTTAAAGCTTGTGCGAAAAATGTTGGGGTATTTAGTATGAGCTATAAATATTGATTATGTTTGATTGGTAATAAAGTAAAACTTTCAAGCATGTTTTTCTGTGCGATAGAATTTCAAATTTGGAACGTTATCAATAACATCCTGCAAAATTAAAAATAATAAAGTTCTCTTAAGAGTTGATTACCGACTATCATCATATAAATTGTAATATTATAAAGCTACGTTTAAGTATACGCTAATGTATAATTATGAATTATGTTGCTGAGATATAGCAGTTTCTCTAAATTATTCATCCGCCGACGCATTAAACGCACTATGAAACAGTGTTCAGGAACGCAATTTCACGTTTGTATATCAGTATAATTCTTGAGCCTGGGAAGAGATGAAGATTGCAATCTATGTTTTGAGAATCACGTAAGGCCTTCGATTATGTTTAACACGATAATCTGTTAGTTAAAATAAGTAACTATGGCGTCTAATTATCGTAAGGGCTATTGAAATTTTATCTTAGTAACAGGATTCAGAAAGCTTCTATAATTCATGTAAAGTTTTCCAGATTTTTAAGAATGGGTGTTCCATTGTGGTCTATTTTGTTTATGTACTAAGGCACGGGGCTTGGATAGTATAAAAGCTGTTGGGCCCCGTCGTTGTATTGTGAGAGAATATCACTTCCACAACATTTTACACATAATACAATCTTCTGCGTAGATGGGGACAGTTGTTGATATTGGCAGAGAACTAAATTCGGTCAGCAGTCATTACTGCTTAATTTGTCTTGAAAGTATAAGTAATCAGAATGTGTAAAACCTGACAGTAATTGTAATTTTTGCTTGAATTTCTAAACAACCGAATATATAAAATTTACCTCTTTACAATATTTGTGTAATGCCTTGGAAGATAATTCCTTGAGGTCAATACTGACGCACATTCTGAACATACACATATTGTATTGTATTTAGTAATTATATAATACGCGAACTCAGTGAAATTCCGCAAGAATGCAAGCTGTGTAAACCAATTGCGCAACGCTTGTTAAATATATGATATATATAAAATTAAATAATGTATTGCGTTATTATTAATAACATTATGAACTCGACATGTTTCGAGATAACTACGGTTCCGATGGAGCCGACTTGGCCCAATGCCTAGAACACGTGAAACTTAACCGAAGGTGTTCAAAGGGCCGGAAACACCTTGGCGGCGTTTATACGCTGGTGTGGTGCGCTTCATGGCGCTGTATGGTGCACCCATTTGGGTGGACGCTCTCACCGCTCGTAACAGGGCTCTTCTGCGGAGACCGCAGAGTCATAGTGGTGAGAGCGATACGTGGTTACCGTACGATGTTGTGAACGACGTTGACTCTTCTCGCAAGCGATCCACCGGGGGATGGGAGGTGCTTGCGGAAGTGTACTGGTTCCGGGTGGAAGCGAGGTCGAGCGGCAACCGTCCAGGATTGGCGGAGGTGAAGCGAGTCAGGGCTCTAGCCCAGCGAGCCTTAATTTGCAGGTGAGAGGAGAACCTGGGGTCCCCCTCGGCAGGCCTGGCGACAGGGCTACCAGGCATAGTTGCGTTGGTCAGCGCCATTCCCTAGCGGCCATTGTTGGCGGAGACCTCTCGCTGTCAAACGTGATAAACGCCATGATCGGTAGCGAGAGGTACTGGAAGGAGATGGTCACTTTTTGCGAAAAATTCATGTCGTAGAAGGAGGCCGCGGAGCGGGAGCGTGCCTCCGCTTCGCCGAGAAGACCGGGGAGAAGGCGTCGGCGCTATGCAAACCTTCTCTCATCCGCTGTAAGTGTCACCGGGACTAGAGGTCTCTGTACCCCGAGAACCCCCTAGGATTTGGAGGCCTGCAGAGGCGGGCGAACCGTCTGGACGTCACGATAGTAAGCGCAAGTGATCCCGTGACGTCCCCCGAGGAGACCGTGGGTACCGCTGGTTGCGCCAGCGTGTCCCACGTACCCCCCACATCACGTGGGGGAAAAAGCGTATATGCGTTTTCCAGCGATAAAAAAAAGAACAGTTCCTATCATCATGATCTCGGCGAATTGATCGGCGACATGTGTTCGATTTAGTAAAACGATTTCAAGACGTCTTATTGTAGATGTTTCACATGTGACTAATTTATTAATGTAGATAAATGTAAAATATTTTTATAATTTTTTTATCATATTGGGTTTCTTTAATTATATGTTCACTAAGTAGTTAATCCCGTTATTTGTTTCTCTTTTTATCATAATGGACGGAATATTACTGCTTTATGGGTTTACCAGAAAATCTATGTCATTCTAAACATTTTTAAGAATTTCTTGATGACCGATCGTGAACATCAGCGTGGTCTCTTCTCTTTCTGCTTTTACTTGTAGGATTGCAGACGCCTGTGCGAAGATTTTAAAAACAAATTCAGTCCAAATGACAAATGTTACATGAAAAGCAAAGTGTACTGATAACAATTATCGTATAAAAAGCTACCACGGCTATTAACAGAATGATTAGATCATATATATATTTAATATATACATAACGTATACAAGTTTATTAGATAATAAGTATACGATAAAAATCTAAACCAAAAATCAGTTGTACCAAACTGTGTTTAGAATATATAGTACGATAAATAATATCAATAAGCTCGTGTGTGTTCGGTTTATCCATTCATGCTTCTCTTTCTTCTGCTGACTGAGGTAATTTATATGTCTAAGAGCTTTTATCCAGAAAGAAACACGAGGGCAAAGTCATTGGGAGTTATTATATTGTATTTGTGTGTTAAAACATTTGGACTTTGGAGTAATAATGCAAAAACCATTATAAATATGACACCGTCTTACTGCCTCTATTAGCAACAAAACGGCGGGTTCATTTTTCGCCTACAGAGTCAGAATTGCGTTTAAACAGAAAAATGCTGCCAGCATTCTTGTATTTTAATTTTGAATATACTTATTTACGTCGTCTATGTAAATAACTATTCAGTTACATTTACGTTTTTAGCCATTTTTATATTGTTCTGCACACCATCAAACGTCCTTTCTTGTGTGTTAATTATGGTGGCAGGTAAACGACTCTATGTACTCCTTCTCCCGCTGTTAGAGTTGGGGCTATGGGCTTTCTCGGGTTACAGAGAAGAATCCAGGAGGAATTGGAGAGGCTGGCAAACTGGTGGGGCGTCAAGATCATATGCGCAAGCGATCCCTTGATGCTTGATCCGATCCCAAAAATACGGAGTGGTTATCACTTTTTTAGTGGGTTTTCCAGTGCACTCGGTGCCGGTGAATCGCAGACTTCATAGAAACGAAAAAAAGTGGGTGGCTAGTAGATTTAGATTTGACTTCAATGTCCGCTTAAGTCCAATATATTTGTTATTGTTTCCATTTTCCATTTCATTTCCATTATCCTGTCCAATAAATAATTAAATAAATTAATACTAGAAAATAAAATCTGTAAATTTTAAACACCGTAAGTATATAAAGCACGTTCGTTTTTTTATTATTTTTAAATTAACATTTCAAATGTTATCATTACCTTTTTAGGGAGAGGCTATAAATTATGAGTTGAGCCATTGCGTTTTTTATTGCAGGATAAATATTTAAAGGACAAAAATAACGATGATGCATTAATCAAAATGTTCTCATGTTAGTGAGACGACATTTTATTACTTATAATGATATTTTATGCTTTTTATTATAAAGATAAGCGATGTTGTTTAGGTATATTAAAACAGATGCCGTAACTAACAGAAATCATCTAAATACACACACTCCCATGGTTCCAGCATGGTAGAATGATTGGAAAATGTGCCAATTGCTACAACAATACCCATAGATTGACATGAAGAGATTATTATTACTTGTTAACCATGGCTTTTTAGCAGTCATATTCTTTGTTTTATTATGATGAGTGATTAATTGAAAAATTTCATTGTTACACTGAATCAAATTAAGCCACTGGAGGTTACAAATTAATTTGATGAAATGAATTATATTACATTTATTGCTATAGACATAAAAAGGAAAAATAATAAAACATTTTAAGAAATAAGTTCCTAAGAGAGTAGGTTTATCCATAACATATATATCGACAAAAGTTACTTAAAGTTAAACAGAAGAGTGACGAATTCCAGACGCTTTCTGCGCCTCCTGCGAAAATTTTAGTACAAATAATGTCTTAAGTTCCAGTAACAGTGTACATTGTTTATTTAACAAATTAAAATGTTTAAATATTGTTACAAAAAAGGCCGTAACGAGTAATTTGTGTATATTAGGGAGTTATACAAACATCTCACCGTGTGCGAGTGGGTTGAACAAACTGCATTAACGATTTTTTATGAATATCGGGGCGCGTTTTGAGTGTTTCGTTCTTAAGTGTCGTATTCGTAAACGGAAAATTTAAAAAGTTTATAATCGTTTCTGGTTTGCAATATTGACCAAATAAAAAGTACGCTTTATTCCAGTAAGAGTTTACAATCACTTTACACGATTCAATCGTCATTATACATAGTAAAGTTTTTCTGGTACCACCCAATTATCAGATATTCTACCGACACACAGCAATACTTAGTATTGTTGCGTTCCGATTTGAAGAATGAGCGAGCCAGTATGTCACAAATACACATACAGGCACAAGGGACATAACATCTTAGTTCCCAAGAATGGTGGTGCATTGATGACGTAATGAATGGTTGAATGGTTTAATAATTTCTAAAACTATGATGTAATTAAAAAAATTCTATCAAGTAGTTACAAAACACATCACCCTCCAATGGTAAGTCGGTTAGAATAATCGTGCAAAAAATACCACCGGACAATCGTTGGTCGCCCTGTCTCAACGGAAACGGTCCGTAAAAGGAATATTGCATGCCTTTATTACGTTCCATCTTGCTCAACTGGTCACGTTAAGGTGTGGCAACACTGTGGGAGCGAAATGAACTGTCAAAATTGATTATTCTACATAATTACTTTTTATTTATTAAAATAATATAACCTCCTTTTTGAAATTGGTTGATAAATATTTAAAATAATTGCTGTCTGATAGCAAAAAAAACAGACATATATTAAAAAAGAGAGCTTGCAACCCAAAAAACGTAACAAAAGTCAATCGTCGGTCACGTTCAATGTTTTTTTTTTGTTACGTCTTGCCACACAAAATACTTACTGATAATTCTGTCAAGGTGCAAAAGCAGTTTGTTGACAGGATTCACTTTCTTTTAATCCTACTTTCAAAATGTCTCCTCGTACTAAAGAGGTTCTACTTTAAATAATAACTAGACTTAAAAATGGTATTATTAAGTATTATCCTGATTCTTTTATAATCTCCTGTTGGATTCAGAAATATTAGCAATCTACTAAAATCGAATGAGATACAAAAATTTCTTATAAATTAATACATTTTTTGAAGGATTATATATTTTTCGGATATATCTAACTTAAAAGTGCATATTTTTTAATTTATTCTAAGTTGAATTGATTTCAAAGTAACATAAATAATTTTAAACACACAATGACGGCATCGTATAAAAATTTCGATCAAATAAAAGTCACAATATAATTTAATGGGTGTACTTGATAAACATGTGTTTCACGACCGCCTGCTTGAAGGATATCCGCGGATATATGATGAATAAACGATCGCGTATTGTTCTTAGCTCGGTAACATATTCGCATGTAATCATTCAACGGATGTTTGGTTTAATAATCATTATTAACAAGCAAATATTCGTGACTTCATTCAAAGGTTTTGCTTATATATTTTCGACCATGATCAGCTATTAAATTTTCTGTCAGTAGATCCAAAAATTTCAATTATTCTTACAGAATGATCAGCAGAAGATGATCGTGAAATGTCAAAAATGATATGTGACATTGACAAATAGAATCAAATTAATAAATTAATGTTGAGGATTCCTTTGCTTTAACACTAAGTAATATTTACGTATTAATATACATATTAATTAGAAAAATTTAATAAGTTATAGGGTATATTTTGTCTTAGCGATAAATAAATACAAGTCCCTATTTTTTTATTGTAGAAGTAAGATTTTTTATGCGTATAAAACGAACGCCACTTTTTTTTAAAATTGTATTGGTTCCGTCCACTCATTGTATATTCTGCAGCCAAACAGCAATACTTAGTATTGTTGTGTTCTGATTTGATGGATGAGCAGCCCAGTGTTACTACTCTCTTGTCTTACGACCCTTGTGCCTATACCACAAGGGTCATAACATCTTAATTAATAATAATAATAATATCCTGGGTCATTATTCACACACGGCCATCTGATCCCAAATTAAGCAGAGCTTGTACTATGGATATTTAATTAATACTTAATTTGGACAGACTTATGCTATAGATAACTACACCCAGACTTTGGACAAACAGACATGTTCGTGAACACAAATGTCTGTCCTGGGTGGGAATCGAACCCACAACCTTCGACGTGAAAGGCAGGTCTACCAACCACGCCGAATGGCTCGTCAAATTTTCGTCGTTAATTGTCAAGATTGGTGGTGCTTTGGCTATATAAAAGATGGTTAACATTTCTTACAGTACCGATGTCTATGGGCGGTGGTGAACACTTATCATCAGATGGCCCAATTTAACAGTCTGCCTACCGATACTGTAATAAATAAAAAAATATAAAATCACGTATTATTAGTCAAAAAGGCTATTTTATTCTTCGACCAGAACATCGCAAGAATAATGGGCAAATGTTGCTAGCTATCACAACGAAACCAAGCATGGTTCACCAAATCATTGTTTAATTTTAATTTCCATTCCTTCATTATAAATATTTATTATGAAAAAGTTATTATTATTATTATTTGTTTAAAAAAAAGACTAGAAATATTAATTACTTCTTAATATAAATACAATACAAATATATTATGCTATACAATTATGAGAATCACATAAAAACAACACAGACTTGCGTGAGTCATTTTATAATAGATTAATTTAACATTTGATTGTGAGCAGTTGTGATCGTCAATTGTCGAGATAAAATTCTAAGAAATAATATGTTAACAGGCAATTGTTTTGTGATAAGATTGGGGAAGTTATTCACATCCGGAATACTTCTAAACTAATTTATATTTTTTAGGCTCAATGAATTCGTACTTTGACGCTTGAATAAATGCTTAGTTACAAAAAAAAAGTATACTTATCGCTAATATTGATTTATTTTCTAATATAAATAAGTGTTTTTTAATTTAAAATATTTATTAATTAGTAAGTGTAATGCTTTTATATTAAATAAAGGTTTTTTAATTCCAAATTATTACGTTGTACTTAAGTTATATATAAGCATATTTAAGCATTATTAAGTGACAATTCAAACTTAAGTCTTTCAGAATAAAGTATACATATATATGAAAATTTAGGTTTACCTCGTAACACATATTCAATCACTCTAAAGTCAAAGAAAGATAAACGAGTTACAAGTATTAAAAAAATAAGAAAATTGGTTTATATTCATTGTTTATAGGCAGACAAGGATATTGCTACTGTTTTAGTACGTAAAGTGTAATATGCAAACACACTTCAACATTTAAATCACGTTCCCAACGCAAAAATTTGTTTAGCGCCCGGAAACGGCCATTTTTTTTTTCTTTTTTATAACCGACGCCTTGCATCGCAGCGCATTCTGCCTACGTTTTTATTCATGAATTAAAAATATCACACGCGATTTATTCTTTATTGTTCAAAATGATATTTGTTAATCTAAACATTTATGTGTAGATTGCTTGTTTTATTTGATTTTTATTGCCGCTCCTGTTTTACAACATCCTTTGGATAATGTACATGAATATTGTAACGATACTTGTAATTCCATAGTTCGTTGTAATGTCGACGAACGGTCGTTTATGTCATCCGAATGTCACAGTATTGGCAAAATTATTACTCGAGATCCTATTTTTATTGTAGTGATTCAATCATTATTAGACTTTCGAAATAAAACGTGAATTTATGTTCTCTGAATTAAAGATTTTCTGGATTAAATTAGTACGCCGCTGACGCGTACACACTACAAAATTGATTGTATTTTGTGATTGCTTTAATATTTTCTGCGAATTGTCATTTACAGTCTAAATGAAAACTCCAATGGTTCTAAAGATTGAAAGGGTGTTAATTCTTGTATATAAAAATAAATGGTTGTTTGGTGTCAACTGAAATACAACAAATGTATTATTATACCTAACTGCAATTACAGACACAAAACATCTTATATCCCATGTTCACGGAGTACGAAGATCACAGCATAAAAAAATTAAATTCACGATGTTGTAGATGTCAACTCACTACCAGAAAAATCATTTACATAAAACCTTCTTTAGAATGCAAAAAGGTTCGCAAAAAAGAGTAGTATTCATAAGTTTCAACAAAATAAGTCGCATTAATTGAACTGTATGCATATAATGTGTTCAAAACAGGCAACAAATTAACCCGTTAAACGACATCCGAACACCCACTTCGAATACCTTAGCGCAGATCCATACACTCGTAAAACGTTTAAGTTATTTAAAATTAAATTTTAGGATTGCAAGGTTTTTTTTTGATTACGTAATAACTAAATTTATATCATATTAGTTTTCGTGCGCGGCTTCGCTTGTCTTGAGGTGTTAGGTACTTACCCTATGTTCTTTTCTGTATGTCTGACAACTTGTATGCAAAATATCATGATCGGTTTAGTATTTAAGACATGAAAGCTTGAAAAGCTAACAAACAAATAAACAAACACACGTACACGTCGTATTGATAATATTAGTATATTTTATTATTATTATATATTAGTATGTAATAATAGTACTGAATCGTACTATTAATGTAAAATTAAGTTAGTTTATTAATTTTGGTTTTTACCAATTGCAATAGTATGACATAGGAAACTGTAACGTTGTGTGTAGACCCTTATTAAAGCCGTGTGAAGTCAGCACGGATTACCTATTATATTATATAGGGAGAGAGAAGCTAATTTTAAAAACCATAACTTAGAGCTAAGTAATCGAATTTTAATTAAAATAAAATTAACCCCCTAACCCTTTCTTCAAGATAGCGGTGAGAGCTCATAAGAAACCTGGTTTACCCGGTGATACGGCTTTGTGCAGGTCCATCTGGGTGGGTCCACCCACTCATCAGATATTCTGCCGCTAAGAAGCCATACTTAGTATTGTTGCGTTCCGGTTTGCAGGCACTTACCACCAGGTGTCCCATTTGCTTGTTCGCCTGCCTATAACATAAAATAAGACTGTCGACATTTTCAAGTTAAGCTTCTCTAAGTACACACAATATCCAAAAAGTCAAACTACTTCTCATGCATTTATATGCCATTTTTGCTGACGTAATGACCTGACTATAAAAATAAAATCATTGTATTAAACACGCTTAATAAAAATAAATTTTATCATATTCGCACATCATCCAACCATCCTACGATACTACGTTGATAAACTTGTTTTGGTGACGATATCGTTACTACAAAATTCGTATTTTAAGATGCGCATGTTTACCAAAAAATTGTTTTTATAAAAAATTCAATGCTATGTTATCTCCATGTACTTATTTGAATATAATCGCGAAACATCTATATTCGTTTTTTATAGAATAGGTAGGCGGACGAGCAAATGAGCCAACTGTAAGTGGTCACCACTGCCCAAAGACATTTGCATTGAAAGAAATGTTAACCGTCGCTTACATCACCAATGCGCCACCAACCTTGGGAACACTCACCCTTCAAAACGGAACACAACTATACCAAGTACTGCTGTTTGGCGGTAGAATATTTGATGAGTGGGTGATACCTACCCAGAAAAGCCCTAGCACCAGTAGAATTTAAATTCAAAATTTATTATTCAATGTAGAAAGTACATACACGTTGAGTTGAAGTAAAAAAATTAACCCAATTATCTTTTGTCGTGTTATACAATAGGGCTTAAGACTCATCGTCCTAAGAAAAATAAAACATAATAATAAAGGCATTTTTCTTGAAAAACATTAAACAAGTACTTATCTAACAACAACATAACTATATACTTATACGACATATCTAAGACAATCTCGTCATTTAGAGGTAAGAGAGTCTTGGGTACGAAGCCGAAGGATTCTTTCAAGGTATTCAATCGACTAGTCTCATTAATTTTTTATAATTTTATAAAAGTCAGACAGATAAAATAAAATTAATAGGTGTTTTGTTTAATGATCTTAATAAGAAATCATAGCCAATATTTCAATATAATTTATTTGTAAAGAAAACTATTCTTAAAAATTTAAATAAATTATCAATAAAATAATTATATATTTGAATAATCTAAAGCACCAAAATACCACTAGTTTCTTCGTTATCATGAAAAAAAAAGAAAAAGATGGCGCCATCGTTTACATATTATCGTAGTTCCTTGAATGTGAATCGATAAATCGCATTAAATAACATTTCATACATTCTATGAAGTGCGATGTTTTCAAATCGAAGTGCATATTGATAATAGTTCTTATCATAAACACGACGGACTAAATACTATTTTCAACGAATATTAAATTATGAATAAGCGTCTATTTATACGAAACGTTCGTGCAAGAAATATTTTTAAAGACGTATTTATATTTTTATATATTTTGACGACCAGGCGATATGAAAGCATAACCATTGTATGGTTTATTCTTAAAAGATTCCCTTTTTGAGAAAACAAGTGATAATCATAACGATTATTATATAAATACTCTTTTAAATAGCCTACACTGATTAGTAATGTTATATTTTTAAATGAGCCTCTATTGTATATATTATATTACGTTTCTCGGAAATCGCTTAAGCGGTTTAGTTCAAATTTTGTGTTTAAATAAGCTTTAGCTTTTGTTAGTGTCTTTGTATAGATGTTTTTTTTTTCTAAAAAAAGCATTTTTTACGTCAAGTAATTACAAATTGTTAGGGCCGAGCGAATCTCTTTCACCCAGGAGGCCAATTCTACTAACAAAATGTCACTTTATCGCAATCGAATCGTGATCGTTGCCGTTTTTCCGTTTTCCTATTATTTAATTAAATTATCGACTATTGCCATAAAAGTTAACATTTACGTTTGATTGATTACGTTCGGTTCGGTTCCGATTCGAATAAATACAGATGATTCAAAATTAGATCGGAATTGAACCGGGAACGTATCGTAATCGTTATAAATTACCAGAATTCGGCCCCAGTTCTATAATTTACATTTAAGATATATTTTTTGAAACGTCATATGACGACAATTATTATTTTTCAAAATCATTAGACTATGCTTCAAACTGTTAAATAATATTCAAAATCATATTTTACATACAAATTACATCACAAACCCTAAAAAAATAATGTTGTTAATATACCGTTTTTATTTATTTGGGTAATTTTCTCATGCTAATTTCAGCTGCACATTAATTTCCTCACACGATTTCAATTCACAGGGCACACGTAAACAGTGCACGGCTGTCTTCTCGCGTGATAAGGAATCCACGTGTGCTATCACAACTAAGATAGCAATGGCGCCCGTCTGAAACTAGAGATAACAAAAGAATGCTTCAACGTAAAACCCTTAATCCTAATCTACGCTATAAATGTGCCGAAACAGGATATATTTGCCGGATTACCTACTTATAAATCCTAACGAAATTTAGGAAATAGGTCATACAATGTAATCGCTTATGTATGATCACATTGTGTGTGTAAACATATCATTCGGTAACAAAATTATGTTCATTAAAAGTCAAATTATTTATTCAACATACAAACATTGCAAGTTTTGAAAAGTAAGAATTATATAACAAAATAAAATATTAATTTTTTATTGACATTCATATAAGAATTTAGGTTTGTTTGTGGATTTATATGAACATTTTAGTATCATTATTCGAAATTAGACCTTATTGCTTATGTATTTGGTCTAAGTACATAACATCTTAGTTCCATCTCAGTTAACATTTCTTACAATGCCACCTATTCTATATAAAAAGTATTTTTCTCTTCCATTTATGTCTATCTAGCCAGATCCTGTTTCTTTCATCTTGCACATGTCATCCTTCACAGCCCAACCATCTTTGTTTCGGTCTTCTTCTTCTACCACATCATTTAGCTTCTTCTGGTAATTGACATTCTCCCCTTATACATACTCGTATGTCCATATTACATCGCCTTTACTTTCACGCGAGTTCTTGTCTTTGTATATGAAAACCATATGTGTTACAAGCTTATGTCTCACATTGCAGACCTCATTTCCCTAATCTGATAATACCTAATTAATAATAATTATAGACTGAATTATTTTATATAACAACCAAAAAGGTTTTATTCATGTTAAAGGATTCGTAATGTTAAAGAAAATGATTTAGATCTTCATTTATTATTACTTACAATTTATTTCTTATATGGAGATTTCGTCAAGATGTTTTCACTTTTAAAATTTCCTTATCCACTGGGTCATCTGAGCTTGATAATAATTAATTAAATTAATAAAATAATTATTAAATTAATTAATTAGAAATGAAACAATGAGTACGATTGCTTAGTTATTCAAAAAGAAATGATGTAATCATTTTATCTTTGTGATAAATTTAATAAAGAAAAATTATGATAAAAATTTTGCTACCTCAGTTACTCTGAAGGACTAATTATTTCTAATTATTAATGTGTGTTATGTAATATTGTTAATGTGTGATTATTAATGTATTAAGTGTAACAAAATTATGAATGATAAAGCTAAATAAAATAGATAAACTAACGAGACAGCCTAGCTAATACTGGAGTATACTGTAAGAAGTTATTTTAAATACCAAATAATAAACTATATCTGCGATCTCCATATAAACAAATAGATTCATGAATTCAAGGGAAGCTCCTCAACTTCCTTAACGAAAAATGATTGTGCAATCCAGGAAACCCATTAAAGAAAGCTGACACAGTCAACCGTTTTGAGTGATTCTTTAACAAATAAGCATTTCAAAACAAATGTTTTATACACACAGGTAATGTAGGTTAATTACGTTGTGATAAGATACAATGATAACGCAACGCGACAATCTGACGACTGCTTTGGATACCTGCACATTTCTGTAAATACTTGCTTTATCAATTGTATATTTATAAAATGATAACTTTTCAAATAAATGTACCGTTTTGTATGGTCATGTGAGAAACGAGAATATTTAAGTATCTTATCGGTAACGTACGAGTAAATAAATTTTGTGTTATAATCGGAACTTATTCCTGGTCAATTTTATTTTTGACTGACAGCACTGGTCTTTTTGCCCAAAATTTTCGGGACTTTTGTTAATTTTTATAGCAATTTTGTGTTGAAGTTATGAAAAACGATGACACTGCGAAATGAACATTGTTATCATCCACCTCACAAACATTGATCGTTATTACAAAGTTCCTCGTCATACATGTAATGTGTGTGTATGTGTGTGTGTGTGTTTGAATTTGAGTGTGTGTAACCGTTTGCCTGTTTATGATTATTTAACATCTCACAAAATTCCTATGTTTGGTTTGATCATAAGATAATGTTAAGAGCCGCGTCGGTTATTTCTTTTTAAAGATGTAGGTAAAATTAGGTATAGAAATAGACAAGTGCGTTTATCATTGATATACGTAATATACACCCACACCACAAGCTTACATAAATGAAATTAAGCTATATTTAGTAAGAAATACTATTAATTTATCAGTCAATATTAATTTTGACCGGAAAAGTGTTTAACTGTAACATATTATGTACTTTTTTATCTTTAATAATGTATTATAAATTATATTTCATAAAGGTTATACTGATAATGTTGGTAAATTAAGGAAATAAATTATATCACAGATGATTAGAAGCTAAGTGTACTTTTATCAAATGAAAATTTATTAATCGTATTAAAAATGAAATTGCAGTATTTATTATTTAAGGATCTTAGCATGAGTTTTTTATTATACTATATAAGTACATGGTCGACATGTTTTTTTTTTTATTATTAGGCTTAAACCTGACTATAACCATGCTGATGTGGTATAAAATGTAACGCGCTTTAAAATCTCAATCGCTTTAAAATCAAATCAATATATTTTTATTCCAATAGACATTTACAAGTAGTTATGAATCGTCAAGCGCTACCAAAGATGCTTAAAGATGCCTATTCACTCTTGCCAAAATAGTCGTAATGTGTATGTTTGTATTCAATACAAAACAAATTGAGAATCACAATCGATTCTCAATTGAAAGCGATTTTATTTTTAGTATGAGATTTTTAGTTTGAGCAGTCAGATTAAATAATCCTACTACTACTACAACTATTATATATTGATTTAACTATCACTTCGTCAATGGAGGAGTCATGAAAACTTTTTTAATTGTATGCATCTAACAGCGGAACGCGGTGTTGCTTGTAAATTTATGTTTTTTTTTTCAAAAAATTGACTTTTTAAAAATATAACCTAAAAATCTGACAGTAACTACCTGTATATCCAAGCTTAGACGTCATTCAAGGCAGCGGCTCGCTCTGGTCCCAAGTGATTTGATAATTCAACATGAAGTTACAATCAACTTGGTAGCAAATTAAGATGAAACGTAAACAAATATTTAAACAGTTTGAATGATTTTAATTCATCTCATTATGTATTTTGTTTCGAACGTTTTAATCCTGAAAAGATCCAATTGATTTGATAAATGAAAGATTCGGCTTTAAACGTCAAGATAACGAACGTTTGGATTTCCTGAATATTGACCTCGCCAACATTTATCTTCGCGTTCGACGTGTTCGTATTCGTCCGTTTATTTGTAGGTCGGTTCTGTTTTGCTAAATCTGTTATGTAATTCATTGATTCTACCGACCTACCTACTTAAACATATATTGAACTAAATCTTAACTAAAACTAAATATTCTAAATGAGAATGTGAGTTTATTTCTTTGTTACGCTTTTTTTACTCAACCAAAAAGTTTTGCATACACTTTCATAAGGACACAAAGGTAACACCTGCCCTCCCCCCTCTCACACGCGCAAAGCCGCGGGTGGTAACTAGTGTATTATGGAATTTATTATATGGAAACAATTCCTGTACCGTCAATATCCACCAAGAATGGAATTTAGGATGTTATATCCACTCAAGGTTTGTAATAACACTGGCTCACTCACATCAAACCGCCACATGATATAAGTATTTAAGTTTGACAATAATACAAATGTACGAATAGTAGTACTTTGTTACCGGTATCAACAGCATGATTTTTGGGTTAAGTTACGCTTACGTTACAAAGATTTCTATACATACCATATTCTCTACCGGCCTTATTAATAAATGGTAAGAACCTAACACGCCGATTTCTTTCGTTCTCACTACCAGTTTAATAACCAACTACCAGTTTAATAATCTCTACCAGTTTAATAACTACATACACTTCAAATCCTTTTGAAAATATGGGAACTTTTTTTAAACGGGGAGCTTTCATCTAAATCATGACTATTTCCTCGGGATGTCAGGTACTGATTTGTTCCAAATATATAGGCTCTTAAGCACAGAGCCATCTCGTCACAATTTAATTTTAATATAAATCGTCATATCATTAAAAAAAGATTAGTTACATAATTAAATACTATAAAACGTTATATATACGACTTCCGCAGATAGTCACGTGCAGTAGTATTAATATCAAGGTGATAAGTTATCAAATTTTTTATCTTCACGCTTCCATGATGGATGTACTGCCTCACTACGTACTCGTATGTACAGAGTTAATTTGAGGCCTCGGAGAGATTTTCCGACACGTCAAGTATCTTATTGGTTTATTCTTTACTGCACTCCAATAAATAAAATATTATTTAAGAGACACTGTTACGTAATGAATGATCGGAATGTATAAAGCTGCTAGGATCATGGAAGGTTTATTAATTAAACAAGTATTTTAATATTTGATGTCCATCTTGAAAAAGAAGTCCATCTTCTTTTTTTACATCAAACCTTCTGTCATTCTTCTTTTTTTTATTCCCTGAATGACTATTGACAGTTATAATACTACGCCAGCAGTGATTGATGTAACACATATTGGCGCGGCTTTAGGGTAAAAATGACTTATATACCGTGTCCACAAACGGCATAAACCACTCTTATTTTACCACATAGTTTATTATTATTCACTGGTGGTAGGGCTTTGTGTAAGCTCGTCTGAGTAAGTACCACCCTCTCATCAGCTATTCTACCGCGAAACAGCAGTACTTGGTATTGTTGTGTTCCGGTTTGCAGGATGAGTGAGCCAGTGTTATAATAGGCTCAAGGGATATAACATCTTAGTTCCCATTGGCGATGTAAGTGATGGTTAACATTACTTACAATGCCAATGTCTATGGTTGGTGACCACTTACCACAAGGTTTGCTTACATATTCTATAAAAAAAAAACTTGTGTTTCCAGGATTCACAGTCAACCGGCAAAAGTCCCATGATGTAAAACTTTTTTTAAAGCCGTTTGGTGGTACCCATAGACACTACCATTGCCGTGTCTCGTGGGGTCCAACTTATTCAGTCTCTTGTATATTATTACTCTAACTTCGCTGCATAATAATAAACGAAACGATGTCATTAAGTCACAAATGAATTCATATAAAATATGATGAAATTGCCAAACTTTTCGGGGTAAAGTTGAAATAGACTAAATTTTCCACGCCACTCGCATTCACGTACTTATACGTACATAATTATAATGTATTTACATATATTTGTGTGTCCTATGTTTTCGTGAATATATAATGAATTATAAAATTAAAGCTTTGGAATAGACGGACATACTTATCTCGTTATAGTTTTTGTAATAGGATTTTTTATTTACATATATATATCTTACTTAATACCTATAGACAAATAATAATACATATTATAATATCTATACTAATGTTATAAGGAGATGAGATTTGATTTTTTGTATGTTTGTTTGTAATGGATAAACTCAAAAACTACTAAACTAATTTAAAAAAAAGAAAAGGCGAGACTTCAGAAAGCTTCATTAACAGCGAGTGAGCTAGGCTGGAGATGGCACAGTGGTTAGAAGGCGTGAATCTTAATCGATGATCGTGGGTTCAAACCCAAGCAAGCATGTGCAGCACCACTGAATTTTCATGTGCTTAATTTGTGTTTATATTCTATATGTATAGTGTATATATTCATCTCGTGCTTGACGGTGAAGGAAAACAACGTGAGGAAATCTGCATCTGTCTAATTTCACTGAAATTCTGCCACATGTGTATTCCACCAACCCACAATGTGGGTTACATTGGAGCAGCGTGGTGGAATAAGCTCCAAAACCTTCTATTCAAAAAGGGAGAGAAGGCCTTATCCCAGCAGTAGGACATTCACAGGCTGTTACCGTAAGGAGTCGGAGCGGGCCGCTAGTATTTTATACATTTACGGGAATATCAATGAGAGAAATGAGAATTAATTTAAAAAGTTCGTTGCCATAGATATGAATTACAAAAGTAATCGAAATTAAAAAAATTGCGAATTCCGATCCCACGTGATGAACTTTTACTGGTTGTTTCAACATTACGATTCTTCTGACAATTTATGATGTAAGAAAAAATATATTTCTTTCAATAAAAGATAATACAGATGATAATAAAGTATGAAGTTAGCCCAGTAAAAATAATAAATCAATTGTATTTAATTTCATATGTAACTCGATTGTCTGAAAAGAGTAACTACTGAGTATCTTGCCCATTCTTCTATCTAGAATCTACATTTCGATCCGGTTAATTAAATTTAATCTTTTACAATGTTCTAAATTCTGCCACATGTGTATTCCATCGAATAAGCTCCAAACCTTTTCCTCAAAAAGGCACAGGAGGCCTTAGCCCAGCAGTGGGACATTCACAGGCTGTTACTGGCAGGCTGTTTTACAATGACAAGGCCATGCTACACGCACTACTTGAGTGAAGGATATTTTAATTTTAAGTGCCAATCGGCGAAGATATTTAAGAAAATCACTTATAAATCACAGATAGACATTAAATATAGTAAACATAAAGTTACCACCAATTTGGAAGGCAGATTCTACCGTGAATAACCGTGAATTTAGCGTAATCAACCATATTAATGTTTTACTCATACGACAAAATGATTTTGGCCTTATTAAGTATTTCCATCAAAATAAACTATTTATATTAACACGTAATAAGCTCACGTCAATTAATATCTAAATACATAGATAACATATCCAATATGAATTCTCCTTAAAACATGTACCATAATAACCCGAGTTAAATATATACAGTTTATATAACAAATAACGATATATTATATACTTAACTGAATAATAATGATGTAACTTTGACTAAGCTCATTAGTACCCTAACCATTCATCTCATATATTAGAAGATTAGTTTTATTGCGATCTTATTTAGTTTATGTATGTAAATTTAGTTTTATAGTAATGGTGTACTCTTGGTCAAAGGTCTCATCGTTTCGAGGAGAAGGTTTGAAGGTCATTCCACAACGCTGCGCCAATGTGGCTTGTGTGCTACAGGATATTACAAAACCAATGACTCCTTGGATGATTGAACACCTTGGGAATGAAACGATCGCAGGCTATTTCAAATATAAAAATATTATTCTTTTATTGATAAAAATAATTCTGTTGTTTATTTCGTCGGTTTTACTCAGGTCTGAGGTGTTTATTTACGAACCGGTGGTAGATTTATGACAATCAATAAGTAAGTGTAATGCGTCTATAATGAATAAAGACTTTTGACTTTGACTTTTGGGTTGGCAATTCGAGACAGAATATCATCAGGTGCAGGTACATGCAGGTGTACTCGGCATGTTTTCTTCCGCTGTCGCGTACGTAATTAATAAGATTATAAGCACTATTAAATTACATGTCGGGATGTCATCCCGATTATACTGTTAATATTTAAGTGTCCTGACTACTAGATCGACTCATCGTTAGTTTCCATTTTTATCTCAATTTAATTTGAATGACTTTGGACTATGGATGTCGTTGGTTCACTCGGCAGTGCCTTCCGTTCCGGAGTTACGGATTCAATCCCGCTCTGAGTTTAGTTGCATTATGTATAAATGTATGTATTTTATATTTACACATTTATTTAAAATTTTATTATATGAATAAATATGTATATTAGTCGGATTTTACCATCAAATTTGTCTACCAGTGAAACAGACAACCATGTGAAAAAAATATACACTAAAGATGGGCTGAAAACCTATTTTTACTATGAGATACAAAATCTGCTAGATACAAACTATCATACTTCATTAACATACAACATAATATTCGCTTTTGTTCGGCTATTCACTTCATTTTCATATCAGTCTTGTTGTCCGTCTGTTTATTTCGTCTCATGAGATTAGCTTGTAACATCAAATGAACATCTCGTAACTTCGTTTGTATGTTATATTAACGAAATAATAATAACGAATATATTATACTGCACGTTTTAGCCACTGGACTATTTCAATTATATGTTCATCCTTAATATATTACGGTCTCGTTGGAGGCTTAGTCTCATGTATTATATATTTGAATGGTTACGTTTATAAAACCAGTTTCGCACTCGTATCAAATGATCCGAATTATTAATAACGGAATGCGCGCTTCACTCCTTTTTGTCTATAAATTCTTTCAATTATTTCTTATCATCCGACACTGCTTCAAATTAAAAAAAAAACATTTGGAAGCATTTAGCATTGTCGGAAAATTTCTAATTTTTTTTTTACAATAATAGTCGTCTTGTGAAAATAGCTATGTTATTATATCAATAAAATTGTCATTTATAAATTGATGGTATGGTATATTTTTGTTTTTTAATTATTGCAAAATATTAGCATCAATTTCTGTCCAGTTCATTTCAGCAGAGTACTGTACGACCTGGTAATAGATACGATTTCTCCTTGATTCAAAAGTGTTTGTCAAATCCTCATTGATAAAGATAATTTCGTATTTAAATGAAAACGAAAATATCTGATATGAAGCCATGTGAATCGTTTTCATACTACAACCATAACCATTATAAATGATTTGTTGCCTCTTATTACCTCCTATTAGTACCATTGTAATCAATTGGTTACCTCGGCAGTAAAAGAAAATTTGAGGAAACTTGCATATTTCGGATGCTTCTTCTTGTCTTGAGGAAGACCGACCTTAGCCCAGTAGTGGGATATTCAAATGATGTTACTTTACTTTTAAGCACGAAAACTGCTATGCGCAAAGAACAATACACAATTGAGATGTAATTTTATTACTTACGACATTACGACCGGAAGCAAAACAAATGCAATGAAAGATTATTCGCGGTAATCTATCACGTGTGGACAGCACTTGCACGGCCATGCACCGAAAAGCAAACTGCGAAACAAAAAAAAACATATGCATATGCATGCATCATGCATGTTTGCGCTAAATTAGCGGTGACGCCTGCGCAGTTTCCCACAGATCAAGTAACGTTAGCAGACAAAGACTGTTTTTTATTACTTATTTTTAACAATTAGCGAAAGTTTATGAAGCTGCAAAAAATTTATTTTTATCTAATAAATTATTTATCTAAAGTAATCTCAAGCTTAACACCATAAAGTAGATAAAGTTATTTATTAACATAACATTATTAAAATACGAAAAAATTAAAAATTATTGCTTTTAAAAAATTAAAATTAAAAATATATGCTGCTTTAAAATCATTGGTGAAAGTTAAATGGTGGCAAAAATGCTAGCAGTAATTCCCCTTTGATTCGAAAAAATAAATAAAAAGTAAATAACATAATAATATTTATTTAAATAAAAGTAGATTACATGGGCACCATATATCCGATATCGTGATATATATCAGCGTAGTATATGCTTATATAACGAGTTTTATTAAAATACAATTCAAACATTGAGTGTGATTGAGTGACAAACATCCACATAAACTTATTTAATGATTTCTATAAAATTAAAAAAAAATCGAGGCTGAATTGAAACCTTCTTGGCATAAATGTAAAAAAAAAGAATCATAATCGCTTTATAAAAAGCGTTAAAATAATTTTAAACATTTGAAATTGCATTTCTAAGTTTCTTATTCATTCCGCATAAAAAATATTGACTCCTTAAACGAATCATCTTCTTTTATACTAATGTAATTTGATTTAATATTATATAATAATAATAATATATTCCATAAGTTTAATAATAAATTTCATTATGTTGTCTCATTGTGTTGTATGATTTATTAGCGATTTCCGTTATACAATAAATTCTATTATTATATTAATAGTAATGTAATATTTAACAGTCCACAGAAATATTCCCGAGTTTATGATTTTTAATTAAACGTTTAAATTGCAATAAAAACAGTTTTATGCTGTCGTTACGAGGACAGGATGCTATTTCGTTTCTCATTGAGTTCTCAAAAATAAAATACGACCGTCTAGCGCGTAATGAATGATGGTTAGCGTTTCTTACTGAGCGGTCTTAATGCACCGTAATTATAAACGATGTTTATGACGACTCAGCTTTTAAATACAAATTTAGTATACATATCGTTTGTATAAACGTAAATAAATTTTAAAATATTAATTGAAGTGGATCTTTATGAGGACTCAGTTTTGAAATACAGTATCGATTGTAAAAATAAAACATATAAATTGGAACGGATTTTTATGATGACTCATTTTTTTAATACAATGGAAATACAAGTAGATATCGATTCAAATTAATTTATTGTATTAATCGCGCCTTTGATTTAATTTTATATTGTAAACTGTCTGATATATAAATTAAGTACCTAGTTGAATCAAAACTTATTTTATTTTTTTAATTGCTTTTACCAATAATAAGCAACATGAAATCCTGTGAAACAATAAATGGTAGTATTTCTGGGAGACATGATTCAGTGTCGATCATCTTATTATTGTGTATTTGTAAATTGTTTTTTTGTTTTTAATTTTTATTATTTACTTTTAAGTTCACGACAAAGAGCACCAGTAAAAGAAACAAGGGACATTGCAGGTAAAAACAATCGAGTTTTCAGGATTCGTAAAAGAAAAATCGTGACAAAACCTCCACGTGTCTGATGGAATTATGCCATATTGATATCGACGCCGACGTCAAAGTTCCAAGCCTTCTCCTCAGGCTTTTGCCCAGCAGCCAACCAACATTGTAACAACCTTTAGAGGCAGTAGGATGTTTACATATATATCTCTGTTTCTTACTTTATATAATATGTAATACTAATATGTATTTCAATCTGTGTAAAAGTAATTAATATATTGATAAAATTATATATTTTCAAAAAAATGGATTTTGATATTATTTGCAAATGATAAAAAAACTCAAGCATAAATTTAGTCTTAATTTAGTTTAATTATTTGATCTGTTTTACGACTTGGTACGCGTAAACTTGGCTATGGCGGTTTTATTTACAACCATAAAACGTTTTGATTTCCCCAGCCACGAAACATCAAAAGTTTTAGGCAATATTTGGCAATCGCTTTACCACAAAATTAAAATCCATATTTTGGGGTTTTACAATAAAATATCCTGGGACATTATTCACACACGGCCCCCCAATCTGATCTGATCTGATCCCCAATGAAGCAGAGCTTGTTCTATGGAAACCAGACAACTATATACTATATATATATATATATATATATATATATTGTTTTTTTTTCAGCCTTTTGCCGTCCACTGCTCGACGAAAGCCTCCCCATAGAACGACAACTATATACTAAATACATACTTATATATAGAATTACACCCAGACTCAGGACAAACAGACATGTTCATGCACACAAACGTCTGGCTTAGGTGAGAATCGAACCCACAACCTCCGGCGTGAAAGGCAAGTATCTACCAACCACGCCAACCGGCTCATGAATAGGTTTCACACATTTTACTATACATCTATGTCATCTATTAAAAAAAAATGTAATGTACGAACACAAATTTGTGAATTTTATTGTATAGTACCTACTCTTTGTTATAGATTTTTTTTCCTATATCATCATGGTCTACGAGAAACGAATCAGGCGAGAGGCTATTGTATAAAGAAAACAAGCGGAAGTATTAAAATTCTTCAGAAATACCTAAACTCCGAGTACCTATAATCGGAGAATCGGATTCACGAGATGAATAAGTTGTTTTTTTATCTGTGATTAAGTTTGCTGTCTATGGTAACACGAGATTTTGGAAAGTATGTATTTGTTTATAAAAAATGGACATATATTTATTAGATTATAATTTATTCCTTAAGCAAAGAACACGACACGAAATTGAAATAAAAAAATAATTTATAACTATCCTATAATATCGATGATTTGCATTTTAATATATTTTTTTAAATATCTAGCTTACACTCGCGTTTTGGGGGGGATGCTGGTGTTAGGCACCCAATGTCCTTAACTGTATCCTTGACAACGCTTATGTAAAATTTTATGTTGATCGGCCGAGTTACTACGTAAGCGTAAACACAGACAAACTCGTTCGTATTTTATAATATTAGTGAGGGTAATAATATTTATTTCAGTGTAATAAAACGATTTTTAAAAATAGAACAATTTCATTAAATTATTTTTTAAATACAATCTATTTTCAAATTAAACTTCCTGTCTTTTATATCATTGCAAATTATATTTAGAATGTACAAAAAAAATCAATTACTTATCGACTTCTTAGAAATTTTGTGTGTACCGTTTTGCGGTTACCTACTTGGTAACGTCAAACGCTTAATGGACATATGGGTTTTCGACACTAGTTAAGCGCTGTTACTTCACTTGCAATTAACTTTTGTAATAAAATTAAAAGGTAGTCTATTAAATTGAGCCAAACCCTACGTAAATTTATACGACTTAACCTTTAATAGGACTAGGTGTTGTTAAAACGGCAAGCTATTAAACTACAACCGATTAAAAACATTTCCAATTTACTAACTCATAACATTTTGATAGTATGGGATTCTCCAAAAAAAAAATACTCGAAATAATACCTGACCCTAGATCAATGAATTAATTAAACGATGGTTTTATCTTTTGTAGTTTAACGATTTTGATATACAATGTAGAACAATGTTATAGCTTACGTTATTCCGTTAAAAAAAATCCGTAAAGTTTTTATATGCATTTGATTGTTAAAAGATATATTTTCATCCATAATAGTTCCATTCCAATTATAATTATAGTGGATTTTAATATGTCACCAGATAACATTTAACACAGATTTAAGAATAAATTGATTATCTTAACATTATTCAGGTTTCAAAGTTACTAAACATTTTGTATCATCTGCGTTCTTTACGTTGCAAATGGTTTCACTTTTATCATTGTGCATCAATGGAGGACGGGCAAATGGGCCGCCTGACGGGAAGTGGTCACCATCGCTCATTAAATTGGCATTGTAAGAAATAATCAAAGAAATAATCATCCCGTTCATAGTCAATGCACCACCAACCTTGGGAACTAAGATTTTATGTCCCTCGTGCTTGTGTTACATTGGCTGATTCATCCTTCAGAACACAATAATAGTTTTGCTTTGTGGTTTCATATCTGATGAGTGGGTAGTACCTTCGTAGACAATCAAACGTTGTTATGGAAAAAAAAAAGAAACAAAAAATGCCGTCTCGCGTTATGAAATATTGAAACGAAATAAAATAAAATATGCCTTATATATCATTTTAAATATTTTATTTTATTGGCAATTTTGAAGTAAATATATCAAATGGTTGCAATTGTGAGTTATATCATAGGAATCACGCTCACGCATAGTGCGCGGCCTTTCGCGTGCCTCAACTATGATTGAACGAGATTAGGTCCGTAGTTTTTGTTACATTCATGATATATAATCGAAAATACTGAAAGAATATATTTTATCCCAAATTGACTTATAAATTTTTATAGTTTTAAGAGAAAAAGAACTTATTTTATTATTATTTAATAATTCTTCGAATACAGAAAGCTAGGCGACTAGTCCAGTTTATATACATATGCTTACATAATAAATCAAGAATGCAACATACATATCTAGACCAAACATTCGTATCTAAACAAAAGAACAATTAGATAAATTCAAGTGTAAAATGACTTGTCGGGTTTTTTTCTCGAAGAATCTCAGTAGCAGCCCGGAGTCTGGAAGTTGGAAGAATGCACACTCCCTTGCTTCGGAAAGCACTTAAAATCTTTGATTCTGAGCTTAAATTCTTTCCAGTCATATCAAACTGCCGTTCCATCGGATTATGAGTGTGAGAGAATAGAGAGTGCACACTATAATATATCCTGCACAGTTGGCTAATATCTCTGGAGTATCAGTAACATCCTGTGAATGTCCCACTGCTGGGCTAAGGCATCCTCTCCTTTTTTTGAGAAGACAATTTGGAGCTTATTCTACCACGCCGCTCCAATGCGGTTTGGTGGAATAAACATATGGCAGAAATTTGACACATGTAGGTTTCCTCACGATGTTTTCCTTCACCGTTAAGCACGAGATGAATTATAAACACAAATTAAGAACATGAAAGTTCAGTGGTGCTTGCCCGGGTTTGAACCCACGATCATCGGTTTATCATGATATCATCATTATCGAAACATTAATAAACTTGTAATATAATTATCTTGTAATATTTCATACAACATAGAAAACTCCTTTAAAATAATGAATGGTTTCTACAAACCCAGTTATAGAAATAGCGGCATCCATGTCTTACGACGCAACTTCAAACGAATGCCAAATATTTTTTTTCATTAGCAGGTCGCCGACCCGTCTTGAAATTAGTTACGTGATAATACTAATGAAAGACCGTTTCCACGTTTAAAAATATATTTGGAAGTTCATATGTTTCTATGACTATATTTAAAAAGAGGATTTCATCATGTCCATCCGTCTCTTGAAAGAAATTTGGCTCAGTGTATACCATTTCATCCATTGTTTATGAGGTCCAGGAATCGAATGCTGAGTTTCTAAAGTTATTGTGTTTTTCGATAAATAAATTGTGTGTATAATAGAATATGAATAAATATTGGGTATCGGTAATGTAGGCACTGTCGTGGCTCAGATATTACGTTAGCCCTTTGGTCCTGATCTTTTTGCCATTTGTTAGGAATGGATTAGAGAATGTACTTGTATTTATTATTTTATGTTCACAGACGTGTTTTCGGTGCTTTTGTTGTATCTTGTATATAATATGGTTTACATTAATTTATGTCTTCATGTTTTTGTTCCCAGAATTGTAATGTTATTTTCAGGGTATTGATGACGATATATTGTTCATATGCCTCGTTGGTCTAGTGGATATAAAGGCCGCAGATCCCGAGGTCTGGCCGATAAAAGGGGTCATCGAGTCTGAAAACTCAGAAAACACGTAAAGTCGTTGATCCTGCGCCTGAACTCTTTGCCGTTCCATCGGATTATAAGAGTGCGGGAATACAGAGAACCACAAGTGTTCTTTTACGCACACACTTGTGCTTAAACATATCTTTTGAGATTGGCCCACGTGGCCGAAATCGGTCAAGACATTCATATGCAACTATGAGTATGGATTTGGCTTTACGACGGTGAATTCTTCGTTTATGCGCAGTTGGCTGGTCTCCAGTCTGGGTACCTTGGCTACATGTGGGAGCCGCTTACCTTATGACAGATTTTGATTGGATGTATCTTAATAATAGTCGACTCTAATCGATGTAAAAGCGATGATATCATGAAATATATAATGGTTGATTTGATTATGAAGAAGTAAATAATTATACTAATACTATAAACGTGAAAGTATTTCTGTTTATCTGTTAAGTTTTCACAGCATCTTGAAAGCATTGGGTTTTGAAACTAAACCGATTTTGATGAAATTTGTTATGAGACACGCTTTTTTTTTTTTTTTTATATTTGCCGGGTGGGCAAATGACTTTACCCCACCTGATGTTAAGTGGTAGTAGAGTCCAAACGCGAGGACGGCCAGCACAGTCGGGAAGAAGATTCTGCACTAGCCGCCCTCGCCTTGCCGGCCCGCAAGATGCCTCTTCACGCCTCGTAAAGAGACGTGAAGCGAGCGACGTATTGCCACGATAGGGATGGGCAAAGTGTGGAGGCGTGTTTCCCCCGGCATTGGTTCAGCAGCCGTCTCCACTGGACCAACACCCATCGCGGCAATGCTCGCTCGGGCACTGGCTGTACGCTGGCTGACCTCGAAACGCGGCTGCAAGCCACTTCACGAGATTTTCACCATGCGTACGGTGGTAACAAGCCAGGCGGATGTTTATCATCCTACCACCAGATGATATCCCTTAGTCGCCTCTTACGACACCCATGGGAAAGGGGCAGTGAAATGTATTCTTTCTCCGTCACTGCACGGATAAAGCTTGAACCCCGCGGAAGATTTCTTATACGTAACTAAGAAAGAAAAAATATTTAAATAAATATATGGAAAAGGTAAGCTTATAGAAATTCAATTACACAATGTTGCCAATCGACAATATTTATGCTTCAGATGATATAGAAAAATAAAATGTTTTCGTCCCCTAGCCTTTTGGAACTATACTCCTATATTTCATACCACAGACAACCACTGTTAATAATTTAACTATTATATAGATATAACATTCATGAAAGCATAATAACATAAGGAAAAGTATTAACATAACAATATAAATATGTTTCCAAAGTATAGACGATATATTACGAGCGATTAATGGTCTGTGGTAGGCTAAGATGTCACTGCGTAACAAAATCAAATAAGTATTTTGTGTGCTTTATTTATGCTTATAATTCACCTTATGTTACCTGCCTGCATTGGGTGGTGGAATAAACTCCAAGCATTTTCTTGTGAGGTTTTTGATTGGTAGTAGAACATTTATGGAGTGTAAGTTTCTTTTATTTTTTATCTGTGTATGATAAAATTATGGCGGCAGCTTATGTGCCCTTTTACAAGTATTTTTCGTAAATTTAAAAGTCAGATGCAGATACATACACCTGCCGCTTACAAACATGCACTTTTACACACGCAAGACCCACCCACACACGCAAACCGTTTTTATAATTACTTTTAAATTTATAGTTACATTTCGGTTATAGTTTTCGTTTTACATAAATTGATTTACAAACAATGTTGAATTATTCAATTAACCTATTTATTGCTTTCATATTTATTGAACGATTCCACGTAAAAAAGACTGACTTCACCAAAAATCTGGCATTCTCTGGCAGTTATTTGGCTTTAACTTTTAGTACTGGTTTTTAATTGGCCCAACAGGCCCAAATTATTTCGCCACCTTTGTGTACAATGAAAAGCCAAGCCAATAAATTCACACATAAGGTTACATTTAGGATGAAGCTTAATGGCGTAATGGCGGCATTTTACGTGCCAGAGCAACGGATTTTTCGGAGCGTGCCCGCGACAAGCATAAATCATCGCACGTCGATTGATCCACTATTTGTATTGTTCAGGCCCGTATCGTTTTGTCAATGAGTTTTCTATTTGCTATGTATTAAGTTTGATAGTTTTAATATTTCTATATTATTGTATTATTTATAGACGATTGAAAAGGATTTCTAATTTCATAAATCTTAATTATATAATAAACACAAATGTGTGTTTGATACGCAATAAGAGTCAAATAACTGGAATCCAATGGAATGTATCTAATGAAATTTTACATATAATATTTTTTTTATTTTTATTAATGAAATTAATATCTCTTTACATAAGCAATGTAAAGCCAAGCCGAGTCGATCAATTATAAATAAAGTTCGTGTAGACGTAGTTCGCCATCAAGTAATTTCCTGGACCTGTCTTCGTTCATTCATTTCCATAAATAAAATTGAAACCATAATTTTAAAAGATAAACTTATACCTCATATCTTTAGTAAAGTGTAACGCACCCTCAGTAATTACACATTTAACGGTCCATGACCGAGCATACGGACGAACGCGATCAGACACTACGACCGATTTAGGGATGGGCAAATTATCACTTAAATCAACAACCAATTTAATTCAAACCCTCTCCCCAACATATGTAAGAACATTGACGGGTCTCACGTAAGTGGTTCTTGTAACATTTTGCAAAATTATCAATTCGATTGATTAAACGAAAATGATTCTTATTTTTATAGAATTAAAAGCTATATTGTCAGCAAATCGCATTAGATAAGATTAATATACGTGAATCACGCTTCGTTCAGACTTAAGATAATCTGTCAACGTCATTAGGTTGTGAATATTAAGATGGCGTATGATAAAAAAAATATTACACGCAAAAACTATATTTGCTTATTGAATATGTCAAATGATCAATGTTTGTGATCATACTAGCTGCGTCGTTCGGTTCCGCGTGAGACGTTTGACGTTTCAAACGTGTCGAGATACGATTTAACCCATCACCAACGTGTCGATAAGTAATTTGATACATAAAAACTATACGTTTAATTTATACGATAAATTACATCACTTATGACATACGACATTATGTTGCGGCCTTAAAACGATTAGTTAAATAATGCTGTCTTCTTCTTTCGAATGTCAAATCAATAGTGATAGAAAGAGCGAAAATATTGTTTATCTAAACAGCCGCTAAACAATGTTTATAAGAAATGTGAAGAGGCATCTTGCAGACCGGCAAGGCGGGTTTGGCTAGTGCAGATTATTCATCCCAACTGTACTAGCCGTCGTAGTGTTAGGACTCAATTACCACTTACCAGGCGGAGTGGAGTCATTTGCCTATCCAAAAATATAAAAACTGATATGAGAAAGCCCGTTAGTTTTTTAACTATGGCTCACGCGCCATAAATTTGCGCAAATCTAATTAATATAAAGATGTTGTCCAGTTGTTGTCAAGCAAACTGAATTGTCATTTAACTAATTAGTGTTTATAATAATTAATCTTATGCTCATGAAAGTAAACAATGAGTTTCTTATGTTGGATGAATCCCATCCATTCTACCACATGCTTTCACCAATCTATATCGGAGCAGCGTGGTGGAAATAAGTTCCAATCCTCACTAGTCTCGCAATCTTCGATTAATAAAAACGTGATCTAAACACTTCGTCATAAATAGCGCAAGTCGTATGGTTGTGTTCTGATTTGAAGGGTGAGCCAGTGTATAATATATAATACACTGCACAAGTACACAGTACACATAAGCACAAGTTATATAACATCTCAGTTCTCAATATTGTCGCGTATTGATAACGTGAAAAATTGTTAAAATTTTTACAAGTCCAATGATTGTGGTCGCGGTGGTGACCACTTATAAGGTGTCCTTTATTCCAGTTCGCCTACTTATTATCAATAAAAAAAAATACATACATACATATATAACCAGGGCATAACTATCACGCATATATGTTTATAACGTAGCATTTCGAAAGAGATCTTAATATAATTAATCTAAATCGTAATTGTAGTAATTGTATTGTATTAAATTACTATTAATAAGTTGTAGTCCCAAATTAATTACGTCTCAGGACGAAGAGGTGTAGTTTAAATTAATCTCAACACCATGTCTTGCCGGCCACCGTTTCATATAATTGAGATTATAAAATTTTATTACGTGTAATTGTCAACGATTACCGAATATAAAGAGGCGAACTAAAGATAACTGTTGTTGGAAAAACAGCAAGATATATCGTTGAGAGCGCCCAACCAGAAACGGTCCCGTTGAATGAATATGACACGCATACTGAATATTAACGGATTAAAAGGGTATTGGTATAAAGGATTGGTACAAACAGTCTACAGGCTGATAACCTTTTTTTTATATATAAAATAGGTGAACAAATTGGCTACCTGAACGTAAACGGTCGTAAATGGTAATAGAAATATGAACCGTTCTTCACATCGCCAGGCAGTAACGCAGGCTTACTCACTCTTCAAACCGTAACACAACAATAAGTATTGCTGTTTGGTGGTAAAATATCTACATACCCAGGCTTGTTTGCTCAAAGCCCTACCACTAAATACATTGATTACTCTGGTCACGGGAAGACTATTTGCTCGTCTGTCTTCCTGAAACAAAGTCTTATAGACTTGCAAAAAACAGTTGTCTTTCTATTGTATTTTACATTTAAACCCCCTGTCCTGTGATCTCAATCGGACTGTGATCTCATAGTCTCATGCAAAAATAACCATCTGACTTAACAATAGAAATTTCCTAGCTCAAGACGGCTATTCTTAATTTTATAATAAAAAAACCTAATAACATTTATTGGCCCGACCAGCCCAGATCATCAATTGCAGCAGTATAAGCTAGCCAATAGATAAACTAAGGCAGTTGAGTGTCAATGTTTAAAACAAAAGTTCCTCATGCCTTCACTACTCATTGCTCACGAATACTGCCACTGCCATTTATCCGTTCACGTCATGTTGCACGTGAAAATACTGAAAACAGTGCAAATTGCTTAATCGACACTCTATAAATTGGGCGCGCTCACGAAGTCCGAGTCAATTCTGACACTCCACAATTATGTCGATGCCTTGTAATTTAACGAAACAAAAAAAGATGCTGCAGTATTTTCGTGTTTAAGCATGTATTTTTAAAGATAAGACCAAATTCATGCAGATTTGCATATGTAATGAACGCGTCGATTTTGTTTTGATTGAAAAAATCCACGACGATACCACTAAAATAATGAAATTAAGTAAAATAAATCAAATATCAAATTCTTAAAATTAAAAATAACTTCGCATCGTAAGATATATTTTTGACAATAAATTCTTATGCGATAGAGCGAAATGAATAAATAATAAAAAGGAAACAAAATTAAACGAAGCATAGAATTACAGAACTTAACATGAATACGTCAATAAAACGAGCATTGAAGCATATTTAAAATAATATACAGTTCGCATTAAACAAGTACGTACCGCGAAATCTCTGATAAAATCTGCCGATCGACCAGTTCGGGATACCTACTTATTATTTAAGAAACATCATCTACGTATAAGCAAAAATTTTGAGTTGAGAACGCGATGCAATTACGGGCGCGGCAAAATTCGGAATGCAGGCAACGGCACATCTCACGGTGGACTGGATGCGACATTGCACGAACGAAAAAGCTCATTGTCTATCGCTTGGGAGTAAAAAGCGACATGCCTTTGAATTATCTTATTACAAAAACTGAGATATTTAGTAAATACATATATAAATATTCGTTTGACGATGCTTGCTTGAATGGTAAAAATCAATAAATTAACAAAATATGACAGTTATAATAAACCTTAATAAGTCCCTTTAGAATTGTGAAATCACATATGAAAATGATTATGATTCGACTTTTTGTCTTATATTCTTATCGTTTCGAATATTTTATAATGTAAGTAATTACTTCATCGGCCGCCATCGCTACGTATTATGATTTGATAATAATTTAAAAAAATAAAGCGAGCTTTTGGTAAAGTTGCCTGTGTAAAAAAAAAACACATTAATGAACGGTAGCGTGCGCAATCGATCCCGTGGCGCTCCTCGTTAAGATGGAAAGCTACCGCTGGTTTTTTAGTAGGTATATAGGACACCGGCGAGCCCCACATACCCCCACACCCACTGTTCCCGTGGGGGAACTTCCAGGAAATTTCCAGCGATAAAAAAAGTATATGTTAATGTCTTAGATAAAAATATTAATAATTGAGTATAAGGGTCGACTAGCTTTGTGACATTACACTACTGATGCAACGAAAACTGTACATTTAACTGATAGTAGAAATAGGATCATTATTATGAGTAAGTTAATAGAAACAATATTACAAAAGCAATAATTCTTGTCTCTTCCATAAATATAAATCCGAGTCCAAACTTCGAAAGACCTACCCGCGCGATAAGTGGTCGAGCCTGCAAACCGTGGCCTGAACGACGGAGAAAAAAAAAAAGGCATTCGCTCCAGATCAAATGAGACGGGGAACTGATCCGATCAGCCATAATTACACACGGCCGAATATTGACGAATTTTCTCAGAAACACCTAGAGGTAAACCGAATGTTTTCATATTACGTTCAATTAAGACGTGTTTTTTTTTTCAAAAGTTTTAATATTTATTTCTGTAGTACTACGTTCCAATTTTCATTTACGAAACCAATATTTACCGATGCTGAACTTTTAATGATTTCTGAACTACTTTTTCAGAACTTGTTATATGAAATTATAAAACAAATAATATTTTACGTGACTTTGACGAAATATAAATTAAATTTCTAAGTTAGAGTTTCTACCGCCAAACAATGATAATTAGTATTGTTGCATTTCGGTAAAGGGTGAGTGAGCCAGGCACAAGGGACATAACATCTTAGTTCCCAAGGTCAGTGGCGCATTGGCGATGTAAGGAATGATTTATTACATCGTCAATGTCTATGGGTGGTGGTGACCACTCAAAAAATAGTTTCGAGAGAGTTCGATTAATTTGATATAGATATTGAATTATGTAACATTATATTTAATTTAATTTCGATGTAAAGTTGCGTTAAGATAATTTCTAATTTATCTTAACAATTGAATATAATATATTATTATTTGTTATACTATACCAACATTATCCGTCACCAACAATTATTTTACCGTAAAGCAAAAACAACATTACATTGTTTCGGATAAAAGTTAAGTAACCCAGTGTAAAAACCTACACCATGACAATATCCATAATAGGCCAACTGTTAGTGTGATTGGTCGAAAACGAAACGGTCGAAGGCTACTATGCTACTATACTACATGGTACTAATCTCAAACAGATATACCAACTTGCATTGGTATATAAGAAATTAGTAAACCCCGGAAAACGTTGTTATGACATTGTATATATTGGTCCCAGTGTCCCAGGACACGCTACATCCTAAGGCCAAACGGGACGAACAATAAAACAATATTTCATTAGTTCTATTAACATAATTACCATTTCAATAATAGTCAACATTTATTTAAACATAATACAAAATTCCAACTTTAAACATTAATCATAGAGTCTAAGCAAATTCAATTTTATCAAAAAACCAGAATATATTTTTGGTAATAATTATTTATAAATATAAAACAGACTAAGTAAGGCAATGATACTAATCTATAAAAATAAATTATAAAATCCTCGGACCAGCAAGAATGAAGTATGATATACATTTTTTACACGGAGTGGAGACCTTTAGAAAGTTACGCGGGTTCTTTGGGGGACAGGGTTATGTGGGAATTCTTACCTACTAAAACCACTGCGATGGTCATCTTCGGCACGGATCGGAGAGGCTGCGTGTTCGTGTCGATTTATTGCATCCGCGATATACTCCGTGCTATACTCCGCTCGTCACTCGGCAGAACTCTTCTCGAAGGTAATGTCGTCCTCTAATGCACTCGCTAGTGGCTATGGCAGTGCAGCTGGAATAACCTATTCCAGCTGCCATCCTCTTCAGGGTCCCTTGAAAAAGGACACGCGAGGCCCCCATTTCATGCATCCACGGAAGCGTGTAATACATATATCAACCCTGCTCCAATCTGATGTGTAACCAGAATCTATTACTAACCGCAAACTTAACAATAGCGACATTACTTCGTCCATCGATACTGTATTAACCATAGAACAGCACACAGCGAAGTGGTATACTCGTGAAAGTTAAATTTACACTACTTAATATAGTAACTTGACTAGACGTTAACACTTTTTTTTAAATATTATTTCCGTATTTTAAGATATCATGTAATGATACCGTTAATATGTACTCTGTATTATATATGTTTGTGTTTTTTTTATGGAATAGGTAGGTGGACGAGTATATGCGTCACCTGATGGTAAGTGGTCACAAACACCCATAGACATTGGCATTGTAAGAAATTTTAATCATCGCTAACATCGCCAATATGCCACCAATTTGGGAACTAAGATGTTATGTCCCTTGTGCTTGTAATTACACTGGCTCACTCGCCCTTTAAACCGGAACACAACATTAACAAGTACTGCTGTTTGGCGGTAGAATATACCAAACGAGCTTGTACAAAGCCTTACCACCAGTAATTTAAAAATAAATAAATGAAATGATGATTAAACGATAAATCTGCTGATGATGTGATGATATTTGCTAACATTACTGCATGTATTCATTATTTTTTATAGAACACGGTTTATAAAACCTTTTAAATTTAGGTGTTTAAAAAAAATGACATATCGCTTAAAACTTTGTCAAATTAATTAAACTTGATTAATAAACAGGCTGATTCCTTAACATTCATTTAGTTTTTTTGTTGCTGACCGTACAATCAATTATACTTATTATTGATATACAAAATGATTATCTAATAAAAGTTTTTTCTTTAATTATTGTTTTCATTATGTAATTACTGTTTTTTTATATTACTTTGACAGGTAACAATATGAAAATAATCTTTTGATAACGACGACATACATTTTCGCTATAAACGTTAGATACCATTTTTGTATTTCCCTATTCTGCCACTGGTTCTCAGGGTAGGAACCGAAACCGCGGCTTCGATAATATAATCTCTTCACACGGGACAGGTGAAATGTTAAGATATTTCGTTTTATTTTACATTTTCGAAGGCATGTTCTCTCTGTTAAAGATTATCCTACTATATATATACTGTTTATAATAAAATGTTTAAATCGTAAGCAGTTTTAATGGGGTTATGTGCTAGCCCGTCTGGGTTCTACCCACTCATATATTCTACCGCTAAACAGTAATAGTATTATTGTGTTCCGGTTCGAAAGGTGTGTGAGCCAGGGTAATTGACACAAGGGACATAACATCTTAGTTTCCAAGGTTAGTGGCGTAATGATGATGTAAGATAAACCAATGTGTGTTACCATCAGGTGGTCACACAAGCTACTGCTTAAATCTAATGTAGAGTTAGTTTTTATACAACTTTTCACCCGTACCAGAATACTATATGGAAAATTTACACTTAAATAACTTTATATATTAATAATCGACGAGATAATTCGGACCATTGAAAGAAAATCAGCGTGATAAATTTATATACGAAATTTAAGCATATTGAAATATTATATAAATTGACTTGAATAATTGCGACATTAATACAACAACCTTTACAATTAATAAGGAATCGAAACGATGTATAAAAACTTAATTAACAATCGGTAAATAATCCACCACTGGACAAATCGCTTTATCGTCGACCACAAAAATAAATTGCAAAATTACAAAGAAAAATATCATTGGTGTCCCGGATTTCAACCCGCGACCTCGGTTAACATATTCTATCTACTAGGCCATCTGAACTCAAATGTTTTAACAAAATAAATACGTTTACTTTAAAAACAACTAATATTGTATTTATGTATAAAACATTACAAGGTATCAATACGGGTGCATATGTTACAAAGTTGACGATTATTTTACGACACCGCGGCATCTGAGAAACAATTCCCTTGCAAAGGGCCTTTTTAACTTGAACCAGTTGGCCGTACATTGACCCTGCGCCTGCGCAGGAATTCGGGCTGATTTCGGAGCGAAAATCGCACGTCGTAACGTTGTTTTTGCCCCACACATTATTATTAATTGGATCACTGACTTGACCGAAGGCGATCGTTAAAAAACGGCCAAGACCGAACAATAAAGATTTGGTTCCGTGTATTGGTTTCATTCATTTAGATTCATACGTTAATAATAATTTATCATAAACATAATTCTCAAAGAAAATTAAGTATTTTGAATTTTAATGATATTCAAAAAAATTACATTAACTTCTTATGACAAATGCGCATAAATCTATTTAAAATTGATAAATATATTTTAACAAAGAAATAAAGTCTGCCATGATGTTTACTGAAAGGAACTGTATCGAACGATTCCGTTTCTATATTGATACACCGAACACCAAAATCGATTCTTAGTTTATAACCTAAATAAATCAGAAAGTTCACACAATGCCCGCCGAATAACATTATCGATGTCCACCCTGATTTAGTAGTGTAAACATGTCAATTTGTTCGCCAGGTTACGTCGGTCGTTCTCTGCGCTCGACGAACACACTTTATGAGGTGATTTTGATTTTGCCGGGTTATAAATTTCGAGTTAATACTTATTTGCATTATCATAGAATAAAAATAAACAGTAAGACCAAGCATGCATACCAAATTCCCTCAAAAATACACTGAAGTGAGTACAGGCTATTTATTATATTCTAATATTCTAAGCCAGCGATGATTAATGATATGAAAATAAAGACAACAATTAAAATAAATCTTTAGTGATTGTAATCAGTTTAAACATAATGATTTTTTATATCTTCAATTGTACATAAAAGTAGTCAACGCAACATAACGCGGGACATTAGCATTATCGCATTTAAATCACAATTTAGACGCTCTGCCGCTTTTTCGATAAAAACAAATCGTGTTAGTTGCGTTTCGTTACCCAGATGACTATCGTTTGTAAAATAAGCTGAAAATATAAAATTATATTTGCAAACAATGTAATAAGTTTATTTGGTATTGAAAACATAATTAATAATATACCTCAAGTTACATAGACAAAATAAACTCGGGCAATACATCCGTTTTTTTTCTTTTTCAGATTGAATATCAACAATATAAACAAAGTAAATAAGGTATATAAATCCGAATTGGCATCCGTTGCAAAAAATCTAATTCACAATCGATTAACAAGAAACATTGAACGTCAACATTGTCAATCGTTTGTGTATCGCGTGCCTAATATTTCCGTCCAGTGACATTACTGGTATTATTTAATCTGTGGTCGCATTTACCGCGCGATTCTCGGAAGGGCCGGAATGTCGGTGTTTCGTTTATTAGTTTAATGAGTGCATTTTTTTATTCCCTCTGCACTTATCAAGGAGTTCGTGGCCCTCCAAACTGTAACATTGTTCTTTCATCACATACATACGTATCATGTTAATGATCGCGATCTTTTTACATCAATGTATACAGTTTAATAAAAAAGCACACTGATTGTTTCAATTATTATAATTCGAATTTTTTTTTTTAATATAACTATTTAAAAATTAAAAAAAGTTTATATATTAATAATTTACGAATGAAAGAAAAAGTCATATAAGGATGAATCATGAATTGAATAAGTCGTGTAAAAAAGCTATCGCTATCTCTTTTAGGAAATCTTAGAGAAGCAGAAAGAAAAAATAACAAATTAACTTAATAACCTATAATAATAATAATAATCTTTATTCACATAAAAATTAACAAATTATAATGAAGTCCCTGATTTCTGAGCTAGGCTCAAAGACCTGTATTATAGAAACCAGTGTCCTCTCTAATAAAAAATAAATGAATATTTCTTACTGTATACTAGAAACGAGTGTCAGAAGATTTATGTGGGGTCTATATACATATAATATATAGCTGTCAGTGTAATTATTACACACTTGTTACACTGTCAATATACCACCAACTGTAGATTAGAATTAATATCTAGTGCTTATAATTACTATTTCACTTACAATTCAAACAAATTTAAGAATAATCTCGAAACTCATCGCAGAAAACGATCGTGAAATGTCAAAAAGTGATATGCGACATTGACCACAATAATTATAATATTTCAAGTACACAAGCATCAAAATAGAATATCATATAAGTCTGTTGTCAATATTTCACGGGTAATGAAGTTACTTAGAGTATTGCTGAACATAGCAATACAAGGCAACTGTTTGACAGTTGACAGACAAAATAATTGAGTGGTAACGCAGACAAAACTGCACTAAGTTAAAGTTATCACAACAAAAGTCATCGATACAATATGCCTTGTCTATTATATTATTTTATTTCATAGTAACTACATCTTATAAAATATTATATAATTTTTAAACTGAACAAATATACCATTTAATATATATTGACAGTTGGGTTTGTTTATTATCTGTAAATGAAAAGTACAAGCAGACAATTTGCTCTTTATTATATACGTATCTATTTGTTATAATTTTATAACGTACTTAATCATGTTAGATCATTTGTTTTTTTTTTTAATGAAAAACAATAACAACCTATAACTGCTAATAGTAATCAGCTTACAAAATGTACACTACAATTAAATATGTATGAACAACGTTATATCCAGACCGTTTTTTTATTGTTCTAATTTTAAATCTACAGCAATGAATACGTACCGTGTCGATAGTCTGCCTGCCTGCGTGCCTCCACGGGTGATCGAATTCGATAAATACAATATATATCAAAAACTTACTGTCAGTTTTTTTTTTATCACGCGAGACTAAGTTAAGGACTATTACATACTTAAACACATCAGTGAGATGCTTTAAGCACATAATTATCTCATGAATTTGTAATGATTTTTTACTAACACAGTTTTTTTTATCAAAAACTCACTCGAAGTCTTTCAAATGAAACTATTTCGCAAAAAATATATAATAAAATATATATATTTTTTTATAAATAATATATTATTATCAAGCATAAAGCACAACTTTTTATTTAAATAAGAAGTCGTAAAATGGAATAAAAATTATTACTTAGAATAGATAATGATAAAATTAAAATCGCTTGTAAACCGCGTAATATTGAAATCAAAATACACCCCATTAAATATCTAAATATAATCTATAAAAACCACGGTTGTCCGGAAGAGCTTACCCGTTTCATTAATATGTTAATATCAAGCAAAAACCCGTGAAACATCACTAGATTAAAGTATTTATCCAAGCAGAAACTTAAAAAGGTTAGCCGCACGGTTTTATTTAAAAAAAAAAACGAATGTAAAGGCTAATTTCTTTTACTGCATGTAAATAGATGTGTTTATAATTGGGGTTAGTCACTAATATTGTCTTAAAGGTTGCCATCATTACTATTAATTAATTAATTAATTAACCTTTCTAGAATATTATAAACTGAAATAAATTAATGAGCTCGTTTAAATATGTATGACTAGCAATCGACCGAAGTGTCTATGTGTGGCGTTGACATTACTCAAGTGCTACAGAAAAATTAAAAGTAAGAAAATTTAGTGTCAATGGGACTAATCCACATTTGAAGTTTCATTTCAAGGAATACGTTATATATGTAGAAAAGTATGAATTGAATTTAACATCATAATGTACTGTGATACAAAGAGTATAGAATCAAAAATAAAATATGTTTAACTGCACTAGATGACTGCGACATATCTACTGCGATTGAAAACAAGAAATTCGGTACGTAGATAGGTAGGTAAGTACATCACACACTGTCCTGTATACCCAAGATATGCTCTGCCTTCTCATTGCGTTATAAAATATGCCTATCATTATAGGCATATATAAACTCAATCGTCCTAATTTTTTTTATAAATTGATAGCTTTTAAAAAAAAGAAAAAACTTAAATGCGTTTCGGTTTTTTAAACTTATATAATATAAATTATTTAATGAGCCGACCATTCAAATCAATTTCAGTTATGATTATAATAAATTATCTAGATGTTAAAATATTATTCTGTATTGCCACTCTCAAACAAACCTAATTACTCCACTTTACAATTACCTATCTTTAAACACTAATTGCTTTTTGGAGTGGCATATCAACTCTTGCGTTTCACATGTCCAAGATTCTGGGAGCGGTGCCTTTAATGAGACGCCGCAAAAACGCCCAATTACCCGCGACAACGGACTACGTTGCCATGGCAACGGACACAACAAATAATTGGCCCAACGGGTCTTGATACAATCGCCCGGGGCCTATCGTGCACTGCGGAATATTTCAGAGTTTTCTAAACTAGCTATAAAACTCTCCAATATTTTTTTGTGATTTCTATCATTCAAGTGATAAAAGTAAAAAATGCGGTGTTGCTCCAATATCTGCAATTTTTATCTCTTCTATGTGCGAACTCAATAATCGAATCAGCAAGTTTCACGCAGCGTTAGTATTCAAATTCGAGATTGAGTATTGAATAAAAGGAGTAACAACGAAACAGTCATTATTCCTTCTAAATTAAAAGAATCAAGAGTTGATTACAATTCCAAAATAGTTCTGAAAATTTAAATAAAAAAAATGCTTATTGAAAGCAAAATACATCATAATTTTTGTCGTAAATCAAAATAAACTTCGAAAAATTAGTCGGATAGTGGTTTGAATGATTAATTTTAATTAATCTGTTAGCTATTAACGTACTTAATTACAGAGAATCATAACAAAATTTGCACTGCAGTGTGCAAAGGTCCCATTCGGCACACTTGAATGCATTCCACCTGTGCACAAGTTCCAAAGACCTTACGAATTCAAATCCTTTTGCATCTCATTCCGACGTTAACCACTGAAAGGGATGGGGCGAAGTTCGAACATGGTTACCATATGAATTTTCATGGCCACCTCATCAGTCATATTTGCCGTGAATATAAAATATGATCCTGTTCGCGGCCCGCTTTGCATTAATTAGTTTGCCGTTTTGATAAATGTACGTGTCATGCGTACTCCTGCAGATAACATCTTATTTATTATAATTATTTTCAAAATCTCATATATCGATAATGTGCTTTTTTCGATTTTGTATTGTTTCATTTTCTCTTGATCAGCTATTACAAAATTGATTACAAATTGGTCAATAATAAATAATTGTCTCTTAATCGTGTTTTCGTTGTGTTTAATGTATCTTCACGCTATATGATTTTTAATTTACATAATAAATATTCATTAATAATTTTTCTTGGTCCATTTACAATACCCACTTTTAATTCATTTGAAATTTCTAACTAGGTATTTAAATTAATATATCAAAAAAAAAATGGTAACTCATTAACAGATTTATGCTTCCAAATTATATCGAGTATTTTCGCATATCAAAATGAGAAATAATTTTTATAGTTCTTAACAAAACAAAAAAATATAACGCACATAAAATAATGATCTAGAATTTATTATAATTATACATGAATATTAAATTAGAGGCTTTATATTTTCTGTGTATTGTAGATAAGGCGGTCCTTGCCTTTTGTTCTATAATTAGAGTGATTTGACGCAAGTCTGAAGACGTGACGCTACTGTAATCACTGAGGTTGCTTCTAATTTTTAATAACCTTAAGTTTTAATTAAATATTTTAGACTCTGCTCATATGTAAGAAGGTAAGTTTTCGTTTGATGAAGCATCCGAAATAGATGGTGATTGTTTTAAACGTAGCAATGACGATGGCAGCATTGCGTCAGTTTGAGCGAATTTTCAAAGTAGACTTTACGTAGGAAGTGCGTAGTCTGATACGAGCTGTTTGATGTATGTAAGATATTTATGACAATAAATAGAGAACACTAAAAAAGATAAAGTCGTATTTACATTACTGTAAGATTAAATATGAACCCTAGTTTGTATTGTACTATGTATCAGAAATAGAAGCGATTATTGATAAAGCTGTAATCATCTTCTGCCATAAGATATTATATTTATATAAAGTAAATTTTTAAAACTGCGCTTCTATTATTGTTAGAAAAATCAATAGACAGACAGACATTTGTGTGCATGAAACATGTCTGTTTGTCCTGAGTCTGGGTGTAATTATCTATAAAAGTATGTATTTACAAAAGAAAATTAGTATATGTAGTATATCAGTTGTCATGTTTCCATAGCACAAGCTCTGCTTAATTTGGGATCAGATGTTCGCGTGTGAATAATGTCCCAAGATATTATTATTATTATCTTTCAGTTAAGTTATTACCTGACCTAGTTTTAGCAAATTTCACGTGATACAATATTTTTAGCATCGTTATGTCAGGTTTACAGGTCTGTACACAAAAGTATTTTTTCTTGTTATTTAATACTTACATTGAAATATTTTTCCTTAGATTTCGCGGATTTTGCCAATGTCAAATATTTACTTTCGTTTAAGGCACGCGTCTTAGTTCTGACGTCAGCGCGTTTTTGTTTGACATATCAATGAATACTCGGGGTAAATATTATCTAATAGTTTAAACGCAAAATACTAGTTTCTATTTATTTATTCTTCAATTAATAATTGTTCCCTGGTTTCTGTAGTCACCAAACATCGCTTGCCACCCACGGCCGGGTGAAGGAACTCAAACGAAAATATTACCACCAGAATCTGATCTCATCGCCTTAAGAACTATTTCTGGTCCACCCAGATACATAGATACATCGATGGAATTTTCCTAAAATACATTATCAGCTAGTACATTGTTTTTTTTTTAAATAGCAACACAATAAAAATAGTTGATAAATATTTATCCGTGTGTATTCATTATTTACTTTTTTTCCTAATGATTTATAGTTGGTCGAACATATTTAAATTTATAATTTTTTGAGTGGATTGAACAAATTTAATCTATGTATTTATCTATTCGTTTCGTAACGAGATGAAATCAGAAGAAAAATGTTCCATCAAAATGTACTTGTTTTCGACAAACAAAATGTCTATGTTTTATATAATCTTTAAATTATAGTATACACATATAGTGTTGTGTGTTATACACACACATATATACCGGAGTTACTGCTTTATCATAAACGATATCAGCAACAACAAACATTCTCACAATGCTAATAATAACTTAAGAAAATTGCAACCGAAATCAGAAATGCAGCAAAACGGTCGCTACAAAAAACTTCGGCGAAGTTTCTTGTAACGGCCGAGATCAATCACGCGTTCATTAATGTGCCGCGGGTCCTGCTGGGGTCGATAACCAGGGCAGTTTTGGAACGTAGGCCAGTCTACCTGACGACTTTTGAGACACGTTCGACGATCGTATGTGCGATAATAGTTCTTATTTCATTCGTAATTGTTATGAGATTTTTACGGCCTGAGATATGTTTGATGTTTTTTTTTTTAATTTTACTGTTGCAAAAAATTGCTTGTTTAGTCAAACTTTAATTAATTCTTTTAATTTTCTTGAAATGTGCGCTATAGTTACTAACTAGAACTTAAGCTATATCAGTTTTGTTGATGATATTAAATATAATTTTTTGTAATACATAATATTAAAAAGAATAAAAATATATTTATATATTATGGTTTGTAATATATATTTTTTTACTAACTAGAACTTAAGCTATATCAGTTTTGTTGATGATATTAAATATAATTTTTTATAATACATAATATTAAAAAAAAAATTAAAATATTTTTATACATTATGGTTTGAAATATATATTTTTAAAGAAGATTTTAAGCATTTTTTTTTTTTTTATAATTAGATAATGTATTAAGCCAGGGCCGCACATGTATTTAGTGCGCACTAAAACGTCTCTGCGTGGGATGTCATGCTTTCGTTTATCGTATCGAGCGCTAATTTTAATGAGGCTCGATATTATTCTCATACTTTGTGTGGATCGGATCGCGATAATTGGAATTCTTTACCAAAATCAGTCAACTCCGATTTTTACGTCACTTGAATTACAATAAATAGGCTTTTTGCTACTCGCCGTCGCTTCCCTCGCGCGAAAGTGGTTTATGTTCGATCGGTATAAAGTCTATTTTTTATCGTCCGTGTGCCGAATTTGTGGATGGGTAGGGTCGAATTGTAACAACAAAACGATAAATATTTCATTTTTGTTTAAAGTAATTCATATTAAGGTTTTTTTTTTATTCAGTCTCAAAGTTAGGCGAAGGTTCTTAAGGGGCGGTTTGGATCACCAGTAATCCTATGCTGGTTGGTGAATGCTAATTTGGAAAAATTTTATCGAACACATTCCTCACTGCGGGGCACGAGATGAATTATAAAAACATATTTAGCAAATGAATGCTTGCTCGGCGTCGAACCCCATATCTTCGATCAAGATTCATGTGTTCTCTCTGAGAACTAGGCCATTCAGTCTAGAAAACTTAACACTAGACATCAATACAAATATACAGTTATAGTAATATCTCAATCTTAAACCAATTAATAGGAGATGCGATGGAGGGGGGCGTCGGTACCTATTATTAATTCACCGACAAATCGATATATTATCGATATTTAAAATCATATGTTTAAAATAATAATAAAATAATAGTGCTAAGTTTGTGCAAGAAAATTGTCTACTCGACAGCATAATGACTGAATTTTTTCTTATCTTTTATTTCTATTATCTTTGAATGAAATTAACAACATCATAAATAAAATAAAAAAATTAAATAAAATTTAAATAAAAACTTTTTGAAATTCAAAATTGGAATTTAATTTTTAGACACGACGCTTTACAGGGATGTTCTTAGCTGTTTTCAAGTTGTGATGTACATGTAAATGAGCGTATTTTTCATGCGTATGTATGCTCGCCGACCATCTGAAAATTATATCAATAGTAACAGCCTGTGAATGTCCCACTGCTGGACTAAGGCCTCCTCTCCCTTTTTGAGGAAAAGGTTTGAAACTTATTCCACCACGCTGCTCCAATGCGAGTTGGTGGAATACACATTTGGTAGAATTTCAGTCAAATTAGACACATGCAGGTTTCCTCGCGATGTTTGCCTTCACCGTAAATGAATGATGAATGATATGAATTATAATCACAAATTAAGCACTTGAAAATTCAGTGGTGCTTGTCCGGGCTCGAACCCACGATCATCGGTTAAGATTCACGCGGTCTTACCACTGGGTCATATTATCATCGTGTTCTTTATGTAACAGATAAAATATAATCTGTTCTTATGTAGTAATTACGTAAAAACAAATTAATATTAACTTATCGAGTCGACTTCCGGAAGGGCAAACGTGTTCTCAATTGATACCAAACGCTTTGTTTATCATTTACGGCTTTATAAATGTTGTTTGGTTAATTAATGATTTGTCTCTTTCTATCATTTCTATATTTGTCATTCGAAAGACGGAGACACAGCATTGTTTAACTAATTACACCAACAAACATTTTTAGGTGCTTAGTATGATATCATTTTAAATTGCATTTGTGACCGATAAGATTATTAATATAAATGCAAAAGTGACTGTCGACCTGTTGGTTCTTTCATCACAACGAAACTACAAACCTGGGTAATAAGGCGTAATAATTATTGTATTTTTAGGAAAATAGTAATTATTTTATTAGGTAGGACGGGCAGATGGGCAACCTTATGGTAAGTGGTCACCGCCACCCAGATATTGGATGTAAGAAATATTAACCATTCCTTACATCACCATGGACCACCAAACATGAACTAAGATGTTATGCCTTTTCTATCAGTAGTTACACTAGCTCACTCACACTTCCAACCGGAACACTATAATACTAAGTTTAATTGTTTGGCGGTATAATGTGATAAGTTGGTGGTACCTATCCAGGTACACTTGCACATCCCCTTCCACCAAGTAAAATACAGGACGTGACTTCACCCGTGCAAAATTTATTTTAAATTGGAACCAATAATTAAAAAAAAATCTATTTTTAAAGCGTCTAACTAACCAAATAAACCTTAATTAGTTAAGGCATTTCTAAATTGTAAAATAATGAAAGTAACTGAAATCTTTTGAACATGTGACAACCCATTAGTTCCTACACACTACAAAACTTAGCCAAAAGTAGATTACGCGATAAACGTAACGTTTTATTTATTTTCAACTTTAACACTACATAATAGAGTTTGAATTCGTTAACATCGAAACTAAAATTCCATGTAGTAGTTTAGTAGTTCAAAGAACTTCACCCACACACACGAGCGTGGTTTTCTTTTTTGCTGAACATTTCTTGATAATGATGAATCGCGCATTATTTGAATAGACACCGGTCAGGAGCGATGATCTATGTTGTCATATAAAAAAACATAAAGTGGATCGCGAATATGAATAAATAAAAAAAAATTAAATTAAAAGCTTTCGCACGTTTATTAAACCATTATTTAAATTACAAGTCGGTAAATACTCCTTGGTTCTGTAGTGACCTGTTCTATTGGAAAAGAGAATTTGGAAATTCCACCTCGTTATCGGAGCTTGCTGTCTCATTCTTACTTATACGTAAAAAAGAAAAAGAAATTGTAATTAAACAACTAGAAACGTAACCTTACGTATAATGTCCCGCTGCTGGACAAAGCTATTCCTCTTAAGCAAAATGTTAATTTGAGTTCTTTATTAACATACCTTTGTTATTTAATTGGATGAATAGAGTAACTATTGAAATTCTTGTAATGTCGATTTGGCCACGCAAGCACAAGAAGCAGAGAGTAGTGTTGAAGATACCATGATGGAATAAGAGAGCATCTTGCTCTCTGCCGTCACGGCACACGAGTCGTAAGACCCCGTCGTATTTCTACCAAGACTTATTTATTTGGTAAAATAAATACATTATTACAACAATATTCACATAAATGTTAAAAGCTATATGTGCTGTTGAATGATTCTCACGAAGATATTCTATTCGAACCGCCATTTTTAATTCATTATCACTCTTTGTTAGGATTATAAAAAATAATAATAGACAAATCGTTTTCGGAAATTCCGTTTTCACGTCACCGTTGATAAGTGAAGTGATTATAAAACTGTCGCTTTACTAGGTATCGAACCCGGAACCACTGGTCAGTAACCTCGTCATCTTTGTCGAAGAGGTGATATGTGAGCTATTTTTGGTAAGTGAGTAGTATAGGAGTGACTGCTGTTGTTGAGATAATCAATCAATTATATTCAAACTAGTTTTCGCCCGCGTGTGTCAGGTGTTTGCTATAAAAAGTAGCCTATAGAGTGAGTAGTAGGAAGGACTCCTTGGGGTTCAAACTTGCTTCATACCAAATTTTATCAAAATCGGTTCAATAACCACGAAACCGTTACAGAAAGAACGTTTTACTTTTGCATTAATAATATTAAAATAGATGGTTATTTTTCAATCGAACAATCGTTGTGTAATAAGATAATTGAAAACAACACGTAACAGAAATCATAGACAAATACATAGAAAAAAAAGATCGCATTAAAAACATTTCTTGTCATGTTGGTCTTCTGAGTTTAATGAAAATTAAATCCCGGCTACTTCAATATAAAGTTGCGGCACGAGGTTTAGTCCGAAATATTTCTGAATGCCATCTTCTTTCAATACTGCGGGCGAGTTGATGAACTAGGTGTTTGAATCCCGCGAACTCATCATTCATTCCTGGTACTAAAAATTCCGTATCCTCTCAGAATTTTTCTTGAAATGAGAACTTAGGAAATAGTTAAAAAGTTTGTTAAACATTTATAATTATAGGTATTTTTACAGATAAATGAGCTTGAAATAATAAATCAATAACTAAGTATTGTAAAACATATATAAAAGAAATATTTAATTTGTTTTTAATCGAACTACATTTTTTAAATTTGGATTACTCCTTCAATTACTCCTCGATATTCAATAAAATCAAAATAATTGTCTATTACATTACTATATGGTCTTAATAAAAATCTAAAGAACGAGTCCAATGATTTTTATTACGAAATATTAAAAATAGGGTTAAAGAGCTTAAGACGATTAAAAAAATGTTCCAAGTGTAGCAAATGATAAATGTCTACTTTGTTATATAAAACCCTTTGCAAAATTCTAAAAAAATGACTATAATAACTGCCTTAGCAACGTGTTATCATCTGAAACTCACACTCCCTGACCGATAGCAGATTTTGACAAATCGATTTTAGATTAGCTACAAAACGCCGCCTCATGTTTAAAATGCCCTGAAATGAAGTGGCTGCCAAGCGGGGTCGACGACCTGGCATAATGTAAATAAAGAGAAAAACGTCAATCACGAACAGCGCCCACTCACTATTTCAGGCGCAACTTTACGAATATGCTATCTATATCATGTTTAAAAAATTGATGGGCCGGTTGGCGTGGTAGATTCCTTGCCTTTCACGCCGAAAGTTGTGGGTTCGATTGCCACCCAGGACAGACATTTGTGTGCATGAACATATCTGTTTGTCCTGAGTCTGGGTGTAATTATCTGTATAAGTATGTATTTACAAAAGAAAAGTAGTTTATATAGTATATCAGTTGTCTGGTTTCCATAGGACAAGTTCTGCTTAGTTTGGGTGCAGGTGGCCGTGTATGAATAATGTCCCAGGATATTATTATTATTAAAATAATAATCGATCAATTAACTTGAATGGATTTGCTCATAATATTATTACGTCATTTCAAAGTGAGACAACTGACTCTGTTATTAATTCGTAACGTGCTCGGCGGTGAAGGAAAACATCGTTAGGAAACCTGCATGTGTTTAATGAGATTCAGCCACCAATCTGCATCGGAGCGGCGTGGTGCAATAAGCTGCCAAACCATCTCCTCAATGTTTGATTAGCTGTGAGTAAAAGTATTTTACTTTTTTTATCACTAAGCTAAATAAAATTAAAGTATAACTATGACAAGCTATCATAACCGTTTGATAGTAAATTTATGGTCGAATTTGTCTACAACGTTGACATATAATAATTATAACGTTTCACACATTATAAAAAAATCTACAATATAAGGCGTCAAGGTCACTCAATAGCTTATTAACATAAGTGTTACCATGACTGGCAACACTTTTAACTCGATGACAGAACACTTGGCTACATTAGATGAAGGTTTTCGATTCTACTGTGACGTAACATTTGATACGATTAAAATATGTTTATATATCAATAATATATTTCAAATTCACCATAAAAATCCGTAACTAAGTATAATGTTTGAATTCGCCGCTCGTGAGTAGTTCATTTTACTATTGCTGTTTAACCAACATACGTTTTACACGATGTAAATAGATAGTCTAAGCAGTGTGTCCTAATGTACGTACAACCACACCCGGACCGGTTGCTGCTGCGTGGAAATTGATCGATATTGACAGTGATACGTAGGCGATCAACTCTCTCGATGACCGCAGGAACAATGCGGACACGCACACATGCGGATATAGGTGTCATTACACAAGTCTTAAGAACAATCGTTACGGCTTACATATGTGTGCAATGTAGCCTAATTTCTTCATGCAAAACAAAACAAAGATCTATAAATATGTATTTTCATGAAAAATATAAGAATTCCGATTTGAAAATAAGTAACTAACAGAATGACTACAGTCTAAGTAAAAAAATTGCAGAAATACAAAAACAAAACATGTTGTTTTAAGAATAGGGGTTAATATCCGATATCAACTCATCGTTAATCTGAACTGCTGGACAACGAACGAGGCTCTGGCTATCGATGGTGGTAAATCTGTACAAAAGACTTGACAAACGGTTGGGAGCGGAAACATGACTTCAGGGCCTAAATTACTTTTAAAATGTCTAATGCAAAAGGCAACGGGAAACCACATCGACTAGTGAGCTATAAAAGCTGCGAAGGTGATTAAGCAAGTTATTATTATAACCAATCGCAATTAACATTATTTAGCAATTAGTATATCACCATAAATTGACAACCTATTTATTAGAAGTGAAATGAATTAAGAAAATATACATATACACATATGTATGTTGTGGAAAATGTAACGAGTCTTTATTACGTTTACTTGGTGGTAGGGCTTTGTCCAAGTCCGTCTGGGTAGGTGCCACCCATTCATCTGATATCCTACCACCAAACAGCAATACTTAGTGTGTTTGCCCATTCTACATATTTTATATTTAAAAAAAACTATTATATATTTAGTTAAAACAGTTAGGTAGACTCGCAAATGAGCTGCATCATATTTTTTTATTAAAATAATATAAAATACCATTAAACAATTATATTTTCTGGAAGTTTCGAAAAAAAAACCCATCGCTCTCAGAAATAGAATATCAATGAATCAAAACATAATGTCAGTATCAAAACGCCATACGGCGAGCCGTTCAATAAAAATGTACGTTCTAACATTGTTTTTGCCACGCATCGATCAGACCGATCCAATTACACCATCCGATGGAGTGGTACCATCGACCGAATATTCCACATCACGGTTATGTGATTCAAGCGTCACTGGATGTGGTCACTGTTACCTACGATAGATGTGTGTGTGTTTTGTGTGTGTGTGTGTTGTGTGTGTTTTAAATAAATATTAACTATAGTATCGTAATCTCGTAGCGTTATAAAATCATTTTAATATTATAAGTAAATCGGTTCGGCAAACGAAACGAACCAATCAGCGAACGAAATACATCGGAAATATTTTTTGTTCATAATATGTTTCGCGCTTTTGTCTGATTTTCGATTCGGTATTTTCATTTAAATTGTGTTGACTGCAATACGATTATATTTTAAACTTTAGTATGTTAACAGTTTATTTTTTAAATCATAATTAGTTAAAATATAACTAAAATTTAAAAATAGAAAAAAGAAATTGTTTACGGGGTTTTCCATTATTTATTTCTAAAGTCATCTGTAATATAGAAGGTTCATTTTATTTATTCTAGTAATTCTCATTTATATGGATATTAAATATTATTTTATCAGATAAATATCAAATTATCAAGAATACTCGCAGTATCTTACAGCTGGACCTAAAAGCTTCTTCCTTTTAAGACCACACTGCTCCAATGCAGCTTGGTTGTGGGAGATTTTCATTCGACATATCCAGGTTTCCACACGATGTTTTCCATCACATCCAAACACGAGATCTATTTTTATAAACACAAATATATATGTTATATAAAGAAACTATAGAGTTTTTTGTTGTTTACCAAGCTGCTTGTTCTAGTTTTACAATCCAAAGTTATTTTGAAACATTCCTTATATATCGACTGCTATTATAATATCCTGGGACATTATTCACACATGACCATCTGATCCCAAACTAAGTAGAGCTTGTACTATGGAAACCAGACAACTGATATACAACATATACTACTTCTCTTTTGTAAATGCGTACATATATATAGATAATTACACCCAAATTTAGAACAAACAGACATGTTCATGGACACAAATGTCTGTCCTGGGTGGAAATAGAACCCACAATCTTCGGCGTGAAAGGCTAACTACCAACCACGCCAACCAGCCCGTCAAAGTTTTATAGTGAATGAAAGTTTAATTACGCATAGTTTAGACAAATTAATTACACTGATAATAATTTTATACCAACGCAAAAAGCCTGAATATTAATAAAAAAAAAAACCTAAATATTTGTAACGTTTCCAGATATCTATATCGATGTAAAGTAGCACACATGAATCACAAAGATATCCAACAGGTTTAGAATATTTCATTCACAGTTGGAGGACAGATAGTCACGTGACACTCATCACCCAGCCAGTAGTACCTCAGATACAGTTGTGAACCGGAAGTGGCGTAGCGACGATCAAACCGGATTTAATAATGGAAAAATCCTGACATATTCTCATTATGTGTTTTAAAACGCTATTTAAAATGCTAAATAGAATTAGATCGTTAATATTATAATGAAATTTATTTTTCACAACTCATAAATAATTCTAATTAATTATATTAATGATTCAGATTGTTATCTTAAGTATAATTAGTGTTTGTTTTATATGTTACAATGTGTAAACGCTCTAATTTGATCTTCCCAAGAGCACAGATGCGCTAGATGTACATTAACGAATGTATTATTCTATTTAAAATTTGTGATTGCATATGTATTGTTTTGCTGACTGTACATTATTATTTCTTAAATTTGACAACAAGATAAGTAAACAATGTATAAGCACGAATACACAGTTGGCTCAAAACAAAATTCTTATCTTTATTTGAGTAAGGTATTTTAATTGAACATCAAAAAATATCCATCGAATCGCACTGGAGTTGCGTGGTGGAATAAGCTCTAAAGCTTCTCTTATAAAGGAGAGAAGGACTTAACCCTGGAATGGGAAATTTACAAGCTCTTGCTGCTAAACAACTAGTTTGTTTTATTCGTTATAAAACACCTAGTGTCTGTCCACGGGTAAGTACGCGTGATGGAGAGGAGGCAGTGGTTAGGTTAATAATTAGTCTTCGTCCGTACTCCATGTGCTTTCCTGTAGCCCTGACAATGTGTATGCATGACGTGAAGCACTTTTGCATTTCTGATATTAGTTAGGATAGTTCGTCATGTAACAGATACTACAGTATCCTTAGGAATCACTTTAGATTTGAAACTTCAGTAGTACCACGTCCATCGTCCCTAACAAGTCTCAGCCCTACCAGAAAAGTTAGACCATTGATTATGATACTGCTCAAATAGCATATTTTGTTTATGTTAATAGTATTACACTTAGTACTTTGACTGCCTCGTTGGTCTAGTGGCTAGATGTAAGGCCGCAGACCAGGAGATCTTGGGTTCAAATACCAGGTCAGGCCAATAGAAAAGTTATTGAGTTTTTCTGTCGAAAATTCTCAATAGCAGCCCGGAGTCTGGATGTGTGTACACTCCGGCGCCTCGGAAAGCACGTAAAGCCGTTTTCTGCGCCTGAACTCTTTCCGGTCGTGTCGGATTGCCATCCCATCTGATTATGAAAGTTACGAAATAGGAGTGCACTTGTTTCTGCGCAGACACTTGTGCACTATAATAGTTATATGTAGTTGAAATCGGACTGGGGGACTATTATTATTATTATTATTATATCTTACTACATTTTACTCTGGGGTAATGCTACAAATATTAACCTTTTAAAACTATTATATAATTATATGTAATATAACTGTATTGATTTACGCGGTGCATTCCAGTTAAACTTTCAGTCGGCAATAATTGTCATATTTCAACCAATTTACACCGAACATTTAAACTAACATCATTAATCTCTCCTTCTATTATTGAAAACCGTTTTTTTAGCTTATCGCGATCAGTCATACAGACAGACACAGACGCGGCAGGGAAATTTGTTTCATAATATGTAGTGAGAGATTGTCTGAAAGAATTAGTCAAGGTATTCGTATCAACAGAAATAGTAAAATTCCGAAGATCTTTTTCGCTTTGACAATTAATCCGAAACGATGGTAAGGCTCTTTTAATCTATATTATAAAATGATGATTTTTTTATTTAAGAGTAATATATTTTTGATTTCGAAAAATTTAGTAAATTTTCATTGGTTTCCAAAGCGTTCTGGAAGCTTTAGAGATGACAACAACACCGCTGAGAGAAAACAAACACAACCTTATTTTATTATTAAAAAAAAAAATACAGACCCATATATCGAATGCATCAAATTTCCAAAGATAATTCCGAAACAGGCCGATGAACTGCATACATCATTACGCGCCGGTAGCGGCCAAGCAATAATAAAAACTTAAACAGAGTGATTTATTACATAATTAAGGCAAGTATTCCTTAACGAAGTTTACCTCTTAAGTAATTACCTGTGCGGTTTATAATGATATCGAAAAATGGAAAATTAAACGTATTATTTGCATTGACATCGTATGTATCGTAGGTTTATCGGTCCAGTGCTAGACAAAGGTATTTCCTTTTAATGAAATAGATTGGAGTATATTGCTCCACGCAGCTTTGATGTGGGTTCATCTTGAAGTTTGCCTGACGTTTTTGCTTCACCACCAACCACCCGAAAACTTGATGCTTGCTGAATTTGCACACGCGTTCTTTGATCCTTTTCATTTGTTTTTGCATTAAGCATTCTCTCATCCCATTGTTTTTATATAACGGCCGAACTTATAAACCTAAGCGGTTGTAAGTTAAAACACTGATTTAGTGAAATAATTTTTTATAAGCATTTTGTATTATTTTTGTAACTTATCAAATCAAATACAATACCTCATATTTGTCAATGCTCTTTCGAACACATTTCAAATATCTACAATCCTAAACTATTATTCACGGAGCAATTTTTCTAAAGTAAGTTAAAAATTTTACCATATCCATTTATGATGATTAGAGTATCTTTGAGTTGTGCCGCTCGCAAAAAAATCTTACTTATATTATACTAAATTATAAAAATGCGCGTGTGCTTCGAAAATCAACATAATAAAACCATTAAATAAAATATAAATATGTTGTACATTACATTTAATTATTTTAAAACAGAATACCTTACTAGAAACTTCGAAGTATATTTTATTTTATATCTATAGACGAAAGATAATATTATAAATAAGTAAATTACAGATATTAAAGTTATTTATTTCAAATGAAATAATTTTAAATATTATGTTATCGTTTGGGATGGGCAGCATTTGGCAACCTTCTTCGATTACTTCTCTCCCAATAAACGAATGTTTAGAACCGATGCGTCTTACTTGCCGTAAGGTGCCAAGATGTGGTCATGAACGTAAACTGCAGGACTAGTCCACAAATTCAAGGTCACAGCGTGCTCTAAAGCGAGTTGTGTTCGGAGAGTAAAATCAGAAATGAGATAATCTAGAGGAGGAAAGTCAGCGATACAATAACGACAGTAGGTCACATATGTCGAAGGATCGATGAGATTTGAAGATAATACTCTCCCGGCCGATTTCGGCCACGGCGACCGCTTCAACTCCTTGCCTGATGTGGATCGTGTGCTCGCATGTGGCTTATGTAGCCAATCTTCTTACTGATGATCCTCGCGCATAGCGGGCATGTGAGCACTCCATTGATATAATTGTAGTTGATTGCCGCGGGTGGTCGGGCTTTCAACTGGTCGCGTCTGGCATCAAGCTCAGCAAGGCGACTCACTTCAAATTCTTGGATCCTCGCTTTAATGCTGGATCTCCATTGTACCCTGTTGGCGGCCTGCTGCTCCCACTGCGCGCAATTTGAAGATAACAAGTTATTGAGTAGAGACGCATCGTGGGGCACTTTTCAGCCAGGTGATTTGTTAATCAGTGGTTTACGATTGGCTAATTATTTTTTATAGTATAGGTTGGCGGACGAGCATTTGGGCCACCTGATGGAAAGTGGTCACCAACGCACATAGACATTGGTGTTGTATCGCCAATGCGCCACCAAACTTGGGAACCTTCAAACTGGAACAGAACAATAACAAGTACAGCTGTTTTTCGGTTAAGGTTAAGTTTAAAATGACTTAATTTATTATACAGCCGATATCCAAAAATCATAATTTAAAATAATTACTGTAAATATAATAACCGCCTGGAGTTAACCAACAACAACGCAACAAAATTAAATTGTACAGAATATGGGCTTAACGCTAATGCACTCTCTATCAGCCGACCTCAAAAGGTATAAGCAATGTTAATAGGCGTGCAACATGAAAGTTAATAATTATAATAATGAAATTAAATAATAAATAAAATACAAATATACATACGAACATAAATGTGATGTGCCGACCGACGGACATACGTAAATCTATCTATCTCTTTCTAAAGCGATTCCAGCATCGTCGTCCCTCTTCTCGCTACAATTTATCCTCATGAAATACAAATATAATAAATAAAAATTACTATATTACGTATCCATGCTGCTGTTCTAATAAGCTGATATTTTGTAATTTTTCCGACTCTCTGGGCGAAACTTATAATGCTCTGTTTTGAATATATGAGGACTTTTTTTATAGAATAGGTAGGCTGACGATCATATAGGCCACCTGATGGTATAACACACATTAACAATAAAATTTAAATTATTATTTTGCAATAATTTTTATACATATTTATCATAAATACAACCTTATAAGTACAGTAAGAGCAGAGAAGGCCTAGTGGTAAGAACGCGTCAATCTTAACGGATGACCGTGGGTTCAAACCCGGGTAAGCACCACTGAATTTTCATTTGCTTAATTAAGGAAAACATCGTGAGCAAACCTGCATGTATCTAATTTCACGGAAATTCTGCCACATGTGTATTCCACCAACCCGGAGCAGCGTGGTGGAATAAGCTCCAAACCTTCTCCTCAAAAAGGGAGAGGAGGTCTTTAGCCCAGCAGTGGGACATTCACAGGCTGTTGCGGTAAATATAGTATAATTTGTTTTATTTTATTTATTTTTTATGAGCTTCGAATGTATTTATGGATAAATGATAATGTCCTTTTACATTTACTAAAATAGACGATTTATTCAGATGGAATGGTTATCTCGTACTGTGGACATTACTCCGTCGTGATTAACGAAGTCGACACAGATAATTAAATCAATACGACATACACCAGCGCTGCTCTACTTAGCCTTACATTGTAAGGAGAATTTCTACGTGAATGTCTAGTAGTATCGTCGAACATGCCGTACATGTACATGGTACATGTAATTAGTAAAGGTTGACTCTTACGATTAGTAGCAATATTTTGAGGAAAGTCACCATCCCCGTGGCATTTTAAGCCGCCGAAACAAAACAATATGTATGGTGAGCGGACTAGCGAGTATATTGTTCCCAGACTAATTAACAAACTACCTTCAGATCTATGTTAAAAACATTACAACATAACAAAACCTAAAAAAAACATTAGGCGTAAACTAAAGCATTTTTTTTAAGTTTACTTTAAGTGTGTACGTATTTAGATCTGTAGTAGATGTAGTGATAGTGTTTACATGTATAAATTTGTAGCGTAGACTATCGATAGCACACGTATATACCTTAGTGGTTTTTAGCTGCTATCATTATGTTAAATTGTGTACTGTATTTTAAATGAATAAATACATAAATAAAAAATCTATTGTAACGATTTATAAAATACGTAATACAGTTGCTAATTAATTGAATTCTTATTATTCTCCTAGCCACAGAAAAACAGATCAGTATATTGTATTTTTTTTGTAAGGTTTCCTCAAATCAATATTTATTCGATATGCTATTTTCACTAAATATATAATGTATATTTTATACATTACTACATATTATATAACAAAATCCCTCCACCGTCTCTATCTATCTATCTCTCTGTATTTATTAAAGACTAGTTACATCCGGGCACGCGGTGGAATACCTTTTTAAATTGTTTGTATAAACACGATGCGCACAACTTCTTTTATGCGAGAATCCTTGATACGAATGTTAAAGCAACTGTAAAAAGTTTTAACGAATTCAGATAAGCCATGCGCATACGCATAGTATTGTATTTATATATTTTATATTGTATTTATATTTTATATATATATAATATTTATACAAGGTTTTTTATTATACTTATTAAAATATTTGGTGACCGAAAAGTTTTCAAGGTTCAAAGAACTGCTTTTAAAATCCAAAAAGGAAAATACACTAATTAAGTTTTTGATTTCATTTAATACATGGCCAATTTTTTTTTATTTGTGATCGTATTTTTGCTATATATGTACATTTTATAAATATTTAAAAAGTAAATGTCTGTACCCATACAGCCACGTCATTCAATACATTGGTACTTATAAAGTAACTGTTTATTATTGCTCATTCATAACATAGCAGAACTTTGATAATAGCACAATAACAGTTTATGTCATTCATTATATTTATTGTCGTTTGTCATTCATTATTTTTTTAAATAACGAATACATTTATTATATTACGTTGAAACTTACTGTTGGTACGGCTTTGTGCAAGCTCGTCTGGGACCACCCACTCACCAGATATTCTACCGCAAAACAGCAATACTTGGTATTGTTGTGTTCCGGTTTGAAGGGTGAGTGAGCCAGTGTAATTACAGGCACAAGTGACATAAAATCTTAGGTCCCAAGATTGGTGGGGCCTTGGCGATGAAAGCGATGGTTAACATTTCTTACAGTGCCAATGTCCAAGAGCGTTGGTGACCACTTCCCAACAGGTGGCCCATATGCTCGTCCGCCTTCTAATTCTATAAAAAAAAAGAAACACAAAAAGCTTTTCCAATTAATATACATTGCACAAGTCGCTAATTACTATTTATAATCAGGATAAATGATTTTAATTATACTAGTAATTGATGTTTGAGCATAAATTTATTTGATTGGGAGTATAAATTCATTCTGAGGAATGCAAGTGGAACCGTCAATTAGAAGGAGCGGTAGCGCATTGTACAATACTTTCACTCAGGCAATAGCGGCGGCGGTCTAGTTCTTATAACGTCTGCTGCTCGCCTCGGGGTGTCTAGCATTTCTCTGACATATCACTCATTAAGTTTAAGATTTGTCGCATTCCTTGCAACTTTTCAAAGCTATGCACTTCACTCGTGAGGTGAAAGGTGCTTACCACTTATCAACGGTCTTTGTTAATAGAAGCGGTTGTTGAATATGTTTTGTCTCTTTCTGTTTATGATTTATCATGATCATTTAACTAATCAGCCGCCAAGTAACATTTATATGATGAAGAATGATTAACTCTGTTGTTAAGTCGAAATATATTTACCTAAGAAAATTATAGGTATAATAATAATTAGACGGTAGGTTGTCTACTATTTTTTATTATATTTATTTGTTGGTTAATATGTTCGACTATTTAAGATGTGCAATTGATTTAACATATACATTGTATACCTTTATTAAAATATAAAAATGTTTGCTCATGCTACACTTCGCTAGCACAAACTTAGTACTTATGTTAGTGATATTTTCGATTAGTGTTTTTGAATATTATTAAATAACATTTATATATTAAAGTTAAGTTAAAGTATAAGTTAGTTTTGATTTAGGTAGTAATTTCTTAAGCTGCACAAACGATTTCAAAAATATTTAGAATGAACCTTAAAAATTGATATAGGCTATATATTAATAATAATGTCCTCCAGACCGATTTCGGCCATGGTGGCTTATCTCAAGAGAGACTAGCCAACTACGCAGGAGCATTTCTAGTGCACAAATGTGTGCGCAATCACAGGTGCACTCTCTATTCCCTAACCCTCATAATCCGATGGGAGGGCAATCCGACACGACCGGAAAGAGTTCAGGCGCAGGACTAACGGCTTTACGTGCTTTCCGAGGCACGGGAGTGTACATACTTCCAACTTCCAGGCTATATATTATTATCCAGTTCAAATAAAACTCACTCATCAGATATACTACCGTATGGTAGCAATACTTAGTATTTATGTTTATGTATTTCGGTTTGAATAGTGAGCCAGTGTAAATATAAGCACAAGGGACATAACAGCTTACTTCACAAGGTTGATGACGCACTGGCGATGTGAGTAACGGTTTATATTTCTTATATTATAATTAAAATTATATTTCAATATATAACTTATAGATACGATCACGACATAGGTTTCGTTCGTATTCATAAAATAAAACATCACTTATAATATGAATACAAATCAAAGACTCACTTGACATTACAGTAGAACCTTTTTGAAGACATTTTTGAAAGGATCACGTAATAAAAAAAAAACATTCAAAATCAAAATACCGTAATCAAGGCGGTTACTAGTTGAGCAACATTAACACGCGTGCACTTTCGAGTTCCGCGCATGCCCATAAACCGATAATTAATTGGACAACTATTAAACTGACGTCCGTGCATGGATACCGCGTACTTATTTGCATATAAGTGCAATAAGAATGATGCTATTAAGAGACATCGATTTTACTTCTAGCACAGATATACATATATACCATATAACTGTAAGCCTATAATATTATTTAACAATATATTTGTAAGTAATTATAAAGAATCATTATAGGCTGTATCAAATTCTCGCAGTTATTGAATTATATTTAATTATAGATTAATGTAATAGATACTTCTTGGTTCGAAATGTTTATAAATAAATTTAGAACATGATATTCTAATTTTAAAATTGACAGTAATAAAAGGAACAGTTGGTTGTTGTACGATAATGCAAGCGGACATATTGTAATTCCTTTATTGAAGAAATGGAGAGATATAATCATTGTAAACTGGTCTTATCGAAAACTATTTAAATTTCCCGTTAACCTGAAATTAAACCTACACAATGATATATTTATTAGTAATTGAAATTCTGTAACCAGTTGTAGGGCTTTGTGCTACCTATACCTTACCTTACCTATAGTATATATTTGTATCCTTAACATTATCCTATCCTTGTCATCCGTGGAATTGCAAAACGTGAAAAGTAATGCCAAAATTATTAATAGTAAATTTTGGTAAATATATATACTGTTCATAATAATATAGATTCAGGTAACAAGCGTTCTATGGGGGAGTCTTTCGTCCAGCAGTGGACGGCAAGAGGCTGAAAAAAAAAACAAGCGAGTAAGTCGAAGTTAATTGGCGTAATTATTAATATCATCCAGTTAGTCATACAAGAAATAATTTTGAAATTTTCTTTTCTAAAAGGGTTCGAAAACTACTTACTAATGGGAATATAGACCTTACATTTTTGTGTAAAATAATTTTAATAATTATAATAAATGATTTAATAGCGGATAAGGAATTTAATGTTTATAATGTACATACATAATAAAAATACAATTTATAATTTTTAAATAAACATCGTTTTGTATGGGCGATAATATTATATGCATTGCAATAATACTTGAAGCTGAACATCCCACAAAGACGAAGCTGTGAAATGAACTATCATAGTAAGATAAGACACAATAACGTATCGAGAATTTGTGGCAAGATGGCTTGCACGAATTCGAGCAGGTAATAAAAGTTTATTTCTTGCAATTAAAACTTTAAAGCCAATAGAATTTTTATGAGAAATCATTCGCAAGCAAGTTTCTATCATTCTTCATTGATTACTTCAACTGCCTCAAATTATATCCTTAAAATTGATATGTTTTTACGGTTGGGATTTGGAGAAATAGATATTTTTTTAATATTAATGTTAAAGTAACTAGCCTGTTTGTTGTTTCGTTACAATTAAATCACTAAATTCATTGTAATGAAATTTGACGCGACGAAAACGCGGAGTCCAGCTAGTTTTTCTATATTTGTATGATGTTATAGACTAAGGGTTAAAATTAGAAACTCCAACTATTATGTCTGCCTTCAATTTAATTGATTTTGTTATCTAACCTCGCCGTCTTTTCTCCACACTGGGCGACATATGTAATCATTTGTGCCCTGTTGTCATAAGTAAGCCATTATATCCTACCTAGTAAGAATACCACATAACCCGGTTCCACCCCCATGGGAGCGGGTACCTTTCTGAAGGTTTCCACTGCGAGAAAAAAAAGTAAGCCATTATATAAAGCGTTGAAATGACAATAGTTACCTTTCTAAAATCATGTTTGACAGGAGCAAAACATTGCTATCTTTTTCATATATTTGGAGGTGAAAAAGGATAGGCCAGTCTTTCATTTGAACTACATCTTTATACGATTTTACCTTTAAACACATATTTGGATAAAATATATGATGCTTTCTAAGAAAATACAACTTTGGTCACTCGACAGTTATTCAAATGAGCAACGATTGCTTATAATCCTTGGTCAGACGAATTTATTTCTTGGCATATCAAACCTATCAAATGGAATCGATTCTGCGATGACGCATATTATTCATGGCGAATATCAATACTAAGCTGATAGGTTCTAGTTTGAAGAGTGAGTGAGTCAGTGTAATTAAATCCTACTCACTTATCAGATATTCTAACGCTAAACAGCATTACTTGTATTGTTGTGTTCCAGTTTGAGTAAGTGTAACTACAGGCTTAAGGGACATTAACATGGGGCTCACTTAACATCAGAAATCTTATTATGTTATTATATAGCAATAAAACAAACACAAGGAAGTGGCCCAGTGTCAACGGTCGAAGGACTTACCTTCAGGTTGTGTATGCACTCATACATCTCGCTAAAATAAATAATATTACAAAAAAATGTCATGTCGTTTGTATAATTCTTCTTCAAGAACTTAAGAAATACCAGTCTTTATTGTATTAATTTTTCTTCTTATTAAAAATCTCATAAACTAAATTAAACCAGAAAAAATAATAAAAGAAATTTTTAATTATTATTTAATTGAATTAAATGTACGTGACCAGAACTACGTTTACATAAGAATCGCTTTAAATTAATCGCGACGTCAATGCCCCAATCAGGCGGTCCCTTTAACTTAAAAGTAACTCCATTGAATGTTAATAAGACGATGAAAATTTTTCCGTCCGTCATAGATTATACATTAATTATTCGTAACCATTGTTTATGTAAGCAGTTCATTGAAAAAAAAACAAAAAGAGAAGCTAATATATAATCACGGGTGAACGACCGGCTAGATCGCATTTGATAAGCCTTGGACGGCAGACAGATTAGCGGTGGGGAATTAATTTTCACTTGCCGTAACGTGAGATATACTTCGTGAATATTACTCATTAATTCGACGCGTTTGAAAGCATCAATAGTATTTATTTATAGCCGTACTAAACAATACAGTAAAGCGGGTTAATGATTGTGTATCGATTTCTCTCGTTTTGTCATGATAAATTTGAAATTCGTACGATGACAACGTATGACGTAACAATGTACCTCGTCGGGCTAGTAGCTTAAAATGTTGTACATCCTGATGTGCTAGAACGGGATAATAAAATATTATTAAGATTTCGCTGTTGCTGTGTGAAGTTTGAAAGTTGTCAAGTCGTTGATCTCTCCGTTCGTATCAGATAGCCAATTGGTCGCAACGGATTATGAGCGTAAATAAATAGGTTGTACACTACAATATCGCTTGCGCAGTTGCCTACACAGTCAGGAGAAATTCATTAGTGAAGAGTTTTTTATTGCTCTCCGATTATGTAACTTAGGTACATGGTTAAATAATTTTTGGATCTAAAGCCTCCAAGCTTGTTTTGCATAAAATCAAAATTTCTAGCATTCAATTTTTGTAAGAGAGAATTCGTATGCTCTCAACTGTCAATGTGTTTTCCTATTTCACGTGTCTGTGTTAAGACCTTCTAGATCTCGAAGACCTTGTTTCTTGTTAAATTTATTTCTTGACCATTAACCTATTTTGTTGCGAAATCTGCGACTATTTTCGTAGATTTTTATTAGAAATGATTTTGTTTGACCATAGACAATGAATTAGGTGTATATATATATTATTATTATATTTATAATGTCTGAGTAGTCACTACAATCTTTGCTGATTTCGGTCATCGGCTGCTATAACCGAAAATTCATCATTTAGGCTTCATGGTTGTTTATTGTCGTTTTAATGTTTGAAATCATATTATATGGTTCCGGGCACAGAGTATCCTAATATTTATTACTTCATCAATTTAATGTAAGCAGTTTAAGTAAATCATAATATCGTAGCTACAAGAGAAAATAATAATTGCGTAACGTCTCACGCACCAAACTATAATAACCTTGAAATAGATAAATGGCGTAGCAACAACGTCTCATCTACATCTCGAGCAAACATTTGCTCACACACGAACTTAATTCAGCTATGACCCACTGACACACAACAAACTGGCCCATATAAGACAAGAATAAATGATCTAGAAAATGAACACTATCGTTAAAAATATAACGTATACGTTGCGTAGTATTCGGTTGGTTCGATTCATTTGCACCAGCTGATCAAATTTGCCAAATGTCTACATTGGATCGCCGAAACAAGCAAGCGAATTAAGCGTTTAAATTTTAAACAATAAGATGCATTATTGCATGATTATACTGATCAGACTCCTCAGCCGGTTTAGAGCAAAGGTCGGATTGTCCTGATGACATTGAATTAATTGGAAAATGACTTTATGACCGACCTCCAAACGATCTATTCAACATTTATAAGACGTGCGAATCCACTGTGAGAAAATTTTACATCGCATGTGTGGTGGGAGCTTAATGAAACACAGTTTTCTCGATTAAGCAAATGTTTATTGAACTACGATTTAAATCATACAAAGTAAAAACAATTTAAATTTACATCATTATATAATATTTAAATTAACAGATTGCATAATCAGAATTTTTCGTTTTAAAAAATTGGAATGCAATCCCCGGGTATTGCCATGCATTAACTTAAACTCGAATTTAAGTATTGATTGCATATAACCTAAAATCAAGTTTTACGAAGCAAGGCGTACGACGAAGTCGTTTTCGAAAAGTAAATTGTTGAAGTAAACATTTCATAATCATAATATTACAATAATTAAATAATAAAATTGAAAAAAAAAAACATGTCAGTGTAACGGTATGTCTAATTACTCAACGGAAATAAAACAGAACAATTATTAAATAAAAAATTTAACGTCATGCAGACTCGCGAGTTGATACGTAAAAAAAAAAGTCATGCGTTAGAATTTTTTAGTATTTGTTAGTCAATATTCAAAACAATTTATATAATACAACGACTTATGGCGTATCAGCGGGCCGCGACGGGAAAAGGAAAAATGACGAATAATAAAAATCAATAATAATAATAACAATAAGTCACCGAACTTAAAGAATAGTGAGGCATTCTTCCTATTCCCTCCGAGGCCTTTATCTGCTATAATAACAACAGAATATTGTAGTCAAGATCTCTACGTTACAAATCAATCCTTATCCAGGAGAACAAATAATGAAATTGCAGTCAATAACTATCACGTGGTATCGATGAGTTAAAGTTTATAAAGAGGTTCTTGCGATCAGCGTTGACTGCAAGTCTCATACTGTTCCAGATGTAACAGATAAAATGAAATTTAAAAAAAAAAAACACAAAAACAAATTTTCATAGTAACACAAAGAACGGACTTATACTTATAGAACGTGGTGGAAGTGACACAAAAGAAAGCTTAGAATAATCTGCATCAGGAGCGGCGTGTTGTATCTGAAACAAAGAAAAAAAACATAAATACAATATTTATTTTATCTATGAATCAAAAAACACAAATAACAATAAACATAAAACATCTATTTTATTGTTTCTTTTGTTAATAACATCATATTTCGAATAGATAATCATATTTTTTTTTCTAGATAAAACTATACCGAAAATAATTAGTCTTATTCATATTAGAAACCAACTGTGCCCCACGGTTTTGCCGTTAAATATCGCATTAAATTTATATTACAAATAGAATATACATATTTATCGAACGTTAACTTTAAGGTGTTATATCTTTTGATATACCAAATCAATTTTGATTAAATAAACACTAAATCGTATTTAACATAACAATAATCCAATGACGTCATAATTACATTTATAATTATTAAGCTTTTTAAAAATTACCCGAGACAAACAGACAACTATAACAACTAACTATATATTTTTTGGTTTTGATAACAAATAGCCATACCGACTTTGAAATCACAAACAGACACTTTAAATATTACAAGTACACCAGTAGAAGTATTAATTTTATTATTTGTTAATTTTAATATCTTTAATGTAATAACTTATGAGTAATTTTTAATTTAATTAAAACAAAATATCATATATTGTTCAGTTCTCTTTTTTTTATATATACGCGGGAAAACTATTTTTTTAAACTTTATTATCAAACAATACTAATGACGTTCTGAAACCGATTATATTTTTATTAAATCAAATACAATATAGAAATATGTAATTATTAAATATATTAAGTGAAGTACATAAATGAGTATTTCTAACATACATATATAGAATAAAACATCTGCTACTGTATTAAGTAAATCAACGGTCTTTTAAAGATGAATTGCTGTAGATGATTTTGCAATTGCAGTAAATCTGAGAGCTATTGTTAACTTCGCAAATAATGGTCGCTGCGAAACCTTAGCTTTCGCCAAGAGTTCCCTTTAATATAATCATGACATTACACCGTGTCAAATTCGACAACAAAGTCGAAGAAAGGGGGGACGATAGAAATTAATACATCGAGTATGATATTGCAGTTTCGACTTCTGCAACTCAATGTGTACAGAAATTACTGAATAATGAACGCATATTGTAAGTTGGAGAATATTACCCGTAATAGACTCGAGTGTTCCTTTATTACATTCGAGATCTATTAATTATTTTTTGACAAAAAAAAAAGAAGGTTTTTTTTTAATATATAGACTAGCGCTTGACTGTTATCACACCTGATGGAAAGTGAAAAAACAGTTTATTGTGGATCGCGCTTGCCTAGAAGATGCCTATTCACTCTTGACTTGAAGGTACCCATATTGTAGGTGGTGGGTAAAACGGAGGTCGGGAGGGTATTCCAGATCTTAGCGGTGCGTATCAGAAACCAGGAAGCAAATCGTTTCGTACGCGTCTTAAATACGTTCGGGTGCAGATCTTTACGATGCCTCACAGTTCTGTGGTAAAAAGGTGACAGGAGAAATTCTACGCCTAGAGAGGAAAATAGGTATTGAAAGATTATATGCGAGGTAGTCATATATAAAAAATTAAGAACATCAACTATTGTTATCTAATCATCATTTGTATGTGAGTTACATTTATTACAAGTTACATTATCATTATTTTAGACACAATATAGACTTATGACGAATACATTTCAATTTGTTAAAAAAAAAAAAAACAAATGAACAACAGTCGAAAGGTTGCAATCGGTTAATGAATCGATTTTTAATTGAAACTGTACTGAGATAGCAAAGGAAATCGATTCAACAGTTGAACAACTAAAATCGACTCTAATAATATAATAGACGGTAAATAAAAAATTATAAATCCAAGATCAAACAAAGAAAGATATCGTTGGCATAGCAACAACGTTGAACCGGTTATCAAAATAAATACAGCAGACGTTATCAATCAGTTTCGTCACGGCCTCGATTTGGCCCACGCCCCGAGATATCTACGATTCACCCCATTTTTTAATCCCACCGGTATTAAATGACCTACGGTTTTACATTGGTCGACGTTTCAAGCAATGGACTTTAGAGACGTCGATATAGAGGTTAAAATCGGAAAGCATTTTCGTTCGGTTCTTGGTGGTCTACACCCAATTAGCTTAAGTGCCGAACGTCCACAGTCTATCACGACGACGTCTTTATCATGAAGCACGCTTGCCGTTATATTATTGCGTAGGGACTATTGCCAAGAATGTCCCTTTTCATGACGTTTTCAATGATTATAACACTCTCTGGCCTCAATATTCAGCGTCAATAGGGCTATAAAACTATAACGTTGTCTACAGACGCCGACATGGACAGTATCTTAGTGACGTTATATGACTAATGTATTAATATTAGTATATATTGTGTGAAATGTACCTAAAATAACATTATGTTAATCTGCAATTTATAATAATATTTGATACCACCCACTCATCAGATATTGTACCGCGAAACAGCAGTACTTGGTATTGTTGTGTTCCGGTTTGAAGGTTGAGTGAGCCAGTGTAGTTACAGGCACAAGGGACATAAAATCTTAGGTCCCAAAGTTGGTGGAGCATTGGCGATGTTAGCGATGGTTAACATTTCTTACAATGCCAATGTCTAAGGGCGTTGGTGACCACTTGCCATCAGGTGGCCCATACGCTCGTCCGCCTTCCTATTCTATAAAACAAAAAAACTGTCTAAGTACCATGTGTACGTATATATTTATTAAAACCCACACACACACACACACACACACGCACGCACGCACGCACACACGCACGCACGCACGCACGCGCGCGCGCACACATACACAGACGTGTTTATATTATGCCACATATTTACATATACAGCAATAATTCTCATCTATATTTTGTTTGTCTAGTAGAAAAAGTTTTATTACAATATAAGGCAGCCTAATTGTTACTTTCTACTGTATTTAATGCTTCTAAATAGATATATAAAGTCTAAATAGTCTAAATATATATTATAATTGATGCCAATTAGCACTTATTCTGTATTCAGGTTAAGAGATAAAAGTATTGAAATAGTATATGCTAATAAAAGTCATGTGTAATATTTAAAAATGCATAAAAATATTCTCGGAAACGTCTCGTCGTATCTTGAAATATCATCTCTCGCTCGATACATTTCGAATACGAATAAAGTATTGTGAAATATAAATTAATTTAACATTTCAAATGACTTTTGAATACGAAACTATATCTTATGTAGCAATTATTATGTAAATATATAAACTGACGTTTGACATTCATTACGGATGCATGTATTAAACCAATGCACTGAAATTTATAACATACTATTTAACGCCCACTGCGTTGCTCGCCTTTGCAGAGTGGTGCACAACCTATGTCGTTCTCGGTACCGCAAACTTTCACGATGATCGTTTGAGTGGTTGAAACGTGACAAACAAACAAATTCGCCTTCGCACTTATGATATAAGTTAATCACGTGACTAATTTGAATGAATTACATATGCTAATGAATATAAATAGCAATTTTTATTTTAATATACTTTCATTTTTATGATTGAAATTATCTAAATAAGCTTTTGCTCGCACCTTTTCATGTATATTAATCGAATTTATTTTGAAATACTTATGAAATTTTATTAATAGAAAAGAGTAAATACTCGCGTAAGATACAAAGTCAGGTATTCTCGGTAGAATCTACATTCCGAACTGTACCGATTAACGATTTACTGGTGGTAGAGCTTTGTGCAAGCTCGTCTGGGTAGGTACCACCCACTCATCCGATATTCTACCGCAAAACAGCAGTACTTGATATTGTTGTGTTCCGGTTTGAAGGATGAATGAGCCAAGGTAATTACAGACACAAGGGACATAGCATCTTAGTTCCTAAGGTTGGTGGCGCATTGGCAATGAGAGCGATGGTGGAACAATGCCAATGTCTATGGGCGTTGGTGACCACTTACCGCCAGGTGGCCTATTTGTTCGTCCGCCTACCTATATTATTAAAAAAAAAAACATTTACAATTTCTTTATGTATCCTATGTGAATGCCTATTTATAATTTACCAGATTTTTTTAACTGTTGTCGCTCGGTTTACGCGAACATTAGAGCAAGCAAGAAATCCATCTCATATTAATACAAGGTTATATATGTAAAGACTCACTGGCACCGAATCAGCTCCTGGCTCAGATCAGGGCTGGCTAAAATAGAGTGAGTTTTGATATTTTCACTCGCCTTGCTCCTTGGGGCCTAGAGCGATCGCTCCTCTCGCTCTACCCCACGGCCCTCACTACACCGGGTGCCAGAACACAAACTAAAAACCAGCGATACCCTCCATCTTTTACCCGGAATTACTTGGCCTGTTTGAACTTAAACTAACTATAAACTAAAATTAGTTTATATTTAGGTCACCAGATGTCACGTCTCAATGCCTAAAACGCGAATTGATTTTAAAATAAAATAATTTATTACAGAAGTAAAATACAATCGAGTAACCGCTTTACAAATTAAACAAAGTATTTTTTTTTTCATAATAGAACATCTGTTAATCGTATTATTGACGTCATTACGAAATCAACTTTAATTGATGTATAGAAATCGCGACCGTGTGACACAGTTTCACTTAGCAGGCTGAACAAATTCTATAAGTTTGTTCTTCAAACTTTATTGTATGACGCTATTGTTTTATTATAGATACCTAGTTGCTATCCGCTGTCGATATCTTGTTATAAATATGAATCTGCATATTTTAATACACAAGTTTCCGCCCGCGGCTTCGCCCACGTGAAAGAGGGTGGGGCTTATGTTTGTTACCCTTTTCTGTTCCCCGGACAACGTGTATGCACAATTTCATGACAAACGGTTCGATAGTTAAGAAGTGAGAGCGTAGCAAACAAACTCAATTCACTTTCCTTTTTCACATTCGACTTCTACGAGTATATCCCAAATTTTATATAAACCCTTCAAGTAATTTAGCATTTATAATATCGGTCACATATATTAATAACTAGCTAACCCAAAGGGTTACAAGGGTTCATTTTTATGATTGAAATTATCTAAATTAGCCTTTGCTCGCACCTTTTCATGTATATTAAACTAATTTAATTGAAATACTTATGAAATTTCATTAATAGAAAAGAGTAATTACTCATGTAAGATACAAACTCAGGTAGTCTCGGTAGAATCTACATTTCGAACTGTACCGATTAACGATTTACTGGTGGTAGGGCTTTGTGCAAGCTCGTCTGGGTAGGTACCACCCACTCATCAGATATTCTACCGCAAAACAGCAGTATTTGATATTGTTGTGTTCCGGTTTGAAAGATAAGTGAGCCAGGGTAATTACAGGCACTACTAACTAGCTAACCCTTTCATTTGTTAGTTTTATTGAAAAATTATGTTCCAAATTTGAAAAAAAAAATATATAAAAAAAATATTTGGATAAGTTTGCGTAAATACACAAATTATATGGAATTATATATTTTTTTAACGACTGTTCCTGTAATGTCACTGATATATTTTATTCAATTTATATAAAAACGTGAATAAAATTAACTAAATTACATTTTTTATGTTTATTTCTTATCAAAATGTCTCTATGGTTGCCTATTGTTTTGTTTTTATAATATAGGAAGACTGACCCAGACATTGGCGCCGTAAAAAATATTAATCGCTTCTTATACCACCGAAATACAATAATACTGAGTATTGATATTTGGCAGTGGATATGTGATAAGTGGGTACTATGTCCCTTGTTGGTAGAGCTGTGGGCAAGCCCAAGAAATTGATAACGTAATTTTTTCCAGACTGAAATACATAAATATTAATTTAAAAGTTAAATTACTTTTTTTAGTCCCACAGATAAACAATATCATTTCACACTACATAGTTTTGTTTTAGTTTTTAAACAGTGTACGATGCACTAATAAAAATGCGGAATTAAAAAAAAAAAGTTAAGCGGCATACATTATTATAAAGTGGACAGCCCTACCGTTACTTCGTTTTTAAATTACCCAGACATCAAAATTAAAACATAAATAAAAGTTTTATTATAAAATTAGACCAGTTTAGTTTTAAGCGTTTATTACATTAACGCAGAAATATATAAAATATATAAGTAACCGACACGGATATAAACTGGAACTCGTATATGTATTTGGTTTATTTTTCAATAAATTTCATATGGGATCCAAAGTCGCGCGGTTTACAACCGCGTTAAACGTTACTGCTCTCAGCGTGGTGTTATTATATACTCACTTATATTACACTTTTACCGGTGATAGGGCTTTGTGCAAGCTCGTCTGGGTAGGTACCACCCACTCATCAGATATTCCACCGCAAAACAGTACTTGGTATTGTTGTGTTCCGGATTGAAAGGTGAGTGAGCCAGTGTAATTAAAGGCACAAGGAACATAACATCTTAGTTCCCAAGGATGGTGGCGCATTGGGGATGTAAGCGATGGTTAACATTTATGGCAACTTACAAAGGCTATGGGTATTGGTGACCACTTACCATCAGGTGACCCATATGCTCGTCCGCCTACTTATTCAACAAAAAAAATATGCGAAAATGAGTGTCGGGGCGTCACGGTAGTATGTGCAAGCAATCCCATATCATCCCCCAAAAGACGCTGGTACCGCTGGCTTTTTAGTGGGTATTCCAGCGCTCTCGGTGCTGATGCACATACCACTTCATGTGGGGGTAACGCGTAAATATGTTCCCAGCGATAACAAAATTAAAAAAAACCGTACACTTTCCGAGTCTATGTCTCATCCAATGGCTTTTACAGATCAGTCTTTACACTAGATGAATAGAAAAATTAATATGACTAATATAGATATATCGATAAAAAAACCGTATCCCATTAAAAACACACTAGAGAGAAGCATTTTTTTTAACTTTCCTCTGACGAAGCATCAATGGGTAGTGGTTGTTATAACATATTAACAGTAGTTAGTCGAGTTCCGAGTTTATTGAACCACGGGTCTGAAAACCTTGGGAAACATGAACGTGACGGACGAATGTCATCGTGTATGGCTGTTGGTTTCCATGAAATGATATGCACAAAGCGTGATAGTATTCGTCTGTACATAACGATACATTGTAAGTAACGAATAAATGTTTCTCGAAACGTTAAAGCGACTGTCTTTTCCTTCGTTGATTTGATTGATTTTAAATTTGATTCGAATCGACAGTAGATTGGTCATACAGATTATGAATCCGAAAAAGGTTGAAATGGTTTTTATTAATGCCACTTTCGTTCAGATTTCGCGGAAAAAACATAAAAATATATTTTTAAATTTTACTTTAATGATGTTGTATATCTTTTACGAATACAAATTTTAATGAACCTTACAAATAAAGAATAATAATAACTTATTGAATTAACTGCGCTTTCTTCATGGTCTATTGGCTTGCTTACAAGGCTACATATCTGAGGTCCAGAGTTCGAATCCCAGATTGGGCCAATTTTGTTGAATTCTAAGTAGCAACCCGGAAAGTAAGCAGGTAAAGCCTTTGAACCTGAGTCGTTTATTTCTTCTAACATAATGGAAAAGATAAAAATTTAATGAATGAAGTGAATATGGTACAGGCTTCTTTTACTAACGCATCTACTTTATTCTCTCTTTAAGCTCCTAAATTCGGAATGCATTTCATACCATGTCAGTCTTTGGTATATTTTTTTTTATTTGCATCTCCACAGCCGCGTTGCCTGTGCTGCGTTTGGTTGGTATTTTATATTAAATTTCTTTCAATGTTATTTTAATGTGCCTGCATGTTTATTATCGGGCAACATCACAATGTTCAGGATTAAAAAATAAATAAATATAATATAGTATTAATTTGCAATATAAATATTAGTTTAAATTTAGAAGTCGCCGCTATGTCTTATAGTTTTAACGGTCCGCTGTCAGCCAGTTAGGACAATCGCTTTTATATGACTCGTATTTAGATATCGATTATAAATCCTCGCTATAATCAGTTATAACAGGTAGGCCTCCTTTATCTTAACAATTATCGTCCGATAACCGTATAATAATAATGTATGATACATAATTTATATAAAGTAATTTATGATATTATAAAAAAAAACACAGCAAATTAGTAAGATATTAAATTATAAAGCAGATACCTAGCCAGTTGTTACAGAGTTCGATGTAAAATGTTCAAGTCTATAACCAAAAATAAAATTTATTTTAATATTAATACGTTAAATAAAGTCAATTTAAATAAATATAGTAATTTTATAGATGCGAATGTAACTCAGTCTGTCTGTTACGCTTTCGAGACTAAGCTACTCAATCGATTTTGATGAAATTTTGGTACGAAGCAAGCTACTCTTTTTTACCAAATACCCGCCCTTCTCCCTCCAACACGCGGGCGATTACAAATATCCTTCAATTTGAGTTTCTCGATTGAACACAAGAACTATTGACGTTGCAACTAAACTATTACGACAAAGCTACTACAAAGAATCCTTACATTTGTACAGCTGTATCAACAGCTTATTAAAATATATCACAATGGCCTTGGATTTCAAAATTATAAATATAGGTGAATTCGAAAGTAATATTTGCAACAATTATATATTATTATACTGTACCAATATCGGTATACAGGTTATTAATAATTAAGTAGTTTTTTAATAATTGATTATGATAACAATTATGATGAGATGAAGTTGATATCAAATGGTTAACATCCGTACACCTGCTAACCGCAAAGTCCTCTACCCGAAGGTTGTCTGGAAGAGATTTATCAACGAGAACGCTTTTTGTATCAATTTTATTTGTGTTTATTTGTGTACAATAAAGTATCCATGTGTTGGAACATTGTATTGTTAGATTTTAATTTATTCTACCGCCGAATGAAAATAATTTGTATCGTTGTTTTTTTGTTTTGTTTTGGTTTAAAGGTTGAGTGAGTACAAACACGAGGGACATAACATCATAGAGCTGGTGTTTAGCGTCGCATTGGCAGTACAATAATGGTTAATATATTTCTTACAGTATCGATGGGCTAAGGTCGCTACTTGCCATTATAGTATTCCCTCTTCGTTCTACACGTAATTAAGTTTACTATCCAAAAAACAATGAACTTTTTGCGTATTATGAGTATGTTCGTAAAGTTTTGGTACAAAAAAAATATTATATACGAAACACTCACCATTGCTGAAAGTGGTTCCTTGCAGCGACAAAACTGCATTCTTGTATCTGTAAAGAAAATATAAATTATAAACATAAAATATTGGGTACATCATTTTATATTTAAACAAAATGCAATGTAGTTTGAATTTATTATAATAAAAGTCAACTATGATCCTCTTACAAAAATATAGAAAAGTTTGATGCGTTATCTACTGCGAGCACCTTATAAGCAATTTTAATGCAGGTTATATATAACTGTCAACGACCAATTAATATATAATAAAGATATAAACAGTTTATGAGCAATATAAGCTATAACATTAGTTATATTAAAACGATTGTAGCATATAATTTCAAAATTCAATACTCTCCATCACAGAATACATAATAACATAATTAAGTGTCTAACGTAGACAATTAAAAATGCTAACGAACCATTAATACATTTGAGATTTGAAAAATTAACGTGAAAATTCTGAGTGCACTCAGAAAATGATGTAAGAGAAAGTACGAAATTAAAATTCAAGATGAGATTTGCATCGACAGCGCACACCGCGCGTCTCGGCTCGGTCTGGAACTAAAAATATGCTAAAACCTATCTCAGAGAAATCAATAAGTCCGACCCGAGGCACGAACACAAGCGTAATTCCATTCATTAAACATAACTACATCGCACTCACACACGCGAGTAAACTGCATTGCAAAACACAGTCATTGAGGATACACACGCACACCGCTGCAGTACTACGATAGTACGGCAGAGTACTATAAATGGCGCTTTATTTTCCGACCTATATCGAACGTACGCTGTGACCAGCGTAAATACTACCTTATCCCGTAGTATTACAAGTCAAACTTTGTTGCACTTTACGTTGCTATGCAATATGAACTCGATGCAGTTAATATTAGAGTCGACTATTGAGTGGAATGTCTCGTATTTGGGACGTTAGGCACCGCATCCGGCTAGAGCTGAGCTGTCTACCGCGTCAGACGTTACTATTTATAGAGTTGAAACGTTAGCGATTAACTTTAGCGCTGCAGTAATGCAGTCGCGAGACAGTTGCCGGGTTGTATCGATTCTCTTGTTTCAGCAACGGTGTCTGTTTGACAATTGTTTCGCTCTCAACTATTGAGTTACGTATTGTTGCCAGCAGTTTAATTAAGGCGATTGCGTCGCCGAACTTATGTACGGAATCATTTGTACGTACGTCGCACTTATCGGATTGAGTTTTTGTCATAAATAACCATTATCTTATCTTCTAATTTCTTTTTCTAATCTCATATCAATTCAAACAAACGCGTTGAAGGTTAATGACATATTTTGCGTTAGTCCTATATAATCCCGTTTTTTTATCTTCAGCTTATGTACTATCGATACAATATTATATGACATAACGAAACTGATAAGTTATTTAGGCCAGAAAAGAATAATTTTTCAATTTTCATCGAGCTAACAAACACCGGCATAGATTCCACAATGGAGTTGCGCAAAACGTCGCGTGAGGCGCCCGCGCCGATAACGATACGCTATCATTAGTCAGATTGGCGCAGGGAACGCTGACGAACGACTTGGAACTGATAAAAAGATTACAGTAGAACACGTTGATCTACCGCAACAAACGTGAGTTGATTATCAACTAAACTCTTCATGTTGATTTTATTTAGAATATTTACGTCCTTTTGACTGATTGACGAGCTGCACCGGGCTTATTATAGTGCACAAGTGTGTGCGCAAACACATATTCAATCTCATAATTCTATGAGATCGCAATCCGAAACGACCGGAATGAGTTCGGGGGCAGGACCACCGCCATAACGTGCTTTCTGAGTCAAGGAAGTTCGCATTTCCAACATCCAGACTCCGGACTGCTACTGAGATTCTTCGAAAAACAAACCCATTAAGTTTTTACAGGCCCGACCCGCATTTGAAGCTAGGACCTAGAGTTCTGCGACCTTATATCTAGCAACTAGACCAAAGAGGCAGTCGAAATAATTAAGAATACTAAAGAAAACTAAAAGAAACTACAAAAATAAAAATAAAATACCTTTAAATAATATGATATGAATTTAATTAATAGTTTCTTAGTTTACTAGAATATATCTAGTGAACTAAGAAACTATTAACTTACATTTCAAACTTTGAAGTTTTAAGAAAGGCGACATAATGTTGCAAACCGGAGCGCTGATGCTTTAAAATATACCATTTTCGTTATATACACATATGTATGTACATAAAAGTCACGTGTACGGTATAATATGGAATGCACTTGCGGTTAATAAATTTAAATACGTGATAAGATTTTTAAGGGACTTTCTAAAAGAACAAGGAGAAAGGGTTATGTAAAATATACATACAGATGGATGCCTTATACATGGTAATTCTTATACAAAATTTTGACCGACAATGTATTAAAAAAAAGTGAAGTAAGCTGCCATAAATGTCTCACTGTTTGGGCTAAGGATTTTGAGAAAAAAGGCTTTGGAGTTAATACTTAATTTTGTTGTGATCCGGTTTGACGAGCCAGTTTAATTACAAGAACAAGGGACATAACATCTCAGCTCCCAAGGTTGATAGGGCTATGGCGATGTACGGAATGAATAAAATTTCTTAAATCGCCAATGTCTATTTGAGATGGTAACCAGTTACCATCAGCTACAGTGTAATTACAGGCACAAGGGACATAAGATCGTAGTTCCCAAGGCTGGTGGCGCATTGGCGATTTAAGCGATGGGCAACATTTCTTACAATGCCAATGTCTAAGGGCGTTGGTGACCACCTTCCTTTTGTATAAAAAAAAAAGCTGGCCCATTTGCCAGTTCGCAAACCAATTTCATAATTTAAAAAAAACTCAAGTAAAGCACAAGAAAATGCTTGCCCGGGTTTGAATCCGCAATATTTGGTTTCAATTAACAATTCTAAACAATGGACCATCTCGGCTTTTGCCGAAAAAAAAAAGTACTGTAGTAATGATACTTGACCTGGTACAATAGACTAAAACAAAAAAGAATCCTTCTTGGCGCATTTCCTCTCTAAACTCACGCAATTTACAGATAAATTCATGTCTTTTCGAGCAATTACACCTTTTGTATGGAAAATTGCCGTCGACAGTGTACTAGCAAGCGCCAGGGCTGTCCATGGGATGCTATGACAGCTATTGACACAGAAACCTGTGGTTAGGCACTTACCGTCACGGTGCCGTGATGGCTGTAATGACGGGAGGACATTATAGTAGTTTAGGAAATTATCGAATCACTTCATTGTCATTGACGAGGGACAAATTGTTACAATTGATGGCGTTATGCTGTGACGAACTAACAGAATGAAATGATAATTTCTGTGTAAGCGATCAATTATTGTTATTACTTATGCATGTTTAATTTTATGCCCTGATAATGTTAACACATTTGTGACGATACCGTATATAGATATCAAAATGGCATGGCATAAAATTTAGAAGCATCATTACACGAACTTGCATCTTTGAGTCTATCTTCATATCAGTATCAGTATCTGTAGCTTCTTTATAATGCTACCATATTTACATCGATACTTGAACTTTCACAAGATTCTAAACTTACATAATATTGAAAATGATTAACAAATTCCGAAAATTATACGCAATTCATTTACATTTTAAACATAAAAACGATTTCCAAACTAATTATGTAAATATATATTAGACGATCTCCTAAATTTTTCTTTTAATTTCGTTCCAATTAACCCAATCTCGATCGCTTCAAGTAATGTAAAGTTACGGAGTCTGCTCACATAAATCCGCAGTTTATTTTTAGGCTTTTTAAAATCTGCAGGTTTTGATCACGCTCCACTTTGATGACGATCGTTAACATTTTTGACGAGTTTTTACGGTATTCGCGTAAAAACTTTGAAACCTTATTTAGTAGCAATCATTTTATTATCTTACTCGATTTGTGCGGCTAATATAAAATTTTATTAAGAAGAAAGTTAGTGTATGTACTTTTTTAAATTGCACTTTTATTAATCTTTCTCTCTTTAAATGTCATCCACATTTATTTGCGATGTGAAAGAAATAAAGTGGAAAAAAATTAAGTGGAAAATTTTATCAAATTAAAATAAACAATTTATTTTGTAGGAGGATTAAATCGACAACTTTATGGTAAGTAGTGACCATAGACCATAGACACCGATAAAAGACGAAGTATTAACCACTCCTTAGACCTATATGATATCCATAGCGTCTGTGATTACACTGGCTCACTCACCGTTACGTTTGGCTGTAGGACTATTGATGAATGGATGAAACCTACACATAGGGACTTCCTATTTAAGAAGACCAGGCCTTGGCCTAGAAGTTTAGAGGTTATTATATATATAAATATATGCATATTATTATATATATAAATATATGCAAATATATGCAAATAAAAGTTAAGTGAAATATAGTATATGTTAATTACAATTATTGTAAATTATTTTTAAATACTCGTGCTTGTTACTATCATTTCGATCTAAAAAAAAGTTTTTAATTTTGATATAACTGAAAAACTGAGAGAAGTAAATCTGCAATAAAAACTTACAATCAAAATGTTGTCAACTAACGACTGCATTAACCGTTATTTCCCCGAAAGGCGACATGAACAAAATAAGCAGAGTTTCATTCATAAAGACACATGCGTTGAGCTCCCAAGCCTTCAATCATCGGTGTCAACCTCTCGGTGGTCTGTGAAAAAAATGCAATAAATCTTTTCCCTCAGCGAGATGAAAAAAACATCCACTTAGCGTTTTAGACATTAATAAAAACATAAACTACCAAATAACGGATAGCGCCGAAAATGGTAACGATAGATAAACCCATTTCAGTATTGTATGCTCGTCGAGTATCAATCAATTTGTGAGTCAAGAGTAGAATGATAGAAATGTAAGGTGAAGCGATCGTCGAGTTCGAATAGATACATCGGATAATATTGGTTACGGTTCTATTAGAAAAAATGCAGTTCACGACTCGTGAGTGGCTGGTGTTAAAAAAAAATCGTACAAGTGTATATTAATCTCAGAGACGACGGGTTCCCGATAACAATTAACAGAATTAATTTACGTCCAATGATAAAACTTTAGTTTCGCGAGTTCGTTTATTACGATCGTCATTTATTTAGTCACGTAGATTTAAAAGATACGAGATTTATATTCGAGATAAAACATTTAATTAAAATGACGACGTAAAGAGACGATTTCAATTTATATATACAAATCGATGAATCGTAGATAATTCAAGTCAATACGTGTTCCGACACTTGGACTAAATGTACATATTTTTTCAACCGGATCCAAATAAAAATATATCCTAATCATCGCAATTTCTGTGGTCACTTATACAAAAGATTCCCACAGGCCAATGGAGGAATAATTTTGATGTAACCACCTTATCACTTTTGTAGTAAAACCAAGACATACGGTGGGAACTTTATTGTATAAAATGACAAGGTAATATCGACTTTAGTACGTATATATTAAGAACCACACACAGAGCAATCATTTATGCAGCGGCAGTTGCGGCTCCGCAGCACGTCCTGTGGAGCCCTAAATCTATAAAAATAGCAAAAAACCGGCGCGCCTTCTCAGAAGCGCTCGCTCGTGATTGAATCTTTCATCTCGACCCGTCAGACAGACAGACAACGATATATATGTATACAGAAAAAAAACATATCTGTTTTTGTCTTGGATTATTAGTGTTTTTGTTGTACGAAAGCTACGGTACCTTAAGTATGGTCTAATAAAGCACAGTGAAACAACTTGTAGGTTATAATGATTATTATGAAATAAAGTGAATTGTATAAACTATAAGAGCTGTTAGTTAAATATTAATGAAAATAATAAGTAAGTTGAATATAATAATAATAATAACATCCCGGGACATTATTCACACACGGCCATCTGATTCCAAATTAAACAGAGCTTGTACTATGGAAACCAGACAACTGATATACTACATATACTACTTTTCTTTTGTAAATAAATACTTATAGAGATAACTACACCCAGACTCAGGACAAATAGACATGTTTATGAACACAAATGTCTGTCCTGGGTGGGAATCGAACCCACAACCTTCGGCGTGAAAGGCAAGTGTCTACCAACCACGCCAACCGGCCCGTCAGGCTACGCCATGTATTAGTTTTGGTAACAAGTTAAAATAGTACAACGGAGTTTCTTGCCGGTGCTAGTAGCTACATTCTGAAATACATTCATTTTAATTTATAACAATACGAAAGCCATAGGATACCTAGGAAATAGGAATATTTAGATTTTGATAAAGGAAAATATCTTAACAATTTTTATTTATTACCACTATTCGTAACACAAATAATGTTAAATATCGCCCTTGTCGTTTACAAATAAAGATCGACTATATATTCGATCTATATAAACCCTTTAACTCTATATAAATAGATACTACAAATAGTAAAAAAAAATCTATAAAAAAACTCATGAACTTCCGATAAAAAACCTATAAAAAGATATATCCTTAACAAAAATGACAATCGTTTAAAGAAACACAAATTATAATCCATTCAGATGCAACTAAACTCTCTCGAATCCTTTTTTTTACAATTAGAAGTGTAACACTAACATAAAACGCTATAAAAGGATATCCGGTCGTGTGAAGCGATCCCACGCCAGAGGCAACCAGTGAAGGTTTCTCTTTCAATTTTTTTTATCATTGATATTATCAAAATTGAACACATGCAAACGTTTTACAGACGAATCCGAACCGGATCTATTGGATTGCATGGCTCCAATTGTAAGTAATTCCTAGAACAACTATTATATTTACCTGGATTTGCGTAAAGCACCGACGATTTCGTTACGCTATCAGTCAAAATCGTAAAAAAAAGACGGACCCCGGTATATTTATTTATAGGCGGTTTGTCAAAACATTCACACAAATCAAACTCAACAGTGACTACAGTGAGATAGACCCAACAAAAGACTTCCGTTCCTAAAACGCATTAAAGATAATCGGTCGAGGGCGTTAAAACATACACCATACCGCTAAAGAATCCACCATTAAAGTGTAAAAGGATGACGTATTAGTATCGGTCCGAGGTTTACTTTGTAGACTTCACAACGGTACCGAATTCATTCTTTCCCATTCTAAGATACAATGCAACTCCTTTGTGTTGTACTGATTACATTTCTTTCAGTTTTTGCGAGCACTGCGAACTTTCTGCACAGAGATGCAAAGAGATAAAAAGCCATACAAAAAGTAAGATTGGATGATACAAAAATGAATAACACTCTATTGTATAAACATATCTATAGTACGTATCTTTCATTAAAATTCTGAACGTTATAGAAACGGAATTAAAATATCCATTGCCAAAAAGTCGAGTCCGAATGCTTTTACACGTTTATTCCGAGAAGATGGCCAACTCTCGTGTCTGTGCTGAAAATTCCTACCGGCAAGAGCGTTACGAAAACAGCACAGCAAGTACCACGAGTGAATGTCAACGGACATTAAATAAAAATTCTCGAGACAGTTATTTAAGTATCGGACCGTAAAGAAAGCCGATATATCTAAAATGCGTGAAACAGGTTCTGATAAGAGAACTCGCGCTCGCGCGGCCCTCTCGAAACTTTCACACGGACATGTGTACTATACATCTTGTTCAACGGATGTCGTCGCAATTACGACCGACCCGCGATTATTATTGCTGTATTGTGCGGCCGAATTACACAGCATCTCAGCTTCCCATCCGGTGACGACATCGTACGAATCTTAACTCTATCCAAATGGTAAATGACATCAAATCGGTCGACATATTGATAAAAGGTAACACGACCGTTTTTAATAGGCGACGGCGTCTGAGGACAAGGATGAGTTTGGCGTGCATCGCGATCGCCCGGCTAATAAGGGACATCGCAGGTGTAGTCGGACAGTACTGACAAAGACGTCTTGCCGATATGCTGCTCGGACACCTGCGGCGCTCAAAGGTTCCTTGATTTATGAACGCATAACGTACAGCGGAGAAAATCGCGGCTTTCTAGAATCACAAAAGCGTTCGAACTAGTTTTCGCAAATGCACCCGACTGTAAGCGAGATTCTGTTTTCGTTTGAATAATGTATTGACGTTGAAATTGCATTGAAGTTATGCATTATCGCATTGTGAATGAGATTCTCTTTGAATGCACTTTTGGTTATTGATAAAAGAGAACAAAAGTTGTGCGAATTGCGAATAGAGATACGGTGAATTGTACGGTCTGACGAAGTTCATTGTCTATATAACAATATCTATATAATATACAATAACTTTAAACATCAATATATGTATAAATATATAAGACAAATGTATGTGTAAGACCACCATTTATAAATAAGACAAGATTGAGTTGACTACTTGGGAAGTTAATAAAATACATGTAAATATGTATTCTGGATAATATTTATTTCTTCGAATCTTTAAATGTTGACATTCAAGTCATGTATATATTTCAACATGATAATGTATTCAATCAATGATTAAAGACCTGTGGGTTAAAAATCTCACTTACAATTATGTATATTGATAAATTATGTAAAATTTATAGTTCGTTCAATACAAACACTCTTTGTAAATTACAGGAAATGCGACATAACATATAAACTTGGGCTAAGTTAAATCGTTCTACGAAATATATTGATGTAGCGTTATTTTAATTTGCCTTCTCCATTACTAATATCATTATACTATCTTTTATATCTCAACGTTGTAACAATTATCTGAATATAAATAGGCGAAGACAAAACTGTACATAATCAATTTATACTTGGCTTGTCAACCAGTTATTTTTTTGTTAGCTATTTTTATGTTATCAATAAAAATATATGAAATAAAAGTAGAATAATAATGCTAGAAACATAAAAATATTCATATATTTTCTTCGAATTTTATTTAGTAATTTACTTTAAATAAGCAACCTTTACGAACTTTAAAGTTAACTTAAATCTCGTTTGAATGATGATTGCACTGATACCATGATATTTGCAATCGGATGACGTAAGCAAACAAAGGATTTGCATTTGAATTGAGCCCGCGGTCCGCGCAAGGTACCAGGAGCACATGAGTCATTCGGCGGTGACCTGGTGCGCATGGTTTAAATTGAAGCTCAACGCGATATTTGATTGATTCCGTTCCCTTTTTAACAATATTATTTTATAATATTGAACAATATATTTATTACTTCCATCTCATGTTATCGTTTATTCAGAATAGATATGTCAATGACAAAAATTTACTCGTAAAGCTGCATTTCCCGCGATGCTGAGTTTAAATTCCGGGTCAGGCATATTATAAAGGTATTGCATTTTTCTATCAATATATCCTCGCGTAATAGAATGGCACGTGAAGCCGTGGGTCCTGTGAGCTGAACTCGATCCGGTCGCGTCGATTTCTCGTGCCATAATAATGAGTTGACGGTATGGAGAGTGCACCTTTGTTTGTGCACATACCTGTGCAGAAACTTCTGCGCCATTAAAATGGCCACAGTCGTTGGAATATGTCGAGGGGTGATATAATTGTTATATGATTATATTAATATAATAATTGTTATTTATATATACAATTATAGGTAAAAATCGAAACTGTGCACGGCGTGAGTTACTAGGATCACATAAACCGCGGTGACAAGTTTTACTTACACAGCTATTTCGTAAATAAAATACATATTTCGAAAGTGAAATGTCAAAAACTGACTTATTTAGATACGCAACAATGTTTACTTCCGTAATTTATCATAATTATTGCATTTAATGTCGCATGTCAATGTGAGTTTGTTTTTATAAATTCCATGTCTGTAGTCACTGACGAATTCATTATTAGCAAGATAACACGACACTAGTAGGTTCGTTAATATTAAAAAACAGTTTAAAAAAAAATGTCTTGGTAAATTTCCGTTGTATATAAATGATGAAAATTCTATATGAATGTTTCTCAATTCAAAACGACAAACATTACACATTTTCATCGCTATAACTATTAAGTAGAAACATATGCCTAGAAACTAGCAACACCGTCTATAAATAAGGTCGTTAGCGAATTCGCAGTTCGCACAAATTCCTGTCTACAATGTTCGCAACCTACCCCACTGCGCGCACGCAGCCGTCGTCCGGTCCGGCCGGTCGGCAGATGGCTCCTGGCCTTGTGGGACCGAATGATCACTACACCATCCTGTTATATATAGTCTACATGCCTTATCTGATGGCATTATAGTTAGTTATATTAAAATTTATTGCGTTATATGTTTCGTAGTTCTTATTAATTTTCTTTAATCAAGGTAAAGCTAATTAAAAACACATACTAAATTAGATAAAATAAAAACATAGCACAAAATATAATTGGTATATATTTTATAATTATTTCATAACAAATGCCTTGTCCTTAAGCCTGGACAATTGTTACTGGGCGTGTTTAGATTTCAAAATCTAGATTTACGACTTGTTCTGTCTGAGGTTTGCCGATCGTTACCTAAGTGGTCATACCCGTTCTTTGCAAGATTAAATGAATCAGTGATTTCTTCAAAGCTTATACAAACATCATAGATGAAATCAGACTTTTCTATTAAAACAAATATGTCGACAATCAACCTATTCAATTTATAAATGAAAGCGCTTAGAGTTTCTCCGTAAATGTAATGTAAACGAAACTATATCGAGCCACGTTTTATATTAAGGTATTTTGAAGGGAGAAAATTACCTCGAATTAATTTCATACCAAAACGATATTTCCTATCTGACGTCACTTCCGAAATATCGCGAACTTTATGAGCCACGAGCATGACTCACGTCCTTCCATGGTGATTGATATAAAAAACCCATTACATTCCATGTTATCATTAATAGAAACAACTACTCAATAATTCATGGCGCTTTTACACACACATTTTGGTATATGCTATCAACATGCTATCAACGACAGACGATTATTTGAAGCATGATCATTTTTGAAATAATATGTTACCACCATTAGGTATATTTATTTATTTATTTATTTACATTAGTAATACTAATAATATACATATTAAATGGTGGCATACATAACAACATAACATGTATATCGATTACAAGTGTACACAAAATTGACAAAGTATCGCGTCGACATAGAATAAAATAAAGTAATATATTGTTTGTCTTGTAAAGCTGTTACAGTTTGTAAATGTCCCACTATTGGGCTAAGGCCTCCTCTCCTTTTGGAGTTAATTCCAATGCGGGTTGGTGGATACACATGTGGATGATTTTCATCTGACACTCACGCTATTATCTGAATCATTTGTCTCAAATAAAAAAATTCAAAATTTTATTGAAAATATAAAATCATTTCAGTATATGGGCGCTTCTGAGACGATGATGATGAGCATGATTACGTATCTTTTGATGCTTGATATTTAAATACTTATTATAATTTTAATACTAAAAAATAACCATACGAAATGTTATTTTATGACGACAAACGTGCATTCAATGGACAAAAATAAATTATTCTAGCGATTCTCTTAAATTTACCAAAAACTATAATAACCGCTAAACTATATTTGCCTTCTTTACCTATAAAATAACGATTGTTTCGTAAATAAATATAAATTTAAATATTTTTAATCGCCTATAGAACCTTTTAATGTACTCAGCCAACCATAGAATCTAAGATGATAGACATGACATCTTTTGAATATGTTATTATACAGGATCACTCACTCTTCAAGCAAAAATACAGTAACAAATACATATGAATATATAAAAATATAAATTGTATTTAATAAATGTTTGACGGTAGAATCTATTATGTGCGTGATTTGTACCCATCCAAACGAACCTCTACATAGGCCTACTTCTGGTGTACATTTTTAATTAGCCAATTACCCAAATCACAAGTAATTAATTAATTCCATGACAAATTACAAAAATATGAACTAAGTTACTATTCCAGTCGGTAAATGGGTAAATTTTATTAGGGTTACACCTGCCGCGGTCACGATTTGACTGACCTCCAAAATTTAGGTCAATCCAAAGTAGATACAAGATAAGCAGTACAGACAAAATGTTACCCTGAAGCTATCATTAGTTTGCTAATAATTCCACGTCTAGGTATACTATTATAATATTTCGTAAAGTTTACGCTTTATAAGACAATGATCACTAATATTAACGTAAATAAACTAATACACGAATTCCCATTCTACTACCATCATGAGTCTTTAATAAAAAATAAGACCACCGAAAAGCCAATATTATAAAACACTTAACTTTTCAAAATCATTGAAAGGGAACAAAAAGTGTACAAACCGTATGCGTTAAAGAATTATTTTCACGCAATAAAATGATTTACGGAATAAACAACGAGTTACACAATGATACATAAAAACTGTCGCCAACTGTTGATCCGAGTTATATCAGAGTTGATCATTCAGTTCCCGAAATGAGCGGCAAAAAGCGTCTGATGGGTTTTTAATTTATTTGGGACGCGTTGTCGAGACAGCGTGATGACGTAAAAAAAAGGGGAAAAGATGGCGATTAACGGTTGTTTTGTAGATGAAGGAATAAAAAAAATAAGAACAGGTCTGGGAGAACAGATTTTTAAAGAGTTACTGATCAGAAGAGACCTGACGGCAAAGTATATTCACGAATAAAATGAACTTATAAAATTACAGAAAAATTTAAGAGCATTGCTTTAGCATTTCATAAACGCGGCAATAACACGAAAGAGAAGTTGTTTAATAAAAACTGAATGTAGAAGTAAAAAATATATCAGCATTTAATGGTCAAGTATATTGTAAACACGAACTATAAAACCTCTTATCAAAAATGGAATAGCAATTAAACAGTTGCCGTCCCGATGTCGATGTAAAATAAACATGTTCAATAGGTTTTTTTTTTTTTAAATCTGATTTCATCCTCGTGACTCGTTATCTAGCCACTGTCGACATTCGACAGTCGATATCGATAACCCCGCTTCCGCGAAGGGCGACCCTAGATAACATTCGATAACATTGTAAATAGATAACTTTTAGACTTTTTCCTAATTTTATGAATGAAGATCATGATCAATATTGATAGTTGAGTAGGAAGTTTTAATAAATAAAGCGGTTATATGACGCAATATATATATAGCACAGAGTTACAGCCCGAAAAGTCTCGGTGCTGTTTAGAGAGCTCCTCCTCTCTTAAAGAGATCGTTTGGACTTTTTTCAGTACATTGCTCCAGTGTGGGTTAGTGGGGATACACATCCAACAGAATGTCCTGTGACACATGCAGGTTTCCTCGCTATGTTTTCCGTCAACACTGAATCCGAAATTAATTATAAAACAAATAAAGAACATGTAAAATCCGATACCTATCCAATACAATCCAAATACACTCTCGCTCCGATTTGTACCCATAACGTGCTCGTACGTCATATAGTAAATACCTTCATATTTAGTAGATAACGATTAATAACCATAACAATAATTTTCTTAAGTTTTCACACACAACACTTATTATTATTAATTCATATAACATATTTCATGTATGTAATAGTATGTATTTTTTAAAATAAATTGGTCGTAATCATATAGCGAAACATTCAGCACATAAAATTATAATTAAAGTAAAGTATAAACATATCATTAAATTCTTGGAAAAGAATCGCGGATACAAAAACAGGAAAAAAATTACGGAATGCGAAAAACATTCACTGGACAATTATCAATAGCCCATTGAATATTTCGATTATCTAAACGAAACTATCACAGACGAATAAGTTCTACAATCGTTTAATTAAAACCATCCTTCCATCTATTCTTCTTCCATCCAAGGTTTTACTTTTAGGATATTTATAATGGAACAAAGATAATGAAAAGTAAATGAAATGGTTAATTAAATAAATATTCATCATCATCATCATCAACCCTTCGTCGTCCACTAGGTCTCTCCAAGAGCACGCCACTGAGCTCGATCTTCAGCTCTCAGTCTCCATTCGCTGCCAGTCACTTTGCGTATATCATCACTCTACATAGCCGGAGTGCGTCCTACGATACGTTTGCCATGGCGTGGTCTCCACTCCAGAACACGTCTACTCCAACAGTTGTCGTTTCTGCGACATATGTGTCCAGCCCACAGCCACTTCAGCTTACTGATCCTTTGGCTTATGTCGATAACTTCGGTTCTCTGAATAATCTCTGAATAAATATTATATAACAGATATACAGTACCAGAATTAGGAAATTGGTGAACATTAATTCGACACTATAAACATTGCAACGCATAGCTCAGATATCATTAACACAATGCATAAGTCAAATTGCACATTACAAAGGCATAACGGCTGGACATAAACAGTGACGTGTCGCATTATATATAGACTAAAATATTTAATGCAATACAGACAAGATTAGGGTCTTGCTTGAGTTGGGAGTGTCGCAAGGTCCTATTTTAGGACCGGTCACTATTTAAGCGCCACTTTTCGCCTTTACAATTGTATAAAGCTTGTATTGTTGTATAAATATTTTACTCGCCCATATAGGTTCTTTTTATAATCATTTGATATATACACCGGAAACGTTTTATTAATTATCATACCCTTTCCCAAAAGGCTGTTTGGAAGAGCTCGCTCTCTTATCGATAAGACCGTATTTTTCTGTGTATATAACTGTATGTTTCTGTGAATCTTTTTGCGTACAATAAAGCTTATTATATTATATTCTATTCTATGATGTGTTCAGTAATATAAATAAATGTAACGCAACCGAAAACAGTAGCTCCATTTTAAAAACGATTAACAAAATGGAGGCGTTTAGTCGGTCACATGGCACACACAATAAGATACAAAAATATCAATGACACGCCAACATACCTAATTGGGATTTCTCATTGAGGAAACGTCTCATGGGATCATTTTTTATATTTTATAGCTTCGGAGTACTGAGACAAGAATCCCATTCAGACTTGAATTAGTCATTGACATTAGGTAGATAGTAGATATGAGTCATCTTTGACTCCTCTTAAGACTTTATACGGAAAAATAATCATACAGGATAATGGAATTAGTTTAGTGATAATAAATACAAAAAGATTGGATCAATTCATGGAAAATAACAAAGTAAAGTAATATTATATATAGAGAGAGATGGAAAGCAATTAATTAAAATTAATCTAATGTTTCTTACAAAATAATATGTTTGGTAAACTTTATAGATTGCATTACACGTGGAGAGCAAATCGTTTTAATAAACAACTAATTATTCCATCGGTCTATGCTCTAGCCCTGCGTTCTACTTATAAAAAAATACCTACACCACGCTCCGAACAATAAATAATGCTTACGTTATCCTTAATGAGTAAATAAACCAAATTAACTACTTTCGCCATTATAATATTAATGTATATTGAATATAATGTAAGCACATAGTGGTATAAAACGCAAATCCGAAGTATGAATATTTTCAATTGCGACTTATACTACTGCCCTTTGACCCTGTAAATTCTTGAAAGAACCTCTACACGAATTACCCCTCTACACCAGGACGAGTAATTTACACCAATAACGGACATACAGCAACAAGATAAACGAAATACAAGATCAAGACTTCCGCTATGCCATAAACATGACAACTTTTATGAAACATAATTGAGGTTAAAGGAATGCCGACCCTGAACTTAGAGCTGAGGCGAATTACACAAATGTCTGTTAAACACATCGTCAGGTCTGACATAATGTACTAGATACGAATTAATTACTCATTGAAGAGAATCATGCGTATTCGTGACTAAGGCTACAAACATGCGATTCAGAATACATGCTCGATTTAATCAAAGCATACTAATTTGTTAAAATCAAGAAATAGCAAAAGGTTTTTTTAGTTTTAACTTTTTTTATGAATCCTGTAACTTAATAAATGAAGAATATAATTATAGTTCTACAAATCTTGCAAAGCAATATTTTTGAAATAAAACACCGTGTAAGACCGCTTTTGAAATAAAACTCTTTTGTATTCATTAACTCGCATTGGAATAGCGTCATATTTCATGAAGTTACTTTGGATTTTATATAAAATTTTAATAAAAAGAACTTTTTTCAACGGTACTATACCATGATGTACAAGAAAAATGTTTCTGTTAATATTTTCTCAACGAAATCACCTAATTCTCCGTATAATCCGATTATATCCAGTAATTAACAGGGTATTAGGATAATACCAACATTGTTTTTTTTTTAACTTAGTTATTAAGTTACAACAAAATCATTTGCAAAATGGAGTAAGTCATGAATCAAGCGTCAAAATGAGAGATTTTGTCGTCATGAAAAACGATTGTATCGTCATGACATTGATTATTTCTTCTTCGAACAAAGCTTACAATTACAACGTAGATGGAAATGATGGAAGCTATTCGGAATCCAGTTTCCGACGCGACGGCAAGAATATTAACAATATCTGTTAAGTGCAGATGTTTCGTCTCGTTAAACAAGTTAGGCGAGTTTCTAGAAGGCTGGTTCAGCGAAGTTGGCCAAGGTCACCGCATCTATGAGATAATCCATAAAGTTTTCTACATCCTAGACTAATTAAAGCCAGTGGTAAGAACGCGTGAATCTTAACCGATAATCGTGGGTTCAAACCCGGACAAACACCACTGAATTTCATGTGCTTAATTTGTAATTATAATTCATCACGCGCTTGACGGTGAAGGAAAATATCGTGAGGAAACCTGCATGTGTTTAATTTCACTGAAATTCTACCACATCTGGATTTCACCAATTTCACCGCATTGGAGCAGCATTGTGGAATAAGCTTCTCAAAAGAGGAGAGGAGACCTTACAGCAGTGTGACATTCACAGGCTGTACTGTCACTGTATATATTTTTATATATTTGGCTGTTTTCTTTTAAATCATAACGGAGAGCGATTAACAATGTGACGATATTTAACCAGGCGTTATATATTATAATGGTTATATGTTTTAAGGTTTCTCATTTTAACCTATGTACACCCACATATTTTTTGGCATCAACTTTAATATTTCTTACATATGTTATAAGTATTTTAAACGAGGTCTGTAATTGAAATTTATACGTTTTAGTTTCTTTTTTATGAGTGTGGCAAAAACGACCCCTTGGTTACATGAAGATGAAAATCTTAAGGAAATAGTATTTCGTCTACGTGAGTTTCGTTGATAATAAGCATTTTATATATATTAATTATATTGGGATTTCTGACGTGTGTTTGCTGCAATAAGACGGTGAGCAGATTCGATTCTCCATCATAACAAAAACACGAACAGTGGTTCATGCTGTAATTTGTTTATTTTTTTATATTTCGTTCAGATCACTTTTATATTAAAATATTTTATTGGTAACACATACACATAACATAATAAACGTTATACATATTAGTCTTACAAAATTTTCCGAAGTATGTAATAGAAATTAAACTGTTTATGTGTAAGCCAACAGCAACACGAATGAAATAAAAAAAAAAACGACAGTCATTAAAATAAAAATAAAATCATATCAGTTGTTTTATTTAATTAAGCATAAATATGACAGCAATAAATTAAAGTATGAAATCATATTTTTCAAACGATAACGCAAACAAAAATGTCGCTTATTGAAATACCGTCGCAATACATTCAACGAGACATACAATGGTTTTTGTTTTATTTCTAATGTGTGACAGATACATTCCCGCTGGTTCTGACCGTTTCGGAGACTCCTGAACGAGCAATAAGGTTTTGTCGTAGAAAAGGATGCGGGGTTGTTTCGATTCCGTACAAAATGGGGCGTTTTTACGAGCAGACTGTGAATTCTTTATAGCATTTCAATAATTCATATGGTCACAGTAGTCAGGGTATCGTTTTACGACACCAGTATGGCTACCCTTCTATTTAGAGGAACAAAGTAGCGAATGGAGACATCACAGTGTAATAAATTGTTGTGGTAAGTTAGGATGCTGTACTTACAACGATTGCATTTCAATTTTATCATATCAAGATCGCAATCGTATTATATATTAAACGCCTTTTACTTCAATGTTTGTAATAAATAAAATATATATATTATAGTTACAATGTTCAATGTATTATATTATATGCTCAGCCGAATAGAACAAAAATATATACCTAAAACAAAACATTACGTATCATAATTACGGATTACGTTAGAATTTTAAATCCACATTGAATTCCTCATTACATCAAAGGAAATCATGATATGTAATCGAACATATACACTGTGACAGTTTGTTAAAAGAAGCCATATTGTTTTATATAAAAGTACATTTTGTTAACTGTGTATTTCAATGTTACATTATTTAATTATATTTCTTTATCTCTCATTATACAATGACAGTGGGGGACAATTTGTACCGCATTCGAACTGCGCTACCGACCTTTGACCTCTGACTCAAACCAATAGAGGAATACCAACTAAATGCAGATTCCAAGAATAAATAAGTGCTCATGCCCGCCCACATATTCCGTAGTCGCCATCCGTTTACTATAATTAGGAAATGCCTAATGTATTCTGTACACAATCAAATCTTTAATATACACAAAACAAAACCGTAAGGGGTCGTATCGGTCAATATTTTTTAAATTTGTTTTTGTACGTTATTATAATACCTTTGTTTAGTATTCCAAATTCAAAGAATATTAAAAACGTCATGCGCCGTTAAGAATATATATCACATAGTATGTATTATGTAGTAGCTATTATGTATATTTTGAAGAAGACATTAACTTCAAACTGGTAATGTGTAATTTATACTTGGAACAATTGTAAGATGACAATTGTATTGTGATTTCAAGGAGTACTTGAAAAGAGTTTTTTTTTTCCATAACATAAATTTCTAAACGAAAATGTCCTTTTTTTAATTTAAAAAAAAACCGAACAAAAAGATGAATATGCTGTTTCCGGGTGTCGTATTGAGAGTTGATGAATACAAATTTCAAGCAATTCTCTGTTTCTATTTTCCTATCGTTACAAGCGAACGTTATCGATAATGCATAAACGCATATAAAAATAATCGAATAAATAGTTGAACGCGATTTACACACATCTGGAACTGTTGCCGTGGAACGCGATTAGACCACGATCAATCGATTAATTACGTGAAACAACGGCGAATTCCTCTCGTATCGCTGGCTAATCTTGAGCATGCATATCGAAGTATGTCAAGTCGCCATGTTTCTAAAGTGACCTTGAAATAAAAGATTATTTATTTGAAAGAAAACTACTCATTTCTCTATCGAAAGTAATATATAAATACAAATATTTCCTAGTGGATAGAAAATATACATACACAAGTTAGTAGCATGCTTAATAGTGTTCATAATTCATATAGTGCTCAAAGTGGGGTAAGGATACCACCGTGAGGAAACCTGCATGAGTCAGTATAAAATTTATATGTGTTCGACTTACCCTCGAATTGAGCAGCGATGGTGGTATTTTTACGAGCTCTTAAATTATACATTTTTTATACCATATATTTATATACCCGTGTTATTATATATTAAACAAATATTATTATTAAATAATCTGACTTCACTTACGTTTTTTAACGAATAGTATTCATGTGTCGGTAAAAAAAGATATAGACGGTATAAAAATAACAATATATTCGTTGACTTCGAGAACAAGCTACTATAGATCATTACAGGTCATCTAATAGTTTCTGCGATACATACAAATAGCTGTTAAAATGTACTTTAATATGTGTTTTTGACTGATGTTGTCATAAAAATTTGAAAGAAACTGTAACTTATAAGATAAGAAACACGATGCCATTCATGTTTCATTATTAATGATCAGAAAATAAAACCTAATTTAATATAAGTATATATACAATCAAAATCTAAAAGCATCATATTATATTGATGGACGTTATGAATTGTTATACAAATTACGCAATTGGATAAAATAGCTACATTTACGAACTTAAAACATTCCTATTAAAATTTCCTGATAATAATCGAAATATAGTTGAATGACAATACCACAACCACCACAATAAACCAGTCGTCCCTAAATCGAACGTTACTTTATACTTTATTGTACACCACAAAGAGAAACAAAATTAGAAAACTTAGATACAGCCTAAATAAAAGCGATCTCTTCCAGGCAGCCAGCGGTGTAAGTAATAACTCATAGGATATGAGGTAGGTGGTGCTGTACTAATAAATAAAATTATATTAATCTATAATTAAAAATAAACTAATAAATAAACCCAAAAGTTTAAAATTTACATATTATATATCAATAAATAAATTATATTATCAATACATATAAAATTACAAGTATATAATATAAATACATACTATATACACTAAGAACGAATAAAAACGATACGTTGGTATTATCAACAGAAAAATCTTTGACTAACATCATTCAACTGTTCTAGATTCTAGACGTAATTGATCACAGCCAACAAACTGCAAGGTAGCATACGTCCTTGCCTCTATTTAGGCGATTGTCCGTTCTCAACCTGAGTCAGCCTCCCACGCGGACGATGGTACCTCCAAATATGTAGAAACAATCTTCGTTTCGCATTCCACTGTTAATTTAGACATGACGTCTAACATTCACAAACGTTTGAGATCACTCATCAATAGAACTAATCTGTGTCGCACAACACAAGAGTATCCTCATATTTCACGACGTTTTTATTTTAAAATTATTTTTATTTTTTTCGCGTTTTGTGCGTAATATTTCAAAGTAAAAAAATTCGCGTTTCTCACGTGGATAGGCAAATTGACCACTTAACGGTTGATGGTACCTACCTACAAATGATTTTTATTTATACCTCTAATTAAGCATCCTAGACGCGAAGACTTCTACTCCAAGGAGTCATGACTAACTAGACCAATCATCGAACCAGCTGATCGAAACTAGGCAGTCCATATACCGTTGCGATATCAGGCTTTATTAATGTATTTTGTCATATTGGCAAAATAAAAACTCTTAAAAAAAAATTAAAAGTATAGTAACAGCTTGTAGATGTAGATGTTATTTCTAATAGTTCCTTAGGAAATTTGCTAGTTGATTTTGCATCTCTCAATAATTTAGTTCAACATAATAACATTTCTAATAACAATAATAAAATATTAGACTTAATATTCAGTAATTATAATAACATAAAAATTAGTAAGTCTATTTTGCCAATAGTGCCTCCAGATCACCACCATCCTCCCTTAGATATATTAGTTTCTTATTCATCAAGAACTTCTTTAAAAAGTAATGTTATTGGTGAAAAGAAGAACTATTTTAAAGCTGACTACGTAAGTATAATTTCAGAATTAGATAATATCAATTGGTTAAGCGAATTTTGTAATTGTAAGTCAATAAACTTAATGATCGATAAATTTTATAAAATTTTGAACAAATTAATTGAAAAATATGTACCAAAAAAGAAACAAAAAGGTAAACAATATCCTCCATGGTTCACTAAGGAAATGATAAATTTATATAAAGAGAAACAAGTTTTTTTAAATAAATACAAAATATATAAGAACCCGCTTGATGAAATTTCATTACGTCTTTTGAGCAAACGTTGTGCAGATTTATCGAAAATTTGCTACAATAATTACATTAGGATTGTTGAAGAAAATATTAGTAGAAATCCTAAATATTTTTGGTCATACCTTAAGGGCAAACAAGATAATCGTACCGCACTCCCAGGCATAATGACTTACAAACAAAAAGTAATGAAATCTGGTTCAGAAATTTGTAACGAATTTGCCTCGTATTTCGCTTCTGTTTACACACAATCTCAAAGTTCATATACATTACCATCTTATAATAATCAATGTAAACATGACTTTGGAGCGTTCACTAATTTTGTAATATCGCGAAGGCAGATTTATCGATACTTAAAAAGACTTGATACAACTAAAGGGACAGGTTATGATAATATCCCTCCTATATTTATTTCTAAATGTGCAAGGGTACTAAGTTTCCCTTTATATTTATTATACAACGAATCACTTCGCTCAGGTGTTTTTCCCGATAAGTGGAAAATAGCTAGGATCGTACCAGTATATAAGTCCAAGGGTAGTGAGTGCATTGAGAATTATAGACCGATTTCCATACTTTCCACTTTTGCCAAAGTATTTGAAGCAATAGTTTACCCATATCTAGAATGTCATGTTAAGCAAATGATTAATAATAACCAGCACGGCTTTATAAAGGGTCGATCTACAACATCAAATCTTGTTTCGTACAGTGAATTCATTTTGCCAGCTATTGATAACCACAAGCAAGTGGACGCAATTTATACCGATTTAACCAAGGCTTTCGACAAAGTTTCGCACGATATTTTACTCTTAAAACTAAGCAAGTACGGATTCAATGGTAATATGCTTGAGTGGTTCAAATCATATTTACACAATAGACAACAATTTGTTGTCTTAAAAGGTTTTAGCTCGAGTCTATATAAAGCCTGCTCCGGGGTTCCTCAAGGGTCACACTTAGGACCTTGGCTCTTTAATATCTTCATTAATGATATTTGCGATACGGTACATTATAGTAGAGTATTTTTATTTGCGGACGATTTAAAATTAACAAAAGTAATAAACAACTTAGCTGACTCAAAGCTCTTACAGGTGGATATTAATGCTATATATAATTGGTGTAAAAATAATAAAATGGAATTAAACGTCAGTAAATGCAAGCATATAAAATTTACGCGAAAGCTCAATAAAATCAAAACAATATATAGCATTGATAACATCAAGTTGGAGGAAGTTTTTGAAATAAGTGATTTGGGTGTCATTTTTGATGACAAGCTTACTTTTGTCCCGCACTTTAATAAAATAATTTCGAAAAGTTCCAAAACGATATGATTTTTAATTAGAAATGGTAAACACTTCACGAATAACACGAAAAAAATAATCTATAACGCTTACGTGCGTAGTGTACTGGAGTACGGTAGTGTAGTGTGGAATCCTTGTTAGAATGTACATCGTCTGCGCATAGAGAGAATACAGAAGCGATTTGTATATCATCTATCCAGAAACAAAAAAATCTCATACAATAAATCTAATAAAAATTACAGCAATCTCTTGAAAGATTTTAATATGGATAGTCTCTCTGTACGCAGACAATTATTAGATCTCTCTTTCCTATTTAAGATAATTCGTAACGAGATCGACTGTACTTACTTACTTGAAAATATATACTATCGTATTCCAAGGCGCAATGGTCGTGGTTTTCTGGGTACTTTTGATGTCAGAATATCAAAAACGAAATTAGGATGTAATGCACCAATGCCTAGATCATCACGGTTGTATAATGGTTTTTGTCAAGATCTAGATATTTTTAATGACTCTGCCATGATTTATCGTAAACGGGCGCTAGAATTGTTGAGAGATGCAAATAAATAATAAATAATGTTATCTTAATTTTATTTTGTATTAATTAGTATATTTTTAGTGATTTTTTGTAACGTAAACTTTGCATGAATTTAATGAATTATTTAATTTTAATTTGTACCTATATCAATTCAAACTATTTGTGTTTTTAATTTTAATTTTATTAAGTGCATGTTTATTTTTTATGGTCTTTAATTTGTACCAATTTGGACTTTTTTTTTTTTTTTTAATCTTTCTACTCATGTTGCTATAATTATGTGTTAATGTATTTTTAAAACAAATATTGTAATTGTTGTGGCTACTTTAAAAAGCTTCACATGTTAGCTATTTTCACTTAATTGTTTTACATTTGTCATTAAAACATGTAGTAGCTACTAGTGGTCCTTAAATAAAAAAATAAAAAAAAATAAAAAAAAAAATAAAAAAAAAAAATAGATGTCCATCTGCTGGGCTAACTTCCAAGTTTGAAGCTAATTCCATCACGCGGGTTGGTCAATAAATATTTGGAAGAAAACACTTTTTGGAATATTTGAATTAACACTTATATCAATAAAAAACATGATAACTTTATAAAATTCTATAATATTAATTCCAACTGATTTTTTAAATATATTTTAGGAACTCAAAAATTTAGGGTAACATACAGGCAACCTGATGGTAGCGATTACGTTGTTAGAAATATCAAGCACTTCTCACACGGTATCCCTTCATGATCCTAGATATTATGTCCCTTTTGCCTGTAATTACACTTGCTTATTTTTCCTTCAGTCCAGACCACATAGTACTACAAACTATAGATATTTGACTGCTAAAATATGTGATACCCACCCAGACAGGATTTTATAATCCTACCAATTTAAAACCAACATATACTTCAAATATTCTAACCGATTTTATTCTGGGAGAATTATTTTTTATTTTACTGGATATCACGTATATATATGTAACGTCCTAATATATTAACACACTCATAAACACTTAAACTATATACTTAACTATACCAAAAAAAAATGGTACCAACCTTATTTAATGCTACATACAAAATAACATCCTTATTTCAAAATCAATATAACAATCTCGACAATTATGACTATGAATATATGTTTGGGAACCCTGTACCACAAATTATACAAAAAAAAAAAAACATTTTACTATAGCAATATATAATACTTGTTGTAATAAATATTACACTTTATAAACGTATAGAACTGAAGCCGCACAACGCGTTGTTACTTATAGAAGCGTGTAAAATCGTACCTCAATAATTAATCACGGATAACAAAAAAAAAACATTACAACGGATAAAAGCAAACAGCTGAGTACTAGTTTTCGAGCTAAAAAGCCATGTTAACAAATAACTCCTCTACTAATATCCTTCAGGAATGCAAGGAAGCGAGAATGACAAATTGTACCTTTAAATCAACAAACGATATGAACATTTGAACAATTTAAAACCGTTCAATTATCGCCCTTACGTGTTAACGAATAAGAAACATAAAGAGTTTACTGTTTTGTTGTTCGATAGCAGAAAAAAAAAGTAACGAGAGGATCGCAATAAACTGAGAGCAATGTCGCTCGGACCATGATAAATGATGCTATGAAGATAAATTTAAAATTGTACTAACATTCACATGCAAGTATGCTCGACGTGTTTTTTACCATGAACATATCGCAGGTGATCTCGGTACAGCGTTCGACGGTCGGTATGTACTGTATTAGAATCTAAGTGATGTGGCGTGCGCGAGTTTTTTTTTAAGATAAGCTAAGCTGAAGACATAAATTCTAATTAACTGTACACATAATACGTGCATCGTAATTATAATAGGATATGTTCGAAGTCACTTGTTGTAATATAATGTAAGTATTGCATACATTGAGTCTGTACTTTAACAATGGTATAATATGCGTGAGATTAAACTATAATCTTTTAACGTGCAAATGGTTTCATTAAAAGACTAAATAAAATGCCGAATAAAAAAATAATACACGCTAGTCACAATCAAATACGCCTTTAAAACAAAACTATCGAAGCTGCAAGTCACGTTAAAAATAAAATAAAAAATTAAAAAAAAGTACATAATCCTACAGGTAATAAATTTGAAACGTCAAAGAACCGACAAGATTTCAACATGAAGCATCGTCAACAAAGCGAATCTACGGCGGAACATTTTGCTCACCCACGGGTAGATCGCAGTGCAAAAACCGACGGAGCAACGAACGCCACCCGCCCTTGAACTTGCAGGACACGTGCCGATGGAACGGACACTCGGACATAGAACATACTATACTATACATGTTAGACACACTAGCTGTTAGCTTCACGGCAGGTGTAACAGCAATTATTATAGCTAGACAACTTCACGAGAATAATTGAAGCGTCGTCGCTCGCTCGGAAATTGTATATGGAATTGAAATAACAAATGTTAAAGACGTTTTTATTTAAATTGTTTTATCGGATACAGTTTAAAGTTCTTTTGATTATTAATTTTTTAATTATTATTCTATGATTTTTTTAAATAAAAAATAGCGTCGTTATTAATACAAGACTCGATTTAAATAGTTACCTCTACGATATAGTATGAGAAAGAATGTTTAGTAAGCCAGGGAGTCAGTTTTGCGGTTTCCTTGCTAGAGAGGACGACGTCTGAGAGTTTAGTCATCTGATATCTAGACCAAAGCGGGTATCGAACCCGGAACCGGCCGCGACCTGACGGTAAATACACAGAAAGTGAACAGAGCATTTTTTATATGAATTCTCTTCTCGCGTCGATTTATCAAAAAATCCGTAAACGTGACTCTATGCGCTTTAATTGTTTACAATTTTATTTGTAGAACATTACTCTATCGTATGTTTTTTTAATTGAAAAGCAAAAACTCGTTTACTATTTGACCATGTACAAAACGAGAAACAAAAAAAAATGAATCACGATTCCATTAATACTGTAATAATAAAATAGTTTATAGAATACGTTGAAATCGGATAAATTAACAAGTGTAATGAGAAATCAAGATATGCGACGCTCCGACGAACTAATTGGAAATATAACAATGTAACTAAATGGTGGCTTCCGTAAATAATTACACTACATAGAAAATATTACAATCGAAGATATGTTAACAACTGTAATAACTCATTGATATCTTGTACCTTTCATTTCTTTATAACAATAATTTGTCTAATACTATAATTTGTTGTCGGACGCGGTAAATTAACAATCTGTTTAATTACATACGAGTATACATTATTGCATAGTTAAGTGTTTAGACAAGTGGTGTCAACAATATTGTTCTTATCTTATGTATAAAAAAATTTAGATACTTTTGTTCGAATTCTGTTTTCACGATTTGATCGTACGATTGATTCACTTTTACGCAATCGGATCGAAACGAAATTATTCCCGTTTTATTATCTACTAACCAGTTGCGATTCGGTCGAAGTCGGATCGGAATAGAATCGGGAACGTTTCGTAAACGTTACAAATAAATATAATTGGCAAATGTTCCCGGTGATATAATCAACGTATAATAGATGACACGCTAAACAGATCGGATAATTATTTACAAAAATATTTAAAGAGGCATTCCAACGCATGTAAGTAAAAATCTGGTAGATAGACTAGAAGCATAGAACCTACATACATTTCTTATAATTATTTAAATTAATAATAAAAGTAGTATTTAGTAATATCTAAGTATTTTTTTTTAATTTATATGTTTTAGTGTAAATGATTTCTTTAAACAAAATAAATAAATAAAAATATTTAGATACGCATTGAGTTACCATAATATGTAACTATATTATATTTATATACAGAGAAAAGCAAAGTAATATTTTATATAAAGTACGTATTCCATAATCATACGTAAAATACCTTGGCTCCGACGCCCTCTTATCGTACTTGTAAAACGACCAACCTTGAACCCGAAAAATATAAGTTGGCAAAGGATCACGGGAATGACGTAGTCTGAAGCCCTACGAACACAACGTGACTTACTAGAAGATATCATATTATAAATGATACATTGACCCCGAACACTAGGCGGCTTTGTACAATATTCTTTTCAATTGAAAATACTTGAAGGTTTACGTTAGTTATTTATTTTTTTGCTTATCCTCTATTCCGAAAAATAAAAGGATTATCGTCAAATTCGATGCCCGTTTTGGTATAAGCATAACATATTTATATTAACATACAAATATTGTTCTTTACGAAAAGAGGAACCTGTAAAAATGGCATCCTCTCCTTGTTTGGAAGATTAGAGGAATATTCCACCATGCTGTCCAAATTGCTCCACTACGGCGTAGACGCAAATTTTATCATTATGTTTGCATTTACTGAAGAGCGCACAAAACTAATTATAAACACAAATTAATCCCACAAAACTCAGCTGTACTTATCCGTTCTCGAAACCAAGAACGATTATGATCACATCACAAATGACTCCTTGTTCGATATTATTAAATAGAAATTTCTAGAGTTAAAATTGTAATCACATAAATTTGTAACCTTAAATAATATAATTGGCAACGATTCAGGGAGTACAAGCTGAGTTAGATTATATTTGGACTCTTTATAAATATACACAAAATTATATTTTTAGACAGTAACGACAGTTTGCCAACAGTTCCTGTAACACGACCAACAACGGTTAAAGAGAGCTGTGCTCAGGTCAATGACTGTCACGTCATTCTGCTCATCATTAAACTATCAATCTATTTTTTTTTAATTTAAATAGATGCCATTTTAATATCGAAATATGCTGCAAAATTGATCATTTCCCTACACTTACAAACATATTTACGTGTTATTTAAAATTGTATATATGGTTTTTCAACACCACAAATAAAATTTTACATGAAAGCAAACGCCATGATTCCTATTCAAAAACATGGTTCAATTGAGTGCCTGCTTGTCTTAACGGTCGAATGAATGTATCGATTTTGATGAAATGTGACAGACAACTAACCCGATACCACGGAAAGGACAATGGGTTACGTGATATCATCAAATTAATTGTGACAAATTCCACTCACACGAAATAATATTAATAAGGCTTCTCCTAAAATGTACTTGTACTATGCATAAGGAAATTATCAGTCAGGAGGACATTATCATCATGAGGAGTCTGTACAGTTTATTTTATAAGCAATACAAGAACTAGTGATTTTTTTCTTTTATGACCGACCGCCAGCCTGACGCCAAAACTCTTCGGGAATACTTTTGCAAGGTTAGTTTTATAGATGCGCATAACGGCACAAACGCGACACGGATTTGAAATGAGGTACTTTTATTCTATTCTTAAAATAATAATAAATTAATGAGTCGAAATTAAAATGTATTAAATTAAAGAACATTTCTTAATTTTTTATTAAACATTTATTCCGATCGTATAAATAACGTAATTTCTCTTGCAAATAAAAATAATATATCAAATGGACGTTCAAGATACAGTCATTATGCAAATGAATCGGTATAAAACCAGCGGCTCGGAGTCTCGCATTCGGTCATCCTTGAACTCAGAGGAATGTATGCTATGATAAAAAAGCTGTGTTTGCTTTTTGTATGTTACCGCTAATCTCAAAAACGAAATCGCCGTTTTTAATGGAGCTTGGTTCTTTTTGCACCTTCTGAGAATAATATATGCCTGGTTTTGAAACCTACGGGGAGTTAAGTTACTTTTAGCTTCTTAGAGAAACCACGGAGTCTATTGCCGGAATTCTCGCTATAATCAAAACAGGTCATTAATTTTATATTAAATAGGTAGGTAGACGGGCTGATAGGCCACCTGATGGTTAATGGTCACAGCCACCCGTAGACATTGGCACTGTAAGAAATTTGAGCCATCCCATATTGTGACACAGCTTGTGTCTGTAATTACACTGGCTCACTCATACTTCAAACTGGATCACAGCAATTATTGCTGTTTGGCGGTAAAATATCTAGTAAGAGGATGGTACCTACCCAGACGGGCTCGCACAAAGCCCGTGCATATACAATATTGCACATACAAATACAATATTTAGGAAGTAAACCTTGATAACCTAAAAACATTTCATCATTAACGAGCTCGATTATGATTACACTGTAAACACGAAGGTATTTTTTGTCTATAACTCGAGAAAAACTATTAGTTCCTCTTCATGACGAGTGATTAGAGAGTATATCGTGCTATACATCTAAAGTAAGCAAGAAAATATAACATAGAGTTGGTATAACTTTGAACACTTAAGTCGATATTCCCGGATATCATCGCAATCAGTAAATATATTATTAATTAGAGTTTTCGATTTTCAAAAAAACAATACTGCAAAATTAGTTGTATTCTTTTTTTATTTTTTTAAAACATACATACACCTCATCGTCGACAGTTTCAATATTTAATACTCAGAAAATAAATAAACAACATTCATTTTCAGTACACACTTGAAAGCTAACAATTGTAACGTTATCCAAACCGCAAACGGAACGAATATCGTATGCGAAAACTAAACCGAGTAATATAAGGACTCCTTGAGTAAATACATTCACTGCCAAGGCTGCGGTGAAAATAAAATGATCAAGTCTCGACACTTATAACTCCAGCGGGTAACGAAAAAATAATGTTTATTATAACCAAATTGCTGTACAATTATTTCATTGAAAAAGCAACTTAATCACACACATATTAAGGATTATAGATACTGCACAATCAATATCACTTTTAGACCGTCCTTTGATTATTTCACCTACTCCCCAAGGTGATGGTTTGGGTGTCAGCCAAGATCGTTGATGCATATAAAAAGGATCATCATTTTGACTTTGCTATGTCATGTTTTTTAAGATTTATCTCTCTGTATCTGTAATAAATACATTGCATTTGGGTAATGGTATAGCAATAACTCACTCTATAAAATTGTAATGCACTTTTTTTAAATATTATTTATAGCATTTTCTTATTGAAAAACTATAATTTTATGCGTATAACGAGCTTTTTCTTTTGACTTTGATCGCGTGAAATTAGCTCTTGTTTCCAATGAAGATATATCATAATTTGTGTTAATTATAAAAAAAATATGAGTCTCATCAAAATCATTCAATTATTTTTTACAGTAACAAATACTAAGAGATTAATGATACAGAATTATTTTAACTTGCACTTATTATATTGCCTAGCTAGCTAGTTTGACTAGACAACTTTTATAAATTACCGATCGGCAGACAACTTTCCCAGGCAATTATGTCTAAGGCTCTATCCACAAAAAATACTTAATTGATGAATCTATTAAAAAATATTTTTATACATCTTTCTAGTCCAATACGCTTATTAATACCGTCTCTCAGCTAAGGAAGCGTTGGGTATTATGATTCTATTGCCTTTGACATTCAGGTACGTATACTATAGATTAAACTTAACTGATTACTTAATGATTGTCCTAGCATATTCATACCTTTTTTTACCAATAAACTACAAACATATAAATATATTGCGCTTAAATCTAGCACTACACTCGTACATACAGCATCGAGAATTTCGTCAACGTCTGAATAGGAACTTAATCAATTAGGTGAAATGCTGAGCTAATTATCTGTCTTATAGTATTTCGTTTAAAGGCCAAGTGAGTGAGTGAGTGAGTGAGTGAGTGAGTGAGTGAGAGAAACATTTAATGTTTCATAAGGGTTTCGTAGCTCGTATATATTTATGAAGGAATTGTATTGCTATTTTTTATAATAAGTTATAGTCAGTCAGTAGACGGGAGTGGAGGGCGACGGGGCGTGAGCAGTAGTAAGGTACTAGTGTATATATGTAGGAGACGTTACACAGCGCCGTCGCGCTCGCTGAGCTACGTCCCGCGGTCTGTGTGACTACTAATATGAATAATCATAGAAGTCATAGAAAAACAACACGCCGCCGTCTCGCCAGCGTCTTTTCGCCGTCCAGCCCCGTCCGCTGTCTGAACAAGGCTTTAATGTGTACATAACTACATACATGCGATCACTTACCATCAGACGTCCTCTATCTCTTCTTACGACAAATTAATACGACATATAGTAAAAATGTATGTTTAATACTTCTATAAACAAAATAGACGTAAAACTTTGTCTCGAACTATTTCACAATATTTAAAAATCATCCGTTTAACGTGTCCGTTGCGAAGTGAACTCGTTCATCGTCATTCCCATTCACGTGCAAACACACATACACATACACAAGTAATAAAGAATTTAAAACAAAAAATTCAAAATGCCAATGTCCCTAAGCACTGAGACTTAGAATACTTAAGCGTCTGCAAAGATTTACTTTCAAAAGGTCATAAAACTATAATGGTCGCTTTGAATTTTAGCCTTTCGTGATATCGTCTAAGAGTCGACAACAAAATGCGTGGCCTAATAACGCAAGAATAAATATTTTCGTGAAATTCGGAGCTCGGGCAATGGCGCGACCTTGGTGACGGACGGTTTGCCCTTGACCGTTAAAGTGTCGGCCCACGTACATACGCCATAAACTATGATGTGAACTACGCACATTGCATACCGCCTATTGGCGTTCATTATATACGCAAAACATTTACGAAGGATAATAACCTCTTAAGGAAAGATATATGAATGACATTGGCATGCGATGTTTGCAACTAAACTATAATTCTAATATAGTAATGTTAGCGCCAGTAAATACCCCAATGATGGGTATCCTTTACTATTGAGGGCGCTCTCTAAAAACTGGTTCATCGTCTAATTAGGTTTACGTTTTGATAAATTAGATGTAGCTGTAAAAACGTAAGACGGAGAAAGTTACTGTTGTATATAGTTTTATATTAAATTTAATTCAGAGTAAAAAAAAATCGTAAGCATAGCAAAGTCCTGGAAGTGTCTCTAGACTCAAAGCTACCTTCTTCCTCTTCCTTTAAAATTCTTGATTTCCTCCGCTCACTACACCACAATGGCAGGTTAAATTGAATTCATATTAAACTACTTCCCTTCTACTACTACTTCTACTTCATGCATAATATCGAACTACTCATATTATTAAGCAAAATATAGTTAAATGTGACGACGACACACCTTGCCTATTATACTGTGAAACTCCATGATTTCGCATTTCATCATATAGGGTTGCTAAAAGCTTATTTATTTAGAACCTTAGACCCGACTAACTGACAATGACAATTTGTCTGTACATAACAAAACTGTTAATATTTTTTATTATTAAAATATTATAAGCTTTCCTTTTTTTAAATTCAGAATGTATATTTAATGTTACAAAACATTAATAAATAAAGCGTATTACTAAATGAAATATTATATATAGATGATAAAATAGTTCAGGCTTAGTATTCATTGATTTTCATGCAGGATGCGTATGGAATTGGTTGAAAGGGACAAATATTTTTCTTATGAGTTCAATTCGGCGGCATCTATATTCCGAAGCATTACCAACCCCTTAAATTCGTTTGAATTCAATTTAATCTAGTATAATTGATTCAAGTTCGTAAGAACCAACTTGAATAAAGTTTATTTTGATTTTATTTGATTTATTGAAGTTATACTACAACAATAGTGGGATACGTCGCGAATTCGTATTTGTACATAACAATTATATTAACAAATGAATGGAAGCATTTATGAATAGTAGCCAAAATATATCCATAGTATTGTTATCACTGGCAATTTCAAACGACATCCGAGAATAAAACGATACGAAGTATTATTGTTCGATCGTAGAATAAATTTTCCATGTAATTCGAACTAGTTTAGTATAAACCTATATTACATGCTTACTTTTAGATGTACATTATTTTTTTATGGTAAAGGTTGGTGGGCGAGCAAAACAGCCACCCGATGGTAAGATGGTGGTCACCACCGCACATATACATTAGCTATGTAAGAAATGTTGAGCATCCCTTACATAACCAATGCACCATAACATCTTAGTTGTAAAGATTAGCTGGTTGGCAAGGATGTTATGTCCCTTGTGCCTATAAAGCCAGTACGCAACAGCACTAAGTATTAATGTTTAACGATATAACATCTGAATAGTGGATGGTACCTATCCAAGCGGGCTTACACAAAGCCTTACCACTTAACGGAACGCCTTACCTAGCCATTTAACGGAATTGTAACTCCAACATAAGCTTTCTACTACTAAAAAAGAATACATTTTTAAATTAGCAGCCCTAAAGATTTAGTCCGCATTTCAGAGTACAGCTCGTATCTCGTTGGAGGATCTCTCAAGAACCACGACCTACTGAGTGCGAAACAACACGTTCTAGATTTCATTAAATTTCATACAGACGGAAATTCGACGTCCTTTCTGCGATGAAATGACAAATCATGAACATTTACGTTGATTTATAAACATTTATTTTAAGGTCAGCGTAACGATTCAAACACACACATATATATATATATATACATAATCTAATAATAATATAATATATATATATATATATATATATATAATCTTATAAAGTTTTCAGAAAAACCTGAATCTGTTTTTATTTCATCTTTTACAGCGCTGATGCTTATAGGCATATAGAAAAATAATTATACAAATTATTAATTGTACTTTAGCTTTTTTTTAAATAATATTATAAGCACTTTTTTGCTCTCAGTCACATGTATGTAAAAGGTAACTGGTAGGTACTGCTATGAATTTACATCCTAATATAGAAGCAACATTATTGATTAAACTTACTTGATTATTAAAAAAAAAACAATATTATCTTTATTAACATAACTAATACAAGCCCCAAAACACTTTGATTAAGAGCGTGCCCGAGAATAAACAAACGGTGAACGAAGTCTTTAAGTCGAAAACCCAACAAAATTACTTTAATCTTTTAGTGAGTGTAAATGTAATTTGAGTAAAAAACCTGTCTACCTCGCATCGTGTCTTCGAGTAATAAAGCCATCATTACGAGAAGAAAAAAAAAACAAATGAAACGAATGTGAGCTATTGCAATGCCCGTGAAGACTAAATGAAAAATAAAATTTAAAAAAAAAAAACTTATCCAGTCATAACAGAGCTGTCAAAAATTACATTAAGATTACGAAACCGAAAGGTTCCGAGGTTAGCTTGGCTGTATACCTTAACGCTTCTGCCTGATTGTCAATCCACTATCGTAAATGGTGAGAAAAAAAAATATCGTCTTTAACATGAAGCGCTCGCGGTTGACGACCTCGCCGGAATGCGCCTGCGTTTCGTTTGGTCAATTTTAAATCGACTCACTTTTAATCGAACGACTTTTAATCGTCTGACTCGTGATCAGTGACAGCTTTCGGCTTATTGAACATTTGCAATCTCCCGCCATTGTGATTGCGTTTCGGGTGGTCCTTTGAGTGCTTTGAATTAATGATTTGATTTAATTAACGTGGCTTTCAATTACTTGAGATTTCTCGGGAATGTCATTGCGGTCGAGTTACAGTTAATTGTGTAGGGTGATAACGAACAATTAATTACAATTTAACTAGCTTATAATCGTGGATGCACTCGCTTGCTAATTATCAGAGCGAGCTATCCCGAAGAACTGTTTAATCTAACTGGATGAGACACTTCAGTATATCCTTCTTATATAACATTTATACTTATGTATGTGTTTGTGGAAAAAGTACGCTCACTTCCGCTTTTAGACTATCAGAAAGGATTTTTAATCCCAGTATTCGGATATGATAAGTCAGACAAGTTTATTCAATTGTGAAGCATTTCACTTGCTCACTTGATGATATAAATAGAACCTACCATTGGTCCTGTACTGAAACTACGAATGAAACTCAGCGTGTTTTTGCCAAAATTCATGATCGCAAACGATATATGCCTTTCCTTTGCCTATAGTTTCAATTAATTATATCGTTACCTGAACATGCAACGCCTTGATCATAGTTAAGAATCCGGATTACACTATCTCATAAAAAAAAAATATCCAAAAAGGACTTTCTTGTTCTAAAATTAAATACGTAACATCTAAAGTGAAAACAGAACATCAAATAGATGGTTCGAATAACTCCTGTCGCGTGTCAAGCGCTAGTACAATTCTAACTATCCGATACCAACTCCATAGTAAACGAACCACGCTAAAAACATCCGTACGTCTTAACAAAAACACGTCTGAGCGCTAATGAAAAGCTGGAAGGGCATGTATTAATTAGTTGGCGCGCAGCGGCGCGTGCGCATGCAACATGGCGGAATATCTAGTTAGAATAGATTCGATACGGTTCGGGTATTATTGCAACAAAAACGTACCGAGACCTTTAACATTATTAACCGCTGTTTCTTAAAGAGTCATACTCGATACGGTTGAATTTTTTTTAAGAATATTCAAATATAATTAATTATTACAGAAGATTTTACTGCAATAAAATTATTATATTGTCATGATATTATTAAATAAGAAATTTATTTCTTAATAATGTTCAATTTAACTTAATTTTTTTTTTCATAAATATACTTCATAATAAACAGACAGACATTTATTATTGTTTACCAATAACAATAAACACGATAAGAAATATTAACCGTTCAAACTAATTACAGATAAAGAAAAAAGCAACAATACTTTCTAAAAGGCAATTATATTTGCATATATGTAAACGAAAAAAAAAAAAAAAGAAGATACCCACACTGGCGCCATTGGCGTCTCGTCCCAGTATGGAAGTGCCCTAACGGAGTTATAATACCGGAGAAATAGAAATATGTATGAGTTTCGTTGCACTCGTAGCACGTGCGGGGAGGCTCCGACCGTGAAGTCCCGGATCGTTTCCCGGGTCGACACCCTTGCCGCTTTTGTTTTTACACCGATTTGATAATCTTAACTGCGGTGAATTGTGATGCTATCGCTGCTATGATGACATCTGTCCGTATAAAAATGCTTTGATACGACTCTTTTATGTGAATTATTTTTTTTTGATTCCAGTTGTAACAAGTGTGTGAATCGTTGATGAAACTGTTTCAGTATACGTTCTCTGAAGCGATTTTATAGTTTTTCTTCTAACCCCGTTTCATGAACGATAATAGGATATGTGATACAATCTCTGCTTATTATATTAGAAAGAATAATGTAATTATAGTTATAAATGTTATTTAAAGACAAACTTGTGATCCTCTTATAAGTATATAATATGTATGTATATAATACTGAACACGGCGTTAATTTAGGACAAAAATTTGAAGTATTAAACTTTATACTTTAAATAATTAACAATCAATAACTAATTGGCATTAATGATAAACTCACTTTAAGCGACAAGATGTCTAGTAGTGGACAAAATACATTAATAGTAAAATGATAAGTTAAACAGTAAAAAAAACAGAAGCTCATTCATACACTTGGTCTTCCATCCAAGGTATGATCCATCATCCAAATTAAAACAAAGAAAGTTTGCAGATTGATGATGATGAGATGAATTATGAAACCTATTTACATTATATTTTAAATTTACTCGCATCGCTAACAATGTAGTTTCAATTCAAAACGTTTAAATATAAGTAACGTTTCACACGAATCACTGCAATGGTATGCAAAATAACACATATCTGCATCTGGAGTTCTAGACACAGACGCGGGGCACGTGTGTGACACACTTTACACGAACACTCCTTTTACATACCGATAACATTGCATAAATGTGTTATATTACGAATTACGAAGCCTTTGAATGTTGCATAGTTCACATGATACCTAGTTTTGAGAAGTATCAGACGGAAAAGGAAATTGCTCACAAATATATAAAAGAATTACTTACTTTATTACTATTATTTACTTTATACTTAAAAATTAACGGGCAAATTACTAAAAATTGTTCATCATCGCCCATAGACAACTTAAAACGTCAACGCGACACCAACATTGAGAAATAATCGTAAGATCTAATTTACCATGTTCCTATATTCACACTGGCTCACTCACCCTGCTAACCGGACCACAACAATACTAAGTATTGCTGTTTGACGGTGGATTATGTATTTAAGTAAAATTCTTGTCATCATTAGTATACTTATATTTGTACATAGTAAAGCGAACATATGACAAAAATAGCGGGTATATAATAACATTTCAATTATTATTATTATCTAGATCAACAATAACATACAAACAAATACTGTTGCAACGAACGATACATTAAAAATATCTTCCTACGCTGTGTGATCCATACATACATTAATATAATGTCATTCAACTTCACCGACAAATTGAATTAGACAACTATATTGTATAATATATAACCAATTGTCTTAGACGTTACGTAAGAGGAAGTGAGCGATAGTTACATTGGCCGGAATTAGACGGGCAGCGTTACCAGATTTAGAATTGTGGCCGGGACGAAGAGAATAGTACATCGGACGCGCCTTACCGATACGGAAGTCTTTTACACCGACATACAAACAAGTATGAAATAAGATCATTTTGTTGTTAATAATTGATAATGGTTAACCAATAAAATTGGGCATTAGTTAAAATATATACATAGTAATAATATAGTCAATGTCCCACTATTGGGTTGGATTTCCTTTAGATGGGATGGTGGGAAGTTCATTCCAACACGTCACTCCAATACGGGTCGCTGTATACACATAAGGCGAATTGTCATTCGATACATATCCGGTTTTACACGAAGTTTTAAGAGATTTCAGAAGAGATATGAGACACTTAGCTGTCACCCACGACTTTCTTTGCGTCAAATTTAGTAGATCTCATAAGTATATTCCTATGTGCTTATTTAGGACATAGGTCATATCAATGACAAATTCCACTACGATCGGTTTTGTGGTTTGGTCCTAATGACTGTTGAATGTTTTGACGGGGCAGTTGGTGTGGTTGGTAGATACATGCCTTTCACGCCGAAGGTTATGGGTTCGATTCCCACCCAGAAGATTTGTGGGCATCAACATGTATGTTCGTCCTGAGTCTGGGTGTAATTATCTATATAAGTATCTATTTACAAAAAAAATATGTATGTAGTATATCAGTTGCCTGGTTTCCATAGTACGAGCTCTGCTTAGTTCGGGATCAGATGGCCGTGTGTGAATAATGTCCAAGATATTATTATTAATGCCGTGATAAACAAACGCAGAGAGTGACTTTCGCATTTACCATATTAGTGTGATACCTCATTACGCCTCTCGCGATCTCGACGTGTCTCGTATATGAAATATATTTTACATGACACAATTTAAAGAATCGAAGCATCTGGGTAGGGCGATAACTAAAACAAATTATTCGTAACTTATGTAAATATCATATAACTTAATCAATAGACTTAAACATAAGCCATCTGAGTGTTCATTAAATAAAAGAATTGGTACGTACTTAAGTCATTTAAGTAATAAACAGCTTAACTTAAACTCTCGAGAAGCCTCAAGAGTTAAGTCGACGTAACCGAAATAAGCTTGAACGAATTTGTATTAGTCCACGAAAGATAATTGCAGTTTTGACTTGAGAATTGTTATTCTTCAAAACAAGTAATAAATACCGTAAATCTTTTGTTTTTTTTCTTATTGGAGTACCCATTTCTAGCAATGGATACGGATTAGCTGAACGATGACATAATATATCAATTCCATTCAAGAGCTATGACGTCATCAACTTTTTTCTGATCGATGTCGCGTTTCAAACATCTCAACAGCCTAATTCCTCTAACGGTTTCTGATGACCAATCAATTCTCATCACCTATACTTTGTAACACCGTACTAACATACATTATTGAGATATTTATCCTCTACAATTATTTAGTTGTCGCTAACAATTTCTAAGAAACTAAATGTTTATTTAAATAATTCATTACACGTTTGGCGGTAAAGAAAAACGTCGTAACATCGTCTACGGACATAAGATGCAATTCCAAGACCTGAATTCCCCGACTACTGGTGGTAGAGCTTTGTGCAAGCTCGTCTGGGTAGGTACCACCCACTCATCAGACATTCTGCCGCAAAACAGCAGTACTTGGTACTGTTGTGTTCCGGTTTGAAGGGTGAGTGAGCCAGTGTAATTACAGGCACAAGGGACATAAGATCGTAGTTCCCAAGGCTGGTGGCGCATTGGCGATTTAAGCGATGGGCAACATTTCGTACAATGCCAATGTCTAAGGGCGTTGGTGACCACTTACCATCAGGTGGCCCATATGCTCGTCCACCTTCCTTTTCTAAAAAAAAAAAAAAAAAAAAAAAAAAAAAGACTAAATGTGTCATTTAAGTATTATTATAGTTTAATAATTATTTGAAATTAGATTAAATAGAATACAATTACAATATAGTTTCTTCTAAAAATGGAAATCATAAAGAATAGACAGGAGATGTTGTAGATCAAAAGTTATTACACGACAATCTGCTATTAATGCTAATTTATCTTAGTAACTCTGTTTGTATTTTATGCTAAACGACTGAACCGATTTTGATGATATTTGGTACGAAGCAAATTTGAGTCTCAAGGAAGAACAAAGACATTCATATTTATAAATAACGCCCACCAAGCGCCTATACTACCTGCTCTTACCTCTTACTTGCTCTGTTAGGATTTGATCCACACATAACAAATTTTTTTCAGACACGTTCTAGAGAAAAATTTTAAACAAAAATTAAGCACGTGAAAATTCAATAGCGCTTGTTGTGATTTTATAATAATAGAAAACTCAACGATGCCGAGTTCCATAAAATAAATAATAAAACACATATTAGAAGATACAAGTACATAACATTAACGAAATCTAATTATAACTCTAGCTTAGACCGGACTATTAATAAATTTTCAACATTTTTTTAATACTTTCCTCGAAAGTTATAATGAGTAAGCAACGGTGTGACGGAAGGCGATCTTAAATAGGCAGATATTTCCAGACACGCGACATCCGACACTGAAACGTACACCGCGCGAGACACTTGACAAATATGGTGTGGAAATCTATCGTCATCTGTTCGGAAACTTTCCGAAATCCGAGAAATTTCGTTTTTTTTTTTATTTTTACTACGAACAGTTATTTACGTAACGAATTTAAATATAAAACCGAGTAGCTTGTATCAAGTATTTGTTGCAAGTATATGAAAATGTAATGACAGAAAAACAATCGTGCATTTCTTTTTGTATAAATGTTTTAGTAATTTAGTACAAACATTTCTGAATAAAATGATTTTTTTTTAATATTCAGTCCTCGTCTTGTTATTATCGATACAAGAACCATCACGCACAGCCAGTCTTAAAAATTCTAGCGAATTCAAATTGCAATTTCAATATAAATGACATTCAATGTGAAGGCCGGTCGTCAACTGTCTGTTCGTCTCGTACAGGTCAAGGTGATGTGGGTCGCGCTATTCAGCCAATTCAGGGAACGGACTGAGGTCTTGTCCAGTTAACGGGCTATTTAATGTTATTGAGCTAATGAGCTACGTACCTAAGATAGCTATACTTGAAAAATATATAGTAATAAACTTAAATATATACCATACCTTAGAAATAATAAAACTACAAAACATGTTACGAATTTAACTAATTACTCAAAAATTGCGGTATACGACAGTTCGTAGTTGCATGCAAGATTGATGAATGTCAAAATATTTTTCAATACTACGAGCGCTATCGGCTATTTATGATTTCTGAATTTCAGATAATCTGATCTGGTCGGATTTAACCATTTATTATATTATTACTCGAGAATTTTCCAAAGACAAAAATAACAACATTGTCAAAATAGTTTCAATCGATTTTATGGTACGTAATTAGGTTTACAAAAGTTAAACCGACGTTAAGTATTATGTAGAATAATGCTTACTACAGACTTAATAAAGACTACGAATCAAATATTAAATTTGATACAGTCATAAAAATTATCATTTATATTTATATAATATTATTGATTATGTATTGTATGCATTGGAAAAAAACTTCTACAAAGTATATTTAGATTTTTTTAAATCATATAAGGCTTCTATATACAGTCAAATTAGAAACTAATTTAAGGCAAGAAAGAACACAACTATAGATAATATTCAGCTGAGACATCTTATTACTAATTTACAAATTTCACGCGCAGACTGCAAGATGTGTACACTAAATCAAATTTAATGACGTACGGACTGAACGCAACGTACGATTTGTAATAAAAAAAACGTACATGACAAGCTCATTATAGTTAAAACGAATTTATTAGCGATTGAAACATAAGAACTGAATGCAGATTTCAAGTCACAAGATAACATATTTTTAGTGACAGACTGTGTGAAAAGAATCATGTCCTTAGTCACGTTTTCGTACGCTTTGATGTAAATTATAATATATTTATAAATTAATTGAATATTAAGAAAAAAAACTTTATCGTTATTAATAGTTATGACTGTAATATATATTTAAAAAGTACAAATTGAAATAAAATTTCCAGTTAGTTTTTATTAATATGACTTCTAGTATCTTAAAGCGAAACTAACGGAAAATGTTGTATAACTTTATTTAGTACATAATAAATATTAAATATTATTGAGAACAAACATAATTTTTTACATAATAAATAATAAAACACATCAACGCGGCGACTTCAATACCTCCCTAAAACCGGTCAAATAACATTTTACTCGGTGCAAAACAAAATCATTATCCCCGAATCGTATTTTTCGTAATTTCTTTCTGTGTATCGTGAATACAACTGTTATTAGTTGACGCCTCGAGACTTAATTTTACTAACACAGTTTAACTTAAACATAATCTTTAACAATCTGAACAATTTTACTTGGACTTTAAACTTGAAGACGTAATTTTCTTTTCTATCCCTATACTATTATTTATTACACAGATCACGCTTATTAGGCGAATATTGTAAATTTTAATGAGACAATACAAAATATTATATAAACATAAGCTTTAAAAATGTTATCGTTATATCGGGTAAGTTCAAATTAACTCGGCAAAAATCGTCTGCACGTAAACAACAAAACACGAATCCCGCCAAATTTTGTCTAAGAACACACCAAAAAAAACCTAACAAAAAGAGGGATTCTGTAGGCGCCAAAGAGCCGCCGTCATTCTTAGAACGGGAATGAATGAAAAAAACCATAAACCTGAGTTGCTCGCCCGCCAAACGGTTTCACGAGTCGATGCATCGAAATTGTTTGAGATTTTAACAATTCAACGATAACAGACGGTCTTTTTTTTTCTTATACGTTTCTCTGTGGAGCTTATCTGGTGCCGATATGATCGATATTCATTTGCTTTGGCCGATAAAAGGTTTCTTATCTCACCGTGGTGACATTACCCGCTTAATATTTCTAGCGATGTCACGTAACCGATGCCCGTTGAGATAAAACTGCGTTGTACTACACAATTATGTCTAAACATAACGATCGTTTTATACTAATTATATTGAGGGGCAAGTACATACATGAAATACATGACAGAGCTCAATCAGAATCGTGTTTCTGTGTGTATGTGTGGTAATAAAGGATTGATTATTATTATGAAGGGACAATATATTGAAATATTGTTTCATTTTTTAATTTATTAAAGAATAACTTTGTATATAATGTATAGTATTTCTATCATTTAACGATTTTAAAGAATTTGCTCTATCTTTATTCATGCACAGCGCAGCACAGGGATCATGAAACAACGAAAACAATAAATGACATTTCAAAAACAATTATTGGACTGAAGCCATTATGCGAACACACATTTTTCCATCCTTTGTCGGCGCTGAACAATGTTCAATAGATAACAAAAAATTATTCATCAGCCCCAACAAAAACGAATCCTCTTACCGAGAAGATGCGTCCATTTCTCCAACTACCCTCAAACGACGGAAGAACAATGCGAGCCATTGTACCCCACATCCTTTATAGAATCGCGTTCATGAATAAGTATCTATGGGTGGCGTGGCCTTATGTTTATCTGTACAAAGTATTTTTAGGAACTATTGTACAGAAATTGTAAAACAAACATCTCAAGCGTCATTTATGACACGTCCCTTAAATAGCAGCTGCCTTTTAAAGGTGCCACGATTGTAAGGTGAGGTGAGCCTTTTTGTTTCACAGCGTAATTACTATCACCTGCTCAACGTTTCCTTGTTACAAATCATTCTTCGTAAAAGCCTTGTTCAAATGTCCTTGTATCCATTAGACATGGATCGAGACTTGCAAGTAAAATGAAAATACATTAATATTATTTTTTTTGTCGGTTTATCTGAACGGTCGTTTGACATTTGAGATTTATTGGTCCTCCAATTGAAATACCGTTGTATTAATTCGGCAATGCAATCGCTTCTAAATGTAGCTTTAATTAAAAATAAAGGACTATGTTAAAAGCAGATATAAACGCGATGCTGCTAATTACGTATATTCGAATCGAAAAATTAATTAAATACGAAATTAAATCGACCTTATATTGAATACTGTTAGGTACTTCGGGTGTCTAAAAGACTTTTCAGATATGGAACTGCATTAAACCGAGACCACTTTCCATGCCTGCTGTGCATTTTTTACTTAACCTTTTTTGTGTCGATGGACAGGTGATGGGCGACCGTAAATTTGACCTTCCCAAGTTCCGACTTGCCGTCGTAATGACCTCTTAAACATTCGTTAATACAGTTCTCAATGTCTTTTTAATGCCCGTCTATTATTTAATGTCATTTCTTTTTTCGAGGATAGTCAGCTCCCTTTTTCAAAATTCTGTTCTTGTAATGAGCTCTGTCGAGATAACCGTAATTTAGTGGTCGGGGCTTGGCAGGTGTTTCTAGAGATGTTCAAATTAATTGACAGTGATTTTAGAACATGTATTCTAAATATTTGCCTTCAAAACGATAATAATAGAATCAGATAAATGAATGCGACACCCGCGACTTTACTCAACTAATTTATTGAAGTTTCATAAATGTTTTTACATCTATCTTATCATATCGCGTTCCAAATCAAATTGCTTACTTCATTGGTTTTTTTTTCAAAAAAAATAATTTAGGCAAAGTCTTAACAGATTACTTAAACTTTTTGTCACACTATTCCAAAATAATTAAAATACTTTCGAACAAAACACCTTTAACAATAAGTTCTAGTAATTAGTTAATTAGGACGGATCGAGAATTATTCTCGATCCGTCCTAATTAAAACAAAAAAAAAGTTTCTTACAAAATGTACAAATTTGATATCTAATTAGAAAACAATTCTTCAAAAATATCAATTTAAGGGTGCAATTATACTAATTTTGACTATAACGTATATTTAAGGTCTTGTAACCTAAATATTATGACTTACACTTGTACGCGTGCCCTTATAATTGAATTCAATATTACTTAATCAAATATGCACTTTATGCGATTGAAATAAGACTTCAAATACAAAAAAATAGGAATAAACAAGCTCTCAAGCAACCGATTTAAAGGTGATGATAATAATATATTTCGAAATATTCGTTGATCCATAAGATAAGGGAATAGAGTTGACAGTTGCTAAATAGTTAAAAAAATAGGGAGCGCATAGAAAAAGTAGCAATTTGATATAATTCGACGCTCGTTCTATTACATTTCAAACAACACCTTTTAATTATAGACAATCATTATAATTTGTTGTTAAACGGGACATTGGTTTTCAATTACGTCATACCTTCCACTGGCTGTTACCAACGAAGAAATATTAAAAAAAAAATAATGACACGTAGACTATAATAGAGGTTCCTAATAAGACGAAAACCAAAGTACATGTAAAATTTAACTGCAAAGAGTTGAGAATATGAGTTACAAAAGTTGAATAAATAGAATAAGATGTGTATGATATATATATACTTACAGAAGTTTAATAATATATTATAGTAACATATTACCGAACATAATACACAACTTCTGTAAGTCATTATGGCCGAAATCGGTCTGGAGGACATTATTATTATTATTATGTATATATGTATGATTCATAATAAGAAACCAAATAAGTTGTCACTTTTAACAATTATTTTTGTTTAAAAATCCTTTCATCAAAGAGCTGGAAGCAATAGAAGCGCCTTTGCACACTCATTCTACACTCTACTTTTGGGCTCAATTCTGTAATCTATTTTGATAGAACTTGTGAGCAAAACTTGGTGATAGGGCTTTGTGCTAGCCCGTCTGTTTAGGTACCCACTCATTACGTATTCTACCGCGAAACTGCAATACTAAGTATTTTTGTGTCCTGGTGAATGATGTAAATTCTACCCGAATCAAGGGACATAACACCTTAGTTCCTAATGTCGAGTGGCCCATATTATAAAAATATATTAAAATATACTCTATTCTATATACATATTATTAATTATAAAAAAAAACCGAAAAGGATAAAATTAGTCTAATATTTAAGTTCATTGTAAATATTGGGCGCACAGTCGTTGTCAATGGGCGCGCTGTAATTAAATGCGCGCGATATGTAAATTTGTTCTCTATGTAAATGTAAGCTTAATAAATATGTACACTCCATGTAATTTGTAAAACGTTTTTGACGCGCCTTCTTTATGAACCATTTCCTTCTTTGGCGGTGAGAGCAAGATTTAATGGTCTACTTTGAACGTAACGTTTGCACTTGTAACGTTTCTAAAGTGTACGTCCATTCATATACGTTTCTGTCACGTGTAGATAATTACTGAGTTTTTTTTTAAATAAATATATTTTTTTCTGCATAGATTAAAAAATGAATTGTACACTTGTCAATTTAGCGATGTAATGTTACCGATTGCAAGCATTATATATGATGTAGGAAAGAGTTGTGACTGCGATTAAGACTCGAATAAACACCAAATATAAGAAATAGATTATGAAATTGATAAGATCTTAAAAAAAAATACATGTAACGAGATCTGTATCTCGTGTCGACCAAAACTATTTACCATTAAAAGCAATTAGGTAACCATCGAAAAGCTTTTATAAAGACACCTTTAATTATATTACTGCATATTTAAATTATACAAATAATACAAAACCATTAATTAGTTAACTTCTTTTCGAGTAAATTTATTCTAAATTAAACCTTAAACAATGAACATAAGATATAATATATATTATTATTATTTGACTGACGGATTTGTGTTTTAATTGTTTTTATATTTCACCATGTTTTTAAATCGAAAGACATAATTATAATAGAGTCAAAATAAAAAGGGCTCGTGTACAACAAATGCTAATCAATATTACTTGACACTAAATATATTTCAAGTTTCTAAATTGGTGTAATTATTGCGAGGGGTCAATAGACTTATTTATTATTAACCACTTCTCCGTACACCCTTTTAAAATTCACGATAAAATGAATTAACAAATATAACGTGTACCTACATATGGCTCGACAAGATACCTTTCGAATAACCGCAAATGCCCAATAGAAATATTTTTGTGAAGACATAATAATAAAAATATGATAAATGTATAAAAAGAATAATTAAATATTTAGGAAATAGTAAATAAGGAACTGATAATTAAAATAAAAAAATATATTAAATACATAAAGCAGAAGCATAAAAGACAATTGCATACTGATTGTCAAAAATTCGATTCCACAGATTCGAACAGAAATACCTCATCCCTAAAACTATACATAAAAATTGGAAACTGCTAGCAGGCGAACGCTTTATCCTCTAGTAGGTAGTACGTAGTACTAAGTTTGTCATACAAATGTTCCATATTTTGTTAAATTAAACGTGATATTAGTATTTTTTTTATTTATTCTCTCATTATGTCGTAAGACTTTATACAAATTTAATTGTCAATTGCTACTTCCAACTAACGACACGTTAGCGCAGTGATCATGGCTGGCCGTTGATCCATCGCGTGTTCGATGTCCGCGATTGACAAATATAAAGCCAAGGCCAAGGTCGTTCAGTCTGTATGGCTGCTATTGTACGTGTTTCCGGACCCACGAAGCTAACCCAGCTTATATGAGTATGCGTGATGAATTTTGTATTTGGACTCAAATGAAACATTAAGCCCCGCTTACAATAATCCAAGTTGAGTGTGTTGATCCGTACTTTTATATATTTTATTAACAGACAGATAATTTAAAATACGCAGTTAAATGTTAATATTTTTGTATCGATTTTATTATTTATTGTATTGTAAAATAAATTATATGATAACTATATACAAAAAAAACAAAGTACACGTTTATTCAAAGTACACACTATAGATCAAGACACGCCAAACGTACATACGCAGCTGAGATCATGCGCGTGCGCCGGTCTGTGCTTTTAATAGCTACAACGAATTTGTAAGCTAATATTGTTTGTTTGCACTTTACGATCATTACAAATAGTATTTTAATGACTGCTAATTTTAAACATTTGTTTCATTTAATTCTATTTCTCGCAATCATGATTATGTTCAAGTTAAGAGCGATCTTGATCGTTTAAACACCTGAATTAAATGTAGCCTGATTTTTTATGTAAACTTTTTTGGAATTCAGTTTTTTTAATATTAAATTTCTAGAATAGACAGAGTAAAAAGTTTTATTATTTTTTGTTATAATCCTGTTTCATAACGAAAGCCGTAGATTATTTAATAAGGTCATACTGATCATATGAGAGTGCCGTACTTCATGTTTGTACATCAGAACAACATCAGACACGGTTGTGTGTTTATCTTCACATCCAAGCACGAGATAAATATTAAATTTGGATTTGAACCCACAATAAATCCAATTGAGATCCACGAGTTTTATCCACTAGGCCATCGCGGCTACCAATAACAAAATAGCTCGTCTTAATATAAATAAATAATACGATACCAGAACATAAATTTTAATTAATTTTATAAGGGGGTGGTTGCAAGTTATAGGGGAACATCTCAAAACCCCGTTGTAAATATTAAAACTATTTGTAGGCCGGTCATAAAATTGCTATAAAATGTAACGTTGCTGGCTACCCCGTTACAATACACATAATACGATACAATTAAATATTTATATTATTGGTATTATGATTTTCAATTTCGCTATGGATCACTTTTTTGTATTATTTAAAGTGATGATGTAAGAAATGCATAATATTTATTACAGTTAATACTTAATATGTATCAACGACAACTCACCGTCAGGTGGCCGGTCTGCTCACCTATTTTAAGTAAGAAAAAAATTTACAAGACATATTTCTTGCTTGGACACGCGTCCGGGAGACACTCGGCTCCTACTTTCTTTTGTTTCATACAAATGACATTTCAATCAACGCCTACCAATAAATTGTATAAAGACACGATACTTTTAAATATAAAACAACGGTAAGCATGTTAAATTCTCATTTGAAAAAAAAATACAAAGGTAATTAATTACACTATATAAGAAAACGTAATAAATGAATATTACCTAAAATTAGAATCAAGTATAGAGGAAAGAATATTTTTTTTAATGGAGTGCTTACCACCAACCAACCAACCAACCAACCAACTGCCTGAAGTGACTTAAGTCTCATTAAAAAGATTTTCTATTTTAAAATATATTTAGATTATGTACAAAAAACTTTTGTTAATGTAATCTGATTAACCTTTTTATCTATAGACATAAATTATGAGACGTTAGTGCATTATTTACTCACTGAAAGAACTACTAAACAAAAACCAAAAAGCTATACCAGATGATATAACACGTTTCGGAGAAGGTTTTAGTATATAATATATTTATATAAACAGCTGCACTTCGCAGTTTCACTCGCTTTAAATTTAGACTAATGACGTGACAAGCGTTAATGTCATGTTCTCGTATGTATTTCGTATAAACTTGTCACAATTACAAAGCTTGTATCGTGGACTTACTTATTTACCAAAAGTAATCCAAAACGAGCTTCAGGACCGCATTCATTATCGAACGCTCAACGTATTCCCAAATCGAATTTCATTTAAACACTCAATATACGAGCCCCTGCTAAGTATTAGTCGGTCGGGTCACGTGATCGCCGCGGGAACAAACCCCTGATCGCAATCGATCACAGCAAACAATGGGTTATTTTAAAATTTGCACCCCGGCTATATAACGTTTGATCTTATCAATACCGACGGTGCAGCGGGAATGCGCTCAATAATGAAATGACATATGCATTTCCGAAACTAGTTATTTCAGGCGGTTGTAACCGTCGAATTATACATTATACTTTATCTGTTATAATAAATATACAATAAAATAAAACGCACGTAAGTAATTTACATGTAGACAAATGTATTTTTTTTATTTATTTTATAATAAGCGGACTCATGGTAAGTGATCACCGCCGCCTATAAACATCGGTGCTGTATGAACCATCACTTACATCGCCAATGAGCCAATAACCTCAGGAACTAAGATGTTTTGTCTCTCTCTCTCTCTCATAATTACACCGGCACCCTTCAAACAGTATTGCCGTTTGGTTGTAGATAGTAGAATACGTGGTAAGTGGTATCTACTCAGACGGGTTTGCACAAAATCGTACCACCAAGTAAACCACATTAGAGTTAGTAAAGATATTTGTATTAAAAAAATATCATTATACGATTATCCGATACGGTGAAAACATAATAATTAAAAATAGTTTTACGTAGATAAGATAAAATAAAAACGATATTCGTTTAATCTAGCGATAAATTTAAAATTTAACAGTATTTCTTTTGTAAATATAAAAATAATCGGTCAATCAAAAGCGCGGACTCGGGTGATCGGTAATTTTCGGAAACGTTCGGCACATAGCAACATTAGCAAAAATCGCATTTATTTATATACTCACATGTTATCAACGGTTATCGGCTACTGAACCCGGTGGACCTGAAACAAGCAAGGAATATTACTCGTCTTGTCCTAGAAACATTTTTGATACGTGACATACTTAAGATCATATCTATAGAGTGAAACGTCACAAAGGAATTGTGTAAATCTCTTACATACTAATAAGTCTTTGTAGAATTACTTTCATTATAACCATGAGTCTAGATAAGCCAGTGGTTAGAACGCGTGAGTCTTAATCGATGGTTTCGGGTTCAAACCCGGGCAAGCATCACTGAATTTTCGTCATTAATTTCTGTTTCATCTTTCAAGATCGAATTGGCTATAATAAGAAAGTAAATGTAATTTCACGTCGATTCCCTACAAATGACACAATCGTTAAACAACGACCATGAATCATAGTTAATTAGCAGGACAGGAAAAGGGCAAATAAATATTAATACATTGCATTTCAGAACATTAATACTGTTTCCTCACAAATAACAAAGTAACAGCAATTAATAAAATGCACTATGGAATTCCCTATTAATAAATCCGGTGTCTGTTTGTCATCCAAACATCATAACTCGCTAACCCTTACCCCATTTATTTAGATTCGACACAGAAAAAGAAAGAAGAAAGAACGGTAAATTTGAAATATGTGAGCACATTGCAGACAAAGTGATAATAAAACAGCGAAAAAAGCAAAAAAAAAAACAACAGAATCAGTTATTAACTTAACCTATACTTAACATATATTTAAAATTAGAGCATGGAAATCTTTGCAAAAATTTAGCAAACTTATTCCACCGGCCTTTTCCTTGGGTCCTGGAGACCCTTATTTTTCTATTATATTTGATTCTCGCAACCATACGGATTATGGCTTCGCGAACTACTGTTAGTTATAATATATGCGCTGGACACGAAAATGAGGCGAAATTGAATACTAATTGTTTATTTTCATGTCTTTACGAAACTAATGGTCAACATATTTTATTCATATTTTGTTCGTTCGTTGGTGAGCTTGCGTCGTGATTGTACGTCGAAATAGAAAAACAATTGGTATTTTTAGGTTTCTTATATAATTATAGTTATGTGTACAATGATTGTGATATAGAAATTTAAATGTTAAAATTATTTTATAATAAGCAGTTGACTACTAATTAAATGATGAAATGTTTGATGATAAACAGTGAGCACTGAGTTAATTGTCGTTTCTTTTCGGTAAACCGTTCAAAACCAGTAGTTGTTTATATTAAAAATGTTGTGAAATGAAAATTCAATATTTTGATTTTTATTTTTTTAACTATGTCGTATATATTAAAATATCAAGTTAGGTATTTATTTAAATATTTTAATTATAAAAGCGATTGCACATTTGAATTATAACGATAAACGAGGGTAACCTTAATTTAATTAAGAGATAAAATGTCAGCCAAAATTAAAACGCGAAATACATTAGATAAAAATAATAAGAGTTGCAATTAAATGCAAAAAGACTGATTGCAATTCGAAAAATTATGTTCTTTAAAAGATAATATTTATTTAAACCTTTACATTAAAAATCCCTAAAAAAATTTAAACCGATCAACATACCGAATTCACTCGCGCTATAATAAAATATTAAAAAAACAAACAATAATCATAATAATAATATTAAATAAGTTATAGATAGTCAAATCGTTTATATATTATCACAAAAGGTTTAATTTTTTTAAACATCCGCCTCGTTAATTTAAACAACAAAGACATACAAAAAATCGTAATGCTCAGATATAACATAGCAGGACAACATTAAATCTTCACTTAATTTTAAATTCAAATAAATACTCGGCCACTTACGATATCGAAATATAACGTGTAGCCATTAGCCAAACAAAAAAGTTTATCTTTTATCAGAACAGAGTGCATCGACCCGAGCGCGCAGACTCGAGATTGCGTGCCGGTAATTAGATTCAGAATATTCCTTATAAAACCGTGTTAGGGGACACGAACGCAAAGGACGAAAAGTTAAAAAAAAATCGATTGAACCGTATTCGAAATTTGAAATAAGTGATATAATTTTCGTAATGGCGGAGGGCGGTGCGGCCTATAAACAACAATTTTGCAGTGCAGCGTACGGCGCCGCCCACTACTGCATTGCGGGCCTTGCAGAGATTTTCAAGTCTGCGGTACGGAATGGCGCACCTATTAAGGACTTTTCGTGACATAAATCGTTGGACAGCTACTTCCTGCTCCTTTTTGCACGGAACATCGCTGAATACGAAATCATAGGTAATGTACCTGTGTCGGAGTCGGTTTGCACAAATGTATCCGAAATGGAGCGAATTGAATATTTCTTTTTAGATGAAGCAAAAGAGAATTATTCCTGACTACTCTTTACATGAAACGTACTTTATAAACTTCACGTCTATTCGTTACTGTTTATTTACAGTACGATAAAATTCTTTTTTACAGCAATTCAAAAACATAAAAGAATAATATTTTACACACACATCCAAAGAGTTTACACTCTCCAATCACTGGCATCTAGTGGGTAAGTGATAGTTATTAGTGAGAGTGCGACACACATGCGAAGACTTATTAGGATACACAAGGCTTACGAACTCGTAAAATATAATCAGACGCGGACGGAGAACGGGCCATATATGATTTAAAAACTTTCCAATCACTCTTACGAAACTAGAACTGAAACGAAAGGCAAACCAGTGGTATTTAATGTAAACGCCCAGATCTGCGCTAAGGTCATAATCAGAGTAATTGATATGGATTTTAATAGACATTTCGTCGAAAACGGGCGCGGTCTATTTCTAGGTAATGGATTTTAATTTAATTTAGAGGACGAAACACGAGGTGAGTGTAACGAACCCGTTTTCTTGGGAAACTAGAGAAAAAAAACGAATTGGCAAGCCCTCACGTCTGGAATTGGCATGAAAAAATTAGACGAAGGATTAGAACGTTTGTACGAGACTAATTTTGTGTTTCGTTTACCATATAATCAGACATTCGGATTCGATGAAATCTTTGTTTTTTTAATTAAATTATTTATTATCAATCACACACTTCAAAAGTCTACAAATCGACTGAAAATATTTGAAGTATTTAACGTGGAGATTTAACCATGAGAAATATATTGTAAATTCAAACGAACAATCAATCACCATCTATTCCTTCAAGACAATGTCACTATTCAATGTAATGTAGGCGCCTGCCATGAATTATACTTCAACGATCGCATAAGCGATACTGAAATAAACTGAATTTAAACATATATTTTTTTTATGAAATAGGTAGGCGGACGAGCAAATGCCACCTGATGTTGAGTGGTCATCACCGCCCATAGACATTAGCATTGAAAGAAATGTTAACCATCGCTTACATGGCCGATGCGCCACAAAATTGGGTACTAAGATATTACGTCCCTTGTGCCTGTAATTACACTGCCTCAAGCACCCTTCAAACCGGAACACAACAATACCAAGTACTGTTGTTGTGCGGTAGACTATCTAATAGGTGGGTGGTACCTACCAAGACGACCTTACGCATAGCCCAACCACCAGTAAACAATCGCGACTTAAGTATTCAGAAGCCGATATGTCTTCAAACACAACATTCGTACGCAAAGCTGAGTCAGCCGTCGCCAAAATATTCGCGATGACGCACAGAACAAGCAGCTCGAAGCAAACAGGCGTGTCTACAGACACACAATCATATGTACTATGTACTTCCGTGTTAAATTTAGATTATACACGCCTGTTTCATATAAATTAGTATTACTTGTACACATTACTTGAAGTTTTAAATATCTCTGCTCGTTACGGGGTCGTAGCCTATAAACATTTTTAATAAATGAAATAAGCAATGTTCAAATCACAGCGATGGTTTAAGATTAGAATGTTGTAATATAAGCATACGTATGTACGTATATATATTATATAATATTTCACATTTAATTTGTACATGTATAAGTAGCTCAGTACTCGTACTCAATACTCGTACTCGGCTGTGAAGAAGACCTTCATGTGTCGATGGACATTTTGACTTGCAGCTATACTAAATAGCAATTTTAACTAACCGTAACCGTAGCAGCCTGTGAATGTCCCACCGCTGGGCTAAGGCCTCCTCTCCCTTTTGAGGAGAAGGTTTGGAGCTTATTTCACCACGCTGCTCCAGTGCGGGTTGATGGAATACACATGTGGCAGAATTTCAGTGAAATTAGACACATGAAGGTTTCCTCACGAGAATGCATTTCAGCACGAGATGAATTATAACCAATTGAAAATATCTATAGAAAAGATAACATGTGTCATCTCAGACAGATTAGAAGATATCTATACTATAACAATTTTTACTACTCATAATCTAAAAATTAAATCTTATCGGTTGGCCAGACGTAAGTTGCACAATTTTGCTTTTAATGTTTTTACATGTGTAATATGTTTATCCGATCTGTGTATTTACATGATACATTTTATCAATCAGACAAAACTGTCTGTACTCGCATTGCGAAAAACTTAAAAGGAAACTTCATTAGTAGTTTGAGTCACAGAGAGCCGGAGCTTTTCTCTTTTTAACATCTAATATTTTTATAAAGTATATTAGCATAGGATAGATTTTATAATACATTAGTTTTCGCTCGCGGCTTTAGCCACGTGTTTTTCAGGTGTGAGATATGCCTTTGTACTTCTTTGGGGCACAAGCTTGCTTCACTACCAAATTTCAGCAAAATCAGATCATGATTCGGCCGTGAAAGCGTAACAGACAAAGTTACTTTCGCGTTTATAATATTAGTACAGCTAGACGAAGTCCGTTTATAGCAGCTTCGCTTAATTCGATTTGACTAGAACAACGATTCACGCTCACGCTCAACAATAAATAAAAATTTAATCAAAAAAAAAAGTTAAAAAATGACAGCTTTTATTTAGTTGCCAGCTTCAATTAGAGAAGAACGTCTATTCAGATTAAACTGGGACTAGTCTGACTGGCTGGAGTTTATCATTTTAGGTGTTCTTCATAATATAAATATTTATATTATAAGCCGAATGCCTATAACTATATTATGTGTTACAAATAATCCGTCCGAACGGTCGCTTTTAAAACAAATTACACTTACCGTAACAGCCTGTGAATGTCCCACTGCTGGGCTAAAGACCTCCTCTCCTCTTTTTGAAAAGAAGGTTTGGAGCTTATTCCACCACGCTGCTCCAATGCGGGTCGGTGGAATACACATGTGGCAGAATTTCAGTGAAATTAGACACATGCAGGTTTCCTCACGATGTTTTCCTTCACCGTAAAGCACGAGATAAATTATAATCACAAATTTAGCACATGAAAATTGAGTGATGCTTGCCCGGGTTTGAACCCACGATCATCGGTTAAGATTTAAGCGGTCTTAGCACTGGGCCATCTCGGCTTACACTTACCAGTGACTTATTTCAAAAACGCCGTCACCGTCATTACTCATGGACATTACGACAGTAGAAGAAAATTGTTTCTTTTATTCAACAAAATATTTATAATAATTACACAGAGAAAAATATTTTATTTTTAAACGAAACAAAATGTACATTTTCTTTTGTTTTAGATAATGAAATATTCTTAGAGAAATTGCAAAAAAGATTAGTATAACAGTTATTTTAGCTTTGTTGATGTTAACATACATGTTTTTATTTTATTTTAAAAAGGCACAGTTATAAAAGTCACTTGAAGCTGATCTTTAACATATCTCATTAGAATAGACTGTGTCAGAGATGGCGACATGCCGAGATGGCCAAGTGGTAATTCATTTCGTGCTTGACGGTGAAGGAAAACATCGTGAGGAAACCTACATGTATCGAATTTTACTGAAACTTCTGCCACATGTGTATTCCACCAACCCGCATTGGAGCAGCGTGGTGGAAAGAGCTCTAAAGCTTCTCCTTAAAAAAGGGAAGCCTTAGCCCAGCAGTGGGACCTTCACAGGCTGTTACTGTGTCAGACATATTGCTAATAACGTCGCAAACTATGAAATCTACGCTTTCGTGTCCTCTTCGTCTATAATTAAATTGACTCAATAGACCATCAAATTAAATCAGCGATACAAAGTAAATCTATTTAGCGGCAGTATTAGCAGATCGAACATACTTCAAATATTTAACATGAGCATTAAAATTTGCCTATTGATTGCCTGAGCTCCATCACCTGAGAAACATAAGAGCCGGCGTAAAACAGACCATTTTCTCCAACGACCTTTACTTGTTGCCAAATTCTTGAATAAAACAGTACATAAGTGATTTACGCTATAAAGGTAGATACACATAAAGACCACATAGCCAGTCACATAATTATCTGGATATATAAATCGTCGAAATTGATAACACTCCTAGACATGTCTCTGATATATGAAAGTGTAGAAATTACAACGAAATTAGAGCTGCGCCATCAGCTGTTAAAAAAAGTGAATTTTTACCTAAGATTGTACAGAGAAGCACCTATGAATTTTCACGTACTTGATTTGTGTATATAATTCATCTCGTAAAAGAAACATCATGAGGAAACTTCAGAATTAATTAAAAATTTGCTATAAGTGTATCTACCAACCCGCATTGGAAAAACTCTGAACCATATTCACACAAACAGACCCACTGCTTGGCTTTAAAATCACAATCTGTAAAACCGACAGTTTAAAATCGTTTAAACGTTATTATTATTAACCAATATCACGTTCCAGGCTATTTCCATTGCTTCTCGCACTGCCCTATTAAATCTCAACACCAGCAGCCTCCAGCTTCCACTAGCAAGCGCCGAAGGCAATCACACAATATACATACTTCCCTAGTCACTGGGCTAGATGTAAATGTTTCATGAGAAAGAGAAACAAAAATAATTACTGTAAAAACAAAAAACAAAAGATGTAACGATTTTTTTTGCATGTATTTAATGTTTTCACATTCTATTTTTAAATAAAAATCAGAGCAAGACGATCTATTTTCAAGTGTTCTCAATAGCTTACAATTGACAATGTGTGTATGTAGCAAGTCTGACTTATCTCCTGGTACTTTAACATTTTAATATGATGGTAAAAACTATCTTCACTTCAGATAATTCGTACATTTTTGTTATTATTTTCAATGATTTCCACCTTTGATTAAACACGGACCAATAACTGCAATATTTCTTTACATGTGTAATATGTAATGAGTAAGAAATTTATTAAATTTGGTCGAATAAACAAAATATTGCGGTGTAAACAAATAATCGTGCGCATCTACCTTAAATAAGATTTAGGCCAATGTCAGCGGAACAAGAATTAGATGAATTATACAGAGATAAAACAAAAGAAAACTATGACGTCATCCAACACTTTCCTTTCGAACCGAATTCAAAAAAGAATGAGATTATACGGTCGACGCGTACGTTTCTTTACGATGCATGTTAATGTCCCACTTCTAGGCTAAGGTCTGCTATCCTTGAGAGGATTTGAAGCTTTGACCACCACGGTACTCCAATATGAAAACATGTCTTCGAGATGAATTATACACATAATAAATCACATGTAAACTCCATGGTGCTTGACCGGGTTTGAACTCGCAATATTCGGTTAAGATTCGTGGTATAGTTACTGGTTTATCTTGGCTCTAACGTTAACTTTTTTTTTGCGACAATTATCCTAGCAGGTATTTAAAATAAATATAACCAATAAGCGCATATAAAAATTAAAACGTAATAAATAACCAAGAACTTTATCGGCGCTTTTTTAATATTATTCTGTTTATTGATAAACTGATATTGCTTTAATTTCTTCCTGTATGATAGACCCGTAATTGCGTCGGCGCCTTTGTGCAAGCCCTTTTATTAGTAATCTAATATTATTAATACGTATTAAACATAGTGGTAAGTGCATAAATATTGACATAAATACAAACGGTAAATGCGAAAACTTTAATTGCAATTTATGAAATACGTTATATGTATACAATTAAACATAATTATATATTAAATAAAATTTAAAAAAGAAGCAAAGAGATGCACTCTCTATTCCCTTACTCATATCATGCGCAACGCCTACAGCTCTGTGTGATTTCCGAGGCACGGAAGTGTAACAATGGCAAATCCGAAATTCTCACTACAAAAACTACGATCATTGTTCGAACCCGAGATTCGAACCTGGGACCTCGTGATCTATACCCGTACGAGCTAGCCGTAGCCAATAGACTGTAGCAGGCTATTTACATAAAACAAGTTTCATATTACGAAAAGCGATAAACTGAATTAGCCCAACAAATTCGCAGACAGATACAAGTTAATTTTAAAGCCACTTAGTTCCACCTACACCACGAGAAGCGCTCGTCCTTATAAGTATTTAATTTTAAAAGGTAACATTTTTTATCAGCGAGATCAGATTGCGATACCATAAAGCGTACACTTTATGTCACACCCGCGTCCCGCGACTCAAAAACACAAAGAAACGATGTACGCTGGCTGTATTACGTTGTTCACCTCAAAGACGAATGTAAGTCACATTGTCTATGACCTTTGGCCTCCGGCTGATCGTGAGCGTTGAGTACATAGCGCCTTATTAACAAACGTCACCTCGAATTGGATCAACATTGATCTCGACTAAATTATAACATAAACAAGATCATGTCAAATACGAAAATATTTGTCAATATTGTATTTGATTTATTTCTAAACGGATTCTTTTTTTATTTAATTATGTCCCAGAGAATCGATTTCAAAAATCGAATGTTTTCAACAAAATCAACCTTTTTTTATAGCTGGAAAAACGCATTGTGTTTCCCCCACAGGAACTTGGACAGCGGCGAGCCCCACATACCCCCTGTATGTGGGGCTCGCCGCTGTCCAAGGCGCCGAGTGCGCACCGAACATCGGAATACCCACTAAAAAACCAGCGGTACCCTTTTCGTCTTAACGAGGAGCGCCACGGGATCGCTTGCGCATGCTACCGTGTCATAAAATAAGCATTCCTTGCAATTAATTCGTAATATTTCGTCTCATGTAAACATTTTGATATGTCTTAAAAACATTTGTATCATTGTGATATATCCAATTTTATTATGTTGGATTACGTTTTTTTTTATAATAGAAGTTTTGGCAGTAAATCTAAAAGTAAACGACTAAAATTAATTGTCATTTACTTATTTTGTGTTTACAATTCATCTCTAGCATGTCGATGATGGATTAAATCGCAAAGTTCAATTGTGGAATGAAAGTCTGTTAAACACATAATGAAGCAGAGTAGTAGCATAAAAAGAAAAAGACATTCCGCCCAGCAGTGGGACATTACATTTACGAACCAATTAAGGTTTCTGAACTATTCGATATTTTCTGATAAATTTCATTGAAGCCTATACATTACAAGTTGATAACAGATTCAATTTAAGATATTTATAACGGTATTCTTAATTTAAATCAACGGATATTTAACTAGAACCTTCAACGTCCAAAATAAATAAACATTATTTTGTAATAATGCAATACTTCTATATATTTTTAAAAATTAAATCAAAAACCAGTTATATTATTAAACATGTCAAGGTGATATTAAGTTATTCAAATAGGGATTACTTAATATGCATTTAAATCTGACTATTGTATTTAATTAAAATTAAATTAATCTGATAAGAAAAAGCATTTTACAGGTTTCATACCAAATCATTTATATTATCTCAAGTGATTTTTTTTTCTTGTCATGTTAATCTAAGTACTACAGATATGTTAATGAAATCGGTTTTAAAAAGGTTAATTGTATGAGACATATCAATATCACCAATAAGGAGTGGTTAATATCTCTTGCAACGCTATTGTATATAAAAAACGTAATTTAGGAATTAAGTTATTCAAGGGCACTTACTAAGTCTGTGACGACTCAATAAAAATATAATTTAAAAAAAAAACCCAAGCCAACTAAATCAATACTCTATGCCAGAAAACTTAAAAGCTAAGAATCTGTTACGAAGACAAAATCTTTAGTCCACTAATAACGTAACAAGTCAATTAAATACAAAGTACAAAGCAACACTTTTTTTCATACTTAGTTGAAGTATGTTTAGAATTGGCAATTTTATAGTTCGCATCTTGGCAATCTCCCTTACACCGTCGGTACGGAACGTAACACAGGTTCACTAGCATGCCAAATAGGTCACACGCCAATCACGTGATCCGATTTCTAATAACGAGATGGCATCCTACGTACAATTTGAAGTTTATTTAAAAATGTTACAACTTAAAATTTATTTGTCTCGCTCTTTTATGTAACGAATAATTTTAGTTGAAATGAGATAAAAATTATAGAGGTGTTCCTACTTAGTTCTATAGAATTAGATTTGTTTTAAATGGAATATTTTTTATACAAGGAGGCTTTGTATGGTGTTAGTACTTTATGCACTCATCGCATATTCTACCGCCAAAGAGCAATACTTAATATTGTGTTCCGGTTGAAGGCATGAGTGAGCCAGTGTAAGAACAAGCACAACGTAGGTGATGACGCAACGGCGTTGTAAGGAACGGTTAATATTTCTTACGGTGCCAATTTCTATGGGCGTTGGTGAGCACTCACCACTTACACTTATACAGTAATATGCCTTTCTTTATTAATTTTTTTTCTAAACACACATGTATATGTAATGAAATTAAATAATAACACTGGTTAAACTCAGATTAATGAATACGACTTAAATCTGAAACGAAACGAGTCATTGGTCGATGGCAATCGATGACGCAGTTGACGACCAATGAGCGTGTAGTATTTCGTCGAATAAGTAAAACCGAGTTTGATCAGCGTTCCAAAAACGAAATCGAGATAAACTTTGATACAACATTCGTTTACATAAAATACAAACATGACGAGTAATACCTGCTTTATTAAAAACCTGCCTTACGATCGCTACTTCTTAAATTAGCATCATATAAATTCTAATAGTTCATCATATATAATCTATAAAATCATACGATGTATTAATAAAACATATGCTTTCTATTAATATTTCCTGCGTTCAATTGACCGTAACATATAAATTGACCATCGATAACACACCAATAAGAAATCTTTAAATTGCTTACTTCAATGTTTAAATTATCAATTCCAACTACTTTTACGGTATAAATTATTTATTTTATGTTGTATTAAAATATTATTTACAGTTTCTCTAAATACGTCTACGCAGCCCATCGTCAATAAAGAATAGATATACTATTTTACCTCTTAGATGAATCTTTCTCAATGGATGGCCACTGGGTATGGACCGTTTAGTGCAATCGTAAAGTATTGAGAGAATAACAACACGTTTTCTAACTGACATAGCATGGCGTTGATCATTTTGTTGAAGTTTCTTAATCACGCTGGCTAGATATTTTTGTATTTTGTCATCGGCACTGTAAGAAATATTAACTATTTCTTACATCGCCTATGCGCAACATGGGAACTAAGATGTTATATGCGCCTGTAGATACACTGGCTGACTCACCCTTCAAATCAGATCACAACAATACTAAGTATTCGTATTTGGCGGTAGAATATATGATGGTGGTAACTAACCCAGACGGGTTTGAATAAAGCTGTATCGTCAAGTAATTACATACCCGATTACTTCAGGCGTAAGAATAATTTAACTTAAAACCAGGGGAATTTGACCATACCACCTACATATGTATATATGCTACACAACAAGTTATCTTAATATTTAAGAAACAAACAAAACCAATCTAATTTATATTCACCTTAAAAACTAGTAAAAATAATACAAAAATCGAAATGTTTGAAGCCAAGTCAAAGTAAAATGGCAATCATAAAGGAATTTGTAATCACGTAAAACGTACACTCTCATAATTTATATACAAATCGTACAAAAAGCTCAAAGAATTTCATTTCTTTTTATCGAAACGGTATAAGAGAATCTCGTTCAATTTATTGAAACAATTTTTCCGGGATCTCCGCGAATTTATAACATAATAGGTTATAAGAGGGAAAAATATACCCGAAGTTACGTACCAATACATTTACCCATTAAAAAGTTATTTCCGTAAAATATAAAAGACTTACAAAAGAAAGTAATTTCGGCAAAACGTTTACTGACAACATATTATTACGTTTAGGTACGTAATATATATTCCAAATTCAAAAAGTTCCAAGCTAAGCATTTAAAATTAAAAAAAGAAAATCTTATTCTGAATTAACGGACTACTTTTTTATACAATCAAATTCCATAAATATCTGTGGAATGTTATAGAGTAGAAACTCTTTGTTAACAAAATGTCAATGACCAAGTAAGTCAGCAAATAGTTTGGTCATAATTCTTCGTTATCGGTCATAGTCGGTAAAAAAATTATCAGATAGTTTGATGGGAGGTCGCGACATCGGCTCTGCTATATACGATGTGACGTCAAAGCATTTCTATTATCAACACTTCTTTATCTACAGCTTTGCAGGACTTCATTATAATGGTATTTGTATTTAATGTAGCATTTTTTTTTGTAAAAAGTTTTGCTATTATAGCAATGAAAAAAAATGATACTAGGCGGTATGGCTTTGCGCAAGCTAGTCTGGGTTGGTACAACCCATCCATCAGATATTCGACCGCTAAACATAAATACTTAGTTTTGAAATGAAGGGTGAGTGAGCCAGTGTAACTACATGCACAAGGGTCAAAACATCATAGTTCCCAAGGTTAGTTGCGCATTAGCGTTGTAAGGAATGGTTAATATTTATTAAATCGCCAATGTCTAGGGGCGGTGATGATCACTTATCATCAGGTGGCCCATTTGCCCGTCCGCGTAGCTACAACATTAAAAAAAAAACTAATATTTTGTACTATAATAGCACAGTAGGTCTAAAAGCTTTATCCTCAAAGGGTAAGGCTTACTTCTCACCACACACCCCGTAGCACATTACAGATTAGGGTTGTCAGCGTCGTAATATTTACATTGGAACAATATACATTTTCGTATGGCCCTACTAATATCCCATTTCGCAGAAGGCTCTGTTTGCACAGCTCTATTTCCTGTTTATCCTTTTTTGTGTATATTTAACTTATTCATTACGAGCAAATGTTTTCGCACGGTTAAATAATAGATAAGCATAGCCGTTAGTCGAAATAAATAACGTCATATAAGCCTATAATATTATTTAAATCAACATAATTGTAAATAATTATAAAGAATCATTATAGGTTGTACAAAATTCTCCCAGTTATTGAATTATATCTAATTACAGATTTTTATTAATGTGATAGATACTTCTTGGTTCGCATTCTTTCTAAACAGATTTAGAACATGATATTCTAATTTTAAAATTGACAGTAATAAAAGGAACAGTTGGTTGTTATACATACATGCATTATCTGCATCAGCTGGTCTTATTTAAAAATTATTTAAAGTTCCTGTTAACCTGAAGTTATGTGACTACAATGATATGAAATATATAACCTAAATATAAAATTTCAATCAGCTCAATTTTTCAAAGTTTTTTTTTTATTTAATCAAAAGGATCTGCACTACTTAAATTTTCTGTGTAAAGATATAACGATGATTACGTTTCCGTTTTTATAATTTAAATTAAGAACGATAAGAGATAAGTAAAATATCTTAAAAGATAAAGATAAAAGATTACAGATGCATTACTACATATACCTAATTACATATATTTAAAGAAATATAATAATTTATTACGATTCGATTACATGATGATTACATACTAATAAGGCAGGAATGAATCATAGAAATTAACATCGAATAACATATAAAAGAATAAATAAAACATATGAGAATTACACTAAAAACAACATTTACATGCAAGAATTCACAGAAACAATTGAGTCACATTGCCAGTCACCCCAAAACAGGTCCTAATCACAATGCGAATGAAAATAACACCATACATAATCCTACTTAAAATTCAACGACTTAACTGAGTAAAAAACGCGTAAATATCTTCGACCATCCCGTTGAAACCACGAATTTAAAATCCCGAACGTGTCCATAAACTGTTAATGGCTTAGATAAAAAAAAATATATGGGACCCCAATCTTAGGCGCGTGCGCACCATGCGGGTCGCCTTTACTAGCTATAAATGTGTATTATAATGACTTCATAATAATTGTCCAGTCATCCCGTTGTAATGGTCCCGTATTATTTTGGAAACGCGTTTGGCTAACGGGGGGTTGTGAATACGCACACACATTCATTGTATACATTTAGTAATTTTGTAGAAATTACTACAATAGACTTTTTGCGTTCGTTATCCGAGTTACGCCGACAAATATTAGTTGATTGCGCACAATCGTCTAGCATTGTAAAATTCTCGGAACATAAAATTATCAAGTTGAACAGAGAGCACTATTGTAAAGCGTTTTTTGTTAACCGTTATAAGCAACTTCGAAGCAATTGTAGTCAATGAACAAAACTAGCCCTAGTATTTAACGAAGTTTCGAATATTACCAATTGTTCCAAGTTGAAAGAAAAATGAACAAGTAACTATGTTTATAGAATAGGCAGGCGGACGAGCATATGGACCACCTGATGATAAGTGGTCACTAACACCCTTAGACATCGGCACTGTAAGAAATGTTAACCATCGCTTACTTCGCCAATGCGCCACCAACCTTGGGACCTAAGATTTTATGTCCCTTGTGCCTGTAACTACACTGGCTCACTCACCCTCCAAACCGGAACACAACAATATCAAGTACTGCTGTTTTGCGGTAGAATATCAGATGAGTGGGTGGTACCTACCCAGACGAGCTTGCACAAAGCCCTACCACTAGTAAAATCAAAATATTCTTTATTCGAGTAGATTGTTATAAGAACTTTTGAATCATCATGTTAAAGGATTTAAATTGAATGTAAAACTAACGTAACGGAATGTAAATTTCACATAAAACAACTAACAAGAAACTCAGCTGTATTACTTTTTCTAAAAATTAATTACAAAATCGACCAAGTATATATAACATAAAATCTATTAATCATATCGATATATCCTCGATATCAACGAATACTAATTTCACGCTTTTTTACCATTCACTCGTAAATAATATTGAAATCAATAAAATATATTTATCATTTATACTTTTTAAACATAACATTTAAATTCTTGAATTAAAAAAAAAACAATAAAATAATTACCTTATAACATTTACACAATATGGTTCCAACAATTAACGAATCTACATCTAATTTGATTAGTTGATGAGGGTGAGCAAAAAATCAATGTAGATTCGAACCCGCATTATTACGTAATTAAAATGCCCACGTTCCAGATTGATTGGAATAGAATACACATTTAACATACATCTGCCCTTTGGGAGGCAGTTGGGGGAAATCTGAAACGAAAAAAATCTGACATGTGATTCTAAGCCAGCTTTGATCATGGATAATGGAACATGATGAATTTGACAGTTTTAATGTTGGTATACAATATGTTTGAGATAAACTTGAAAACAATTTGACTTGATTACCATGGAAGTTAACTGATATGTGAATTTTTCATGGAGATCCTGATCGCTCTGACAATTGGTATATGCGCGGATAGAGAACGGAGAATATTTTAGTGCAAGTCGTAGGATAACTGGTTTAGTACATAAATTAAAAAAGGTAGGCAGTCTGACAAATGTACCACCTGATAGTAAATGGTCAACACCGCCCATAAACACTGACACTGTAAGTAACCATTCCATACATCATTAATGCGCCAACCTATATTGTTTCAACCAGAACACAACAATACTTTGAAGTAAATTAAATTTTATTGATATCTTTGTAACTGAACGCATTTCGGCAACATTTTTAGGATAATCCAACCCCAAACAAAACACATAATTTCAAACTTCCTGTTCGCAATAATAATAATGTCGGTGATAAAATCTACGCACTGCCTCATTAAAATATAATTAAAGCTATTAAAGCTGCAACCGAATGTTGTCTGAGTCATGGCCCCCATAAAAATTTGCAGCCCAATGCATACCACCGCAATATGGTCATTTTATAATTTGCAACTAATTATATGGGACGGATAAAATGTGGCCGACTAAACAATGGTGAACGTGTTTTAATTACTTCACATGCTAGCGATTCTGATATTGGCATATTCATTTGCGAAATATATTAATTCAGAACGAGTTGACGAATTAATATATCGTTTACAAAACAACAAATCGCCAAAACATTCATTCAAATTTATTCACAATACCGTTCGTGTCGGCATACATACGTATATATTATAAATCATATTGTTAATTTGACGTATCGGAAACATTTTTCAATGCGAACATCAACCCTTCATTTATCATATTTACTCAGATTAATTTCATTCAATTTATGCAAATAAGCGGACAGATTATTACAAACATAAATTATAGAACTGGCAACGTTAGAGATAATACAACTTGGTAAGAAACGAGAAAGGTCAAAGTCAATCTTTATACATAGAAGCATTAATACTACTACTACTACTCTAGCTACTACTCTATCTAGTAGCGCCACCTAGACATTACAAATAATAAATACAATTATTATAAACATACAATTTTGATAAAATACACAGATATGTATCTTGCTATGTGTTTCTTTCACCAGATCTTCTCAGATCTGAAGTAGATCTGTCTAAACCATTTTATTTTATTTGAATTTATCACAATAGTGTAATGTTTCTTTATAGAATAAATATTTTAATAAAACAATGCACTATTTCAATGCACATTACTGTTCAATTCTCTGTTCTAATATTCCGACAGATAACGCTCCAAATAGCTTGTAATAATTTTAAAAAAAAAACGATGCCTAGTAACAAGACCCGTTGCTCGGAGATTAGCTTCGAGGAAAACCAATATTATTAATGAGTACAAAGGCAAAAAGAGACCGTTAAACTATTAGTGCGAGCGTCGACGCTTCGTTATGGTTCAGCATAACAATGGCGACGTAGTTTTTACCAATACAGCAGATCGTTTGTCATTAGGACTACTGCAAGGGCGCAACAGGAATTTGTAAAAAAACATCGACGGTCACAAAATGTAGAATGAAGCGAGAAATTATATTCATTTATGACTTTGACACGTGATTTTTGTTAGCATTTCCTTTTTTATTATTATTTTTATTTTCATAATCCACTAAATTTGAGAATGATAATCAACCGACAGACAATCAAAAATAATATATTACGAACACTTTCGATTTCCTTTATGTCGATAAAAGAACAAAAAAAACGCAATGAAATGTTTTATTGTACACTTACATTGCAGTTATACACGTTATTACACACGAACCCAGAAAAACATTAAAATAATTAAGATGTACATAAATATCTATAATATTTCAAACAATAATTAAAAAAAAAAAACAATACATCACGTAGCGTCAGAATCGTTTTACGTGTTAATATCGCCGGCTCACCTAACTTGAACCGTACACAATATAGAGCAACACACGCCAGTCCACAAACAGAGGATTTAGTTGATATTATGCCTTTTCTTTCCCTAAATTGATTAATGACTGCTGCGGTTACGCGACAATTTGTTATTATATACAGACGAATATTCAAATTATTCACAAACACAACGGTTATATTGAGGATGCTCTCATTGATTCAAATTTATTTTTATTACTATTAGATATTCTATCGCCAAGCAGCTATGCTTGGTAAGGTGAGTAAGGTTGTAACTATACAAAATATATAGCATCCTAGGTACTAAGATTGGTGGAGCATTAAGTTCATAAGTTTCAATTGGAAGACAAAACATCTATATAATGAATCTTAATTACATACATCACGTATACATTAACGTAAGTAAAGCGAAATAATCTTATAAATAAACATTTATGTTTCGTTCGTATATTCTATTCGCCGTATCATGCATTTCGCATTGCGATTCGGTTAAAACTTACTTTACTTAGATGGCACTTGAAGTTGCTGTTAAGTTTTCTAACATAGCAACATTAACTTACAATAATTGGCACGCTAGTCGTTTTATTACAGTGTTATTACAAATTGTTTTTCGATAAATTTTAATAAAAATATTTAATGAGACAATACAACGAAAGCCGGGTCGCAAATACAAGTGAAGTATGGTCAAAACAATAAATAAACTTATAATTACGGAAGACGGTGTGTAACGCAGATTTGTAATGTAAATAAGTTAGTTTCAACACATTTCATGAATGATTTGCACTTGGACTACAATACCGTAGGTATTACTGTTCGAAATAACTTTAGGAACAATAAATTACGTACGGTACAAACGAAATTAACCCTTCCCGTCTAAATAATAGGACTAGGGGCAGCCGAATGATTTAGGTTGCAGATAATGTACGGTTACATGTCAAGGCCTGTATGGACGAGCCAGCGTTATAGGGGGACAAGGCAATGAATAAAAGCGATTTATAATTTGAATTTCGAACATAATTTATGAAAAAAAGCACGATGAAAAAAAAAGAGATCGCAATAAATTGACAAGCTTTTATCTTTGCAATTCGTATATTGAATTCTAAATTCAAAAATTTAGATATTATTCATAATTATTATCTTATAAATTAGAATGTATACTTATTTAACTAACAAAAAATGCATGCAATTAGTAATCGCTTAATTACGTTTTGAAATTAATTAATTCTCTATAATTTATTCAAAAATGTATCCGCTAATACTTTTTTTAAAAGAATAAAAGTTATATTTTTCGCATATTCTTTTAGATAAAATCGACACTGCAAACCGGTAGTATCGCTTGATAATTCAGAAGTACTTTCTTAATAAATTATTTATATTATAACATATAGGAAATGCTATGTAAAACTTGATTGATAAATAATCAATTAAATAAGACCATAACTGATTGATACTGTGGTCACTCTAATAGTGGTCGTGTTGTTATGAAATGTTTTTTTTTATTATTATTTTATATTATTTACATAATGTTTTTCTGATCAGTTGATTACCTTTTGACATTATGTCTACTTTTTCATATTTTGTGCAAATAAAAAAAAAAGTCGTCATTGACGGGCAATCACATAGGCATTGTCTATCAGGCATCCCATTTGTTCCTTTGCCTTACTAAACTAAATAGATTAATATATATATATATATATATATATATTAAGAATGTAAAGGACATGAAAATTCAAAGACTTCGCAGTTTGTGACTTGGACTTGAAGCCAAAAATAGATATATTACGCGTTAATCATCCTAGGCTGTCGTTACCACTGGTTTTGATTTAGACGGAGATAGTTACGACGCTCGCGTTATATATTTAGCGGTGTTCTTTGAACTGAACCTCTACTGAGATCCCGCAGATATTGAGATGTTACAATCATAGAGGTGTTAACTAAAAACAATAAATAAAACACATGCCATTTCTCTTTAACCTAAAAACAATATATTATAATGAAAACTTATTACAAGTCAAAGTAACTTACTTTACTTTTCTACTGGTGGTAGAGCTTTGTGCAAGCTCGTCTGGGTAGGTACCACCCACTCATCAGAAATTCTGCCGCAAAACAGCAGTACTTGGTATTGTTGTGTACCGGTTTGAAGGGTGAGTGAGCCAGTGTACAGGCACATGGGACATTTCCAAGGTTGGTGGCGCATTGGCAATTTAAGCGATGGGCAACATTTCTTACAATGCCAATGTCTAATCTAAGGGCGTTGGTGACCACATACCATCAGGTGGCCCATATGCTCGTCCACTTTCCTTTTCTATATAAAAAAAAAAAGTAAATGAGTAGATAACAGCTGCATCACTTAGGAAACCAAAGTAGGTCCAGTTTTAAAATATAATGTTTAACTTATTCCAACCACAAGAGGTGTAAAGACAGATAAACAACTTTGATATTGAATGACGTGATATCATTGGTCGAGATCTTCAATAAACTATGATATTCTATGTGTCTTGAATGTCGGCGAAGTTGTTATCGGAACTTTAGAAGTAAAACTAAAGTAGTTCAGTGGAATAGTTTTATTTTATAAATAAAGATATATTAATCAAGAACTGTTTGTTAACTTTATAGCAGAGCTATTGGTAAATCGTTCGAAACATACAAAACAAAGCTTTGAATATCTTTATTTTAAGCCTTTGTCAATTGGAATAGGCTATAGAATTATATTAAGTTATTTTTTTTTAATTAACTCAAATATGACATCATGAGATACTTTCCTGGCCTAATTCGATCACGGCGGTTATTCTCAAGAGAGATTAGTCAATTGCACTTCAGATTACTTATTATAGTGCACAAGTGTGGAATACTGGGGATACAACACAGGAATACTGGGGGTATTCCTGTTATCATCAAACACGACGAGATTACAGACGAACGCCCAGTACGTGCTTTCGGAGGCATGCGAGTGTAAGCCAAAATTTCGAACTCCAATCTGCTGCTGAGTATTATTCGAGTTTAAAAACGAATTACTGCCGGCGGTTAATTATTTTATCGCTAAGTAGATAGAAATGTTACCTTACTAGTTTATACACAACTAGGAACCCGTCATGTATATACATACATATATAACTTGTAAGTTATGAGGCGCGCCCAGTGATGTTTCCTATCGGTATGTTTTTTTTCCGACATTTTCAACGACCATCGTCATATATTAGTCAATTTAGTATTTAATATCGTCATGTATCAGTCAATTTACACAAAACCCTTATAAATTATATACCTAAACCTTCCTCGTGTATAACTCCGTCTAGTTGTGAATGCCGTACGAAAAACAATTCAGTGGTTTTTGAGTTTATCGCCTTCAGATAGACAGACAAACAGTGAGAGCGGCGGAGGATAATATGTAATCATATAGAGTAAAAGTATCAAAAAATGCGCCTATAAAATATAAGACGAGAGCGAGAACGGGAGAATCTTCGTTCCTGTAGCGGATTAAAAATAAACGAATATATCATTAGTTGAATACGTATATGTTTACGCAAATGTTGATAAAAGGAATACCGAACGAAGCAAGCGTAACCTCAAACATGAAGAAGGCAAAGCCGCACACAGCGCACACGGTACGGGCTCGATTGATTTACGAACTAAACATTTGAACTATAAGTTTATATTGTGTTCGTATTTAAATTTATTATAAATATTACGATCGTTATAATGCCAGTACGGACATCTGTAAACGTTTTCGTTTGTTGTTCTCGTATTAAACGTCGGAACTATTACTCGTGCGAAGTAAACGCTCAAAATATAACTCTGAAATATTCTCTTCCAGCGCTGATACTTCACAATATATTCTTAATACAATTTCGATATTTGAACCATGAAACAATTAGTAGTGTGATGTCATGTGTTCACTGTAAGAAACATCAACTCGCCCCAACCGTGGGATCAAGTCAAGTCAATGTGTCCCTTGTGAAAAATATCACTCCGTTAGACAGCTTCTCTATTTACTATTTTAAATTCTCGAATTATCTTTATATAATAAAGATCTTTTAATATTCATTAATTTATTCACTTTACATTTATTCTATATAAAATGTCAGGTTTTAAGTTTAAGAATATATATTCTCATAGGACACAAAAAATATTCAATTACACGAGAACAGTATTAACTTGAAAATTACTTGTTTCATTCATCTATAATAAGACGCTTCAAATTGGAAAGTAAACTTTGTTTATTCGGCTTATATGCTAAGACCTTCAGATAAAATCCAGGTGTTTCGCTGATCCATCACGGCACAGATAAGATATTAAAATAAAAGAACAGACAGAATTGTAGGCTTAAATAAAATATGTCGAATTGGAAAAGGAAGCGTATAGGCACAGTGTACACGTATGAGCGTTCCGGGTGTACGCAGCGTTAGGGGAGACAATTGTAAGACGTGATGAGGATAAAGAATTCAATTGCGCCATACCTCATTTTAACGTGACAATAATACATAGGCAATATATAGATGAAAGTAACTCCTACGACGCTTAAAATATTTTTTTATGAATCTGATGATTTCAGTTTTTTTTAAATCATTACATAAACATATAATATATAACTTCCCGACATAATACAATTCTATGACAAATTTAATTATAATCATGGAAATTAAGTGTTAGCAAACAAACGCCCAGTGGTAAGAACGCGTGAAGGAAAACATCGTGAGGAAACCCGCGTGTGTCTAAATTCATTGAAATTCTGCCACATATGTATTCCACCAGCCCGCACTGGACCAGCGTGGTGGAATAAGCTTCAAACCTTCTCCTCAAAAAGGGAGAGGAGGCCTTTAGGCCAGCAGTGGGACATTCACCGGCTGTTACGGTAACAAACACAACTCACATATCAAAATGCTGGACAACGATCTCCTCTCCTCTTAAGGTTTGTATATCACCGCCCTGACCCTGCCTCCTCCAATGCAGTTTAAAACATGTGAATTGCATTCGACACAATTTTTTCCTCCGCCTCCTCCATTTTCCTCCGATATAATTACTATAATAAGTAATTTATTTATTTATGTGTTATATATAATATGGAATTTCCGTTTCAAAATATATTCACGATACGCTCACGCGAACTCTTTACAAATGTTTATATTTCCTCATCGTAACATTTTATATCAATATTTTTTTTATACTTATTTTTCCTCAATTCAAAAATACACATATATAAATAATGTTGATTTTCCTATCTCATCGTTTATGAAAAAGTGTTATTTAAACTTTGGTATAAATACTTAATTCGTGTATTTTTTTTTTGTTTGTTTTTTTATTGTAATTTTTTTTGAACATAAATTTGTTACCTCTTTCATTTTTAATAAAGTAAAAGAAATACATATTAAAAAAAAGGTCATGTTCAGTCACCTATAGGTAATTGATATATATTCACATATATACTTACTGATTGTTAAGTTACTTTTAAGCAAATTCTAAACATGGTTATTGTGGTTGGGAATGGTATGTTTTCCTATGATTGATAATACATTGTTAGTTTAAGTGAATGTAAAGCATGGGTTGGATGTATTTTATTTACAGCTTCTTGAGATCCAAATAAATAAATAAATAAATTTATTTATAGAGGTTATTACACTTACATAACCGAAAAATTCTCGCCATACTTCCGATGCAGATTCCTGGCGGTTTGGTTTGTTTCACAATTTTATCTTAAATCTTTACTGGCTACATATTTAAAACAATCTTAAAATTACTTCTTATTAATTAAGATATAACTATTTCTTTTAGAATATCTTAATAACAACGCTTTTTAATTTATTACATTTTTTTTCTCATCTCATTGAAATTGGATACTAGCGGCTTTACCTTCAAATGTTTAGGGGTTGGTTCATTAAGCAATGTTCTGTCTCTTTCTTTCGAATGTTAAAGCAACAATGATAGAAAGAGATAAATCAGTTTTTAATTAAACACTCGCTACAAAACTTTTATAAATAAGGCCGTTTTTAGATAACTTAACTATTTAAGTCTTGAATTTTCACTTTTCTTTTTTAATCCCCCTAACACTAAGTTTATACATTATACTTTATATAATAGGTATCTAAAACTATTTAACCTCAAATTCTGACACATTATAAATATTCTGCAAATTATATATATTAAAAAAAAACTATAATAGAAAAATATATTATAATACAACGAAATTTCAACTCACAAAATATATCTTTAAAAAAAAAACTTAATAAACCATTAAAACCTCTTCTCGTTGCGTAACTTTTTTCGATACATTCGTTAAATTAATAAGTCCTTGAATATCAACAAAGAAAGTTGTTGAACTTCTCTCATATAGAAATGTGCACGTCTAGACCGGACGCCGGATAATTAATTGTCTGACAAACTTTACATAAGGACCGCGTGCTGAATGAATTGAATTGAACTTCAAATATTCAAACATCGTTAAAACTAATGCGCCGTCATTATACGAACTGTAATATGTTTAATTGGACATTAATTATCTTAATTATGACATTGTCTTCCAGGACTGTGCAGGCAATATTGCAATGCACAATTCGCGATACAGACTTTTGCACATTTTCATAATCCGACACGACCAGATAGAACTGAAAAGATCTCGAAAGTATACTTCAAGAGTTTAATGTTCCCGGAATCTGAGTCGAGCTTTATAAATTAGCCACAAAACCAACACGGGAATCTAATCTTAATTATATACAGTGCAACCTCGATATAACAAATCGGAAGGGAACAATTAAATATTCGTTATATCAAGTCATTCGTTGAACTGAGGTTTGTTATGTTGAGGTTACGTTGGTCTAAAATTCTTTATAAAGAGGTAAAAAAAATAGTTTTATTCACCTCAACATTACGTAATTATTAGATTAAGAGTCATACATAGGTGGAAACTTTATATAAAGGGTTTTGGGTTGACAAAATTCGTTAATTAGAGATACGCTTTCTCGTCTAAGCCACTGAACCGATTTTGATGAAATTTGGTATGAAGCAAGTAGGCCTTTTTACATCTAACATCTAGGAGGAGGCTATTAACACGCGGACCAATCCGCAGGTATAAACTAGTTTTCTATAAATAAACTAAGCCAAACGACCAGTATGTCCATGACCTTCTCGCAATCTAAATCTAATACCGCCAAAAGTCGACCATTAGCGAATGATCCCAAAATGCCGATAAACCCACGACGAAATTGCTTCGTGTCACTGATAATAATGGTCGAATGGCTAATGGTCAACGTATCGAAACGTTCGAAAATTGAATTTCCAATTCAGTAAATAAAATATTTTCGAACGAATCGCAGATCAACCATATCACGAAGATTAAACGATATGAATTATTCGATTGAACATTACATTAATTTCAATAAAAAAATGTACAAAAATTTAATCCGTTGGTGTGTGTTAACGTATTAAGGAAGATAGACAAGTAAAAAAACATTTAACTTAAAGTACGACGTGTAATATACAATGGAATTCACAGCACCAGCGACTACGTCAACACATATATCATAGAACGTGTTCGCGGACGTGCTGGAAATAAAAATCACGACTTCTCTCAAGTGCCATATTGTTCAAATATTAATACGACATGCGGTTAATTCAAGCCACGTCATGGGGAGGACGCGACTGTATCCGTCATCCTGCCTATTCCAGGGCGGGTACAACTTCGTGGGACTGAAGATATTAGATCTGCAAATTGCTCGTGTTATCTTACGCCCTCGTGAGTGGGGCGACAGAGATATTAGATGAAGGTGAGACCGTATACGAATATTATAAATATATAATAATATTTTATAGGTTCTAGTATATTTTATGGCCCGGTGAATAGAACACGCGAATTTCACTCGATGATATGTATATAAGACAAGGGAAAGTACGTTATTCGTCTCATAATCGATTGTGAAGGTATCATGTGCAAAACATGCATATGCAACGAACACTCATTGGACCAGAGCGGCAGAATATTATGATAATAATCTAAATGAATTTATCTCAATAATAAACGTTTATCCTTTTGATAATTTCATATTTTACTTACATAATTAATAAAGATTATTTCTTAATCACATTAAATTTAAAATTTTAATAGTCATTATAAAGTTGTTAATAGTTGAGTTAAAATTTATATTAATAACCTAATTTACGTTCAGTACGGTATATTACGTAACCTTTAATCTTTCCTCATTTAAAAACTTAATGTTCGAATAAATAATTGAAATATTTGCGTAATTATTCGACACCTCTAGTTCAAATTTAATGAAAAATTTACGTTATTTAGAAATAAATTAAAATTAAGATGTAAAATATAATCCTCGCGACAAGTGAAGTAACGGTCGCCCTAAGATTCCTCCCTTCATGCATCTATTATCAGTAATGGACATCGCAGTACCGCCTAATAGCTTTATTGACCCTTCTCAACGAAACATTGCTTGAAGCTGTCTTTTTCTGGTATATTTTTTTATTAAAACTTATGTCTAGCCCTATGGCCTAACACTGTTACGGTTCATAGCTATCAAACACTGAAATTATTCATATCATTAAAACAGTACCGTTTAATAAAATTAGCATTATACATAAATTAATTTATTTACCGAAATCTCATAATAATAATAAGAACTATTACACGTAAGCTTCCAAACAATTCTATAAGCATAAAGTTGTTATATATTTATTTCCCGCCCAGCAAAGCAAGAAAATTCATACAATTTCCCGCCTATCAAACCGCGCGAGACGCGTGCGCGGCCCACTGACCGAGTTGCGGCGCCGGCGCCCGCGCATGTCGCAATGCGCACGTGACGCTCGCCGTAGCCGTAATTAAGGCATACATCGCTCTCAACAATTCTCTAGTCTAGATGCTAATGATAATTACATTTACGTAGAAAAATATTTCAGCAACGGAGAATGTATTTTCGATTCAAGATTACAATTCAAAATAATTATTCCTAATATTTTAATTTAAATCACTTCCTCAGCGTTATTTCCAAGTATCATAAATAATTTATTTAACCACAAAATAATAATAACCACAAACAGTGCGTGATAAAAACGACCGACCATTATATATATACACATTATATATATACACATATTATTATTATTATTATAAAATTAAAATAAAACAAAACAGTATAACAGACGTCTATACATATTTTATTAATTAATCATCGCATATAACACAATTATCGTGTATAATAACGATTATACACGGAGATAGAAACAAAAACGATTTCCTTTTTTTTTCTATGTACATATTTACATAAACAAACATCAGCACGGTCAAATTCAATACAAATAATATTATTTAATTTAAAAAAGGTCTTTATTTGCAGTCGGGGTAACGTAAGCTGCATGAAAAAATATTTGGCAGACTTATAGCGTAACTTGAAAAATCGCTTTTACTAATAAATTGTTTGGGTTCTGTTCTACTCTGCAGGAACCATGCAGCTAATTTGACATATTCTTTGGCAATATATTGTCGTATTTATACCGTCGTTTGTTTGTATTGCGTAATAGCCAGGAATCAGTCAGGAATGAAGTCTTGCACGCTGCCCATATATCATCTGATATAAGGTTGTAAAAAGTTTTTAGAAAGACAAACATTTTTCTTCTTTTAGCCGTAGCTCAGAACTGTGAGTGCAATGAAACATTTCGCTCTAAGTATCGGCACCGAGCCAACATAGTAAGCATCGGAGCACTCAGTAGCTAATAGGCTCTCAGCGGATTTGCAATTTTATGACAAATGTGATTTAGAATTATGTAAATAATATACGAGAAAACAGTCATCTATCCTTGTCTGTTAACTGGAACGGATATTTTCGAAACAAACAAAACCAACATTACAGTAAATTGTAATATTAAAATATCACAAAATGAAAATTACTAATATATCTTTGTAAATGACTGACTATTGACATGCTTGTTAATTATTCTCCAATATCTACCGAGAATGGTGGTTTACGTTTAATAAATCTTATGAAACGACAATTAAAAAGCCTTTCAGAGAAATAAGTTGAATTGTTTGGCATAGGAGGTTACGACCGATTCGATGAATTTCGCAAACCGTGCAGCCATTAATACCTGTTTTCATTGAATATTTATTTACTGAAGTATGATAGAAGCTAAAACAAAATGTTAACTCTTGGTTAGCTCATACAAAGCTAGTCCCATATGAAGTCAATTATTACAAATTTTACTCAACGGTTGCAAGCAGGCAAAGGAAAGAATTTCTTTGACCATTTATTATTATGGTTTGTACTTTAATTATTAAAATTTTAATTAAAATGTATATAGAAATCGGTCATGTCGATCACAAGCTGTTTTAACCGGGAAGGTGTTGGCGCTGTCTCGCTGATAAAGCAGTATACGTATATGTATTCATATTTTAGAGTGCGTTATAAAAAAAATTTTGAAACAAGAAAAATATTATATAAACATTACTTTCACAATATGAAAATTATGTTTAAAAAATATTAACACACAGCTTTCTTTCCACGAGCAGCTCTTACCACCCGCATTCGAAGGACGGAAATACCAATTTTAATTACCCGCACTAAATAATTACAGTGCTCCTCTTTTTTAATTAGCATTAACAATCGCTTATACCGTTAAAAATCAATGAAATCTACTTAAGAATTTTCCGATACTATGTATGCTGAAATCGCAATTATTCAAACTCGCTTACATATCGTTTGCGAATCGCTATGAAGCGATTCTTTTTTTTATTTTATAGGTAAGTGGACGGGCAAATGGGCCACTTGTTAGGCAATCACCACCGCCCATAGACAGTGGCGATGTCAGAAATATTAACTACATATTACATCGCCAATGCGCCAACTACCTTGGAAACGAAGATGTTATGTCTCTTGTGCCTGTAGTTACACTGGCTCACTCACCCTTCAAACCGGAACGCAAAAATACTAATTATTGCTGTTTAACGATAGAATATCTGATGAGCGGGTGTTACCCACTTAAAACGAGCTTACACAAAGCCCTACCACCTTGTGTAAGACTCAAATCGTATATAATCCGTAATACCAAAACTCCAATAGTATGTCATAATTAATTATTTATAACATCTTCCGCCTTTGACATTCATAATTCAGAAGCAATCACCAATCAATGCAACAATAATCTGTTTAACTCTTGAAAAAAAAACCTCCTGAGTCATCAAATCAAAACAAAGCTAACATTGAACGCCAACAATTCTACTACAACTACGAATGTGCAGTGGTAAATTCGAATAGGGATATCTGTCATCGGCAGACAGGCTATTTTACACACTTGCCAGAAACCAAAATCTATTTTCGTCTCTGTCTAGTGCAAGTGACATTTGAATACAGCAACAAAGTACATCAAGATATTCACGATGCCACTTTCTCTACATCGATATCTCCTCACCTTTGCCAAATAATTATATTAATCACGTTGGGGCGCTGTTTTGAATGTCGCGACAGAGAAAATCTGCCGAGTTTCAGGTCAGTCATCTGATATTATATAAATGAGATAATCTAAATAATATATATTTCAACGACCTCCTATATAGTGTAACCATTATCTTAAGACTAATATTTAGAAGACGAACATATATTGGAGCAAAATATAGTGGAGTATTTTTTTATGCAGGATATATAAATTTTATTACAAATAGTTAGGTCATATATGTATTATGATTGCTATAAAAGAGTACCTACTGAATACCACCGATTCTTACTACTAACTAAGAAGATTACGACCCGAAGGCGGCTTTACAATTAATTTAACACTTTCAATTATTAATGTTATCGTTTGGATATAACTTACTTGATTAAAGTGTACTTTTTATAAAACAATAATATAGTGTTTCTTAAAATAACACCAGCTATGTATGAAAAAATCGTAAGCCTTGAATAATATTCAATATTCGTCTGGCACAGTTTCTATATTTGAACGGAGATCGTGGCATTGGACCAGGATCACTTCTGGGTCCATTCATTTTGTGAATAAAATGATAGAAACGATCGTAACTCTGTCACGAGTTGGCCGTTGAAAGAAACATAATGAACATTTAAATTTTATATTCACACAACGCGACGCTAATCCTTCGTGGATTTAAGATCAGTAGAAAATTCTTTAATAAAAGTTATTTCTAGTCATTAAAAATATATCTTAAAACTCTATTGTAATTTGTAGCTGAAGACTTTATTATCAACATTTTAATATTGATTTTGGATTTTAACCTGCGATAAACCTTTATCGTATTATCATGTATCAACATAATACTGGTAACCTTGATTTTTAATCCTTATTCAAGTAATATTTTTAATTTTAAATATTACTCGCAGTACATCGCTTCGAAAACAATTAGTATTAGGGCTTTGTAATTTTCGAGGAAAGTACCAACCCAATCAACAGTTAAATAGCAATACTTTGTATTGCCAATGTCATGTGCCTTGTATTTATGTATGAAAGCTTACCTTTAGCTAGTATAATTTCAAACATAATAAATATTATACTTTAGATCCCATGACGTAATTAAATTGTAATAAACGTTTAATACTTCTTTCAGCGTGAAAGCTAGAAACCAATTGTCATCAGGTGAACCATTTCTCCCGTCTTCCTATATAAATATAAAGTCCTCCCGTTTTTGTACATTGAATTTTATCATAATTTTCGATTTCATAAGAACTGTGTCAAATCTATTTCTACGTTAGGTTACGATGGACGCATCAATCGCCGAAATCACATGACTCAAAATTTACGTTTAATTACTTCATTATTATCTTAAACCAAATTATTTTCCTCTTCCGTTAAACGAATACCATCATTCAATTATACATCGCCATATTTCTACCAAGCTTTCAAACAAATTCGTCTAATTCTCCTTTGCAATAGTAAAAAGTCTATCTGTGGGCGTGCGAGGTCGGTGAGTCAGCCGGTTATTCCTGACATCCTGGCCCAATTACGCGCACCACCGGTTAAGGAGAGGATCAACTACCAACAACTGGTTCTAGCGCGAAACCACAACTAATACAATAGGACGTTGACATTAACTCATCCTTATTATTGTGCCAATTTGGTGTCTAGTCATAAGAACGAACATTTTTTCCCACACTCCCTAACCAAAGCCCTGAGACGCTCACGGTTACCAGTTATCATTAAGGATGGACCATATTGTTGCTGGCAATACGGAAGACAAAATATTGTACGCCTTTGTCGTGTTTTGGGTATCGTATCGTAATATCGTATAAAACTATTAAGCAATTAGTCTACGGCCCTTCGCCTCTATGACCTTAATGAGACCAGTTATTCATTGAAGGACTGAGTTTTTACGAGTTTATTATCAGACGTAATGAAATATATTCATTTAAGTACCGGTCCTCGACGAGCAAGTAATGGCTTTATAAGCTTTAAGCACATTGTATTGAATATAAAATAATAAAAAAAACACTACTACTTTTACTACTTATTGATAATGCATCGTTTATCTTATTAATAATTTATCGTTTGATCACAAACGACTCATATCGAATGTCATGTTTTCAGTAAAAAAAATATATACAACGTATTCCAATAGAAAGTATACAAACAAACCTTAGTTTTACATACCTATTCCAGGCCAATAGCTCTGCTATACTACGCACTACAAACAGTTCGTGATTGATAACTGTATTTATACACTATTCCACTTAACTACTTACATCTACTTTAATAATACTTCCAAAGTTCCGATAACGTCTTCACCGACACGCCATTTATAAAAACCATTTTTTTCTCGCAAAACTATTGAATATCATTGATTATTCAGGAACTCGACCAATGATATCGCGTCAATCCAATGTCAAAGTTGTTTATCTGTGTAGTTCAATACAGTTCCTACAAAGTCATAATATTATTTATAGTAAATTTATACAATAGCGCTTAAATATTAGCAATTTTCGCAGCTAGCTTCTCCTTAATAACAGAACACGTGGGACGAAATAGACGATTAACTGACTCTTTTATTTGGACCAAAACCCGTGGAATGCGGAATAAAAAGACGTTAGGAAATCCGCCACACCGATAGCTGAATTTCTAGAAATATTATCAATATATTCAAGAATATCTTGTTTGAATAAAAGTATTCTATCTCGATTTTTTATCGGACCGTGGCTAGTTTTAATTTAGTCTATAAAAACAGTAAGTGCCTTTTTTAAATTAACCTCATTGATAATAGAACGACAACATATTAAGTTATTTCCTTTTACAATTAAAGGAAACTATCGTTGATTGTGTGTTATGAATTTTTACATTGTATAATTGATTGATTACGTAAATAAACCTCACAGAAGGGGAAAAACATGAATTATTTTAAAATTAATTACTAAACACACCTCTGTATCTTTGTTAAATCAATTAGAAGCACAGACATACAAATACAGTAAATATATATTATTAAACAAAAAAAAAGAGAGCTATACAATTCTGGTAGAATAAATAAATGAACGGAATGTTTAGAAAAAAATAGTTTATTAAACTCAATCGTACAAATATCTAAAAATAATTTTGATTAAAAAACACGTGAATCATAATTAACTGATAATTGCGAGTTCAAATCGAGAAACCACCAAAGAGTTTTTGTGCTCAAAATGGTTTTAAAAAATCTCTTCGTTGAAGAAAACGTGGTGTTGGTTTTCGGTGTGTATGTAGCCCAGCAGTTGGACATTTACTATATTTGTGATTTAAAATTTTATACTTAAATAACATTAATTATTAATTTATATTTAAATAAATAAAATTCAAGGTTTATTCAAGTGATTGTCTAGAGGCCAATCAAAAGTGGAAAATTCCTTTTTAAATATTTACAATATTGGTCAACAGGAACAAGATTACCTCTGCCTTATTACCAATAACAAAAAAAAAAATATTAACTAAACATTGATTATTTCTACTCCTATCAAAGTACCCTCATTGCAAGCATTGAAAGGAATCGTATAACATCCTTGCATCACATACTACTTATCAGTTTAACAACGTTCATAAACGCAAATAAACAAACGATTAAGCGGTGCATTTGTATGAGCGGCGGGCGCACGCGCGGACGCATAAAATTAAATGACACTCTAAACGCGTCACCAAATTCATAAAAGTTACGATCATACTCCGTGGGGTTACTCCGCTATTTGTATTAGGGTTGAGAGTTATTTAATAATACGTAATGAAACTACTCATGTTTATTATTTCGTAAAATGATTATTTATAAAGTTACGGTTGCGTCTGAGGAATCTCTTTGTGTTACCGTTTGTACGGTTATAGAAGCAGATTTATAGACTGCAGTCGCTACGCTTGATCGCATTGCTGGTCTCCTTAACAGATGACTGATCTATATACATATATAAAAAAGGTCGGTTGACCTGTTTGAGATTACCATGATAGACACTTTGATCTTGTAATTCGCCGGTAGATGGCGTTGCAGGAAATCAACTATACAATTGAAACGATCGCAATTACAATTAGTAAATATAATATATATTAATAAAGACGTATTTAAAAAAATAAGACGATCAAAAGGTCGTATCTATACATAGAATAAATATGAAATATTAATTAAAATATTATCCGTGACACATCATTATTTAAACAGTGTCGTGGTGTCTTGTGACTAATATATTATGGAAGTTTATTAGACTTGGGTTGTTCCTGGTATATAATAAAATGGAACAACATATGTGATGCTTTTGGGGAAGGCATAATATATTAATTTTTTTTAATATTTATACACAAAACACTAACGGTAATAATTTCCCCTTGCGTTAATGAAATTAATAACACAATATTACCATTAAATGATTAATTTTTGCTACGCTTATAAGATAAATGTAAATTAAATAATAAAATGAAGCAAAAACAAAATATAATTATATTTATAGATCAACCGTTATACATTCAAAATTATGAACCATGAAATTTGTATCTAATAAAAACACCCACCAATCTGTAACATATCATAAAACATCTCCCTCAACGTCGACACATTTCGCAACTTAAATTTTAAAATATCAACAATACGCAATTTATTAGAAACTTCAGAAAATTTATTGAACGATTCGAAATAAAAATTCAATAGCAATAACACATTGTCTGAACTCGATAAGTTTTCAAAAGAATCGAAAACGACTAAGGAACAATAAATCCGAGATGAAATCGCCTCGTTTTTGGGGCGTTGAATTCGAAAATGGAGACTCGATGCTCTCTCTATTACGTAGCACCCAATTTATTTAAGAGTTTATCGCACTTTTATCAGTAATAAATATCATTGCGCTTTCAGAAAAAGGGGCTCGGGATTCCCTTTAGAAAGAACACCATCAAGATATTTAGCTGCATAACGACTTTTGAGTTACTACTTATGAAACCGTCTTACTAATTTGGGTAATATTTTATCCTGTGATAGGGCTTGGAACAGCTATCTGTGTAGGTACCACTTACTTGAATTGTTGTGTTTTAGTTTAAAGAATGAGTGAGCCAGTGTAATTACCGACACACGGGATAAAACACTTCACGTCTTATAATTTGTGACGCATTGTCAGTGAAAGCAGTGAATTATACTTCGTGCAGTGTCAGACTTGCGTATATGGGCAACATTAACATCTTGTCATCAGGTGAGGCAGTTTCTTCGTCACCCTCCTATAAGTAACTATATATATTCTACATATATCTTTATCATTCATTATATACTATAACTAAGTATGAAACCGCGTAGGTTTCAGAAAAGTACATAGCATTTTGAGCTACTACGTTCGTTTTAAACTAACTGGACTGAAAGCATTATTCTTGCTTGAAATCTGCTAAATAATAGCACTGCAGGAATTTGTCACGTTAGCCTTACCTGCAGTGCCGCGCAACATGGTTTAACATTACGTAAAACAATATTATCTATTGTTCAAATGGGCAATGACCGTAAACGGACATTACTGCGACATGAAAATAAAAATCTTGCTGAATTCGATATGAGATTAGTAGACCATTTTATTTCGCAACTGTTCAATGTTCATATTATTGTTCGATCAAATTACAATATGCCTTCAATTTTACAACAGCGGAATGTGTTTTCGTTAAAGATATGTTTTTATAAACATCTATAAATGAAACTTCAATTAAAAGTAAAATTTTGGCCAAAAAAACGTTTATTAGATTATAATCCAAAACTATTGAATATATATGAACATATATCGACATCATATATAAATCCTGACCTATTTGTATACTATATTATAAAATAGACAGTTTATCGTCCTAGAAAGCTAGTCGCCCCCATAGAATTTGTGGTTCATTCCGAACCAGTGGTACGGTTCAGAATTATATTTACGTCTAATATTATCTTACAATAATGTAAAAGTGTACATTAATAATATTATGATTATGACAGCGTTTAGTAAAAAAAATCAACATATATTTTAGATTACCGTTAGTAGCGTTCGAAGGCGTTCCAAGACAAGACGAGAGAACCGACATCGTGGGAACTAAACGGAAGTTCAAAAATTACCATTCGTAAACATTTTAAATACAATATTAATCTTTTAATTACATATGAAACAAAGAATGATTTTATAATTAAACAGATAGTAGCCGCACTGAGCCGCGCCGAGCCGCGCCGAGCCGCAGGTACGGCCGTAAGGTAGTTTTATTTATTGACATTATCAATTAACCACACTGAACGCTCTGCTGGGCTGGCGGTTGGGAGACAACTCTGATAATCTCATTTGCATAAACTAAGCTTTTGAGTTGGAATGCAAAAATAAATAGGGCTGTCACTTTTACAGAATAAAAAAAAATATATTTTTTAAATTACAATCAATGTTTTTTCAAGTCCTTGACAAAATTTTAAGATATGATATGGAACTGGCTCACTTATCATCGCGCAAAAACCTACTTCAAAGAAATACCATAGAACAGTACTTTCATAATTACTCCATTTTTTTATTTTTTTATTTATAAGAAGTGTAGATATAAGATTTGGATATGTTTACTAGGTATGAATTGTATTGATAGAGAATGAAATACAGAAATAAATTTTGTTCATTTGCAACCTTGCTGTACGAAAACATCCTCCCCGTCGAGTCGTAGTCTGTCTATGTCTTCTCGGGCCCGTCATTCGTTCTAAATTCAAAATCTTTTAATTTTACTTTATTCGTCATTATGCCAGTCCCTGTTATTAAGTCTAACCACGTAGGTCGGACGGCCGTAACACATTAGTTCCTGGAAAGGTACATATGTTTTGAAGCGTCAAACCATCAAACGTGTGGTCGAAATGTTTCGCAGAGCTGCGATCAAGATAACATGACAGAATGCGACAGCCCTGCAAATATTAATCGCTTCACGCTCGAGGTGTCCGACCGGCATACACTTTAATATTTTCTCTCCGACGTTTTCATCTCTGTCCCTCTTGTTATTACTTTGTATTCACAATTCTTACATCTCATCCACACCGACCGGCAATTGTGTTGTGAAATTGTCGGAAGTGTAATTAAAATTTATTTACAGACTGCAGTTGTCTGCGGCTTTGTACTTGTAAAGATAATCTTGGTTTAGGGTGGAGATGCCTACGTTTTTACAATATCCTAATTAAATATAAAATAAGTTCTATATTAATTATACATTACTATTATTTTCAAACAAACACTATTTAAAAATTATTTCTATGTAGTATCCGTCAATTTCATTCTATTTATTTTTTATATTTTTTTATTGTATAGAAGATTCACTAGGATAATTAGATTTACTAATTATTAAAGTATAGGTAAGGTTCTAAGAAGATGAGTTAATGCTTAATCGTGTAACAACTTTACAAACTAATGTCTTCATATAAAAATCATTCAATGATAATCCAAAGATTAATTGTACTAATAATGAAAAATTAACTTTTACGATAACCAGTTTACTTGGAGGTAAGCTATGGCTTTGTGCATGCCAGTCTCGGTAGGTACCAAACGCTCATTACATATTCTACCACCAAAAAACAACAATACTGAGTGTATTGTTGTGTTCCAGGTACAAGGATGAGTGCGCCAGTGTAATTACAGGTACAATGGATATAACTCACAGTTCAGACAAGGTAGATGGCGCATTGACGATGTAAAGTTAATATATCTTATACCGGCCAATGGGCCTCGACAAATGTGTCAGTCTGCCTACATTTTTTAAATTGATAAAAAAATGCATTTGTCCCCAATTCTCAGGAACGTCGTAAAACTATTAATCAATTCCATCTATAACCATTTACAGTGATATATTTATGACATTCGAAACGACATAAATATATTTTGATTTACTAATGAACGTGGTCACCATTTTAAGTGCGAAATAAGATAATCGTAAACGTTAATAGATCCCCTAAATGGTTCGTCGTGACATTTGTGGACCAGATAAGTCTTATACAGAAAAGAATTGGGATTCATAATCATTTAGATATAAGACTATTGAAATAAGTGATAGAAGAATTGTATTTTTTTTCATATTTGCCCTTAATTATCAACAATTTAATTGAACTCAGTTACTACGCAAAAAGACTCAAGGAATATAATAATGACGAGCCGGTTGGCGTGGTTGGTAGATACATGCCTTTAACGCCGAAGGTTGTGGGTTCGATTCCCACCCAGGACAGACATTTGTGTGCATGAACATGTCTGTTTGTCCTGAGTCTGGGTGTAATTATCTATATAAGTATATATTTACAAAAGAAAAGTAGTATATGTAGTATATCAGTTGTCTGGTTTCCATAGTACAAGCTCTGCTTAGTTTGGGATCAGATGGCCGTGTGTGAATCATGTCCCAGGATATTCCTATATATTTATCTAATTAGGTCAACCAACAGTAGATACATCGCATAGACAGTTAAACAGAAGTTGAAAAGTTATTTGATGTTCACATAATTCATAAAAAGGATCGCATTATAAATAGTCATAAAATAAAGTTAATCATTAAACATTACAAATCCATTAAAAATACAAATTCATTATCACTATTAAATATATATATATATATATATATATATATATATATATATATATATATATATATAATGTTCAATATGAAAAACAACGCCATATTCTAATAGTTATATGTAGTTGTTATAAGCAATAACAAATTGATTACAAGCTTTAAACTTACAAAGATTTGAAACGATAACTTTTCGCATATTATTGCCTCTGACAATGTCATGAGCAAATAATTTTTTTGCCGTATTGCTTTTATCAGCGCCTCTTTGGTTAATTTTAATCGTAAAATAACACGTTGACGTTATCAGAAAATATAAGTATTACGAATAATTTTATTAACTATCTCCTACGAGCGTTTAGTTTTTAATATATGTATCTTTTTGTTCAATACTCGCATTAGACGGACCTGTTGGCTTGGTTGGTAGAGACTTGCCTTTCACGCCGAAGGTTGTGGGTTCAATTCCCAACCAGGACAGACATTTGTTTGCATGAAAATGTCTGTTTGCCCTGAGTCTGGATGTAATTGTCTATATAAGTATGAATTTACAAAAGAAAAGTATTATATGTAGTATATCAGTTGTCTGGTTTCCATAGTACAAGCTCTGCTTAGTTTGGGATCAGATGGCCGTGTATGAACAATGTACCAGGATATTATATTATATTAGGGCCTACGGATACTTGTTAAAGTCTCCTTTTGTTGATTACATATAATACTCTATTTACATTCAAAGCATTTATAGTTTCCAAATACTGGTGACGAGGCATATCAGTAGAAAAAAAACACGGTTACGTTAACTGAACCATAACATCGTGGTGAATTATAATATATATATCGTTTAAATTTGGAGAATCCAAATCTTAAGAGATGCTTTCGTTCACCGGTGACACATCTATCGACGGACGAAGTATCGAAACATTATGATTTACAGACCATCAGCTTCATTGGTTTGAATTTTATTAATAACGATCATATTTCACAATAAGCCTTAGAACAATATGCATAGTTATAAGTAATGTGCTAAAAATATACAAATAACAGCCTCCTTCGGTATGTGGCTGTGACAGGATGTATGCACTGCGCGCAACAGAGATAGAATCTTAAGTGAGCAGTTACTGTGTTTACACATGCACGTGGGTTGTTATTTTATTTGGTGAGTTGTTTTCAACAAACATCTTAAATAAATTTAAATAATATTAATTTGGCAATGGTTATAATCTATATTAATAAAAAAAATATTTTTTTATATTGCCTAACTGAATGCTAAATCAATACACATAAAACTTATACCAGAAGATGCAACGCCTTTAGGAGAAAGTTTTAGTATATTATACTATATGGCCGACAACGTCTGTCGTAAGCTTGTAATCAATATAGAAGGGCGCAAAAAGCCAATGTCTTTCTATTTAAAAGATTAATTAAATATATTAATGCTATTGTTTTACTCTGATTATTTAGAAAAGATATTCATTATTTAAATAAAAAAAAAAAAAAGTAAAATCAGAAATTCAAAAAGCTAAATAAACACTCGATTTTGTAATTATTTATATAAAGCACATATATAATGTATTTATATTGAGCGGTGAAAGCGTAGCATGTTATTGAATATCATAACGTATAATAACAGCGATTAAAGCGCTTGTGAATTTTCACATTTCTACGATTTCCAAGATTTTATGATTTCTTTCTTGTTTACGGAGATAAGAGAAGCAATGATGCGGACGAGGTTCTAATTAAGAAAATAACTGACATAGAAAATACAGTTCACAATTTGTATTCGATTTGAAATCCTCGTTGATTATATCAGAAATACTTTTCATTGCCATTATAAATTTAAGGGTTAATTTATTAATATATTACTCGAATATCCTTTAAATATAATAAAATATTTAATTAAGAATTTACAATGTCATTAATTAGCACGTCTCATCAATTATTACAGACCCTCGTCATTAAATTAATATTGAGGCTTTAAGTTTGACGATGATTTTCTTTAAGGAAATCTCGAAAGTTTTTTTTTGACATTACTATTCGTGTATATTTTATTATTTTTAATTATTTATTAATTGAATTTATCGAAATGTCCGGATAACAGAGGTCAATGTACTTTTTAGCGGTAGTTTTCACATTTAGTGTGGACTGGTAGAGAATGATATCCAGAATCAAATCCGGATATTATACCAATTTCAATATTTTTCAAAAAATAATACTATATTTATAATTAAATTAATGTACAAATTTGCGTGGACCAGTTAGAAAAATCGCAATAAAGTATTTAGTTAAAAGATAAAGATATTTTATTCCCAAATAAAACAAACATAGTTTAAATTTAATTATTTTTAATTATTATAAAATCAATAGATCTATTGTTATTTAGGCATTATATTGTATAATACGAACAATTTAGAATTAATCGATTTTAGTTCTTCGAGTGTATTAACAATTAGAAGAAAATATCCAATGATGTGTACTAGTAATATTAGGTTTCGAAAATCTATTATACAAAGTAATTTTTAAAAAAATAGAGCCTTTATTTACTATAAAACACATGGTATACACCCCATGTATATTGTATAATAAAAATTCAATGAATCAATATAATTTCATGCGAACATCGGTCCCTAGTATCTTTGCATATTTCCAAGTCGTATTTAATACGCGATCGTAAAACAAACGACTCCTTAATAACAACGTGAGTGCGAGATTTTACGAGATCGGTTTTATGGTGCAATTCGAACAGTTATCAAATCAGTAGATGGACTGCATTCTGTTTTTGTTTCGACATCGACAGCGGTCTTTTACTTTAGATTTACTTTAGAGTAATCATTAGAGTATTATTGTTATGAAGATAATGTATTTATTATTTAAAAAAATACGCAAAACTCACGCAACATAATATTAATAATATTCGCGCTTCGCCCCCGTATGAGGGAGACAGAAGTTCGGTCCTTTTCTTTACTCTTGATGACGTGTTTAAAAAAAAATCATGATGATCAGTTCAGTAATTAATATATGATATTTCAACTCTCTTGATCTTAACCTTGATCGAAAACGATACTCAATAACATTAGAGCTCTATGTCAAATTACCGCTTCGACGATAAAACGAAATTTAGTTACAAACAGACTGACATAGCAGGTATTCATAACGTTAGTCCAGATCATGATTATAAATGAACATTTGGACAATTCTGCCGCTTCATTCCACTTCATATACTCTAGTCAAAGGTTTTCTGGACGAAATCGCTCTCCGAGTGATAATGTAACATACACACATACATACATAGTCCGTAACACTAGTTTTATTCTTGTATGGTACTGTATTCTTTGGTATACAATACAACATATGTAGTTTTGTTATATTATGATATAATCAATTATACAAAGTTTTTTTGCGTATCGTATCGTAAATATATTAAAAAAATGGCCGATAAAATAATTAATGTTTATTTCTTGTTATTTTCTTGTTTATTTATAATTATTTATTTTTTATGTGCAACTTATCTTTTATTAAGAGAAGGTTATAGGCACGTCGAAATTTCCAAAAAGGAACTAGTTCAAAGCCTTTTGATCTGGTTTGAAGCGGATTGTTGGTTTGTATTCCTAGAACATGAAGAAAGATTAACAATTGTGAATTTGACTAATTTCGATCAATATTTCGAATTTCGATTTGTATATATTCAAGTGTTATTCATTCGCCTCACACAAAGATGATCTTGAGTTCGTTATTTTAATTTCAACAAGCATGCTAAGTCAGGTAGCGAAGGCAGGTAGGCAGCAGAACATCAAAAAAACGTCAATACTACAAATGACGAGAGATCACGTTTAAACTAATTATGCACCCTACCCATATTATTATAAATACTATATTTGTTTGCTTGGTACACGTTATCAGAGGTACTGAAAAGGACTTCGGTTACCTAGCACCTAAGCTTACATGCGATCGGGCGGAATTACATATAATAAATTTACAATAAAATATAAATATAATTTGTTGAAATGGGCCCTTATGAGCACTTTCGCAACATCATTTCACAGAATTATATGATATAGTTACCAGTTATGACATTGGTATGATAATAAAATTCATATATGTGTACCTGGTCAATCATCAAATACTAAACCCACGCGTTTTCATTACAAAATATTGTTTAAATATGTTTTAACAACAGTTATTTAAAACTATTTATTCGAATTAAATAGACCAATCAGGGGACCAATTCTATATATATTTATTCGATTTGGTAACGAAACGATATTATGTTAACATAAACCATAATAATTATAATAATAATAATAAGTAACTTTATTCACCAAAAAGAAACAAAGACAAAATTAAGGTACAAAACCCTAAAAAAGAGTTAACAATATAATATTTGATGATTTGGTGAAAAGGTCGTAGGCTCAGCTAGGCTGCTTTTCAGTCTACGCCTTGTACATATGCTGCCAACACAAACGTTACAGTCATTGCAGTAAAAGGTAAAAGTTCATTAAAACCAAAATTAATTGTTAACTTTTATGCCAATAGTCAATAATTGAATTAAATAATAGGAAAACGTATAAACGGCAACGATTTCGCTTCGATTCGAATGCGATAAAGTGCCAATTTTTTAGTAGAATTGACCCCAGGAGGTGCAAGCATGTTCGTTCATAATGTTCTTTACATTTGATTGGATAACATTCTTGTAAAAATCAAAATACCAAGGATATCAATTCATTTAAAACAAACTTCCTTCCTTTTAAAATGGGATTGATCAATATTTGCTCTTTGCATTAGATACCGACCGCCCGACATACTCACGACTGCGGAACTTAATTATTGATCCACTTAAGTTTTATTACACACACAGATAAGAAAATAACAGTTTATATACGAAAGAATATTTCCAACATTGTACACTACAAATATCGTTCCAAATTAACCTCTTTATCATGTATATCTAGATCGCCTTTGACGATAGTGTAGAAAAACAACACTAACTATTATTCAACCGTATAGATATATATGACTTAATAAACAAAATATTACCAACCGTTAGTCAATATAATTGCTTATTTGCTTACAATAAATCCTTGTTTATACGAATAAACAGAAACGTTCTGACCATATAGAGGTCGAAAAATAATTTTATCGCGTCCTTTAGACGTAAGTAATACGGCAGACGCTAATTTGTCTAGACTTATTTAGGGGGGGCGGATTGTTATAAAAAAGATTTACGGGGAGCACTTGAAAAAGGTGAAAAGTATAACAATATATCTCGATACCGTTTGGACTAATCGCGAAGTCTAGGGGAAGATGACGTAGCGAAATTATTTTTATGTCTAAACGGGCCGACGTCGGGGCCGTTAAAGCATGTCGGGGTAACTTTTCAGACCATTCCAGCTTTAATATCCATTCCACCCTTACTTTAACACACTGATAGCTTCAATATCGAGCATTTGAACGATTGCCTTAATCGCTGTCGATAAAGCAACTTCAATTACATTTAAGACTAATTTATTGTCGAATCATTCAACAGATTTCGTAGTAAATCTTAGTTATGACTCTTTTAATCTATAAATTATAAACTCGAACACGTACGAATGTCAAAACAAAATTACGTCCCCGAATATAGCACTCTTTTAAATTCACTGAGAGCTGGAGGACAATTCAGAGTTGTCGTTACATCGGTCGTTATAACCACTATAAAAGGGGGATTAGGGCCATAAGGGGTGGGCACTGAAGGGCTGGCATAGCCAGACGTTGTAGGCAAAAGGTTAGGGATAATGAACTGAGCACATTCTAACAGATATTTTATGATACATACTTAACATTGAAATATACGTAAAAAAACGTATGTCTAGACAAACGGTATGGAATTTAAAGATTTACTGAGTGTATTTCCTTGGAAGGGGAACTTGAAAATGTTAGTAGTACAGTTTGTTTTATTGAAGGCAATAAAATCTTTAGACCGGATAACAAGTAATTGAAGTTTCGAAGTAGACAATTTGAAAGAACACGATATATAAATGAAAATGTTAAACGACAAAATTACAACTCCTACTACAAAAACATGTGCCTACTATTCTAATTATACAAGAAACTATAAAAAAGACACACATTTCATGATTAATAGCATTATATATTAACATTAAACATTTACGTAGTCCACGTATAATGGCAAATATTTAACGACTTTGAAAATATCAAACTATAAAAGGTTATTATATAATAGTTGAACAGTTATTTCCTACTGATGGGTCGTATTTTAAGATGGCTGGACAGTTATGAGCTCGGGTATATTATGAAGGCCCCAAGCTATTTTCCAGCTACTTGATTACTGTTACCCCTTGTCTACAAAGAGAGAGACGCCTTCCCGTCGCCTTATATTCAAATCCATCGTGTTTATTGGTCCATAACACGGAATTGATGTCACTATGAGCTTCCGGCATTCCGGCAAGATTAAAACGGCTGTTGGATTCGCACCGTCTCCATACGTGACTTGAATTACCAAATTTTTAAAGTACACGTTCATTTTTGTAAGATGTCGTCGTTGACTTTTTTCTTAAATATTTTAAGTTTAAATAAGGATACTCGAAAAGGAAGACATTCAGGCTGCTTCGCCATAATTTACTTTTAAAATTTTTATATTTGTTTGAGTTTTATTAAACGTAAATGCTTGCTTGAAATGAATCATTTGTTTACACCTGTATATATATATATATAATATAATCGTATTCTAGAAGGCTTTTGATTTTGATTCTAGAAGGATTTTTCTAAAAATTATCCAAATAAATAAATATCATAAGAATGATAAGTGATCGTAATAAAAGTTCAAGGTCGACTGAAAAGAAAAATTATAAATATATTTCATATTAAGCTCATCTTGCCAACAAAAACTGTAAAAGTCATTCACTCCAAACATTCTAGATGCGAACAGGTGTCTTGTCTAGACTTTTGACGTTCAATTCCTAGAACGTATGTTTATAAAAATCGTAAACGACTTCAAATATTATTCATCTCCTGGTAAAATACGGAGACAACGGAAGAAAAACTTAAATAAATAATATAATCTTATACGTTTACATAAAACAAAAAAAACATGTATAGAGTGAAATCGTTATACCAGCAATTATACCGACAATTATTCTATATGTTCTCAATAATCTATATACTGTACTTATATATAATCTACTAGTTTGTAGTTTCTAATCGTCAAAATACACATTCCGATACGTTTCACGGTAGTAACTTTACGTTTTAATTAATCCTTATTAAAAATTGCTTCTAATCACTGTATGGGATGGCACTGACCCCTAAGACACGGGTTTCCTAGTTTAGGGTGCCGGGGTATCTTTGAATGTTTATATGAACAAAAACGATTTCAATACAAAATAAAATAAAAAATGAAATTATACGTCAAAATACAACACGTTCGCTAGAATTCGTGCAAAGTTTCCGCATTTATATACAACAAAATATAGGCTGGAAATCATTTCACCAAAGTCTATCGACGTCCATCGTATCCAATTGTATTTTAGGAGCTATGTGTAATAACGTTTAGTGTAAATCTTGTAAAGGTCCAAATAGGGTCCAAGCAAGGGTCACAACTGTTAAGGCTCGGCGCACATTATCGACGCAACGTGACCAGTTTATATAATCGCTGTATGTGTTGCCTTCGAAAACTTTTATTGGGATTCATGAGTTCAATTTATTTAATATTGAGACTACCATGGAAATTACTTAGTTAACGTTTTCAAAGAATTGTGAAGAAAAAGAAAAATTATGACATATTTCATACAGCTTACTTTTATTTAACAAAGAAAACCGTATTAGCTCCTCTAAAAATACTCTTTGCCCGGCTGACCCTATTGTATACTTATAAAAAAAAATGAGTAGACATAATTCTAAAGTTACATTAAAGAAAACAGTACAACTACAACGACTTACTATATTTATAACATCCGATATTTATCTAAGTTTAACTTGGACAGCTGGCCGTCTGACATTTAGCATTAAACTTAAAAGCATTCCGCAACTCCATAAGGAACGGAAAGATGCAATAGCGCGTTAAATTAAAAATAATGTTAATTAAATTCTCATAAAATATTTATCGATAGTTCAACGACCCCGGCTCCAGTTATAGACATCACCTGTTCGCATAAGCGTGAAGCTTAAACGTATAATCTATAATGGAATGGTGTTAATGACCACCTTGTGGTATCTTTTTACTTTTATTCACTTCGAGAGGTGTAATACGCAAAACCTTACAAATACAACCTTAATGAGGTTACCAACTTGGTACTATCGAATTATAAATGAATCGTAAACAAATAACGGCCTTGATTCTAGTAGTGGTTAGAACGCGTCAATCTTACCCGATGATCGTGGGTTCAATCCCGGGCAAGCACTACTGAAATTTCATGTGCTTAATTTGTGTATATAATTCATCTCGTGCTTGAGGGCGAAGGAAAACATTTCCATACCTTTTTATAAACATTGTTTAGCAGCTTTATCATTGATTTGAAATTCGAAAGAGATGGCACGACATCGTTTACTCAGTCATCGCCAAAACAACATTTTCAGATAAAGCCGTAAAATATTAAAATGTTATGAACTGATTCCTTATTTCCTCTAATTCCCGCGAGCTCAGACAATAAGCCTAATCCCGGAGCAAATCGTTCCCACAGTTAATCTCCAGCAATACATCTAAGAAAATTGCATTCGAAAACGGTGAAATCTCAGAATTCTGACAATGCATCGGCTACAATGCATCACAATAGCGATCGCAATCAGTTCGGTGCAAAAAATGTTGGATCCAGGCAATTGTAGGGAGCGGGTCCGGACATCTGCCGCAGCCGGCGTACCGCTTACTTATGCGTGCTGTGACCATCAATTATAATGTAATGATTTATCTATTTTGTTAAGGTACTGCGTTAAATATATTAACCTAAATAAAATGATGTATTTTTGAGTTTAAAATTAATATTTACAATGAACAAAGCGAATAATATCGTTTAAAACTGAACATACGTATTGCAAATTTGTAAGATATGTCCGTCTGGTTTACTAATCCCCTGTCCCGACTTCCAGCGGGTAAAATTCGTACAAAGTTACCCCATTTCCATAACGTATGTTCTAATTTATTAATTTACGTATGTGTATAAACCTATGTTTCATATCGGCTTTCTAGAATCATTAGTTTTGCCTGTCAATTGATATTAAGTCAGGATTTTATAAGTAGGTATTATATAGCTTAAAATAATTAAAAAATAAAACTAAAATTGCCTGTAAATTTATGCTGTGAATAGTCCTTACATGTATTAAGTATCTTAATTACCAACTATCCCCTATTAGCTGCAGAACTTTACTAATAAATTAAAGAAAAGTCCCAAGAAAGTACTCGAAGCGTGGTCACCTTACAAAACTTTAGACGTTACATCAAATCTAAACTATATCGAACAAGGTCCCGGACCGTAATTTCTTTGGTGTAGCACGTGTTCTTTCCGTAGCACAATTTGATGAAAAAAAAAACAATGCACCCTCGTCTAAGGGACAAAATGGGGATTATCTGACGCTAGTTTCATTTCTATGCTTGTAAGTAAATAAGAAAAAGATTTTTTTTATATTTAAAAATATAGTGACAGGATGCCGAAATAATCTTTACTTTACTAGAATAGATTTTTTACGAAGTAACTTTATAATACAATACATTTTGTATTGAAATTTCCAAATAAGGGCAAAACATTAAAAACGGAAAAATGATTTAGGACTTAATACAAATTTATTAAGCTCTATTGCTTTTTCTTATCACTCATGGATAAATTACATCGATCAATAACTACCAAAAGTTAGACCAACTCATGGCTCAAAAATCTAACATCTCTAAATGATATATTCAGTATATGTTTTCAACACAAACATCACAAGTTCGATCCCACATAATTAACCCACTTCTAATATTATCTACATATTTCATTTAACTTAATCAAGAAAGAAATAGAAATTTTAATAATTTATAATGAATATATAAAAAAAAAAACGTTCTACGAACAACCTTCGGCCGCTAAGTTATTACATAGGAAACAGATTACATTCAACAATCGAGACGATCGTAAAATAACGAAAACCGTTTATATATTATAATTATTGTCGTCAACGTCGCATATCACATTCTGACATTTAAACTCCAACGTCGAGTTACTAGTTTGTCTAACAGAACAACTCGACGAATCGTACTATTTGATCTTCGTTTATTTTCACGTCGAGGTTCTACGAATATTAATGTTACGTTATATATTCATATTACAAACAAAACTATCGGCTTATTAATATTTAGCAAATAATGATGATGTTAACCTTGATAATGTCCGTGATTATAGTTCAATTAGTTAATTTATATTCATTATTTCGACTGATTATTCGCTTATGTATTATATGATAACATTAATTCATAAAACAGATTACTTAAATATCATGAGCATATTTCATAAATAATTTACAATATCGATATACAAGCGTTGGATGGTAACGACAATATTAAAGCTCCTTTTTAGTTATGTAATTTGAATTTTTGTATTTAAGTGTATTACGCTTGTATATATAGTTAAATGTCCCACAGCTGGGCTAAGATCTCCTCTCCATTTTGAGGAGGAGATTTGGAATTGGAAAATGCATATGTAATAATTATATATATTTATATTTATGTATCTCGTATGAACATAATCAAATACTAACTCCAACCTCTTCTATCATTTACTTAATCGTGTACATTATTATATAATGTACATATTATAGTCATTTTATATATAGCAATCGATAAATGTAAGGCAGTTCTAGACGCATACTATCGTTGAGAACAACCCAAAAAGGTATATGTAGTTCTACTGGTACTTGTGACAGGAGACCCAGGTTTTCCAGAAAACTTCATACATTTAATATATTTAGGAAGAACATTTAGATTCATATAATCTAAACAGATATATTATAATAAAACACTAAAATATATATAGCTATCATTGGTGAGGATCCACGTTCTTTTATCATCTCAAGTAAATACCAGCTTTTTTTATAAAGAATAGGTAGGCGGACGAGCTCATGGCCAACTGATGGTAAGTGATCACCAACGCCCTTAGAAATTGGCACTGTAAGAAATGTTAACCATCGCTTATTTAGTCCTCGCGCCACCAACCTTGGGAACTACTTGGGAGCCTTGTGCTTGTAATTACACTGGCTCACTAACCCTTCAAAGCGGAACACAACAATTCCAAGTACTGCCGTTTTGCGGTAGAATATCTGATGGGTGGGTGGTATCTACCCAGACGAGCTTGCACAAAGCCCTACCACCAGTGTTCATGGCACAAGAGGGGGATAAAATGTGATGTTGGCAGCGCGCTATTCAAGAAAAGAGAAGATCGCTTAAAATATTTATTCGTACACTGTAGACTTACAATGTGTAATGAGGTCCTAAAACGTTTCGCACACATTGAGAGTACATTGAATTTTGTTTCAAATAACTTTAGGTTGTCTAGCTTGTGCCTTTTGTTGTATTCTTAAATATATTCGACTCGATCAACCTTGTGCCTCTAACGTGTCGGCAGTCCGTATAACCTTTTGTAAGGGGGCTCGTGTTTTCAGAATAAATCGCGTACAAATTACGTTGAAAATTCCAAGAACTTATAACGTTTCTAATGTTAAGGCCAGTGTCCTGTTCCGTATAATATATGCTATGCTTATCTATCTTGTGATAAACTATATCGCTGTTTCTTTCCAGCCCAAAAAATACCTGAGTTAAGGCTTTGAACTATATAACGATGTTAATATGACACTGGGCCATCTCGGCTATCGGAATATGCCATTATCATATTTTAAATTCAGAATGCATTGAATCCGTAGAACATGTGAACAGATAGACGGACGAATATTTTCAAAATATTGTATTTTATCTCTGCGTTAATCATCCACTGCACAGATTCATAATATAAATGAATAACCAAATAACTGTAATTTTTAGCAAGATTAATTACTTACATACTATAAAAAAAACTGGTTTGCCATGAGTCATTAATCTCAAGACGAAACATTGGTTTGACAGGAAAGTTTGTTCCAATTTTAAAATGAAGCAAATTTTAATATTCCCAATAATATTAAAATTTGATTCATAATATATATATATATATATATATATATATATATATAAGGTTCATGCCATTATAAACCAAAAATGATTGCATACACTATCCGTCTTTAGAACTGCACGTGATTTTTTTATGATTATTATTACTCAGACATATAAATATAATACGAAGGAGATGTCTTCTAAATTTAAAATTCTAATTTCCATGTTTCGATTAGTGCGTTAATATAAACATCATTAGCGTCTGTTAAATTCCTATTACCTCTTTTATATATAACAAATATCTCACGATTAAGCCTGTCAACCACAAAGGAATCAGTCAATGACCGTTGCGTGTATCGGAACGTCACAGCGGCGGCGGTGCGATCTGACAGCTTTGGTTCGCGCCGAAATTCGAAATAAGAACGCGTGAGAAAACGCCTGCGGCGCTCGAATTACCTTCTGAAACTTTAATGGAAGATTCTTAGAAGCTTAATATGTGAACCACTTTTTACAACATGCCTTTTTAAAAACGATCCTTAAAAAAAGAATACAAATTATAAATTAACACAATTCACTATTTATTAATACAATTATGTACATTTTTAATGCTGAATGAATGGTTTTTAATATGAATGGTTTCCGATTGATAGGTAAAAATAAAATTATACGTACCTGAAAAATAAACTAAATAGAAGTAAATCAATCAATCGAATTCAATGTCACGATTATAATAAACCAATAAATATAATATGTTTCCCACGCTCGCCTAATATCGTACTAATTATAAATATGTTAAGTAGACAAGGGCTAGCCGAACGAAGGACATTAAGCAACATTTAACATAGAACGAGAGTCTAATTAGAGTACCATAGGCCAGTATTTTTCTTTACAAAAAAAAAACTTTAAATACGTCACGTATACGACAGTAAAGAGTTGTTATAGCAAAGAGGTTTTCATATTATGCCTAAAATGTTATTTATGTTCGAACATTGATTTTCCATATAGCGAAGAATATTATTTGTTTATATACATTTTAATGACCTCCGGAAGACGTTAACTGCGATGCGTACTGCTAGCTTCTGTTTACGCAATATTTTATGTTGCAAGGGCTATATTAAAATAATATATTATGATTGCAAAGAATAGTTTATTCTGTTTACATTTATCTACTAGCCTTGTATATAACTTTATCGAATCAATGACTTGTATTACATAATATATATATATATATATATATATATATATATATATATATATATATATATATATATATATATATTCATAAGAAAGCAAGCGAACAAAGGGCGAATTATGGAATACATATTATTATAGATAATGATGAATAGGTCCTGCTGACAGATTCGGCCACGGCGACCAATCTCAAGGGAGACTAGCCAACAAATTAACAATTATAGATTACTCTCCTATATATTAAAACTAGGTAATTTACTCTTACTACTAATAATAGAAACAAATGTACTATGACGGTAGAACACATTTTTTGGGCTGAAATGATTGACATTTAAGACTTTACTGGCGGCTTTGTGCAAGCTCGTCTGGGTTGGTACTACCCACTCATCAGATATTCTACCGCAAAACAGCAGTACTTGGTATTGTTGTATTTCGGTTTAAAGGGCGAGAGAACCAGTGTAATTAAAGGCACAAGAGATATAGCATCTTAGTTCCCAAGGTTGGTGCATTTTCGACGTAAGCTATGGTTAACATTTCTTACAATGTCAATATCTACGGGCGTTGGTGATTGCACTTACCATCAGGTCGCCCATAAGCTCGCCTACCTATACTATAAAAAAAAACAACCAACCATTTTTGTGTCTCTCGATTTAATACTGGTTTATGAGAAGGGCGCAAGATCATTGTCCTAATCAGGAGTCTTCAAAATTTTAATAGTAAATATACCAAGCTCAAAAGATAATTAACTAAGGTAATATGCGTATACTTTTGAAATGGTGGTAAATTATGTATACACCAGATGTTATATCACACATACATATAATTGCACTGGCATTTATTGCATGGCATCATACGCAATTTAATAGCAATACAAAGTATTGAAGGCGGTAGAATAGCTGATAACCGTTGCGTTACAAATTTAAAAAAGTTACGCGACTAGTTTCGTTATTGAAGCTCATCAGACGATATCTGCAAAACCGGGGAGAGATTACGTTCAGTTCATAAAAAACTCCTCGTTTGCGGTCTAGACGTGGTCGCGTGTGCACTAACGATGTACATTAACATTCATATATTATTTACAGTTCGACTTTACATGGAGGAAACCTTTGTCGGCAGTGAGGAGGTAGGTGTTACAGCACGAGAAATTAATGTGCCGAAACGAGCTTTCCCGCTGTTATTTTTTTAAAGCAAAAATAATGCTACTTATATACAATAATTTGAACGTCTGGGTGGTCTAATTATTTCGCTTTACGATTACCGCGAGGCAACTTCGTGTGACGTTGTTATTAAAAGAATTTAAAAAAAAGCAGAAATTCTCATTTTCTCTCTTATTTATATATTATGTATAATACTCACAGTACAATGTTAAAGTATATAATATACTTTTACAACGTTGATATAATAATTGTTCCTTACATAATTGATTGATGATAAAGACATCTTATGTCAAAATATATCTAATCAACTATATACACAAATTTACAAGGGATAACCTAATTTGGAATTGAAATATAATTCTTTATATTACTTTATAAACAAAAAAGCAATTATGCTATGCAAAAAAGCAATTATGATTATATTATTAGTCCAAATTTTCTTTGAAAAAATCTGCTTTGTGTAAGATTTACTTTTCGGTCGGTGTATTATTTTTACGTTTATTTTATAATTCGATTAAAGTAACAACTTGTAATTAAGACCTCCTTTCTTATCGCCAAGAATGATCAGAGCTTTTTTTGTTTTTTATATATATTTATCAAGTAATACTTGGTGTTATTTTATGTTCACTCAATTTAAATGTTTTGTTATATTCTGTTAAAATTACCAATTTAAAAGCAAGTGCAATAAAAATATATATCTCGTTAACGTAAGCGTTAGACTGCAGATTATTGTTATAAAATAATTGTTTTCGCCTGCTTAGCTCGCGTGTTGGGGGCAGGCAGCTTTTTATGAAAAAGTAGCCTTTAACCTTGGATTTCAAGCTTCGTACATCCGATTTTATCAACATCGGTACAGTGGTTAAAAAAAGTGAAAGCGTAACAGGCAGACAGGGTAACTATCTATACATATATAACGACTTGTATTAGTATAGTTATGGATAACAAATTGGAGTCCACTGGTATACAATTATGATTTGTCATAAACACATTTGTTTATTTTTACAAGGCAACCGTGTCAGGTTGAACTCGAATGATACAAAAGCATGAAGAAACATTAATCGTCGATATAAAACAATCGATATATTTTTTTGTCACTCGCTTTCGGGACACGATCGAGTCGAAACGGCCTTTAAAACAAAACAGGGATTATTAACAGCTCCTTATCTGCCTTATTCGGTTCAAGCTCAACCGGTAGAAATTGCGATGGGTACTTATTGTTTCATTCGTTGTATATATTACCGTAAATATGTTTTTTATATGTCGACATAAAAATTATTAGCGGCGCGCGCGCATGCAAGACGAAGCCTCTCAGGAATTTCAGAATTGCGCGCGCATTTATGCGTTATCTCGCCGACAGTGGTATAATGGATAAAGGGAATTAAAAAAAATATCATAAATTCATATTTAATCAGTTGAAATATCAGATACGTACTCGTACGTATATCAATATGTATAGATAATGTTTTTTTTTTACTTGAATCGTAATTTAGCTTATGAGTAATATATTCGTAATAGAATTATTTTTTTAGATGTAATCGTAAATAATATGTAATGTGTATTTTTTACAATTATTCAATTCGACCGACCTACAACTTACAAATTGCTTTTTTTTGTTTTTTTTTTTTTTTATAAAGATTTACAAACTTCGACTTTGCCTAAAGTAATATTGTTTTAGGATACTCCATTCACTTCAATCTATACAATAGAAAAAGTTAAAAATCTGCCGATGTCCTATTCATGCGGCGCATGTGACTGACGTGTTTACTTTGAAAATAAACCTATAAAAATTAAAACCTTCACAAAAGTCTGTCCACATAAAAACTCCGTAGATATTTTTACACGCAAAATGAAAAAAGAAAAAAAAAAACATTTTAATTGAAACGAAAATTGCATCTGTTGGTTAAACGCTAGCCAGGAGTTTAAGGCATTAAAACAATAGGTCGAAATCCGGCGGCACGCGACCAAAATCAGTGAGAATTGCCGCCGACCGTTAAAGGCAGATTAAAAATACAATATAGCGTCCGGTCCGGCCATTTTGGGCTGTACGCTGTGCGAATAAAGTGAAATTTCGATTTCTTAAAATAATATATCCGATATATATTGCATTCAATGCAGTTTTTGTACGGCCCCTTTTTGCAAGACGTTTTTACGCAGACCTTACAGCTATTGTACAACGAAACCAAACCTCGCAATGTGGACAATACTGAAATTCGAACGACACCTCGCACCTGGCGCTCGCTACATCTACAAAAGGACGTAACCGCCGATTTTGATGCGCTCGTAAATCAATACTGTCCCCCAATAAATAAGGGCTTAATTGCTCAATCCATAACTTCGCCCGCGGCGAAATACTAGTCAGACAATAGCTTCTTCGAGACTACATACATAATAGCAGAAGACATTGAATTACGATATGTCAAATATAGCAAGGGATCTGCTCCATATTTCTTTTTAAATGCAGGTGATGCACTGTTATAAAGAAAACGTAAGATTCAATTATTCGCCCATTGACAGTATAAGATGCAGTTGCTAAGCTGAGGCTTGAAAGACCCTTTTAACGAGTTTTTACGTTTCAAACTAACTCGTCGTAAATTATGTGAATAACTGAATAATATGAATTCGAATAACTTAAGCCTGTTTACTACTGTATTCACTAATAAATTACGTTTTGTAATATGTATGAACGCGTGTTAGCATTAGGATTATGTATTGTGTACAACGCTGGATAAATTTTATTATATATTGATTACAGCTCAACTTTAAATAAGAACATTATACTAATATATAAGTGTATAAATATGTAAATAGTAAAAACATCTAAACACGGAGGTTGTGTGGATGAAACCTAAGTAAGTAGTAAGCGATAGATGTCTTTTGTTTTGTTTTAAGGTTTTTTTTTTGTTTTGATAATTAATTTTTCTATTTTGTAATAAGACATACGATAGAAAAATACTTAAGTTTATTAAATTAAATGTCAGCTAACCAATATATAACATTTCAGTAACTCTATTATTATTTTTTTTAACGAGGCACACGTTTCTTATCAAAGGATAAAAAAAAATTCAATCGAAAACCACTCCATATTTTTTTTTTCAATTTTCAATCAGGTAAATAACTATTTTCTTAAAAAAAAATTTACGATACGATCGCATTCCTTGAATGGATAAATATTTACAAATTTGTTTTACGATTTATATAAACGATTGATTGACATTGTCCGACAGAATACGATAGAACTTCGGGTAAAGAATCCTACAGACAGTTAATAATCATTAAAATATCGTCTTATCATCTAAACAGATGCAAACAGTTCCGAGTTCCGACGTCTTTGTCCATTCAATACAATGATCGGCCTTCGAACGCGAAATAATCGACGTAAACTCGATCATTGTAATGTCGCATTACGCATATCAAAATGCCTCTTTATTCCCGACTTCCTTCCAAGTTTCCATTTCTGGAAACATCCGGGGCTGTTAACCCTTTAGGGCTTTGTTTGTAAATATAAAAATGTTTTAATATGTTAAATCGTACGTGAGTCACACGGCCTAAGGGCTAAGGCGAGGGCACACAGCTGTGCTCGGCTATATTTAAAATTTACTACATCTCCCCGCCGGTTTCGCTCGCATTATATTTTATTAGCATAACATATAGTCTACACTCCGCTGGGACCTCTTACGCTTTTTTTCATTTCCTTATTAAAGTTTTGATTTCATGTAAATTTAATACAGGGTTAAATATACAAATGCATCTGACTCTTTGTAGTTCATAATTCATAATGTATTCACTTATATTCAAAAAAAAAACTAACATTATTATTATCATGTTCACCATTTAACATTGTAATATATTTATATTATACTATAAAGATTAAAACCTTAAATTATACAATACAAGTATCAATCTCTATAAATTTAAACTCAAAATACAGACAGACAAAATATAGAATCACAACTCAAATATTTAAAATTCGTGTGAATAAATTACAAAAATATTACGCGTTACATTTTATACAATTTAATCATAAAACATATGAATATCATAAAGTCGAAAAATCTTGGCTTCGAGAGGAGGAAACAGTGAAATAAAACGTCGCGATAATAAAATATTGGACCTGTTATATAACATATTTAGGTGAATAGCTAAATTCTTGAATAGATAACGATCTTAACGAGAGCCGTTTCCCGCCTTCGCTCGAAAAAAAAAAAAAAAACAAGTACAATTCGTGTGTCGAACAGACACAGTTTAATGAAAGCAGTTTGTATGCGATATCTGAAGGTGAGTTTTTAATCTTTAACGCCTTCCGGGAATGTTTGTTTGTTTATAAATGAGGTAACAAAGAAAGCTAACGTCGGTAGCTTAATAAATAACACGTTTAGTATCGCATTCAATTAATAGTTAAGGTGAAAGACTTGGGACTGAATTCAATACAGCGCCGGGCCAAGTTCATAATCAAAGTACATAAATATATAGAGGTCTTTCGGAAGCACTGTCTTAGCCTTGAGCTGCAATCATACATTGGATCATCATGTATGATTGAAGCAAAAATAATATATCATGTACCCATAGATATTTTGGCGACATAAAAAAAAAACTTTTTTTAAACATTGTGAAGCATGTTTTTTTATAAAAGGTACCTATGTCGTCAAATCGGTAGCAGCTTTGCCTTCTGATGACGTCATTCCTCACCGTCGTCAATAGTTGTCTGTCTGTCAGTACTTCTAAATATAAATGTCTTCGTTTAATTTCACTTAAGCCGTCGTTAGGCCAAACCTTTCTAATACGTCTAACCATGTAAGTAACGGCCGCAACATACCTTTTTATTAACCCTCATTATGCATAATACAATTGTGGCTTTTTATTTACGTTTTCAATACTATTGAGCAATTATTAACAAAAACTTTTTTTGATCTCATGCGATTACAGCCAGCCAGAGCAACTACCTCCGTACGAACAAAAACGCAAGTTAAAAAAAATGTATATAAAAAAATATTTTTATAAAACTTGTAATGTCATCGACATTAATCATTAAATAGAATCGCATATAAAAATAAGTTCATAAAATCATTAACGTTAAGTAATTTGTAATAAAAGTGAATAAAAAAAATGCCGATTATTAAACCGTTGGTAAGTATTATTGCTTAATTAAAGTATTTCATTTTTCGTTCGTTTGCGGCTTGATCATGGTTTATGTTTTTTTTTAAATATAATTATATATATATAGTATATAAATTAATGAAAAATTGTATTTATATTTATGATTTAAAGTTTTAAATTTACCTTTAAATAATTAATACATTAAATTTAGATACATTTACTCTATACAGTGCAGACATTTTGGCTATTATTTGTTATTATAAAAATAAACTTAAAAGAATAACAATATAAGATTACATCGATTTTGAAACTCGTAGTGACATCTAGCGAGATACTTTCAAGAGAACTACGTAAAAGAACGTTACGTTCTATTTGACACTAGATGTCACTGTCGTTCAGGAAGATAATAAAATTTACTTACCAGCACCACCTAGCGGTGGATAGCAGAACGAGTTCCTCACTACTCAGCAATGATGACAACAACGCCATCTATAAGCACTGCATCCAAAGCGCACTTTTTCAAACCACAATATTTTTTAGCAAAACAATCTTCTAGCAACTAAACACAATTTAAAACCTATCTATCACGTTTTATAGTTGTCATTTTCACATTTAACTCTCTGTTGATGCACTGCATTGAAATTTGTTGCACATAATTTACACTCGCACATGTGGTGTTGCATCATAAGTGCATCAATCTGAAACAAAGAAATAAAGATTAATTAAAAAGTCCAGTATATAAGTGACATAATTCAATTAAAATTAGACATTCACATTAACAATTAATATAAAGAGTAAAATCATATGCAATTTGCAATCATATCTATAAAAATATTATTAGGAGTAAAGTCGGTTATACACAATTAGCCTAGAACATTTTAGAGTATCATTTTATCATAATTTTGTGACATGGAAAATTGAACATAAAAGAATAGAACATACCTAAGTAGCATCGTATGTTTAACTTATGAAATAACAATATTGAACAGTTACAGCTAGAAGGCGACTTAATATCAACGACCAATGTAAATATATAATTAATTAAAGTTTTTTATAGCTTATATATAAAACTGTTTATACATTCTTTTAAATATTAATTATATGAATTAAACTATAACATAATATGCATGTTTTTTATCTTTCAACCACCTGTGTGTTGAATAACCACATGTTCAGTATTTTTTTTATAAAACCCATATATTTTTTAAATATCTCTATTCTTTACATCTGATATATAATTTTTCCTTAAAGTGTAATGTTAGGTAAAGTACATACATTTTTTTTCAATATTTATTTTTCCAAATAAACAACATTTCTAGGATTCTTTAAGTGCCTTTATAAAAATGTCAAGTTTAATATAACTGATGTGTTGATGAATCTTCAATGCAGTTTTTGCTCATTTTATTTTTTATTTTTATATTTTTCAAAAATTTCACTATTTGATACTCACCACAAACACTTTATCCCGCTGCAAGCTAACGCAGAAACACAAATTCATCGTGAAAAATCCAAAATAAAATAACCAAATATCAATCCTAAATTCAATCGAAGTCTTCGTTTAAAAACACGTTTTAAAGTTTAAAAAAGCAAATATATATTTATGCAACGATTTCCACACAAATGTCGTAGTGTTTATTAAAATATGTTAAAAGTTTAAAGTTCACATTGTCGACTGAAATTTCAGAAATTGACTGAAAATGCAAGCACGTGCATTTAGAAATGCACCTATAAGAACGTCGAAAAAAATACTTTTCGTATACAGTACATGTACAGTTACACCTGAAACCACTTGTTATTAACTATATAAAACTTTTAAGGGAAATATTAACTGAAAACCATATAACCAATTCGAATATCAGCGGCCGAAAAAACTACACAAAGAAAACATATGATCGATCGAAATTGAATTGAAGTGCACATGGAATTGTCTATGGGACAGTTAGACATATGTCAAATCCATAAAAATAAAAAGTAAAATTGAGTGAACGATATGAACGATAACATTAGAAAAACCATAAACAATTTGTACATTAATTGAGAATGATATTATTAACTTAAAAATAATGTCTGAATATTTCTATTATACATGTAATCATTAATAAACACAAGTTTTAATTATATGGATTAAAAAGTATACTTGCCATTAATATAATATGCTTGAAATAAGTTAAAATTAAAATCACAAGTCCTTATTGCTAGTTGCTAGATGATAATTTGTCATAGTGATGAAAGTATAGCCTGAAAATCAAGTGAAAAATACACTATTATTTAATTTAATTACAAACAAAATTAGAAATTATTTAAATGAGCAAATATTTATTACCGGTTCATCTTCTATCCATAAACTTTCGAATTCTTTTTCAAATTTATTGACGATATTAGGATGTGAAGTAACAATAACGCTTTCGTGGTTTGAAACCATGGCTTGGGTCGACCAATTTAATGATCCGGACATAACAAAACCTTTATTTTGCTTATTTTTTATTTGTTTAACGCTATGTTTCATAAACTGTACGTGAATGTTCAATTTTTCTGCATAAGTTTTTAATACATTCTTTCGCTTAATAGCTTTTGGACCATCGATGATGCAGAACTTGTGATGCATTAGTATTGACTTTTTGTTGGTTTGCACCTGTATGAAACCTGTAAAAAAAATTCCATGCACTTAAATTTGAAGACAATTTTTGCTACTATTTCTTGCTTTCTATCAAAATCGTAATGTTACTCACTGTATTCCTTTAACTTCTTTATTTGTGACGGAGGAGTGTCAGCCATATCACTATCAACAACTATTCTTACTAGAACATGCCTTTGTCCTAATCGAATTATCTGTTCAGCTATTTCAGTGCTCGTTATTAAATACATACATACATCTAAAGTTTCACGAGCTGATTTAATATATTTTATAAGTTTAAAACAATTTAGTTCTCTACTTTCACATATCGTAACATCTTTATTTGGTGGCACTTTTATTGTATGGCGAACAACACCATCCGAAAATAATATTACATCGTTTATTTCACGATTTTTTATGCTAAATACTTCACTACACGCGTCGTCGCTTGCAACCTCGGCTTGAGATCTTTTGTTGAAATTAATAAAGTACTTGCACAACTTCTTGGCCACTTGGGAAGCAACAACGACAGTAGCCGTAGACGCTAAAAGAATTCTTGCACATTTCCAGTTCATGATGATATTTTTTAAGCCACTTACAGGTACAATTTTTATAGATTTCAATATTCCACCATGACGTCCACGCATTTGATAATTTCAATTAATTAATTAACAAAGAATTTCAATGTACCCACACATATTTTTTGTTAGGTTAATTTAAATATCTTATAATAATTAAAGCAAAGATTCTATACATTAATAAGTCCATTTATTATGTATTTTTGGATAAGCAATAACTAATTTTATACAAAAGTACCTTTTATTTACAATGCAATGACAAATATAATTATAATTATTAATTTTGAATGAATGTGTTCAAAAATCACCTTTACATTTGTAGTAAAATGTTTATTAGTCTGTATTTTTTAAGCTGTCATTGTTACTCTAGCGGTCTCGCGTTACTTTTTATTTTTAAGCTGTGTGAATTATTATTGATAAATGATAAGTGTGTAATTGAACAAGTGATGATTTATTTATTTACTTTTGATAAGGATAATGAGAAAAACAATAGAGTCGCCGTTTAAAGATATAATATGTTTTTAATAATATTTTAAATGAGAATCGTTAATAATGGTAATAAATTTAATCATACTAAAATAATTCTAATTTTAACTCAAGACTGCGCATCGCGCTTGAATTAAACATGCCAAAAATACCATACAAAGCAGAAAAAAGACTAGACGATGATGAGGACTATGAAATAGTTTCATTCGAAGACTTTTGTGACAAATCGCCGGCAGCTAAAACTGATTTATTGACATTAAATGATAACATAAATTATCGACTTCACTATGAGAGCGATAAAAGCTCAAATATTGCTGAAAGCGGCGAACCTTCCACCCATAACGTTGAAATGCATACAGAGACCTCATTAAATGGTCCAAACAAAGAGTCTCATAAAAAAAAGGCAACTTTTGCCCCATTTGAAGGACCAGGCAGGTTTTATCGTCGCTATCTCATTAAGAGCGTCCTAGAAGGACCCCCGATAGACGAAGACGAGCCTGCAAGTTTTGAGGAACCGAGGTAAGGTCTATTGGATTTTTATGTGAAAAATATTTTTTTCCATATTTTATTGTTTCACAATAGAAAATTACAAATTTTATATACAAATATAAGCAACTAAACTATTATCATTATCATATCAGCTGAACACTATAAAATAAAAATATAATTTCTGTTCCTCTCAGCTTTCAAATTTTGTAAAGATAATTGACCAAATTGTTATCTCGTCACCACATACATGTCTTTCAATACACATCAAGTTTCCTATATAAATTTTATTTCCTTACAACTAAAATTAGTCTAACTGAAAAATTCAACAATAATAAAATTATGACATACTTGCAGATTATTTAAAAATAAATTAATAAATAGTTGTTGCTATTAAATATATTGAGCAATTTAATTTAGTATTTATAATTTTAAAGTTCCTCCAATTAAATTACAATTGTAATTTTGCTTACACTGTATACTGTAATACCTTTGTGTTAGAACATTGACCTTTGTTGTATTGTTCTCTCCTTTGTTTCAGTCTTGTACTAATATTGAGCACAGATAGTTATTTTTATTCATTTCACAGTAATTATTGTGTCTTGTGCTAGTGGAATGTTTTTTTTTTTTTAAATTAAAAATATTGTGGATAAATGAAACGGTAATTAATATTTAAAAATACTTTTTTCTGCCTTGTGTTATTATTAATATTAAATCTATAATATATCTGTGCATATATTTTTTATCATTGTTAGGAGGATCAAAAATGTCCCATTTGATTGTAAATGGTCACCCATACATATAAATTGGTGCGGTAAGAAATAGTAATCATCCCTTACATAACAAATGTGCCACCAATCTTGGGAACTAAGATGTTATGTTCCTTGTGCCTGTAGCCATCCAGAAGGTCTAACAATAAGGTCTGCCACTAAAATAAATTTACTCGAGAAATTGAGTGACTTAAATTAAAATTATGAAGTCACTCAAAATCTCGAGTAAATTTTTTTTGAGGTTTATTATTCTTTTCCATCACAGTTTTCTTAACTGTTAATAAATCAAAATACTATTTTAGCAATAGCGATCTTGAAGTTCTTCTTGTATATCATTTTTGTCATATAATGTTTATTGGTGTGCAATAAAGAGTTTTTTGAATTAGAATTATTTAATCAAATTTTATGACTAACAATTTTAATTTTTTAATCTTCCTTACCCTTGTTGTGCCTTAATCGATAGTCTTATCCAAGCATTGTCTTACACTTCTCACAACTAGCAACACCAAATATACTACTTTACAATATCATTGATAATTACTATATTATAAGATATAATATATTACGAATATTACGATATTCCAAGTATTTATTTTAATGTATGTAATTAAACAGTATTAAAAAAATGTTTTAACCATTATCACCATTTTCTTCAATTGGATGTATTGAAAATATGAAGCTTTTTCGGTAATGTAGGTGTTCTGTATTCGATCACTTTGTTATCAATGGGTAATAGAAATATGTTTGACTTAAGATTATTATCAAATTAATTGTCCCGGCGCGTTTGGATAAGAATATAATAAGTCTATTCAAGTGGCAATACTTAAATCTTGTTTTTCAAAGAAAAAAAAGAGACTTATTTAAAAAAGAATAAAACATTTATACAACATATAAATTCACATACTATAATCATGTATGATGTAATCTTATCAAATGATTACATCATACATGATTACAGTAATCACATACTGTCTTGAATAGATATAGAAAAATTAAATTAATTGATCCTTAATTGAATTGAATATTATATATTCCATTTTACGTATGAATTTGAAGACTGATTGTAATTTTTACTAAAATGCTGTACAAGTTTATATGACTATCATAAGTAGAAAATCATATATAATATATTTCTATTGGGGGTTTTCTTATCTAATATAGTAGTAGTAGTAACAGCCTATAAATGTCCCACTGCTGGACTAAGGCATCCTCTCCCTTTTAAGGAGAAGGTTTGGAGCTTATTCCACCACGCTGCTCCAATGCGGATTGGTAGAATACACATGTGGCAGAATTTCAATGAAATTAGACACATGCAGGTTTCCTTACGATGGTTTCCTTCACCGTTAAGCACGAGATGAATTATAAACACAAATTAAGCACATGAAAATTCAGTGGTGCTTGCCCGGGTATGAACCCACGATCATCGGTTAAGATTCACGCGTTCTAACCACTAGGCCAACTCGTATAGACTGATGCTTAAAATTCTTAGATGTTTTCAAGTTATGCATGTTTTCGATAATATTTGAATACGTAAACAACTTTAAGCAAGTATTTTTCCTAAAGTATGACGTGTTAAAAGTACCACTCAAGATCGTTAATTCGCCAATAAATACGCGGGTTCTCGTTTTTTCAGTGAGTTTGTATTTTACTTTGTTACTGTGCGTTTAACTTTCTTCAAACTTTCGGATGTTTAAGAAATATTAGTGAAAATAAACTGGTGAGTTTATTGAGTTTGCTTAAGTTTCAATTTGATATTTCAATTTATTAGTGTTCGCGAAGTTTCCAAGTCGACCCTAATTGTTATTCAAAACTTTAGGAAATCACATAAATTTGTGTTTCATGTTTAGAACAAAACATTTTTTATTGGTAAAATTAAAGGTGGTGAATAGCTACAAACAAAAAAAAAATCGGTTGACAAATAGTTTAAAAGGTACTGAACTTTTTTGCATATACTGAACTACCTATATGTATATAGATAACTAGTTTCAGTTAAAAAAAGTAGCCTATGTCCTTCCTTGAGTTACAAGCATGTTTCGTAAAAAACTTCATCAAAATGGCTTCAGTATCTATGAAAACGAAATATAGATACAGGATTACTTTTGCGTATAAATGCAAAAAATAAATGCAAGATTATGAAATCTTAGTATAGATTAGTATATACGAAGTTCCAGCCGCTTAATGTGCCACTGCTGATGGGACTTATTTTAATGTAGCAGAATAATTTAATTCTATTTGGATATATTTTGAGAAACCCAGAGGTGTCTTGATTTGACATTTGGTTGTGAATTGTGATCAATATAAGTTTTATTTATCAAACCTACTTTTGTTATTTAGTCGTATATTAATTCACGAACGTAAACAAAGATTTTAATATACATATATTATTTATTGTTTACTATATCATTGAAACGTATTGACATGTTTCCGTTTAGAGATTACGTATTTGTCCAAGCCATTGTCAATTATAATTGAACTATGAACGACTTGGACTTTATAATTATAAATATATACACATATATATATATATATATATACATATATATATATTATTTATTTATTAATATGGATAGCCGGACAGGCAAACGGGCGTCCTTATGGTAAATGGTCACCACCCATAGACATTGGCATGTAAGAAATATTAACCATTCCTTAAATCACCAATGTACTACCAACTTTGAAAACTAAGATGTTATATCCCTTGCGCATCTGGTTACACTGGCTCACTCAAGCTTGAAACCGGAATGCAACAATACTAAGTATTGCTGTTAAGCGGTAGAATATCTGATGAGTGGGTGTCACGTACTTAGGCGGGCTTGCAATCTATACAAATATATTTTATCCGTATAAATGTGTAACTACTGATCTCAATGAGAGAAGCTCTTCTCTCAGTAGATCAAAATACCGAACGTCACATCAATAGCCGGGCCGGTTGGCGTGGATGGTAGATACTTGAATTTCACGCCGAAGGTTGTGGGTTCGATTCCCACCCAGGACAGACATTTGTGTGCATGAACATGTCTGTTTGTCCTGAGTCTGGGTGTAATTATCTATATAAGTATGTATTTACAAAATAAAAGTAGTATATGTAGTATATCAGTAGTCTGGTTTCCATAGTACAAGCTCTGCTTAGTTTCGGATCAGATGGCCGTGTGTGAAAAATGTCCCAGAAAAAAAAAATAGAACTTGTAACAGGATATTTGAATACAGTATATTTTGTAATAATTGTACGTCAATACTATTTTCTAATTGTTATATTTTTTAGATACGAGAGAATTTCAGGACGTGGCGGCTTCTTCGAAAATTGTTGGTACGAAGTCGCTCCCCTGTTACCGATTATGGGTTCTGCGGTGGTGCTGAGCGCGCTCTTCGTGGCGGCGTGGTGGGCAGTGGGCGGTACACTGGATGGCAGCTGGGGGGATGATCATTATAAGTATGTGACTAAGGATTTATGTTAGATATATATTTTATTTTATATTCATACAATATAAACTGGATTCGTCCCGTTATGTCCACACTACTAACTTCCCAGAGGTGAGGAATAAAAGAACTATTGAATACATCTTCGAACATACACACAGACATATCTATAAAAACGTTGGATTTGGATTCTGGTGTCCTTGAAACGTTTCCTTAGTATTTTTAATATAGTCGCTTAAGATAATTTATATTATATGTATGTATTGCCATTGACGTATATATTACATATATACTATATACTAAACATAGACTTAGTATTTATCATATTCATTTTTAATGTCTTATGTCTAAGTCTGTCTGTCTGTCTGTCTATCTTATGTCCAAGTTCCTTGTGATGTTTTTCTTTTTGTGTAATAGGTTTTTTTTTTTTTTCTCAAGGATAAGGGCTTTTTAGTTTTTTTTTTTTTTTGTTCTTATAATTTATTTATTTATTTTCATGTGCGCGCATTTGTTTATGTTTACCCAATAGTCAGGGGCCATCTGAAAATCAGTGCTGTGCATTAGCACAGCTTATACTGAGATGAACCCCTTGCTACCTACACTGTATTCTTTAAATTTAATTTTTTTTCTTCTGTATAATCAATGTAATGTATGTGTGTAGCAAAATAAATGGTTTAAATGGTTTAAATGGTTTTAAACAATAATAGATTCATTTCATCTGTGTATTGATTGACCTTGAACTATTGAGCTAAAATGTGTTTCGATTTACGAATAATTTAATTGATTATGTGTTCGTAAGGAGGCTGTGGGAACGTGCGCATCCAGAGAATGTGGTGAATAAACCATCATCACCCATCATCGAAAAGGTATGTCTATTTATTTATTTTACTAATATTCGCCCATAGCTCGTCCGTATGTTGGGTAGGCCGAGCAGATATTTGGTAAAAGAATTATATACCATTTCTTTTGGGGCTTGGTTTATTTGTGAAAGCGTAACAGACAGACGGATATGCTTTTGCATTTGTAATATCAGTATAGATATTAGTATTAAATATGCGAACAATCTACAGGCTATACAGACAGAGAACCGTTACCACGATCACAACAATCTGTCGACGAAGAATAAGATTAACACAACGGACTTGAACAGGAAGAAGGATTACAACAAGAAGAGCGGTCACGGTGAACGGCCGGTCGGCGTTCTGAAGGAGGTTTGCGCGAACGTGTCGGATGACATGCGCTTCGACTGCCATCCGCAGGAAAACGCCAGCGAGAAGGAGTGTGTTAAGCGAGGTGCGCTGCCTTTGTTATTTCGTATTTTTTTATAGAATAGGATTGCGGCACTGGCTCTCTCACTCTTCAAACTAGAACACAACAATAGCAAGTACTGCTGTTTTGCGGTAGAATATCTGATGAGTGGGTGGTACCTACCCAGACGAGTTTGCACAAAGCAACCGATGGATTGGATGAAATTTAGTTACATGTATATTTACTAGACCGCATCTAGTAATCGATTATAGTATGGCTGCCTTAATAGTCCTCGCCTGCGCGGTACTGGAGCGCGGACTATGACGTCGAAGGGGAGGTGCGGGCGGTGGTAACCTAACCGCGTAGCGAACGAAATGAGCTCTGTCCCCCTAGTCGTCAAACCACCCCCCCTCCGTGCCAATGTACCGCGCAGGTGAGAACTCATTACCGCGGTCGTACAATACAGCTCATCGGCACTGAATTATCATTTCCTTTGTTTGTAAAGGAAGCATCGGTCGGTAGAATTAAATAGTTGTCGTAATGAGTGTACCGGTCGCAGGGTGCTGCTGGCGGGCGGTGTCGGCGGCGGGCGCCCCGCTGTGCTACTTCCCGGCGCCGTACGCCACGTACCGGTTCGTGAACAGCACGGAGAGCCGGCACGGCCTGGTGCTGCAGCTGGCCCGCGCGCGCGACGCGCACTACCCGGCGCAGTTCGGCGCCGTGCGCGTCGACTTCGTCTACGTGTCCGACCACGTGCTGCAGATCAAGGTGCGCCGCGCAACTGCGTGACTAGCGGCGCTATTTAAGAAGTATTTTTTAGACAAGGGGCATTTCTCGAGCGAGGGGGCGAGGGGTTCTGCATAAAAAAATTGTAAAAGATAGTTATCCTGGCATCTCTGGCATAGCCAAAAGCTTATGTTGATTGTTCCATAGGGCCGGATCCCATTCTGATCGCGTTTTATACAAAAAAATTATCGCCTCAAAGCTTATCGTAGCGTGTGATAAATATTTATTGGAGAGCTTCTTTCTAAACCATTTTTTTTCTTCCCCAGATAACAGACGCAGAACACAGGCGTTTCGAACCCCCGTACCCCGAGATACCGATAGTGTCGGGTCAGATAACGAAAATGAAATATCGCGTAGAGATCGACAGCTCCGCGGTCGGTTTCAAGGTCATTCGAACAACGGATAATGTGACAATGTGAGTAGTGTACCATTAGGTAAAAATAGTATACGCATACAAGCCCTGGACCTTCCCACCTGCTATACCACGGGAACTCTCTAAAATTTCTCAAGTTTTTTTTTAACTCTGACTCACTTTTGTTAATTTAAATATACCATATCTTTAATGAAGGCTAACTTCCATACCATATTCTTTCCTGTTTCAGTAAATGAATTTTCCAAAAACCTCCCTTAGTTCTCATTTACTTTAAATAAGGAACTCCTGTTCAAATGAGTATGTTTCTAAAGGCCTAAGTCCACTGCTGAGCATTAACTGAGTGTAACGTAACATTTATTGCAATTTCCAGCGTGAACACCCAGAACGTGGGCGGGCTGATCCTGTCGGACAAGTTCCTGCAGATCTCGTCGCTGCTGCCGACGGACCGCGTGTACGGGCTGGGCGAGAAGCAGGCGGCCTTCCTCAACGACCTGCAGTGGAAGACCATCACCCTCTTCAACCAGGACATGCCGCCCACCGAGAATGTGAGCGATGCGTTATTATCTAGTACCATAGAATATCCGTCCGTAACCGTAACAGCCTGTGAGTATCCCACTGCTGGGCTAAAGGCCTCCTCTCCTCTTTTTTGAGGAGAAGGTTTTGGAGCTTATTCCACCACGCTGCTCCAATGCGGGTTGGTGGAATACACATGTGGCAGAATTTCAGTGAAATTAGACACATGCAGGTTTCCTCACGATGTTTTCCTTCACCGTAAAGCACGAGATGAATTATAATCACAAATTAAGCACATGAAAATTCAGTGGTGCTTGCCCGGGTTTGAACCCACGATCATCGGTTAAGATTCACGCGTTCTTACCACTGGGCCATCTCGGCTTAGAATATACAAAATTACAATAATCAGGAAGAATACTTTTTAGTCTGTGAAAACAGTTGTAGGTTTTTATATACGATCCCATAAATACATAAGTTGGCACAGTTCTCTTTTTATTTGAAATTTGAAATATAATAATTAAAACTTTTTCCAGGTAAACTTGTACGGCACACATCCATTCTACTTAGCGTTGGAAAAGGATGGGCAGAGTCACGGGATGGCCCTTATAAACACAAACGCTATGGGTAATATATAATATTTATTGAATAAAATCTAAACTTATTATACGTATGGGTATTCAAGTCTTAATCGGCTTTAAAATGTTAAGTAACATGTCACCCAGCCTGTAAATGTCCCACTGCTGGGCTAAAGCCTCTTCTCCCTTTTGAGAAGACGTTTCGGAGATTATTCCACCACGCTGCTCCGATGCGGGTTGATGGATACAAATGTGTCAGAATTGAAATGAGTTTGGACATATGCGTTTTTTTTTGTATAACTACTATTTATATATTTCCACAGATATAGTATTGCAACCGACGCCGGCTATCACGTACCGCACCATAGGCGGTATCCTCAATTTCTTCGTGCTCCTCGGACCATCGCCCCAGGAAGTGGTGGCACAGTACACTAGCCTGGTGGGCCGACCCTTTTTACCACCTTATTGGTCGCTTGGATTCCATTTGTGCAAGTAAGACTATTTATGGTTTCAATTCAAATATGATGTAATTAAACATAGGGGATATTTATATATTCTAGGTGTTCGTTTTAATAATATTGTATTAGAACATGAAATAAAAAATGTATCCAATTTTATATACAAATAAAAACACTTAGGAGTAATATAAGGATAATAATCAATTTTAAAAAGGTTATTTATTAACACAATTCTTTATTCTATTTCGATGATATGGTCGGTGATCGCAATGACTTTGAACATTTAAGTATGAGGCCTTGATAGGTTACCACAGGCATTCATTTATTGCTGAACATATTACTATGTTATTGAGCTTTTCGCGTTACGGTTTGTGTGGTGGGACAGTTTATAAATGTTGGCTTGGCTTTGTACATGACCATCTAGGGGGGTACCACCTACCCACCACTTAAAATTGCCCTACCGATAAACCGCAATTGAATGAATTGAGCCAATTTAATTACATGCATAATTAATATAATCATTGATAAAAGATGTAATGGTTAGCGGTGCATTGACGGTGTTAGAAGTATTACAGTTTGCCGTGTCTATGGACGAAGGTGACCACCTACCGTCAGATTGCCGTTTACTCACTTCCACAACAAGAAATATTTAAAAATAGTCACAACGAACGAATATAGAGATGCCTTCAAATATATTGTATCGCTAATATCTTTTAAGGTTTGACTACGGCAGCTTGAACGTAACCAGGGACGTTATGCAGAGGAATAGAGATGCAGGAATTCCACTGGTAAGCATAAACAGTGACTAACAGAAGTCACATTTTAAACTAAGTGAATGTTTGTACAGCAGTTCCTTATAAAGCGTAAATGAGAACTTAGAAATAATGTTTGGTAAAATTCATCCCCTAAGATGATTAAATGGCGGATAAAATTTGGTATAGTTTTTCCGTATTTTTGAAGTAATGCAGCCTATCCCATGCAGTAATCCCAACATATACTATGAATTCATTATATTGCTTAAACAATTTGGTGAGAGGGCTTTTTTCACGCAGTGGAAATCTTCAAAAGATCCCTTCAAGTTTACCCCTCAAGGGAAACCGGGTTATATGGGATTCTAACACACTAAAATCACTGCGATGGATTTTCTCGGATTTGTAACTATGATTAAGAATGCTTAGCCCGTTTGTGTAGGTACCACACACTCGTCATATATTCTACCGCCAAACAGCAACTTTACATTGTGTTCTTCCGGTGGAAAGGGTGAGTGAACCAATGGATCAGACATAACATCTTAGTTCCTAAGATTGATGGGCCATTGGCGATGTAAGGAATGGTTAATATTTCCTACGGTGCCAATGTCTATGGGTGGTGGTGACCACTTCCCATCTAGTGTTTCCATTTGCCCGTTACCCTTATTAAATTATATATAATAATAACAATATTACTTCAACATTTATTTAACAAAAAAATTCACACTTGCAGTTAATATTATTGTAGTCGTTTTGCGACAACCGATTTTCGTTAAGAATAGCAACCCATCATTGAACTGCTCTTCTTTGACCTTGTCTCCAGGACGTCCAATGGAACGACCTGGACTACATGAGCAACGGCAACGATTTCACCTACGACAAAGACAAGTTCGCAGGTCTACCGGAATTCGTGGAGCAGCTGCACGACCAGGGCATGCACTACGTCATACTCATCGGTGAGGAATTTACTAATGGCTAGCTCTCCCCATTGGAAATTATTTTACTGTACCGCTTGGTAGTAAATAATGCTCTTGGAATGAGTATTCGCAGTTTCGTTTTGGCATTGTTACTCGGTTGTGGTTTGCTACCAGATCGTGGGAGGAAGATTACTTCCTCCTATGATCGGATTACCTTCTGTACTACCAAACAGCACAGGAGACATAATAGTGAGCGTGTTTGGTGCTTAGATTTCTCGATTCTCTATTCTACACTCTACTCTTATCATCTGGTGGGACAACAATTCAACATAACTGGAAAGAGATCAAAGCAGCGATTTTATGTGAATTTATGTGCTTTGTAAGGTCTGCGATTTGAATCCAACTGAAAAAAATTTGAACATTGAAATAAACAACTTTAACTGAAATCATTGAAGAGAAGAACGTTTCAAAAGCGGAGAAACAGACAGATCCGATGATTATTTTGTATTAGACATATATTGACAACATTAAATTAAGAGTATTATGGTTCCATGTTGTTCCGTAGATCCCGGTGTCAGTGCCTCTGAAAAACTTGGAGAGTACCCGCCTTTCGATCGCGGCTTGGAAATGGACATCTTTATCAAAAACTCGACAGACCAGCCGTTTATTGGCAAGGTATAAATATATATATAACATAAAGAGATCTCTAAAAATTTTTATGATTTTGAATTTAAATAAAAGTTAATGGTAGAAGAATAAATGTATCGACTCTTATTATATTTTAGAAGAAAAAAAAATTTTTGTCTGTTTTCTTTTTCTAGGTTTGGAATCCGGTATCCACGGCCTGGCCGGACTTCACTCATCCCAACGCTTCCGCCTACTGGAAGGAAATGCTCTCCGACTTCCACAAGATAATCAAATACGACGGAGCCTGGATCGTAAGCGATAAAGACAAATAATTCACTACTTACTTGGGGCAAAATATATTACTACGACTAAATAGAGAGACACTGCTCTTTGAATTATATTTCTGCGTACTAAATCACAAATGCTTTATTTTCGTGATACTTCGCGACCATCTACGGTGAGATGAGATGTAACGGTCCGGTCCGTCGCGCAGGACATGAACGAGCCGTCCAACTTCGTGTCGGGCCCGCTGCACGGCGCATGCGCGGCGGAGCGCCTGCCGTTCGCGCCGGCGGCGCTGCGCGCGGGCGGGCTGCGCCACCGCTCGCTGTGCGCCGACGCGCGCCACGCCGCCGGCGCGCACTACGACCTGCACAGCGCGCACGCGCTCACCGAGGCCGTCGCCACGCACGAGTGAGCCGCCCGCCCGACGCGTAGCCCCGATTCGAATTTTATTTTTTATGTTTATATAATTATATTTTTTATGCTCCAGTGTGATGAGGGAGATCCGTGGCAGGCGCCCCTTCGTGCTGTCCCGCGGGTCGTCCCCCGGCCTCGGCCACGTGTCGGGCCACTGGAGCGGCGACGTGTTCAGCCGCTGGCACGACATGCGCATGTCCATCCCAGGTGCGTACACGCTCCGCTACCCCACCTGCGAGCACACGCTGCGTCGGTAACAATACACAATGCACAACACAATATCGGTGTTCAATTTGTATAGTTTATCGCGAATGCTAAAATGTATATCTTTGCTCGCTCCAGCTCTGCTGAGCTTCAGTTTGTTCGGCGTGCCGATGATGGGGACGGACATCTGCGGGTTCATCGACGACACCACGCCGGAACTCTGCAAGCGATGGATGCAGCTCGGAGCTTTCTACCCGTTCTCTCGGAACCACAACACCAATAATGCTAAGGTACGCATACACACACATAAATAAATATTCTCAAGACAAATCTATTTTTATTAAAACACCATTAAACTATGATAGAAGAATACTTATCTCTAAATCTCCCCCCAGCCCCAGGACCCGGCCTCGCTGGGCGGCGAGGTGCTGTCGGCGAGTATAACAGCGCTCCGGCTGCGCTACCGCCTGCTGCCCGTGTACTACTCGCTGTTCGTGCGCGCGCACCTGCGGGGCGACACCGTGGCGCGCCCGCTGTTCTTCGAGTGAGTCGCTTTCGGACATCCGGCGCTCTCACAGCGCGACTATGCGACAATCTTCTTTTGAGGAAGTAGTTTATGTCAATTTTCTCTGAACGTGTGTATGCGCGGTGGAGTAAGCTCCAACTACTAGTCGTGTGTCGCTTGAAAAACAAGGAACGGACTTTCATTAATAAAAACAACTACATAGCCTGTTAATATTGTATGTAGTAAAGCAAGGAGCAACACAAGGCTTAAGTTAAATCTTGATTTATTTAAATCGTTCCAGATTTCCATCAGACGTGAACGTTCACTCAATCGACGAGCAATTCCTCATCGGTCCCAACGTGATGATAACCGCCGTCATGCAAGAAGGTGCCAACTCTACCAAGGCTCTATTCCCGGGCAAGGACCCGTGGTATAGTCTACGAGACGGAAGTTTCTTGGCACAGGACGAGTGGAAAGAAGTTACCGATGCTGATATGGTGTCTGTCAGAGTGAGTTCTGTTTCGTTTTTAAGTTTTAGAAATATTAATATTTGGTGGTAGAGCTTTGTTCAAGCTCGTCTGGGTAGGTACCACCCACTCATCAGATATTCTACCGCAAAATAGCAGTACTTGATATTGTTGTGTTCCGATTTGAAGGGTGAGTGAGCCAGTGTAATTACAGGCACAAGGGACATAACAACTTAGTTCCCAAGGTTGGTGGCGCATTGGCGATGTAAGCGATGGGTAACATTTCTTGCAGAGCCAATGTCTAAGAGCGTTTGGTGACCACTTACCTTCAGGTGGCCCATATGCTCGTCCGCCTTCCTGATCTATAAATAATATTAGAGTTTTATATATTTATCACCTCAATTGTTTTCAGCTTTTAAGACTTACTGTTTTAAAATGTATTCCTAAAAATATAAATAAGTCAATAAGTGTGTTTTACCATGTATGCGTATAACATGATCGATTTCCACAGGGCGGTGCCATCCTCCCCCTACAAGAACCCCCTCCCAAGGGCCCTGTGAACACGGCTGTGACACGCTCAAGGCCTATGCAGCTGTTGGTGGCGCCCGACGCGAATGGTCGTGCTGTCGGAGAGCTGTATTGGGACGACGGTGATAGTATCAGTGAGTACCTTCCATTTTACATACAATCATATTTGATTGGTTTACAAATGTGGTAGTCGGGTATTACAGGGTATCACTATGACAGGCTTATTTTAATTACCACACATTATTGCCAGGTATTATCGTTTTTCTATATAAAACACCAGTGAAATACTAGGAATCACAAGAAATATACCATCATTGTAGGGTACGATATCAAAGAACATATACGACTTTGTTATATATTATTATTTATCCATATCTATACTACTACAACTGTTCAAAAACATTTTTAAAATTTTTAGATACATATGAAGAGAAGAAATACAGCCACATTGAATTTTCTTTACAAAACAACGAGCTGAACAGCACAGTGCAATGGTGGGGTTACGGAGTGCCTTCAGTCAACTCCATATCAGTCCTCGGTCAAGCAAAACCAATAAAATCAGTTACCTTAAACAATGTAAGCGTTGATTTTAAGTATACAAAGAAAATACAAGTCTTGGATATTTTCGTTTTGAACTTGCCCATGGATAAGCCATTCACAGTGAAATGGACTTATTAAGAATCTGAAAACAAATAAATACGAGCTCTTTCCTACATGACACATATAATAAAACTTCGTGGGCATAACAATAGTGTATATTTAATGTTGGTTCTTCATAATGTGTGAAAAATCATAATACATTTGAAAATAAATTACATTAAATAATATTAAATTAAATATAATATTCGGACAATGTTTTGAAGTGGGCAGTACAATATGATAATACATACTGACAACATAGATTAAAATAAAAAATAAAAAGCTAAATATATTAGATAATCGATAAGCTCATGATCATAATTATAATATGATTATTATATATATTTTGTGCAATTTAAAGTTTCCACAAATAGAATTGATAATCACGTTTGGATGTGCCATTAATGTTGCCATTATTTGAACTTTGTATGTTAATAATAACAACTCTGATATGCACTGAACATATTTATATGTAAAAACTATTAAATTGTTAAACAACTGCCATAGAAAAGTATAATAAATATTTAAAGAAATAATACAAATAGTTTTATAAGCAACAAAATGAATTTTATTGTTATTTAGACGGTATTTGTAAAAGGAAACATTGAGACTAATGTTGCTATCCTTAAATTTTAATATTGATTCAGATAAATTAGATAATATCATTCATACAAATCAAAATTGTTTAATATTACAATTTTGAGGTCATTTTCAGTGATTTTTATTATAATTTTATAGATAATATATTTCTAGAAATAAAAATATATTTTGGTCGAATAAATTCTACTTTTAAAGTTTTTATGATCTCATATTGAAAAGTTAAGAGTTTAGCGAAAATTTGCCAATTATTATAACTATGATAGTATTTATATACATAATTAATATAAGGTTCCCTTTATTTGTTATTATATCCTGCACATTGCGTAGATTTAATAAAGAATTATTGCAGGAAATTTTTGGATATCTATTTTAATTCTTAGTGTCAGGCTAGTTTGAAAATATTTTCACGTTAAATTGTGGTGAGCCTGATACTTACCTGATTAAACTATAAATAGTAATAGTAATTCAGGTCCCAAACCCTAAAAACAATACTCCACATTAAACCCAGAGTCATTTAAGTATCTGCAACTTGCTTATCATTTGCAGATCTGTTTGCCTATTGGCAAAGGCCTCCTCTAAAACTATCTGCTATCCAATTTTGATAATAGGTGTCTATAAGAGTGTGCTTTTAATGGATTTGATCAAATGGAAATATTGTAAGTCTTTAAAACTGTTTTATATTATTTGGTAATGTTTTATTTAAAAAAAAAGCTCTTGCAAAGATTGTCGAAACTGAAATACCAAATATAATTATATTTTTCGAAATGTATGATCAAATACATGTTGCGTTATTTAACGCAGCTTAATATTGTTTTATTTTTAATAAAAATATTGTATTTTTTACTGTTTGTAATAATATTATTTTAAATAAGTTAATAAAATTATATAAATTACCTAAAGAAATTTTATTAGTATTAGAATGATGTATAATTTTATTTTCTATTGTGGTTTTATATTGTTAGTTTTGTAGAAATATGTACAATATAGAAAAATATATATCTAATATTAATTTGTAAAGCAATTTAACATATTAGATCTTTCACCAAAATACTTCAATAGTAATACATAGTACCAGAGTTACTAGTAATTCAATTATATTTTCTTGATAGTGCATATATAAAATAATAATCAAATTATTAGCAGTATACCAAAAATATATGTATTTATCTTATGAATTTATTATAAAATTTGGCTTTTAGATTTTATACTCGTGCCATAATTGTTATTACTATTGTTTGAAAAAAAAAATACAATAAAAATATTATTTTTTATTTATTATTGTACTTTTATAATAAAATAAAAATACCATACCAATAATATTAAATTCAGTATTTGTAACACTTTATGTTGTAAAAAAATCTTGTTAACAGTTGTTTAATTAGTTTGTAGCTTGGTTTGTGATTATTATTAAGTTTTTAATAAATATACATAAACTTGAAGAGGGAAATAATGTTGTTATTGGTGTTTTTCACTAAAGATTAGCCGATTATGTTTAAGATGTATATGTTCAAATGCACTCAAATATGATATTTAATAAAAATTGCACAACATAATTGGTTTTTATTCCTATTCCTTTCATCCAAAGATAACTTTGTTGAAATGATGATTATCAAAAAACTATCTATGATTCTTATAAAGTAACGAAAATACTATTTAGATGAAATTAAAAAATAAAACAGTTTTTATAATTCATATTAAAAAAAATGTTTATTTTGCTTGTAAACAATTGTATTTTTTTAGCTCTGGAGCTGGTGAGTAAAATTCTGTTTTTTGCAAATGTGCGAAATTAATAGAACTCTGACGAGACGCGCAAACAAATACTGTATAATGTTATTTTTATATTTTATCATGCTGTATTAGCATATAGTAGAATGCAGTTAATTATTTTACTCTCACTTATTGTGTTTGTATACGTACCACCTAATTATATCCAGTTTTGCTAATAACATAAATAAATTAAAAGAAAAACATTCATAGTTGTTTACAAACCCAACTACGTAGTCGAAAGCATACGAACGAAATGATTTGTCTGCCACCATAGCATTGTCAATTTACAGCGATTTGAATTTGAAAAAAAACAGCGGCACTATCTTCATAAATTTTTCTGAAACGACGAAAATTGAAGAGGCAGATATCCAGGACTCAGCCTACTAAAATGAAAGCTTTTTTATGATTTACTAAAATGAATGTGAAATGCACACATGGCACTTTTTTTTAATTTAGCAATCAATTATTTTTTAAGGAATTTTAATATTTCTATTTACCCCTCTAATTAAGCCTGGTCTTTCCCATAATCGATTATGCAGACGTATGTTATTCCGACCTTAACGAAATTCATCGGAATAAACTTGACCGTCTCTTAAATAACTCTTTGCGCTTTATCTTCTGTCTTCGTAAGTTCGATCATATTTCTCAGTATCGTGACAAATTAAAATGTTTTACTATTCGACAACGTAGAGATTTCCGATTACTGTCTTCTCTTTTCTCTATTCTCTTTGACCCTCTCTATCCTGATTATTAGAAAGATAGGTTCAAATTTTTGTATGATAATCACAATCGTCAGCTGCGTTCTAACGATTCTTACCTTCTTTCTGTTCCTATTCATACTTCTAGTTTCGTTTCTAACTCTTACTCCGTTCAAGCTGTCCGATTATGGAACAAATTACCTGAGCATATAAGGAAAGCCACCTCTAAACTTACTTTCAAGACTCGTCTCCGTGAGCATATCTTGTCAGAAAACTCCTAGTTCTCTTCATCTTTGACATCTATAATGCATTATTATTTATATGTATATATGTATGTATGTGTGTGTATGTCTATATATGTATTATTCATATATATATTACAGCTCTGTTTTTATTTTATTTTTTGTTGTTATATTTGTATGTATCTATATTTTTGACTATCAATTACCGCCTTCATGAATTTCCGCTTAGCCTAAAGGTTGACTGGTAGAGAATGCCTTTAGGCATTAAGTCCGCCTTTTGTCAAACTACACAATGTGGTGGGCAAAAAAGTTGTTAAATAAATAAATAAATAAGCCTGTGTTAGGAGTGGGAACAACAATGGCCCAAGGGATCAAAATGGAACCTGTTATTTTTACATCGCAAGTAAGCCGTAATAATGGCATTTGATACATAATGTTGATCTGAACTGTTCGATCATTGACATTGTGGAAGACTACAAAAAATTTTTGCATTGTCAATAATTTATAGTGCCTCATTTTAAGTTGAAATAAATTTAGAGGGATGTACGAGGATTTACATTACTTATAAAAACGAGGAAAGTTGTTGAGGCAAAAAAGGTCAGGCCACTGATTTTCCAAAAAACCACATTTGTACTGTACAGCAAAAAAATCCAATGGAAATAATTAATTTTACATCAGCAATCAATAAGAATGATTTTGTTAAATCAGATACATATAAAACAAAACAAATGTAAAACTCAACATAATTTATTAACACATTTTCATCGACTAGTCATAGTCATTTATTATTCTCATTTTATAAATACATTTTAAATGAAAAACAACTGTAAAAAAACAGAGCTCTGTTTTTTGTTTATACACAGATATAAATAAATAATATTTCTAGTAGTAAATCTGCACTTTTTTAAAAACCCATACTAAAACTTCAGAGCTGTTACAACGTCAACCCAATCATAGATCTTTTATTGTTCTACAATTATAATGATATATTTTAACCATTATTACTCTTGCATACATAAAGGCGAGCCATAAAATTTTATACATAACTCGATTAAACTTTTTACAGCATTAAAAAAGTGCCTCAACTAAAAAAAAATATTTCCTAACCACTAATTTGTGTAAAATTACTGTTAAATTTTAATGATCTTCTTTTTCTACATCTGTCTTTAAGAATTTTTCATATTGGGCTTCAGTCATGAGTTTGTTAAGTTCATCAGCCTTAGAAAGCTTCAATTTGAACAACCATCCTTTATCATAACAAGACGTGTTTATTAAGCCCGGTTTATTTTCTACATCACCATTTTTGTCTGTAACCGTACCACTCACTGGTGAATAAATTTCACTGGCTGCTTTTACACTCTCCAATGCTCCACATTCATCTCCTTCTTTGATCTCTGTCCCAGGGTCTGGGAGCTGCGCAAACACCACATCTCCTAAAGACTCCTGTGCGTAATTACTTATCCCGACAGTTCCAATATTATTTTCTACAACCACCCATTCGTGGCGATCTGTGAATTTCCTTTCTTTGATATTGGTGCTGTATTTATGTTTTAATTCACAATATGACTGCTTGTAATTTGACTGAATGACACACTGTCTTGTAAGACACTGTTTAGTTATATGATGGAAATATCTTTGAAGAATCATTTTCACCTGAAATTAATCCAAGTTTACAATTTAATTGAAGTAAAACAAAAGCGTAAAACTTTGAATACAGTATTTTATTACAGTGAAAAAATATAGATAACTTCATACGTTAAACATGATATCACTCCTAACAAAGGAGATAAGTGTTGATCTCTGAACTAAGTAAACTCATTATAGATTGTTTATTTAAAATGTTTTTGACTTAAGTTTAATAGTGGTGAATGTATAATGGCTTAATATCGTAGGTTTTTTTAAATTCATTTCGACAAACTAACTGTTTTAATTTTAACTAAATTAATTATTAAATATTATATTTCTCAAAACTTGTGACATAAGTATAATTTACCTATGTAGAAGTTTCTAAAATTGTATATTAATAAATGACCACGCTTTAATCAATAATTATTATATTCTTATTTAACTTTCAAATTTTACGTAGATTTATTTGATATTCAATTTAAAAAACAATATTATGACATCAAAATTTTAGGTTAACATTTATCATAACGTTTCAAAATATTCTTACCATTTCAAATATTTTATAAATCATAAATTTGATTTTATCGTGCTTCATAAATAATAATCTTGCAATATAATTCGTATTTCTTGCATTTAAAAAATATCTTTCTTGGACTAATTAAAATCATTATTATAATTGACCATTAAGGTCATAATTTAGAAATGAGTGGCAATATAAATTGTATACGTCATGTAAAAACGTCATTGTTCGCTTAACCATGACTGAAAGATGTCAAACGGAGTTTACAGAAAAAATTGATAATAGAAATTATATTATTTGTGTTGGAATTCTTGTAGCTTTTTTTGCTATTTTATATTCTTATAGGTGTGACGTTTGTATATTTTATATTTTATCATTGAAACTGTGATTTAAATGAACTTTTAAGTGTATGACTTTTTTATATAAACTTTTACAGATTTCACTTGACCACAATTTTTGTGAGCTATGTGCTGGGATGTGTGGCTTGTTATTATATGCTGAACTCGAATTTTTTGCAGAGATTTATAGAACAATTAACTTTTAATTACGTCAAGGAGAACCCATATGAGGATGTAGACGATGCCTTTCCCAAAGTAAGTTGAGTCATATATATTTTTTTTATTATCAACAAACATCACACTGTAGATTTTGTTAATTTTGCGACAAAACTTTTCAAGGTAATTTATACATAGCCTTTTATTCTTCTTCTTCGAGTGCCACTCCAACTAGCGAAGTTTGGCAGTTAGCTTTGAATACACACACACACAGCGTTTTATTGACTATTAAAGTACTTTTAAACAACTCAAATCACTTATAAATCTGTATTAGTAGTTGCAGTAGTATCAAGTTGAATATAAGAAAATAATGTTTCTTTTTGAAAAAATTGTAAAATTTACATAAAAAGGCTAAAAATATTACAATATCTTTGTAGAATTGACATCATAGAGACCTATTTCAACATAGTAATGGATTTTTTTAAATTGTGTTTGATTTTTTAATGAGTTCATTTTAACTTTTAAACTAAAGTAGTTTTATAATATCTGATAAAATCAGTATTCTCTGGATAATAAGGAGACACATTTTTATTTTAATCTTCAAACTGTATTAATCAAAATAAATATCAATACAATTAATTCATATCTATATGTGATAAATGTTTTTGTATACTAGCAAAATACAGTAGACAAAGTCCTGCTTGTATAATATATTAAAATTAATTTTAAATGTAGTCATATAGTATAATTAGTTAGTTAAATTTGTAAATAAATGTTATATATGAAATATATTTATAACTTGTAGTCTTTTATTAAAACTAATATTGTACTTGCATTGAAGCAAACCTTGTTTTTATATCTAATATTAAATAATATACTATGAATCCAATTATTTATTTTAATTTCAGGGTTGTCATACATGCGGTTCAAAAGACTGTAATAGGCATGACCCAGAAATAATGCCTGAGCCATGGACTGACTTGCATATACATAAACAATTGGACCAGGCTATAGAAGATGTAAGATTCTTTGCCTGTGAATGTCCCACTGCTGAGCTAAAACTTCTTCTGCTTTTTTGAAGCGAAGGTTCGGAGCTTATTCCACAACGCTGCTACAATGCAGATTGGTGGAATACACACGTGGCAGAATTTCAGTGAAATTAGACACATGCAGGTTTCCTCATGACATTTTCCTTCACCGTCAAGCACAATTTTATATTTCATATAAACAGAAAATTTGTATTTCTGTAAGATTAATATAGATAATGAATTAATCATGCTTAAAGCTAGTGAAGCTAAGGTGAAGCCCTATTAGTGTAATCAATAGCAACTTTGCACTCAAAGTATACATAATCTTATAATGGGATTGAATCGCTATGAGTTTATTCAAAGATGCTATTGATTTATATATATGTATTTCATATTTGTTGATTTTCACACAAATATTTAAATTCTATATTGTTGTCTACATATAATATTTGAGAATAATCCTGTTACATGCACTCTGTTATTCAACTTTACTACATTATTACTTGTTCCAGTTTTATAACACAATTTTAGAACAATTTGTTAATTCGTGGTACAGCAAAATCACTCTACAGCCATTTTTTGTGGACGAATTAAGACATCAGCTTAGATATGCATCAGCCTCGCTCCTCAGGCGAGCCTTGAAGGTAAATATGTATTTTAAAATTTTATGGATAAGTATGAAGTAAAATTTGTATTACACATGTATTTATCCACTTAACATTTTCCTAATTTATTTGGGGTTAGCAATTTGAAATCATTTTTTTCAGACTTTTCTCGTCTCCTCCTTGCTTGCACATTTTATCTATATCATCCTTCGAACAATCAATCCATATTTTCATTGGTCTTTTCCCCGTTTTATATCTGCTACTATGCTCAATGCCTTGTGACATGTCAATCATCATACTAAAACCACTGTAAACTATTTCCTTTCAGTTTTCTATGATTCTATCATTTTATTGATAATAAGTAGGCAGACTGCTCATAGACATTAGCTCTGTGAGAATTATTAAACATTCCTTGCTCCAACGCCCTCTTGTATTTAGTTATACTGGCTCACTCTACCTTCCAAAGAGAATACAAAAATACGATGTAGTATTTAGTGGTAGAGTACTCATTCCTTATTTTATCAATCGTCATGTCGGTTTTAACATACCCATATCATAGTGTAAACTATGTCCTCATTTTGAATATAAATAATAAAAAGGAAATAATGTTATGCCTTTACAGATAAATTATGCGAGATTTATATGCGATCGTTTAGTTCCATGTGCATTAAGACACTACTCGGTAAGCTCGGCAGGCTTCAGACAGCCGGTCCATGTAGCGGCTAGCAACCGTTCGGCCGAGCTCAAGTACCTCCGGTGCTTGACTGAGACGATAATGCCATACTTACTGAAAAATTCAGAATGTCAGAATTCGTGAGTATTACTTAATATTGTTTTTGATAAATTCATTAAAAATATGTCTTATATAAGAAAACTTTACATGTAAATTATTAAAGATTATTTAATTGATATCATATTATTTAAATACAAAAATGAAACTATAAATAAGTGACCCCAGGACAGGCCGACTACTTCGTTAAGGAGCATACGTCCGATACCAATATGTGTATGTGTTCCGCCCGCAGCGTGTTCCGCGTGCTGGTGCGCGAGATCTTCGCGGGCTGGGCGCTGCTGTCGCTGGCGGACGTGCTGGCCGACCCGCACACGCTCAACACGCTCATCGTGCTCGCCACGGGGCCCGTCGCCGCCGCAGACCTGCCGCCCACGCCCAACTACAAGGTGCCCACTGCTGGCCGCGCTGCACGCACGGACGGACGGATACATCTCGCCGAAACTCTAGAGAGCTCCTCTTAACGATTGCTATTTTTTCCACAGGTGGAATTTCTGGAAAACTTCGTCCGGCAATCGGAATCGGTCTACTGCGCACGGGCGAAGTTGCTGAGGATCGACCTCGAGCTGCTCCTCAACAACCAGGAACACTTCTACGGAGTTCTGCACCACCTGAGGACCACGACCGATATATATCTGCTGCAGTTCTACAAGGACATAAGTACGATCCGACTGAGAAACTTGTGTATATATTTAAGGGAATGAAATATATCATTCAGAGCTCAATCACAGCGGCTGACATGCGCGGCTGCGATAAAAATAAATAAATGGCGCTCCGCCGCACTGAGTCGCCCGTCGCGCCCGCAGAGTCGTTCCAGACGCGGCTGCTGTCGCCGGAGCTGCCGGCGGGCGCGGCGCGCGCGCTGTCGGGCGAGGCGCGCGCGCTGCTGGCGGCGCACGCGCACGTGCCGCGCGTGGCGCTGCCCGCCGCGCTGCTGGACGAGCTGCGCGCGCTGCTGGACGCCGGGCCCGACTGCGTCGCCGGGTACGCTGACACCGCCGTATAAACTAACCTCCTTTGCGCGTGTTCGAAACTCCGCGTTTTAAATACCACTCCCCCCCTATTGTTATGATAAAAACGTCTGCTCTTTACTAATTAACTAACTAACTATTTATCTCGTAGGTTACAAACGAGCCGCGCGCTGTACCAGGCGGCGAGACAGTCGCACGCGGCGCTGGAAAAAATTATGTTACCCAAGTTCATGCACAGCGAGGAGGTATATACGCATTTAAAATAATTGAAAGTTTCGTTTCGAACGATCTTATTACATGTTATAAAAATAACCATTTTCCATTTCAGTTTTACGAAATATTTATTGGACCAAGAATACCTACAGGGTATCAAAAGCAAATGACTAAACGGTGAGTACACAATGAGAGTTACACAGTAGTTACATTTGAAGTAATTCAACCGTTTACATCTTCGGTCGGATTGTCTCCATCGAGAACGATTAGAGGGACCGTTTCTTATTCCCTATTATACAGTATTTTACATTTCCACAGACCTCAAGACAAGATGAACATGTTAAAACTAGGAATGAAACTGAGGAACGCAATAAAGTCTCAAGCGACGGACGGAGCGGTTCTGGAAACGATGAACTCGGACCTAGACGACGGCGAGGGCATCGACAACGTGGACATCCTGAAGTACCTGGACTCCCTGGCCGCCGAGGACTCGCTGGACCAGGACCTGAGCACGTACAAAGTCGTGCTGACCAACGTCGAGTGTCGAACGGTACGTGGTAGGGCCCGCGCGGCCGGCGCGCTAGAGCCGCAGTACAGCTCCCCCCCCCGCAGGCGGCGCCCCCCCGGCGCGGCGCGGTGCGCGTGTTCTCGCTGGCGGCGCAGCGCGTGCGCGGCGCGCGGGCGCCGTCGCTGGCCGTGGTGGCGCGCAGCGAGCACGACTTCCACCTGCTGCGCAGCAAGCTGCTGGAGTTCCACGGCGACGCGCTGCTGGCCGACCTGCCGCTGCCGTCGCGGAGGTACGGCCCGGTGCTCGCATGTTTCCTTTACAGATTTCTTTAGAATATAGAAACTGAAGTATTGCTGACGTTTATGTAAACACACAATTACTTGTTTTGTTTAATCTAATTTGTCTCGTAAATCAATGAGACAACGTTCTCATTTCTATATTTTTTTAATTGCATATAAACCACCGCCCACGACATACATTTATTCCAGAGATAATAGCCCCCTTGAGACACTCCGATACAAATACGAAGACTTTCTCCAGCGGCTCATCCAAATCAACCTCCTCCAGACGAGCGAACTTCTCCACTTGTTCCTCACAGTGGACGGAGACTTCGCCACTGTAGTCCAGGCCTCCACACTCAACGCGCCTGGTCCGGATCTCGGGAATATATACCAATCTGTCGCTCACAAACTGAGGAAGGAGAAGGGACAACATTTAGAAAGTTTTCTGAGAAATTTCCTAATATCCTGCGATAAGGAACGCTATCAAGCCTTGTAAGTAGTTTTAATTTTTAATTATGTAATCAAAATATTCTTTATTCATGAAACCTTATATAAACACAGTTGAATCGTCGACACTTTTATTTAAATTAAATACATTATAAGCTATCGCTTATTCCAACCACAAGATCAGTAAAGACAAATAAACAACTTTGACATTGAATATCACGCGACATCTTGAATAATCTATGGTGTTCATTATGGATTCGGAAAAAAATGGCGTTATCGAAACAAGAAGTAAAATTGAATATTAAGTACTTGTATGATAAATCATATCTAATAATATTGCTTATGACTTAATTTTATATACTTAAAAATAGCCGCCATGTCTTATATATAAAAATAGATGTTGATATATCTTTTTGAGACACACACACACATACACACATATTTATAACACACATACATACTTATATAAGCCTTTTATATACCTCTTCTTTTATTGCATGTTACTATAAGAGTGATGTTTATGAATTTTGATGGATATAGGAGAAGAAGAAAGTGAAGTGAAAGGATTGCGTAAGAAAGCATGTGTATGAAAGGGGTAAGTACTGAGATGACGAAGACAGAGAGAAGTGGAAGGAAAAAACATGTTGTGCCGACCCCACGTAGTGGGATAAGGGCAGGGAGAAGAAGATACGTCTTCTTTATTAGTAATGAATTTTTAATTTTACTTTAAGGAAAATTGGTAGCGCTCGCGACGTAGAAGAAGCTCACGAAGTGAACGAAGAGGAAGCGGTACAAAAAGTCGTTAATCGTCAGAGGAATACGAGGAACATTCACAAGTCAATATTCCTGAACAATTTCGACGTCGAACCGGTTGTGATCCAAACTGATGTGGACTATCAGACCACGGTTGCGGGCTTCTCGCAGTGTGTCATGTATTTATGTGAGTGATATATTTGAGATTGGACCGATGTGGATCAAAAAATATTTTTTTACGGTTAAATTAATTATTAGCAATATATTTAGTTACTAACCGTACAGATAAAGAACGAGATTGAAAAAGGCTTCACCTCTATTCACCTCTCGCTCGTACACTGTCTTCTTTCAATACTCTTGACAGTGAGTTGTTTTTTATTTGAACGCGTTATTTAATATTATTTTAATTATAAATTATGTAATAAGTATGCCGATTTGTTTGTTTAATGCATTCTGATTAATAAACATTAAATATGATAAGATTTCAATTGACTTAACATTAATTTTTAAATAATAAGAAAAATAATCATTAGAGAGACACTAATTGAAATTATTCAATATATTTTCAGTATTGAAGGTGGTAAGGGCAAGAACTTTTGTGACGGGGATCATCGGTAACTTGATCGGCATGGTGCGACACACCCTGGACGACGTGTTCAACGCGGCGCTCAACCGCGGCCTGCGGCACCTGCTCACCGAACGGAGGCTCGCGCACTTAATACGTTTGGGTCACGGTGAGTTTCCATACGGACCTATATTATTTAGTGCCAAACTGCAGAACAGTTTGTAGTCAGTCATAGCTCTCTCCTGAGAATGATAATAGTCGTACTAAGTACTAATAAATGAGATTTAAAATAGTCAGAAATAATCATTTCTAATTTTTTATTTTTTTATAGAATAGGAAGGCGGACGAGCATATGACACTGCACTGCCCTTTGACATTGGAACTGTAAGAAATGTTACCCATCGCTTACATCGCCAATGTGCCACCAACCTTGGGAACTAAGATGTTATGTCCCTTGTGCCTGTACTGGCACTGGCTCACTCACCCTTCAAACCGGAACACAACAATACCAAGTACTGCTATTTTGCGGTAGAACATCTGATGAGTGGGTGGTACCTACCCAGACGAGCTTGCACAAAGCCCTACCACCAGTTTAGTGCCAAACTGCAGAACAGTTTATAGTCAGTCATAGCTCTGTCCTGAGAATGATAATAATCGTACTAAGTACTAATAAATGAGATTTAAAATTTTCAGGAATAATTATTTCTATTTTAATTAACGATAATATATCACACTAATAATGGTGGGGCGTTTCGCGTTCAAGGTGCAATAAAAAAGAAGACTTATAAAATTGGACTGTACCCTAGTGTGTACTGACATTAGAATTATTCTTTTAGTGGCAGCTTATAGAGGAAGGTTTTACGATAATGTGATAATGGTATTAACTTAATGGTAGGGCTTTGTCATACCACCCACTCATCAGATATTCTTCCACCAAACAACAATATTTGGCATTGTTTTGTTTCCTCTTAAAGGGTGAGTGAGTCAGAGTTACTACAGGCAGAAGGGATATAACAGCTTAGTTCCCTCAATTGGTAGTGCAGTGTCGATGTATGTTTAATATTTCTTACAGCACAATGTCTATGTCAGGTCTATGGCATAACTAATATGTCTATGGGCAGTGGTGGCCATTTGCCCGCCCGCCTACATATATTATAAAAATACAAAGGTTAATGTCTATCTCTAAAGAGTTCAAATTATTACATAAATTATAGTTAGCATTTTTAAAATCTCCTATGAAGATAAACTAATGTTCATATTTTAAAAAACAACATGTTTTTTCATACATGAGATTTAATATAAAAAAAATATTCATTAACCTATACTCTATAATCCATAAACAATCCAATATTGGCTTTTTGCAAACATTGTGCAGAAATAAAAAAAAGACACTAGATTCCTTTTTAACTATTTTCATTAATATTGTCATCTTGTGTCATAAAACTAAATATTCTTAGTCCATATTATAGTTAATAAGTCCATACCGTGCCAATTTTACGAAAATATTTTTAACATTAATTGTAGCATCTTAATTATTATTTTTTTAAGACTAAATCCGCTAAATATGGGCAACGATATATATAATGTTCTCACATCTCACGATTACTCTTCAATAAAATACAACATGTATTTAAGAATATATATAAATTCAGAAGTTAATATAGATGGCGAGTAAAAATGAATTTATGTTTTTTCTTTTTACAGATATTCTCTTCGGCAAGAAGTCCACGGCTCGCGTAGACCCTCTGAAGCAACGTGAGTTGGCGAGAGAACAGCTCCTGCAGACAATACCTGTGTCTGCAACTATCGCCTTTGGGCAAGGCCTGCCCACTTCGGTGTTGACAGCCTTTGAGGTTATACAGTGTCCGCAGCTTAACAAACAGGTAATAACATATTGAACTAGTGTCCGCCCGCGGTTAAGGAAGGGCGGAGGGGGGTCAGGTGGTAGATACCGTATGTAGTTTTTTGTTTTTGTAAAATTTTGCAAAATTTAATGATGATCTTTTAAGTAGTTAAACCTTGAAAGTGTAACAAATAAACAAACTCACATTCGTTTATCTTATATTAGTTAGAATTATAAAAGAGCTTTAATAAACTGAAAAATGACTTGTAATAAAAATTTAATTTTTAAATATTTAATCAATTTTACAATTTAGAGCTAACTTCTCAAAACTTTAATTAAAAAGACATCTTATATTTCGGTCTTTTTTTAAGGAAATATAATATGTAACTATAATGGCACAATAACAATTTTAAGTGTTTTTTTTTATTGTTTCAGTTGTTCTACAATCTGTTGGACCTCTGCGTGTTGGAGCTGTTCCCGGAGTTACGCAACACAGAATCAAATCAAACTACGAGTTAATGTATTATTTTGTTAGTATTATTTTATATTTAAGTATTTTTTGTAAATTGCAAATGATTGCGAGTGATGATTCCGTAGTTTTTTAATGATTTCTGTTATCTTTGTGCGTAATTCGTATTTAATTGTAAATAAACAGTAACGATAAATATATTTTTGTAATAGTTTAGTTATTTATCTGTAGCCTCAATCTGTGATAAAGCTGAGGCTGCCAATTAAATAAATATATGTAACAGGAATTAGACACCAAATAAATTATTTTCATATTTGATATGGAATTTTATTTATAACATTTTAAATCCATTCAATGATCATAACTCTACAAATTAATTGGTAGCCCTATGATAATCGATGTCGTACCATTATTGACATCACGGCATCACCTATATAGTGCGTAGACAGAGAAACTAATAGACGCAGTGACGATTTCCTTCTCACTTACACAAGAAAGAGAACGAAAATTCCGTAACAAATGGTTTAGATAGAGATAGAATTTTCAAATCTTTTGTCCCTTATCGCGTAACCAGTTTTGGTGTTTGTTTCGCTACTAAGTAGCAAAACAAACGTGACAGTTGGTGCGTTCATTGTGTTTTTTGTTAAATTTTCGCTTATTTTTATGTTAGAAAACGATTCTAATGCAGTGAAAAGGTAAGGTAAGGATCATATCGAAGGTTGTACAATGGTACATTGTCGTATTATTTCACGTTAAAGTGATAGCAAGAAGAAAATTGCCGGCGTGTGTTTTCACGCGTAAGTACGACTATTTTGTCTCTAAATATAGTTTCTCAGTGATGTTTATTTATGCCATAGCATGACGCAACCTTATATTGCATTAAAATCCTGAAGATAATAGGATTTTCCAGTTTTTATCATTCATAACCTATAATAATTTATCATGTAAGTGCTGCCAGCGTCAGCTAAAAAAATGTCCCGATTTTCAATAAAAAATATCGACTCGTCGACAATGTAAACAAATAAATACGGAGTCCAATAATAACCTAAAGTGCTTCGTTACATGTAAATATGTTATTTTATTTACTATTTAAAATTTCCGAACGACAAACTTATTTAACATTATTCATGAATTTATAATATTATTAGATTCCGAGTCAAGAGGTTAACATAGAAATATATGGGGCAACCATTATTTATTAAAAACTAGCTGACCCGGTGAACTTTGTTCCACCTTAAAGGCAATATCACATTATCACATTTTTTTAATTTTTAATTTAGGGTAAATAAAAAAGATATAATTATTAAATTATTCTTTATTTGCCATTTATTGTAGCACCTTGTGATAAACGATATTTTTTGTTTTTTCATTAGGCGCGAAAACAAATAACGCGGAAGGTCTTCCGACACGTGAACATGCCACATATAATTGGCCATGGGAAAAACATGGGTGTTCGAGATTAAGACCACAAACTTTCAACGATTGGCCTTGTGACTTATTTACAGTCATGGCGAATGCTAGATGGATCGGAAATTGAAGCCGTTTAAACTGAAATGGCATGTCGGTTGGGATCATCGGGATCCTCGGAATGAGAACTTCCTCACCTTTGAATTTTCCTTTGAGAATTGTGGCGTAAATCAAATTGTTCATCAATTTACTTACCACCAAACGTGTTCCGTTGCACAATTTTGGTTGGTTTAAGTTTCGAAGCATGATTAGTATATAACCAATCTTTAGTCGTAAATTGTGCGGTGGTAAGCCAGGTACATCCAAGGAGTTTAAAAATTCAATGGGATAGTTGGTGGCATCATCTTCATTTGTTAGACAGTCAATAGATTTGAAAGAATGCAGTGTACCAATGATGTCATCCTGAATTATGTAATTTAAGTCATCTACATCTTTATTCTTAGCTGCCAAAATTGCTCGCTCACTCAACCATTCATTATTTTTGAGGTTAGTCATGCATGATGTTTGGGAATACTTTGTTGATGAGTTCGTATTTTGATGAGACAAAGTTACAAAAATTCGGAGGAAATGAAATCAATCCGCTCGATTCGTCGACGGGTACTCGACCATTGCCGATAGTTAGCAATTGCTCAGAGAAATCTTCAGCAGATGTATCGTTCAGCAATGCAACTCTCATGTTTGTTGTTAGCTGAAGTTTCTTAACATAGCGCCATAGATTCGATGATTTAAGGCAAGCGTTTATTTCGTCAGCAGCAGTCGATCTGGGAATTACTGGCAATGTTTGGCGGAAATCACCAGACAGTAAAATCATTGCTCCTCCAAAACATCTTGAGTCATTACGTAGATCTTTCAACGTTCGGTTAAGTGTTTCCAATGCACGTTTGTGCGCCATTGTGCATTCGTCCCAGATGATGATCTTCGATTCTGATGAAACTTTGGCCGTAGCGGAGCGCTTTGTAATGTTGCATGTTGGTTCTTCAATAGATTGAAGATTTAACGGCAATTTCAATGCAGAATGTGCCGTACGACATCCTTCTAGCAATGTGGCTGCTATACCAGAAGAAGCAACTGCAACCGCAATGTTGGATCTTGCACGAACAGTGGCTAAAACTACTGACATGAGGAATGTCTTACCAGTTCCACCAGGGGCATCCAGGAAATATAAACCACCGTTTCCATCATCAATTGCCTTCATTATTGTATCATAAACTTCTTTTTGTTGGGGATTCATCAGGGGTACATTCGTTTGAACTACTAAATCTAATTCCTGGTGATCATATTCAGGTTCCCGTTCCAATTCTCGATTAAATGCGTCATTCATTTCACAATTTGGCGCTGGCATTCCTAACCTGACTAATAAACTACCGCACATGAGATAACACATGTCTTCGATCAAGAGCAAGGCCCGATTATGTATCTCTTCATTCATTACAATATCGGAATTTTCTGAACTGACACGAATTTGATGTAAAATATCTTCTGCCATATTGTCCTTGTATTTGTGCCACAGGTTAGATAGGTTCGATGGAAAGCATGTCGAAATGATGATAGCAAATAATGTACGTATCTGACTTGGAGATGCAGAGATAATGTCTTCAACGATTGTAGTATCCCAATGGGTATCGTTTTCTAGTAACTTGAGTTCTTCACATGCAGCATGATATGTTGGAAATATTGTACCATTAACAGTCCGTAGTGACTCAAATGACGTTGGCCCATGCACATTAACCAACAACAATCGCAAATAGAAGCATTCATCATTCTTATGATGAACTGTATATATACGACCAAGAGCATCAGTGGAACGCACATCCGGATAACCAGGAACCAAAAAAAAAAAAAAAAACAAAAAAAAAACGGGATAAAAAGTTCCTCCCAGTTCTTAGCTACCTATTAATTCTCAGTCAAATTGGTTCAGCCGTTCTTTAGTTATAAATAGTGTAACTAACACGACTTTCTTTTATATATATAGATTTAATTGAGTGTTTTCGATTTCAACATCTGAGAAAAATGCTAATCCAGTACCATATAAAGATGCTGAAGAACTATTGATAACGTAAATAAAAACAAACAACGCAACGGTTTTTGGGTGTAGTTGGAAAACAAAAAATATTTTTATTAAAAAAATATATAATAAATATAAAAAAGTAAAATTGGATAACCTCATTTTGTTTTAATTAAATCCTGAAAATTATTTATCTCCCAAAACAGGGAATGCAGTTACTATGGCAACATTATACTCAACATTGACAAACTATCTCTGTCTCAATCGCGGTTTCACGGCCCCTTCGTCTATTTGTTTCTCTGTCTACGATATAGTGTGACAGATCCAATGACATTGACAGAGGCCAGTGATGCCAACTCCTACAGAATATACCAACTTGAAATTCCCCTAAATATCGATTAAAAACCCCTAAATTTTTTGTTGTACACTTGTTTAAGAGGTAATTTCAAATACAAATTAAAAATACATTTAAGTAGTATAAAATTGCTGTTGTATTATAAATTTTGAGCCAGCGGCAACATTAGTGTTTTTACCGCCACAAGCTATCATTTTTTTTACATACCATCTCTATTTCAAATTACATTCTAATCCAATCCGTTTTTGAACAGTAAAGTAACAAAGATCCATGCATCCTCACAAAGTTTTGCATTTATAATCATAGTAATATGTATCTTTTGTATGGAGTTCCAAGTTGGAACTCCATACAAAAATGGTAGAATCGGCTAACATGACATCACACAATTACGTCACTCTAACATTCAATAAAGCATTGCATATAATTGAACACGACAAAAAAGACATTAACTAAGGGGCTTTTTTCTATAGATTAATCTATTTATTTATTATCATTAATCCATAGAAAAAATTCTCCTTAGTTAATGTCGTTTCATATTAGCAATTTGAAGCATAAGAAGTTAGTTATATACAGTAATAGTAATATAACGCGACAATATACACGATACGGCGAAGTTGGAACTTTAGCTCATTAAAAAAGATGATTAAATCGTTAATCCGCCACCAACCTCTGGAACCAAGTATTGCTGTTTGAGATAATTAAATGGTACCAATCTAGGAGGGCTTGTACAAAGTCATATTAGCAAGTTTATTTTAAAACATTTTTCTGTAGATAAATTATAAATGCTTCACTCTAATTCGGCCTAACACTGATTACACCGTAAGAATATTTTATATACTTATTGTGAACATGCATACATAATTATTTATTTTCACGAAATAAATTGACATTCATTTAAGTTAAGGAAAGAGATACGTTCCCTACTAGGTTTTGTCTCTTTCATTCTCTTCCATTTAAAGAAAAATTAAATAGTTCATTTTTGAATATTTGTCGGATCGATTGGGTATAACAATTATTATTTATTTTTATTTATTTAATTATAACCAAAAAGGTTAGTAATATACAAAAATTTTATCACATGACATTTCGTTCAGAAAATGTACAACTGACGTATATAGATTGACCAAATTAAAAATCTACGCTACTGCTTTAGGCAAGTTGAATGCATATACCATTTTTACTTGTTCGAATAATATAACGCAGAGATCGTAGTTTATTACAAGGAATGCCAGATGCCAATGTCAATTTATTTACAGTGGAAAGGAAAAGGTGGTGGGTGTGTTGCTTTGCTTTATATTTTAGTTCCGTATGATTTATTGTATTAAAGCGTAGTGTTAGTGGTAGTATTGATTTTTTTATAAATTAAATAAGCGATTTTAGTGTAAATAAATTATTAAACAGTCTTTAATAGTGTATATTAACGACACATTAATATAATTTCTTTAATTTGTTTTGGAATATTTACGTCGATTGTTTTTGTTTGTGATGTGTATTATAAATAACTAATAAAGATAATGAGTTATAGTGTTAACATTTGCAAATAATTACAATAATGATTAATAATGAGATCATTACTGAGGAATCAGTTAAACAAGGTTTTTTGAAAAATGGATGGAATTTATAAACGCTGTTCGATTTTTGAATCTTTGCAATGTCGACACCTTGCCAAAAAGGCGGGATGCGCCTCAGCGAAGCCCTAGATAACATACAACTAGCTTACAATCCGATTACGAAACAGCTACATTTCGTGAGTCCTAAGGTCGAAAAGCCAGTAGAGGACACTTCGGACGACATTGATAAATTGTCTAAGAAGAGCAGTTTCAGTGACGAAGGGAATTTTTCTATATCGACCTGTGAAAAGAGTGATACCAGTGATTCGCCAAAGAGTACATTACAATGGGGTGGTAGTGTGAATGGTCATCAGCGCGGCAAGGATGGAGGATCGTTCTCCAGCACCGTCTCGAGTCTATCAGAGTGTTCCATAGGATCCAGTGAATCAAAGGAAGATGATCTCGCCGAAGTCAATACTGTTCAAGAACACACAAAATTAAAGAAGAAAGGACTATCTGGATTCTTTAGCAGGTTAGTAAAATGAAAATATTCTGCCTTTTTAAGCAATAAAAAAACCATGCACTTATCTTTATAGTGTGTTAAACTTTCTTTTTGAATGCAGAAACTGTAATAATTATAATAATCATTCTTAATTCAAGACTACATTTAAATCATGCTATGTATCGCTTGTTTCAATTATTATATAACCATTTAAAAAAATCAAAGCTAAATGGAAAGTTTTAAAAATCTTATGTATGAAGATAATATGTCTTTCATAAATAAATAAATATTTAGTAGCCTTTCTATTTTATATAATGCTGCATAAATTACTATAAAATAAAACCACTTTATCCATTCATATTTTATTATATATAGATTAAACTTATCTCATTTTATATGCAAAGTAGTAAAGTATGAATTATTTGTACATGTTGGTTTGTCATATTGTTATTATGTTCTTCATGTTACTTACTCAGAGTATATACATTAATTAAACATTTAAAAAACAAGTATTTATGGAGTAATAAATATTACTATTAATTTCCTGTAATCTTTATGTCACCTAAGAAATAACTTATTTCTGAGTGTGATTTGTAGTAATTATTCATTATAATTGTTACAAAAATATATCAAGTCTAGTTTCTTTTTAAAAATATTGTTTAACTGCCATATCTTTTTATAAATATCCTTTTTTGTATTATTTACAATTGAGTTAAAAAAAAAAGTATCTAGGTAAGGGATCAGATATAAAAGCAATTTAAAAAAATATATTTATTATAAATATTAAATATAATTTATACAAGTGTAAAAAATACCATATTTGGAATGTAAAACAAAAAATGAGTAATACAAAAGTATAATACTAAATTCTACCAAAATTCTGTGCTTGAATTCCAACTAAGTCGCAACTCAATTGAAATAATTTTTCTTGGTGTTTTTCATTCTTAGAGAATCTGTTACTGAAACCTTCTTTACAGTTGCTAATGTATAAACCACCTTTTGCTAAAATGTCTTTATTAAAACATGCATAAAGAATCGAAACAGCCCCTTTTTCTGGTGTCTTAAAGAACATTCTTCGGAGCCAAGGTAATTTTGAAAAATTAGTCTTTTCAAATAGGCCTGTATCAACAATCCCGGGATGGACAGAGTAACATTTTACAGGACAATCCTTGTCTTCAAATAACTTGTTAATATATCTTGCCGTCATTAGCTGTAAAAAATATAATATTTATTTATAGTAGATAAATCAATTATTAAGATATTACTACTTATTTAAAAATATGTTACCTGTGCGAGTTTTGATTGCGCATAGGCTGCAGTAGTGTCATAATGTTCCTTCATATTAATATCATCAAAATATATTTTCCCTGGGTAATGAGCACAGGAAGAAACATTAACCACTCTCGATGGCTCCTCCAATCTCCCACTGCGTTTAAGCGCAGGCAACAATAAATGTGTCAAATAAAAATGACTCAGATGATTCACAGCCAGTTGCGTTTCAAAACCATCTTTGGTTAGTTTATAATCTCCGAACATAATGCCAGCGTTATTTACTAATAGATTGATTTCTGGAAATTCCTTTAGAACACTATCAGCAAATTCCTTTACTGATTCCAAAGACAATAGATCTAATGGATATGCTCGAATTCTCTTTCCGTTTTCCATTGTTTCAATGAATTTTTCAACTGAATTCGGATTTCGAACACCCATTATAACTGTCATGTTTGCCTTCAGAAGTCCACGTACGACTTCCGTGCCTATTCCTCGAGCGCCGCCCGTTATCACGGCTACTTTGTTTGACGCGTCTGGTAATTCTATTTTATTTATCCACACGCTCACCCAGTCGTCTATCAAGCCTCCTGCGCCAGCTCCCTGCATGTCAATCGTGTATCTCAATTCACTCAATATATGTTTGATCGGCTTATGTCTGTTGATGTACCAGTAAATTGCTGACGCAATTGTTATTGTTATGGCCGCTGACGTTATCAAGAGCGACATTTTCGAGGTTATATTTTGCGTTCGAAACACAACTTGTGCACTGGCGTCTGGCTTTCACTCGAATGAAATCCTCTACGCTTTCTCTCGCTTCTCTGTTAGTATTCAATGTACCGTTAGTCCGATCTGTATACGGTGATGAATACATTAACTGTTTATGTTAGAAAAACAACGTATTATAACAAAAACATCATTTTATGCAGTCAGTGAGTTGTATGTTGTATTTATTTCTAATAGTTTTCTCTGTGATCAAATAATAATAGTTCATTCCGCTTACTAGGGAGGTCGGAATGTTACTGGTTGTCTTTTATGCGACTCGTTAGCGAATTCAAATGTGTCGCATGCGCGTTACGTCATTTAGCATTGTCCGTCTATGCGATTTCCAATACGAGCGTAACCATTTTGATTTATCGTTTAAATTATGCATATAAAATTCTTTCAATATTGAAACGCTATTTAGGTTATCAGTATTTCTAAACTAAAGCGTCTCTTAATATCGAACTGATAAGATTTTCAGGTAATTTTTTTCAACGTTCCTAAAGCGTTTTAATTTTGTCTTTGTTTATCAACAGAATTGGTTGAACCGGAGTAAAATAGTTATAAAGCAATATATTTATATTTTTCAATCATGATGTGAATATCGACATATCTATACCTAATAGAGCTTATCACTATGTCTACTACTCACATGTCGCGTGACGTAAGAGGGAACGAGATAAATATACGTAGTTAACGGTTTCTAACTCATATTTTCGAAGTGGGACGAGTTCAATCCTCCGGCAACGAGGCACTTAATTAAGGGTCTTTGATCTGTTACCTTACCGGTGGCGCGTGACGATTGAGCTAAGATTAACCTGATTACAACAAGAGGGAAAGAGATGGAATGTTATACAAAAAACTTATATAAATTATTTTTTTTAAACTTGTAAAAGATCACTCTTTGTCTCAATTGCCTTATCACCGATAATTTTTTTATCTTTTGTATTTTTTTAGTACTTATTTTAGGACCTATTGTGTTTATTGTATATTATATTTATATATGTAGTACTTGTAACTTTAGTGTGTATAGATAATATTATCAATTTATTAGTATACGTGGTTTTTTATATTTTTATTGACATTCATTTATTAGTTTGTTTTTCTTATAGATTTATGTTATTTTATTTATTATTATTACAGCACCACCCACTACATATAGAATATTTGGTATGTAGTGCTGTCATAAGTTATTCCTTACAGGCTTACACCGTTGGTTGCCTGGAAGAGATCGATGTTGCGATAAGGTCGCCAAAGTTGTATGCTACTCATATTTACGTTGTATCCATGTTTTGTTTTTATCATTGTGGTCGACATTAAAGTATACAAGTATAAATAAAAAAAAAGACATTAATTCGTGCGACAGATAGGTTGATTAACTTTTAAAATCTAATCTTTCAAGAATACCTCTACAATTCAGTGTTGCTTCCGTCAAAATTAAAGAATTATTGATATTATGTCGAAACGTCAATGATCACTCCGCGATGTATTTACGCTCAAAATTAGGTAATATTTACCTATAATATACCTATAATATTAGGAGCTTTATACTATACATCTGTTTGAAATTAGATAAAAACATTAAGAAATATGACAGTTTTATTTCAAAAACGCATATATATATATATATATATATATATATAAGTAGTTATTAATAAGTAATGATTTATTATTGTTATTCTTATTTTTTATCGCGGCATCATTACAATGTAACAATGGCGCATATTTTAAAGTACTGCGTTTCAATTCGACTAATTTATAACGGTTACGATACGTTTCCGATTCTATTACGATCCAACTTCGAACTTGATCGTTGTATTAGTAGAATAGGAATACAGTTAAACATCAACGATTACGTCTTGAATCGATTGCGATACAAGTAATTAGTTTTTTTTTTAAATGTATATTTTAGCGCTTGACTGTTATCACTCCTGATGGAAAGTGAGATACAGTCAAAGATGGAGCGCGCTTGTCTAGAAGGTGCCTGTTCACTCGGGACTTGAAGGTACCCATATTGTAGAATTGGACCCCTGGTCGCTATGACAAACGATGGAGTTCACCTTTCGTAACTAAGCCAAGCTATCCCAAAAATCAGAACGTTTTGTCGGAAATCAAATAAAATCACAAAAAAAATTTATATCATAAAAAAAACTTATAATTACTAACTGATTTTTTTTATTTTTATTTTGTCATAAACTTTATGTATTTTTGAATTTTTTTTTTGAAAAAATTCAAGGTCTTATGATAATTAATATGAAATTACATAGCTATGTGCCGTTATCTGATACATTGATAACTTATCTGTAAATTATCGTTGTTTCCAGCTATAAAAATATGTAGCTATGATATATTAACTATGGAGTAGGTGTCATTCATACTATCGGTACTTATTGCTCCTTGTGACCAAAACACTTTAATAAAAAAAACGATGAAGGTTATTTGAATAATTTACTTTAAGCGCATTGTTTTCCGCTTGAAGTGATCAAGTTTATGACTACTCATTATGAACGGATAACCTCACACCCAATTGACTTGTCTGGATTTATAGAGGAGCATCTGAAATTCCATTGTATTATAAATTATGATTCTAATCTTTTTACCGCAAGAGATTGACTCCTTTACTTAGTTCTAAGAAGGCTGGCGAACTCGCGTTATAGTTAACAACAAGTACTTCTTCGTGTCGATGCCATGTATTATATATACAGTTCGATGGGTATTGCAGCTGGCCGGTGCAAGCCCACCGGCTGTAGTTTCAAGCACCCTCTTCTATATTATAATAATATTATAAAGAAGAAAAACTTTTCGTGTTCCACAAAAAAAAATGACTAATCCGGTTTCACAAAACATTCATTTGTTTAATTTTATTTTTCTATATCTGTTGTAAGATCTAAGTCATGTTTTTCTGTCATCGGTTTTATTGTTTATAGTGTACTCCGAATATGTGTATTATATTCTGCTGGTTTATATGGATTAAATCTTGCAACACATAATAAAGCATGCCTCAATAGTTTTGTAAACACTAATTTAACAGTCAATGTCTTCACGTTGAAATATTAAGCAATTTCTCCTTTCACCGTTCAATAAAATTCGCGTTAAATTAATTTCACATTTGAGTAATATTACCAATTCCAATAGTCCAATTATCATTAGATTGTATTTTTACTTGGTAATTTTGCGTTTACATTAGTCAAACTTTTAGGAGAGATATTCTGTATTTACAAAGTCGATACTCATCGCAGAACACGATTGTGATGTATCAGGAAGTGATATGCGACATTGACTGAAATAATTCAAACATTTAAAGGACACATGCTTCGAAAAAGCGTATCATCGTAAGATACGGAGTGAGCTCTTACAGAACAGCACTGCTGGATGTAAATAAAAATAAACCTTACGTGTACCAGTTTCTCCGAACAATGTGCTATAAAATTGAAGCGGACACGAGCATACGGAACGTAGAACGGCCAAACCTGATACCTCGAAAACCTGTTCACGAAGGCAACGCTACCCGACTGACACTACATCGACCCTTTCTCTGTTACTTGCTCTTAAGTGTTTATTGAGATGTCGTTTATCCATTGCAGGTTTATTATGACAATGTTACTCTTCCAATCGTCGATGACATGCCTTGAGTGTGAAACATAGCGATGTTTCCATAATAACAAAGATTTTTAGTATAAGTTTCGGACAAAGGTTGAATAGAGGATTTCACGGATGAAGAAAAATTAAAAATGGAAAAAAATATTTTGTTTGGCTTCACCCACATACTTATATGTTGATGGCGATTTTTTGTATCATAATGAATATGGAACAGGATGCGTCTGAGTACTCAAGAAATAGCATTTCGCAGATGTTAAAGCTTGTTTTGGTCCGATAAAAATTAAATGCCCTTGAACATGAAGTCACAGTTTAATTACTTTAAAGAAAACTTGTGTTGATGCTTTTTATTTTGTGGGGAGTGAAGTGAAGTGAAATTTTAACAACCGTCGGTATTTTAATTGTGTTTGATTCAATCCTCGGATCGATAAATAGATGGTTGGTTTTTCTGGCAAGTAGCTTTCACAGTTAGTCGTACAATGTTTCGAAGTTGGCTGTTTCGTCCGAAAGCAATGCCATCCCTTTGGATTAAAGAATAGGGTAATAAAGAATGTACATGTGTTTACGTGCACACTATTGCACTATAAAATCTTTTACTTCGTTGGGTAGTCTTCGAAGTCTTCATGATGATGCATCATCAGATTACGTAATTGTAATTTATTAATTTCAATTGGAATAGAATATTTTGTTACACAATAACAATCACGAACAAAAAAACCTTTATTATTACGATCCTCTCAACAAAACGTCTCAGACAGCCTGTCACCTGATGCGTTTAAGCCTGTAGTGGGGATCGCATGACTTCGAATATTACCTTACTATGTTGAATAGAGTTGAAATAAACATAGAAATAAATGAAGTAGGTATGGCCTAATCATGAAAAATATTAAACATGAAACTTGCGTGCACTTCGAACGCTTACTTTGTTTATTTTCAATGTTTTTACGTTTATGAAATTCTAGTTTCCGGCCGTGTGTGAGGTGGGAGGGGGGGTTTGTTAGGTACACTTTGACCTTTACTGTACCCATGACAACTTGTGTCCAAAACTTCATTATGATTGGTTGATTAGTTAAGAATTGAAAGTTTAACGAAAAACAAACTCATTTTCGTGTTTATAACATTAGTAAGGATTTATAGTTTACAGTAATACTTAGTAATCAATTTTGATTATAGACTATAGTTGTCGTGATGCTTAAAACTACAAATTGATTTGAACTCGAGTACTAAATAATTATACTAAATAACTACTGTCACATTTATGACTCATTGTGTTAAGAAACTTGTATAAGAAAATCATTAAATTAAAGTCAATGTTTTAAATTAAATTTAATATGCGAAGTGCTAATACGTCCTATATTGTATATCCTTAGCATTAACGTTCCTTCGCCTTGGAGACTAACAACAATGTCACCATGTCTATTAAGGCTTTGCAGCTGTTAATTTTCCAAGGTTTCCTTTCCTTCTGTTACTTACATCATTTTAAAATTTAAAACATATATCATTAAACGTGTTTTTGTGTTGCAATTTTAATGTGAAACGGGATAACAGACTGTCAGGATCTTTTAAAAACATTTTATAAATTATAATGGTTATATTAAATATAAATATCAATATTCACGTATACTATTATAAATGTGGAAGTGACTGGCGACCCCAAGGAAATTTTTTTTTAAGCAATAAAGGGGGTGCCATTTTAAAATGCTAGCGAAGCTGCGTGCGAAATCTGGTTTGTAATGATATAATAATACATACATATAATATATACATAACAAACTAATTTTGGGTCAAAATGTAGTCAACGAAGTTGATTGTGAGATTATATTTCGACTTGTTTTGTTTGTTAGTGAACGTCACTGCAGTGAACTATTTAAGAACACCGTCCTTGACTGTATAATCTATTATCGTATATATTCGTACCTATTTGTGTTTTAGCGCGGTAATTAGTCCCATTGTAACTGGTAATGACTAATGCACGCTCTCGTACTTTGTGACTCCTTTGTTAATGACGTTTATTGTCAGCAGTCATCGATCCTGAACTGAGGATTACGTCAACGTTCTCTGCATAATAATCACAATGCGGATTTTTGGTCTGATTCATTTTTTCTTTACTGTAAATTATATTATACTTACTTATCAAAGACGTTTCATATCTCGTTTCGTTTTATTTCTGGAGACACTCGAAAGCTCTATATAAGATGAGAAGAGTTCTCTTAAATCTCATGAGAAGTCCGTCTTTTAAAAATGCTTTCTTTGCTTTTCGCAGTTGCTTTCGAGGTCATTTAATTTTAATATATATACACGAAATTATACAAAGTATGGATACCATTGATTTGATTTTGGTGTTGTAAGATCATGTCGTTTCAAGCACATGGCATAAATTGATTCGTATTTTATTTTTTACACTCGACAAGTTAAGTGGATCTTTTGATGCTAATAAGAAATATGACAAATCTGACATCCGATGATATGCTGAAAGCTTTTACTCACGATGCTATTAACTATGAATAGCTGTGTCCAAATAGATAATGTCGATTGATTAGCGATCATATTTACAGAAGTAATTTTCTAAATTAGTAGACATATATTTATGATCCGTTATCATTACAAATCAATTTAACTGAATATTTTTAGTCCAATTTGAAATACCTACTCATCTATATTATCGTCTGATTGGTTATGAGTCAATAGTAACTGCTGGACCAATAAGATGGAAGACAGGTGGATAGTTCATACAAAATCGTGCCTTATCGTGTCCCGTTATATCTGAAACCTGATAACGATCTTATGTATCCGATGATATGAATCTCGTATTAAGTATATCCTTGGGTAGTAAAATAATGTGAAAACATTCCATTGTAGCCAGTGAACAATTGAAACATGTGGTAATTTGTGTTTGTACACTTGTTTCATAAAGCATTCCTTTAATTTTATGTTATGTTACCACAAACAGGGTAGCTCAGTGGATACTTTATTGAGAAGCGTCATTGTAAATCTTTCAATTGTGCCTGGAAGGAATTCGAATAGCTTACATAAAACATTCTCCGCTTTTATTACAAACGTTGTTCAGCGGACGGTGTTTAGTTAAACACTTATTTCTCTCTATCATCATTGATTTAACATTCGAAAGAAGAAGACATAATTGTTTACTAATCACCCCGTAAAAAAGGTATAAGCAAGGACTTATATATCGTTTATGTTTGATAGTAAACAGATGCTAGTTAAATGCTCATAATGTATACTAGTAAGTAGTAAGTATAGTATAATTTGGTTTTAGTTGAGTGAATTGTGGAGTTATAATCTGGATTTTAGATTTTCTTTTATTTTAAACGTATAAATAAACTTTATATTAAACGTTGCTAATAACATATTAAAAAAAAGTTGTTGATTTTTTCTATGTCAGGCTCTACAGTTATTTGTACAACAGTAAATCGCTGATACATTTTACTGTTAAGACAATGCCATGTTATTCTTATTAAAGCATTCTACTTTGACAATAACGAATGATTTATATTAGTCATAATAATAACGATCACATTACGGTTTATAGCTGACCAATAGTGATTAATAAGCCTGAGTCATGGCGTTTAAACTTCCATAATATGATGTTTTGATAATTGCTCAGTCCTTTTGGGATATTTACATACTAGCTAAGTCACCTACCTACTACCTATATTCTCTTCGTGTGAACTATGACTATTTTATCATATGTTTCATATTAAATTATTTTTTGTAATTGTGTCGATTCTATGGTATCCAATAGCTTCATTAATTCGGCATGTCTAAATGACTCGCTATCTTTTTAATCTTACACAAGAGATGATGGCAATGATTTTCTTAAGTCTGCCCATTAAACGCACGTGCACAATACAATCGGAACTATCGTTAAATTTATCAGTACAGGTACAGCCAGGTGACTTCTATGTTCTTATTCAAATTCGGGGGGGAATCGGGCCAGAGCGTCACGGTAGCATGCGCAAGCGATCCCGTGGCGCTCCTCGTGAAGGCGGAAAGGGTACCGCTGGTTTTTTAGTGGGTATTCCGATGTTCGGGGTGCACTCGGCGCCTTGGACACCGTCGAGTCCCACATAACCTCCGTGGCGAAATGTGTAATTTCCAGCGTTAAAAAAATAGGGTTCTTACCCACTATTTTTTAAAATACGCATCTACGACCGACCCCCCCCACCTGCTCCGCTTGTATACTTATATATATTGCTCCTTTCTGTTGTACCAGCAATACATACCACAAGCATCACAGTTTTCTTATTACTTATATATTCTGCAAAACATATTTTACATCATTTTTTTTTTTTTTTTTTTTTTTTTTTTTTTTTTTTTTTTTTTATATTTGCCGGGAGGGCAAATGACTCTACTCCACCTGATGTTAAGTGGTAGTAGAGTCCAAACGCGAGGACGGCCAATACAGTCAGGAAGAACGTTCTGCACTAGCCGCCCCCGCCTTGCCGGCCCGCAAGATGCCTCTTCACGCCTCGTTTGAAGGAACCCGGGTCGTAAGAGGAGGGGAATACGTGAGCTGGTAAGGAATTCCATTTTTTTGAAGTGCGACAAAGAAAGGAGTTGCCAAATTTCTTTGTGCGCGATGGAATTGATGTCACTGTTAGTCGGTGACATTTAGAGCCAGCACGCGTAGACTTGTGAAGGAAGGGGGAAGTAGGAATAAGGGAGAATAATTCCTTGGAACACTCGCCGTGATACAGTCGATAGAAAGCGCTCAGCGCTGCTATCTCTCGACACAATTGTAAAGGCTCGAGGGTGTTAGTGACCTTTACGTCGCCAATAATGCGGACCGCACGTCGCTGCAACCGATCCAAGGCCTCAAATAGGTACTTAGCGGAGCCATCCCAAAGGTGCGAGCAATATTCAACGCAAGACCGTACCTGTGTTTTGTACAGCAGGCACAGTTGTTGTGGCGTGAAAAAACGCCGCACCTTGTTCAGAACTCCGAGTTTCCGTGAAGCTGTTTTTATCACAGCCTCGATGTAATCCCTTGGACTAAGGTCGCAGCGAACGTCCATCCCCAGCATGGCGATTTTGCTTTGTATCACCAGCGGAGTGCCACAGAGGGAGGGAAGAGGGGAAAATGGTGACTTTTTTGCTGTGAGAGCGCATACCTGTGTTTTCTTGGCATTGAACTCAACAAGATTATCTGAGCCCCATTTGGCGATAAGCTCTAACGTCCTATTGAGTTCAATGACAAGATCCTCCCGCCTCTCCCTAATTTCCGCTCGCCCAGCCACTGCGCGTCCGTGGTATCCACCATGCACTGTACTATCGTCTGCATAGCAATGAATGTTCCCGAGAGAGAGCATATCATTGATATGCAAAAGAAACAGAGTGGGAGATAGCACAGATCCCTGGGGCACACCAGCATTAACTACATAGAATTGTGAAGCGCAACCATCAACTAAAACACGAAGGCTGCGCTTGTGTAGGAAGCTGGCAATCCAGGTGCAAAGCTGAGCAGGCAGACCATATGCCGGCAGCTTGGAGAGAAGACTTCTGTGCCAGACCCTGTCGAAAGCCTTGGAGATATCGAGGCTGACAGCCAACGATTCCCCATGCTTGTCGATAGCTTCACCCCAGAGGTGTGTTACGTACGCTAGAAGATCACCTGTAGACCGTTTTGGTCGAAATCCGTACTGACGATCATTAATTAAACAGTGATCTTCTAGGTAATGGATCAGTTGGTTGTTAATAATCCGTTCCATCACCTTACAAAGTACTGAGGTGATAGCTATTGGCCGATAATTTGCCGGGTCAGACCGATCTCCTTTTTTGGGAACCGCTTGCACATTAGCTCTTCTCCAAGCCTCCGGCACACATCCCGAAGAAAGAGACAGTTGGAACAGGCGCGTTAACACGGGAGACAGCTCCGCCGCACACTTCTTCAGCACTATGGCTGGTATTCCATCGGGACCGCTAGCTTTCGTACATCAAGTGATTGCAGCTCCGCACGCACATCACACTGCCTGATTTTGATGTCAGGCATCGTGTGGCCACAAGAAGGTATTATTGGTGGCAGAGCACTACAATCATCGATGACGGAGTTGTCGGCAAAGAGTTTAGCCAGTAAATCAGCTTTCTCTTGCGGACTGTGAGCTAGCGATCCGTCCGGACTTCTGAGCGGTGGCAGCGAATGTTGGCAGAAATTGTTTTGCACAGACTTGGTCAGACGCCAGAAGCTACGGGAGCCCCTAGGATGTGAAATAAGGTCTTGACCAATCTGTACAATGCGCTGTGCATCTGCTCTCGTGTAAGCCTTCCTACAGGACTTGGAGTTTTTATTGTAAATTGCTTTCAGTGAGTCAATGTTAGATGCCCCGCTAATGCAGCCATTGATCCACTCGCGATATGCCGCCTGCTTAGATGATACAGCGTCGGCACATTCGCGAGTGAACCAACGGTTACGCGCACCCCTACTGTCGAGATCTGAGCTAGGAATGTAGTATTCCATTCCTAACATGATCTCGCCAGCAACAGCAGCGGCACTAGCTGTCGGGTCATTCCCACTGAAGCAACGTTCCTTCCAAGGGACTGACGCATAGTAATCGCGCATACCGTCCCAACCCAATTTAAACAGCAAAGATATGTATCTTATTTTTATGTAGATAAATATGACGTTCCTATCCTAATAATGAAAGTTTATTCTGTTAATTATAACAGGTAAATCGGATTATAATTTTTTGCAAGAATCAGGAAAATTATGAAGAAACAAACAAAACCTCTTTACAATAACGTTGGTCCCAAAGATCGTGAAGGTCGTGATCTTGGTTGGTTTATTCTGAGATTTTTTTCTTTTCTACTTGTAATTGTGAAGCATTTAATTATTATTCAAAATGTTATGCATCGTAATCTGTCGTTCATACCAATTGTTATCTATTAGATATTGCATAAGTGATAAGTGGACGTTATTATGAAATCGTTAACAAACTTTGGTCAAGCCATTATGTGTCGAACGTTATTGTACAAGAAAGCTTATTTTCGCTCGCCTTTCAACTTGCAAACTAACTGTCGCGTGTGAAGTCTTGTCTAGCATCTTTTTTTTAGCTGTATTGTAATAGCAAGATGACGTAGAAAGCGCTGCAAATCGTGTTAAAGCACTTTTCGATAGTAATCTAAGTACCACTGTTTTCATAGAGAGTCTGTAATGTTATCTGATATTTATTTTTAAAGAGTTGTAATATAAAATTGAATAGAAATTAGGTCATTAAACTGTCCTAAAAACAATACGCCTTTATACGTCCTGTTTTTAATTTTGTATGGATGTTTTTTCTATATATTTCTTACACATATAATCTAATAACAAAAGTATAATGTGATGTCAGAATAGTGTCACCTCATCATAAACCGTAACAGTCGAGAGAGATTTTTTGTTAAGCGCGTCCAACAATTGATCACTTAAGCGGACCAAGTTACCAACCTCACTGGTCTCCAAGTTACCACAGCCCTGAAGAAAGCTGAGGACAGGAAGGACTGGAGAAAATTCACAGAGATCGTGACCCAGACCCTAGATCAGAGTGGACACGACCTTCAGCAATGAAGTAAACGACCGAGAAGAAGCGCCTGATGATATATCTAATAAAAATGCTGCATTCGTTAAATAAAAAAAAGGGTGATAACGTTCATGACATTAATAATATTCTTTCCGTAAGACTTACCAATAGGGCTGATTTAAAATGTTTAGAATCTGAATTCTTAGTATAACCGTCCGTATTTCTCCGGATTTGTCCTAGTTTGTTGTTTGTTTCCGGAGAGTGTTCGGGTCAGGTTTTGTATACCGGATATTATAATATCCGCGCTGCGGCCTTAATAAGAATAACGCCTTACAACAAAAAATATAAATAATGTAAAAAGATAAAGAAGTAATAACAATTTAACCTCATTTTATTGTAATTATTAGGAGTAAGGTCGTAATTCGAAAAAAAGTTACTAAGCCTTGTATGTCCTGGTTTATAGATAACACAGATGGCAGCTTGTAAGTATTGCTTGTACTTAGTAAGTATAACTTGTAAGGCAGCAGTATTGTAATTGATCCACAATTCACAGAAAAATAATGACGTCATCACGACATTCCTCTGAGAGAATCACTTGATTCCACGTTGTGATCGTGTTGGATTTAGTAGTTACGTAACCCGACCAGTCTCATAATTAGATTATAATGCAATACCTTATCTAATCATTGATATGAAACCCTATAATTTAGGCAAATACGCGTAGCGTTATATATTTTTTTATTAAAAATATTAAGTTGTTGATATAAATATTTTTGTTATGTCAATTATTAATGAAATACTTTATTTTTATTATTGTTTATTTAAAAAAAAATGTACAAACTGGATCGCGTGTAGTTCTAAAAATCTTGCCACAAGAATACTTTTATTTTTCGTTAAAGAAATTCAACTATTATTGATTACGTAATTGGCAATTTCACACGACGAAAAAGCTTTTACAATACGTTTTAATCACGAAATCATCACCTTTCAAGATTCATGCTCGACTACCATAATAACTCCGAGTAACGTAACGTAACGAGAAATTAAAAATTTCGTCCAGTGAAAGTGTTACGATCGGTGTTTAAAATGTGTTGTTTCACGGATGTTACGTTCGTAGTACAACTAAGGAAAGTTAGTGAAGTAACGTAATGTCAAACGTGCCATGGGACCATTTTTTTTTTTCTAAAAAATATTAAATATATACGATTTTTTTCTGGGTAGAAGTGCAAGCCGATTGGACTCAGTGGCTGTCTTGGAGAGGTCTATGTCCAGCGGTGGACGATCACGGGCTGATTATGGTGATGACGAAGAAAAGAACATTTATCAAACTCTTTTTATTCCGGAAATATCAGATTCATTACGAGACTTACGGGCACTGGAAAGCAAGCTCAATTTTTTGTTTTTTTCTTGTCGTTAGCATAGTTCTTTATATTTGTAAATATATTTTAAATACATAAATATAATATTATTGTATGATAAAACAATAATTTATGTATTATATGCTATAAACATTCCATTAAAGCGGAATTAAATAGAATAATGGTAAAACGCTTTAAAGAAAATGTTATTTCTGGACGTACCATCATTTATTTCCAATGTTATAATTATTCATTATACCTTTAGTATTTTATCTCTTAAGTACTCTTGAATATCAAGTAATGAAACTTAAAACTCTGCAGTAGATTTAAATTCTGGGACGAATTTATGAATAAACATTTTTAGTGGAGATAAAAAAATTCATTTGATCTAAAGCACTCACAAAACACGATTTTATAGCGCATCTATTTGCGGATGAGAATTTAAAGCGTAAATTTTATTTAACAACAGCGATCTCGTCTAATATCCGTAACTAATAAATTTTTAATATCCCATAAATACGGACAGATTTAAGGATTTCGGATGGCGTTAAATATCAGCAGCTCTTATTTTTATAAAGCTAGAGTGAGATGTAAGATAAACAAAGTTTGTATGACTGTCGTTCTATAGTCTGCATAAGTAGCATTTGCTAGTCCGTTATTCTACCGTCATGCATCTATGGTTCGTGTTTTATTTGCATAAAAAAGGTACCTACATATCTCTAGTCCCTACATAATATCCCATGTGGCAATTTGAAGATATTTTAACTAATTCATTGTGAAAAACAATGAGATTAACTTTAGTGTTAACCTTATTATTCAATGATTTTCTTGTCATATCGAATTTCCATGTCATTTACGATACGATCTCATTACCAAGCCTTCACAACGTGACAAATGACGACGTTATACGGTTAAACGTTTATGTCATTTTTATTCTCATTCTTTAGTAGTAATTAGTTAAGCTTACGAAACGAGGTTCTGTTTTTAGTGTGGGAATAATTAATTAAAACGTGCAATCAATTTACGCTCTGATATTAACATGGTATCTAATTTGCTGATACTTTAGATATAATCAATTTTCTAGAATAATGTTATAAATTATTTTATTATTAAGGCATAATAAGCAACGACATTCTCATTCCATTTGTCTTTCCACAATCATGAAGAATGGGACGCGATAATCTCAGGATCACCTTGTCCGACTTGATAAATCGTTTTGTGCTACAAAGCCCATTTATTGATAAAGGTTAAAATCTAAATAACGATTCACAGGAGCTAGTGCTTTAGGTATATAGGACATAAGTACAATGTTTCGAACCTCACTTTAAATGACTAATTCATCTAATTTTACTTTCGATTTAAAAAAAGAAACTCTGCACCGTTTTCTTTTAAAACAATGAACCTATATTTTATTCTTGTATTTTATCGTATTGTATGATTTCCAAACGCTCTGCGAAGCGTGACCTGGAAACAGGTGACGAAGCGACCGTCACATTTTTTCTGTTAAGTCAGATGGAAAATTAATAGGATGCAAGGAACGCTAACATTGTTAAGAAATAAATTGAATACTTACATAAAATACATCAACTTCGTTAGCGTTGATGGTTTTAACTATATTATTCATAATTTTGTGTGCTGTAACTCTGTAAGTAAAAAGGATAAGCAAATTGTTGTTAAAATAACTTCTGCGTGAAGTTGATTCAATGAAAATATGGAATTTTGTTGTATGGATTAATGGAATGTTAAAACGATAGTTGAACGATAGCTCTTTTTAACCAAACTCAAATATTTATATATTTATTTATTTTTTATTTTACCTCAGAATTTCGTCATTTATGAACTAATTTGGAAAATTCTTTTTTTTTTAGGTATACTTCTCGTTTGGTTCTATTTCAATTTGAAATTGCTCATACTAGTACATCATTAAAGACCTTTGAATTAGTTGCAGTTCTTTTGCTTTACATATTGATTCTTTGATATGTGTAGTCAAATTGCAAAACAGTATGGATAATATAGGTACAACAAAAAGTAAATAAGGTCATTACGAACAAATAACCCGCAAATATACAAGAGTTCCATGTACATTTATTCATACTTTAAGGTTATTTAGACAAAAGTTGTTATATTTTTCCTGTTGACAATGTATAGGAAGTTATACCGTCTTGAATATAGATTACATATTAGTGACGTCACGTCAACAGACACAAATAAATTAGCTTTATTTAAAAAAAAGTATATTGTATTATACAATTTTAAGCACGTGAAAATGTTAATCCATTTCATAAAATTTATTCTAGTTTTGCAAAAGATACGTGGAATACTGTCAAACTGTCGGGTGTAATAAAAAAGATAGAATCACGTTTAAAAATCGAATATATAAATACAATGAATAACGTACAATTTAAAAAGGCGAGTTATTAAAAGGTTAGGACTGAAACGATAATCCGAATTACTAATTATATTTTATAATATATTTCTCACTCATTTCATAAATTTGACATGACAAAGGATTGAAAAGAAACAAAGGCGTAGAGTAAAGAGTCGTTAGTCTCTGTGCGCACTGTGTGATTAGCTGCTCAGCAAATATTAAAACAACAGGCATTTTTACTTGTATTTTTTAAATGGGTTAATCTTAACCGATGATTTAGAGTTAAATTTCGGGCAAGCATTAGTGAATTTTTATTTCCTTTATTCGTGTTCATAATTCATCTCGTGCTCGTAAAAAGCAAAAGAAACCTATTGTGGCGAAACCTCTGTGGAGAAAGAGATAAACATAATATAAAAAGGATATGAAATGCTTAAATATTTTATTTTATTAAGCAGGATAAGTATTCTTTTGTAATTTAAAGTATGACCATTGACATACAATTATTTCTTCTCTCATTATGATCAGAATTATTGATTGGAATGCAAAATTATGTCTATTACACCGATTGTGTATTACATGGATTTAATAAATCTTTTTGGTTCTCTAAGATACACATTAAATAGTAATTTAATAAAAAGAAAAAAAAGGTGATATAGGTAAACTACAATTTTATTGGTTCGCCCATAAAAGGTTGTGGAGGTCAGAAGGCAATCGATATCATAAAAAAACTTAAGTAACCTTCTAATGTCTTACTTGATATAGTTGCTTAAACCGAAGTTTAGTATACACGCGGAAAGTATAGTCATTACTCGTATATTATATATAGATGACAACAATTAATTAGGGTGTGCGTATACCATCAAAGTCAACACACATCAGCCAATAAACAAAAGCGGAACAAATCGATTAGTTTCGTAAATAACAGGGTTATCGTTAAGTACCCGTATAATTCAGTCGTTAGTAAATACATTAAAAAACATTCATCAATATCTAATACGATTGTGTATTTTAATGTGTTTACAGCACGAGCAAAATAACTACATGGCTTCGTAAAAAAAATCATCTTGATCATCGTTTTGTAAATTTTTAATAGATGATAGATAGGCTTAAAAAGTAATACTTACATTATAGACGTAGGAATAGCTAGTTGTGGTATATGTATGTATGTGAGTAAATGAATGCCGTGACGTCAGCGTTTAGAACTACGTCACCGAGCATCGCTCAATCGACTGCAACACGATATATCCAATACATATTTGATACGAAAGGTCCGATAACAGAAAGTCGGCTAACAAGGTCAGTTGAACATATTTATTTATTTGAGGTGTTAATACCTCATTAATTTATACGTGGGCCTACGTATAAATTAAGACAGTGACGTCATCCTAAAAACAGAGTTCCACGCGGACACACTTTTAAACCAATATGTATATACATATGTATATACTTTTAATAAATCTAACCTCGACATTCTAGCGCATTTCATCGCTCTAGCATGCACTCGAGTTTGTAGTATCCGCAGTGGAAAAAAGAATCTCGTCTTATTGAGGTTTCCAACTGGATACTGTAAAAAAATCGTAGTTTTAAATATTATATATATTTTTGTACAAGGTAGTACGTCATTTATCGTAAAACACGGTAATTAATATTTAAATTAATTCTTAGTCACATTCGTTAAAATGGTTCAATGGCAGATTGAACAAAGTTTTAAGTACCTTGGGGATAACCAAGGTGGTTTGTTATCAGTAATTCTGTTATTATCTATTTGAGTGCTACTCTATTTGTAATTATATTTGTAGTAATGGTTGAAAATTGAAAATTACTTAAGATACTGGAAATCTCATCTCACATCACAAATCTGTATCATGTTTTATGGTATTTCGGGGTAACGCTTCAAACAAACTATTCATTAGAGCTGGCTGTTTACAATCGCAGAGTTCGACTTCCATTGGAATATTTAAATTGGCCTCAAAGTATTACAACAATATTATCTAAAAAAAATTTACTTAAACATTGCACAAATACAAGTATTAAAGAAAAATTTGTAACACCAAGTGTCCGTCTCTTCAAAGCCAACATTAACCCTTCCTCGGGCAAGGTGTTTGCTTCAATAATAAAATCCTATAAGTGTTTTTAGCTTTGTCAATTAATAAACTTAAATTTGATTAAAGAAACTATATATAAATAAGGCATATGAATCATAAAAGATTGTATAGTTGATAAAATACGTGGAGTTTCGTATTCGTTCATTTTCACGTAGGAAATATAATAATTTAATTGTATTTAAATAACATATATATTTGATTGAAATGGTTTAAAATAGAACTAATGAGTTCTCGTTTGATGAATTTATCACCAAAGTATTTTAACGTTTATCTTCTAGTTCTCTTGAGTGTTGGCATTATATGCAAGAAAGAAGAAATTGAAGGTATGATTAAAAATATATTTATATGTAAATAAAAGAAAATAAATCACACGGCTAATCCAAAAATAAATGGGATAACGGCAAGCGAATGATGATGACAATTATTCTCTTGATAATGATGTCAATGAACTTGATTTTACTAAAACTGTATATAAGGCTTTATAAATGTCGTATATCCCAGGATATCTGGAGGCAGATGAAACATATCCCAAATAACAAGGCAGGATATCAGTAGCCAAAGTGTGACGAGATCGATTATTTGTCGCTCAAGGCGCCAAGGCCAATCGCAATACACAAATCAGTAAAAATTATTGCGTTAACTTTACGCATTTGGCACGTGTAAACCATTTTATATTTCACATACTTTCACTCAAGTACAACAAGCACGAGCTATTAACGTAAACATTATCACACACGACGATATGTTTATAGGTTAGTTGGTCTTTAATATATACTGTATAATGCTGTTTGAAGATTCTACTCAGTTTAAGAAAAAAAAGGTCCGAATTATAAATATTTAATCGTATAGAAGACGGTTTGTTGGTTAGAGAGCTATGAACAGAAATAATAGAATAGAATAGAATAATAATAGAATAGAATAAAATATAGATGTAGACAAACTTATACCGTTTAATATTTAAGTTATTAGACGTCGGGGGTTAAATGGTATTTTTATTACGTTTCTAAAATCATCTTAACATCAATCTAATTCGTTGAAAGCGACGTTAAAGGCGATCTTATTTATAAACGTTGTTTAGCTGTTTAGTTAAACAGTTATTTCGTTTTTTCTGTCATTATTGATTTGATATTTGAAAGAAGAATATAAAGCATTGTTTTAACTAACTACCAAGGAAGGTGGTAAAAATTATCTTAAGTATAATGTAATACATGTCGGAGTGATCGACAAGATGAAAGTTGTAAACAAAAAAGTAGATTATTCCTATTGAATTAACATTTTTCTAAGTATAAATGTTATATTGTTTGTAAAGGTTAGAACCTAATAGGATTTATATTTAAATCTATTATACACATTGTTTCAAAGAGAGAAAGGCTTTTGTCAACGACTTTTCTCTATGTTAGATAATTTATGGTAGTTTGTAATTTTATTACTTTTTAATAAAGCTATATATTCTACACAAGGAAATAACGTAATTACGTATTATAGTTATTACGAGATGGGTTACGAATTTATTTAAAACATTACGGAATGTTAATCCAAAATAAATTAAAATGTTAAATTTAATTTACATAATTATAGTCTTCCATAATTTGTGTACTAATTAACAAGTTAAATTAAGAGATATATACGTACATAAATAGACTGCAACATACAGCATATCGATTTGATCAACTGAAAATGTATATAATCAAGGCCGTATTGAAACGGTAGAGAAAATACAGACTTAATACATTTTCTAGTCTTATTATCCGTTTACCAGACGGATATATAAAAATATACTAGGTTTAAACATTTTTAACGCTAATTATGACAGTTTATGAAGGAAGTGTTAATAATGATTGCTAATAGTGTAATTGTAAAAATGTCATTCAGTAATCAACATTTTCCTCGTTGCTATATGAAGTGGTTTATAGGAATTTTGTGCTAATTGTCTTTCTTGGACATTCATGATTGTATTGAGTTTACTGTTAAATAGATCACCTTCGACAAGTTGGCCTTGAATAAAAAAAAAATAAAAAAGTTGAAGCATTTAAGAAATAAACTTTATTCATATTTTATGTACAAGAAGATAGTTAAAAGATGACTCGTATTGTATAAATATATTTTTATCGCCACCTGTTCTCCAGTCACATTCACGTTTTGTATAAAGTACAGCGTTTCTTTGGTAGCTTGACATAGTGTACATATTTGCTAATTGTTATTTAATCTGTTCTATTGTTGAGGAGCTCACGTACTTGCGTTACACATGGAGATAATGTTGTCAGCAGACTCATTGTAAGTTGGTATTGTTCATTATTCAGTTTGGCCTAAATATTCTATTCTATCTATAATTATGAAATAAATGCTTAGTGTTTCCATCGGAAGAACAGATAACATCTTAGATAGATGTCATCCGTTCTTTTTGTCTGATAATAACTGTCTTACTTGTATTGCTAATTGGCGGTTGAATAAATATTGAGAAATTGGTGCTCCTTTTCTATCAATAGACATTTAAAGAATCACTCAACGTTACCTAAAATAATATATATCTTCTAAATTATAACGGTAAAGAATATATTAAATTATTCTTCAAAAACCTTGATAAATAGATATTTCGTATAAATTTACTTTTAAGATAGGTAAACTAATAAAAACAACAGTTTATTGTTCTAAGAAATTTCCATTTCAAAGTCAAAAGGCGGACCCTTTTCAAAGCAACAAATGTTTGTGTTTACGTTCCATTTGCGAAAGATGACTGAACGTCGGAGGTAGTTCACGATGTAAATAGGTCTCGGGCGCATGCGCGTGTTTCTACGACTATTAATATAACTGAAGTACCGTTTTATAAGTTCTCCTATTAGATGATAATTGTTATTTGCTACTTCAGTTACTATATAATGTTGAATACGATTATAAGTGTGTAAGGCGAAACTGTGTTATGATATTTCAATAAATTGAATGAACTAGTTAGAAAACGTGAATGTAAATAAAAGTAAAAATAAATCTTATAGGAATGGAAATGTTATTCATTCGCAGACCTGTCATCCGCATCGTTCACGTTTTTTGCGTCAGACCTTGCAGTTTCTCACGCTAACTGTCGTCCCGAGATCGGTACCGGAGATTGGTACAACATTGCAAAACTAAATGTTGACATAACGTTTACTATTCTCGATGTAAACATATCCCAAAATGGTCATCCGGTCGAAACTTAATCAAGGATCCTGATGAAATGTAATTCCACCTTATTAATATTTGATTACTGTAATTTATACTTGGAAATGAATATCTTTAGAAAATTTTAAATAAATTCAAGTTTTATAAGTATTTTAAAGTATTTTATTTAAAACAATTATTGCTTTGAAAATGTTATGCGTGTTAATATAATCCAATTATGATAGAAAGTTTTTAAATTGAAATTGCATAATTATTTAATAAAGATAAGTGCTAAAAATAATATTTCATTTATCAATAGATTTTTAATTGTTTTATGACAAAAAATATAAACTAATAGTCTACAGTATTCGCGCTTTTAATATAAAGTGATGCTTAATTTATCAACAAAACCTTCAACGCCTTTTAATTATATAATATTTTTATTTTATTTTATTTTATTAAGGACCATCAGCAGTCACACTAACACATGTAATAATAAAAACACATTGAAACTTATATAAAATGTGCTACTCTTTAAGACGGCCACAACATGCATTCTTAGGTACAATATATTTTTTTTGTAATATAATAATAATAAATTTATATAATAATATAATAATAATATAGTTTATAATATAATAATAATAAACTTATTTACATGTTAATGTCTGTAGTCTTCTCTCTATTTTTTGTATATGATTTAGACTTTCTCAAACTAAATATAATATAGCAAAAAAATTGTGACAGATTATATCATAGTGTTATGTTTCAATATATACAAATATATCTTCCACTTTTACAAGAGTAATTTACCAATTCGTTATAGATCTGCTATCTCCTTCACGCTTCATAAAATATATCAAATACTTAATCTATTCAATCACGATTCCAATCATTTGTTTATGTATTTTACAATTTGATTGGCTTCTTTTAATTCCGGAAGAATGGGTAACTGTATTGGTTTTTAAGATTTCGCTATTTTTAATAATGATATAATTTATCTAATAATAGATCTCTCGTGGACTAGTGGTTTACTAAGTAGTTTAATACACAATATCTGTTTTTTCTATCTCTCTTCTCTCTCTCTTTGAATTTGTTAAATAAGAAGGATGAGAAATATCTTATTAATAAGGATACATACTACCAATAGAGAATAAATTGCGTTCAAGCGTTAACTCCTATATTTGGGAATTCTTGTTGAAGTGACATTTAAAAAACATTCAAGATAAAACATCTAGAAACCACTGCCTGCCCTATAGAGCATTGAACATAACAGATAAACTGCAACGTTCAATGATCATCAGAAGGTCACGAACGTGTAATGGAATGTGATACTCAACAATAGAGGCGAGGCGTGGTTTGAATACGAAGTCTTCAATACGATCAGTAGTATTAATCACAATGAAATATTGTATGGCGCAGGCGTTTCGCCACGGGTTAGGGGTTGTGTGAGTTGAATTATAAATTGCATAACAAGTTATCTTGCGAATTGTTTACGGTAAGGTATGCCATATGGGCGTTTGGTGTTGTTTTGATTTTGTTTCACTTCCATACTTGTGTTGTTTTCTTTCTTTGTGTTTTTATTGCATTCATTGCCGAGTTTGTTACTAATAAACATGCCATGTGATTTATTTTATAAATAATCGAGACTAAGAGTAACTTCTAATTTTTAATTACGTTTCGAATTCTGTATTATGTCGATTCAAAACTGCTTATGATGATGTCCTCACGATTTCAGTCAAGGCGGCGGTTTCAGGGAAGACTAGCCAACTGCCTAGGACATATTAAAGTGCACAAGTGTGTACTCAAACACAGGTGCATTGTCCCTCATTCATAAACCGTTGGGACAGTAATCCGACAGGACCGGAAAGAGTTCAGGTGCAGAATCAACTACGTGCTTTGTGATGTACTGAAGTACTCTTCCTAGTTCCCGACTCAAGGCTGAGAATTTTTCGAAAAATCCTGGGCCGGGGATTTGAACCCAGGACATCGCGATTTGCTTTATATTAGCTGCTAGACCAACGAACCAGTCATAAAAACCTACTTGAATAATGAATATTTTGAAGGTTTGATTTTTAGTTCCAGCAATCAGTTTCGATAAAGCCCATGTTCCATCGAAATAAAAAAACCATATTAATGTCTTCAACAACATCTCGTCAAGCTTATAGTCCATAAATGAGACTAAATTATAAAAATCTCCACAATTACGGGGCCGGTTGTTCCCTGACCTCACATTATTGTTGCATGTCGCGCGAGGCCACCTTCTAATGACGTAGTTTAGCTTCAACAGTACATTTAAAGGAATATTCTTAAAATATGTTTACGATGTAAGTTTTGCTTCAAATTTTTCTTTCATACCTCGAAACAATTTAATAAAATTCACGTTTTTAAATAACGTTATTTGCAAAATAAAACTTGTCAATTTGTTTGTTTACCAAGTTTTTTAAAACTGTTATTTTACATTATGTATATGTATTGCATAAAATTTTTAAGTTACAATGACACATTTATAAGGAAAGGTCAATTATTTTTTGTAGTAGTGTTAACCATAACTTAGAATATTTTATATCCATACGTTATTGAATTGAATGTAGTATGATATGTTTACCATTATAACATAACAATTTTAAATGCCTGGCTTGGCATTGCCAAAGTCAGGATTGGCTTATACCTAACGATACTAATTTCTATGGCATAGTTTACTGTAACTATAAACAAAAAGATATACAAGAACATTTCTCTAGCAGTCTCACAGTTTTCCGTGATCGAATTCGTCTTACAGGCCAGTTATTTCAATTTACTTTTAGATTAAACGTCTTATCCGTTGAATGGAATTCCACTTAGTTTCTAACTGGCAAACTGCCTAGCCGTTTCTACCATTATTGCTCACGCACCAAGGCTTTCATAAACTGCTTTCGCAAGCCAACCTCATCGCGGGCTCGCTTTATTTTTGATGCTATTACATTTTTTATTGTATGCAATAACGCGTTGCTTGATTCTTTATGTCATGATACGTTTTTCTGGGTGGTGGAAATGATGAATTAGGCCCTAAGTTATTAAAATATGTGTTTAAATTTTAACGTTCCATTACAATTACTTTTTCCATGTAGTGTCAATAATTGTTATAAAATGTTATTTGGATTTCTTAGCGTTAATAATAATAATAAAAAAAATTGTAACTCAGTATGAGTTTGTCAAACTTGGACTTAAAATATTATTGAAATTTCTAGTTTGCCGTTGTCAATATTGTTGTTAGAGTCGTCGTATGTTATCGCGTATCTTGTTATTTAAGATCATTATCAAATAATACTAGGATACGTGAGCAAATTTATACATTACCGAGTGTTCAATGTTCATCTCGTGAGAACCAGTTTTGTATATAATTGTTCATGTTTTATGAATTACGTATAACGTTGCAACTTTATATTAATAACTCTTGGTTAATTGATCCTAAACAAATACTCACAACAATAAACATGTTTTACAATTAATAAGTTTTTTTTTAATAATTTTATGTTCATATCAGTCTAGTTTGTTTATTATAATAATAATATAATAGAGCCGTTTAATGTTTGAATCGTAAATATTATTAATTTTGTGTGCCAACACTTTATATAAAAATATGAATTTCAGGAAGGTAATACGATGAATGAAATATATATTACAAATATAATATGATATTTCATATCACTCGTTGCAAATGCTATACTTAAAAATAACCTTGCTATTTTTTTATTTGGATTTTGACAAGACATTTGATATGACTTATACATTCTTCCTCCTCAATCTATATATAATTTAGAGTTAACAAACTAAACAAAGTATTGGTTAAACTTAAATCAATTTAAATTATATTTCATATGGAATTAAATAATCAACAAACAAATATAAACTTTCATCTTTGGTAACAGAGTCGCAAATCATATTTCGTTCATCATCATTCGATTTCCTTAATCCCATTTATTTGGGGTCGCCGCAGGGTGTAATATTCGCTTAAAAGGATTAGAGTTTCTACTTGATGCGAATTCTCCTTGGGAATACTTTTCTGCTAGATCGCAGTCGCCATATTCTCCAAAGTCGGTTTATGTGCTTACATTCTTGATTTATCGATATCACACTGCAAGATTTATGTTAAAGAAATTCATAGTTCATCAAGTTATGTTAAACCGTGATTGCGTAACTAACAAGAAATTTTCAAATCTGATTACATGGCGAAATTCAATACGGATTACAAAATTAATCCAAGTCAACGTTGAGTGACTAAAACTTTGTTTTCTAACTTTTAACTTTAGTTCGCGTGTGTTAAGCAAGAATTATATAAAAATCATATTTACATTGTAATCAAAAAGTAATAACACACATAAATGAATGCTGTAACAGATCATTATCATAAACTCACACGACAATATTTTGCGTCATAGTCTAGCTTAGTCAAGCTATGTATAACTAAGTTCGTACCCAATACAAAGATTTGATCTTTATGGTTCCTTTAAAATTTTCCCTATTTACTTTCGGGGTTTCAGGGTTTTTTCGTCTTCGATTGGTCCCTCCTCACTCACTAAAATTGATTACAAATTTTAGTGAAAATGTACCAGGAGACCAATTTGTTTTTCTCCTTAAAAATTCTTGGATTAGATATATGTAAACTATATAAGAATATTGTAATGTTCACGTAGTATACATATATATTGTTCCTATATTTTTAAATCATCATACATTTAAATATATTTTAATTATAAGTTACCATATGTCGAATGCAAAATAATGTATTTTCATATTTTATATTCAACCTGTCACGTTATAAGTCAACAGGTCGCGTTGTTAGGTGCGCGAGCGCGTACCATGCGCGGGCCGGCACGGCGCATGCGCACACAGTTTTTGTTACGTATTAGCTCGTACATTTGAAAGAAATAATTACACAAGGCCTTTATAGTGTTTCTTTGGCACATAAGTGTGATTACGCTGTTAGGTCTTTGTGAGTTAAATACGCACCCCTCAAGAGACTCATGAATTCGTTCAATTACTTGTCCATCTAATAGAGATTTGATATTTTTAATAACAAAACAAATTTTGTTAAACTTCTTAAAGATCTCATCGTGTCGACCTCATAGCGTATAAGTACAATATTTGTTTTGGTTTCATGATTTGTTATTTAACAACATTATTATAATTTTGGTATTTTTACGGATTGATTAGCTTTGTTGTATTAGTCGCTAAGATTTTTAACATATAGCTTAGTTGGGCTTATATTATTTACTATTTATGGTTAATGTCGTTAACACCTTAAAGACTTATCACTTCTTAAGATTATCTGATTTGGTTGTTAATTAAGGTAATTAATTAAGCAGTGATTATATATTGGTGTAACTATTACAATATATAAATAATAAATAATTTAGTATTGCTTCTTTATAACATACTTCAAACAAAGAAACGGATGTGTTCTTCGTAGCTCATTACAATTTATTCCAAATCAAACTCACAATTAATATACATTAACATTGGTGGTAGGGCTTTGTCAGCTTACATCGCCAATTCGCCGACAACCTTAGGAATTATTATATTATTAATTATTATATCCCTTGTGCCTGTAGCTACACTGGCTCACTCACCCTTCAAACCGGAACACAACAATACGTACCTATTAAGTATTATTAAGGTAATATATGAGTACTAAGACAATCTACAATAATGTATTCTTTATTTATTTACTTATTAATATATATTTTTACAACGTAAACATCAAACAAATTAGTCTTATCGATTAAAGTCGATACAATTATATAGTCCGGGGCCGAATTCTACTAATTTATAACGATTACGATACGTTCGTGATTCAATTCCGACCCAACTTTGAATCATCTGTATTTAATCGAATCGGAAGCGAAGCTGGTGGTAGAGCTTTGTGCAAGTTCGTCTGGGTAGGTACCACCCACTCATCAGATATTCTACCGCAAAACAGCAGTACTTGGTGTTGTTGTGTTCCGGTTTGAAGGCTGAGTGAGCTAGTGTAATTACAGGCACAAGGGACATAAAATCTTAGGTCCCAAGGTTGGTGGCGCATTGGCGATGTACAGTACCAATGTCCAAGGGCGTTTGGTGACCACTTACCATCAGGTGGCTTATATGCTCGTCCGCCTTCCTGTTTTATAAAAAAAAAGAAGCGTTAATATATACCGTTATACCGTCAAAATCAAAAGTAATTGTTAAATTAAAGAAAATTAAAGAATAGGAAAACGGAGAAACGGCGACGTCACACTTCGATTCGATTGCGATAAAGTGTCCATTTGTTAGTAGAATTGGCCCCCAGTTGTTAACGACGTCATAAATGCAGAATCCCATAACATCCGTTGCACGTGCACTTAATTACCTACGGATGTATTAAAATAATTATACAATATTATGTTATAATGGTTCTCTCTTTTATACCTATAGAAAAAAATAGAGTAAAAGAGACAGAATTATCATCTATATCATGATTTCGATAAAAAAAATAATTTATACATAATCTGTTCTGAGATAATATAAGCGATATTTAATGAAATAATTATTCATTTAACATTAAATTATCTGATGATTTAATCGGTATTATAAAAGCGAATATTCTTTGTTCGGATGTTCGTTAATGAACCATTATGTATATTGAACGTAATACTATAATCGACTTTCATATTGATGAAAGTCGGATTATATTGTGGTTCTAGCAAAACCCGCGGCTTTTCGCGGCTTCGTTAACGTGAGATTCAGGGGTCGAATTCTGCTAATTTATAACGATTACGATAAGTTCCCGATTCAATTCCGATCCAACTTTGAATCATCTGTATTTATTTGAGTCGGAACCGAACCGATGATATTTTAACATATAGCGTTATGTTAATATCAAACGTAATAGTTAATATTTATGGCAATAGTCGATAATTAAATGAAAAAAATAGAAAAAACGGAAAAACGGTAACGATCACGCTTCGATTCGATTGCGATAAAGTGACAATTTGTTAGTAGAATTATCCCCAGGTGTGTTGAAAATCCTCCAAAATCCATTATAACATATGTAATGCCTATTTCAATTATAGATATGAAATTATTAGATTGCAACGGTAGTCTGAAACAAAAAAGCTAGTTTTGGTTTGGATAGCCATATTTAATTCAAAAAGACTGTTATTTTTAAATAACAAACAAATACTTCAATTTTATTTATCTGTATAGAATAGGGCGTGAATAATCATTCATATTTATTATCAGGTGACATATTTTATTATGTTATTTGTTTTAGTTTGTATGTATAATCCAGGACAATATACATTCTTATAAACCAGTCACTAGACCAATGCGGCATGACCAAATATGAACTGAACCAATTTTGGCGCCAACTATGTAATTGAGTCTTATTCTTAGCTTTACATTTAGAACTCATTTTACGATGACTACATAGATAAATAGAATATTGTAAATCACAAAAGATTAAAAAAAATTACATAACACAGGGATACAATCTCATTAGCATACAACTTTGCCGGCCTTATCGCTACATAGCAATCTATTCCAGGCTATTAATAATTATATATAACTAAAATTAAATATGGCTTTTTTAATTTTTAACTAATTATTTAGTAGTTTTGTGATAATGAATTGAGGATATAACTATACGCTTATATTGTGTCATAATGTCTATCATTTCTAATTTAAATAGAACGAACGTTTTCATACACTTTATCAATCAATTCTCGGAGTGTGTTTCGTTATGTACGTATGTGTATTTACGCAATATTCGTCTAGGCAATGCATTCATTGGTAACATTGATAAAGTACCGAGGCTCTGATATTTATTATGTTTTTTTTCTATAAATTATTATTTATAATATACTAAAATTAAAGTATTTGTCCGCATAAAAATTGACTCACAGCTGTTCAAAACCCTCATCTCTTGTCTAGGTTTGGACCATATTGTATCCATATTATACCATATCAAGATTCGCTTGTTCTATCTCTGCTCACGCAAGAGTACATGTGTTTAAATTAAATGGTATACTGGTAACCCTAGCTAGAATCATTTGTTAAAATATTAACAATCGTGTTGGCAAATATCATCTGCGTTATTTATTATTTGCGTTCATGTAAATGAATGTAGACTTCGGTGTGATAACAATAAGGGCGAAATTCATTTGTAAACGTTTACTAGTCAATATTTATCACATTCAACGCAAATTCTACGAAGGACGTATAGATTGACGTCGATGTCAGTCTGCTTGATTCAGTATAATTACATTATAATATAATATAATACGTTGTTACAATAAGATGACGTCACTAAAATTTCACATAACGAATCGAAGATCGGGGGCTCAAATCCGGCCAAACGCCATTGAGTAAGTAATTCGTGTTTATAATTCATCTCGTGTTCATTGGTGAAATTAAGCTTTGTGACGAAATCTGAATGTGCTGGATTTTTGCCACTTGGATACAAACCAACACATCACATCATCATACTAAACTCGAGATAAACACAGTACGTGTTTTATATTAGTTTATATATCTATGTTAATTATATTTTATGAGCATAATTATATCAAAGTATATACTAATAAAATTAATGTGTGTATAAATTACTTCGAAAACAATGAATATTTTGGTGGATAATTTCGATTTAATATGGTTCAGTGTAATGCTAAATAAAATAATATAACTTTAATGTAATTTATGTTTTGTATCTGATTTGAAACGAATGAATCAATGATCATCGTCGGGCACGTTGGCGTAATTACCACTCCGGGGTTGCGGGTTAGTTTCCCGCCTCGAATCTGTATATGTATAAAATTGTATATTATGCATTTAAAAGTATATTATGTAGGTTAATATGTATCAGTCAGTTGTTACCTATAACACAGAAAAAACATTAAGTTGCCTACATTACGAACAGACGACCGTGTGTAAAATATATATTATAAAAGAGACTTAAATTAAAATATTAAATTATTTTAATAAAAACATGGCGGAACCCGAAGTATATATTAATGTTAAGTAAGAATATTTTCTCCATTTTATGTAAGTTATATTTGTAATTATAATTGCTAAGAACGACTTCTACATATTACGTTGAATAATCCAGCTTTCACTCGCTACGCATGTTATTATTCAACAAAATGGATTTTAACTCTATAATTTAATAATATATAGATAATTAAACAGATTTGATGATTAACTTAAATTGTCTTTTATGACGGAAAACGACTTAATTCTAGCTTTTTTTTATCTGTAATTGTTTACAGTGAAAAAAAACATTTGACGTGTGATATTAAGAGTAAATTATTTGTTATCTGTATTTATATGTATTATACAGTAAAATTAAATAAGCTAGGAAGTTATTTATCACTAATTCACTGCCCACGCTCTCAACGAGAGCAAATTATCACACAATGACATTCCGGACACGTCTGCGTTCGCGCACAGACAATCATGACAATTGATAGGTATTTATGACATAATATAATACGAAATCTTAGATCATTTACTGATTTTTTTGTTTATTATGCATATGGTAGTCGGTTATAATATAGTTTCTATATCAGCGATTAACAGATAATACATGAACATTTAAAAAAGAACTGTGAAATCAGTACGTATACTTGATTTATAAATATTTATTTTTTATTTTTGTTTGTTACAGAGGTGTGTTCCCATGGAAAAGTAACTCGTCATCCAAAACCCAAGAATCAAATGCAACCTCCACATGGCGATTATTCGGCAGTAAATCGAATGGAAATATAGCTAAGAGTTTGACGACTGAGGTGCAGAACTCACTCACTCCTGCATCGTCAGCTGCAAACACACCGCATCATCATAAAAGACAAGGAAGTTCGGCCAGCGAGAAGCAGTTCGATGATCTCGTCGCCAGTTCGATAGCACTCATTCAGCATGACCGGTAAGCAAATAATTTAAGCATATTATAATTAGAACGTACGAAGTATTACTTATTAATAATTTATCTTAAAAATGTATAATAAGTTATTTTAGTACCAAGCTCATAAGTAATTTCATAGAAATGAATCCAAAGTCGGTTGGAAAAGATCAACACCATGAGACTAACTAATATCAAAGAATCGTAGTCGTATTTGTGTATTCTGAAAAGACCAAAGAATAAAGCATCGCTAGTATATAAGCGATCCATCTCTTCGTGGCTCTTTTTAATACTACTGACGCTCAACTTACGCTAAAAGTCTTTCAACTTTGTCTAACGTTTTTATCAATTCCTGTGACACTTTTAGCGATAAATGCGCAGGTTCATCTATTGATTGTAGTTAATCTTGAAATTACATAAGACTCAAGTAAGCGCTTAATATATAATATTAATATAACTAGTTTCGTTATTTAATCTAAGACAAAATCGTTTAAAGGTATTGATCTGATAGTTCATATAAATTTTGATCACGAATCAGAATTAAATTTCTTACCACTACTTTTATCGCTCTAGTAAATAAGATAGTATTTATTTCACATATCTATAATCAATATGTGAAGAAAAACAATATTAACGATATTATCGAATTGATTCCTAATTGTTTTTATCATTCTTGTTTTGGTATTTGATAAGTCGAGCCTGTCCGTTGGATATTTTTGGCAAAAATTGATAAACGACAATTTTAGTCTTGTTTCGGTTTGTTGGATGAGAGGTTGCCAACTAGATACGGTCAGACAAGTTTTACAACCATGTCAAATTTAAAATCGATGGCAACAACCACTGACAGCATTGTGATACGGACGGATGAACGCGTTAATAGATACACATAGTTGGATGAACACTGATACTTTTACCTTAAAAAATACAAAGAGTTTAAGTTTCTTTGGTATTGTATTTACCTGGTTGTAGATACAGGCCCATCTGGTCGTAAGTGGATGACTGTAACGATAAGCTTTCCATATGCAAAGGTTGTCCAGCGCTTTGAGGATGTAGTTTGATGAGGAGAGATGTTTGGTTCTTGTAATTCCAGCGTTTTATAGTTAAAGGTGAAAATTTTAGCCCATTTGCTGGTCTGCTTTCCTAGATAAGTACTACGTGAACACAATCTTGTTATGTAATATTAGTGAATTATTTGCTTATATTCCAAATGTTGATGTCATTTTTTACTGGTGTGAGTACTGGGCTGTGAGAAAGTCCCTCTGAGTGGGACCAACTCAACAGATATTATACCGCCAAGTAATAATACTTAGTAAGGCAGGCAGTTTGAGAGGCACAAGGGACATACCTTCTTAGTTCCACAGGTTGATGGCGCATTGACAATGTTAGGAATAGTTAATACCAGTAGTTGGCTTATATGCGCGTCCGCCTATTTCATTAAAAAAAAATGAAATCCGCAATTTTCTCTTAACGAACTGCATACATTGTATTCAACTAGAAAGTTCTCATAAATGTAATTATTTTAATGAGAGCTGAGTGAAGGAAGTAGTGACTTGAAGAAATCGTTGTTTTTATCCAATGTTATATATCCAATGTTCCTGCATATGAAAGTCAGCGCCTAATTGTACGTTAGTGCTATGTAATATCGTGAATGTACTGCAGAAGCTACTGGTGAAAATGTTTTACTTATGTTTTAGTTACTTCTATAGCCATTTATCAATGTTCTTTAATCTGAGCGCCAACTAATATAGGTTTTTGTATAAAATTCTCATCTTATGCTTTGCTAGTAGATCATGTTTTATCTATAATGGTTTTTATTACTTATCGTATAAGTATCATTATTCATTACTGATTTTTATTTTTTTGTTTTGTTATTTTTGTAGTCGTTATCTAAATGATGTATGAAATCGATTAAAAAATATTATTAGATTTTATACTTGTTAAAATTATTTGCAATAACTATTTTTGCTCAATTGCTGTTAAAGTGTCCGTCGCTCTACTTTTTCTGATCATATTGTAACTCAATTTCCTTTAACGTTAAAACTGGATCCTGCATTGCTAATAGTAAATACATTTACTTAATGCACTGAATTATTTTCATTATATTTATAATGTCGTAACTCTCTTGTTTCTCATTTTCTCTAACGTAATGTTTGTCACCCGGCCCGTTAGTCTCAGAGCTACTTCTCTTTTCGTAAAGTTTTGGAAATTATTACTCTACGCTTCTCCAGTGACTGTTGGTCGATAAACATGTAGCAGAATTTCATCGGACGTGTCACATGCAAGTTCTTAATAATTTTTTCCTTTACAACCCAACATGAGATGAATTATAAAGGCAAATTGAACTCGGTGGTGCCTGCCCTAGTTTGGAAGTTTCAATAAATATTCACGGGTTCCAACCACTAGACCATCTTCGCTCCAAACGTAGGTATTTTCATCAAAATTTTCAGCCGTTTAGCTATGATTTACCTAGTACCTAGTCAATATATAAAATATTAAAATAGTTTCTAGCATACATTTTGATAAAATCTAAATAAGTATACACATTAATAATTCAACAGCTTAACATCAAGACGTGGGTAGTTCAATAGCCCCCATCGGAGTCGCGTTGTGTTTCAGGCCGTCATGAGGTCACGATGGGTGTGACTGACCGACATTGGTATAAATGTTGCGCACGCTACTGTTCCGACTTATACATAAAATCAAGGATTATTAAACATTCTCATTAAATATTTGATAATATAGTATTCGTCGGTTGGGTTGCGACGACGGGATGAGGAAAATTTAAGACAGGAAATCTATTATTTGGCGCACCTCGAGAGAGGCCTCTGAACAGTAGGGAACTGAAGAATTTATAATTGTCGAATTACTCCCCATTTGAGGATACAAAGCTTATTCTTATTAAACCGTTCGCAATTTTATATCGTTATTGAAAATAAAATAAAAACAGTAGGTATGTGATAAGTCTAATTGCTAGTTTTTAAGGGTCGAACACCCTTCATAGTAACGCCACTGGTTAATTGGAACGTCGACACGTCTGACCGAAAATTCGTGTCCCAATAAACGTGCAGTAACCACTATTTCGATGTCACTGTTAATTAGAGTCGAGTACTTTTCTTTTGAGGTCTGTGGTTGTCTAATGGCTGTCGTTATGCTGGCTTGGCGTCAAGTTTTATTGCTTATTTACTATTAAAATGATTCAGATTGGCTTGGTTCATCTTTGTTTTATAACAGTTTTTGTTATATGTATATTTTCTTATATACATATATATTTCCTTCTTTTTATTTTATAACTAGCAAAACACACGGTCTCGCCAGCGTAAAGTTTATTTTCAATTCAAAATCTTATACATTTAAAGAAATACATATTAAAGTAATGAAGACTCGTCGATTATTAAAATGCGATGCTGGATGATGTTTAAGCTAACTCGCAATCTACGAATCGAGGCCCAACTTTTTATGTGAAAAAACAGTCGACATGGGAAATCCCCGCCAGCATCCTGAAATAATAAATTTAATGTATTATTTATAAGTGGGTTGCTTATAAAAAAACATCTAAATGCTCTCATGCATTAGCTGCTAATTGAGGTTATTGTTAATTCGATTCCAATAACAGTGCAAGAAAATCCTTAGCCTGAATCTGTATTGCGTGCTGTTTGCTGAATACGACTTTGTTTAATTCAACTTAAAGGTAATAAAAAACGCAAACCTAATTATTATTTTATTATGAATATTTGTTCATGCTCCAAAAATGATTTTTTTCATTTTTTAATTAAAAGAAATTAATAATTACTTCTTTATTACTGGATTGGAATAATTAATTAAGGTGTCTTTACTTAAAGCGGTTTTAAAATGAAAGTGACATACATTGAGTAATAAAAAGGCTTTTACAGGCTTTTATTTTACTTCACTTGTTATAAGTTATTATTGTGGGTGAAATCTTGAACTGAATTTTAAACCAGTTTTATCCAGATTGAGCTGAAATTTTGCACAATCTTTTGGTGGTTGTGAAACAATATTGTATGTATGTTTATATGTATGTGTAGATTCTATTAGTTGTTTATGTGTAAAACTATATGAAGCATTAGAATGACTTCTCGTTGTCGTTGTTTTACTAGTGGTAGGGCTTTGTGCAAGCTCGTCTGGGTAGGTACCACCCACTCATCAGATATTCTACCGCAAAACAGCAGTACTTGATATTATTGTGTTCCGGGAAGGGTGAGTGAGCCAGTGTAATTACAGGGACATAACACCTTAGTTCCCGAGGTTGGTAGCGCATTGGTGATGTAAGCGATGGTTAAAATTTCTTACGTTGCCAATGTCTATTGGCGTTGGTGACCACTTACCATCAGGTGGCCCATATGCTCTTTCGCCTACCTATATTTCAGTTTATTCGGCCACGTTTGCATGTTTTCTTTAGTTAATGTATTTTCAGTGCATAAACGATTCAAAACTGGTACCTATAAAGAAAATTCATAAGCGTTACGTGTACCTTCTATATAAACTAAATCAAGTTTAATAATAAATAAAACATTACCAAGGTAAGATATTTTTCTATAAATCTACTAAATTATATTTATATTCCAAGTCATCGAGCTTTCACGTTTAATATTATTACTGCTTTTCCGTGGTCGGGGAAAAGCAAATTACTTTGTAACTCATATCGAATTGCGACACAGAATTTGAATTCGTACCTTTGGGATATCGCGCTCGTGTGCTCAATTACCTGTAAGTGCCAGCCTCGGTAACGCTCTTGCTATGTAGCTTGTGTTTCGCTTGGCAACTATCCAATTAGTTTTTCATGCATATAAAATAATAGTGTCTTATTGCCTTACTGCATTTAACCCACATTGGACAAGCGTGGTGTAAGAGTCCCCAATTGAAGAGGATGTCGCATTTTATATCGTTGTCAGCAAATATTATCAAAAGTGTGCTTCGAGTGTGAATCTCTGACCTCTAATAAATCTGTTGCACAGTTGTCTTACAAAGAACAACGTTCCGTTAGCGTCTTATAATATATATGACATCATAAGTAACAAATATCGTCGACAGTACATCCAGACCAATTTATTTAGTACGACAAGTAGATCGGGGTCTATAAATGACTATAGTTCCACAAATTACGGGCCGACATCTCCCGCCGTTTCCGTTCCAGACGCTATTGTACAAATTACTACCTTGCCTTTGTGCCCGCCATACTTTGTAACATGTAGTGGAGCGTTGGAAACTATTATTGGTTATGAAATATTGTCTATATTTATTTTTAATGAGTTAATGAGCTATACATGCGATATCGTCCGTTGACTTTGTTTATTGTTTTACAGTATTTTTCACACATTATGTACTACTTTATTAAATATATTTATGTTTGCTAGTGTTCGCTCAGGGTCCGATATTCTCCCTAACCATAATAATTATTCAAATTTTGAAGAAAACATATTATTAATTTTAAATGTTTCGATTACACTTCTACTCTTATTTCCAAAACTTCTTTATTTGTAAGTAAAATTAAGCTAAACAAAAAAATATTTAAATATATTCGGTTGACGAACAGAGGAGAAAAATGAACTAAACTGTTGTCTCCGCCTATTTATTTAGATAAATATTATATTCTGTTTTTATGCTTTACAATGAATATTATAGGTTTTAATTATTTTTTATAGTCAAACACATATTAGTAATAATTATATATTACAAAAATATGTTCATAAATCCATATTGGATTTAATAAATAAATCGGAATTTACGAAAAACACATACCAGGAAAAAAAGATTATGTGTGACTATAAATAAACTAAAACATTTTAATTTATGGTTTAGGTCATCACTATACAGCTTTAATTTTGCTTGCAATAATTTATTAGCTGACGTTGCTGCGCCTGGCGTTCGCATTATTTACACCGTATGTAAGCTGCTACTAAAACGATGAAGCGTTTAATATTATTACAATTAATTGAAATTTTTTAAACTACTTTGTTGTTTATATTATAATCGAAGCGAAATAGTACTTCTATGTTATATAATATGTCTACGAACTGAAGATAATATGAAGATACCTTATAATATTTTTTCACTTTGCACGAGTAGTTTTCACGGCAGTGTGTTTGTCGATCAAATAAAAGCATCTGATCGTTTCGCTTTTTGACGTCTTGTTTTTTATTTTGGTTCGGAGATTTTCGAGTTTAGAGCCGAAGTTTAGTGATTATGGCATTGAATGTTATTTACATGAACAACTTCACTTGAATATTGGTATAATCTTATCTGAGCTATTTCAGGCAATTATGGTATCTGCCATTGACCTTATTTTGTGAAGGAAAATTGGCTTTCAACCAATAATTTAGTCGATACAACGTGCCACTTTAATTTATAACATACAGCAACCAGACGCCCTGATGTTATCTGAGTGAAAAATATTTTCATCCATCTAAGACATTTTATAAAAGTCCATTAAGATTCACTAGATTCGGGGACAAGTAATAGCAAGTTAATAATTTTTTTTATAATGTTTTAACTCGGCTTATATGATAATTTGCCATGAAAGAAATTAATTTTACTTTATAAAATACTAGTGATCTGTCCCGGATTTGCACGGTTAGATTAAGAATCATCATATCACGCTTATATTTTAATACATGTAAATATAGTGTCTTACGCGACGCACACGAGTAAAGCATCCCAGTCGGCATTATTTTTTCTGACATCTTCAATAATAATTAGTCATCATCATATTTCAATCAACTTACACAAAATGTATGCAACAATACTTTCCTAATGAATCACTCCCTCCATTGGTGAAAACCGTATAAAAATTTGTTTCTTAGTTTTTGAGTCTATCGTTCAGACGGGCAGTTGGAACTTTGTTTTTTAATATGTACTGAAATATCCTATAAAATATATCTAAATATTGGAAACCGTATTGTCGTAGAAAGGTCAATGTATTTTTTTTTTAATATTACGCTGAATTAAAAGAGCTTTTAAAAATTACCTATCAAAGTAGTCTAAGGGAACTAACATAAAAGGAATAATTAATATTCATTCCAAGCTGTCTTCCTTTTAAAAAACTACCTTTGTGTCTTTGTGGAGATACCTCATTTATTTAAGAGTTTCTTTGATTTTATCCCAGACGTTTATTATTAAAAACCTTTTCGACTTGCTATTCTCATTCACAATCAACGCAATATATACAAGCGTCAACCGTAAATCGGTAAGAAAATCTGGTGCCTGTGTATAGTTGAGTCGGTGTGTATACATCATCGAGCGTGGAACGATTACGGCCGCCCTTTGCCACTAAATTATTCCATTACGATCTCTATATCTATGAGAACACGAGTTAAAATCCAATTTACATATATAAGTACTTCGTGTGCATGGCAAGTCACGAACGGAGAGAACGTTGCAATCGGCAGTTAGCCGGGTATTTTCTACAATTACGATGGTGTGCTTGTGTGCACTTACTAGCTGTTGATTTCCTTTTGTGTTATTGGATTTATGTTGTCTTATTAAAGGGGAGAATGGACTCGTTTCGTTTTAAAAGGGTATTGCTTTCAGATCAATGTAATATTAGACTAATATTATGAAGTCGACGTCGAAAAATCAAGTGTTATTATAACTGATTATGGAATATATTCGTATTCGAATTTCAAGTTAATTTGTATTGAAAAATATAATATCAAAATTGCTTAATGAAATTCTGAATCAATAGATCAGTTCACTTAGTGTTAGGGCTTTGTGCAAGCCAAATAGCAAATATAGGTTTGAGTGAGAGGATGAGTGAGCCAGTGTAGCTACAGGCAATGCAAGGGATATAATATCTCAGTTCGATTTGCCAATCTGCCTATCTATTTTAAATTAAAAAAATAACTATTAAATTACCATCTGACATATATCGAATAGTATCAGTTAAGGAGTTAGTCTTGTTGTTTGTTTAGACCGGCGAGCAGAAATTAGGCTGATTAGCAATTCGATTAATTACTTGAACGACTGACTTATTGGTTAACATGTATCGATTATATTCTCATATATTGCTTATGTCTATTTATGATTGACGTCAATCGATAGTAGTGTGTCAGCAAAATGTATAATAAGGTTTAGGGATGTTTACTGGTGGTAGGGCTTTGTGCAAGCTCGTCTGGGTAGGTACCACCCGCTCATCAGATATTCTACCGCAAAACAGCAGTACTTGATATTGTTGTGTTCCGGTTAGAAGGGTGAGTGAGCCAGTGTAAAGGCACAAGGGACATAAAATCTTAGTTCCCAAGGTTGGTGGCGCATTGGCTATGTAAGTGTGGTTGACATTTCTTACAGTGCCATTGTCTAAGGGCGTTAGTAACCACTTACCATCAAGTGGCCCATTTGCTCGTCCGCCTTCCTATTCTATATAAAAAAAAGAAACAATTTAGTTCGTTAATTTTCAAATCGCTCTATTAATGTCTTCATTAACAGCCGCTAACAAGTAACATCGTATTTGCTTATTACGATATCGATTACGAAGCGGCTCGATCAAAAACAAGTTGTCTATAAAGTTGAGCAAACGATTTTTATTGGGGCCGCGTTTATACATATTTGGTTATTATGATATCATGATTCCGATGAAATTGTTTTAGATTGTGACTAGTTTGCAAATGACCGGCATATTTATCACATGTTTAATAGTATTATTGAGCAGATTTTTACAAGTTAGAACGAAATCTTAATTTGGATGTATGGTTTCGTGCAAGCCCGTCCGGGTAGGTATCACCCACTCATCACATTTTCTACCGTTTTACCGCCAAACAGCATTAGTATTTTTGTGATCCGGTTAGAAATCTGAGTGAGTCAGTGTAACTACAGACACAAGGGACATAACATCTTAGTTCCAAAGGCTGGTGGCGTATTTGATGTAAGGAGTGGTTATTATTTCTTACGGATGTCTATGGGCGGTGGTGACCTCTTACCAACGGTTACTTATCTGCCCGTTTGCCTTCCTGACATTATAAAAATAATCCTATCTAGGTAATATTTGTGATTTGAACGACATTATCAATTTCAGACCTTCAAATCTACCAGCAAAATGCACAGAAGAGGCGCTGCGACACAAGGCGGAACACGCTCGAATGGTCGAGGCAGCGAGGAGGAGAGTGGAAAGAGAGGCAGCAGCGAGGCACGCGAGATTGCAAGAATCAATACGAATGGAGGAGAGACTCGCAAGACACGCGCGAGAATGGACGCAAACAATACTACCTGATTGGCATAACATGTAAGACTTGAAATGATTATCGTACGAGCACTTGCTTTATTGGTAAATAAACGTAATGAATGATGATGTATGTGTGAGCGATTTGTGAGAGTATACGCAGAGCATACTGTGTGGTAAATGGAGCGGAGTTGAAATATCTTAAAGTTTTTACTTTGAATATAGAAATGTTTGTATTTATTCAATAATGTTATAGAAATAACGGGGGATATGAAATTTTTAAATGGAATTCGTATTAATTGTGTAATTTCTTGTTTAATTCAATTATTGTTATGGCTATATAGCTAGCTATTTATAATTATAACAAGTTTAACATATATCATTTTCTTAATAAGTAAATTTTAACAAATAGAAGGAAAGTTGGCCCAACAAATAATGTTTACTTTTGTGAATATATATTAATATAGAACGCGTCAACCATTCGTTACAATTACCGATGAGCGACCTATGTATCTGATTAATTCCACTTATATATGTATCTTATATAATTTTCATCGAACGTACTCGCACGTGTTCGCTTTGTACCCGAGGGTCAAGAATCGATCGGTACATAATTACGTAACATCCATTAATAAATTAATGTATTCCATTTCTAAATTAAGATTGGAAAACGAACTAAATGTCGATAACTACTGTCGGAGATAACTAAATTGAGCCTCTACTCCGAAGTTCAAGTTTAATGGTACATGTTATGATAATATTTAAATATAAACTGTTTATTGTTATCTATAGATACAAGTAAATAAAATTGTCTATTCGCGATTTCATATTAACTGATAAGAGCCATCGGTATGTGTAAAATAAAGTAAGGATTGGACTAGAACAATGAGAATACTAATATAGGCATTTACAATAATAATAATAATTAAATTGAAAATTTATTAAAACTCAAACAATATATGACAAAATCTCATTAAACAGCTGCACAGATAACGCGGGCTTAATTCAATACAACAATAGTGATTGCAAAGAAATAAACAAAAACAATGGGTTTCATGTAAATCGCGAGCATTGTTCACTTCACAATATACATATAACCCGTTTCCATTATGACTTAGCGGATGATGGATATGACGTCTGTGGTAGATAACGGATGGAGGAAACGAAAAACTAAATGACGTGACGTCGGAATATTTATATTCTGTCACACTTTCAGATTTCGTTTAGGAGGGAGAAAAAAATACTTTCTCACAGTTTAAATACTCAGTTCGGATATGTTTTATTTTTGTCATACGCTTTTATATCTTAACTAGCTGCGCTCCAAGGTTTTACACGCGTAAATTTGTTTTGTCATTAAATAAACATGTACGTAAATTTTAATTTGTTATAATTATTGATACACTTAATTGATTTTGACGATTTTGATGACTTATTGGTAACTTGGAATACTATAATAATATTAAAATATTTACATATGTATTTTATATCGTTTTAAAAAATTCAGACAGGTAAAAACTAAGTATTTAATACAATAAAAATATTGTTTCCGAACATGGCCAAAATAAAATACGTTTTTAATCAAGTTTTTAAATATTTTGGATACTGCTCAATAACTAAAATTAGTATTAATTCTTGTTAATAATGAAGTTGCCAAGTTTATACACAATATAGTTATGATAGCTAGTAATTAGATCGAATATGCTAGCATGTCATCTAATTAATTTATATAATTCCTTTCTTGCAGGAAAAACGCAAAACGTACTTTGGACCTTTGGTGGAGCGGTCTTCCTCCGGCGATAAGGGGCAGAGTTTGGCAACTCGCTATAGAAAACAAATTGAAAATAACGCACGAAATGTACGAGGATTACGTCGCCAAAGCGAAACAGAAACTTCAAGAAGCACAGCTGAGAAGGAAACGGTTAAAAGTTCACTCGAAAAACTCCTGCGACTGTAAGAACGATGAACCCAAAAAAGACGACCAAAAAATCGAAGACAGGCTATCCAGCGGAGAATTTTCGAAATGTGAAGAGAGATCATCGAAAAGAACGGAAAAGTCCAAAATGGACGACAGGATTGAGGATATAACGGAAAAACCAAGATTGGGCTTACCGAGGAACTTTAGTGAGCAAAATTTGAAAACGATTAACGTCGATCCTGGACCGAAAAAGTGTTGTTCGAAATCTAACCCTAATTTACTAGATTATAGTGACGAATGTTCGATGGAGCTGATTCAGTTGGACATAGCGCGGACGTTTCCACATTTGTGTATATTTCAACCTGGTGGACCGTATTTTGATGTGCTACACGAACTGTTGGCGGCGTACGTCTGTTATAGACCAGATATTGGTTATATTCAGGTAAACATTCGTTTTCATTTTGATATCCTTTAGTAATACTCTGGGATACTGGTGAAAGCTCCTAGCTGCTCCTAATTATTTTTTTTTTTTTTTAGGAAAACAACAGCATGATACAAATATGTTTACATTAAAAATAGAATATACAGACAATAGAGCCAATTACTGTTTTCCATTGAATTATACAAACTTAATAATAGTTAACAGAAGTAGCAACACACAGTTTTGATAAATAAAATGTAAACTTGTGCAAAACAACTTAACAACTTATATTTGTCCGGTCTAGCCATTCCACAGAAGGCTAAAAATAATATTTTGTTCTAATCTACAAATCTGTAGCGATAGTTCTCGTTTTAAAAAATAAAATCCATTAATTTCGAATTTAAATTAGCTGATATCCACCCACTTAGTTTGACATAAAGTAAATTAATAATAATTGATGACACGCTCTATCAATTCGCCTTATTTAATTTGGCTAAGTCGACATTTAAACGTTGTGATAAATTTCTATTATTATTTAAACACACACGTTTCTATTTTTTAATTTTTTAAAGTGTATTTTATACGTGTTATGAATGGCGAGATTTTTATTTTTTTAAATTAATGATACATAATTTTTTCTTTACACAACATGATGGTATTTGCCTATTCACTCTTGAGGTGAACTGACATGAAATTCTTAGGAAAATTAGGATTATTTAGATAAGATAAAAATAAGAACAAGGCTATTTATTTAGGATACAATAAAACACATACATATGTATTACAATTAAAAAAAAAGTGCATATGAAAAAAGCATAGTCTGCAACCATGCTGTGTCCCAAATAGGTGAACCATTTCCGTGTTTTTTATAAAACTATTATATACTTAAAGTTTTAATTGTTTGTCTGTTGGTCTAAATGGACTTATTTGTTTTTCAGGGTATGTCATTCATAGCTGCAGTGCTCATACTGAACATGGAAGCTCCTCAAGCATTCGTCTGTTTCGCAAATCTTCTTGATGGACCGGTTCTGCGAGCCGCTTTTACCAGAGATGGTGACACTATGCAGGTAAATATTAAAATAAATGAAACATACTAAATTAATATATATGATTAAGTCTTTTTTACCTCGATGCGAATTGCAATTTTGCACTCGCCTCCCTGTCGCGATAATAGCAGCTATCTCTTTCGCACCATAAAAACCTTCACCTTCAATATTAAGGGATGACAGAATAATAATTCAGATAAGTTTATTGTTTCAATAAACCATCACTCATCATCAAATATAAAGACAGAATTAGAGATAAGATCTCTAATTCTGTCTTTATATTTTTATTGCGGTCATATGCCATACACACAATATGACTCTATTGTGTGCACGTATACGCAAGCGACACAAGCTCCCCTTCTAAAACCCGGGGTGCTAATGTATTGGTTTTTGATCGGGGTCTAATTTAAATCATACAATACTTATATCCTATTAAATTTAGTTTATATGTATTTTTTCATTGCTTTATATAAAAAATGTTTTTTTTTAATTTCGAAATAGGTACGTTCATAATTTTTTTAGAATTCGAGTTTTCACAACATATATCTTAAACTTTAGTATATGTTATTTATAAAGGGATTAATTAAAAAAAAACATTGCTGTTGCATCAAACGAAGTCATCTGACTCACCCCCTACAAAGGGGATCAATAAATGGTACTGTCGCGCCGGCAGCGGCTGTGGAAGGCGTACGCGCGGCTGCTGCGGCGCCACCTGCCGGCGCTGGCGGAGGCCGTGGCGCCCGAGCTGTACCTGCTGGAGTGGCTGTACACGGCCTTCGCCAAGGCCATGCCGCTGGACGCCGCGTGCCGCGTGTGGGACGTGTTCCTGCGCGACGGCGACTCCTTCCTCTTCAACGCCGCGCTCGGTAAGTGTTCTGGCCTTCCTTATTACAGTGCTAGCGCAACGCGCTGCTGGTAGGGCTCTGTGCGGCTCCACTGGACCCACTCATCTAGTAGTATTGTTGTGTTCCGGTTTGAAGGGTGAGTGAGCCAGTGTATTTACAGGCACAAGGGACATAACATCTTAGTTCCCAAGATTGGTTTGAATGGCGCATTGGCTATGTAAGCGATGGTAGACATTTCTTTCAGTGCCAATGGTAAGGGCGTTGGTGACCACTTGTCATCAGGTGGCCAGTCCGCCTTCCTATTCTATAAAAAAAAATACATCGCAATGACGATTCAACGTAGCACTGAGGAGCTTACAAGTGATTAATATTAGAAATATAAATTGCCGCTAATCTAGTTCAAATATACAATGTATCTTGTGCACACGTTAGCAAAAAAATAATTGAAATTATTATCAGTGGCCGTTGTACCTACCCACAGGCTCGTATCCATTATTGAATCTTCGGATTGATTCGATTTATTTAAACAATTATGTAACACGCCATTTTTACGATTACCTTGAAACGGTTACAAATGCAAATGTTGTACTGACCCCGTTTATACCAACGGCACGGCCAAGAACGCGGCGTATAACTGATTGCATCTTATGATTGTTAGCTAGAAACTAGAAGGTATCAACGAATTTATATATTGTTATTATTTTAAAGATATATAACCCAACATAGCTTGAAACCTGTTATTATATATTATAAAAAAGACTATTTTTATTTATTAGCTCCCAAACAATTGTGTTTTACAAAACGTCATCTAGGCATTCTCTGACAGTCAACATTTTTTGTTAAGTATATTGTGTGCCTCACGTCCCTATGAAATAGATTACTGCGTAATTATAGTTGGGAGTTGGAAGTGTGTACACTCCCGTGCCTCGGAAAGCACGTAAAGCCGTTGGTCCTGCGCGTGAACTCTTTCCGGTCGTGTCGGATTGCTGTCCCATCGGATTATGAGAGTAAGGGAATAGAGAGTGCACCTGTGTTTGCGCACACACCTACGTACTATAATATATCCTGCGTAGTTGTCTAATCTCTCTTGAGATGGGCCGCCGTGGCCGAAATCGGTCTGGAGGACATTAATTATAGTTATTTTTGTTAATAAGTACGTATACGTTTTAATAATAATAGTTTTATCTTCAATGAGACGTTATAATAATTCTTTTGCTTAAGTTAAGTATTACATGTCTTATAAATTATATAAAAAACACCAGACTAAAAAGAGGGGGTTCTTTGGCATTATACCTAAAAAAAACAAAACATTTACATATACATATGTGCAATAAAGAAATAATATGTGTTAAAATAAATCATTAAGTTGTACTTGGACTCTTAACTATTATATTCAATTGGCTAATCAAACATTTCTTTTCACTTTGCTTGAACGAACTATCAATTTCCAGGTATCCTTCACCTGTACCAAGACGAGCTGAAGGACATGGACTTCATATCCGCCGCTCAGTTTCTCACCAAACTCCCCGAGGATCTAGACCCAGAGGCACTCTTCAAAAGCATATCCTCCATCTCGATGACACTGGACGGCATGTCCTTCGAGGAGCTGGTCTCCTGCTGTCCGGTAGAGAACAGCCTGGACGATGACGTTACACTTAGATTATGATATACATGTGAGTGGGTATTCAATGGATTATTTAAGTTATAGTATTTAATGAAGCCGTAGTTAGGATTTTTATTTAGTTAACAATCAATTGAAAAATAAATCACTTCAACATTGTTCACTATATTATATAAAACTTTTTCGGTATATAGCAATAATTCAAAACTCAAGACACTAACAATCGCTAATTCTAATCAAAATTTTCTTCCAAACTAAACTATAACATTAATAGTAATAGTAAAATTTAATATCTAATATCTCGCATTCTTTCTCTATATTAGATAGGGAATGTTAATAAAATTATTATCTTAACAAGATTCTAGTATCGGATTAAAATTAATAGGAACAGTAATGTAAACGTATGTCCCAAATTATTAGTAAAGGGAAGCTGGTCTTATATTTAAGTAATATGTATGAATTTATAAGAAAAAATATAAATTGAAATTATTTTCTTGACATTATTTGTTATAAAAATATTTATAGTCTGTTTCAATGACAGGAGAAGTAAAGATAAAAAATCCTTACATTTATATATTCCATGCGATTTGCTAATAACTCTTTTATATATGCACAAAAATTGATTAAACCTTTCCAATACAACCTTATTCGACCTAACTGCTTATATAAACTTTAATTTATCTTTCAAAGTTCCGATATCGAAGTCGCGGACGTTCAAAATGTTTGATTAAATCTCGACCAATGATATCATTTCATTTCAAGGTCAAAGTTGTTTTTTTCTAGTTCTTTACTCATGCAGTCAAAAGAATCGACTATAGTGTTTGGCAAATTTGTAACCAATCGTGTAGCAACATTTATTAGGCAAGTAATCATAAAAATAATGTTGTTGTTATTACAATAAATATATATATTATTATATACATAAATAGTCCTTGTATTGTTAATGAGGGCTGAGGAAATGTATAGAAAAGTTTTCCTCGATAATTAACATAATACATAATTATAATATCAAAGTTATCGCGTTTTGAAAAATTGTGATCTGTGCACCAATTTTTTAAGGTAGATTCTTGGATATTAAAATATTGTAAATAAATTATTTGGAATTCATATTATTTAATCATTAGATGGATTAATAATCTGTGTCTATAATGTTATAATCTGTAAATAGTTTCCTTATATAAATAATATAGTTCTTAATTAAAATATCTTGAAATTGGATCTATTTTTGAACAGATCAGTAAGATTTTTAAATTACAATTTTATATACTATATAGCTATATAGAATCTCAAAACGCCATTTTTATTATTGTTACATACATTTGTTAGGCAACTTCGAATAAATATAGATAAACATGTATTATTCATATACATCAGTCGGCTTAAAAAGGTCTATTTTATGATTTTAAGTTTGAGCTAGTTTGTAGTACTATTTTGCTGTATTACAATATTTATACATAACAATACGATAATATTTACAATAATTTTTTTACATATCTTCTCTGGATATACATATTTGAAAAAAAAATTATCTATATTTGCTGGAAATTTGAAAAAAATATAGACTTTTTGTTTACGTTTTATATTTAAATTTAAATATGGAACCATATTGCTGACTCGAAATAATGCAGTTTTTAATTAACTTGAACGTTACCGGAAATGCTTTAAACCGTGTCCGTTTAACTAATCATAATCATGATTAATTTTCAAAGCTATTTTAACTTAAAATTTCAATAGAAATGTAGCAAGTTAAGGCGTGTTAGACAAATTAACTGCTTATTTATATAGGCGGTTTAAGAACATATCATAGTAGAAATATATAACACTCAGATTAAAATATTTATATACAACATCGTATATATATTAAAATTATCTTAATATGATTTTTTTATAGTTATTCCTCTGTTTACCTCATCAATCGATTCGTTTATTTCTATCAATCAAGAATGCCTGTATTTGTTTGACGTTATTTTACTTTATATATAATCAATTTATTTGAATACAAAATTAGAAATTGTAAAGTCCCAGTCCATATGTCTCCCAATGCTGGGCTAATGATACATTATTGGATAATATATGTGATATGACGCATGATTGTAATTATGCATGATATGTAATGTTCACATGCAGAATCCTTCACAGCATGATATATCGTTTAACGCGTGCCAATAAAGAAAATGGAAAGAGTATGGACAGCAAAACAATTTTTTTTTGTTTGTAGCGAGATTAATTTGTGCATATTTAACCCTATACATAATGAGTTAATTGGAACTACAGTGAAACCTGCTTAAGTGGGACCTGGATAAGTGAGAAACTTCTGTTATTGAGAGTTGCAATGAGGTCCCGGTTCTTTTTCATTGAATTACCTCTGTTAATGGGACTTTTTGAACATGTTTAAATGAGATTTGAATTCTAAGACTTTTTCGATGTTTACCTCTATTATTGAGACTCTGTAACTCAATTACCTATATAAGTGAGACAAATTAATCAGGTTTTAACACGTATTGACATGTTTGTTTACATACAAAATGGAATAACGGCACATTTCGACCTCAAATGAGACAACTATAATTTTAAACCTGCTTAATTGGAAAACTGGATTATTGGAAACCCTCAATAATTGGTACATATGTCTTGGTCCCTTGAGATCCCAATCAACCATCACTGTATATACATTTTTAACTTAACTTCAAAGTCTTTAATTACATTCAAAATAATTTTTTTTTTAATTACTTAAAACTTTGTTAGAAATTTAAATATTACGATATCAATTAACATGCTTGGAATGCAAGTTTGAAATGATATTTCGGTTTCTTTCTTTCTAATGTGCAACAGATATGCGAATAGTATGCGACCGTTATAGCATGAGATTATCCGCGATTACAAAACATTTCTTAAATTGGCACGGGCTATTGCCATCAAATTGCTAACAAACTGATATCTATATATTCTTAAAAATTTTCGACCGAATGTATCAGTTACTTGTGCCGGAATATATTTAAAAAAAAGAAAAGTACGTCATCGCCTTCCATAGACGAAGAATATCACTTTTGGCGCGAAGTTTGGGTACTTCGAACATACAATTACCTGAATTGTCATTTTTAGTTGTTTTTTTTAGCATTTAAAATAATTGCAAAGAAAAATGTTTGTTATTTGTGTATTTCTTATTATAAAGTTAAATACTTATTTATGTATTTAAAAAAAAGTCATTTTCATTTCTGGTTTATAAGAATTATAATATTATAGAAGAAATATTATATTCTATGTACATTAAAAATTAGGGGCTAAGTCCCTCGAACTGTGAGAACGTTAGATACACATGTGGTAGAATTTCAGTGAAATAAACATTACATACATTTCGATTCTAATCCAGTTATGTAAATAATGTAAATAGTTATTATATAAAAATTGTCAATTAAATGTTACTTTGTAATTATTGTATAATTATTTTAACGTATCTTTGAGAATCAATCAACGAGTAGTTGGACCGGCCTAATAGTTAATGTGTAATCGAAAGATCTTTCGAATCTTTATTAATAATTATTATTATTCATAGATATTTATATTAATAATTAGATATTATCTGTTTATATGTAAATGCAAAATTTGTTTATCTTATTTTATTTTTTTGTAATTCAGTTTTGGCTTCAATTGATCACCTAAATAGTCTTGTTATTATTTATTCAAATTTAATGTAATTTTTTTTTTTAAATCTGATTTACTTTATAGATGTTTTTTTTTGGAGATACTTATTTAATTTGTATAAAATAATATTACCAGCGTTAAATATAACGGCGAGATAAATAAATTTTGCTATAGAAGATTAATGTGTCGCTTAAACCTCGCCGCCATACATTCGCTAAGCGACTAAAATTATAAAAAAATCGACATGATTTTTAGATGAAAACAAATCATGACTAAACATTAGTTTTCATTACTTAAGTAGTACTTTGGAAGCCTTTAGAAAAATCTTATTTTCTTACTTTAACAAGTGCCAAATAACAAACTTAATAAAACTGAATCTAATTTTGTAATATATTTTTTGGACATTTACGAACATATTTCCATTAAATAAAAAAATATTTTGTGCTAAACAAAATAAGGGCGAATGTGTGGTGCCGAATTTAATATGATTTAGATTTTATTTTAACAGCTTTAATTCAACTTTGTAGTATAGATCTTGCCACATAAAAAAAAACTTAAAATAAATAAATGTAAATTGTTTGAATTTATACATTAGTGTTTTATATTTTTAAATATGATGTAATATTTATAATCACTTTTTATTTTGCACTATATTATAAAAATCGGAATATTTACTTTTTTATAAAAAAACATCTGCTTTTTGTTAAAAGTTTAAATATAGAAATTTTAAACATAAATGAATGTATCTATCCTAAGATAATGTATAATTAAATTAAATTTAATTGTACTCATCACTCACCTTTATTCGAGTTGACGTTTGTACTGCATATTGCAACACCAATGTCGATTTCCAATAACAATTCGAGCTATTCGTAGTTTTAAATGATACTGAACGCACACATGAAAACGTCCGCGTACACAAACAATCTTAGACATTGCGTGTCTGTGTGCAAATAAGCTTGAAATATTTTACAAAGAGATAAAGGAGCGTACTTAAAAGATTGTGTGTGTTTATAAGTTCTGTTTAAACCTCGAATCCATCGAATTTGGTTGGGAGTCGTTAAACTGGCAACACTCTGTACTCTTTCATTCATTCAACATATTACAATTATTTGTGTGTATGTTTTAGAATTAAAATTGTCTTCGAAAGCGATGAGTAAAATTTCAAGGTCTAATTTGAGTGCAACGTTTTATTCATAATGTTAAAGTAACTTTTCTGACGGAAAGTTTTACTTCTGTCACGTGTACAGTGTTGCAAGTGCTTAATTTTTATTTTATTAATAAAATATATATGTGTATAAATATAAATGATATATAGATGTTTATTTTATTGGATATATTGTATGTTTAGAGAAATGAAACGAATAAATACGTTTCATTTCATTTCGTGTTTAGTGATAGTTAAAATGCAGTTGTGACGTTGACTGATATTATAATAATGCCATCTCGTGTAATTTTAATTATAATAATATTAATAATGTAAAATCAAGAGTAACTTGGCCCCATAATTTAAAGTTTTAATTATAAAATAAAATTTATCAATACAAATATTGTTTTTATTTTATTCTAATTTCACCAAAAAATAGAGAAACTTTTAGGTTTTTCTGTTTATTGGATAGTCATAATTGATTTTCAATGACAATTGTCAGAAGATCTTCTGTAGTTTGATAAATGTCATCAAAGTGAGGTCTTTGTTAAGCTACAGATGCTGACTACCTCGTATGTTAAAGATTTTTTGGAAAATAAGTAACTATCTTGTAATCCGTACTTTAGCCGCAAGCAAAACAAACCGCAACGTTTAAATTGCCTCGTTAACTATTTATTCTTTACTTTTATTAATCTACTCTCGCTATATTTGTATTAATTACTAGCGTATGTGAGTACGTATACTTATCCGTGTACTTATCCTAGAGGCGTACTGTCAATATTTATAATCTACTAATACTAATCTACTAATCAAAGATATAAGATGAAACCCTAGACAATTTACTACTTTTTACTGATTTGACATATTCCTAACAAAAATATACACTTGTCTCTACTTTTCTCAAGTCAGATAACTTAGGGCTTTAGATGTTCCGTAGCTTAATAGCGGATATACAAATTACAATAACTGGGCTGACTCGAACACGGCACAATTGGAAAGCGCTTTTTTGCTTTTTTAGCATTGCTGTTTAGAAACAAGTTACGTGGGCTTTAGTAAAAATTCCCGATGCTCTGCAAAAGCGAGGCATTAATACTCGGAAGCAATTGTTTTATTTAATTAAGGGTATGATACAATTTTTGAGTTATATATGGCAGTACGTGTATAATGAGAAACATTACGCACGAAATAGTTTTTTGAAACAGTACGTGAACCTTCGTGTTTTCCTATTAATTCTAATAGTGCCTTCATGCCCTTTTGTTAGTCCCGAATAGTGAGTCGCTTCAGATCGAACCAACACCTCTGTGTGAGTCACTTACAAATGTGTAAGTCGCAGTTTTTGTTTAATAACTGTATTGACTCAATATAACTCAAACTAATTATGGTGTAGATTTTATTAGACATATTTATTGATTTTATATTAAAATTTTCTAAATATTTTAAAAAAGGCTTGCATTTTTTATCATATAGTGACTTTCTCAACTGAGAATGCTGACGGAGTTAACACAGAAAAAAGTTGAACACTATCAAAATCCATAACGCATTCCGTAACAGCCTGTGAATGTCCCACTGCTGGGCTAAAAGCCTCCTCTCCCTTTTTGAGGAGAAGGTTTGGAGCTTATTCCACCACGCTGCTCCAGTGCGGGTTGGTGGAAATAAAACGCATAATAATTTAAAACGATTCGCTTATATATTAAATAAAAGAAATACATTCTTATAATTAATATTTATTCTTATTTCGTATCCGAAAGAATTTTAATATTTATACAAGAATGTACCCATTTAATAATAAATCTTTATACTCTTTTGCTCTGTGAAATGCTCAGGCGTAATTAAATAATAATTGCACTGATATCTTGTACTACTACAAAAGCTCTTATCTTCGCAAATCCCTTGATATTGGAGATTGTCGAAATGCTTAAATATCAAAACAATATATGAAATAACCAAACAGCGCGAAAACAATGAAAACTTATATTACAGTTTTTAAACACAGCGTTATCTATCTCATTGAATTTGGAATGCCAAGTTATCATAATGGAACTATAAATTAGTTTTTTTTGCAGTGTGTTTTGGTGAAATTTAAATAAGTAGTTAAAACTTAAGCGCGTTCGCGTCTTCTAACAGATACGTTCGTTATGTAATTATAATAATTATGATTAAATTGTTTTAAAAATGGATGTTTAACGTTATTATTTAAAAGGTTATCGACTAAGTGTAGTTTCAGATAACCTTAATTTATAGAAATAATGGAATTATACCTACATTCTTGTTTATAGGTACATAGGTTAATATTGGCCTAGTCCGTTTCGGTTTAAATTAGAATAATTTTAAATGTTTTTTAATTAATATCGTACTACAAAACAAAATAAATGGGAAAGTTTTTAATTATTAAACAAATTAGGCAAAAGTAGAAAACATAATGCCAAAATTATATTCTACTAAAACAGAAAGTTGATCAGAGAACACAGGTTGCAAATATTACAATAAAAAAAAAAAAAAAAACAATGAGCGATTTACACACATAACATACAACATACATAATGATACATTTTATTGGTGATTAATGATTTGTTAATATTTGATATTTATTAAATTTACTATAAACTGTTTGTTTCCATAAAACACAAATAAATACTTTATACATAAATACATAAGTCTCACATATTTTTTAAAACATAAAAACAGAATAGGTTCAACCCATGGGTAAAAATTTAGAAGGGAAGAAATTGTTGTGAAACTATTATCACATTGTTATGAATCGTTCCGTGGGAATATTATTTTACTTGTACTTGAATAACTCTGTAGGGATCGATTTTCTTGCGTCAACGGGGAGCCAGCTTCGAATTACAATCTCAGAACTCAGCAAAAACGACGGGCGACGAAATGGAACACGAATTATCAGTACAACAAAAATGGCATTGTCTATTGATGCTTTCGAACTCTTAAGATTATGCTTGGTTTTAGTTTTAATACTACCGTACTTGTACTGTATTGTCTGAGAGAATCCGAACGTTTATTAAGTTAGTTGTGGTCAAAGTATAACACGTAAGTAAGTCTCAATACGAACTTCACCAAATAAAATGAAGATAAATAAAAATAAATAATAATAATATGTCACTTCCAGCATTTTTAATAATAAAAATAACTAACAATAAGTCGAAGAAAAAAAGGCTTTTGTATAGCCGACTCTACACTCGCACATGAATCGCGGCCGCGCACTTCCCTTCGGCGACGATCCCTTCATTGCTTTTGTCGAACTAAAAACCTACACCGAACGGGATTGCGATTTACGGCTTTCGAGCCGCCAATGTAGGGCATTTTGTTTTTAACTTACAGTGCGTCCCGAAAGTAACGAAACTAAAAATACTTTAGTGTTTCTTCTTTCATTTTAAAATTCCCTTGAACTTTATTCTCTTAGCGCTCAATAAATCAGGCCCAATTATTGACAATCTCCTTCATTTTGAAAAGTTAATAGTTGTGATCATGTGAATGATGTTTTTTTATATTATGAATTTTTACAACAAAAAATTTGGGTGTTATGTCTTAGTTTAAAAAATATTTATAACCTTATAAAAATTCATTCCAATCCGTCCAATATTTCGAGCGTAATTAAGTAACAAACAAACACAATATCGTATACGTATACTAGTAGAAAATTTACAGACAAATATAAAAAGCATTTATCAGCCTGTAGTTAAAAACGTAAATAATATCACATCTGCTTTAACGTAAATCATATGGCGATTCTCCTTATGAATTTTCCATAAACTAAACGTTCGTTACGAACTAACAATAAAACGAGGCTAGAATATTGACATGTGAAAAAATGGTATGTTAAATCTTACTTTAAATAATAAAAAAAAATGTTATGAGTGCTACTCACGAAAAATTGATTTGTAAACATGTGAGCTCTCAGATTCAGTTAGCCAATAACGTGTACCGATCTCACGCACACATAAGCACACTTACAATAACACACGCTGACGTCATCTGACTCTAGAAGTCTCAGTTAGACCCCTACCGTGTTCCGAGCGTTAAGATGTTTCCACATAAGAAATAGAGCGTTTTTAGGTTACATTTTATTACTCGTTTATGTATCATTATAAAGATAGCATTTGCGTGTAGGGTTCGGCAAAGCTCCACGAAAGTACAGCAGGTTGTATCGAATAACTGTTTACAAAAAATATTAAAGAGTTATTGTACCGTACGCTTAACATTACCTAGTAAAGAATAAAAAATATTCTTATCATTACGGGTCAAAACACAAAATCGCTTTGCGCACGATGCGAACTCGCAACGGAGAGAACAAGTTGGCTCATAAGGACACTTTTGAATTGTTATGTTATAGTATTCAATTAAATGCTACCACCGGTTACAAATGTAGATTCTACCGAGAACTGGCAAGAAACTCAGTAGATAAAAAAATAAAAATAAGAATTAATTGTGGAATGTTATAAAGAATACCGTGCCCCAAAGAGGATTTATTGACTTTGCTAAGTCGAAATCTAGGTGTTATAAGCTTATGTTTACAATTGTTGTTGTTCATACTTTGATTGTCACTGTTTCTTTTATTTTTATTATGAATATTGATGTAAATCACCTACTATTTTACTAGCAAATTTTCGCGATGTGTTCGCATCGTGTTTTTATGTTTCGGCCTTTGTTTTGTTCTTTAAGATCTTCGAATACGACGTGATTATTTTTAAAAGCCAGAGAATTATAACGTTCGGAGCAAAGTTATTTTAATAATATTTTATTTAAAAAAAATATTTTTTTTGCATCCACTTTCTTAATTCACCATAGTCCTCTCAATAGGATATCCTTATGAAAACTCATTTGAATATAACTTTTCCTTATGAAGACAGTTTTTTCAAAATAAAAACACTTGCGAGCACATAAGACAGTTAATGTTGGTTACATTTATAAATTATGTATTTTATTAATTCATATTAGCATAAGACTTTGTCATTACAAATATTATTTTCAATAGAAATTGTGTTTTTGTGTTAACGTAAGTTTCGAATTTATTAGTTTTCATATAATTAATAAGATGAAATGTAAAATGGTCGGTTATATTAAAGAATATAATGAACGCAAAAAGGGCTAAGTCCGCTTCTCCTCTTCGGAGTTTATTCCACTGCGGTTGGACACATTTGCCAGAAATTCATCTGAATTCCTGGTTTAGGTTTCCTCAGGATGTTTTCCTTTCTCGGCGAATACGATAATAATTATATTGGATTTAAATCCGTGATCATCGGTTAAGAACCGCGTACTCTACGCGTATCGCTGTATCATCACGACTACAAATAAAAATTTGAGCAAAGTTCAACGAAAAAATACAAATTATAACGACTTTGCAAAATATTTATTATTCTATTTTTCAAATACCGAAAATATAATCAATGAACAAGGATATTAATCCCTAATCACTCTCCATATCGAATAAACTAAACTGTATTCCAATTTCCCCTACTCGCTAACGAGTGACGTCTATTCTGACCTATCCGCCTCGAACGATAAGTAAGGGGATCCGGAATTATCGCAGACTCCTCATATCATCTAACTACAATTGTACTCACCAAATAGGGGTCCCGTTTAACGCATGCGCGGACCGGGGTGTCTGACAGTCGTGGTGTAAGTTCACGAAGCGTTGCATCTCGTGAATTTTAACCTAATTCATTTTAATAATTTCATAAATAATAACAGAATTGTGTGATAATGACGGAGAAGACGCCGATGGTGAATACGGAGACGATAGGATTGCTGGAGAAAAAGGTATGTTATAATGAGACATTACATCACTATTGAAGGTCATTTGATCAGCCGAAGGACGTCAATCGAATTCGGTTTATTATGTTGATTTGGTTCCGGTTAACCTATTTTTAGATTATCGATATTTTACGATTGCATAAATATTTATTCAGTTAATATTGAGTAATTATATTTAAATGCTAACTACAATTAAAAAAATTGTACTAAGCTTTTATTTATCGTATACATACTATGAAAAATGAATATTTTTAATAAAGATTTTATTCAAAATGAATTAATGTTTCGATTTTGAGTTGTCAAAAAATTTTAAAAACACGTTTAATATAAAAATATCACAAGTGTTAATTAGTTAAAACAATATTATATTAAAGTGGACACGTTTATCTACTTTCAATATTTGCTTTATTTATTCTCACTATAACGATATTGCTAACTTCTTGGTGATAAATATTAAGTAGAAACGTTATGTTTACTTTACTAAGAGGAAAATTTTGACAATAACTTTATAAAATAAATGGTAATATTCCTATTCTTGTTATTTACAATTATCAATTTCTCACTCACTACTTTTTTATTTTTACGAAGTCATGACCATTTATGTTTAAAATTAAAACATTATAATTATCTGGCAATCTTTTTCTATATTAATTTTGTGATAAATTTGGTTAAGTAAATCTTTTAAATTTCTAATATTTTGAAGTTTGCACCTATATTTGCATAAAATAATCTCTCAAGAATCTAGACTTTATTAATATTTTTGTAATAAAATCCACAAAATAACTAAAATTCCTTCGCAACACTTCAAAAAACTTATAAAAACAAAACATTATGTAAACAAAAAGTCCGTGTAGCGTGCTTTTTTTTCGGTCTGTTATTTTGAGCAAAGAACGTGAATTTAATATCCTAATCATATGACATGTATGATCATAATTATATCGAAATATACACGGACAGGATAATAATCATATAATGATTATGATTTTTGCAAGTCATCCAGGATAAACTAAGTACCGCTTTTTAAAAATCCAAACTTATTTGATGAGTAATTCGAAAAGAGAATAAGTTACATTGTATTATTTCTTTAATAGTTGTTTAATGTAAGTTAGACAAAAATTGCGTAAAATATATTCAAATTGAGCATAGAGTTGACGTCATGGTACATCGACCTACGCAATTTCAGGGCCATTTTCAGGGCATTTATTCCATGAGCTATAGAAAAAAAAACATGCGAAACATTGAAATTGATGGTTATTAAAAGCAACTAATAAATAAATATAGAGAATAAATAAAAAACATAGAGAATAGTTAATAAAATAAATATATTATACTTAATAACATAAAGCAACGTATTTAGTTTTTCCCATGATTCAATATGAGAATCCACTTGCCAACCCAAGTAACAAAAAGTTGAAATTGATTTCTTAATGAGAATAATATTGTAGGTAACTGTTAATCGAATTTTGTATAACAAGTTTAAATTTAGTTACCGTATTATTAAAACTTGTACTAAAACATATTCGTGTTTAGTCAAATTCCTTGAATAGTACTTCATATTTATATGTACACTTAAATAATAATTAACAGAGAAAATAAAGTTCTTGTCCATTTATTCTATCCTATTATATCCTAATAATGGATCTTATAACAAAATGCTTCAACAATGGCGGCAGTACAACGAGCAAGTTAATAATCGGATAGGTCATATCCTGTTGTCTCCAGCGAATAATGGAAGACGGTATTGAGCCCACGCATAATCAAATGTTTGTTCAAGACAATTCGTTCGTGTTAAGATAACACGAGAATATGAAAATACACATCTTATTTTTCAATAAATACAATATTTGAGACCGGCTATTGACCAACCGTTAGAGAAGCTATACTTTCGGCCATAGATAATGACAATAAAAAGAGTGTAAACTGTTTTCGATACCGTCAACAACGGGATCGGTTTCTTTTACCTGTGGTGGTTGACATGACCCAGTGGTTAGTAATTAACTGAAGATTAATTCAAACCATCAATGACCACTATTGTGCTTAATTTGGGTTTATAATTCACTAGCTACTCGTCCCGGCTTCGCACAGGTAGTATAAGGGTCCACATATAATGTTTACGTAGAAATACATAACAACTTCGAGTGGGCATGACTTTTTCGACATCTTCAACAATCGTCGTCATATTTCAGCTAATTTACGCAAAACTTTTACGAATTATACATCTAAACCTTCCTCAAGAATCAATCCGTTTATAGGTGAAAACCGTTTTGCAGTTTTTAAATTTATCGCGTTCAGATAGACAGACACACAGATGCGGCGCGGGAACTTTATTTTATAATATGTGATCTTGTACTTGAAAGATTAACATAGTAAGAAAGCCCGCAAGAATTGGATAAAACACATATGTATTTTACAAAACTGCATTAGAGTGCTTTGATGTGATGTGCGTGGTAGAATATACTCCAAACCTTCAGAGTCTTTAGCCCAGCTGCGTGAAATTTCCAACTTGGTTAATTGCTATTTAAATCAGCGCTGTTGAGCGGTGTAATTAGTGATTGGGTGGAACTACCTAGTAGGTGGGGAAGGTGTGCAAATCTACCTCCAATATAACAAACATGCTTTTTTATTATATGTGACAGCAGTATAAATCAATACAACCGCTTTATAAGCTTAAAACCAAGTAGTGTACTAGTAGGTAATAATTATCTGTATTTTTATTGAATGACAGCTTATATAATATTTTACTATTTTATTGGTTTTTGAAGTAACTATTGCGTTCAAGATTTATAATTATAATAATACTTGCTTATACTAGTTTTTTTAGAAAAAAAATTAATACACAAGTAATCCTTTAAACATTTATTACAATAGATAAAACATAATCAAGTTTTTTTTTCTGAATTATATATAATGTGTACTGTTTGTGATAAAGTATATAGTGTTAAAGTTCATTGCTGTATTAATTATGTTTTTTTTTTTAATTTATTGACGTATATTCGGCCAATGTTGCTATAATAACATAATATAAAACAATAGGTTTACAACTAGATTTTAAAGCTTAAGCAAGCCTTAGGACATTTTATATTTGAAATTGAATTTGACAGTGGTGGGCAAACGTCTACTCTTTTCAGGACAAGGTTCTGGAGATTATTTCACCACGTTGTTCACGTTCTCCGCCGAGCGCACATCAATTGTAAACACAAATTGCCATTGGGCCATCACAGCTCTTCTCTACCAAATTAATGTTAGAAAAAATAAGGCTCGAACTTTATTATTTAATGTTTATCTTTATTAAGCAATTATATAATTTAATATAATTAAAAATTTAAATACGTAAGTATATATAGATCAAAATAATGATAGCTATTTTTGCAAATTACTTCAAGATCCAAGTATTTTAACTGCAAACGGTAGGGCCGTTATTTTATATTAAAATAAAGTAAATGATATTGTAATTAGTTTTCACCTGTGGCTATACCCGCGTGTGAGGTGTTACTTATAAAAAAGAGGCATTTCAATTCATTTTAAAATTTCATCAAAATCGGTTTAGTGGTTCAGTCGTGAAAGCGCAACAGACATACATATTACTTTCGGATTTATAATAGTTTTTAGAATGAATGGTATGAAATTATACGTAGTTACAGTTTCATATTAACCTGTGATCCATTTAATTACAACCTACATTATATATCACTAGGCCATCTGTTAAAAATTGTTGTTAACCCCAATGAGAACAGCACAAGTAAAAATTCCATGAACACAACGACCTGTGACCTGTAGTTTACTTTATATTGTAATAGCCTAAATAACAGTCTGCTTGAACACGACTGTGTGTTCAAGAGGTATTTAATTATATTTCACTGTAATATTAATTTATTTAATTAGTTTATCGAGAGATCGTTAAGTACAATATCTATGAAGTGGATTCTTGTTTTTATTCAATCGAATGATATAAATTCTGTTTACTGAAATAATATTTTTTATAATTAAAAGAGAAATATATAATTAAAGGTTTAAGTTAATATATTACCTTATTGTATTGACTGGGAAATTTGAATTTAGTATAGGAAGAGAACATATATATATAGTACACCATTAAGTGGTCACGACAAACAGCAAATTAATAAATAGCATTTCGCACACTCGCAATGTCAATTATTTCAACTAAGATACGTAAATATCCATTATGACATGACTGTGATAATATAGACTTACTCATCCTTCAAACCTTAACAAACCTATAAACATATATTTGTTTTTGGTGGTAGAATAGCGGAACACTTTTATATTATGTACTTTTATATAAACATAAGAGTACACATTGAAAAAAGGTGGCAAGCTCTGGCAAATTTGTCTATTAGGTTCTGGAGTTGAGCCTGATCATGAGCAACAAAGGCAGCGTCGTCAGCGAAGAGAAGACTATCTACAAATAGGTCCTCCCTGTAGCGTTTGGACTTGAGCATTGAGATGTTGTACAGCTTACCATCAGTTCGCGTGTGTAAGTGGACGCCCTGCTGTTCATCCCCAAAAGCAACCTTCAGAAGCACCGAGAAGAATATTCCGAACAAGGTAGGGGCCAGTACACAACCTTGACGAACACCACGGCGTACGTCAAATGGCGTAGATGTGTTGCCATTGTGCAGGACTGTGACTTCCATACCTTCGTGGAACGATTGCACTATCCTTAGGAGTTTCGGGGGGCATCCGATTCTGAAAAGAACCGAGTGTAACCCCTCTCTGCTCACGGAGTCAAAAGCCTTATTTAGGTCTACAAATGCAACGACTAGGGGGGTATGTCGCTCCCTACACTTCTCTTGTAGTTGTCTGAGTGAAAATATCATGTCGACAGTTGACCGTTGGTACCTAAAACCACATTGTGCCTCAGGGTATACGCGATTGGCGAGCCTTTGTTTTCTTCCCAACACTTAGCCAGGTGGTTGTGGAGGATGGGCAAGAGGCACTCAAGCTTGACGACTTCGGTGACAACATCGTCTTTACCAGGACTCTATCCGCATTTGAGCTGCTTGACGGCCAGATAAAGTTCCTCTACGGTGGGTGCGGCGTCTAGCTCGTGCCAAGTTGCCAGTTTCGGGACAAGCTCCACTGCATCTGGCTTAATATCCACTGGGCACGAGTAGAGCCCCTTGTAGTGTTCTACCCATCTTGCCATCTGACGAGTGCTGTCTGTTATAACAGAACCGTCGATTTCTTTGAGAGGTGCCGTCTTTTTTGGAGTAGGTCCAAGAGCTCTTTTGATGCCTGCGTAAACCCCGCCAATATCCCCCGCGCTTGCGCACGCTTGGATGCTTTGGCAAAGCTCCGTCCAATACGCATTTGCAAAAAAAGCGCGTGCTGCGCTGGAGTGAGCCTTTTGCCTTCGTGAGATCTTCACGCGTCGCATCGCAAGGGTTGAGGCGAAAATTTAAAGCGGCTTGGCGTTTTGAGTCAATCAAGGGAAGTAAGTGCTCTTCGTTTTCTAGAAACCAGTCGTAAGATTTTGCCTTTTGATACCCAAACACTTTTCCTGCAGTGTCAGTCAGAAGAGACTTCACTTTTTCCCATTCGACTTGCGCTGATGCTGTACTGTCCCAAGTTGCAACTTCTTCACGGACAAGTTCCCCAAAAGATTCCACTACCTCCATGTCACGAGTCTTAAAAAGATTTATCTTTTTTCGACCGAGTGGCTTGGAAGAATGGACTCTCCTGGGGACAAGTCGAACTTTAGTAGCAACGAGACTGTGATCGGTGTCGCAATCGGCACTGTGAAACGCCCGCGTGTGGAGCGTTTCCCGCAGGTCCCTCCTTCTTGCCAGAGCAAGGTCCAATTGGTGCCAGTGTTTAGATCGAGGATGCATCCACGAGGTGTTGGTAACACACAGCTGGTGCTTTGAGCAAAACTCCAACAATCGTTGCCCGTTGTCGTTTAGCTTACCTATGCCGTGTGCACCGAGGCATTCAGGCCAGGCTGATGTGTCCTGACCGACGCGAGCATTAAAATCACCCAAAATGTGCAGTCTGTCAGTTGGATTTACCCTACATACTGTCTCTTCGAGCTGGTCATAGAATTGGTCCTTGGTCTCTGGTTTTGAATTAAGCGTTGGTGCGTAAGTGGAAATTAGAGTGACAAAGCCGCTTTTTGTGTTTAGACGCAAGAACATAATCCGCTCGGAAAAGCCTACAAGTGTCTCTATGGCGTTGATGAGTTGGTTTCGAACCGCGAAACCTACACCATGCTCTCGTGTTTCTGAGGAACTCTTGCCCTTCCAGTAGAAAGTGTAGTTAGCTTCACGCAAAGACCCTTCGTCTTCGGTTCTGGTCTCTTGTAAGGCTACAATATCAATATTGAGCCTTTTGAGCTCCACGTCGATACTGTAAGTTTTGCGCAGTTCTTGGGCGCAATCGGAGCTTCCGTAAGTGTTCAGGAAGCCTGTCCTCATAGTTCGGACATTCCATGTCGCAAAGCGCATGTAAGCAGCGTTGTTATGGGCTTTGGGATTTTTCCTTTGAGTGGGTGGTTAATGTCACAGCGTCAACGTCCAGCTGTAAGGCTTGTGTTCCGTTCACCCAGGCGGAACGAGTTAACGCTGAGGCGGATCAGTACCTTATTGATCGGAGGCTGCCCGACTTAGAGCAGGCGGTAGCTGATCAATGGATCTACGATGGATTCTCCTACTGTCAAGAGTGGCCCCTGGCGCCCGCACTTACGCCTATTCGTGCCGACTTATAACCGGTGACTGCCTCTCTCCGTGTTGTTTTCCACCTGCAAGACAGGTGAGCGAAGTGTCCTCTTCGCGGATGCTGCTACGCCTGGGTCAGGCGACTTTATGGCAGCACGGGCTTACCCAGTACCCATGCCACCCTCTCCTCCTCCCCAGCAGGATCCACAGGAATGACGGGTCAATACGTGTGGTGCTGGTTTGGCCGCAGGCACCTGGCTTACGCCTAAACGGTGGCGCCACTCCGGGTTTAATGTTAGTTTTCCTTCTTTGGAAGGATCGAGTGACAAACGAGTCTGTTCTAGGCGAGGCACAACTGCCTAGCATCACGGCCATTCTAAAAAAAACGGTTACGGTGGCTGGGACACGTGCATCGAATGGAGCACACTCGTCTGCCAAGGCAAATACTGCTGACAGGTTGCGGATGCGAAAAGTTACAAAGATTGCGCTAAGCGTGATATGGTTGCGTTTAACATCCCTAGCAGCCGATGGGAGGAACTGGCCGAGGACCGTGCCAAGTGGCGACGCCTTATTCACGAAGGTCAATCAAAGCATGACGATGCCTGGTTTAAAGTACTTAAGGAAAAACGCGTTAGGCGTCATGAGCGGGCTTCAAACCCCCGCCCACCTGGGGGCGCATACACTTGTCGGGAGTGCGGCCGAAGGATCCTCTCTCGCATTGGACTCTTTAGCCATGAACGCAAGTGCCTTCGTGCTGCTTAAATCATCTGTCATAGATGCAGAGGCCTATGTAAGAGTACACAATCCACTCAGATGGGATTGCAGAAAGAAAAACAATATAATAAAAACAATATATAATAATAAGAAAATCATTTGGATGTTACAATTTTACTCTCTATTTACTCCTTTATTAAGGCTCCGAAGCATTTAAGTATGCGCAACCAATACGAAATTACAAAAAATGATACGTTGAACGGTCTTCGACATGTAGTTTTGCCCGTGGCGGTCGCTCGTCCCAAATGCAGACCTACACGCAACCTGTAGCGATCTCCTTCATCATTCGCGATTATTCTATACGGTCAGAGATAAAAAAAATTGACGTATTAGTACCTGACATCATCATCAGACCTCAATTTCACTAACTGTACTACTTTTTTTTCTAAAAATAGTACGGTTATGTTACTTATAACATATTAGAATTCTACGGCTACGATTGAACCCAACCCATATCCTAATAGATATAAAGACGAAATATCGCTGTATGATAATTATTTATTCGTCTTAATTCTCCACTTTACTTGACCTTTTGTCAAACAAAGCGTGTTTGCGAAGTGGAATCGCTTTGAAAATGTTACATGTTTAGTGTAGTAATTGCAAATATTAGAAACATCCGCAAATGACTCAAATGTGTCAAAATATTTGCTTAATCACGAAACAATGGACGCAAGAGCGGCGCGACGTTAGCAGGCGAAGTAAGAGTGCAACAACGCAAATATTGAGGCTTATTTGGCTCCTGTGATGTAGGTAGGTAGGTAGGTAGGTAAAGAGGGCTCAATTTGTGCAATTTGACAAATGAAGCAAATATAATCAAACAGGCCCTGAACACATCGGCGACACATGCTACACCAATTGTAATACCGCCATTACAATGGCTTATGTATTTGGTTTTGCTAAAATTGTATTTTTACTGAGTTACTTAAAAGTAACCCTTGCATTTGAGATATCCGAATAGCGAATCCTGCTTTTATTAAGGGAAGGAGTAGTAATAAATAGATAATAAAATATATATACATAATAAATAGATAATAAAGACTTACATAACAAATTGATTTAAATGGTCTAAAGAATTTAAAACACGAGTGGAGTGAAAAGTATAGACATATAAAAGTGATTCTAAAAAGGTTCTGTTTTCATCTAATGTTCAAAAACCTTAAAATACAATTTCAAAATAAACTAATTAAAGACATTTTCTAGCCACTAATGCCACAAATCACCAATTTAAAAGGTGTTCATATTTATAAGCTCATATATTTATTTTTAGACAATAATTCACTAATTGTATTCTTTAATAACACAACGATTTGACAAAGTCACGCAGAGTGATGCAATTTAACAAATACTAAATAAAATCCAAGTGCATTGACCACATAAGGCTTTTACGGCCTAATTTAGAGGGCACTGAACCGAATGATGATTTTTACGGAACTGCATGATTTTTTCAAATCGGTAACAAAAAAAAATCATTTTTTTTTTAATTTTTTATTTTATATCATGGTCCGCAAATTTCATTGATAATGGATTATTATCTGCTAACTTCCACAACCATGTACACTGTCAGTAAAAGATTCATTTCCAAGGGCGATCTATTCGAAGTAAGATTAATAAAAAAAATTCAATATACGGATTATCCTTTTATAACAGCAACAAGTGTACGTACATTCCTGAAAAAAATATTATTATTTTATTACTTTCTGTCTCTTATGACCTCATAACAAAAACAAACAATGTGATATTGGGTAAATTGAAATGTTTTATCTATGATTAGAGTTCTATCTCAATATATTATGTAACTTTTATTTTCTTGTATGGTGTCGGGTATGCACCTATTTAATAATATGGTGTTTTCTTTTCAATAAAATTATGTTTTTTTCTATACATATTGAAACAATACTACGTACTGTTGTGTGGAGATACCATATGTGATGAGTGGTATTAAACCTGACAAGCTTGCACAAACCATCTCCCTAAAGTATTCCAAAAATGCCAATGTGTTATTGCAACGTCGCGATTTTACCATACATCGGCGAACTAAATATAAGTATGATTCAGTTCAATTTTTATATTCATACTTTATAAAAACAATTCAATAATTTAATTTCCGTCACGCGAACTAATTTACTCACTAACTTAACTAACCCGCTAGATGACCCGCTAAATCTAGTACTGTATTACTTACGCTGTGCACGCATAAAAATATATTGCTTTTACTGTAATTAGTTATGTGCGCTAAATAATTAAATAAATCTGGTAACTGCTGTTACAATATAATTACACTTTTTTGTAAAAAGATTGGCAGAAAAGTTAATGTTGAATATCTTACACGTTTAAGTCTTCCTGTAGTTTCCAGGTCGAGGTCTTTCAGACTTTTATTATGAGTAATCTTGTGTCCTTAATAATTTATCATGTTCTTTTTCTTTCCTATAATATTCTTTTATACCTCTGAGTTCAAGAACAATGTCAAAACACTTTAAAAATGAACGTCTTTAACCTTTTAAGGAAATACGGAAGGTAGTTGGATAAAATTTATTCCCCACAAATTGTGAACTAAACGCATACTTCATAATGATTTATTGAATCGATAATTGCGCATATTTCATACATTTGTGTCTCATTTCTAAATGTATTCTTTGATATTCAAAATATTACTTATTTTTACGTAAAAATATTTTTTTTAGATTACCCCTTATGTACATGTAAAAACTATAAAAAGTTAGAAAAGAATACTCTTATCTACTCGCAGTTACAATAATGCCTTACTGGCCAACGCCTCATACGCAAGCTTTGATATTTTACCGAAACTTTACTGTTATTGGTTTTTAAATTTTATTCGTTTGTGTTAAGTTTGTCGCTTTGAGAAGGTAAAATAACTGTCACCGATCATGATCACAATAGAAAAAAATAAGTAGCCAGATCTTGTTAGGCAATTTAAAAAAATTGACCTTTTAGAAATGATCAAATAAAATTCCAAACATTAACATTGCAATGCTAATATATGCAATTTCTAACACCTTCAATACTTGTCAAGTTGTCTATATAATACGGTCTAGCCCTTTTCCAGATTGACCTAGAACAGGTTGAGCGAGTGAATGTTGAATTGACAGGCAATCGAGTGGATAATGTAAATTGTGATTGAACGCCTCGTGCCGTGGAATGGCTCTAACGATATTTTTATGTTAGTGACGATACATAATTATTTTTGTAAATGTCAACGTCTTCTATGTCACTAGAGTTTATTTTTAAATGCATATATGTGTGTGTTATCTGTGATTGTGTGTGTGTTACATGTGGATACGTTTCTTTCATCTCGTGCTTTGCCCTCGAGAAGAAAAGATAATGATAATTATTATATGCGTAACTATATGTAAAATAATTATATTCAAAATTGAACCGAAAGCTACTATCGGTTCGGAATGGAGATTATCTGATTCAGTTCTCGGAATTCTGTGGTTACTGTTATTTATTCATCATATACATATAATAGACAAATAAATGTATATGACGGTAGTATATAAGAAAATAAACAAATATTAAATGTAAGCTCTTTCATCGTTTATGTAATTAGGTAGCGAATTATTAGCTTTATTATTAATATATATACATTAGCTTTTGAATGTATTTATTGATATTATTATATTTATATACAATAATAATATAATATACTGGTATAGTATTCACTCACGGCCATCTGATCCTAAACTAAGCAGAGCTTGTACTATGGAAACCAGACAACTGATATACTATATATACTACTTTTCTTTTGTAAATACATACTTATATAGAGAATTACACCCACATTCAGTATTTATATATGTTGGCTATATAGCTATTAATATTCATATTATTATTAATATTATTAATATATAACAACGAAGTGGTTCTAATTTTACCGCCATAAACGTTACAATTTTTTTTTCTATTTACTGTTGACAATAATACTGTTGACAACCTTAACATATCGTTTGATTCCCGTTTGAGGTGCCGACGCATTTCCGCAGTCGTGTCGACTGATGCAACGAATGTGGTTTGTGAAGAACCAGTTTCCGAACGAATTGAATAAAAAATTGCGCGGCCACTTAGAGTCGTTTCGGAATTTGGATTCCTTTTTAATACATTTGATTTGATTTGTGTTTATTTGTTGAGTCGTATTTATTTACGTTTTTAACATTTAAAATATACAATTTATTCGACGGCTTTTTTTTCTAATAGTTGGTTTCTCTGACGCTTTAAGTGTATTTTTTTTATTAACTACCTTAATACTACTTAGTATTAAAGAGTAATATGTAGATGTTAAAATTTCATTAGAATTTTGGTTAATTAATTCGGAAGCGATTTATTGTGTAAGATTATGTTTTATTTAGGGGTTTAATAAACCAAATAAATACATTTTTTAATTTAAAATATATTTAAAAACAAAATTTAATTTAACAGTAATATTATTTACAATTTCGCCTTCATCGAAATGGTAAATTTGTGAACCTATTAAGTGTATGCTCAAGTGCTTAAGAACCAACTTGAATAAAGATATCTTGCTAGCTCTGCTCGCGGCTTTGCCTGTGAGGAATTCAGTTTGCGACTATAAGAATGCGCGCACGCGGACAAGCAGCTTGGTAGCACTTTTTCTTCTGGCTTGCTTATACGATTATTTCAGACTGAAATCTTATTATTATTCAAAAAAAAAACATACGTATGTTACTTTCTGGATAAAGCAGCTTTTTAAAGGTGAAATAATTATCAAAATCGTTGCATTTTCAGAGGTTATAGATTACAAACAAACAAATATTTCCTCTTATAATGTTATATTATAGTATAGATATAGATTAGAAATTTTAATTTGTATAATAGAACCGGTATTTTAAAGAATTTTTGTTTGTCTTAAAACAGTTTTTAATTTTCTAACACTGCCTTATTTACTTCGAATTTGTCTATCATTCATTTGAATTATTTGGCATAATGAATCATTCAGATTTCTAGGTAATGTTATTCATTTATGTTACAAGAAAATATTTTTGTTATTTAAGTATATTAAATGGAAATTTTATTAAAAATAAAAATAAAACCAATTAAATAAATTATACTCCGTAATTATGCACGAACCGGATTACTTTATCTATATTGTATTCGTTTCTATTAATATAATTTGTGATTTGTTTGAAGAAACAGGAATTTTATAGGTTTATGTTCTTTTTTTTATATTTTTATAACTTTATCTTCGCAAAATTTTCCACTATTTATTTATATTTATTTACCGATTTATTTTAAGAGGGATTCGAGTGTTTTTATTGTGTGAATTACATATATTTTTATGAATCTATATCTATATTAATATATAAAGGTGAAGAGTTTGTTTGTTTGATTCCGCTAATCTTAGGAACTACTGGTTCTAATGAAAAATATGTGTCGGATAGCCCGTTTATCGAAGAAGGCTTTAGGCTATATAACATCACGCTACGACCAATAAGAGCGGAGCATCAATGAAAAATGTAGCAAAAACGGGAAAATTGATACCTTTTTTGATTGATTGGTTAAAGTTACGCAACAATCATGTATGATGGAATTATTCCTCTTTAAATTCAAATATTTCCATGTAACCATTTATCCTTAACCTATATATACTCCCGACGGAAGCCGCAGGCAATAGCTAGTTATATAATAAAAATCGTTAATTATAACATAACAAAAGCTTCCTCAAATATTCTAAATTTTTTTTTAATTTTCTTCCAAATTATTATTTTTTGAGTAGTTGAATAATTACAAATTTATTTTACTAACGCAACACATGCTTAGTGTTTTAATTTGCGATACTTGAAAGGCGGAAAAGTCGTTTGTAATAGCGTCGTATATCAATTGTGGCCATTTTACAATTATTATACGTAATTAAACTAGATTCTCTAACTGACTCTAATTTTATTTTAATAAAAAAAACAAAGTTAATTAATATAACTATATATGTTCTATTTTTTAGTTTATCTATTCATATGTTCTATATATAACTATATATATTAAAATATTCAGAAAAATACATGGAACTTATCTACTGTAATCAATAGTGATAATTGTTGGCGACAGCATATGAGGTAGCAATAAAAATATTTATTAAATTATAAAATAATAATAATAATAATATCCAATAACTAATTCTAACATCGGAGGGATTATCACCTGATTGGTGGTCATCACCGTCTATAGACATTTGCGCTGTAAGAAATATTAACCATTCCTTACATCACCAATGCGCCGTTCCAGTAATTACACTGACTCACTCACAAACTCACTCACTCTTTCAAACTGAAAAACAAGAGCACCTGTTTGCTGTGCTGTGTCGGTATGATTTATTATTGTCGTTTTTTTTTTGTACGTAATATTGCATTGGTAATCTTTCTTTTACACTTTCACTATCTTTTAGTAATGGTGAATAGACAAAAAAAATTGGGAGCCATTTTGAAGTTGAGCCGTGTACATATCACAATATGGATAAGAAGCCGTGAGCACACAATAATAATACTGAAACGTCAATATAATTCACAAAATATACTGTATAAATAATGCGAACTGTGAAAAACCGTTCCGGTTTTGTTCAGTTCAAGTATTTATTTCGGTAAACTGAATACCTCCGTCAGTCTACCTCGACATTACCAACCGAAAGGTACACGCTGTTCAAGTTTTAATTTAACTGACATTAGTTTTGGCGCGAAAGTCACAGAAGTAAAATATTTGAAATCGTTTTTTTTTTTAATCGAAACTGCATGAAGGAAATAAACATTGATATATTATAGCCGAACGTTCTACGTTGCATTTATTTTAGTAATAAACTCAAGGTTTATAGTGTAGTGTGTGATAAGTGAGGAAAGTTATTTGATTGATAAGAATATTACGGATTAATTGTAGTAGTAGTGTAAAAATGTTTGAAAAACAACGTTTCTACGATAACAATGGATTCGTTATGTCAGAGAAAAATGTTCCGATGACGAAAAAGGTATGTCATTTTCTTAAAAATAAACTTCTTGCAGTAACGTCCCGAAAATATCTTATAAAAGTGTGGTGGAAAATAACCTCATGTGTAATATGGTTTCATGATCAATGTTGTTTTCTTTTACCGAGTACTTTCCCGGACTCCAACGCGCGATCGTCGCTTAAATTCCACGTGTTCTATCCACTGGGCAATGAAAGGATAAACACTTCTATAGCTGAATCAACCTTGATGAGTTACCGTGGCTTCCCATGCATGACGGATTGTATCAATACACTAATTACTATCATTAGACTGAAATGTAAGGCAACGTGAACTAATTTTGGTTTAAAGAAATAAAAGTCGCAACGCAGTTATAATAAGCAAGTAAATAGTTATATTATTATTCATAATCTTATTTTTGCTCCAGGATAATGTTCGATTATAATACCACAGCGTTGCTCCACGTGTTCTATCATCCACTGGGTTTATATAGCAATCACTACTGTAGGAAATATTTTAAGATTTATATGAATTTACATTAGAAAAATATCAAACGATCAATCGAAATCTTTTTACTCAGATAAACAAATTGCGATTAAAATAACGATTTCAAATTCTACGCGTTCGTTCCATGACGATGGAAAATATAATTTCCTCGATAAATAAAATAAGTGCAACAGAAATAGTTAACAACAATTATATAAACTCTGAAAGTTGACAATAGTTACAGCCTGCATATAATTAATGTTAATTTTTTTTATTACTTAGTTTTCGAACCTTTGCGTAGACCAAGGTATTTATTATAAAAAAAAAATTTGAATTAGACTTTCATATGATTAATTATAACAATGAACACATGCCTTATTATTGTTTGAAGTAAGCGTGGTTGGATTTCTATTGAAGATTATTCAGATAAACATCATCTTTCGAGGCTCATTTAGTTATGAGTTATAACCGAGTAAATATATAATTATTTAATAATTTTGTTTCTTAAATATATTTATTTTGAAATGAATAAATGAAATATTTATTTGTAACAATTTGTTTAATATGTAGTGTTCTTTTTATTCTGGGACTTTTCCACTGTGTGTCAATTGGTGGGTATCCGTGTGGGTGCATTTTATTAAATATGCAGGTTTCCTTACGATGCATGTTTTCCTTCGCCGCCATATACGAAACTATTTAAAAATCTAATTGAAGGACTCTAGAACTCTGTGATTTTTGTAGAGACATGACATCTTAGTTCCCAAGGTTGGTGGCGAATTTACGATATACGGAATCTATACTCTATATAAATAAATACAATTGAAGTGTCTATCTGTGTTTTCAAAATAACTGACTCTTTTATAGTTATTGGCGAATTACCAAAACCAAAACAATATTTTTTTTATTTTTGTGTCGTCCGCTTGTCCGAGCTAATCTTTGAAACGGCAAAAAATTAGAAATTGTAATAACTGAATTATTATAAGAAGTATTTTAAGGTTCATTTTAGTCTATTTCATCAAAATCGGTTGAATATTAAAAATTATAAAATTTGCGTATTTTTGTTTTTATAATATATATTATTGACGTTACTTTCTGAATCGTACTGTCCAGATTTTCTGGAGATGAGTGACCTTCTGCCATACATATAATCATTCGTGTTTCGTTCAAATGTGCGTTGTTAATCTGTCGTCCTTTTGTCTAATTATTTTGATTTTGGTCATTAATTTCATTATTGAAATTTACATAAAAATTATAAAATACTTTGCGGCTTAAGATTGCAATTATAAACTAGATTGTAATTTTTTTCTCTTAGTCATAAACTTTTGTATTGAATTTTATAGATTATTACTTTTTACTGTAAAGGTTACCTATTTTTATTATTCTTAGTTGCAAGGTTTAATCAAAGTTGCAATAAATTGTTTAGCTTTAACATTATTTATAGTTAAATTAGATAAAAACGATTGTATTTTTTTTTCATCACTTGCCGCTTCTTTACAAATGGGCTACGAAGCATGTTCGCGTGTAATTCATGCGAAATATATCATAGCATATAGAAATACTACACCTAATATAGTATATACGAAGGCATTACATAACTTTAATATTTCCATTTATCTTTAATTACAAGAATAATAATAATCGCACTAATATCATAAATACGTTGTGTATATTTGTTTCTTTATCTCACACTTTCACAGCAAAAATATGACTTAATTACATTTTGGCCTTTTTATCCCGTTTTACTGGGTTTGACTCGATTAATACGAGGGTGTAGCCGCGGGTCAAGTGCTATTGGTTAATATTTTTCACAACGCCAATGTCTAAAGGCGGTGAACACTTGCCATCAGGTCGCCTATTTACCATTGCCTACATTTTTTTTTTTTCATAAAAAAGAACACGAAAAAAATTTTTAAGTCGGCTCAAAAACGGTACTAGTAAATATATAAGATAATCAATCTTTGCGAAGTCATTAATACACATACACATTATTGATTTCATTGCTTGTCACGATCATGATTGATTAATGCAATATCGTTTAATTACAACGGATTGTTCGTAATAATTGGTGACATTTTTTCATATTTATTAAAAGTAATTACTGTATCATTTCCTTACCTGTATTATTAATTTGATTACTACACTATAGTGCATTTTTTAAATAATAAATTACTACCACCTAAGGAACTAAGGAATCGTGAATCTTAACCGATGATCGTGGGTTCAAATCCGGGCAAGCACCTCTGAATTTTCATGTGCTTAATTTGTGTTTATAATTCATCTCGTGCTTTGCGGTGAAGGAAAACATCGTGAGCAAACCTGCATGTGTCTGATTTCATTGAAATTCTGCCATATGTGTAGTCTACCAACCCGCATTGAAGTAGCGTGATGGAATAATCTCCAAACCTCCTCAAAAAGTGAGAGGAGGCCTTACCCCATCAGTGGGACTACAGGCTGTTACAAAGGAAGTAATCGATACATGATCATGTGTAACAGATTGATTTTCTATATCATCGTGTTGCTTATAATAATCGTTGTTTATCGAAACTACTGCGTAGTAAAATAATAACAATATTAAACAGATTTGATATAGTTTCGTAAATTTATTATTTGATCGATAAAACCAAAAAACACCTCACATTTCACCAGTGAAGATGTTCGTTCACTATTTATTCTAACGTCAAGCAGGAATGCTTTGTGCGTTGCGTTTGATCTCATGGTTGGTGATGGTGAAAGATACGATTAATATTGCTTGAAGTGGCGATGTCTATGAGCATAAGGTAATAATTGGTAAGGTTAACAAAATTCTTTGTAATATAAGTAATTTCTAAAAATAATATGACTCAAATCTCATTGTATTTCAATCAATATGCCATTAATTAGTATTTACTTGACTTAGTGGTCGGTTTTTGTGCAAGCCCGGTTTAGTACCACCCCATCATCACATATTCTACCACCACAGCAGTACTTAGTGTTATTGTGTTCCGGTTTGAAGAGAGAGTAACGCGCTGTGCCCCTTGATTCTGTGTAAGATAGCCTTGAGACTTGAGGCACAATGAACATAACATTTAAGTTTCCAAGGTTGGTGGCGCATTGATGATGTAAGGAGTAGTTAATATTTCTTACAGTGACAATATTTTTGGGCAGTGGTGACATTTACCATCAAGTATCCAATTGGCCCGTTTGGCTACATATTGTATAAAAGTATATTGAAGTAAATTGAATTCAAAGAGTATATTGAAATCACTGTGATGTTTTTATAGATATTTTATTATGCGATGCGCGTTCAATACAAGTAACGCATCCGCAAGTTGAGTAAGATCGATCTCAGCGTGTTGATCAAGAGGAAATTAAGTTATAGTAAAATCGATGCTAATTGATCGTAAATACGATTGTGAAAACACTTTAAAAGTATCCTTTGATGTAATGTAATATTTGTTTGTATTTCTCGTCATTTGCTGTATTATTTTCCTTCCTTTTTTTATATCATTCTGACGGATTTTCGGCGGCTGAATTTTTACGTTTGTGATATTATAGTGCACAAGTGTATGTACAGACACAAGTGCACTCTATTCGATCACTCCTATACTAGATCCTTATGCACACTAAACATAACGAAAACTACTATACTATCACAGCTCCAAAAGATAAGTGCCCAGGGCCGTTAAAGTATTAAAAAATATATATCATTACTAATGACAAAGTGATACAAATGATTTTTTTGTCGATGTTTACGCAACTCACACTAGTAAAGAATCGTGTCCTAAAAAACTGGTTCATGTTTGTCGTTTTATAAATAAAACTGACACCCGGGCTGCTGATGATGACTTGATACCAATGGAAAATAGCTGTTGATGACTTGATGCCAATGGAAACTAGGTGCAGGGCCGATGACTGTCTCTTTGTTGTTTGAATGTTGTTTTTTTGTGCAATTTTATTCGTTCATTTTTAGCACAAAGGAATTGGGATTCAAAAAGGAAATTCTTGTCACCATTCCACGTGGTTATGATTTGATCAGTAGCTACTTATAATTTTTATTTGTATATTTTTAATGCTTTAGTTTGAATAATTTGATGAATATTTTTGACAGGGATTACATAGTTACGATTTTAATAATATAGTCAGGTGTTTCTTTTTAATAATAATAAGAAAATATTCCACAATATTATTTCTATAAGATTTTACATTACGAAAATGGATATTTTATTTTATTTGTATATATGGATAACCTGTTATACAATTAACTTACGATACATGTTTTTCGAAAATACATTAAATAAAATCCAAATGGTTGTTTATATATTTAGTATTTACTTTTATTAATCTAGACACGTAGAAATTTAATTAAAGGAACTATAATATAGGGTGAAAATTCAAACTAATTTGTTCATTTATATACTGCAAAAATTGTTATACTGATGTATCGACTTCTATAAAAATATTTAATATCTATGATATAATATACATAACTTATTTTTAATGTGATAATCATATTTATTAATCCGATTTAAAAAAATCTTGCCAACTTAGAGCTTTAATGGCGCCCGCCGTAAATCAATTATGTGAAAATAATGAATGGTGGTTTTTTCACCCTTAAACAGTCCTAATAAAAAGTTATATCGGCTAAATATACTAATTTTATATGTAATATACGTAAACTTAGAAAAATTGTCTTATTATATGTAACAGTACAGTAACAGTCCATAAATGTCCCACTGCCTCCTATCCTATTTAGGAGAAGGTAGAAATCCAAGACCACAACGTATAATCAGTCTGGATCAATATACGTTCATGTGATATGATCATTAATAAACACGGTTTCCTCATGATGTTTTCCTGATTCACCAAACACGAGATGAATTATAAACACAAATTGGACATGTGGAAATTTAATAATTTTGTCTTATTTGAGTTGCGAATTCAAACGTTTTCAATTAGCTGGACCATCTCGACTACTAAGAAACGAATTATGTCACATTAAATTAAAAAAAAAAACAGTATTCTATTTTTAAACATTAAATATATTAAATATACTAAATATATTAAATAAATATAATATATTTAATATATTTAAAGAGCACATGTAATGTTAAGATAAAAAAATACTGCACAATTATAAAAAAATATATACAATGGGATCAAAAATAAATATAAAAACCATTTAAAAACAAGCCTTACTTAAATCATGAACTAAAACATACATAACATATAAATTAGGAATTCATGTGTAGTATATGAGTACGTTTGGCTTCATCGTGAGACCCAAAGTACTATCTAGGTCCAGTAATATTTATCGAAAGATCCAATAAGCTCAAACACGTCACGTATATATTTAGTAGAACCTACGGCCTACTCGGCTTCCTACGGCCAAATCACAGTCCAATCACGAGACCACCTTCTTAGTACCATATGAATACATTATAACTAAAATTACAAAAACCTATATTCCAAATTTTCATTAAAAAAATCATTTGCAAGATTTGAAGATATACTAACCAATGAAATTTAATACATATAGATTATAAATCTATGTATATATAAGTAAAATTTCTATTATTATTTTTAATCTTATTTTACTACTTTAGGGACTAGAAATAAATAAACTTAAGGTTGCTCTGTACACAAAGAAACGACGTTTAAATTTTATTATTCCGTTTTGCCTCACAATTCCTTATTACTTTTTTTTATTAATCTAACTGAAAAAAAAACTAAATCTTTTTTTAAATCTTTTTTTTAAATGTCATTTCTCAATTATTTTAGTATCATATGTACTATTACACAAAACTGAAATGCCAGTATCAATGCAAACTTATGAAACATTAAAAAAGAATTGTTCTCTTTCTGTATAATAATACACATTTGATTATAGAACGTAATTAAATACAACATGATAATAATGTTATACCACAATATATGGATCAATTTAATTGTTTCTCTTAACGTTGTTATATGAATATCGCAGGCTTTATTGATACCATAAATGTAGGTCGGGGTAAAATTGTTGTATATTAAACGCAAGGTCGCATTACGTAAACTACATTATCAAATACATTTTCTTATTACGTAGTATTATGACTTCAAGAGAAATTAGATCTGATATAGAGTAAGATTTTAAGTAGCCATACATAGTTTTTGTTATTAACAATCACATAACAATATATACTAAACAATATTACTAATGTTACATATTTTCCAATTATAAATTGCTTAATTGGATTAATAGATTATGAGGCTGTAAATTCCAAATTCAACATAGTCAGGTCTTATCCCTGTTCTATTCGTTTTCCATGGAGGTTTTTTGAGCTGCCTGATCTCTCTTTCATTGAAATATCTTAATTATAATTCAACAAAGCCGTTAAGTGTAAGAATTGATCTAAGCTACATTATTAAAACAATCTTTTATAAATAAATAATAATCAATAGAATTAATGAAAATCCGCATTCCGATAGTCTCGTATAAAATATGCGACATTTTGAAATATTGTATAAGTTAAAGCTAAGTTGTATGTTATTGCACTTAAAAATAACTTTATAAAAATAATTAAATGATTATTTTTTTGTTAAAGATGTATTCAAACGATATCTATTCAATTTTTAATATTTGACAGAAATACGAATATCAAGTCTTTTAATGTAAACGTGCTTTACAGTTATCGTTTTAATGTTATTTTCAAGAATTACTTCATAGTAAGCGCATTATCTGCGTTCATTTTTCGATTCTATGTTAGCATTTTTTTTTTAATTATGCAGGTTTAGTCGTCATCAAAATCACGCAATAAACATTTAGGAATATGTTATGAATGATGTATCATTCAGCATGCTGTTACATGATGACAAATCTAATATTAAAATCAGTTCTCCATTGGGCACGACAAAACGAATAGCTTAAGATTGAGTATTCTAGTGTATAGCCTTAATCTTTATCGAACAAACTTATCACGATTTTGCATATTTTTATTAATTCGTCTCACTATTTAAATAAAAATAGTCGTTGGTAATAAAAAAGATTTATGTAAAGACTGAATATTTCTATCTTGTTAAAAATATATAACTTTTGACTTTCCTAAAAATGTATAATTAGAAGATTTTCAACATACATACATATATAGTTTTCTAATTTTATTTTCTATGAAATTACAGATATCGTTTTGAACACAAAATTATTAATTTACTTTTCGGTGTTATACACTTCATAGGTAACTATTATATACTAAATATGTAATAAATACTTGCACGGTAGCGTATTGCAGATATATTTCTTAGCACTTCCTTAATTAATATTTTTACACGTTTCATATTAGCTTGCCATGTTACTAATAAATAAATGTAGCAAATCAAGGAAGTTGATTATAACCTCTTTTTAATTGATCGTTTTTATTGTTTATCTCTTTTTGTTTTTTTTTTTATAATTTTTGTTATTTAAACAAGCCCGTTTTGTTATTGTTTTTTTTATAGAATAGGAAGGCGGACAAGCATATGAGCCACCTGATGGTATGTGGTCACCAAATGCCCTTAGACATTGGCACTGTAAGAAATGTTAACCATCGCTTACATCGCCAATGCGCCACCAACCTTGGGACCCAAGATTTCATATCCCTTGTTCCTGTAATTTCACTGGCTCACTCACCCTTCAAACCAGAACAAAACAATACCAAGTACTGCTGTTTTGCGGTAGAATATCTGATGAGTGGGTCGTACCTACCCAGACGAGCTTACACAAAGCCCTACCACCAGTGAAATTGTAATTGAGTCTGTACTTAAATAAAGAGTTGAGACGGCTTAATGATTAGACACCTGAATCTTGAACAAAGAATGTAAGTTCAAAACCAGGCAAGCTGTGTTTATAATTCTAGTGCTCATCGTTGAAGAAAAATATCGCCAAAAAGCATGCTTGTGTCGGACCCAAATCTGTTACACCTACCATTCATCACCAATTAAAATTAGACCAACATGGTAGGATAACCTCATAAACTTCTTCTAGAATCTTCTTCTGTAGAGGGATATTCACAGGTGTAATTCGAATTAGCTGGCTTGATGTTAAAGCTAGAAGGTGTTTAATGGAATTTTTCAATGGGTACTAGTACAATCCTCGAATTCGGGGTGTTAGCTAAGATTTGATCATGTGTGCGACTAATAATAATTGTGTGCTTTTTTAATACTTTTAAACTATAATTCGATATACAAATACATTTTAAGATTACATATAGATTAACTGACTAACTGATCTCTTATGCGTTAAACTGTTTAATAAAGTATCAGCCGAGGACGAATACGTTTCACTAAATATTTTTTAGGTTATAACAAATAGTAGAATTCGTTATTAAAATAATGTTAAGAAAATTCATATGCAAGTAAATATCAATTTATATACCTTTGTATATCTCTTTATTTTATATATTAAGGCAGGGCCGCACCACATATCAGGGCTTATAAACACGCCATGATATGTGGTATTTAATTGGTGGAAAAGCCTGCTTACTTTCTTGTCGGTTTTTCTTCTTTCTTCTTGGTAAAATCTATAATTTAGAAAGCGTTTGTAAGAGTACTTGAATAAATAATTTGGAATCTGTTGTAATAACTAATTTAATAGACATATAAAACTTCAAAGAAAGAGACCGTGGTTTTGTAAGATAGAGGATACTAAAGATTTTTTTTTTTCTTATTATATAAGAGTGCTGTGACTCACTAAACGTCAACTTCATTCAATAGATTCCTTCAAAGTGATATTTGAAGTACACCACGACAACAAATAAAATTTTAGTGACACTAAAGCGCTACGCCGCTTCGCGTTCTAGGCGTACGAAAATATGAGTTTTTGGGATCATAATTAAGATAAGCTTGTCGCGCTGAAAACGCGCTATTTTATAATGTGGAACGGGTAGCAATAGCTCAATAGTATTTATGTCAAATTGTAAGGACCGTTATACAGATAAATTAAATATTGTTTTTAATATAGTGGACTAAATTGAGGTAAAATATAAACACATACTATCTTAACCCAAAAGATCCTATAGGATATGCGTTTTATTGTAAAATAATTGATAATCCGATTGAGATTTTTTGACAGTTTATATATTGCCTAGAGTTATTACAAACAAAAAAATGTTTCTTACAATTAACCATTTACTTCTTGTAACTGATTATTCATGTAAGATATTTAAGACATTTTAAATAAAGAACATATTGACAATCTTTTTTCTTATAAAATAGATAGGTGTACTGGCACATGAGCCAGATGGTTACCATTCCCTATAGACATTGGCTATGTGAGAAATTTTACCATTCCTTGTTATGTCCCTATCCTATACCATTCTTAATGTTATGTCCCTTGTGCCTGTAGTTTTGTAGTTACTGTCTCACTCACTTTAAACCGGACCACAACAATACTAAATATTTCTTTTTGTCAAGAGAATATCTGATAATTGGGTGGTACCTTACCAGAGGGGCGTGCACAAGGCCCTAAACTTACGAAATAAATAAATTAATTTCAATCCGCATTTAAAATCACACACACATCGATTGTACTTTTTTATTTACCATCATAAAATGTTATTCATATGCTTCGTAAAATAGGTATTAACTTAAAATATAAATTTATTGACTTGTAAATTGGGTTGAACTTTAATTTGTATTAATTATATAAAGATTATATTATATATTGGTTATGCATAATAAAATCATTAATTTATCTATATACGAAGCTTCAAAGGAGCGCATTAGCGCTACAGGCCCCTAGAAGTTTATGTGCCTCGACCACAAAGGCAATCACAATAAAGTTTTCTAAAAAAATATCTTAATTCGGATAAGTAAACAACTTTCATTTAATATAGATACAGTAAAATGCAAGTGTAATTATTTAATAAATAATACACCTGAATAAAAACTTTTTCAATTAATATAGAAAATAACTAGGGCCTTTTAGTGATTCGGGGCCTCAAGATCTCTAAATGCGGCCCAATCCATTAGACTTTATGTATTGGCTTTTTATTACAATTCGAAAAATATAATGAATTTAAATTTAAATTATTAGAATGTAATACTTACAGCTTTTTATGTTAAAAAAAAATACGTGAGTTATTTTTATTTTTACTAAAACGGCATGAATACTAGCAAAAATTTAATAAAAAATCCAAGAAGCAAAGCATAATATCAAAAGCTTTATATATATTGAAGCCTCGAAACGTGATCTTTTTAATCTGTGTCGCGTGGTGCAAACATTTCTAGTTTGTTGTCGGCAATCCTGTTAGTGCATTATATTGATTACAACGTCACCATCTATTCTATAGATACAATAACAGGAATCTGTTCATATGTAAAATGCTTTGGTAACATTTAGCGTGCGTTTTGTTATAATATAAGAGATAGATTGACTTTTAACTGAAGATTTCGATTATTCATCATTATCATCATATTCAGCCCATATTAATGTGCTGCTGGACATAGGCCTCCTCACAGGCGCGCCAATTCTCCAACATCTTTTTGTAATATTTGTCTTGTGCGACAATTTAAAATATCGTGAGTGATTCATCTGTCGGATGATATTCAGTCACAGGTCCATAACCATCAATCAGATGAAGCGTGATGGAATAAGTTCCAACGTATATTCTAAAGCACTCACAAAGATGACGCTAGTGTAGCAGCACTAATGTATTTAGAGGTTGTCACTGAACGATACATGAGATTTATTTACCAGTTAACTTATCACAAATAATTGTAAATTAAATTGAAATTTGGTACTATACAAAGGTGATGATAATAATTAAGAAAATGGTATTTTTGAAGGAGAAAAATATCGCGACTTTCAGTCATTTCTAATCGAATGAAGTCGTGTACTAAGTATATATTTATTTATTAATTAATTATTAAACATACTAACAAAGCACATGTAAAATCAATTCAATAGGCAACGAAAAATAAACAGATATTCATGTATGTACAAATGATTTATAATATTAATTACATAACATTACAGTAAAAAATAATTAAATTAGCAATAGAAGTATCGGTTCAGTATACACATAATCAAATCCTTGCGCAGAGGAAAACATTGTAATAGAGCACAACCCGTGTAAACACATACCCCGTCGGCGAGGTCGAGGTCCCTTCTTCATTACAACCTCTCCGCGCTCAAGCGTATGACGGGTAATACATTGTACACTGTCCTCCTTCCAGACCTCGACGGTGTCCTAAGCCTCGGTTCTGCACGACACGAGTATTCTAAGTCCTTAAGTGGGCTCTCAACATGAGCTCGGTGACACTGTCAAGGCTATTGTAGTCAACAGTAACAGGTCAATTCGAATCTTCTTTCATATGTGGAATATATACGATTTTAATAAAGATGAACTGATATTCTTTAATCCACTTTGAATGTCTTGCATTCTGTAAGAATGGGTTCTTACAGAATGCAAGACATTCAAAGTCTTTGTTTATCTTCGTTTGTTTATATTCGTGTATCAGTCGAATAATATAAACTGATTGACGGTGAAACCGTATTTTGATACATGTATCCTTTTAGTGTTTTTATTATTATATTCAAAACCATTTAACCCTTTCTGCCTTTAACTATCGTCTCCTGTGGCAAATTTCAGTTCATACAGAATAGCTCTTCGGTATTGTATTCAGGAAAACAATTTTACGTAGGTAAAATAACAACTAACAATATGTACCCGCTTTGTCGTTAGACACTGTAGTGTTGACAACATAGTGGGTAACGTATAATGCGTCTAACAGACGAAATACCACATTTCATACCTCATTCATGTAATGTATTAAGAACAAGCAAGCACTTCTATAGCTAGATGCCTGTCCTGTAATGACATTGCCATTTAACACAACTCGATATGATGATCATGATGTTCTGACTTCTATAGATAAAAGAAAGCCACATTTAGCAATTTAATTAGTTAACGTGGTCCACATACTAACGAGTAGTAATACTAAAGAGTATGTTTCCACTGCGGGACAGGTCTTATTCTGCCAAGATTGATGAAGAAGTTCAAGGATATTGATGATTTATTAAGTTTTAATTGAATTAACTGTGAGAGTTATAACATTTTCTTTTGAAGTAACACAACTTTTCCACGCGCATGTCCTGACAACATTCTTGTTGAGTTAAATTGATGTAATTGACAAATCAAATAACTGCAAAATAATGACAAATAAACGTCACACGCGATAATGTTTTTTGTTACCATCTCGTTTGCTTTTCGCTTCGTTTTATCATTCGTGATTATTATTCTGTGATAACATATCATAAGTGTTATTTTTTTAAATAAAAAAAAAAAATATGTAAGATTAAAATATCTTCTTCGAATTATAAAATTGTCGATAGAATAAAAAGAATAAAAACGTTGTCCTTTCGCGATAACTTCTAATTGAATTTTTATTAAGCACATACATCTTGTTTCCACTCAGAATTTTATTGAAAAATCTTAGATCAGTACTAAAAGTATGCCTTAACAATGTAGCGATGCAGTTGATTGTAAATATACAAAAAAATCGTATTGTGAATGCAGTCACGTAAGGCCAAGGCGACCGTACATCAGCGGACCTTGACATTGGAAAACAAACTCGTCACACGAGTTCCAATGTATTCCAACTGAAAACATTGTGTCTAAGCAATAAACCACTGTCTATGAAATTATATTAAAACTTAAACATCGAAAATTTCTATTTTTCATGTATTGTTCGCCCTGTGACCATAAACATTGAAAATTTTAGGATAACTTTTATAAATTTGCATGATTCGAATATTATTTTTGTATGTATGATTTTTTAATTCATTTTTATTTATTTTTATTGATAACACAGAAGTCAAGGTTAAAAGCAGATTATCATTGTCTATTTAGTAGACTAATAAAATTAATAATACTTAAAACAACAACAATCGATGCAAGTATTACTAACAAATTTTGTTGTTCTTTAATCAAACGATACTTAAATTATATACAACATATATAATTATACATAATATTTATATTTTGAATAAGATTCAATATTATAATTTATTGAGGATAGAGAAAAATATTTTACAATGTAATTTTATAATTTATTAACAGATTGCTCGACAAGCGATAATAAGCCGTCACCGCGTTTGATTTTTATTTAATATTCTTTATAAAAGTCTCAAGTAAATAATAATATCAATTATTTTAAAAGCATTATACAAAACTACACAGCTCTTTAAATTAATCTTCGTATAATTTATAAATGACAAGCCGGATTTAAATGATGTAGCTTTTTAATGTCATCAAACATTAACAACGCAATACAAATAGAATAAAAATAACCAGCTATCATAATATAATGGAATTATAAACGCGTATATTAAGATCCGAATGCAATAGAGGCGTATAAAAGACATACAGCCTCCTTTAATCCTTTTAACGCTCCTCCCAAGGTAACTTCTGAGTGGTTCTGGTTCGGAAGCTGTGAATCCTGATCTATTTAAATGTATGCAGCACATTTCATAGGCATATTTATGACAATATTTTTTTTTAATTTAAAATTGAACTTGTTTCTATAATCAATACCTGTCCGCGATAGCTTTCACAACGGTCACCGCAGGTCGTTAACCTTTCCCTGATTTCCATGTAATTACGTGTAAACCTCCACACGTAACTCTGTGCTTAACTTGATGTCGTGAATTTTATCGGTATTTGTATAAAATCTAGGCGTCCTTGTTCGGATAGTTTAAGTTCATGGTTATTTTTTATTGCTAAGGTCAATTCAATTAACAATAGAAATACGTATCCTTTAAGTACCTTAAATTTTTGTTACTTATTCAGTAGATTTATTAATATTTTAAGCTCTAGTATGATATATTTGCAAAATTGCATAAAGTTAAAGTTGTTCCTGTGAGATTTATACTTTCAGGAAAAGCGCATAATGAACAATCGAACGGAATACCAATACCGTTTTTGGTTTATCCAAATGACGCGCTAAAGCTCGCTCGCATAAAGCTCGCATGGTATTATATCCTTATATTTGTATGTTCAAAATACATATCGGGGTAAAACCCTAATAGTAAACGCTCGATGTCAAGGTGTGTAACTGGTTTAGAAATAACTCGATCAAGTTCTGCTCAGTTCTCACTGATAGTTGAGTTCCGTTGTCCTATAAATTTAACTATACTTCATACAAATATAATTTACTAGTTTTCGCTCGCGGCTTCGCTCGCGCGATAGGGTGAGGGGGCAGGTATTAGGTAAAAAGACGTTCTTTCTTAAGGTTTAAGCTTGCACAATGCTGAATTTCATAAAAATAGGTCCAGTGCTTTAGCCGTGATAGCGTAATAGACCGTCAGAGTTACTTTCGCATTTGTAATAGTAGTGATGATTGCGAGTCACATAAAAAAAACAATTGAGAAATAAAAATGGGACCAATAAGGTAAATAAGGCGATTTTCAGACAGTATATGTATAATGTTCTCTATTCGATTTAATACAGCGATGAGGAAGTGTGCAAATGCTCGTTGATAAAAAAAATCAATAACTTTTATTGTACAACCCGAGATTTAAAGACTTCGGGTAGGCAAGCTAGACCAGACAGTTAATTATTTACGTTACTTACGTTTTGTTTTAAACGTTGTATGTTATGTTGTAAGCTTAATTAATAACGACAGACACCAAACATTTTTTTCCTGGGTGAGTAACTATTATTTTTTATAGTAAAAGTACATATGGGCCACCTAATGGTAAGTAGTCACCAACGCCCATAGACATTGGCATTGTAAGAAATGTTAAACATCGCTTAAATCGCCAATGCGCCACCAACCTTGGAACTAAGACGTTATGTGCCTGTAATTACACTGGATCATCCTTCAAACTGCAACACAACAATACTTTACTATAATTTTGCGGTAGAATATCTCATGAGTAGGTGGTAACCCTGACGACCTTGCACAAAGCCCTACTACCAGTAATTTAACGGTAAAGCCTTTTTCAAATTGTGGATGTGAAAGAATAATTCAAAAAATTAAATACAAATCAATTTCAGTAAAGGACATTATAAACACAATGTATAAGGACACCCTTCTTACTTGAATATATTTTATACATTTTATAGATTTGCTAAATTATATAATGTATACATACATATTATCGTTGCTTCATATTTCAGATAAACTCGAAGTAAGTTTATCAAATTGTCTAAAGTCCGACACAGATCAAACGAACCGATAAATGATTCGACTGTAAGTATGTAACTTATATGTTTATAGCAATAATACAATGTTTGTAGCAATAATATGTAATAATATAAATAATGTCCTCTAGACTGTTTTCCGCCACGGCGGCCAATCTCAAGAGATATTATCCAACTACGCAGGAGATATTATAGTGCACAAGGGTATGTGTAAATACAGGTGCACTCTCTATTTCCTAACCCTCATAATCCGAAAGGGCGGCAATCCGACACGAAAGAGTTCAGGCGCAGGACCAATGGCTTTACGTGCTTTCCGAGGCACGGGAGTGTACATACCACGAGTGTACTACTACCTTCCAGACTCCGGGCTGCTACTGAGAATTTTCTGATGAAGCTGAAGAGTACATAGTGTGTAGTAGAGTGTTTGTTAATTCGTTCCTTATTTTGTTTGTTAAATTGAATGCGTTGTTTACCTATTAATTCCTATCATCATCAAAATATGCGTACAGGTCAGTGGTATAATAAAGGACATAGGATACCTTACTTGCCCCTCTCATATGCAGAAGCTATCAGCTAAAACTAGTAGACTATATAAAATTAAAATAAAACCCATATGTTAACACATGACGTAGATCAAGAAAACCCTGTGACAAAGATTCAAGATGCACACAGAACTGTTCGATCAAAATAAACAATATTAATCTTGAGTGAGATCGAACTTGTGACCTTTAATGCAGTAGCTAATGTGCCAATTAGTCTACCATTAATCATATGACCTAAATATGTCAACTCTGCTTATAATCAATATTCAATATATACAAATGTCTTCTATATATACAATTTTGACTCTCGTGCCAAAGAAAGTACATGAAAAAGGGCTAAAATATACATTTATTTCGTATACAATTAATCAAAAACAAAAGAGTCTGCGTTTATTCTAAGAAATTATTTTAAACGGAAACCTTTTCTAGATACTATTGTCCTATGTCATTGTACAGGTCCTAATTCATGCATTGTCGTTACGTCCGAATATGATAGAAAACAAAATAGCATGCATTCTTAATCTAATATAAGATAGTAATTACTTCACTATATAGATTCAATTAATGTCAAGAATGTATCGAAGCCGTAAAAGATCAATTTAATAAATACAGAATATAAATTCAAAGGTTTGGACGCAAGATTTATGAAAAAAGATATTAATATTACCCAATGGTTAGAACGTGTCAATCCTAACCGATGATTGCAGGTTCAAACCCAAGAAAGAGTCACTGAGTTTTCATGTACTTAATTTGTGTTAAAAATTCATCTCATGCTTAGCAAGGCTAACATCCTGAGAAAACCGGGATATGTTGATTTGATATATGTGTATATATCTAATCGCATTGAAGCGTGGTGAAATAAGCTCTAAAAGTTCTCCTCAAATGGTGAGAAGGTGTGCCCAGCAGTGGGTTGATTACAGACTGTTACTTACTTGTGGCATTTACTTAATTAAAATAAATGTCTAGCTATAAGAAAAATAAACAAACATTACATAACCCAGCATGTATAACCTTTAACCGTCGCGGTACCATTTACCGAATGCAACTTTAATCAAAACATTGTTGCCCATTACATAAACATCGCCCCTCGGTATGTTTTGATTATATTGACAGTCAATTAATTTATATTTCAATTTGTTAATTATTAATCTACATTTATGATGTTTGTTTTTAATATATATCGGTTTTAATTGGCAATATTTATATTAAAATAATTGATATTGTAACATGATACATACATAATTTTCGCTTTATAAAAATACTAGTTTCCATCTACGGCTTCGCCTGCGTAAGGGAGGGACGTATTGGCCTTATGTCAAAATTTCATTATGATCGGTTGAGTAGATACGTGAAAACTTACTTTCGTATTCATAATTTTAATAAGGATCCTGAAAAAAAACTCAAGTAGCGATATTAATAACCCAAACAGATGAGCTATTCAGTAAACAAACTCGTAACTCTCTGCCGAAAGATAAAAATGTCAGTTTAACTTATTATTTTTTAATTAACTACTATAATCATTATAATATTTAAAAAATTCAATCCAAATTCTTCAAAATAGCGTATCGCCGTAAGTCAAGTTTGCAAGATTTCACGAATGAGATACGGAATTAATCCTTAGAGATTAGCATTGCTGCCCATTATTTGAGAATGAAACACTCACGTGCCGTTGGTTTTTCACTTAAAATTTCAGTTATGCCCGATTGCCATCCCATTGTATAAAGAAAGTGAAGGTATAGAGAATGCATATGTATTTACTTACACACTTGCGCACTACATATTTCCTGCTTATGTGGTTAGTCACCGTTGGTGATGGCCGCCGTAGCTGACATTGGTTACTTTACTTCATCATCATTACGTCACTAAAACGCTCAGCATCAGTAGCCTGTATTTGTAATCGATACTAATATTATAAATTCGAAAGTGTCCGACTGTCACATCTGTCTATTACTCTTTCACGGCTAAACCACTTTTTTTTTATAGAATAGCTCGGCGGACGAGCGTATGGGTCACCTGATGGTAAGTGTTTATCAACGTCCATAGACATTGTAAGACATGTTAACCATCGCTTACATAGCCAATGTGCCATCAACCTTAGGAACTAAGATGTTATGTCCCTTGTGCCTGTTAATTTTAATTACACTGGCTCACTCACCCTAAAAACTTGAACACAACAATATCAAATACTGCTGTTTTGCGGTAGGATATCTGATGTACCTACCCAGAGGTGGTACCTATCCAGAGGAGCTTGCACAAAGTCCTACCACCACTGAAGCGATTTTGATGAGATTTTGTATGATGCACCCCCTCCCCTCTTATCACACGTCCGAAGTCGCAAGTGAAAACTGTACGTTGTCAATATTTATTATATACCGTTTACCTATAAACTATTTCTCAACAACAAAGCCGCCTTGAAATAAGAGATTACAATTGACAAAGACTACTCAAGGCTCCGACGTTTGGCACATTAACTTATTTTGTTCGTCAACCATAGCCGTTAACTGATTGATATTGTTACCACAAGGTTTTCACTTACATTTATCGACAACACAGATACTAACATATATTTCAATAACTTGGTCTGTCATTTGTCTTCAATAATAAATAAATAATAATAAATAATCTTTATTCACATAAAAAGTTACAGAGTAAAATGAAGTCCCTGATTTCTGAGCTAGGCTCAAAGACCTGTATTACAGAAATCAGTATCAGTATTAGTAGTAGTATTCAATCTATATCAGATTATTTTGTATGAGAGCAATTATTAAGATAATAATATAGCATGCCTTGGTGTCTCCTGTGTAAGTTTGGAGACAACTGCTGCTTTACATATAATGTTTTTTATAGAATGTCAACAGAAAACATTTTGTGTTCCTTTCGATTAAAGAAATCTAGTAATGTTCCACTACTGTGAAAATGCCTCATCTATTTACGAGAAGAGTATTCAATTCGTGGCTACACAGGTGGGATTTAATCAGACACATGCAGTTTCCTCACGATGTTTCCCTTCACTGCCGAGCACGAGATAAATTATCAAAACTATATAAGCAAGAGCGAGATGGCCTAGTGGTAAGAACGCGAGAATTTTAGTCGATGATCGTGAGTTCAAACCCGGTCAAGAACCACTAAATTTTCATGTGCTTAATTTGTGTTTATAATTCATCTCGTGCTTGACTGTGAAGGAAAACATCGTGAGGAAACCTGCATGTGTCCAATTTCATTGAAATTATGACACATGTGTATTCTAACAACATGCATTGGAGCAGCGTGGTGTAATAAGCTCCGAACCTTCTCCTCAAAAGGGAGAGGAGGCCTTAGCCCAGGCGTCCTAACAGGCGGTTACTGTTACTCTACTGTTACTGTAGGTACTGTAAGCAAATGAAAACAGTGGTGCTTGCCCGAGCTTGAACCCGATAGATTCATATGTTTATAGATTCATTAAGGTCATCTTAACTGAAACTGAAACAGATGAAGTCCCTTCGTGTTGATTAGTACATTCCTTTTTGCACTCACATATCCAAATATAACTTAGGCTTATACTCCCCCATTAATAGATTAGTCAGATAATATCATTTTTTACACAATAAGTCAGTTATCGATATATTTTAAAATAATCTTGCAAAATTGAGGACTCTTATGTTGAATTTAAGGTGTTTGTTATCGGGCTCATAAAAACTAACTCCTTTTTAAAATATATTTATATTTTATTATATAGATTCTAGTAATGTTGTAATACTAATACCACATATTTTATGTTTTTTTTTTTAATTTAATTCCAAATTTAATTTTAAATATTTCCTTTCTTTTAATATTATTTTAGATGCTTAGTATATTTTTTGTATTTTGCGGTTAAAAGTATGGCAACTTTTCCCCTTATATCTATTAATTTTTAATTATTTCTGTATTTCATGTTGGTAATCGTAAATAAATAAATCCGGGCTTTTGAAGTTTTGATTAACGGAACACATATAAATACGATACAGAAGCATTTTTCCTTTAACATCAATAGGTACTAAATACGATACCTGTCATATTCCGGAAGTAATTCTGAGATGTAAATATGTCTACCAGATCGAACTGGCATTGAATGGCAACGTGGCGAGCAAGATAATGACTTGAAACTCATTCCAAGTTTTCTCTTTAACGGGAAAGCCAGTTTCTCAGGCTGTCGGAAAACGATAGACTATAAAAACGCCTTCAGGTTTATGCATTTGATCTTTAAATAATCCATTCCGAGTTCTTATATTTAACGAACCGTTATTGGAAATAAGCCGAGATGGCCTAGTGGTTAGAACGCGTGAATCTTACCCAATGATCGTGGGTTCAAACCCGGGCAAGCACCACTGAATTTTTATGTGCTTAATTTGTGTTTATAATCATCTCGTGCTTGACGGTGAAGGAAAACATCGTGAGGAAACCTGTATGTGTCTAATTTCATTGAAATTATGCCACCAACCCGCTTTGGAGCTGCGTGGTGGAATAAGCTCCAAACTTTCTCCTCAAAAGGGAGAGGAGGCCTTAGCCCAACAGTGAGACATTAACAGGCTGTTACTGTATTGGAAATAACCGATGATTTTCGAGTTTCATCTTACGAGCCGTAAAAGTGTATGTCACATACAAGTATATGGTTACTGCAAAACTTACGACACCTTTTTATAGGGAATTTGAATTACTTAAACAATTTTAATATAAGTAAGCCAAACGTATTACTAACTGGAATTCAGTAACACATAAGTTACATTACAATTATAATGAAAGCTATAAGCATTTCTTAATAATTATAATGTAAACTATTTCGAATAATTGAAATATTTCTTCGTTTTCCTATAATGGACTTTAGAACGAAGCATTGTTTCGATATCGATTACGAAGAAAATTCAATTCTAAGCAAGTACAGTGTAACGATAATAATAAAGTACGAATCTACACATTTTCTTAGCTTAACGGGAGGCTAACTGAAACTTCGATCGTCAGACGAATAAGCGTAAGATTTCCAGCATCAGATTACGTAACCGTAAGATTTCAAGCGTCAAATGACGTCGGCGTAGGATTTGTTATAGTAAGTGCGTTAATGTGTGCTCGAGATCGGTACACAGAGATAGGTAACTGAGCCTGAGAGCTCACATAACACATCAATTCTCATGACCTTGGCACAGACACAATTTTCATTTTTCCTATCACGAATTGTTATTTAGATCAGTTATTTCGTGTGGTCGTTTTTTATCAACGACTAACTATTTTGCGTTACCGATTATTAAATATGATCTTCTTATAAAATAAACCATAGATAACAAAACCCGTACTTTAAACTGAAAAATAAAATTCAAACTATTTTATTTCACACTTTATAAGCTTGTCTTTACCCGCAGGAACTGTAATCGTTAATCAATTAAGATGCATTATAAATAACATTCTACGATTGCCATTCAAATTAAGAGATTTTATTTTTTTATTCGTAACAGTGCGCAAGCGCTAAGCGCTTTAAATTATGTGTCAAATTATTCTAGTTTTCTTTAATATTAGACTTTTTTAAATATAAAAACATGGTTATTGTGTTTTATTTATAATAAATAAATAGTTTAATACATTCTGGCATAATCTTTTCAGGAGATTATGAGGATTGCTACATTTCGATTTCTTTTAAGAAATAATTGGTATATGATATACACAGTATGTCATCCGGATTCTGCTAGCACACTTTTAATTAATATTAAAAGTGTGCGAAGTAAATGAGCAGAAATATTTTAGAAATATAAATATATTTTAGAGTTCAATAAAGATACTTTAAAACTATACACATCGTAAAAAATAAAACATCGTCTTATTGCCCGTACTGGTGACAGGGACAGGTGGAGGGAGGGCTTGTTCATTTTTCGTTCAGAGGATCAGAATTGCGATTCAAAGGCGACACACTATCATTTATGCCACCATTCATATTCACGGAATTATGATGTGTACAGTAGCTATTTTTAATTTTTATTTAGATATATATATATATATATTTTAGGCTTTAATGTGATGTTATTTAATTCATATGTAATTATTAAAATTAAGATTACGGTATTTATTTATTTTTATTTTCGTTCCAGGTAATACTTGGCTTCGACGTTTACATGCAGATTACTCTACAAAGGTTTTGTATAGATGGTTTAATTTCATTGATAGTTATCATTTTAAGCATATATTAACCCAGTTGGTAAAGGGTTTTCTATCGAAAAATTCTCAGTAGCAGCCCGGAATCTAAAAGTTAAAGTACATTTTCCGTGATATATATACGGGATAGATAGAAATGTATACTTAGTATATTGTTTATTAAGTATCTGTAGTTTATTTTATTTTATTATATATTTTAGTATATTATTTTTTTAAGTAAGTAGTAACTATTATTATTACAAAGAATTTACATAAGAAATTCTAATTGTTATAATAATACAATAATATACAATTTAACACACGCAAATGTACACAATTGATTTGTCATCGTATCTTGCCGTTTTTATTTCTCATACTTTTTGCTTCGACGTATTTTAAGTATAATTTAAGATTAAATAGAGGTTTCGGCATTTTGCGACAATTTGCTTTGTTTTTTGACGTGAAGCATAATTTGGAACGAATCACGCAGTTGTTTCGATGTATTGTTTTATAACATGCTGTGTTTTTTTGTATTTGAGTGAGTCTAGATTGTAGTGTTACCAGCCCATTTTAATGATAAATGAAAAATGATTTACAGAAAAATGGGGTATCTGTTCAAACCAGTTTTAACTCTCATGAGTTGAGCATGAGAGTTAATTAGAGTTAATTTCATTTATCAATAAAATGGGCTGGTAAAAATACAGTCTAGTATAAATGTATTTACTACACATTTATTGTTTTATTCACTGAATTAAAAGTTGGGTTTTAAAATGGTTTTTACATATTAAGCTGTTTGTATTGGGTTAGCTGCTATAATGACTGCTTAAGAGTTAATGAATTTTAAAACATATTAAGTACATTAATTTAAGTTCACTTTAAAGTTTATAAATAAATATAAATATGCGTTAAAATATTTATTCTTACTCATATAGTATTTTATTTTTTTACGTATGAATTATTATTATTTATTTTGCATCGATTAAATTTGGCTATAGAGTATTATCATAAACTACGTGACGTGGCGTAAAAACTCATTAATACTTCTGTTCAACTACACTTTTTTATTAACGGCTCAGGCAATCCTTCTCTATCAATTTTTTTATAGTATAGGTAGGTGGGTGAGCATACCTAATGGTAGTGGTCACCAACGCCCATAGACATTGGCTTTGTAAGAAATGTTAAGCATCGCTTACATCACCAATGCGCCACCAACCTTGGGAACCAAGATGTAGTCCCTAATATTGTAGTGCCTAAAATTATGTCCCTTGTGCCTGTAATTACACTGGTCTCACCCTTCAAACCGGAACATAACTAATACCAAGTACTGCTATTTGCGGTAAAATATCATGCTGTTTTACAGCAGTTTCGTGGAACATTGGGCATAATTTATCTCATTCGTATGCTTAATGGCTTTGTGCAAGCCCTCTTTGGATAGGTAGCTATTCAATACATATTTTATATATCTATTTTTGATTTATTAACGATTAATGGCATTAACGATACAAAGATATTTAGTACTTCTTACAGTCCCAATGTGGATATACGATGACCACTTAATATCAGATGACTCATTTGCCAATCTTCCTATTTATAAAATGTATGTTTTTCTTCATCACTGAGCACAATATTTGATTTATAAGAAAATTAGCCTTAGTAACTCTCTGTTTGGTTAAGATCTTTCTATCCACTGGGCCATTAAGCCTGACACAGTTTAGCGGTAATATTTAGATGTTTATTAATTTCATATTAAAGTAATGCGTTTGCCACTCGAGGCTAAATCTGTAAAATTATTTTAACAATTTAATAAAAAAGTCAACTCAATTCTACATCATTATTCGTACATGTATTAAGTAACATTTTTCTTTATACAATTGCATAGTTATTTTTTTTCTAGGAAATGTTTTGGAAATTACATCACGTACAATCGTCACGTTCGCGTGTTTTGACGATTTGGGAATAATTTTGAACCTTATAACAAGGGATTAAGATCTGAACGATTTGTCGGAATTACGTTGGAACACTCACGTAGACGAGAACGTCATCGTTTGACTTTCCTGTTTCCTGTATAATCTCGATTTCGGTAAACTAGCTCGATGGCCGTGATATGAATTTTTTCAAATGTTCTACACAAATTGTTTACCAAATTTCATGAGACAAACCTACCATAATAAACCATAATAAATATGAATTAATATTTTTCTTATTCAGAAATATATAATTTCAAATTCAATACTTTTAAACTGCACACAGTAAAATGTTGTAATGCTGGATTTCTTACACGGATTCCCTAGGATTAGATATCCAGTGAGTTATAGGGTTATAAATTCAGATCCTGCTTTGCATCGATTCATGTGTTGAATGTTGTTGTGTGTACTATGTATGATGTTATGACTTAAATATATACAAATAAAAATTAAAAATAGTACAAATCGTGACCGCGTGGAATGGTGGCAAGAATACCAGCAGGGTTTCCCCTTTGAATCGCAATTCCGATTATCTGTGCGAAAAATGAATCAGTTAGTCGTTTAGTTGATAATAAGTACTTTAAAAAAAAACAGATGTACGTTTTAGTTTTAAAAGGACACAATTTCCTGTGAAGGTATCGTTTGCAGTCACAATAAATAAAACACAGGGAAAGACATTCAAATACGTCGGAATAGATTGAAGATAATGTTTTTTTTCTCATGAATGACTCCAATAGGCATGATGAAAGTATTAAAGAATTAAAAAATAAATGATTTTAGAGAAGAAACTACTTTAAAAGGATTCTAAAAAATGATCCCATTTTAATATACACATTGGGATTAATATGATTTTTAATAAAATAAAAGTATAAAATTCTGCAATCGGCACTTTTATTTGAAACGCTAATCAGAGCGAATGACGTCACGCCCTTTTATTTAAAACCATCTCTCTTAAACAGTTGTGTTTACGCGTTTCAAAATTTAATTTTGCATCGTATTGCACGTTGTTAAAATTTGGAATTAATTTTTAACCTTAGGAAATACTTAATACTTTCTGCCTTTTTTTGTTGGGTACAGAAACAATACAACGTGTACTGTCGTTTTCTGAGACGTGACGTCACGTCAGGCGCCATGACACCTGCGGGTGTTTTCGAGCGAAATTCAAAATAGGTAAATGAAAATGCAATTATTTGCGTAAGCGGTTAGTTTATTACTGAAATAAAATTATTTTCAGTAATAGTAGACGTGTACCTACATTATAGAAGGTTATTTCAAAATCAGTCATCATGCCTATTGTATGTTGCCCTAACTAGATCCGGGTGCGGCAAAAACCGAATAAATACTAATATTCCACGGCAATTAAAAAAAAATTGTTGTATATACTGAAATATTATAAGTCTGCTGTTAGCGATTTTTTTAACTTATACGCGGGTGAACCGCTGGCTCAGCCAGTGTACTTATATTAACTAACGTCAGTTCAACGTAAAATAATCTGTCAATGTCACGTACGATAGAGAAGACACGTAGGATTCGGTTTAATTTTGGTCTCAAGTTTGATTTGAAATTTTTTTACGGAGGTTGCCCCTTATAGTCATTAACTTGTAGGAAAATTATGTCACAGATAATAAAATGCACATTATGATGAAGAGAAATTAGCTGTGGTATCGATGTCATTAGACCAACTTTTGCATAAAGATGATGACTTATACAAAAAAAAAACTTTAATCATTAGAAAATGCACACCACATAGATCTTGGAAGTTATATAATTAATTATTATTTAATATACATTTAGCTTACAATCATATATAAAAAAAAATACTTGTCACTTATTCCATTTATCTCCGTGTTTCATTCATCCATATTACATGCATTTTTCATTCAAAAAATTATATCAAAGATCGTCTGGGAGATTTTAGTTATATATTAAGATTAGCACATACATTAAGATTAGCACACTATACCCACGGTTTCGCTCGCGTCATAATTCCGAATTACTAAATACTAATTTCCAATTTCGTCAAAAACGAAGGATTTTCATACAAACTTGTATCCCCTTTTTGATTCTTAGTAGTTGAATCTTAGTCGTTAAATTTACAAAATCCTTCCTTCTATATCTACTGTGTAAGAGAAACCTGTGTGGTAATTTTCATGGTGCTACAGTAATTTGGGCTATGCGTTTGACATATCAGTCAGTTAGTTATACTTATAAATTTATAGATTGCGTGTAATCAACCTTTTTTTATTGTGTTCTATTTCCTCGATATATTTCTCACGAAATAATCAATTTATTCATTCTTCCTCTTCTTTCCTCATTCCATTATAATGACATTCATCCTTAAATACCTGTCATATATACCGGTGACTTAAAGGTAGCAAGTCATATATATATATTTTAATTATTATAATGTATTATAATTATAAGAGATAAATTTGATGCATTAACTTCAGTGTGAATTATTCAAGACGGGGTTTTTTTTCAATCATTACGTGTGAGCCACAAATAGGAAAATATGCTTCACAGCAGAAAACCGCTTTGAATAATGCATTTGACATATAAGGAACGAACTTAAAATATAATCTTTATTTATACGAAACGTGTGCTTAAGGATACACTATATACGCTTGAAAGAGGTTGATTTTAATTGAAGTTCTATATTTAAAAAAAAGTGTTAGAATGATGAAGGCCAATGTGTTAGTGACGTCCTTGAAATATGTATCAACTATTGGTAATGAGGTGTGTTCTTTTTTTTATTTTTAAATAATTTTTGTCTTGTTTTTTTTTTTTTTTAATATTAGGTATTGATTTGTTTACATTATTTTAACAGTTTATAATTTTTTTATATATAGTAATTAGCTTTTATAAGCCGATTTTTTTTTTCGATAGATTATGGTGGAACTTTTGTTTGAATTTAGATATCAGAGAAAAGTTTTTATTTATTTTTTAAAAAGGTAGGCAACTTGGCACCTTTTGCTCAGTGATACCATCCACTTACATTGGCGCTCTAAGAAAACTAACCATTCCTTGGGACTAAGAATTTATTTACCTTGTGATTGTAATTACACTGGCTCACTCACCTTTCGAATTGGAACAAGTCAATATTAAATAGTTCTGTAGTAGTAGAATAGTTCTGTAGTGAAGTGAAGAGAAGTAAATTAAGTGTACTAGGTGGTAAGGCTTTGTGTAAGCCCGTCAAGTAGGTACCACCTACTCATCAGAAATTCTACCGCCAAACAGCAATAATTAGTATTGTTGCGGTTTGATGGATGAGTGAGCCAGTGTAACTAGAGCACAGGGGACACAACATTTTCAGATTAACACTTCTTATATCGCCAATGTAACGTATAGGTGGTGGTGACCACTGAACATCAGGTGGCTTCTATTTACCGGCCACCTACTTATAACATTAAAAAAAATGAGTTTGACGTATAGGAACAAAGGCTCGTTACTCGTGACGTTCGGTACCGATATACAATAACGATTCATAAAATAGGAATAAAAAACATCGTGCTAAGGGTACCATCGTCTCACTGAGCATTCAGCTTTGACTATGAAATAAAATTGCACGTTAACTATTTGATACTATAATATTTACATAACAAGTAACAGTATAAGTTACAGTAAGATACGTTAGTGATAGTCAATTTTATCAAAATATATTTCGTGAAAGCGAATACTTTATATTTATTGACGTGTTAAACGACGAGTCGATAACAAAACGTTTATTTACTAGATTCTATTAAACTCTATTATCAACGAGGACGTACGAGTGTGTTTTATGAACAACTCGTTGAAGATAACGTTAAGAAATAACATTCCAAATTGATAGTCGATTTTTTTCTTACGGGCTCCGTATCTCCTAATCTTCTTACCTAAGTTCTTCCAGGGCTGGGTGTTGTTCGAACCGGTGGTAGTTTCTATCGATAAGCAAGTGCAATGCTTCAATATTGAATGAAGTATTCTGATTTTGATTAATTAAAAACAATTCCGGATCACTTTTCTGCCTGACTGCTGACGTGCTTGCGCTTGTGGTATGTTCTCAAAATCAGTATCATTTTCGAATTAATATTTTATAAAACCCAAAACCAGATAGTGATGTAATATTTAACAGGGCGGATATCGAAGTTTCCTTCGATTCAGTTGAACCGCTCTTCTAAGTGATATTCTTGTGGGTCCTTTTAAGAGTGAATGAGCTAGTATTACTACAGGCACAGGAGACATAGTCCCAAAGGTTGGTGGCGCATTGGCGATGTGAGGAATGCTTAAAATTCCTTACAGTCACAATATCTATGGGCGGTGCTGAATACTTACTGACGTACGGTGCTGAATAAAAAAAATACATACGTTCAATCTTAGTAACTCGCTGATAACTCGTTTTCGACCTTGACATTCAGACCCACCTGACTGGGTTAGTCAGGTGGATCAGTTTTTTTTATATTATAAATAGGCGGACGAGCAAATGGGCTATCAGATGGTAAGTTATCACAACGCCCATAGACATTGGCAATGTACGAAATGTTAACGATCTAATATAATATATATATGTAGTATTTCTTACCACGAGTAAATTAATAAAAATCCAAAACTTGTAAAACTGTTATTAGTCGTGTTTGTTAATATGTGTCTATGGTGCATGATATTCGTATCATATTTATAAAAAATATGTTTTTATAATTTCCTTCAGCAAAGCATTAGACATTTAGTAACTTGTTATGTTATGTTATATCAAAGTAATTAAGAGTAACAATGAAAATACTGGTATGCATGTCAAAAAAAACAAAAACCCGTAATAATAAATATTCAAAATCAAAATTGAAAAAAAAGATTGTGTGTGTGTGTGTGTGTGTGTGTGTGTGTGTGTGTGTGTGTGTTGTATGAACCACTGTTGATACTGTAACAAACAAACCATTCCCTACACCACCCCAAGTGATTGAGTGAGTGAATAAGTGAAGTGAAAATTGCATTCCATCTCAAGCGTATTGTTTCATTAATTAGATCGTCTTAACAAATATAACTTCAAAAGTAAATACAATTTAAATTATTTTATTGCCTCTAAAATCAATGTAATCTATACGGTTCAATAGACCTATTATACTAATTTATAAGTTACAACTATAAAAATTCAAAAGAATAATGTATGTAAGCTCCCGTCGGATTTACTTGTATAATTGTAATAAAAGGTTATCTCCAATAGCGAACAAAAACCAATCTTAGAATTAAGTTGGAACGCGTCAAGTTTACACACACACACACACACACACACACACACACAGACACACACGAACTCGCACACACACACACACACACACACCCACACACACACACACACACACACACACACACATACACACACACACACACACATATGAACAAGGAAGCAACAAAGTATATAATAACGCGGCACACAAAAATGTGTGAGAAGAGAGCGGTAGCGGAATGAAAGTGCGTCATACCGTTTGGTGTCACGGCTTACGAGTCGGTTTAACCCCTGATTCGTACCAAGAGATATCTCTTATGAAAATAGAATGAAGGAAAATCGATTTAAAAATGAAATAATTAATATTTAGATATTATAAATCGTATTTATCTTGTGTTGAGATAATTAATGCAGTTGGTCACCCATCTAATCTTTATAATCAGATTTGCTTACCAATTTAATTATTTAGGTCATGGATAATTTGTGAAATGATTATTTAAATAAATTTCAATTTAATTCTTTTGAAGTTTATAATATACATATGTCTATATATTCACAACACTGTCTCTTAATGTCCCACTGTTGGGCTAACGCCTCTCCTCCTACGATGCTTCAATGCGCATGGATATACATGACGTGGAAGATTTTTATCCGACACATGTCTCATGAGGTATTCTCGCGATTCCTACACCATTGAGCACTAGATGAATTATAAACGCAGATCCAACAATTGAGAATATGTCGAATTTTGACCTTGTAAACTTTGTAAGGATCACTTATACTGTGTGTTAAATTATTTGATTTTTTTTATTTGATAGGCGGATGAACATATGGGCCACCTGATTGATGGTAAGTGGTCAACAACGCACATAGACATTGGAATTGTAAGAAATGTTAACCATCGCTTACATCGCCAATGCACCACCAACCTTGGGAACTAAGATGTTATGTCCTTGTGACTGTAATTATAATTTAATAAAATATGAACTTCAGCAAGTCAGTGCATTCATGCAAGCTGCATTATGCACATGACTCAGAAAAAACAGAACCGGTGTTGATTTAAAAAACAATTTTGGTTTTTAAATTTCTATAAATTAAAAGTGCATTATGCACTTTTAATAATCGTTTGTCACTTTATTGAGAATAAAGATGTATGGAATTGTTAATATTCCTAATATCCTATTTACTACCTATTTCATATAAAAGAATTGGATACATTTTTTTATTACCAATCTGTTATATATTTTTTTCATCTAGTTATTTTATTCGTCATTATAATTTAATAAAAATAGAACAACGCATTAGTTTTACATTTGAATTTAAAATTCTTATTATATAAACAATTGAATATAATTTTTTTATTATTTATTGTTAATTTAATCTAGAATTATATTTACCCGTTACTAAGTATAATAAAAGCGAAGAATAAGAACATTAAAAATGTAATTCCTTCAGAAAAATTATTAAATATTGTTTTTACGACCAAACCTTTTGTATTTAATCAAAACGCCAGCAATTCAATTTGAAGCTGATGGAATTGCGTCAATTTTAATTACCTTATAAACAGAATGTCTATACATGTAAATATTTTCTATCAGTTTCCATACATTGAATATCTCATTCCACAACATATCATATTTATCTTCTGTACCTGATGTTATCAGAAACCGTCTAGTAAATCAAGCGTGATATAGTAATCATTAATTATCTAAAAACGCAATTAACAGATATATTTGTAAAATTTTAAATTTGTATTATATATGAAATAAAATAAAAGGTACTGATAAAAAAGTATTACATTTTGTTTCGGCTTTTAGGCCAAATACATATGGAGATACATATGGATTCTACAGGGCATTATTCGGAGCTCATTCATCCTCACAAAATATCTTAACTTTATCCTTAATAATTGGGTATATATTAATTGTAAATACCATTTAAATTAGATACTTAAAAATAAGTAAAACTATAAATGTGTATTGACTTTAAGAAAAATATATTATCAATACTAGAAAAAAAATCTAGTACTTATATTATAAGTAAACATAGCATATGTAACAATAGATAAATAAATACAACTATAAAACTACGAATATAAGATATAGAGAGAAAAGTTATTTTAATTCAAAATTAAATACTAAGCAACTGGTGATATCGTATAGAAACGTATGCAATAATGTGAGTAAATTTATGTACGTTTTAAGCAAATTGAGAGAAATAATGTCACAAGAAACAGTTAAATCAGTATAATATTATGATTATGTGGGATCTAGACTTAGACATACTTAACGTTACAAAATTTTCCTTATAACTTCTAGTCAGTATCATTCTTTAAAAAAGTTTTTCTATACTATTTTGTCCACTTCCGAATCACGCAGATTTTTTTTTTTTTTTTTTAATCAATGCACCATTTCGAGCATGAATATACGACCAGATCCCACTAAGAAGTATCTACAAACAGATACTCAGTAATTACTCTTTTTTATTATTTATAAATAATGTATAATTTAAATACAATAGTCCTAAATTATACTAAATAATATTCACGTAAGTAAAATTTATAAAAAAAAATTAAATATGATTATTATTCATATTAAAACAAAGTGTGTGTGTATAGGCTTTTTTTCAAATTTTAAAGTGGGTTTTGCCCTCGTGCCAGGAAACAATTATAAACTGGTTACATTTTACTCACAAGGATACTGATAAGAAAAAAATTGCTTAAACGATATAATTGCATTTAATTATTCTTCTGTTGTTTGATTATTATTTAAGAAAAAATACTTTCAGTAAATGAATTTTCTTACATTAATGTGGTTAATATTTTGAATTGAAAATCGCTATTTAATTTCCAGGTCTTATTAAAAAAAAGTTATTTCATTCACACGACAAACGCATTGCAACATACTTAAGATCGCACCTAACATTATCGGGTGTAAAGGAGTACGCTTTCAAAACACGTGCATCCATGTCATTAAGGCGTTTTAACAAAAAAACTTCAAGAGAAACCGACGGACGTCGACTGATTGCTACTTAGTTTTACAACACAGCGCATGCGTCACTATCGTATGTCAACTACGCTATATTTCCTGTAATGCAGCTTTATATCACGTTGTCGATGTCGAACCTCTGAGTCCCGCACTAGCGGCCAGTGTTGATGCGTTATTCAGAAAAATAGGCCGGCAGTACGCGAGCGTGAAAAAAAAAATATACGAAAATTATCTGTGGCGGATAAGTTCGATATATTTTGCGCGGGAGTTTTTTTTAACCTTGCTGGTTTGTTTTCGTGAAGTTTTCATTGCGTTAGTGGAACATTAGAAGGTTTTGCAGGGATATATTTAAGGTAAGACAAGTTATAATATAAAAATTAAAACTTTTTAAATAAAGATTATAATGTAGGTATGCGAATGAAAAATTATATTATATACTGAGAAGATACGCAGGCATGCCAATAGTAATCTATTATTGCTAACTCAATTTAAGTGAAGTCGCGTAATAATTCTCCTATTTTAATAATATAATAATATTGTTGCCTTGATATTGTTGCTTTGATTACTACTGCATTAGTACAATATACAAATATATATTTTTTATATTTATTAATTATGAAGTAAAAGGAAGATGGATGAATATTTATATATTTAATTGATTGGATTTTAATAGACAACGCAATAGAAAAGTTCTTGCTTAATTAATTTGTTTATTTACAATTAACATGCACATGATTGCTGCATGCAAATAATTTTATTGACAGAATGAATGCAATAAAAATCGTTAATTGTGTTAAAATATTTATGTGTACTGATTTTAATTGGCTAAAACTACATATTATATAAGTACTTTAATCAACAACAAAGGCAACAATTTAAAATATTTAAGAATAATGTACATAGCTTACATCTGCTAATTTTAACATACCTACTAAAAGATTAAATGTTAAGATTAACATTTAATCTTTTAGTAGGTATGTTAAATAGATATTTAAAAAGATAAATAATTGTCGGAATACGCGATCTATAAACAGCCCCAAACAACGTGTTATTATTCAGTTATATAGGATATATATTTCTAAATGTATATGGTACATCAAATGATTATAATGAAGCAAGGGTGACTCACCGTCATAATTATTGAAGAATGTTTACAATAACAATCCAAGAGTAAACTGCTCTTAAGCAGAAGCCTTCGGAATTTATTCCAGCTGTATCGTTGCTAGTAAATTCTACTATCATAGATTTCTCTATTTCCCCTTATCACTAAACTTGAGACGAAAGCCAATAATCGTATCACTTTTTTACATTTATTTTAAGAATGCTGACGAGTAGATTGGTCCCAATGGTACACTATTTGGAACACGTGAATTAAAGCCAAATATATGGGCTGAATTTTCATGTGCTTTGTGTTTATAAGCTTTCATGTGTCATATGAAAATCTGCCACATGTTAAACCACCAGTTCAGCAGTAGAACATTTACAGGCTCTTTTTTTAGACGATCAAAATTTTCAAAGACCACTTTTGTTATGTGGTAACCTTCGCCAATATACATTAAGCAAAAAGTATAACCTCCTTATATTGTCAATACGATTACTCGTGTTACTAGTGCATTCCTTGTACAAGTATATTGTACATTAACAATGTCAACTGTTTTTAATGAATAAGTACGATAAAACGATTCAAAATTTGTAACCAAATAATCTCATAACTAATGTGTCATCTATTTTATACGTGACATTGGCAGAATATTTTGCACTCGAATAGCCTATATATAGAAAAAAAAAGTACGATAAAATTATCGAAATTTGAAAACCGAATGATATAATATTGTGAACATCACAAATTGATGATTATACGAGAACGTTGATTATACAATTGTTGTTAAGTAATGAAAACATTATGATAACTGTCGTACAATTGTAATATGGCGTTACAAATAAGTTTATCCTTGAATTATGAATATGCGTTTATTTTAATGTTTTGTAGTTCAAGAAGCAGTTGATTATTTTTATGTTTTATTACCGCTTTTAGTCCGTTTTATTCATCTACTAATTTACTTTATATTTTTAAATACTATAGAGGTATCCGACATAGACCGTACTCATTTAGCCTTCTGGCGTACCATCAAATATTAAAGTTATTAATATTATTTATACTAAAGATATTGAGATTTTCCCATAGACAATTTCCTACTTTTTACATCAGTCACTCAGATCAGATATAAAACATCTTCTGTTTTCAGATCTTCCGTAGTTATTTTCGTATATGTTCCGCGATCGTCTAACGCCTCCATTAAAACGGAAATCTAGGTGATTCGATCTCCCTTAAATAGTGCTAAACGGAAACCTAGGTGATACGTCATTTGTCTCCCTTAATATTTAAGCAACTGTCTCATATTTTTTTGTTTTAATTTTACATTAAATATAAAACAATAGATACCTAATCACTAATCATCATTCATAATTACAGCTACCAACTTAGATCGTATTGTTTTCAATTTACTAGAAATAGATGTTTCGTCACCGCTATTTTACATGATACTAATTACTAATAAGATTTCAACGTTACGTACTCAACACAGTCATTAAACCGTATAAGGAAAATAGACTAAAATTATAATCAAACAATCTACAGCGTTGCATTAATAAGATGCATATCTAATTTTATCGAATTATACATTACATAATAATAGCCGAGATGGCCTAGTGGTTAAGGCGCATGAATCTTAACCAATGATCGTGGGTTCAAGCCCGGGCAAGCATCACTGAATTTTCATGTGCTTAATTAGTGTTCATAATTCATCTCGTGCTTGACGGTGAAGGATAACACCGTGGAGAAACCTGCATGTGTCTAATTTCGTTGAAATTATGCCACATGTGTATTCTACCAACCCGCATTGGAGCAGCGTGGTGGAATAAGCTCTAAACCTTCTCCTCAAAAGGGAGAGGAGGCCTTAGCCCAGCAGTGTTACATTAACAGGCTGTTACTGTATATTATATATTGTTACATTCAATTTGCAAATGAATTGTATCATATTATTTAAATTTTATTATCTTAAATAGACATATTATAAATTAATTTGAGTGGGTTTTTAAATTTATTTATCTACAATTTTATTTTATCTTAATCTGACCAAGTGATGATATCTATACAGGACATAAATTCAAGTATTACGATAGACTCTCACTATTGTATTCAGTTTCAAAATTCATTTGATATGCTTAATTATTATTTTGGCTTAAAATTTGTAATTAAATATTTAGTTCAAAATATAATACGTAATGAGCTGAATGTAATGCATTGTTTTATCAATTATTGTAACGTTATTTCTTTCAGAGTTTCATAACGGTAAAATATATATATAAAATATATATTTGTTGCTAAGTTAGTGAACGTGCATATTTGACACGCGTTTAATTATCATTATTCATGTATTTTTATAGAATAGGAAGGCGGACGAGCGTATGCCCACCTGATGGTAAATGATCACCAAAGCCCATAGACATTGGCATTGTTAGAAGTGTTAACCATCGCTTACATCGCCAATGCGCCACCAACCTTGGGAACTATGATTTTATGTCCCTTGTGCCTGTAATAACACTGGCTCACTCACCCTTCAAACCGGAACACATCAATACCAAGTACTGCTGTTTTGCGGTAAAATATCTAATGAGTGGGTGATATCTACCCAGACGAGCTTGCACAAACCCCTACAACCAGTAAACTAACTCGAAACTTACCGCAGAACATGATCGTGAAATGTCAGTAAGTGATATCTGAAATGATAAAATTTAAAGAATACACGAATTAAAATAGCATTTCACTGTATGTTGGATTTTAGCAATTTCTCAAGTGCGGGTTCTTAGTTACTGTACTGCTGTTTCGTATTGTTTGATATAGAACATACATACGAGTATAATAATGTCCTCCAGACCGATACCTCTATTCCCTAACTATCATAATCCGATGAGACGGCAATCCGACACGACCCGAAAGAGTTCAGGCGCAGGACCAACTTTACGTGCTTTCCGAGGCCCGGGAGCGTACACACTCCAACTTCTACTACAATAACTTTTTAGTGGACCGACGTGGGAATTAAGCCCAGGACCTCTGGGTCTGCGACCATACATCAAGCCACTAGACCAACGAGGTAGTCCTCGTATACGAGTATATAGTCTGCTTCATCGAGTAACGTGTGTGAAGTTAAACATCCATATACAAAATATAACACAACAACTCAATAAATGGACTATATAACAATAAAATAATCATTCAAGAGTCAATTGTTTTACAAGCTTTTTATTATTTATCTAATATCCTCTCTGCTAAAATTGTCTGAAGAGCCAAGAGTTAGTACGAGTGTTTCACCTAATTATTTTTTTCTCTGTATTCGTTATTCTTTTGTTATCATGTTTGATACAATGTAATATTATTGTATCGTATAAATAAACAGCAATATTTTAAATACAGTCCGTTTAGTATAAACTGTACAAGTAAGGTACTGACGTCACTTTATCGAACATCACTTTAGCAACACTGACATTATAATAGACCAACTTCGTAAGCGTAGTTAGGTTAAAAGGTAAACAAGCTACGATTATTTGATATGGGTGTAGCTAGCTACGAGTATATACCAGCTATTTTTAGCTGGATATAAAGCCTTACCTTGTTGAAATACTTCTAGACGTCGTAAAACTTTTTACGAGCGAACAGTGACTTTAAAATTATTTAACTTTTTTTTATTCAGTTGATGTTTTTGCATTTTTTAATTTATTTAAGTAACTCTTTATTATGTGCCGTAATAGCCTGTGAATGTCCCACTGCTGGGCTAAAGTCCTTCTCTCCCCTTTTGAGGAGAAGGATTTATTCCACCACGCTGCTGCAATGCGGGTTGGTGGAATACTCATGTGGCAGAATTTCAGTGAAATTAGACACATGCAGGTTTCCTCACGATGTTTTCTTTCACCGTAAAGCACGAGATGAATTTTAATTACAAATTAAGCATATGAAAATTCAGTGGTGCTGGCCAGGGTTTGAACCCACGATTATCGGTTACCAACTTACCACTGGGCCATCTCGGCATTATGTGCGATGAATATGTAATATATAATGTATATATAATGTCAGACTTAATATAAAAATAATAGAGATATTTTTCACAGCATTCAATGTTTAAAAAAAAAAGTTGTACACAAAAGACACGCGTACAACCAAAAAAAAAAATAAAACTCAGGTTAGGGTGTGTTGTTATTCTTTTGACAGTTTTTACATTGAGATTATTATTCTGAGACCTGTTGTCCACCTAATCCTCGTTCGTCAATGGCTTTACTAGAGTGTTAATTTCACAATTTCTTTATTTTAATTTAATTAAACAGTAAATATTGCACTGTTGAAGTTTTTATTAATATTTCGTTATTATCATATATCCTAACAGAAAGCTTTACTATTACAATAACGTAGATTACACGATATTTACCTTATAGGTATAATTTAATATAATTTCATTGTCATCACGGCTTTTATGACCTTGTAAACTTGTTATAATCCGTATTCATCAAGTTTAATTCTTTTGTGAGTGACAGCGGTGAGTCAAAGAGTAACGGCGTGAATCACTCACAAAAATATACGTACAAAATCCGTTTTGTATTGTGAAATTATGTCACTTATATAGTTTAAATTATGAAACGATCATTTTACTAATTACGTCTGACCTTTATTTTAAATCGAAGCGAAGCAATTTTAAAAACCCAGCCGTTACTTTCAAAATGGGTAACGTTTGGACTTTTTTTTAAATTAATTATCGGGGAAACCTGATCATTGAAATTTTTGCCACACGTTCTATGTGAAATTGAAATTGTTATTAATTGTTTGATCCTGTATTGTGTGGCAATAAAAATTGCCTGTCGTTCTTTTTGCTTTCAATTTGTTTTTAACTGTATTTCTTAATGTATTACGCTACTAACTTACTGTAACAAATGATATTTCGATTTTTGATACACAAGAAACAATAGTATCTAGTTTTCTTTATATAGATTCTGTATGTAATATTTTTAATGTGTTTTACCCGTGGTATTTATTTTAAAATGCACGAGGTTTTAAACAGTTACAGGGCTTTGTGCAGATACGTCTTAATACGTACGTTTTATTGTAAACAACAGTAGATACTTTGTAGTGTTTCGGATTTAATGGTGAGTGGGTCAGTGTAAATACATGCTCAATGGATATTACATCTTAACTTTTATTATTGGCGGTGCATTGGCGGTGTAAGGAAAACTTATCATCGGGGGATCAGATAAGTTGATCCATTGGATTGTATTTTTTTATAACTTATGTTAATGATATGCAATATAAGCCATTGTAGATATATGATTAATTTTTTATTGCATAAGGTGGATAGCAAGTGAACCACCTGAAGGTAAGTGGTCACCACCATTCATAGACATTGGCAATGTTAGAAATATTAACCACACTTTACATCGTCAATGCACCATCAATCTTGGTAACTAAGACGTTATGTTCCTTGTACCTGTATAGTTATAATGGTTTGAACAACCTTTGAACTTAAATACAACAATACTAAGTATTGCTGTTTGGCGTTTGAATATATGATGCACCAAGTTATATTTGTACCACTGCTCTAAAGGTTTCTTTTTCTAAGAATGTTTCGAGAATATTCGACCACGATACATGAAAATGCACGCGAAAATTAGTGGTGCTTTACCGAATATGAACCCGTTATCTTCTTTATATAATCTTAGCTCATGCAATACCTACCCACCTACTAGAAGAAAATTAATTACCGTGCAACTTAAAACAATTTTAATGTGAGTTTGTCGGATTCGTTGTATCGAGTTAATTACTAAGGGAAAAGATCATATTTCTAACCTTGTTAAGCTAGATCTTATGATTTTATATAAAATAATTATAATATACTTGATTGCACACCAAGACAGGACAATAAGAGTAAACAAATTTAAAAAAATGATATTACAAAAGGCTGCCTTATTGCTAAACAGCGATCTCTTTCAGACAACCTTAGAGCAGAGGAAATGTCTATTGACGGTAAAGATTTACAAGTTTTACAAGATACATATATGTATATATAGTGACAAAAATATTACATTGAAAGCAAGATTTGTTTAATAGACCGTACCGTACCGTAACAGCCTATGAATGTCCCACTGCTGGATTAAAGGCCTCCTCTCCCTTTTTGAGAAGGTTTAGAACTTATTCCATCACGCTGCTCCAATGCTGTTTGGTGGAATGCACATGTGGCAGAATTTCAGTGAAATTAGACACATGCAGGTTTCCTCACGATGTTTTCCTTCACCGTTTAATAGACAATAATAAATAATTATGGTAATAAATTAATATTTATAGCTATATCTGAGTGTCGGTAGTTCAAGGTCATTGAGATACTATTGACCGAGCGAAATTATTGCATTTACAAGCTAGTGACTGATTCAACGCTCGCTTAGTGAAACGCTGTAATATTATTTCTAAGGTGCTTATAACATAATCTTGATTTTAAATTTAAAAAAAAAAATCCTTTCATGGTTTTAAATAAACCGCACACAAACGTAGAAAACAGAAAACATTCCTTTTTTGAAATTGATTATAAAACGATGCGAGAAAAAAAACCAATTTTATATATTGAATGTGAATACAAAAAAATAATCTATAACATATATTTAAATGTATATAATGTGAGATATTAAGTATTAGATCATACAATGATTAAAATTTGCCTATTTTATGTTAGAACTTAGACATCCGCGCGGAAACGGATATAGAGTGAGGTCAAGTAGTGAGGAACTGATATGTACCTAGACCTTATAGAATACAACCAATCATGTTTTCAATCATATTATTTAACTATATCTTTGAATAAATAACCACAAAGTCGATCAACCCTGCACCGCACTCTCAGCGTAGTTATATGGCTTCTAAACTATTCGTGTTAATGGTTTTTGATGCGATTATTGAAGAAAAAGGATAAGTTAGGTTAATAAGTTTTGCCTTCGTTTTTTAGTTTTACTTGGATGTCTGGAAATTTGGATTATTCTTGTGTAATTTATATAAATACTATTTCCCGGCCCGTGGGTGGGGCAATTTTAAATGGACAACGTGTGTACAAAACTTTATGACGAACCTGAATTTTCATTTATAATAATAGTAAGGATTCCTTTGAAAACCTTAAATATATACAAATAAAAATTTAAAATAGCTGCTGTAAACAAATCGTAAACGCGCGGAAAATCGTAATTCCAATTCTCTGGGCGAAAAATTAACCAGCATTCCTGTCACTAGAAGAAGCAATAAGAGCCCTAACATTTTTTTTTATTTCATTTATTTATTTATATGAGTGTTACACAATGCGTTGTTTGTAATCACCTACATATGTATAAGTATCTATGAGTAATATGTATACATATGAATAAATGCCAGTAACAGCCATATGTTCTGCGATATAATGTTAAATGTTAGCAATTAGCATTATCTAGTTAAAATTATTAAACATCTAAGTAGTGAAACCTTATGTTAGAGTAGTATTCATAACATTTTCACTTTCCACAGAGAAAGTATTGACTTACCAATTATTTATTTCTAAAACCTAAAGTAGTTGCACATTGTACATACACGTTCATTAACAACAAACAAACGTCCATATTTATGTTACAAAATTTTATATTTTACAGTAATTTGTTTCAAAAGAAACTAATTAAAAAATTAAGTAAGAACGAATGACGTTGAAGAAAATTTTAATTTATTCTTGCACAGATTATAATCATTAAAATGCATGATAATGATAAGCATCGATCTAATAAATTGCATTTTCCACTAAATCGTATTAATCATAGTATCCATAATAAAACTTGGCAATGAAGATAATAATAGATAGTATTGTTATTGAATTATTCAAAAGCATTTCTGTATATTATAGAGACAGCATGGCAACACTTTTGATTAAAGAGTTTAAAAAAAAATGAAATTAAGTGTTCAAAACTTGATTAAAATTAAATTTTATAATCAATTTAATATAAGAAATATGGTTAAGGATTAGGACTTCACTGCGAAATGATCTTTCACAAAACGATAAATAAAATATCTCATGATTTTTGACAGTTCTATGCAATTCTCGAATTTGACGCACGAGAAAAACCACAGATTATAATAACCATATATTTAAATGACGAATGCGTATTCATAACATTACATATTTATGCAAGAAAGCAATTGTAAAGAATATTTTTCACAGTGTGAACTAGCCTAAAAATTTTGCAATATTAGTTACGGATTAAAGGTGTAGACAGTTTGAATTATCATTTAAATAGAAATTTATAACTACAAAAATGAAATAGCCTGTGGTTTTAACAGTTTTAACAGTGAATATTTTACGTCAAATGAGTATAAAAATATATTACTATAATACTGATAAATATAATAATCATCAATTATGGAAATATAGATCCATAAAATTATATGCAATTTAGTTTTATTACTTAGATATCCATTTTTGAATATTATACATATTATTAAAAATAAAGTGAATTATTTAAATATTTTAATGTACTATAATTTATCTACATCCAAAAATACTTTTTGATGTAGATAAATTAGCGAGTAAGAAAATAAAATATTTTCTTTATAGAGTCGATAAAAATGGCAAATTAACATTGCAAAATTTGTTTTCATCCGTTTAATTACTAATAATTAATCGACTTAAAAATACTTATACAGAAAAACATAGACGGTAAAATTATAACACTGACTTTATATGAAAACTTTTTAACAAATAATTGCTTGACTATCGTAAACAATGAAGCCAATTGACAAATTGAAATTAATCTATTCACATCAATTTTGTTTCCAAATACTGATATCCTTTGAAATCTAATGAAATGCATCTAAAATCTGAAGCAAGTTACTAGCACTTAAGTCCATGTCATAAGATTCACAATAGCATAACAATACATTTGAACACACAATCTTAAGATCAACTTCGACATCTATCTTGTCAAAATTTCTCTGATAATATTGTTTTTATACGATAAGAGATGTCATATCGCTTTAAGTTTAGCTCTCGAAACGGAATACTTAAAAATATTGAGTCGAAATAAGTACTTGGGCTTGTTTTGTTAATGTGAGCGAAAGTATTGCAATGTTCGGTTCGCGAGTGAATACGGGTATTGCTTTCGGCCTGTTCCCTGTGAGCCCGCCATTGGCGACGAGCCTTCTGACGGCTAACCTCTTCATGAGCATACCTCGGTCCATGGAGCAATCATGTCGCTTTAATATGGTATAAATACTTCTAGAATTAGTGAGTAAAAATTAGTCTGAAATAAATTAAACGCAAGTTGGATTTATACATTACAAAATGTAGGTACTTAATAAGTTCCTTGCTGTATCAACTTAGTGTCGGTGCTCGTCTGCTTAGCTGTACTATATAAATAAAATTTACTTCACAATTGTATAAGCCAGGACACAATTCAATATTATATTCAATAAAATATTTTTTCGTTTACAAGTCCATATTCCATTTTAAACAGACATAGGTTATATTACTAGTATGTAAAAGCTTAGGTACCACGATTCTATGTATTAAAATAATATTGTCAACGGATCTCTCAATTATCTCCATTTACATTAAGGCATCAACATTAAATTGAATTATTTATATATAAGTAATTCAATAAAAGTATTTAATAAGTGTTGAAACTGTCTTAAAAGTAAAAACAAAACATGTTTCGAGATAATAAAACAATGATACATACATACAATTTAGTACATCGTGATTGACGTCAAAAATTTCTTTATATTCGTTTGAATATCCTTACTTATACGACCTTCAACGGGTATATAGATAAAAAACGATTTTTCTCTTTCTATCGTCCGTAATCGAACAATCGAAAAAAGAAGACAAATAAAATTTTACTGTTATTATACAACAGCATACAATGTCTATTATTTAAGGGTGTAATTTTATATTTAGCTACCTTAGACATTTAATATATTTATTTTTGCTTCGCTTTTGCATTATACTTTGTAATCAAAATATTTATCAATGGTATTTAAAACTTCTATTAAACTGGACTTTCAATTTATTATATATTTTAATTAAAATACAAATCAACACTAACAAAATCAAAAATGAATAATATCTATCGTATAACTTATATAATTATTGAATTATTAATTAGTGTTTACGAAAGTATTGTAATGTTGTTATTGTAAGAAAACTTCGCCATATAAATCAGCAATTCTCTGATAACTTTTTATTTATTTAAAATCATAAGGAACCCTCCACTTTGGCCATAAATATTACTTTTTTTATAAAGGCTCGCCAAAATCCCATCCTTAATGCCACAGATAAAAACCACGAGACGATTAACTAACTAACTAATTAAACATTAGAATATAATGTATTAAATAATTACAAAGTAGTTGTAAAAAATAATATTTACTTACACATGTATTGCTATCATTTCAATGTAATATAATAACAATTAAAAATAGGCTCAATGTACCGAACTGTTTCAAGTATATTATTTATAGCAAAATTAAGACGACATTCTTTTGGGTTTATGCATATATCGTTTTTTTGTCAAAAAAGTTGAAACTTACTAACATGTGAGTAGTCTTAATTAATCTTCTTTTTTTAATCTTCAATAATTATTTGAAAAAAAGATCAGACTAAGACTAAAGAGGTTCTACTGTCGGAGTTTAATTCTCCAGCTGTGTACATAACATCCGCAGCGATCAGACTGATGTCACAATTAACAATGGTCAATTAGTTAGATATACATATAGTGAACTATAAAATTACAAGGTAGACAATGGTATTGTGATTTGTGATATCTGCAGAGGAATGTAAACGACGGAATAAGTATGCTCTGTAAATTTGTATTGAAACCATCTGTGGTAAACGTATTCTATTTACTGGGCTATGTTAATACCTTAATATATTAATAAAAATAACACGTGCTTTATTAGATAGGATTAAATATGTTAAACTTACAGACTAGATACCACAATAATCAGTTATGGATTTGCGGAGATAAATGTCATATAAGTTTTACGTCTACATTAATTGGTAATGCTTGAGTACTTGAAAAAAATATGTATCGCTCGGGTAAGCAATTGGTTTTGGCACTAATTGGTCAAGTTCGTTTAATGTTTATCAACGTACAAGTAAAACGATGACACGTGTTCATATCAGATACTTAGAATTTACCAAACATCATTTGATGTAACAATATTACATCCTTTGTTGTGCAAATCCGTTTGTTCAATATTAAAGTATTCTACCATTGGTTCTGAAAAGAGAATACTCTTGTCTGAAGAAACGTAAGAACGCGTGAATCTTAACCGATGATCAAACCCGGGCAAACACCACTGCATTTTCATGTGCTTAATTTGTGATTATAATTCATCTCGTGCTTTACGGTGAAGGAAAACAGCGTGAGGAAACCTGCATGTGTCTAATTTCACTGAAATTCTGCCATTTGTGTATTCCACGAACCTGCATTGGAGCAGCGTGGTGGAATAAGCTCCAAACCTTTTCCTCAAAAAGGGAGAGGAGGCCTTTAGCCCAGCAGTGGGACATTAACAGGCTGTTACGGAAGAATGTTTTTTAAATTATTGTTTACAATTTTTAATATTAGGTAGAAAAAATGTTTTTGGAATAGAATTGTATATACATATATATAGTAAGTTACAGAAATGAGATATCGTATCTCTGAAACTGTTAGCAAGATTAAAATTCGAAAACAAATTTGAAATGCATATAAATGTTATATATTTTAGACAATATAATAATATCCTCCATACCTATTTCGGCCACGGCGGCCAATCTCAAGAGAGATTAGCCAACTGCGCAAGAGATATTATAGTGCACAAGTGTCGCACACACCAATAAACTCCAGGCCGAAATTGGTCTGGAGGACATTATACGCCCATTAAATATAAATCCAGTAAAAATATACTTTATTCCATTAAGCTCTTGCAAGCACATTCAAATCGTCATTTTACCAGACGAATTAATTTAATTTACCACCGGTTCGAAGTGTAGTTCATTAGTAACTCGTTTTCGTCTTAAAAGACAACCAGTATAATTACAGGCACAGGTAGAAAATCTTAGATCCCATAATTAGCGGTTTATTTCGTTAGATATGAGCCGACGAAGCCACATACCATAAGATGATCTATATGTCCGATCTGCTTTCTTGTTTTAAATAAAATAAATAACAATTAATAAAGACAATCAACCCGGTATCAACTCACTCAACTGTATCTACTAGTTGAGTTTGTTCATAAATAATGTAAGTTGTTGACGAGACAATAGAAATTACAAAATGTGAAAATGTATAGTGATCAATTAAATATTTACATACTTCTATTTAATCAGTAATGATGATTTTGTTATACAACACTTCAACATTACTTATTATCGTTAAAATTCTGAACGAATGTATAAACCTATGTACTTTTTTTTACGTCAGGCAAAGCCAGAAGTCTAATCCGATTTTATATCCTTGATCTATAAATACTATTAGCACTTTGTTTTTTTTTAACTTTGTGCCTTGTAATTACCCTGGCTCACCGTTCAAATTAAACATAGCTGTTCAAAATATCTCCATTTGACTGTACAATAAAGAAAGTGGGTGGTACGTGGGGCAACCTCGGGCCAACAATCCCACAAACGGTAAAAATATATTAGATTGAATGTCTAGTTAAGACATTAATTAAACAGACACGACCGCGTTAACTCATTTATAAAAGGTAGAATATAAAATCCTTTTTGCTCGTTTCTTTTCTTTTTTATTTGCTTTTATATCTGGTCTTGTACAGTCACTAGGCTGCAATACTTCTGTCTTTGCCTCTGGCATAGTCACCTCCCCCTAACACGCGGTGACGCCGCGAGCAGAAACTAATTATAATATATAGCGTAATAACTTTAATAAACCGATAAGAATGAAAGTGTTGTAAAGTTTTTAATCCTACTTATCTACAGTATTGTAATAAAATAGTTCATAATATAGCAATAAGTCGCGTTATGAATAGTTTGTATAACGCAACAGATAAAAAATATTTTTCATCGTCTCTGTTACAAACTAAATTTCATTCTGTTTATTTAAAATGTAACATGCTTCAAATGATAATACCTAATCCAATACAAATATCTTATCTGAGAGAATTAAATAATAAAAAGTAATCATATTACATACCTATGTTATGTGGTATTGTTTATTTTTGATAACTATATTTTTCAACGACTGTTTTGTTAACTTCTGCCTTTTTGCATTTGTATTTTACCACATTTGACTTTGATTTGAGGTGGAAGGGCTTCAGGTTCAAGATAAGTAAGGTATATGTACCCCTGGCAACATTTATACAAAATTTCATGATGATAGGTTAAATTTAGGTCTAAAAGCGTAACAAGCAAACAGATTGTTGCATTTATAATATTATTAAGGATAAAAGATGCCATAGAAATACCTTTTTTTCTTAATTCTACAAACAGTCAGCCATTGTAATTGTAAGTAGAACATTTTGAACCTTGTGGGTGGCGATGTAACTATTGACGGGGTAAGAAGTTTTTACATGTAATTTGAGCACTTACCGTTACGTAGCTTATTTGCTTATGGGTCATCCAAAAATAAATTTCAAAACCGAAATAAAAATTATACCTTAGGTACAGAATTAAAAAAAAATATGTTGTTACGATGATTCGGCAAAACTTCATTAATACTAGATTTATGACACAAAGGTATTTAATCCAATGAACAATTATTTAAGGGAAGATGACTTACATTTTGTATGAATGTAGGTATATTGGTTAGCTGATAATGAATAAAAAAAAACTTAATGTACGATACGAAATTCAAGGAAATCTAGAAATAATAACGGTTAAATGAAAGAGGGAAAATTGGAAAATCGGAAACCTTTTTAAACCTATGTAAAATATTGATTTTATCAATACATACATGTATTTATATCTTTATAGATTATGTTTCTTGACATCAACAATCAAGGTATATTAAACATTTCAATCTGTTGATATTATTTGAACGTACTCATAATATTAAAGTATATATAAATAGTCACGGATTTATATAATAATAGTCTAAATATTTATTTTCCCGGGCCAATGACACATAAACAAAAATATGTACTTGTGTAAATAGTATGCCTATTAGACTAGAATACGTATAATTTTAAAATTTACAACAAAGTATATTATTTCTGTACATTAATCTTGTTTCAAACATACAATATTTAGTAATTTACATAAAAATACCTACAAACTCATAGCACTAGTATAGTTTTCTATTCTTATTACAAAGAATAGTGAAATAACACGTAGTTGTCATTTTCAGCACAACACTTTAGATAAATATGACTTTTAAGTTCATGAAATATAGTTTGAAATTCCGTGTAACTTAAAATTTTACTACGTATTTCAATGCGGTTGGACGTAATATCAAGTCACAGTCAAGGTCGTTAAATTGAATAGTGTTAAAATGCATTCATCACAATAGTCCTATTATAAAGATTTAAATAAAGTTAAGAAAAGGTAATCTAGTTAAGTATTTTAAAGAAAAATTATTATTTTATTAAAGAGGATCTAGCCCCTTAAAAAAAGGTTGTGGTCATGGCCACCCGAAAATCAGCCAACTGCTATTTGGACTACGGACTCATTTATAATCGATAATTCAATATGCATTCGTACTCGTGCAAAGTTGAAGTGTAAAAAATGTATTTCGCCCCCTCAGGTACCTTGCCCAAGTTTTGCCCGTATGGACCAATAGGCACTTCTATCGAACCCAGAGTCTGGAATAGGGTTGTGGGCATGCCCACCGTGCGCACAACGCACACCTGTTCGGAGTTACGCGTTAATAAGATTTCACAAAATATTCAGCAAACATTAACGATGTTTAATTAGTTTTTATATCCATAAATTATTTTTCAACTAAATAATAATCATATCACGTACCTTTTCAAATGTTACCTGTACTTTGTAAACCAGATATGAGAAATGTAAAAAAAACAAACAAACAATCCCACTTTCACATTTATGATATTAGTAAAGATACATCCAAATTAACAGAAATTAAAAATTAGCAATGGCATGAATACAATGAGTCATTGATATTGCTATTTAGTATGATAAGGTATAATATAATCATTTTATAGTTATATATATAACACACTAATTTAGCGTTACTTAGCACTAGTACAAGCAAACTTACATTCGCAATTTAAATACTAGAAAACATTTAATTGAGTAGTTTTTATTATAATCTATATATACTATATATTTACAAAAATGTCTATAATCCATATGTACCTCGCATTTATTTTCACTGCTGTTAACACTAGCTAAAAACTTCAATTATGATTGTCACTTGTGACATTCATTGACATTAGAAATGTCAAAATACAAATCAACTGCGTCAACAACTAGTTTTAAAGCTGCGTTTATATTAAATTAAAACAGTTATACGTAGCAAAGTGATGGCGTAGTTACTTTTTCCATTATTTTATAACTGTTTTACTAATCCGTTCAAAATGCGTTCAAGTTTGTTTCGACGTCAACGCTATGATAGTTCAGAGACCGAGCCCTTACTTCCCGCTATTCCTGGCTCGAGCCAGAGCTATGATGAGGTTTGTTGGTTTATTTAAAAGAAAATAATTACTATCACAATATCATTATGAGCGGCAGAATTTTATCATTGACCTCAATGTTGTTAGAATTTTTATGTCAAGAATTTAAACAAAAGAGATTCGATATTCAATTTTTTTATTATGTGGAACATAAATATTTAAATTATTATTAAACTATTTCTGTTAGATATAAACTATTTTTCTTTAAATATTAATTATATCACGGATCATAACAATATTACTCAGTAACAATATTTTTGTGGGTCGATTTTTCTTCAATAAAATATTATTTTAAGTAATAATATATAAAATAAAATTAGTAACTTTCAGAGTACTGTTCTAAAACATTTACAACAATTAATGCAATTATAAATATGATTTAACAGATGTTTAGTATAATACTGATTTTTTCTCTCTCTCTCTTCCATTATTAATTTGATATGACTTGATTAGAAAGAAAAGAATAGAGCATTGTTTAATTAATCACCTATTAAGTAATATTTATAACTAAAGCCAAATTTGTATTTGTGTGTTAAAAATGTGTGTAAAAAGTCGAGATGGCCCAGTGTAATTTGTGTTATAATTCATCTCGTGCTTGATGGTGAAGGAAAACATCAAGAGAAGACCTGCATGTGCCAAGTTTCACTGAAATTCTGCCACAATTGTATTCCACCAACCCGCATTGGAGCAGCGTGGTGGAATAAGCTCCAAAAACCTTCTCCTCAAAAGGGAGAGGAGGCCTTAGTCCAGCTGTGGGACATTAACAGGCTGTTACTGTACTGTATTGTACCTAAAAATATTTAAATGATGTAATGTAAAACATATAAAATGAATTTATGTAGTCATGAAAGTAATATATCTACTAAGTACAGATAGTGAATATTAGTATTTACCGTCAATTTTTATTAACTTTTTTTTACTAATGCTAAGGCCTCCTTAGCCCAGCAGTGGGACATTTACAGGCTGTTACTGTACTTTACTGTATTGTATTTGTGTGTTTTGCTTTAAAAACTCTTTTGACATAAAGGCAAACTAATTATACAAATAAGGAATGTTTCTTATTATGTTCAAAATTTGGAAGTTTACTGTTTCATTATAATATACCATAAAACATTTTTAAAATTAAAAAAATAATGTTATATGTTTTAATTTTCAGCCGGCGGCAGGAAATAACGGAGCCATGGCTGATGTGGGTGTGTCACAGTCAGTGCTGGTGGAGCCAAGAGGGGACAATGGCAGAAAATTGCCACAGTACATTGCTGCTTTGTCAGGTAATTTAGATTCTAATTAGATTTTTTTTTTTATATTTTCATGATTTTTATTTCAATAATTTAATAAAGTGGAATGGACAAATTCTTGAGAAGACTGCATCTAGTGCATCAAATATGACTTTTGCCAATCTATGCATTTGCTAGTTATTGAATGACTAGTCTATCAATATGTGCATACATGTTTTTCTACTTCTTTATTCTTTAACCAGATACATGACCATATTTGAAATTATGATTTTTGTGATCTCAATTTTATCCATCCAGACAACTTATCATGTTGATAAGTTGTCATCTAAGTTATATATGATGTGTTGTCAAGCATTATTATTCTCAGATTAACATTAATTGATGTTTGCCTATTTTTTTTTCAGCCACTCTTGGTGCCCTCGCTGCTGGTTCCATGCTCGGCTGGTCGTCGCCTGTCGTCTTCAAGATAACCCAGCAGAACAGCACAGATTACGATTTTGACGTATCAAGCACCCAAGGTGACTGGGTATCCTCATTAATAAATCTTGGAGCTGCTGCCGTTTGTTTCCCCATTGGTCTTATTATGGATGCCATAGGACGAAAGAAGACTATGCTTTTGCTAACCTTACCATTCACTTTAGGCTGGCTACTTATAACCTTTGCCCCAAATATTGGGACTCTGATGGCGGGAAGGTTTATTACTGGTGTTGCTGGTGGTGCCTTTTGTGTCACCGCTCCTGCATATACCAGTGAAATCGCACAAGATTCGATACGAGGAACTTTAGGCAGCTTTTTTCAACTGATGATAACAGTGGGTATACTTTTCGCTTATGCTGTAGGCAGTTATACCAGTGTTTTTATTTTTAATATACTCTGCACACTGATCCCTATAATATTTGCTCTGATATTCTTCTTTATGCCCGAAAGTCCTAACTTTTTGGTCGTGAATGGTAAATCGGACGAAGCCAGAGAATCTTTAATCAGACTGCGCGGTAGGAACTACGATGTTGATAGTGAATTGGCCAATCTTCAGAACAAAGCCGAAGCAGCTAAGAGCAACCCAGTATCTTTTCTCTCAGCGATCACTAAGAAAACGGCCCTTAAAGCCTTGCTCATTTGCTACGCTCTTATGTTATTCCAACAATTATCTGGTATTAATGCCGTAATTTTCAACACCTCTGCGATTTTCTCTAGTGCTGGAGCGACTATACCAGCGCCGATCGCGACCATCATTATTGGAGTTATCCAAGTCATTGCGACTTTTGTTTCCAGTGTAGTGGTCGATAAATTGGGCAGACGTATCTTGCTTCTCTTCTCTGCTCTCGTGATGTGCTTGTGCTCGACAGCTTTGGGCGTTTTCTTCTTTCTGAAAGACACCCATGGTGCGGAATCTTCGATAGTTGAAGCGATATCTTGGTTGCCATTGCTTTCTTTGTCGTTATTCATTGTCGCCTTCTCTCTTGGCTTCGGACCGATCCCCTGGATGATGGCTGGTGAATTGTGTTTGATCGATATAAAATCATTCGTCGGTTCCACTGCTGGTACTTTCAACTGGCTTCTCAGTTTCACTGTCACGAGTACGTTCAACTCCTTAAACACTGCAATCGGCTCCGGACAAGTCTTCTGGATGTTTGCTGGCATCATGGTGCTAGGTTTCGTTTTCATATTCTTTATCGTGCCAGAAACTAAGGGTAAGAGTGTTGATGAAATTCAAATAATGTTGGGCGCGGAACCTGAAACACAGACAAATGTCGATGGAAAGAAATAAACAATCATAGAGACTGATAAAGTATTTTTGTACGAAGAGTTACTAGGTAGTCTATGGTTGGCTAATTCTAGTTGTCTTTGGTGTCACAAATCACAATTTGGTGTGCTTCGTAAGCAATTTAGTTACTCCTCTTTTACCAAAGATTCAATCGTCTGGATTTGTTAATTCGTCGACTTTAGCGTTAAGATATGAAAACTTAGCCTACACATAGTTAATTTATTAAATGTTTAATTCTAATTATTGCTCATGGCAGCTTTTTAAAATAAAGACATTTATTTCTCATCTAAAATGGGAACATACTGATATTTCTAGAACATAAGTTTTATCAAAATATTATATCAAATTATGTAAATTGTAATTTTGAAAAAGTTTTATACATAATATATTTATTTAGACAAATATACCGAATAAATAAATTGCCATTTATAAAACATTCTACTTTCTATGACAGCTAAGATATTGCCATATTTATTTTAAAATGTTGTTAGTGTGAGGAAGGCTGCTGTCGTTAATAGTTTATGTAATTTATTGTTCAATGTTGTAGTACAACTAGAGATAAAACGATTAACAGATAGATAATAACAAATATCATTTACTTTTTTTAATCGTTTATAATATAGACATTAACTCAGTAGCATATATATTTTTTAAATATTATTTACACTTTTTACTATCTGTTTTTTTTTGCTGGCAAGAAGAATAAAGGTCCATTATGAGTATAGCAACATCGATATAACAAAATAATTTGAAGGAAATACTTATTTATTGTTTTATATATATTGCATTCAATATTAATTTTTATCACAGAACATATTATAATTCAATTATTATCAAAGAACTTTGCGTCCATTAGATGACTGTACAAAATGACAGATCAGCTTTAAAATACTACCAGCATTTAGTACCGATTTAGTAACTTTGTTTAAATATTTAGTAGCTAAATAATTACCAAAAAAAAAAAAATGGCCGGTCATTTTGACAGGCTTAGGTACTAAATATTTAAACAAATGTACTAAATAGATACTAAATGCTGATAGTATTTTAAAGGTGATCTGTCATTTTGCAGTCATTTTGATGCACGCAGAACTTTCAGTCTAAAGTGATGGATATAAATAAGTGTTATATTTCTATGATTAATATAAATTAATGGCTAAATCCTTGTTGCTGTATTCCTTGTCAATGAGAACGCTATGATATAGTTTTAAATGAAGCACTAATGAATTTTGTTCAACATATTATGTATATCTTATAATTTATTTAAATCAATTTTGTATATATATTGTTAATATAATAAGTTTTCATAGTGATTAAATGTACAAAAAATATTGTCTGTGCTTTATTATTTCATACAAATAAAGGATACCTAATATTATCTGGGTTGGGCTTTAAGAAATTTGAACCAAAGTAAGGAGGTACCTACTTCAATTCTTAATTTTAATAAATTATTATTAAGTTAAAAAGTTATTAAGATAAAAATTTATTTCAATGGCACTATGGCAACAATTCCTAAATAGTAATAATAATGACACGTCCTGCCTATAAGTCCCACTTCAGGGGACGGAAGAATTTGGTAAATATTTTGTGTGTATGGGGATGGGTTTCGGGATGGTTCAAAAACACAATTGGATCCGGTTGATAGCGCTACTGTCGATATGTCAGCAAATGGTAAAAATGTCTATGGCAGGAGGATAATTAATGTGTCATTATAAAAAATGTTTTTGTTATGAAAGTTAATCACACAGGTTTAGCTCACAATTAATATATAATAAGAAAACGTTAATCCAATATTTTGATAAATTCATAATTATTTAAATGTATTTATCAAATACGCGTTACGCTGCAAACTCTACACTATCACGCGTTTTCTCACTATATAATAAAAGATACTCTCACATTGATATATTTAATTGGTCAATTAAATCATTTAAAAAAGATATTTTTGGGGCTCAAAATTCTATTTAACCAATCACACTCACACAAACTCATGTACGCTCAAATACTTACACACATACAATCACTCATACACACACAAATTACAGTGTAACTGCATAACCACACTCACAAATAACATAGTCTGTGTCGCCTAATCATATTGTAATGTTTTGTTTAAAACTTTATTATTATTTTGTTACATTTACATTTTATTTATCAAAACTGTGCGTTGCTACCTCTGTTAACTATTATTAAGTTTGTATAATTCAATGGAAAACAGTAATTGGCTCTATTGTCTGTAGTATATTTTATTTTTAATGTAAACATATTTGTATCATGCTGTTGTTTTCCTAAAATAAATAAATAAATTAATTATTTCCTATATAATTAGAAAGTTACTGATCGCGTTGTTAGTACATTGCCCTGTTTTATCAACCGTAAATTATGAAGCACGGTACATATAGAGCTTAATTGTTGATAAATAAAACGTAATTAACATTTTATCGTTTCTTTTTTACACACAATAATTTAATAAAGCGCTTGTCATTTGATCCGTCAATAATTTTCCTCTTAGTGCCGAGTGTCCTTTCCATGCAATATCTGATAGTGATTGGCGTTTAATAGTTTTTTTTTAAACTTCATCATCATGAAGTTTTTTTTCTCTTCCACTGCTGGACATAGGTCTCTCCAATGGCACGCCACTGAGCTCGATCATGGGCTCTCAATCTCCAAATCATCATGGGTGCCATATATTTGTCTTTTTTGTATCTTTCTTATTATTTTATTTTTGATGACGTCGTTTGTGGTTACTGCCTCGTTCTTTATGTACGACCTTGAAAAACGAAGCCGTACCCAACCAGTGTTGCATGAAATTAAATAGTCTTTATACTATAGACGAGCTAAGACCTATTAAAAGATCTATTTATAGTTATTGACCGATATTAGGTCGTTCAACCATACAAAGTCTTTAGCTTTATTTTATAAATATAGAATATCTCTGTGTAAAGGTAAAAAGATATTATATAACGTCGGAATGGTGGTAGGGCAAGCCCATAGGTAACCAATCATCTCCTATTCTACCGTCAAGTAACAACACTCACGTTAGTAAATTTGTGTCCCAGGCTCATTGCGAATGTTAGAAATGATTAATATTTCTTACGGCGCTAATATCTATGGACGGTGGTGACAACTTTTCTTCATATGGCCCATATGCCCGGCCACCTATTATTATAATTAAAATTATTAACTTTCCTACATGGATATGTTTGCTATGTCTCTTATCTATGTGTTTATGTGTTATACAATCCCGTCGTCCTTGTGTTTGATATCAAATTGAAGTGTACCGAAGCGAGGTACAGATTGCGTTGTAATAAATGATAAACATTTTATCCATTTAAAAAACAATTTAATGTAAAAATACATGCAAACTTGCATTTTTAATAGATGTTTACTAAATCTATTACCTACATTTATAAATAGTATACCTATAATTGTTCCTTGCTCTTCTAGCTGCTTCTAATGCCAAATCAATAATTCTAAATATAAATTAAAAAAAAAAAAAACATTTTTATTATGCATATTTCATTGTTCAAAATTATACAGCTCAATCACTTTCTTTGGTAATTTAAGGTAACTTAATCACTTATACATATTTTACAATAATATCTTTATCAAATTATCATAATTGTTAACTGATTTTATCTACAAAAGACAGCTTATCAGCTACTGATATCATTATTTACAAAATCTGTTTCTTGGTACATATGAAATTGTTTAAATAATAAAACCTATAATAAATTGAGACTCGAATTGCCACCGCCTATTTTAGAATAGGCTCTCCGATAAAAATTACAACAGAATAAAGAATTCATAGCTTCATTCAGCGATGAAGAACTCTGCGTTCTGTAAAGTCCTGAAGAAACTTCTTCGATATTTGCTTCTCCAATGAACTGCTGTAAATCATTCTTTGGGAACCCCTCTTTGTAATATTGTTTAATAGTATCATAAGCATCCATTATAACCGAAATAAACAAACTTAGAACTACATAAATATACAAACTAATAAATGAATACAAATAGACCCTACTAAACCACCATAACATTGGTGATTTTTTAGACATTATTGAGAATGTAGCAAACATGTCATCACCATTTATTAAAGAAAATAAACACTCAGACGTAGTTGCTAGCGAACGGAATTTCATATGATAGGGACCTAGAACGAGCCAGCCACAAAACGTAAACCCAGCATAGAGCAGGAGAGCACAACATGAAAAACGGAATATCTTAGGTGCCGCTTTTTTCAATGTGAGGATAACAACATTGTAAGTTTTAAAGAAGCCAAGATAACGCAAAACTCCAAACCAAACTAAAAGGTTTCCTACACCCAAGAATAAAGAACATAAATTCCACTGGTCATTTGTAAATTGGTTACGTTCAATTTGTTCTTTTATTGCAGAGCCCATAATGATGAGAATATCATTGATGATAATCATTATATACCATACATTGAGAAACTCTAACCGACCATCTAAACTAAGTTCTTTGTTATATGCTTGTCGAAAGAATTGAACGGTGAGCTCTTTTAGTAGTTGTGCTCTATAAATGGCACGGCTACATAGTATAAGAGATGCACTACAAATAATTATAACAAATATATTTAAAATACTCCTAAGTATTTGATCTATTCGATTATCAGTGACATAGTCTTTATCTCCTTTACAAGTTAACTTATATGGTTCAGCCTCTAAGTTTAAAGACATTTGCCCATCATGGTCTTCATTATCAAAAACAATCTTAATATCAAATCTGTAGCAATCAGGTGGTGTTATGGGTCCTGCAGTTCTGAAATTTATTGTTTTTAATGAAAACCTCAATTCAGCTCTAACTAAAGCTGCAAAATCCACCTCTAAGCCTGCATTCTGGATGAATTCTCGAGATTTAAAAACTTTGTTTTCTGTGCTTGTGAAGTTGGTACAACCAAATTCAATTTCAGAATTGAATTCATAGCTTTCATTGAATCCATTTATTATGCCTTTTTTATAATAGTACTGACAAAACTTTGGATTTGGTTTAATATTATTCTCATCGTTGTATGAATATGGTCCAATGGCATTAGTCAAGTTTGAATAGCCTGCATAAGCATAATCTAAGGTATTATAAAAATCATCAACTTTATAAACAGCCAAAGGACCAGCTCCAGGTGGATAGGCATTTATTTCTCTTGTGGAATCCCAACCAAGTAGGAATAAGTGGGAGAAACTAATCCTATTATCCCATGTATAATTAACATGATTATATCTATTATGAGCAAATAAACAAAGTTGGAGTGTTACCAAGACTATTTTGATGACTTGAACGACGAATTTGTAAGGGAATTTCCGTTTCGCTCGCCACTTTTCGATCGGATTCATAAAGAAAAATTGCAATTTACGTCGCATTTTCTCTTTTACTTGAATAAGCGTCGAGGATGTAGGCGCTGACCGTGATGTTTGACCTTGCGCACTTTCTTGGTTGTTTTGCGTTGTTTTCGGGGCGACTTCTATATCTGATTGTTGGTTTTCTTCCGAAGAAGACATAACGGACTCCATCGAAACGTATTCAATAACAATTTTTGAAATTTGTAAATAGTCTGGATTTGAAACCTTTGCGATCCCTTCATTCGACGTTACACGTCTAGTTTTATTTTTAATGAGTATAAAAGGAATTGATCAGAGCACTAAGTAATTAAAATGGTTATCTTTTTAAGTACCTATGCAATTGTTATTTTAATTTTCTTTGTTGTTTTCGAGTAACCTTTACCCGTCTGTCACTTTCTAGTTTTTGTAATGTCTTATGACTTACGTCATTCAATAGTCACAAGTCACAACTCACTGTCAGTCTGTCATTCGTCAGGTGTTAAGATAATGCACTTCTAACGTAGACAGAGAAACAAATAGACCAAGGGGCCGTGAAGCCGCGATTGAGACAGAGATAGTTTGTCAATGTGTGTGTATAATGTTGCCATAGTAACTGCATTTCCCTGTTTCGGGAAAAAATATTTTTAGGATTTAAAACAAAACGAAATGTTTTTTTATTTATTTAAAATTACCAATATGACATACAGTAACAATTACATAATTATATACATATTATATGCTTTAAATAAATGCAAATAAAAATTAAATATAATTACTGTACAAATAATGACCGCGAAGAATGGTGGCAAGAATGTAAGCAGCATTTCTCCTTTGAACGCAATCTGGGCGAAAAATTAACCAGCCCTCCTGTCACCAATAGAGGCAATAAGACGGGGTGTAATATTTTTGATAAAAGTTTTTGCACTATTACTCACTAGATATTTAATATGTTGTGCTGTAACACCACACTAGCACAGCACATGATATGTGGCACGTTGTAGGAGAGGCTAGTAGGCTGGCAGTAGTTTAGTGCATTTACATGTTTTAACATATTACGCAAATCAAAATATAATAATAATAAAAAAAATTAAACATTACATTTTAATAATTTCTTACAGCATTTTGTACCGCATCAGGATGCAGTACTGTTTTGTTTTTGTTTTTAAGTAGCAATTTTCCTGGAAAATGATTGCTACATATTTTAGAATATATTGCGGGAGTCCAATCTTTTCTTCCAGTTGCTTCGATCCATTTTTTACGTAGGTCTGGATCGCTTGGAAAACTAACGATAAACTTAGCTATATTATTAATAAGTATTCACAGGTATTTTAGTCATTCTATCATGTCAGATGTGTAATACTTCAATCACAAATATTATTATATAATTCTTCGATCACCAATATATTAAATTAAAATAAATAATTAAATATAAATTAAAATTATATATATATATATATATATATATATATATATATATATATATAGATAAAGAAGCATTATAGGCTTTTATTAGACTCCGTCTTTATTTGTTGACATTGTCGAGTCAATTTTTTCATCGAAAATCGGGGTATTTTTTTGCTGACACTGGTAACATTTACCTGATAAACAATTCGTCGTAATCGTAACAGCCTGTGAATGTCCCACTGCTGGGCTAAAGGCCTCCTCTCCTCTTTTTGAGGAGAAGGTTTGGAGCTTATTCCACCACGCTGCTCCAATGCGGGTTGGTGGAATACACATGTGGCAGAATTTCAGTGAAATTAGACACATGCAGGTTTCCTCACGATGTTTTCCTTCACCGTAAAGCACAAGATGAATTATAATCACAAATTAAGCACATGAAAATTCAGTGGTGCTTGCCCGGGTTTGAACCCACGATCATCGGTTAAGATTCACGCGGTCTTACCACTGGGCCATCTCTTTCAATCAATTATAGGTTATGAATGATAAAAACTCAACAAAACCTATGATTTTCAGGATTTTAAGACGATATAACCTTCCTTCATACATAATTATCACTGGGAAACTATATTTAGGGACAAAACAGTCGTACTTACGCGTGAATACACACGTCGGCAATTTTCTTCTTGCTATCGCTTTAACATGAAATAATACGACAATGCACCATTGTATAACCTTCGATATGATAAAAGGATTGTTTCTCGGCCTTTTCACTGGATCAGAATAGTTTTTTAACATAAGAATAAGCGAAAATTGAACAAACAATACAATTAATGCACCAACTGTCAAGTTTGTTTCGCTACTGAGTAGCGAAACAAACACCAAAACAGGTTACGCGATAAGGGACAAAAGATTTGATAATTCTATCTCTGTCTAAACCATAGGTAACGTAATTTTCGTTCTCTTTCCTGTGTAAGTGAGAAGGAAATCATCATTGCGTCTATTAGTTTCTTTGTCTACGTATATAATAGGTCTTTTTATAACTGTGTGAAATGTGAATTACGAGAATAGTAAATATTTGTCAATTCCTAAGAACTTAATAACATTTAACTAAGATAAAAAAATATATACAAATGAGACCCACCTCTTAAAAACAATCACTTTAATTCCATAACTTTACCTAAAAATATAGCCGAGATTGTTAGAACGCGTAAATCTTAACCGATGATCGTCGGTTCAAACCTGGGCAAGCATCACTGAATTTTCATGTGCTTAATTTGTGTTTCTAATTCATCTCTTGACGGTGAAGGAAAACATCGTGAGGAAACCTGCATGTATCTAATTTCATTGAAATTCTGCCACATGTGTATTCTACTATTGTGGTGGAATAAGCTCCAAACTCCTCAAAAGGGAGAGGAGGCCTTAGCCCAGCTGTGGGACATTAACAGGCTGTTACTGTACTGTACTGTACCTAAAAATATTTAAATGATGTAATGTAAAACGTATAAAATGAATTTATGTAGTCATGAAAGTAATATATCTACTAAGTACAGATAGTGAATATTAGTATTTACCGTCAATTTTTATGACTTATGTCATCTTAACTCCATTTATTTGGTAGTCTGTGAGTGGTGTCGTATTCGTATAATTTTACGATTTCCTTGTAAAAATTCTCAATTAAGTGCCCCATAGTCTAGTGATAATTCCAAGATCATTTTTAATATAAATACAATCACCAAGCGCACATAAAACGATGGCGCTAACAGTGGATAAACTCACTAACGACGAGAGGTAATTTCTACTGTGTTTATTGCAAGGGAAAGTTTACTTTGTCAAGATTTATTTATATTTCACTTGATTTATTTCAACTTTTGTATCAACGGTATGTTATTTTCAGGTTTAGTGGTGATAATGTCCTACAGTTCCTTTTATATTTACCCCTTGGTTTGGTGCTAATGGCATTTAGAATAGTTTTGGCGTTAATACTATGGATTGCAGCAATTGTTCTGCCCAATAAATCTGCTGTAAGACAGTTATTATCTACGCTGGCTTGTTGGACGTTCGGTGAGTTAAATTTTGTAAGAATAGATTTTTATAAACAATCCTGTTCTCTCTCTATAACTGTAAATTCAATATAGCATAATTTTAAAATTAGTTTAAATAGTACATATTGTAAATACATATAAAAAACTAACAGCTCAAATTTAAAAACAACTTGTAGAAAAAAAAACATATTAAGACAATTATTTAGAGTCTGTGTAGATAAGTTATTTCTTTGCTATTTATGTCATAAAAAATGTATGTTTATAAAGATTGTATCCATTACAGGTGTATATGTCAAAGTAAAGGGCAGCAAAGATCCACGTTGTAGTGTACTGGTGGCCAATTATGTGTCCTGCTTAGATTCATTAGCTGCTGCACATACCCTTGGGACTATAAGTGTATGTATTCTGCATTAAATTATTATCTTTTTTTTTTATTTAACACTACTGGTACTCTTGTCACTAGATGGTGAAAATAAATATTTTTATGTACATTTAGCTGTCTGGTCTTTTATTAGACATATGATTTCAGTGTTAAATATTGAACCTATTTTCTAAAGTTGATTAGGATTCACTATGATGCATCTTTACTAATCTAAATTAATATTATAAATGTAAAAGTTACACTTTCACGGCTACACCACTGTTTCTTTTAAATTTGGTTTAAAACAAGCTTGAACCCCGAGGTAGAACATAGGCTACTTTCTTATACCTAATACTGCCTCACACAAGGGCTAACTGAAGACAAAAAAATAGTTATTTGTAAAACAATAAAAGTAGTGCCAAAAAAAACTTTAAATGATTCATTGTAGATAATCTAATAAATTTGGGTACCATGTAGTTATAAAAAAAGAAAAAACACATTTAAAAAAGGTTATTATTTTCTCTTGTATAACATTAGTATAAATTTGTCAAATTGAAAACTAAATGTTAACCATCAATAAAATTTAAATTCCCTAGGAAATTTTCAATGTTAATTGATAATTTAGCTTAACAATATTTTCATATTAACTATTTAATTAAAATTCATTTACTATTGATAATTTTTTTATTTGGATTGTGGTCAAGGTTTTCTTGAACTAAATTTGGCATTGTAAAATGACATTGGTGAGCTCTGTTTGACAATTGAATAAGTTATGTTATCTGTGAATAGTTAATGGGCCAGGTTAAATAGAGCATAATCATAAATATTAATATTCATCTTGGCATCTTAAACTTATTCATCAGGTTGTAACTATATACAAATACACTTACATTGGTTTGATTCATATTACATTCAATTATTTATAGTCAAAGAAAAACTGCCACTGGTTTTGAAATGAAAATACCATAAGCTGAGAAAAACCCATGAAAGCCATAGCAACTTTTTGTTGTCGAATTTTGTACAAATTGTATACAATTGTCAATGTAACAAAGAAAAAGTCCAGAGAGATAATTTCATTCAAGGTGTTTTACAGTTAACTGAGTGAACATTGAGCACACAAACATTACTTCTCTACTTTTTTTAACTGAGCAACAGTTATGTTGATGATCCTTTTGTAAAACAAATCAAGATACAATTTTATAACTAGTGATTGCAATTGTTTTTGACAATTAACACTCAAATTGCATGCAACATGCATTGCATGTTAATATTGGAATTTAAACTTATTTAATATTTGCTATAAAGGAAGAGAAGTGGTTATTTTTGCATTAAAGTATGAGCAAATTTTAGCTATAATAAGTATTTATTCATTGCAATGTATCAGCCAGTAGTTTAAAATTACTTAAACAATAAAAGAGATTTATAATAAAATGATAAAAAATGACTTGGTTTGATAAGCAATCAATGTTCAATGTGTGTTACGAAACAATTACACAAGATGATGCTAATTGGATATTTTGTATTTGAAAATGTGATAATGATGATGATAGACTGATATTAAACTGTTATTTAGTGATAGGGCTTTTGAAAGGTTCTGGGTAGGTACAACCCACTCATCACATTTTCTACTGCCAAATAGCAATACATAGTATTGTTGTGTTCTGGTATTACATGTGAGTGAGCCAGTGAAACTACAAGCAGAAGGACATAATTTAAAAAAAAAAGTTTACTAGGTTGGTGACGCATTGGAGATGTAAAGAGTAGTTAATATTTCTTAAAGCGGCAATGTCTATGGTCAACAGTGACCACCTACCAACAGGTGGCCCACTCGACCATCCATCATATTTTAACGTAAATCACATATAAAAAACCTATACAATTTCTTAATTATCATTCTTTGTTTGTTACAGCTTAGAAAATGGAAGGTTCCACCATTTTTTGCATCAACGCTTGGTATTAAGAATGCTGCTCAATTTGTGAGAAAGTAAGAAATTAAATGACAATAAAATCTATACTAAATTCTTGATATATTTATTGATGTTTTACAATCAAGGCGCACAGTAGTGCAAAGCACAAGTTCTATATTAAATATTGCCTTGTATTTTTTTTTTTTTAGACAGCACTTCACGGAGAGTCCAAGTAAGCCAGTATTACTGCAACCAGAGGGTGGGCCGACGAATGGGAAAGGCCTTCTCAAATTCAATGATTGGTCATTCCCTATTGGCAATAGAGTTCAACCGATCGCAATAAGTAAGATTCATTCAGTTGCTATGAATAGTTAGAAGATAGCAATAAATTGTTAAACAAAATCAAATACAAAACTTATATGATAAAATTGTTTTAATAAAGCTTTGAGACTTGAAATTTTATTGATCTAGTTGATATTTAAATTGTTTATTAACAAAAAATATTAATTTACTATGAAAAAAACCTGTTGATAATTATTACTAGATTGGCAAAACACTACTTTGGTACCTGTTTATCGGTTGCGATACAAAAAAAAAACCAATGACCTTGAATTATACCGACTTGGTATGATACGGTATTCAATCACATTGACAAGTTCGACGAAGTTTATATGTTATTAAAATAATTTTATTTAAAGAGCAATTAACTACTATAATTATATTACCTTAGTATAAAGTGATTAATACTTAATAATAAAAAAAATTGCAGCAGTTGAACGTCCTTTCACGAATGTGACGGTCCATCGCCCAAACGACAAGATAGATGTGTTCCCTTGGTGGGACGCATTATGGTTTCTATGGACCCCGTGTTCTGTATACACCCTGAGGGCCCTGCCAGCGCTGGACAGGAAAGATGATAATGATCAAGAGTTCGTCGATCGAATGAGGCAGGCCATAGCCGATGCTTTGCAGGTTTGGGAGTTATATATTACCTAAATCGATATTATTTTTAATTCTATCTAATGATACTATTAAGACAAACGCTTTACGATAGAATAATTATATTTAAGGTATTATTTTACTGAATACAAGAATTTCCATTGTTTAATAACAGTCAACACATAAATGAAATTGGTTTCTTGCATTCATTCGTCGTCGACGTTGATCGGAGTGTTAGTCCACTAAGGTAAAAGTAAATAAAATGTGAAGAATGCTTACAGCTATATCAGGATATGGTGTCGCAAACAGATATAATACAAAATAAGAGGAAGTTTGAATGTTGCTTTCGTGACATTAGAGAACGGCTGAAAGAGCTGAACAAAGAAATCGGTCGATTTTACCGCTCCCTGGATATGTCATTCGATAGAATGACTGTAATGAATGTAAGAGGACTGAGACCCAAACTGCCCGTCCGCAGGTGGAGGCGACGCCGTGGTCGCTGGGCGAGGCGCGGCGCGCGCGCCGGCCCGCGCCCCCGCGCCGCGCGCCCCCCGCGCCCGCCGCCCTCCCCGCGCCGCCCGCCGCGCGCCGCGTGCAGGAGGTGCTGCCGCGCGTGCCGCTCGCCGACATCGTGCGCGACCTGGGTGAGGGCCGCGTGGGCTTATTGTTCATAGTGGCATAGCTAGTTTGATTTTTTTTATAGTTGATAGGCAAGCGCTTGACCGTTGACTTGCCTGATCTTAAGCATAGTCACGGTCTAGGATGGAGCGCGCCCGCCCCGAAGGAACCCGTTTACCCTGGATTTGAACACACCCACATAGTAACTATCAGGAAATATGGACTCAGGTAAAGCATTCCACAGTTTCGAAGTGCGAATAATAAATGTGGTTTCAAAGCGCTTCGTACGTAGGCGGGGAAGTTCCACTGTGTACCTATGGCGCTTTGGACGTGTTTGCCTGGCCGTCCGATAGTAAATGGGGGCGGAAGGAATTAGATCATGTAATTCCTGCGCACATTCTCTGAAATGTATCCGATAGAAGACTGTAAGCGATGCAACCACACGTCGATGTTCGAGACTTTGGAGTCTAGCCTCGACCAATGTGTCGTCTCCTATCAGCCTCCTGGCACGTTTCTCAATCAACTCTAGAGCCCGAAGGTGGTGCTTAGCAGTGGCGTCCCAAAGGTGAGAGCAGTACTCCATACAAGACCTCACTTGTGTTTTGTATAAGCTGAGCAATTGTTCTGGAGTAAAGTAACGTCTCACCTTGGAGAGGATACCAAGCTTTCGGGAGGCTATTTGGGCTTTGGACTCAATAAAAGAGCCGAAATTAAGAGTTGACGTGAGAGTAACGCCAAGGTAAGTAAGGTCAAGGTGGTCAGTTATAGGTACGGACACATTTCGGAAAAAGGGAGGTAGCTGGAATTCCCTCTTTTTGGCGGAAAATGAACACGCCTGCGTCTTGGTTGCATTGAACATGACCAAATTAGCATCGCCCCAATCGGACACTGCCTTAAGGGTCATACTCAGGCGCTCAACCATGGCCTCTCTCTGAGCCTGAATTAGGGCCTCACTAGCTTGCGCGTTGGACCTATAGCTCTCGACAACTGTGCAGTCATCTGCGTACCCATGGATACCGGGCATCAGCAGATTATTAATTTGCAGCAGAAATAGTGTCGCCGAGAGCACTGACTCCTGGGGAACACCGGTATTTATAGCCATTTGATCCGAAGAGTGACCATCAACCACCACTCGTAACGATCGGTTCCTCAGGAAGTCTGAAATCCACGCACAAAGGCTAGCAGGCAAGCCATATGCAAGAAGCTTGCTGATAAGGCCATCATGCCAAACCTTGTCAAAGGCTTTCGAGATATCCAAAGAGACAGCAATGATTTGCGATGTTGTCTTATTAAATTAATTTCATGTGAAATATGTCTAAAAAGTATCTATGGTACTTGACGGTAGTTCTGATGCTTTTCAAATAAAGTACCGACTTTAAATACAAGTCGATTTGATTGAAAATTGAAGCGTGTCGACCGCTACTCATGATAAAATCTGATTGTAGATATTTTAGCTATTTTTTGAATTCATGAGTTTGTTTTCTTTTTTTTAGAAAAAACTCGTAGCGTCGACGTGACTATCACAAATTTCCTGGAAGGTATCACACCCTACACTCCGATACCGGAGTCTGTTGTGGAACCCCAGCCGAGCACGTCTCAGGCTCCTCCCAAATACGTGTGTCCCGCTCCCACCGGCGTGTTCTCCAAGTCGGCTAAGGAGCGCCAGATGAGCTTCCAGGAGAAGAAGGCCCAAATGATAGCCGAGGCCCGCCAGAGGTACATAGAGAAACACGGACTTAACGTTGCTTCGAAGTGTTGATTTACAATTTGCGAAGGTAGGCCATTATTTTTTAGATGACCTTTAGTCATGTCGTATCGGTCATGAAGTGATACAATCTTCAAAAGTACGAAATAAATCGTAGAAGTGAAATTATTGTGCCTACTTTCTCGAACCTTCTATCAATCGATACAAAAAACTTTGAGGATTTTATTTTTCACTCGCTTTATATAAATTGTATAAATTATTAAATAATATAAACACTACTCCCATCTACCCCACTACACTCAGCAATATAAAATATTGTTAACTGCTGACATAACTATTATATACTAAATTTTGCAAGTGAGTGGTCAATCTTTAGCAAATATGTTAATAGTAAGACTATTGCAATTGCTCCTGTGCAGTCGAAGGAGAAAAATATAAAAAGAGGGTAGTTTCATAATGTTGTCCGTTTCAACATGATTATAAATATATATATATATATATAATAAATATATCTAACTGTCGATAAAAACTGACTGTAGCATGTTGACCACAAAAAATACATTACGCCTGAAAGGCGTACAAACAATTTTCTCACTTTAGCAATTTTAGCACTGGCAGGTAGTAAAAAAGAAAATATTTGCAATAATAAAGTATCGTTAGAAAAAATTAACATCTATATTAAATAGAATGGATATAATTATAAGCATTAGAGAATATTGGATTCACCGAATAAGATTTGAATTTTTAAAATTCATTCACTTTGTAGTCTTCGGTGGAATATTGTTATTAAAGTAACAACTCTTTGATGAATGGGATATTTTCTGTATACAAGAGTATGAAATATAAAATGGTACTGGCAAGGTGCTATGGATATAGCCTGAAATCTAAAAAAAATTACATTAATAATTGATTTTTGTTTTTTTTTTTTATAACGGTTCTTTCATAATTTTTACCTTTCCATCCTACTTGTCTTGTATACTTTTACGAAACATAGTTTTGTTTGTTAAATATATTCCTTTCATTTGTTACATATAAATATTGTATCATTTTTTCGCATGAGCGAATTTATATTTTCCTGTTTTTTTTTTGTGTTTTTACTTTATACATGATTAAATTTATTTTTAAATGATTTATATTTATTTTTCCTAAAAATGTTTTTATCGTTATTTAAATGTCAAAAAATATCCTTTATTATATTTTACATACACTTCTGTTGAAATAGATAACACTCCATGACCTTGGGGAAATAATGTTTTATTTCTAAACACGTCATGGTATTTATATTCTTATTTATATTAAATATTTCACTTGTGTTGCAGCAGATATAGTTTTACCAAAAGCATAAACAATTGTTGTAAATTACTTCCAAATTAAAGAGTTCACATTGAAAAAGTCTTTGTAGTGTAAATAGAATTTCATGAGATAAAACGCAATTTCTTACTAGACGTATATATATAATATGACGTAATTATAGATCTCTTGTTTTATAATAAAAAATTGAAAATTTATTTCATTTCGGAAGTTATGGTAAAGGATTTTGTATTATATTTATAATGTTACTTCTATATTTGCTATTTTAGTAATAATTGATGACATTAGTCATTTAATTTATCGTATTATTTTTTAATAAAAAAAAATTATTATCCTTTAATACATGTAAAATAAATCTGTAAAAACATAATCAATGTCAAATTAAATAAGGTAGTAATAGATATACTTTGTATAATAAGCGTTGTACACAATATGTGTTGGCGTTAAATATGTTTTTTGGACCTTAATTTTGATGAAACATATTTCTTTACATTTTAGACTTATTGAATGTAGCTTATCGTTTATATTAGTCATTAGATCTCATTATATATTGTTCCAAACACTCACTGTAACGACGGCTGATTTTATCCTGTGAAAAGTTTTGATTAAACTTCATTTAATGTCATTATGAAATAATAAATATTAAAAATAATTATAGTTATAACTCAATTTCGATTTTAACTTAACTTTAACTTGTTCCATATTTTCATTGTGTTAATTTTGTTTTACTGCCAAAAATGATGTTGAATTTAAATTTTGAGATTCAGTTTTTCTTTATGATAATCGACTCATAATCTAAGATTAATAGCCATAAAATATTATTAAAGAACTACTTTTTTAATAATGTTATAAAATTTTGTGATTATTTTTAGTATCATTAACTAATAGGAAAAAAAGTGATAAGATTTGTTTGGTATTTTTTTAAGAACTTGGAACAGAACACTACCGTGCGCCCTATAACCAAACGATGGTAATATTAGTACTTTACGATGTATTATTAGTAACCAAAACTACATTTATTTGTCCATTCCTTTTATATACAAATACATGGTCAATGATACTAGAAGTAAAACTCCTATGTAAATAATAAATTTTCACTCTTATTAAGTCCTAGTTAATGATAATTCAAATAGTCTCACATAGAATTCACTAACGATATCGAAATTCTATTGGAAATTTCTTTAAACTATAGCCGTATTTATTAGTGAATTCCAAAGAAAGATGATGCCACATAAATATATACATATATATATTTTTACAGAAAATTATTTTTAAAATATAACACTGGATAGAATAAATTTACTGAAATATTAAAAATGGCGTCTTCATTATTAGTGAAAATATTTAGTCTGCTCAGAATTCTAGATTTGCAACTGCCCTATGGCTTCCAGCGTACCTAGATTAGAAAGTTTGTAATTAATTATTATTAAATAAACAACTGTTTCAAAAGTTTTCATTTTATTTCCCCCGATATTTATGCAAAATACAATAGTTGAGTTTAATTCGAAATGTCAGATGCGAAGATCGAATGCCTGCAATGCATATGCCAAATTGTGCTCCTGGTAAGTATGAATCAAATCTAGAACTTTATGCGACAATAACGCAATGGTTTGCGGGCCGTCTAGCGATGAACGAATGAATGAATGAATAATTTGTTTCATTATGATATTACAAAGCGTCTTATCAACGAAGTACAATATCAAATCATAAGAGACTGGTGCATAAAAAAGGTAGGCAGAGGCAGGCATCATAAAAATGGTATAAAGTAATATTTACTTAAAGAATCATGAACTACAAGGCTTATAATTATATAGGTAGGTGAACTAAGTATATATAATAATAAAAGAAATATATATATATTTATTTAAATACTAATTATAAAAGTGTGTATAAATGTGTGTTGCGTATGTGTGTGCTTGTTTGTTTATGTGATTGCGTGCGTTATCGATGTGTTGCGTTTGCGTCAAATTTTAATGCTGGTATAGTCAGTAAATTCTCTGTAATTTCGTACATGAGGTTTATTAGCCAATCTTTTAGCGCATATTTTAATTCATAATTATTAAGGTTTTAAATATTTATGTACTTAAGGTTTTAAATATTGAAGTACTGGTGGTGGAGCTTTGTGCAAGCTCGGCTGGGTAGGTACCACCCACTCATCAGATATTCTACCGCAAAACAGCAGTACTTGGTATTGTTGTGTTCCGGTTTGAAGGGTGAGTGAGCCAGTGTAATTACAGGCACAAGGGACATAAAATCTTAGGTTTTAAGCAATGGTTAACATTACTTACAGTGCCAATGTCTAAGGGCGTTTGGTGACCACTTACCATCAGGTGGCCCATATGCTCGTCCGCCTTCTTGTTCTATAAAAAGCTTTTATTAAATTACTAATGTAATCTAATGATGACAGTGCGTGTCCGTCGACATTGTGAGGGCTTTCCTTAGATTTTTTGTAAGACTTGATCAGCTAATTTTTTGCCTATTTCACAAAATAATTGTTCATTAAGATTGCAATATCTTGAGTTAGCAATATTAGGCAATAGGTCTTTGTTTTTCCGTGGATTATTGATAATAGAATCTCGTCGTCCCATAGGATTATAAGAATGCACCTGTGTTTGAGCACACACTTGTGCACTATAATCTCCTCCAGTTGGTTATTATCCGTTGACAATAGCTGCTATGATCGAAACCAGACAGGAGTTTATATGTTATTAAAACTGTCAACCAAATTCGTGTACGCGAAAGCGTAAAATTAAGATTTTTTAAAAACTAAATTAAAGGAACCATAAATAAGGATAGATTGTAAGATAAAGATAGATATACAAAAATATATTTAATTCAAAATTTCATACATCAAGTAAGTTAAAATTAATACAATTTGATTTCAATATTTTTCTACATTGTACTTTTGATAAAGATTTTTTTAGCATTATTAAAATTACAGTTCGATGCAATACCCGGTAAAAATACTTTTGACTGGCAACACACTGTTAAATATGCAATTGGCTAAAGGTTATTCTTATTTCTGATGCTTTAATATTAATATCAATTAATTGAATAAATTTTCGCGATTTTTAGCCTGTTTTTAGATGTGGGTAAAAAATTACCTGATATTAATAGTAATTAATTAATATATTTTGGATTTTTTCATAGTATTGTCATATAGTAAATTACTACGGATAAAGCTATTGAAACTGTTTTCATTCTATAAAAAGCAAGGTATGTTTATAATTACGGAAACTGACCTTGACATTTATAATAAGATTTATCAAAGGACTCCGCAAAATGAATACCTTAATCAATAAAAAAAAACGGATTTATTGTTTTTCACGCAGGATATTAATATTTAACCGTATATGGTTATTAAGCCGGCTCTACACGAGTGTAGACGTGCGGCTGCGAACTTAAGTCGCATTTCGTGCGTGGTGGAGCGTGGTGAAAAATATGGCCCTCTACAATTGCAACGTTCACGGGTTCGTTCAAAGTAAAACAGTTAAACCCAGCGCGAACCCTTTGTCGACTAACAACCGACAACGACCGGGAAACGCCACGAACCGCGAAACCATCTACACTTGCCTTTGTGCCGCGAATATAAAGCATTAGATAATTATTTTTGATTCATTCAACAGTAACTACCAAATTTCTTGTCGGTTCTTCTCGGCACAATTTAGATTGTATATCTCACATAAACCTTTAGTCAAAACTATTTATAAATCATTTTGTCAGTCAAAATATTTGTCTGGAAAATAGTTCTAATTGTAATATAAGTACCGAAAAATAAACCTAATAAAATACTACAGCTATTGTTTTTTAATAATTACTATTAAAATTGATTCAAAAATCCTTGCATTACAATCCAAGGCGATGCGGAGTACGACGAGGCGTGTTGAGGCCCGGCGTAGCGATCTCCTGCTTCACGGGAACTTCTTGTTCTTTCTTCTTCTTCTCTTCTGCCATTTTTATTTCAGCTTGCTTCATTTCTTCCTCCATACGCTGTAAGTGAACCGCTGCCTCTTTGCGCTTGTCACGATTCGACCTTAATCATATAAACATATAATCAATCGAATGGAATATCCTATGTACTGAATCTGATTATCTGGGAACGGGGAGAGGCCACGATGCGTTGACACATTGGCTCCGTCTTATAAGAGGGAACATTCACACATAGTTATTTAAGTCCAAACGTAAATAATTCTTATGTAAAATAATACTACCCCGTATGCGAATATAGAATAACTCGGAACTAGTCGTTTCACTTAAGCTAAATGAATATATATAGTAACAAGAATTTGGGATTAAAAATGTTAAATTTCTTATATATACAAATATTTCACAATTGATCTGAAAAATAAACTGCAAATCTAAGAAATACAGGCTGAAGTGAATATTTATAAATGTCAATTGAAACTGAAATTTATAAACACCTTGGTCATGCCCGACGTGTATTATTCACTCAGCCATTAATGTAAAGAGAAACTCCAACAGTCCGATAAGAGCTATATACTTTTGTAGGAAAACATTGGAAAAGAAAAACTTAGCACACGTTGTACTCACTTGCCGGTCTCCTTGACTGAGAAGAACATGGGCCCGAGCTCTGCGAGCCAGCGACCGTCCACCGCGGTCACGCAGTGCATGTACTCCTTCGTGGTCATCATCAGCTCGTGGTATACCACGTAGTCCGGCGAGTTCCCGAGACCGAAGAGCGCCGAAGTAGGATGCAAATGGCAGGGCATGCCCGTTCTGCAGTTGACGTACTCGCCGATACCCTTTAGGCGAGCGGCTTGTTGGAAATACGCTGAAACGATTTGCAAGGTTTCACGATTCAGCATGCCATGTGGTTCCGGCAGAGTAGTGTGTAAGAGTTGACAAAGAAGGATTGAGAAGGAATTTTTAGTCAATCGACCCATTGAGTAAGTAAGCGTTATAGCTAACCCTATGGTGTTAGAGTACTATATAACGAACAGCGTTCTCTAGGATGGTCATTTAAAAAGCTGATCGTAAATATATGCGAAATGATTTAAAAAAAAAAAAGAGAAAGTCTGAATTCTATTTTAACAGTGAAAGATTTTTGTACGACACATGCAGGTTTCCTCACGATATTTTCCTTCACTCAGTAGAAGGTTGTCCGGATTGTGATGGGTCTCACTGGAGCACCCGAGGAGAACGGCAGCCGGGATGGTCACGTGCTGCCTTACACACTAGCATCGCGGTGGTTGTCGTGGGTAAGAATTCCACATAATAAGCCGTCGGGTGCGTGTCCTCACCGGAGCAGATGCACTTCCGCACGGTGTCCCAGTCGGTGCCGCACGACACGAGCGGCAGGCGCTGCTGCGTGAGGATGTCCCGCAGCTGCTGGCGCACCTCGCGCACCTTGCGGAGCGCCTTCGCGTGCACGAAGTGCTCCGTGCACCACGAGCTCGAGTAGCTGGCGGGATGTTATTATATCGACAGAAATTCTAGTGGATGTATCTAGTATAGGGCATTTTATGTTACTAATTTATATTTATTTGCAAAGTAATTCTACACAATAAATCCCGATTACGACCAAAGGTCGAGTTTACCGGAGGTAGGCGACTTGATGCTTATGTTATAGGTAACAGTCAGGCATTATACAAAGTTGCATTTACAATTTGGACTACTCAGACTCTGTCAACTGCACCAACGGGCAGTCGTTCAGAGGTGATTTTCTAGATCAGAACTCACATGGTATTTGGATAAGATAACGTTATATTCAATTCTCGGCTTTAATTTAAATACAACTCAAGTCGTCTTTACTAATCGCGGCCACTTACTTGTTGGACTTCCACTGGTTATACAGGTGGAGGAGCGTGAGATGATCAGATTCCGGCACTTGGAACTTTTCCTTCACCGAGTCCGCTTCCTCTTCCCGCCCTTGAGGACGGTAGAACACCGTCGGCACAGATAACATTGACACTGTAATAAATAATAACACATCACGTCGAGTGCTTCGTTGGCCGAGAATCTTGGGTACAAAACCCGAGTCAGCCCAGTTACTAATAAAATTGGATTTATCTGTCAAGAAATTCTCAGTAGCAGTGTCTGAATGTTAATAGTGTTAACACTCCTGTGTTCGAGAAAGCGACTAAAGAGGTTGGGCCAGCGCCTGAACTCTTTCCAATTCGACCAGAATTTAAGAGTAAGGGAATAAAGAAAGCACTTGTTTTTGCGCAGAGACTTGTGCGTCGTAATAAATCCTGTAAAGTGGAGGCGTGGTCGCTGTCTCACCGATGATGAGCACCTCGGCGCTGCAGCCCATCTCGGCGGACACGATGAGCATGTGGCACTGCGGGGGGTCGAGCGGGAACTCGGCCATCTGCCGGCCCAGCGCCGTCAGCGCGCCCGTGCCGTCCAGCGCGCCCAGGATCCACAGCTGGTACATGGAGTTCAGGATCGTGTCCTGCGCGAGTACGTCACCATTGTCGTTATATTTATAATAGAATAGAATATGCTTTATTGTACACCAAAAAGAGTTACAGAAACGTACAGTGAACAGAAAAAAAATATACATATATTAATGGTATGCAAAAAAGGCGGTCTTATTGCTAAGAGAGGGATCTCTTCCAGACAACTTTGGGTGAAGAACATGAGATCAATAAAGCGGTGAGGAGGTATTTGCATTAATAGAACGTATTATATTTAGTAGATAAACATTACTTCCCTCATAACAACAACAGAAATACTGCTTTTAGTCGATAGCAGAGTTGATAAAACTCCACCCCAAAATTATTTCAGAAATCAAAACCGTATAGAAGCTTATTGATTCACAAAATTCTATCCAAGATCCGGTGTAACGCATGTTGTACATTATGTTATTGTATGTCGCATTATGTTATACATAGCTTAAAAATCATATATTTTTTATATATAATATATTATTTTATTGAAACTCCACATACTAAAATATCGTGCCCCATTTTGATGTAATTACTAAAAAATTATTTAACCGTGCTTGCTCACAACTATTTAAAAAATAAATAAAGGTACATAACAGGCAATAACTAAATCTACTAATCACATTTGTAGCGACAATTTACCTGAGGAGGAGGATCCATAAAGTGAAAAGCTAGAAGATCTTCAACTCCCAGAGACTTTAGCAGGAGGACGGTGTTCGCTAGATTTGTTCTCTGTATTTCGGGAACGGTGGCCGGTAGCAACTCTTGCTGGAACTGCCTTTGCGTGTAGAGGCAGAAAGCCTTGCCTGGACCTGTTCTACCAGCTCGCCCAGCTCTTTGTCGAGCATTTGCTTGGCTAACTGGGTATATCTACGAAAAAAAAAAAGTTTAATTAATTTTTATTAACTTATCCAACTGCTGGGCTAAGGCCTCCTCTCCCTTTTGAGGAGAAGATTTGGAGCTTATTCCACCAAGCTGCTCCAATGCGGGTTGGTGGAATACACATCTGGCAGAATTTCAGTGAAACTAGACACACGCAAGTTTCCTCACGACGTTTTCGTTCACCGAAAAGCACGAGATGAAATATAATCACAAATTAAGCACATGAAAAACTTCAGCGGTGCTTTCCTGGTTTTTTTTTTTATAGAACAGGAAGGCGGACGAGCATATGGGCCACCTGATGGTAAGTGGTCACCAAACGCCCTTAGTCATTGGCACTGTAAGAAATGTCAATCATCGCTTACATCGCCAATGCGCCATCAACCTTGGGACCTAAGATTTTATGTCCCTTGTCCCTGTAATTACCCTGGCTCACTCACCGTTCAAACCGGAACACAACAATACTAAGTACTGCTGTTTTGCGGTAGAATATCTGATGAGTGGGTGGTACCTACCCAGACGAGCTTGCACAAAGCTCTACCACCAGTACCAGTTTGAACCTAATTACACGATCATCGGTCTAATGGTTGATAACAAATTATATTTATATTAAAAATATTCCGTATGTATATGTGGCGAAAACGTACAATAATTTTCTTTTTTAAATCTATCTATTTAAAAATAAATAGCCTAAGCTTACGTTAGAAATGCCAACTAGACCAACGAGGATGCTAAAAATATTATTAATATTTCTTTCTTACCTGCAAGGCGTCCATACCGATTCTGGGGTTGTACACTTTCAACTTACAATATCCGCAGTCGATGACGTACATGATACCGTCCACGGTGAGAGATGTTTCTGGAACCAATTATTTACTATATATTGCAAACGGTCTTATTTACATATGTTATTTATTTATTTATTTTATAGAATATGTAGGCAGACGAGCATATGGTACCGGTACCGGTCTTTAACATAATATAATATATAATTTAAAAGTTATATGCCAGCTAAATTTTTAAGAAAATAAAAAATAACCATTTATTACACATAATTATTGATCAACCACATCGGCTTGCAGCCAGAAGTACATTACTAAAAGGATTCAAAGTTCTCTCATATTGTTTGTCTTTTTTTTTTAAATAACTAATTTCTACATATATTAATTTTGCCTTCACTGTACTATTTAGTTATTTTTTTTTTATGTAATAGGCAGGCGACGTGCAAATGCTACTACCCAGACCTACCTACCACCAGGTATGGTTTTGTGTAGGCCCGGCCCGTTGAGTTTAAATTTGTTTTTTTTTTATTTCAAGACTACAATTTTCATTACCTTCGTTAACTATTTTCTTTATTGTTGTGTAATTTGTCTGGAATGTTATAGGTTTTTTTTAAAAAAAAAGCATCATAGATCAACATTAAACATCTAAGAGTTTTAATGTTATTAATAGTTGGATTGAAATTTGTTATTTATATTAAGAATATTTAGGTTAAGATTCATACAACTGGTAAATTTTGATGGTAGATGTTCTAAATTCTATGGAAACGTACCAGCAATATTGGTAGCCACGATGCACTTCCTCTGTCCAGGTGGAGCGCGTTGAAATATCTTCGCTTGCAGGTCAGCTGGGAGTTGGGAGTATATCGGTAGGACTGTTAACGGCGGAGCTGTGTCAAGATCACCTAGACGCTCGGTGAGCACCTGGAATGATTAAAATGAGGCTTATAAAATATGGTAGTTTGGTGAATGATAAACTGTCGTAAAATATTAGTTTTTGTTTTTATTGAAAATTGTATTTCTTTTTGTTATTTTCTATTCACAGTATAATTCTGTGCTATTTTTCTAGATTTTTTGTTTGCGTAATATATATGCGCAACAAAATAGTAGAAAATAACTTTAATGATTCTGATGGTATTCTCACAATAGGTTTCGACAGCTTTAGATAATTTATTAAATGATACACAATGTGTTTGCGCAGACACAGGTACACTCAAGGCCGGATTAACCATGTCGGGCCCCTAGGCAATCCACGTCTCGAAGCCCTTTTCTAACTTCCTAAAATATATTTTTTAAATATCGTTTTTAAGTAATAAATTAAGAATGTATGCCATTCAAATAAAAGAAATATTTATCTTCAACAATTCCATTAACAATGAATATTAAATATTCCCATTTTTGTCACGGCCCCTAGCAGATATGGGGCCTCTTCACCTACACCGGCTAATAAATAATCTGGCCCTGGGGTTCCTATTCACTGACTCATAGTCCGATGGGATATCGATTATCATTACCGTCTATTTACTCTGCAGAATCTGATTGCTTAATCAAACGATTGACAAAATTAGTAAACCATTCCCAAAGTTTGAGCTATATTAATATAATAACGCTTTATCGATTAGCTAGTAGTTATTACTATTTGAATAGTTTCGGCACATTTAGCGTCACCTTTGTTAACGAAATAATTGTGTGTTTCTTTTGTTATTACCTCACAAGTGACTTCAATGTCCTCTTGACCAGGCATGAATATCAGGATATCGCCATCATCGGGTTGTAAGTGTATTTGGAGCGCCTGTGGATAAAAAATAACAAAATTATATAATTTTAACCGTTTATAGTATAGAGTATAGCAATGTTTTTACGCGGTTAAAAATTGCGAGAAAAAATAAAAATATCCCAACCAAAGAGTGAGCTCTTTAATAATTATAACTTTGAAATGACACGTTACATAGCGAGATAAATTACATAGTTTTAAGTATAAAGTTTTAATCGCAAAAAATTACGTTAAATTCATAAAATAAATTTGTCACGCGAACAAAGAGCTATTATTTTACATGGTTGAAAAATGTCAAGCAATAATTAAGGCGAAGAAAAACAAAAGAGAATCAGTTAGGTTTTAATTCTTGCGTTTACTTATCTGAAAAAATAAATTCAATAGATCACCTCACCTTAGGTAAGTAACTAAACTTACCTGATTATAATACTGCTATACCTACTATATTATTATTAACATGTAATTTCATGTGATGTCAACATCGAAGATTATAAGGTGAGGCATACATTTCTGATAAAATATTTTTCTTTCTATCCCTTATATTGTCGGCAATAGCTAGACCTACGTATATAATAACCAGCTTAAACCGGTTTATAAATGTATGATTATTATTCTATACCAGTTTAAGCTGGTTACTTGCTTTTATACAAAACATTTGCCTAGCTGTGCGAGACAGATGCCTACATAACATAGCTATTGTTAAAAGCAGCCTTGTAAAGTTTTTTCGTCACAGTACAAAAAAAAAATTGACTAAACGAAACTTTAACATTCGAAACTAAATTTAAAGTAATTTTAAAATGCACGCTCGGTTTTTTTTTTATAAAGTCATTAAGAAGTACTTAATCGTGGTAGAGTCGTGGTGCCTTTGTTTGTGCCCCTTATTTCGCTTCAGAAAATATTACGCTCAGAGAGAACTCGCTACGACCGAGGGGAGCGAATGTTTGCTTTGTTTAAAAAAAAAAAACCTTTTGTTCGTGTGTAAATTATTATTTCGTAACTTACATAAGTTGAAAAATGTTAGAGTTACAAGATTTACATTATCATAAGATTAAGAATAAATACTTATTCGTAGTCATTATTGTTACCAACTATTTCCATTAATGTTATTAGGAATAAAGATTCCTAGACATACTGTAGAATACATATAAGAAATATCACTGACTCATCACGAGATCTTCGAAACTCTATAGCCCTATGGCCGAACTTGAAATTTACCATAAATAGAGAGAGAGAGCGAATTCGCGAGCGTGTTTAACTAAATAGTCGCTAAGTCATGTTTATAAGTAAGGTCGGTATTGTTTAATTATGATGAATGAAAACGTCTTAAAGAACGCAAGCAGTGTTGGATTAAATTCCACCGTATTTGATCCATCAATCCGCAACAAAGTAGTGTAGTGCAATAAAGTCTACGCGTGCTGGCTCTCGATGTCACCGACTAACTGTGACATCAATTCCATCGCGCAAAAAGAATTTGGCAACTCCTTTCTTTGTCGCACCTCCAAAAAATGGAATTCCTTATCAGCTCACGTATTCCCCTCCTCTTACGACCCGGGTTCCTTCAAACGAGGCGTGAAGAGGCATCTTGCGGGCCGGCAAGGCGAGGGCGGCTAGTGCAGAACCTTCTTCCCGACTGTACTGACCGCCCTCGCGTTTGGACTCTACTACCACTTAACATCAGGTGGAGTAGAGTCATTTGCCCTCCCGGCAAATATAAAAAAAAAGCTCTAAGCTGCCTCTTTGGGAGGAGGCCTTTGGCCAGCAATTTAACTAAGGTCTACTCTTGACTGTTAACTATTAAATTAAAAATCTATAAAAATAATACGAAAGCGATTTGACTTGACCTATTTAACTTTTTCTTTTTTTAATTTATCTTTAATATAATATGTAATTTCATATATGTCTTTAATAATTTATTTACTGGTGGTAGGGGTTTGTGCAAGCTCGTCTGGATAGGTACCACCTACTCATCACATATTCTATCGCAAATGGTCACACAAAAGGTCCACAAGGATATCAAATCTTAGGTCCCATGGTTAGCGATGCATTGGGAATGTAAGCGATGGTTAACATGTCTTACAGAGTCAATGTCTAAGGGCGTTGGTGACCACTAACCATCAGGTGGCCCATATGCTCGTCCGTCTTCCTATTCTATAAAAAAATATATGTATCGTAACTTTATATATTACTTGAATTTTATGCAAAATGAAGAGTCACTAACGACGAGAGCTGCTAAAATTAGCGTTTGACGTCATCATGTAGTTATCAAGATCGGCTATGGATCTCTTATCTTATCATTTGTAGCCATTAAGGTTGTTTTATTAACCAATCCTTCCTATTATCTGTACTAATATTGTCTTTTTATATTATAGGTAGGCGGACGGGCAAATGGCTCATCATCATCATCATCAACAGCCAATCATTTTGTCCACTGCTGAACATAGGCCTCTCCCAAGGTGCGCCAAATGGCTCACCGGATGGTAATTGGTCACCACCGCCTATAGAAATACTGTGAGAAATATTAAACATTCCCTACATTTCCAATACGTCATCAACCTTGGGAACTAAGATGTTATATCCTTTGTGCCTGCATTTAAACCACTCACTCTTTAAACTGCAACAATTCTAAGTAATGCTGTTTATCGGTAGAATACATCAGATATCAATGGGTAGTACCTATCTACCTACCTTTTATCTAAATCCCTAAGCATTATATGAGTAAATAAAGGCTTACTTTATAATAATTAATAAACCTGCCGTGCTATCCTGTAAGATATCATCATATATAATAAAATTTAAGAATAAGAAATATAAGTTTACTTGCTCGAATTCGAACCAGCTACTTAACAATCTCGTATTCCATCCACTCGTTCCAATAAACAACCATCATTGTATTTATTTATATTTCCTATTTATTAATTATTCACTCTATATTAAGCTTGTATTGTTATGTTCACTATGAGGCTGACATTTACCTTAATATAAGCACCGTGCTTGCGGTGAATATTAATAGGATAGTTTACCATGCATTTATTTCATGCATGCATTTCGACATGCGGTTTGAACAGATTAAAAATAAATGTATTATAAATATAAAATTTTGTACACAAGCTGTTTACCTAGTTATTTTATCTGTATAGATATCTTGGTAGTATAGTTCATAATTTACATTACACTAGTTTAACCCGTCTCAATGTTGTAACTTCAAAAGAACAAGACTTTCATACAAAATTACTCATCTCATTTCAGCTCATTTAATGAGATGATAATGTTGAAATTTCCGAAAAATGCTTTCATAGCGAATGCTTACTTTATAAAATTAGACAATATTTCAAATTTCAGCTTTCTATACTCAATTGTTTGAAACAAAGGCTTTACATTGTTTGAAACATAAGAATACGATTAGTTAAAACCGGTCACATCGCTCGGCGTTAAATAAGTTATAGTAATAGGATAGTTATTAAATAATTAAAATAGTATCATATTTGTTACTTCACGATATAATCGCTTTATATGTCGAATTTTATTAGAATCCGTCCAGCCTTCGAAAAGTATTGTGTATACCTCCAAATAAATAAAAAAATACATAAAAAATGTTCGTTATAGGTTAAACTAGTTTTATATATAGGAAAAAGACTAAAAATCGCTCGTGTCTAGACTATTAAAAAACTAATTGATTTGTGTAGTAAAAAAAAAACTATAAAATTCGGTCGGTTCTAGACCGATAAAAACGCAAATTGTTTCGTATACTATTATTGACGTCGTATATAAAACCACAGTATGATAAACCGCAAATGTGTGTGTGAAAGATTGTGTGTCAGAGGCCTAACACGTGCCGTCATTAACTGTTTATAATTATCTCATAACACTGTAAAGACAATGGATATGTGGGATAATCCGTTTTGTTAAGTTATTTGAAATGATTTGAAATTTTTTCATATTTTTTACGATAATAATATCGAAATGTACTTTATTCAAGTAGATTATTAGAAGTGTATTAAATTAATAATAATAATAATGTCCTCCAGGCCGATTTCGGCCACGACGGCCAATCTCAAGAGAGATTAGCCAACTGCACAGGAGATATTATAGTGCACAAGTGTGTGCGCAAACACAGGTGCACTCTCTATTCCCTAACTCTCATAATCCGATGGGACGGCAATCCGACACGACCGGTAAGATTTCAGGCGCAGGTCCAACGGCTTTACGTGCTTTCCGAGGCACGGGAGTGTACACACTTCCAACTTCCAGACTCCGGGCTGCTACCGAGAATTTTCTGACAGAAAAATCTATTAAATTATAGGTCCATGAAAACGAGAAGAACCGGCAAGAATATCAATAGTTCTTTCCACATTAAAATCCTTTGTTATTGCTTTTAGATTCTCTTTATTTATGCCTTAACATGTATGACACAGAATTGCATAACAAACACTAACTATAAACGTAATTTTTTTTTAATTTATAATTTGCAACACAAATTAAATTTGATTAAGCTGCCGATTAATAAAATAAAATAGCATTTATTTCCAATCCCAATTTCCAATTTACATATTGTTTTTCTTTCGTCAAATTATACAATACTAATAATAGTTTTTTTTTAAATTAGATTAATCAAGAGTCAATATATTTAATGTCAAAAATTCTAAAGATAAGATAAAGTATAAATATTAATTATATATATATATATATATATATATATTTTGTGTTAATTAAATTTTATTAGGAAAAATACGTAAGGTTAGTTTGGACATACGCCCAATGAGCTGCCGATTGATAGTATTTCTTTAATGTTTTTTATTTTATTCAGACAGTTGGTTTAAAATGTCGGAATGAATCATGCTCCTGTAATGGTAGTATGCGCAAGCGATCTCGTGACGTGACAAAAAGAAGGATTGTCAATCGCTGATTTTTTAGTAAGTACTACGGCGCACTCAGCGTCGATGAGCCCCACATACCCCAAATTCATGTCAGGGTAAAAATTTGTTTTTCTCAAAAAAATAATTCTCCTGGTATGTTCGACACTTCTAGATTCTTACTTGCCTTTAATAAAGGGCCGGCGATGAAAACCATTAGCAGTGTTTCAATATATTGTCACACGGTGTACGAGTGTAAAGGGTTCGTTCTACCAAGACCGCTTCATTAATAAAACTAGTCATAAAGATTATAAAATTTAAATAATACTAATCGTTTAAAACGCGTCGGTAAGCGATCGGCGCCTGCTCAATGATCAAAAGGACGACCGAACAACGTAGTGCTGCCATCTCTCAATCCGAACCGATAATAAATGTCGAAACAATGAATGCCGATTCAATAACCGTAATTTATTTTATACATTGGTGAGACCCAATAAAAAAAATACAATATTTTAATAAAAATTAAAATATTGACAATTTATAGGGTTACAATATTTAACCTGTCGCAATTACAATCTACATAATGGACTCCACGAAATAAATAAACGGAATTACGATACATTATAACCAAAGAATAAAAGGTTAATTGAATGTGTTATACGCATACATAGATTGGTGTCACATTGGCTGGGCAAGGGATGTTTAGTATTTCTTACGACGCCAACTTCTATGGGTGGTGGTGACCACATATCATCAGGTGGCCAAACTGCCCGTCCCACCTAATGTAGGTGCATTATAACAAAAAATAAAATAAGCGAAGGGATTAAAAAATAAGTTAAGTACCGTTATTTTATTTCGTATCGTACAGTATCAGTTACAATTGAAAGTCAATAGCCTGCGAATGTGTTTTGGACGACGTGTCAATGGACCGGCGGGGATATCAAATTGATTTCGAGTAAACATATTTTACGTTGGTATTATATTATATAATACATGTTACGATTGATAGAAGTCAATATACTAAAGTACATAAATGTGTACCTGTGGCCCTACCACAGGTTTGTGCTTCACTAGTCTACCAACAAATATTTGTTTCTTTCTATAACGATGATTCCGAGTTTAACCCGGGTCAGCCACTAAATTTTCATGTGTTATTTGCCTTCATAATATTCATCTCGTGCCCGGTGGGAAGGAAAAGATCTTGAGGAAACCTGAATATAGTGGATGAAAATCTGCCACGTGTATCCACCACCCCGCATTGGAGTAGCGTGGTGGAGTAACTTCCGAACCGTCTCCTCAAAAAGGAGAGGACGCCTTAGCCCAGCAATGGGACACATACTTTTACTTTATTTTTATGCTGTCAGTTGGGCTGTCATTGGCATTGATTACGTCAGACGTAGTTTATACTTCATTTTTAGAATCTCGGCGTTGGTGACCACTTGATTGCACTTGGATGGTGATCAGGTAGTAAATTCGTTATTTACCTTCTTACATGTGCAGCTGGAGAATCTTGTAACGTTTAAGGAGAAAGTCAAAGCTTATTTGACCACAAGTTTTCGCCGCGGCTCCGGACGTGTTTTCAGGTGTTAGGTATAAAGAAGGAAGCCTATGTCTTTCCTCGAGGTTTACGCTCCATATCAAATTACATTAAAATCAGGTCAGCAATTTAGCCGTGAAATTAAATTTTGATTAACCAGAAAAAATAACTACATTCGGTCTTCGTCTGGTAATTTATTGGAGAGGTATTGCTATATTGATACAGCTTCGCGTTTTAAAAACCATAAACATACGTAGGTATCTATTTATATATCGGTGCATGTTACATGTTAATAGACTCGCAAATACAACAGAAATGCATTTACAATTGTGCACGAAAAGCAATTAAAAAGGCGATTTTAAAAAGGGTACAAATACATTTTATAATATTTTAAAACCATGAAGGTTTTAATGTTATACGTAATAATCAATTTTTTAATGATTTAAATACAAATTAAAATGTAAAATAAGATGAGATACGGACTTTTCAATTTTGTATTTGTATGTAGGAGTTTGTTATTTACTCATAAATGTTAGGTAAACAGTGCAAAGCACCTATTTGTTCCAATTTAATGACCTCCGATATTATTATTAGCGTAAACAGTTATGATATGCAAATAAAATTTATATCAATTAACGGTCTATTTTTTTTTTCATTTCCTCTCGACTTTAACGTCAATTTAAAATATCTAAAGTTATGAATCGAACAAAATCTTTAAATGGAAATCGGCACAACAGAGTAATCGCAAACTCAGTTCATTGACACCGGCTAGACTTGTATGCACCGTCTATAGCATTCCCAGATATGGGATTATCGATCTTATTAACAATGCACTTGGAGATATTGCGGTTTGTAACTTTTGCTTTGAAATAGACTTGTTCTTGATATAATTTGAATTTAATTGCTTTTATGTTTAGTCCAAATCGCCTGCGTGCATTGCGAATGACTAACGGTTAATATATATATTTTTTAATGTATTAATTACGTTTCGTTATCGCATTGTCGTAACTTTGTAATGATTAATTTGTTTTTGTTACAAATGTTATTGATACAAAATGTAAGATTACCTGATAATCTACGCTTACTTAGGACACTATATACTTTTCTAAGAAACCATATTACCCCATACTTATTAAATATTTTAATATTATATCAGGTAGTGTGCGTGAGTGTAATGTGAGTGTGTGTGTGTTTGCCTGTATGAGTTTGTTTAATAGATAAAAAAAGGTTTAACTAGCGTCCGTTATCTGCTCTCGTTTCGCTTGGTAAATTAAAATATAATTTTCTTTTTATAAAAAAATATAATAAAAATTCGATGTAGTATTCCACGATATAGTTATTAATATGGTCTGATATTAAAACAACAAACATCTTTTATTCCCCTTTACAACGCAACCAATAATATTCCAAGGGATCAGGATCAGTTGTGCGACTTTCAAATCGTTTGTCGCTCATTGAGAGTTGCCGCTCATAATCGACTACTATACAAAATATCAGTATAATTCGATTCGCAGTCCACCCCAAACAAGAAAAGCACGCTTTTACTTTTTTAACATTAACATTAATATGTACTAACTATTAATATACATAATAATAACACAAAATAGCACGAAAACATTTTATTACAATGCTTTATCAGTATAATTTTCATATTTTTCCCTCGACAGTATCCGAGGTAACTATTAGAGGATAACAAACATTACTTCTAAAGCATTAATTTATAAATGTAAATAATAAAGGTGACACCACAACTGTTAGCAGTTTTTACATACGACCTTTTACAGTCACCTTTTACTATCAGCGTAGTAAGATATTTACTAACTAAATAGTAGTAAGTAAGTAAGATATTTACTAACTATATAGAAATACGATAAATAAAAAATGTAGTCTTACTTGTTTAACAGCGCCGTCGACGTAATCCTCGCAAACATTTTTAGCGTAGAACGTCTCGACCGGGAAGGTTCGTCCGGGAATCGTGAATGTTGGCACGTTGCCAAAGAACGTCGAAAACTTGGTGGAGTCCATGGTCGCTGACGTCACGATCAACTTCAAGTCAGACCTTCTTGCGACGACCTGTTGACAAAAAATAAAACATTATCAAAATTAAATGTAGAGCTGTTTCAAATAAGTAAGTAACATTTATAAGTAAAGCAGTCAGTGTTTTGAACTTTACCTAATTTAATAATCAATAAAATGTGAAAAAAGCAACGGTTTAAAAATTCAATAGGATCATAATATACAAGAGCTATTTAGTTTACTATTTTCGATTTGTATAATGAAAAAAGCGATCGTTACTGAGAAATAAAGAACATTTAAAATTGCCGTACGTAGATCGGTTTCACGGATGAATAACTTCAATCAGTACAATAATGGAATACGCACTGATACAATTGGAATACAATTATCCTGACTAAGAGATTTTCCATTTCACGAAGAATTCGTTTAAAATATTTAACTCTAAAAGTATAACGGCTTTATTTATAAATGTAACTTAGCGACTGATTAGTTAAACAGTGATTTCTCCCTTTCTGTCATTATTGGTTTGACATTTGAGAGAAGAAGACATGACATTAACTGATGACTCCTTAAATAAGATGTAAAGCCGTAAATGAATTCCAAATTTAAATTAAACAAATCCAATTTTAAAAAGGAATACTTTGAAATATATATATTTATTTTTTGTTTATTAGGAAGTGTCAAATGGGTCTCATACTAAGTTCCTTGACGGACGATGGATATACAATAAGTATGAACTACTTCTTGCTGCCAACCGACGTATCAAAAATGTCTCATGTGTGCAATTTTATCTGCTGGATCGTCTTTTAAGCCGGAAGACAGACATACAAAAGTTTTATTGTTTGACGACATAATAATTGGTGCCAGGGTTGGCACCAACTCAAACTGGCCTTACCACTACCAACATGCCTCTATGTATTTCCTGGTGGTAGGGCTTTGTACAAGCTCGTCTGGGAGGTAGAATATCTGATGGTACCATCCACTCATCAGATATTCTACAGCAAAACAGCAGTACTTGGTATTGTTGTGTTCCGGTTTGAAGGGTAATTACAGACACAAGGGACATAACACGTTAGTTCCCAAGGCTGGTTGCGCATTGGTGATGTAAGCGATGGTTAACATTTCTTATAATGCCGATGTTTATAGGCGTTGGTGATCACTTACCATCCCATATGTGTGGCCCATATGCTCGTGCGCCTACCTATACTATAACAATAAACTATTGGTAAAAATCGTATCAATATCAGTTAACACGTCACCTAATTATATGAAAGGGGCTGCTTACATTCTGTCCCCATTATGTATGGTCATATCTTGGTGATCGTAAGACTTCAATGGAAAATAGGACTATTACTATTTTTTTAAAACAGGCAATATTAGTAGTTACAGGTTCATTAAAAAAAAGAGATTCAGAAAACGTTTACGGAGATATTTTAACAAATATGTAATAACTGAATTACAGACAATTTATACCAATTAATAGAAACTTTATAAAATCATTATAAAATCCTTAAATATTATATACTTATATATCACGGTAACAGCCTGTAAATGTCCCACTGCTGGGCTAAGGCCTCTTCTCCCTTTTTGAGGAGAAGATTTGGAGCTTATTCCACCACGCTGCTCCAATGCGGATTGGTGGAATACACATGTGGCAGAATTTCAGTGAAATTACACGCATGCAGGTTTTCTCACGATGTTTTCCTTCACCGAAAAGCACGAGATGAATTATAATGACAAATTAAGCACATGAAAAACTTCAGTAGTGCTTGCCCGGGTTTGAACCCACGATCATCGGTTAAGATTCACGCGTTCTTACCACTGGGCCAACTCAGCTTATATATAAATAACAACTTTTTTTTTATCAGTACATACATATATGTAAAAAAAACACAAACTATCCTATTTATAATATGATAAGAATATTTTTACAAATATTTGACAAGGTTGTATGTAAATTTTTTGGAAAACTATTAGTAGAAGTTTCAAAGTTTATCGTAAATGCATTGAAATTAATCTTAGAATAGTGAGTGGTGATTTTTTTATAATTATTAGTTCCATTGCCTTTGTTATTACAACAATAAAGACTTATTGTTGTTTATTCTTTTGTCACAAACAAGAAAACACTTATTCTTGTAAATTTTTTTTTCACAGATTTTAATGTTTCCGGCAACTTTTGTTAAACATACCCTGATAATAATGCTAAGGAATGTTTTTATTACGACTTATTTATAAGTGATTGTTAAAATCTTATTGTATTTGTCGAAACCTATTTTTTGTATGACTTACCCAAAACAATTACAATTAGTGGAATCCTAAGCCTGTGTGTATGAAGTCAATTTAATTTTGTTGGTCAAAATTATATTATACTCTACTAGTTTTCGCCCGCAACTTCGCTCGCGTGTGTTCGGTGATCGCACGTATTACGTGTCCATATGCAAAATTTCATGATGATCGTTTGAGTAATTATGACGTGAAACCATAACCAGTAAACAAACTCACCTTCTCATTTATAAAAGATCTTATAAGCAATTTGAATCTTTATGTTAAATACAATTCTGTATCTTTAGATAATAATAACTTTAAAAAATATAAGATAACATACGGCATACAAATTGACGTTTTGAAATACCGACTAGAACATTCTGTCATTTGTTAATTGCGAATTAACGGCCTTACTTACAAACGTTGCTTAGCGGGTGATCAGTTAAACAATGCTATCCTCTTCTTTCGAATGTCAAATCGATAATGACAGAAAGAGCGAGATATGTGTTTAACTAAACAGACGCTAGCAACGTTTTAGAAGTCTGTTAAATATTTTGTATAAAACAATTATATATTTATATTTACATAGAACTACTAATCGGCATCAACCCAATGAATAAAATAGTATTTATTTGAAATTATAAATATAAAATATAAAAAAAAATGTAGGTAATCGTAATAAATTAAACAAATAACGTAAAATTTATACAATAGATTAACATATTTAATATGCTCGAGATAAAGTACATAAAGAAAACACATTATCATCCTTAGTCGCATTAAAAACGACTTAAAATAACATAGATAGCTGACACGGCACACAAATGTGTACACACTAACGGTGTTCATACAACAGTAATACGGTAATGACAATGTTTAATATATTTTATCGATTATCACTATCCATCTTTATATATAACTAGCTATCTGCCCCGGTTTTGCACAGATTAAATAAGGGACTACATAACACTCTTCATCATTATTATCAACCCTTCGTCGTCTAATGATGGACATAGGCCTCTCCAATGGCACGCACTGAGCCCTCAAAATTGTTTCGACCCAAATGCAAAGTTTGCTACATACATACCCTGAACAATTTTGAGAGGAACTCCGTTAAGAGTTATCGGTTCCGCGTTCATGTATTCATTGAATATTATCTTGGTTTTGTTCAAGTTCATCCGGAGACCAATTTTAACTAAACAATATTAACTCTATCGGTTTCCGGACGTACGACACCTTCAACAATCATGATGATAAAAACAATGAAATATTTTCACTGGTGGTAGGGCTTTGTGCAAGCTCGTCTGGGTAGGTACCACCAACTCATCAGATATTCTACCGCAAAACAGCAGTACTTGTTATCGTTGTGTTTCGGTTTTAAGGGTGAGCGAGCCAGTGTAATTACAGGCACAAGGGACATAACATCTTAGTTCCCAAGGTTTGTGGCGCATTGGCTATATGATTAGGATTTCTTACAATGCTATGAGCTTTGGTGACCACTTACCATCAGGTGGCCCATATGCTCGTCCGCCTACTTATTGTATAAAAAAAAATATACACCTAACTTCATTAATCAGTTTTATTGACTTTAGAGAGTTCAGACATACAGACAGACGAGGTGGATGGACTTTGTTTCATTATAGTTAGCGATGACGATACATTCAAATGGTGTATTCAAATTGTGTGTGTGTGTGTGTGAAAGTTTTAAGCTCCCACTATAGAACGGTGGGTGTTTAGAGGTGTATGGTAATTTGTTAGCACGTTGTTCGGGTTATTTGTGTACCTACTATTAAATAAAATCAAATTATTTTCTATAGCTGATTCTACTTAGGTCAGGGTATTTTCTTTTCCGGTACAGTAGGTTGTTTTTGATTTGACTGTGTGTGCATAGTCTTGTATAGAGAATATGCGAAAAGTAAAGTAAAAGCTATTAAAAAATGTATATTACATTATTTACAAGAAACACGACAAACAAAGAATAGTGTACGAATACTTTTGAACTTCACTTTTTATTACGTTTTTATTATGTAAATAAAGATATATAAAAGTTATTAACTATTATATGTAAATAAAACTCATACATACAATTTAAACGCAAGAAAATCCATGAAAATAAACTTGTATTAAAACAAGAACGCTATCGGCACGCAACAAACCACATTATTGTCGCGGTAATTTGAACTCGTTGGAGCAGAGAATTAGGTTAAATTTACGACAGCGATACATTTTCATATGAACAGTGCAATATGTTACGGAGATATGAAAGTTGATGAATGTCGTGAATATGAGGCTTTGATGACTAGCTTCTTTGTGTCCGCTATCCATTTATATCTTATTTTTCTAAATTACCTACTTTTCTTGTTCGTTTCATCATATTAACCGACTTCTAAAAAAAGGCGGAGGTTTTATGTTCGACGCGTGTGGTCTTTATATATTTTGATTGATTGGACAAGTTTATGCTATAATCGATTAAGTTTGGCAACCACTTCAAACAGTCCACTTAGTAGGGCATTTATTATTTTCCTTTTAAAACATATTAGTAGCAGTTTTTTCAGTTTTATGGCTGTGATAATTTTATAATTACTTTATAATTTCTGTTTCTCAAAGTCGAGATATTATCTGTGTCATCATAGAGCTGAAACAAATCAACCGAATTCTGGGCAGACGCGCTACATCCTAGACCGTGACTATGCTTAAGATCAGGCAAGTTAACGGTCAAGCGCTTGCCTATTAGCTGTAAAAAAAAACGATATTAATCTGTCTTTATTATAAGTATTTTATTGTTTTGATTTTTTTATTCGTGTATCGCTGATAATTTTGAAAAACATATAATATACATTTATATTTATATATATAGGCTGACTGGCAAATAGATAATCTGAACTAACTAGTAATGTCCCGTGTGGTTGTTATTTTATTGGCTCACTCGCCTTTCAAGTCAGAACAAAACAATACTATTGCTTTGGCAGAAAACAATGTCTTGGGGTGGGACATATCCAGCCGCGCTTTCACAAAGTGCTATCACCAAAGAAAATATTTCTTTCAATTCAGATGGTATCAAGTCGATTTTATATTACAGCGTCGCGTCGGTCAGGGACCTAAAAACGGATAGTTTGTTACCAAATTGCTTGGAAACTTTGTCAGAGGAAGATAACGCGGAATTCGCTTTACAACGTCGATATTCAGTATCAAACTGTATTCAATTTTCAGCGACAGTATAAATACTATAAGTCATTATTGACATGAAGCAAAGGCGTACGATATAATATTTTTTGAGGATTTTTTTATGTAATATTATATCAACTTAAAGAGGTTCTATTTAAAACAACGATAAACTACATATACACTCTATATGAATAGAGTGCGATTATAATATTACTTATTTATGTTTTTTTTTTGTGTGAAATATTCCAATTTTCCAGGAAAAACACTTGCATAAATACAATTAAAAAGCAAAGACTGAATCTTTAAAAATATATATAGAGCCAAACCGTTTTCGACAAAGACGAAATAAATGTATATTAATAGTAAACAACAGTAATTGAAAATTCAAGTCAAAATATACTATATATCCGCATAAACGAAAGGAATTTTAAAGTGTAGTTGAAAACTATACGTCCGTATGCAATGTTAATTACGACAAAGTTTACATAAAAAGTTTTTTATTATCGAAAAAATAGATTTCCTGAAGAAACAATTATAAAAAAGTTAATTGTTTTCAGTGTCCAATGTTATTCGATACACGTGTAAGAAGTATTTAAATCATCTTGTCTAATCAGTCACGTATGTGTACATAGATAACTGTTGTAGTATAGGAGGTTAGGCTTACAACGATTAGTTTTACTAGCAATCAGAGTTTAAGTTTAATTCAAATATAAAAAAAAAATCATTTAAAAATAGAACGTGTGGAATAGAAAGAGATATAAATATTTATTTACAGGTATATATGTATATATATATACGTGACTTTGACACTGCTCTGTAACGTTTGTATGACGTTACCATCTTTTGTTAACCCGTGGTAGGGATTTGTGGAAACCTGACTGGGTAGGTTCCACTCATTTACTAAATATTCTACCACAAAGAGTTTCAAGGTGCGCCAGCACAGTGCAATTATTATTAGTAATACAAACGCATACCATCGATGATCCCATCGTTAGCAGCGCATTGACGGTCATAGGAGCCGTTTATAATTCGAACGAAATGTTACCTAACTAAAAAATTAAATGTATTATTGTGATTAAAAAAAAACTATTACTGTATTAGGAATGAATCAGTAAAAAAATATTGTAACATGCATTAAACCGTTCTCGCGGCACACTTAAGTGGCTTCACGGAGGAAAAGAGGAGACAAGCCTGTGTCGCAACCATACACTCGTAAGATATAACGAAAAACAAATGACGTTTTCGCATCTGAGACATTTAAATTTAGATATATACAACGTCGCTTAATAATTCAGCGTAGAAATATTTCTAAAGCCGCGCTAGTAAATTTTAGCATTGGAACAGCGTGGTGGAATAAACTCCAAGCCAATGTTTTTCGGTTTGAAGTACAAGTGAGCCAGTTTAACTAAAGGCATAAGGAACATAACATTGTTGGTGTTAGTTGGTGGCGCATTGGTGATTTAAGGAATGTATTATTTCATACAGTGCCAATGTCTATGGGCATTGGTGACCACTTACAAAACAAAAAACGCTTCTATGAGTGCGACCAAGTAAACAACATTACTCTAACGATTTATATTTATTGTTCTTATTAATCAAAAACGCGCACGCTTTGGACCATTTAAATGTAGACCACATTTGTAATCATAATGGCGTTCAAATTGATAGCTAAACTATTAAAATTTACTTGAATGTATTCGTTGTATTGCCAATTGGCTTCAACGTTGTAGCCATTATTGACGGACATTAAAAACACTTAACGCTTATAAATTGTTTTTTAAATAATAATTTTTATTTATTTCACTGTATACGGATGAGCATTTGGGCCACCTGACGGTAAGTGGTCACCAACGCCCATAGACATTGTCATTGTAAGAAATGATAACCATCGCTTACATCGCCAATGCGCCACTAACCTTGGGAACTAAGATATTATGTCCCTTGTGCCTGTAAATACACTGGCTCATTCTCCCTTCAAACCGGAACACAACAATACCAAGTACTGCTGTTTTGCGGTAGAATATCTTATGAGTGGGTGGTACCTACCCAGACGAGCTTGCACAAAGCCCTACCACCAGTAACGTACGGAGCCCTGTGTCAATATAATAACAATTTCGAGGTGCTGATGGAGTTGCCCCGCATCAGCGCATCAAACATAAGGCTTGAACTTTTGGTCCACACTGCGGGTGCGAGCCAAAGCGCTCGTAGAGAGTGCGGGCCAGCCTCAACATCATCATGAATGTAGCAGGCGGACTAGATCTATATACATATGTATAACAAATTACAGGTCAATCACCCAGCAGTTAGTTCTATGTTTAAGTGTATATTTCTATATGTATATGAGATTCAATTTCTTGAAATAAATTATTATTATTTTAATTTAACGTAATTCAATTTTATTTTTGTTTATATTTACAGAATAATTTATTTTTTAATCTTTTAATGTATAGATTCAAATCTACATTATAATGCAGCTTATACCTATTTATATCAAAATTTAGTTATTTATTTTGTTATTTAAGTTAATCAATCAATCAATCAAACAGCCAATCAATATTTTGTCCACTGCTGAACATAGGCCTCTCCCAAGGTGCGCCAAAGCTCCCTGTCCTCCGCCTTCCGCATCCAGTCGGTGCCCGCCACCTTCTTAAGGTCATCGGTCCACCTGGCTGGAGGGCGCCCTACGCTGCGTTTGCCGATCCGCGGTCTCCACTCTAAGACTCGTCTGCTCCAACGGCCATCGGTCCTACGACATACGTGACCAGCCCACTGCCACTTCAGCCTACTAATTTTGCAAGCTATGTCGGTGACTCCGGTTCTTTTCCGGATAATCTCATTTCTGATCTTATCCTTCAAAGATACTCCGAGCATAGCTCGCTCCATAGCACGCTGAGCGACTTTGAATTTGTGGACTAGTCCCGCAGTTAGTGTCCACGTTTCGGCACCGTATGTCATGGCAGGTAAGACGCATTGATTGAAGTTAAAGATTGATTATTGATTTAAGTTAAAGATGTTTTTATTTTATTTTTTTGTTTTTTGTTTGTTAATATAATATTTTTATACATGCAATAAGAAATGTTTTTCTGAATATATAAAGTTGGCTTCCTATTTGATAAAAAAAAGTAAAATAAAATAAATCATCACGTTGCAAAATTAGACGTAACTCAAAATCTGTGACTATCAGCCAGACTATTTCAATTAGCTATTATTAGCGGTGTTTATTTTAAAACTTGCGGAAAATATATGTAGCCTCGCTTTTCCTCTGCATTTCGTCATTGACCTACTTATACTTCAATGAACTCGGTGCATTACTTACTGCATACAGTTTATTTATTATGTAGCTCTTAAAATAGATATTTTATCTGTGTACGCATTTGTCTCCGTATGGTTATGTTTTACCATTAGAACTATTTATTTTTTAAAGGATCACAATTCGGTTTATTTATATACTAATCTGTCAATATTACGATTTTTTTAAAATGAATAATAGAAATGCAATTATTTTTAAATATTATTCCCATTTACTCCTCCGATTAAGTAAGGCCTGTGTTTGTCAGGACCTGCGAGTTTTACAATACGCTCGGACACCATAGACGCTAATACTTGCAATCATCTTCAGCCAACATGTTAAAATAAATTACTAAAGGTTTTAATCACGAGTTATATTCAAAACATTTTCGTCGTGGTACGTTTTTTAACGACTTCGAAAGATAGTGGTCATTTGTTGGGCTCGGCATCGACTTTAGACGGTAGTGTAGTAGATATAAAACCTACTAATATATTTTTTTCTTATATTTGAAGTCTGTTTATATATTACTTTATTACGACTATAATGAATGACAAGGTACGTTCAATATATAAGTTAGTAGGGATATAATTATCACGTTTTTATTTATTTATTTCTCAACATAAACCATTTGAAATGTCTAGTTCTGTATCTCCGCTATCTTCTTCTAAACCCATCAACTGATTTTAATACGGTTTTCACTAATAGAATAGAAAAAAGCCTTTGAGTTTGGGGTAACCTGGCCGATATTCGGATAACAGGTCATTACAAGTGGTGGGGGGGGGGGTTTGTTAGGAAGGGTTTTTCTTTGGTGCAAGTGTTACCCTATATCCTTAACTATACCCCTGACAACATTTATGCAAAACACGTAAAACCGTAACAAGCAAACAAACTCACTTTCACATTTTAAACATTAATTACGGTTTAATATAGTCTACTTAAGTTACTTCTAGAAAATGACTTGGTTATAACTTCAAATGTCGAAACAAAAAGATTGGAATCAATTAGGAAAATTGATATACAAGATATTATCCAATAAAATTGATTACAATTCAAGGCTTGTTGTTTAACTGCTGTATCATTCTATTTCGTTTACACGATTGACTTGTAATCTGTTTTTTCCTTTTCATAACATTGTTGAATTAATATCTAAGAGACTGGATAACATTTGATAGTTGGTTATATAATTCTGTTTTCGATGTCTTTAAATATTATTACAGTCTATAAAAACGTCACTGTCCAGTCCAGATACTTCATCTTTGATTATATTAATTAAATAATTAATCATTAAGTTTAAAGCAAGCTTTTTTAAAATAAAGCTTCTATTCATCCATATATTTTCTAAAAGGTTGAGGTTAGCTAGTCAAAAGTCAGTTACAACGTAAAAGCTCTATTCATTACAATGCTTAGCCATGAAAACATAACAGATAATAGCTATGCTTTCGCATTTGCTTAGTACTAGGGCTTTGTGCAAACCCGTCTGAATAGGTACCACCCATTTATGGCATATTCAGTAATACTTAGCTCACAAAGTTGGTGGCACTTTGACGATGTAAGGATTAATGGTTAATATTTTTTGACCACTTTCATCAAGCTGGTCCATCTGTCTGTCTGCTTATCTTTATTATAGTATAAATACTATAATATATAAATGTATTAACTAGTATTCGATTATCGTCCATTATTTTGAAATTAGAGAAAAACAGAATTTATACATGAATTTGCAAATGGTTTCCAAGATTTTTTTTGTACACTTTTTCCAAATTCTACCTTCCTAACTTTTTATTCCAAACAAAAAAGAAATCGGTTGACAAACCGAGGAGGAAAGGATGTTGACCTGTTTTGTCTTTGCCTATTTAATGAATTTTATGAATATAAAAAATCAGAATCAAAGAGTACTTTATTACACTCTCACAAGCACATTAATATATATTTAAATGTGTATTATTTCAACGTTATATAACGATACATATTAGATCCAACGTAAATGATAATCTGAATCGGTGCTTTCAGTTTCGTCAGCGATAATTCGAAATACGATCTAATATTAGATCGAGATGTAATGGGGGCGGGGTTTTTGAAAAATGCTCGTAAAATGACGTCGAATACGTAACAACAGCTGCACTTGACATTGATGAACTCGTACTTGAATATATATAGATGGAGCGAGGTACTCTATTGAACTATTTATGCTACTATTTATTTATTCGATAGGCCAAAACTTTTGTACGAGTATAATGACATTTCATACTTAAAGGTATGTTTTTTGACGCTCAATTTAGTATAGCAAGAGGTTTATTTGTATTACACTACGCTTCTCTAATGCGGCGTTGTGGACACATGTGCTAGAATGACAATGGAATTAGACACATGCAGGTTTCCTCACGATGTTTTCCTTAACCGCCGAACATGAGATGAATAAACAGTAATTTGCTCATGAAAATTGAGCGTTGCTTGTCTTAGAGCTTTGTGCAAGTTCGTCTGGGTAGGTACCACCCACTCATCAGATATTCTACAGCAAAACAGCAGTACTTGGTATTGTTGTGTTCCGGTTTGAAGGGTGAGTGAGCCAGTGTTATTACAGGCACAAAGGACATCACATCTTAGTTCCCAAGGTTGGTGGCGCATTGGTGATGTAAGCGATGGTTAACATTTCTTTCAATACCAATGTCTAAGGGCGTTGGTGACCACTTACCATCAGGTGGCCCAAACGTTCGCCCGCCTACCTTTTCTATAAAAAAAAAGCTTCGTTCAGCGTTCTAGCCACTGGGCCATAGTGATTGGGCCAGTGCAATTAAAAGCACTGGAGTTATATCACCTTATATATCATGAATGGTATTGTATGATCTGTCTTCGGGCGAAGGGGACTGCTTGAAATCAGAAAGTCTAATCATCTGCTTTCTTCAATAAATACGTACACTATAATGAAAGCAGATGAATGATCTAGTTGTTAACGTGTTCCAATCACAAGGCCATATTGTCATTAATATATTAAAATAATAAAAAACATAAAATAACAGCATGAGAGTGACTTATGTTGTTGTCTGTCAATCAGAGTCAAAATTTTATTTTTGATAATGTTATGTGTTCATGTACATTTGTGTGTGTGTGTAATCGACATTATTACTTTGTGTGGGAAGGCGTGGGACAAATGTGCGTAAGTCTTTTCATGATTTTCGATATCAGTATGAATATAAATATTCTCAATCTAGTTATCAAACTTGAGATAGCGAGTATGTTATATGTATATTACTTTTAAAATATGGAAACCGTTACGATTTAAAATGCGAAGAGGTTGACATGTACAGTTAGATAGAAAACGTAAATGTTAAAAAATAAATATTAATAATAAATCTTAAGTATATTTTGCGTAACAAGAAGTTAGAAGATTAATTAAAAACTTATACAGTATAATTTATTAGCTTCAAGTTGTTGTTTATCATTTTTATATTACAACCTACCCTTTATTACCCAAGGGTCTTAATTTCATTAAAACTTTGAACCAAGATATTTTCATAAATAATTAAAAAACAAATACAATACAATCACTATCGATTCATTCATTGCCAAGCTATCCGCCCGTACTGACCTTGAACACCTCACCAGAAAAAACATTTTTTTTTCTGTTTTTATTCAATATCTTTGATAATACTGGTTTGAAACAAAAAAGTTGATTTTTTAAAAACCTAAAACTTAACACTGTGACATGTATAAAATACACTTATATGCTGTCGCAATCTACAAATATAACATACATACTATTCGTGTACCTGTTTTATTTTTGTTAGCGTTCATTTGGAAGGCATCCGTATCGAAATTTTCTCTACAGCGTTGACATAAGAATTAAAATCTCCAAAAATATGCCCCGTAAAATCATATCTTATATCTGACTGAAAAATATAAACGTAGCTATGTAAGTATCATATCATACAGATTACATTTTCCGTAAATCCGGTAAAAGCGAACAAAGCTTAACTTTTTGTAATATTATATCCGATAAGTAAATTCAAAATTACCCGAGAAAGACAGTAAAATACAAAAAAAATTGCTAACTAGACCTGATTTGCTCCCAGGACTACGAGATTTGCAGTCTTATAAACTAACCACTAGCCTCATCTCTCAACTCATCAACCATTTTTGCAGGTTCACATAGCTGAAGCGGCATTTTAATACCATTAGCTTATACAATTTATTCACGTATAAAAATATCTTATGGGTACTGTAAACGAGTACACTTTAGAAAAAAAGCTGGAGACATTAAACTAAATGTAATAAATCCTTTTGAAGCTGACTGTACGTGAAATTCCTTACAAGGAACAGACAAAAAAGGAAATCATGAACATGTGGTGAGCTTGGACGTCGACTGTATCACGTGTGAGTCACACGAGTCATTTAACAACGCTACTGAATACTGATTCAAACTTAAATAAATAACCTGATCGATAATATGTTTATTTCTATCATCAAACGAATTATGTAACAATTACTTGGTAAGTGGTATTTGACTGTTTTAGATTATATCATCGGTTGGTAATTGATTTTCTTCACTACAATAACTTTGGATTATATTTTTAATGTCGATTATTAAGCCGTTAAAGTAAGTAGGATACTGTCTAAAAATAATAGTGGATCCTATGGCAACACTAACAATAATTTACTTTCATTAAATAACGATAAAAACTAGTTATCCTTAAGAAATATTCTTGAAAATTAACTCTTATGCAAAGACAGGGTAATTTGAAAGTATTATATGTCTAGACGATAGTAGTTACAGAGTACGTTTCAAATACTAATTAAGTCGTATATAGATATCCAAGGCGACTTAAAGAATAAATTTATCTTAATCTGTGATTACGGATTCAAATATGGGCAAGCATCAATGAGATTCCCTCCTCCCTTATGCCGTCCTGTCTCTTCTCCACCACCACTCTCTACTCCCTAGTGTGGGCGAGACGCGTGTACTATATAATTCGTTGCTATACTTATATTATAATGATTATAAGAATAATATAAGCAGAAAACACATTCATTTGACTCCATGTTTATTTTTTTAATTAAGTATTTAAATTTTTTCATAAATTTTAATATTTCACACCCGTTATCCGTGCCATTCTTTATTACTTAATGGATATTATGTGTAAACGATGTACGTATCTCTTAGATAGTAATATTAGCTTCAATTAATGTTCTGTTGTAATTAAAATTGGACAATACTCTTCCAAAATGGCGCCCATGGGGCATTAGTCTCATAAATCTCGATACCGACTAAATTATATATCGCCTAGTTTGCCCGCACGTATCTCGAATTTGAACATTAGTCTTGATTAGTTTAATTGCGTTTGAATAAATACAGGGTGTGTTTATTCAAGGTCCCGATTCTATAGCACAGAGTGGTTGAGCTAATTTGCAGATTATTAACATAATGAGTCGATATAGTTCACTTGAGAACACGTGGATTGCAATATCGTGAACACTAAATTTTCATATGCTCGATCCATAAACTTTTCTCGACTAACTGTTAAGAAAAATATCTTGAGATAACCTGCATGTGTCATGAAATTTTGCCACAAGTTTATCCAGTTTGTCCCACTAGAGAATTTAAATATTCTCCATATGATGATCTCCTCTTCTTTGACGAAATTACGACATCGAGACGACATTCACCGGCTATTATTTTACTTTCAAATATTGCTATCTTTTTCTCATATGTTATATATAATTATTAGTTAAGGATATATAAATTAGTTAAGGAAAGAACTCGTCTCCTATAGAATTTTAGCAGCGTCAGCTATTTTTGTGACTTCACTCGCATTTCTTTGTTTTACTCTGTATATTTGTCGCAATGATATTAAAGCAGGAATTCTGATGAAAAAGTCGTTTAATTATAATTTGTATTTATGGTCAGTTAAAATAAAATTGTTATTTCTGTCAAGTAATTCGCAGTAGCGGTGGTAGAGCTTTGTGCAAGCTCGTCTGGGTAGGTACCACCCACTCATCAGACATTCTGCCGCAAAACAGCAGTACTTGGTACTGTTGTGTTCCGGTTCGAAGGGTGAGTGAGCCAGTGTAATTACAGGCACAAGGGACATAAGATCGTAGTTCCCAAGGCTGGTGGCGCATTGGCGATTTAAGCGATGGGCAACATTTCTTACAATGCCAATGTCTAAGGGCGTTGGTGACCACTTACCATCAGGTGGCCCATATGCTCGTCCACCTTCCTATTCTATAAAAAAAAAAAAGTAGCAGCTCGAGGAAGAGAAACAGAAGTTGGAATAAGACATTCCCGTGTATTCCACAAGTTAAAACTGTGGCCCTGTGTCTGGTTGGATTGTCGTGATATTGTATCACCAGAATGAGAGAATAGAGAGTGCACTTCTCTTTGCACACACACTTGTGCTCTTCAATATCTCCTTGGCAATTGCCTAGTCTACCTCACTCATACATGGACTAGTTATTGATTTTTCTTTTTGAACAAACATACCAAATTAAAAAAGTATAGTAACATTATATTTCTGTTAAAATATATGATAGCTAGCATAATAATTAATATGATAAGTCGTAACGATAAATACAAATAATTCAAAATTTAATCACAACAATCCCTATAACTACAAAAATATATATATACGACTACCAATGATTATAAATCCATAAATTGAAATAGCAATGGATATAAATTGAAATTTATAGCGAACATTATCTCAATCAGAGGCAGAATTTACTATCGAAATCACAAACAGCTCGGGGTACTTTCACCGTTCTGGGGTAATCGATAAACAAAAACGAATTATAGCCGCAAGCAGACAAAATGCTTCCTCAAAGAAAACTATTTACATAATCAGTGAAATATATTCAAACATTACAGTAAAAACAGAATTTTTAAAATGTTTATTAAATTGATGTACTTTGTGAGACCTAACAACCCTTCAGGATTTTAAAATTTGAACTATATTTTATTTTGTTAGTGATAGTAAACCATGCCAAGAATATACTATCTTAGGTCCTGTGTTTGACGCATTGTCAAGAATGATTATTTTTTCATGTTTATTAGCAATACACACATACATATACACGCACGCAATCATTAATTCTGTCTAACCTACAACGGTTATTTAATTGAATAATTCTTGAATATTAATTTATTCTTAATAGGCATTCAAAATTGGAATATGATTCGTTTCGAATTTTATATGATTCAAGTTGGATCGTGTTAAATTGAAATCTTCTTCACGATATCTGATGTGTAATATATTTTTAAAAGTTTATATGACGATTATGATTGATTTCTAAAAATGAGCAAGCGCAGATGCTAGTGTATGCGCAGGCGCATGTGGACTCAGAAGTAAATCTGACACGACTTACAGAAATTCAGGCGCTTGACCAACGGATTTATGTGCTTTTTGACATACGGTTATGTAAGCACTCTTAGTTTCAAGACTCCAGACTGCTAATGAGGTAGGCTAGAATTAAATCAATACATAAACAAAAAATGGAATTAATCTTTATGAGAAGGCCAAAATTATATACTTAAAAATATAGCCCTGTACGTTCAAGTCCGACTAGGTAGTCACTACATAACACATTCTACCGCTATACATACACCAACTCTAGCCCGCCTGGCGTCTGTATGGAATATTGTTGCATGTTTTAATCATTTCATATTTTTTTTAGTGATTTTAGATGATACAGATATAAGGGGACAGTCAATAAGTTGTTCCGTATTCATCTGCGCAGTCACGACGAAGCTCATTCTATATATAACTGATGCAGTCCAATGCTTATTTTGATTATAAATAGACGTGACAAGTTTCTTCTCACTGTTTAACAATTTAATTGTGCCGCGGTTCTATTTCAAGGAATCTGATACGGTACTTAGTGGTAATGGTAGTAAGAGATTTATAGAGTAGCGTAAAGTGGAATTATATAGTAACGATGTGATACATAAACTATGGTACATGAATTAAAATTAATGGTTAACTGTTTTATTAGCAATTGAAGGATAACATTTCTTAAGAATACCATGACCGAATGAATAAAATACTAATGATTTGCTTATCGAAATGTGTCAAAAGCATTTGTTCTACGCATACACATTTTGAGTGATATAAGTATAAAACCCCATTTTATTATTTAAAAAAAAAGTACATACACTGTGTTATATACATACAGTGTAATTCACTGGCGGTAGGGCTATGTGCAAGCTCGTCTGGGTAGGTGTCACCCACTCATTAGATATTGGACCGCAAAACAGCAGTACTTGGTACTGTTGTGTTCCGGTTTGAAGGGTGATGAGCCAGTGTAATTACAGGCACAAGGGACATAACATCTTAGTTCCCAAGGTTGGTGGCGCATTGGCGATGTAAGCGATGGTTAACATTTTTATAATGCCATTGTCTATGGGCGTTGGTGACTATTTACCATCTGGTGGCCTATACGCTCGTCCGCCTACCTATACTATAAAAAAAATTGAATCCATATAAAATCCGATCATAGATTTTTCTCTTAGATTTCAGATACAATTGCAAATAACACCACATCTTCGCTCTTTGACTTTCAGGTCTCAATGGTCCCAATTACAATTGTAGTATGAACAAAAATAAGTATATCAAGAGAGAATCTCCAGAAGCATAAAAGCTATTAACCATATCTTAATCCGACAAGCTTAAGTATCACTACTCGTTAACTGGTACAAACCAGTTTGTGCAGTCAAACGTGACCGTGTTGCGGTATCTTATATATTGTAACTAATCTTAACCTAGAGTGAATATTTTATATTTGTAGACTAAAACCAGTTTTCTCATTCGTTATTTGTGAAAATCAGCATTTATTCAAGTAGGCTCTTAAAAGCACTTCTGAATATATATAATACAAACTAAATGTAAAACTTCCGGTTCGTATGGTAGATTCTACCGGGAAGAACTATCAAAAAAGTCATAGACAATAAACAGGGTGGTGACCACATAACATCAGGTGGCCCATTTGCGTGTCCGCCTACGTGTAACAAAAAAAAATACGAGAAGTAAATATAAATTATAAACACCAAGTTTCTGACTCTGCAGAATCAATAAATCCTTCATGGAGCGAGGTATTCCGTTTCTAGAATGTTCTATAGCTATATTTTTTCACTTAATACATTTGAATCTCATGTTCAGAAAACCAATAATTTGATGTTAAATAAAACTTCACAATGACATATGTCATTTTATTGAGGGAAAACAGTAAGTACTAAGCTTGTTAACAGTTCCTCTCGATGTATCTACATTCTGAACTTTGTTGCTTTATATGTATGTATGTATACGTTTGATATAACCTTGTTAAATGACGATTCAAAAGTGCATTACAGAGCCTTCTTAAATAAAGTATATTTTTATTATAATTTTGTGTGTAGGTTTACGGCCGATCGAATAAACGGATTGTTATCTAGTAAAATTTACATTTAAACGAATAGTCATCGTGTAACTGTCGAGACAGAGAGAGATAGATAGTTAGTTAATGGAAGCAAGGAAACCTGTATAGGAATTTGTGTTAAACAGATTTCCAATATGAAATTGCTGCACTCAACTATTACATATTTATCCGCCAACGCAATAACTGGGGCATTATTGTTACTATAAGTATACACACCCGACCCTATCCTACTTATATAATAAATGCAAGGCTGGAAGGCTACTTAATAAGTAGGTAAAGTAAATAAAAACATTTTACTTAAACTTAACCAGCCGTTAAGCTGGTGCGAACAAAAGTATAATATATTTAATTAAATTACATTAATAATAATCAAGACATATGCGTCGTCGCCGCTAGCGGTGAAGCATGAGACATGCGCCGGCGCCGACGCCTTCACACTTCACAGATCATTCTTATTGTTCGTCATTTGATATTGTATTAGTATTGGACGATATAAAAAACCTAGAATATTGTGTTCCGGTGTGACAATTGAATAAACAAGCGACTACAACTAAACTAACTAGTTCGCCTGTGTGCCTTTTAAAATTAATATTAGATTCTTTTAAGAATATTTATCTCAATAAAAATGCTTAATTTTTATCCATACATATACATCTTATCATACAAAGAAAAATTATACAATAATGTAATTAGAGATTAAAATAACGTTTCCATTGTTGTAATTTTGGATTTGAAAATTAACTTCCTACACGGTATAACATACCCAACAACGTTTTTCCTTATTTTTACAATTCTGTAGCTTCAACGAAATTCCCACAATACATTTAATGCAATGGACGTCAGTCGGACGCATTGACGTCAATGATAACATAAAAGTCATTCATAAGCTCGTGGTTTGACAAAAATAATGAATTAGGTTATAAAACTGAATCGTTTTTAACATGTGTTCATGTTAATAAAAAATTATGACTGTTTATTAAAGCAATTTCCTTTCGTCGTTTATCTTTTCTCCACATAACTCGATCCTCATTCGTAATACCCTGAGGTTGGCCATTGAGAAATGAGACGGTTTATGACGTAGTTTTCACAAACATCAAAAAATGTTAAGTACACGTGACCGAGTGACACTTCATTCGAACGTTACACACCAAAATCGTAAATGTTGTATTCACATACGACCTTGAAACTTTATGGCAGTACAAGAATGATAGGATCGTGCCTGTTTTGTATTGTAGTTAGGTAAAAATACAGGTAACTATCTGCGAGATCAAGATGCATCGCATCGTCATAAATAATGCTAATCTAAAAATACTCGAGGCATGTGACTGCATATAATAATAACCACGACTATTGTTTACAGAACGGCGACCGTGAAGTGATTTTTTTATAGGTAACATTGTCAGCCTACCTTCCTGTTTTTACCTGGGATCCTGACCAGTCCTGGTGTGTTGGCGTTTTGAATGATTCAAGATCATTCATTATTTTATGGAGAGATTTTTTTATTGTTGTGAATTTAATTTAATTAAAAAATGCTAAATGGTTACGTTAATCGAATTACACTGCGGTTTGCTTAAATCCCTGCAGATTTAAGTTCCTTTATTCATATTCTGTATCCGAACAATAACAATTATTAGGTTTTTCGTTTCAAAAATTCAGTAGAATTTGGAGTTAGGAAATCGGTAGGTAAGATATACACATAAAGCCGTTATGCTGGGCTTTGTTTTACTCCGATCGAATCGAACTGTCATCCCTTCGGATTTAAAGAGTGACTGTGTTTGCCTCCATATTTGTGAACTAAAATATACCTTGCGCAGATGCATAGTATTTCAGATTACCAATAGCAATTAAAATTCAATCAAATCAAGGGGACTTGAAGGTAATTTACACTGAAATTTTCCTATTTTTATTTATTACAAGACAAGTTTAAATAATTGTTTTTATATATTTTAGGTACCGCATTCTTGTGTTGTTATTTAAAACTTAGACGGTTATCTAAGGTGACTCCAATACATCAACAATAGGAACAATATAAAACACTCAACATTGGCAGCTAATGCTGAAAATCGTTCCAATAATCATTTGATTTAATATGTTTACGAAGAGTAACATTGTATGAAGTTTATTATCAAAACAAACTATAAAGGCGTCGTTTCTGAAATTATTCAGTGTCACCTATATTTGGAATTACAATACGAACACTGACCTAGTTTAAGAATTCAAAATTACAAAATATTTATAATAAACCTTTTTTGTAATTAATGCGAATAATATCAAAGATAACGAAAGATATTATACTTTTATCGTAATAAAGCATTTCAATATACAAAGAGTATTTTGATAGATTAGAAAAGGATAGCTTTACTTTAAATATTATAAAAATAGATCAACTCTCAATACAATCCAAAGCTTTTAAAATAATGGAAGACCGTTTTGGGAACATGGTTCCGTTATGCGTACCAGACGAGCGATACAGACGCCATTGTCTCGTTGTCCTATATGAGCAAGTAAACAGAGCATAATATTGTTTGTATTCGTTTTATTTATAGAGCGAGTGTATCACGAACAGGCGCATGTATCAATTCAGACGGATGTCCCTATAAAGATATAAATATACGATTCATTATATTCGAAAACAAAATATCTCATTTATTCGTTCGGAAATCTTGCAATCCCAGAAAATTGGATTTACGGATTGATTGAGGATGATTCATGGACGTTTCTATTTGGCTAATTAGAGTTAATATTATACGATGTATTTGATATTTTGCCAATTTATGTAATTGCGCGGAACTATTATATCTTTAAGATATATCATATCGGTAATAATATAATCCAGGTAATGTAAATGTTTGTCAAACTAATTAAAGTGAATTGATGTCACATGTTCCTGTAAAATGACAATTTTAAGAAATTATTAAAAAACTAACTTTTTTTAAATTCTTATATATTCTTTTAAAAAATGATTATGAACAATAGATTTTTTTTATAAAGTTATAAAATAAACGCGAGTTAACCTTCTGAGAACACACTGAGAACTTTTCTTGTCAATTAAGGAAATGTTTTAAGTTAAATAGTTCGGACCACGCTGCTTCCTTTAGATATATCAGTACGTGTCAAAATTTTATCCGCGACATGCAGGCTTATTGTAACGCTTTTCTACACCGCTGAACACGAGATGTTGATCACAAATAAAGCACATGAAGGCTCAGTGGTGCTTGTCCAGATTTGTAACCAGTAATTACTCTCTAATTCTTATGAATGATGTGAATTTGTACAAATCATAAATAAGGAAAGGATCACTTTATATTACTAATAACATTTCATTTTATTATTACATTACGGAATTGCTTTTAAATTTAATGTTCTAATGTCAAATCAATGATGACAGAATGATTCTCTCATCATCATATCAGTGATAAAGAAATAGCAATATTTAACATTACACACATTATATTAGGTGTAGGATTTTTTATAAAATATTAGAAATTATCACCAATGCGCCACCAACCTTAGGAACTAAGATGTTATGTCCCATGTGCCTGTAATTACACTGGCTCACTCACCCTTCAATCCGGAACACAACAATACCAAGTACTGCTCTTTTGCGGTAAAATATTTGATGAGTGGGTGGTACCTACCCAGACGAGTTTACACAAAGCTCTACTACCTGTGCATTGTGAAGTGGTTAATGAGGTGATGTTTTTTTAACATATTATTTTAATTTTTTAAGATTGTAATGACCTATAACTAACTTATTATTAATTACACGTTAAATTAATAAACTTGTTAAATAACACTAAGTTAAATCTTTTAGTAAACAAACATACGTTCCTGATAAATAAATTGCTTGATATATTTTATAATTCAAATAGATACATTTGTTATCAAGAAATATTTTCACTACTATTAGTGCATAATCCTTGACTCAGGTCCAGGAATTGTTGACTGCATTTGGCTACAAGCATTTCAACCTATTTTATTTCTTAATACATGTTACTAAAGATCTATTATTGCTTGCATTTTCATGTAATAAACATTAAATGTTTTGTATTTAATTGTTTGGCAATATCAAATTTTGTATGCCTAATACCAATGTGAAATTCGAATTCGTTGTGCGTAGTAATTTATTTAAGTAGGATGAGGTCAAAGAGAGGCCCGATATTTAAAAGTTTGTGATTCCATTTTACTTTTACTAAGAGCACAGAACAGAACTGGTTTACATATTGGTTAAAACTGAAAATAACATTTTTATACTTGATAGTATTCATGATTTTAATGAGCTTTAATTTATCTTATTTTAGATTACTGTAACAATAAAATAGAAAAAAAAGAATATTAGTAATTCCATATATTAGATTATTTTAGTAATCTTATAAATACACATGGCGGTTTAAGATTAATACACCTCGAAACTGTTTGACTGATCTCCATCAAAATGGGCAAATAAATATCTGTACATTTATGGAGAAGGGATTATATGCTCTGCTGTTTGTCGTAACTTGCAACTGGTCATGTTGCAATGGCTTAGTGTCTATATCGTTTAACCGATCGCAATGACAACTAGTATACATATATATTTACATATTAATTACATGACAAATACCTCATACCAGAGACTATCATCCACAAGAGATATCAGATTAATTCAGATTTTCAATCCGACAAGATCATACACAGAAGCAGCTACTTTGCATACTTACCGAGAAATGGAAATGTACAATGGTACATTAATATATTGTAATAAGACAAGAGCAATATCTTTTCCTAACTTTGGTCTGCTACTGAGAATTACTTAACAGGAAACATTTCCGATACATTTATTGGCCAAATATGGCTACGTGTGACGTCACGAATGAGGTAGATTTTATTATACATTTATATTGAGAAACTAGATAGCCCCGTGTTAGATCACCTGAATCTTAACTGAAAGCGACATCAAACCCGGATGTCTCTGATATTTCATTTGCTTAATTTGTATTTATATTTCATCTTGTGCTCAGTCGTGAAGGAAAACATTGTTTCAAATGTAAATCTGCCGCATGTGTATCCCGTATTGGAGCAGCGTGGTGGAATAAGCTCTAAAACCTTGTCAAAAGGAAAGGAGACCTGAACACAGCTGTGCAATATTTACGCAACAATAAGAAAGTACGAATTTGATAATATTGATAACGTTATAGGATATTCCTTTCAATCAAATCCGGAAAATTTACTAAAATGCATTCTATTTTAATTATTCAAATTGCTTACAATTGATTCATGAAGTTCATAATGGAAGTAGTAGTATGTTGTTGGCAGTTTTCCAATATATATTATTTATGCCAAGACAAAAGTGATTACTCTTTAAAGCATTTTGTAAAATACGCTGAAAATTTGGCAAACATTCTATTTATTCTGTTACAACCGCGAAAGGAGTTTGATTTTGAACTTTTGGAATAAGTTCTTGTTGTTGTAAGCAACTTAGTCTATAAAGGGAACAGCTGTGAATGTCCCACTGCTGGACAAATGCCTTTCATCCTTTTGAGAAGGGTAGGAACTTATTCCAAAAGTTCAAACTCAAACTACATTTGAGACGAACATTTTCATTTGGTATGACATGGTATTTTCATGGTAAGCCAAATGATCTCCATATGAAAATCCTCATTGTAAATGCAATGCATTAAAGATATATCTTTCGTCGACATAATATATAGAAGTTGACGTCCGCGTAATATAATTACTGTTTAATTATACTGGAAGGAAGTATATAATCATAGTTACTAGAGACATTCACGTACTGTTTCCTGTGTTGCAAGCATTATCTATATTCTACAAAATATTCAGCTTGGCACAGTTATTTTTAATTAAATACACTGTAACTTGAATGTGGAATGTTCAAATTTGTCACGTATGCGTTAGCCATGAACTAGATACACTCGTCATTTTTTTATCTTAGGCGCAGTAGTGTTCATTGTCTGTATCTAATGAGTAAAGAAATTTTTACGTCGTTATAATACGATACAAAAATATTTTATTGAAAAAATGAGGCAAAAGGTTTTCGACGTACAGTTTAATTTTCAAAGCAAAAAAAAAACTTTCTTGAATAAATAAAATAATTTATGTATTTCCGTAAATTATTATTAATCAACAATTATTTCACCATTGTTCTACAATTGTGTATGATTAAGTTTATTACTGGATATGATTGTTGTAAAAGAATATTTAGCGAGTTTCTTGCCGGTTTTTTGTTTTCGGTAGAAACTACTATCCGAACTGGTGGTAGGTTTAAATTTCATTTATCATGTAAAATGACGATTTGCAACCACTTGTATAAATTATGATTTTAATTTGATTTGATTCTTATCTCTATTTGATTCATATTCTTTGAAATAAGTATTGTAGCTTTGTCACGGTAGTATGCGCAAGCGATCCCGTGGCGCCCGACCCGACCGAGAGGATACCGCTGGTTTGCTAGTGGGTATTCCGTATATATTTCACGTGGGGGAAACGCGTAAACGCGTTAACTAGCGAGTAAAAAAAATTAAAAATTGTATCTTTTATTTTTAATTTATTTATTTTATGTTGTTTAACTTGTGAATGTCAGCTCTTGACCTTTGAAACTTTGTCTGTAATGTGGTCAATACTTCGTTTCGTAAATTACTTTAATATATTTGGTAATTAACCTAAATTGTATACATGTTTACAAAACGAGAGTCACATTCTTATTAACGTTATGTAATCACATTAATAAGACATTATCCTTTGTTCGCTTTGGTAGCACGAAAGAGATTAGTTAAGTATAAAAGTAGTGGGGATGACCTCGAAAACCTTGGCATTATCTAAAAAGTTATCTAAGTTGTAATAAACAAAGTAGTTAGATATATTAATGAAATGTGTTTTACAAACAAATTAACACGCGAAATTTGTTAATATAATCTCTTAATCTGTTTTGACTGGGTGCCAAGCTCTTGCACATTTCTATTTCAAAATTTTAAAAATCATGTCCGAACTTAAAAGAGTTAGTTTCTAAAAAATTATATCAATTTTCAGTAATCTCGTTTGCTCGCTTTAAACTGGACAAATACCAAAGCCGTCTCAACGTTTTATCTAGTAAGCTGATATACTCCATATTGACTAACTTCGAACATTGTTGTTTCCTTCGCCCTACAGCACGAGGTAAATACCATTAGATTTCTATTCATAGTACCATCTCGGACTATAGAGCGTAGACAATAGACCCGGGGCTAAAGTAAATAAACGGTCGAAATTGTCTTCGACGATCACATGTTTCGTAAAGTGCGTTAGAATGGAGTTGGCAAGACGCCACGGCACCGGACCGAGCCGGTACCGCTAGGAACTAAAATAATGTACAGACAGCAAAATCAAAGGACCTGCGTCGCTGTATATAAAAAATATTTAATATGTAATCAAATTATGTTACGTTTAATTTAAAAGGGAATAGATTTGTCTTCTAAATTTAAATCGTTTTAATAGGATCAGTTCGATAATCCTGGTGATATATTTCAATATTTCGAGGCTAATAGGCGAGGATATATAATATAATAAAGACAATATATTTCAAAACACAATAATCGATGTGTCGGAATTAAAAAATCATAACATCCAAGCAGCAAAAAATAATATATGCGTGCAAACTTGACATCATTATTAATTTAAAGATGTTTTTGTTGCACGTATGTTTTTGTTGTTGACTGTACAAGGTGTACTTGCCAAATATATACTTAAAAGTTGGAAACAAACTTTATAAATTAATTTCCATATGAGTATGAAGGACTCTCGTATAAATTTGTTTAATATCCCAAATAAAATAAAATTGAGTGTTCTAAATTGTTATTTACAAGAAAACAATATGGCAATTAAACGCCAAATAATGCCAAGCGCAGACGAGTAATTTTCAACAAAATAATAGCCTATGTTACTCGATGATGTAAGGATTCTAAGCACCCCAATATCGGATCTGTTCAGCCATTTAAAAGTTATGGTAGAAAAAAAATCTCACATACATACATATGAACATAAATTCCGTGAATATTACACTCCGTTTATAGGCAGTCGTGTAACAAGGCATAGCTATATTTTTATTTCGATAGAGAGCGAGCATATTTAGAATGAAAGACATAAACAGTTACTTGTATGTAAATAGTTTAGTCAAAATCTACATTACGAACAGGGTAGCTTTATATAAAACGGAATTATGTTAAATGAGGATTCAAAAGTTCGTGTAAGAGCGTACATGAAAAATAATATATTCACTTGCATACCCTACTTCTGTATAACTAGATAAAGCTCTACATGACTTAAAAATATTAATTTACAAAAAAAAAATCAACACAGAAGTTCTCCAGATAGGGAGACACGAGTAATATCAAGAAATCAAGATACAGCTAAGGATATTCATGATGAAACTGATCATCAGCAACCCTAGGTCAGGCCGATTAAAGCAGGTAGAGCCATTGGTTCTGCGCCTGAAGCCTTACCGGCCGTGTTGGATTTGCCGTCCCATCGGATGATGAGAGTAAGGGAATAGAGAGTGCACCAATGTTTGCGCACACACTTGGGGACTATAACATGTCCTGCGCAGTTGGCTATATATCTCTATGTATCTCTTGAGATGGCCGCCGTGTCCGATATCGGACAGAAGGATACCATAATCGTTCTCTACATACCAAACATATTTTCGGTCTCACCTTGCATTGAAACTTAAGAGCAAAGTAATTCAAAAAGTATGCCTTTTACTTGTCATTTCATCGGTAAGGCATAAAAAAAATGCGGGTAAGGCCACAGATATCACTATCAAAACATAAATAGCCGGTATGTCCACCGGAGAAGGTCGTAAGTACAAGACTTGCGTTTAACGTTGGGCTTTAAAAGTCTATACACTTGTGGAATGGGACTAATGTTATTCAAGGCGCAGCCTTAAGACAATACTATCTTAACATTAATTTCATTTTCAAGATACAATCAGTATACTGATACAAGATAAAAATTACATAGTATTCTTACAAATGTATGAATATATATTTATAAGAATTAATTTTCCAGAATAGAGTATTTGTCTATTCGTTAAGTAACGGCAAAAACGAAAAATATTATTTAAAAAAATGTATAGTGTCTACAGTAATCTTAGCTTTTTTTTTAATAAAAATGACATCATAAAATTCCTTGCGAGTTGCGAGTCGCATTGAAGGTTTTAAAAAAAATGTAAAGTACTCTTTTTTTAATATTTCGAAGGAAGAATGTCTGTATCAAGAAAATATTTAATTTTTAAAGGTTTTTAATAAAATTATAATAATAGTCGTATTATATATGTATCCAAGCATTTTATATTCTACCGCCACACAGAAATACTTAGTAAGTGTTCCAGTTAGAAAGGTTAGTGAGACAGTGTAACAACGAGCACAAGGGACATAACGTCTTGGTTTGCAAGGTATGGTCAATATTTCTGACTGTGTCAATAGCTACGGGCGGTGGTGACCACTAACCACTAGACGGCCCATCTGCCAGCTTCAATATTGCATACCTTTAATTCAGGCATTTAATTAATTATTAAATTTATAGTATTAGTTGTTTTAATGTCGGTAAGTTTTGTTCGTTGTCCAGAATAAGATTTCAATTCAAGATCGCGTCGTATCCAGTGAACTGTCGACTTCGTACTATTGATTGTGCCCCTCGACTAGCGAGGTTAGTAGGACGTAGTACTACTACAATTGAATATTCATTAAAGCTGGAATATGAAACAAAAAAGTTACTTTCTGATAGTGTGAACAAATGTGTATGAGATTAATGAAAATTGTTATCTTTTTTTTGACAAAATTATGCCACCTGATGGTAAATGGTCATCGTCAACCATAGTCAATGGTGTTATAAGAAATATAAACAATCCTTTACATCGCTAATGCACCTCCAACCTTGAATAGTAAGACGTTATGTCACTTGTGCCTTTAATTACATTGGCTCACTCACCCTTCCAACCAGAACATAACAGTACTAAACATTGCTATTTTGCGGTAGTATATCGATGAGTTAGTAACCAGACGGGCTTGCATAAAACTACCTTAACATATTTCCATACTAAAACTCATGTTATAATACTTAATCACGGGTGAATTACTAGATAAAAATAGTTTTTTCACTTGTCATTTTAAAGCTTCAAGTGAAGGACCCTTGTCAAAAATGAAGAAAAAAAGAGTAAAATCGGAGATACCTGTAATAAGCTGAATAACTTTTAATAAGCCTTCACTAGATTGAGACGTGTGACGCTTAAGAATTTTTTAATTTATTTTTTTATATCATTAAATGATCTATCTCCTCGTATTAAAAATAAATACACATTTATTTCATTTTTTTTAATCACATAAAATAACCTTGATCAATTAGTTCAAGTTAAGCAAACGGTAAAATAAACAGGTTACATCACATTTCCTGCCAATAATCTTTATATAACATTTTGTTTATTTCCGTAGAATAATTAATCAATAAGTAATTGATGACATTTTTGTAGGTTATAATTTGAATTTGATTAACGGTCTCTAAGTAGCTTTTTTAACATACAATTTTATTAAATCGATATACAATTAAGACATTTTAAATTAAGTAGTTTATAAGATAATGAGGTTTGGTTTATAGATCATTATGGGTTTGGCGATGAAACCAACTAACTGCGTAGTACAAGAAACCATTAGTTCTAATCGCTACTAATATAATAAAACAAAAAAGTTTCTTGTTTTTTTTTTGTTATTTGAGATTTTGTAAGTGAAAAAATATTTTGCATTTAATAGGCCAATTCTTGATGAAGCGTATTGGCATCGGTTTACATCACGCTACGGCCCAAGGGGATGAATCACAATCGTTTAACGCGATCGAAACCGCAAGTACTAACTAATCTATACACGTACATAAAATAGAAGTGTGTGTCTGAGATTTCAAAGTAACTGCCTCGTTTAAAGTTAATATGCCATTTATTTTAGACTACCGCTGGTAACTTATAATTTAAATATTTTAAATATATAATTCGAATAAGCGTTATATACGTAAAAATTACAGATTTGTAATATTTTTGTCACATATGTAATCCTACACTGGCAAAGCCGCGGTTATTCCTTGTTATTAAAAAAGTACCGATATCAATGACCTTAGTACAAACTACAGATATCCGATATTTAAAAAAAAACTAGTTAGGAATCCATTCTAAGTACATAGCTAATAAATTCAATAAGGTCATGTGTGTAATAAGGTCATGCGTCTATACACATTGCTCTTGCAATGGTGATTGAGGCTCGGGGTGGACATTTTTGGGTACTTCCCACGTTATAGCAATTCCACCGTCCAATAGTTCTGTAATTACGTGTTCCAGCATCAAGGTTGATTGAGACAGAATTATACACTTTAAGCGTTGATAGCTTCATCGGGGCCACCTAGCGATGTAATAGTTGCAGATGAGACCTGACCTTTTGGGGTTTTATCGTATCCACTTCTACGGAAAGAATTACACTTAACTGGAAGATTAAAATGGGAGAATTAGTAACACTTATTTTTTATATTAAATACTAAACATGTTTACGATTAATCATGAAGCTGATAACATTTATGGAGTAATTTAACGTTAACCCGACAAATATTTATTTAAATTTAAATAAAATTTATCGAATAATTCCCAAAGTAAAAAAGTGAAAGCCCGTATATGTCCAACTTGATGGAACTTCCATATTATTTAATTTGAAGACTCTGATTGGACATATTCTATATATATGTCAATATGTTAAATATTTTTGAGATATAGCTGACGTGGCCGTAAAGAAACTCACATAATTTTCGTTACATCCAAACATTTGTATTCTCGTTTATATATAACCGTATATATATAATATTATCTATCAATTATTCAAACAAGGTCAAGTCGTCAGTTTTAAAGACACTTGTCAATATAATTTAGTATCATGACTTATGATCCACATATTAAACGTAGTGTTTAACGGAAACTTATTATCTTTTGTTACATACATTATAAGTCGATTATTATTTAGAACGCATATTAATTTAAGTATTACAAAAACATCATTATAGAAACTTCTTTTATTCGACTAACTTAACTTAACTTTTATTTTAATAAAGTATACTCTATTATTTAATGTTATGTTCGTTAGTCTGTTTAGGTCCAATTTAGCAAATTGAATTCTATTGATCATATGCAGTTAAAATGAATTAAATTTCTATGACCATGCATTTTTACGGATTGTCTCCAGACGAAGGAAGTCCTCGACGTTAACCAGCATATAGATGTAATTTTGTATATTAAAAGATTATTCTTTCTTAATTTAAAAGTCAAGACGGAGTAACCACTTATCATAACCGCTAACATATTTTATAAAAAAAGTTATGGAAGATTTTCATTTGACAGTAAGATTTCAGATGAATTATTAAGTATAAATTAAGCACACACATTCTGTGGTGCTTGCTCGTTTTTGAACCAATAATATTAGCTTACAATACACGTGAACATTTTGAATTCTGTGTTGGTTATTACTGTAGACGTTTGTTTAAGTTTCAATTGTTTAAATTAAGATTAATACCTCAATAACGTACTAAATACGATACATTTTCCTTTGAATTACATCATTTTGATACCGATACCAATTAGCATAAGCATTTGCGATGCATCTTATTTCAGACGGACGAAAATGGCACTTATTGTATAAACATAAAGGTGATTATCTTTTGAACGACTTTTAATTACAAATGTTGATTAGATGTCACGAACGATGTTTTATTGTGTTTCTTATCGCTATGTATATCCGACCCCACCGAGATGTTACAAAAATAGCAACATACTGAATGATAAGTACGTAGTTAATGAAGCGTGTAACATACTGTTACATCGGCTAGTTATTTGTATTAAATATATCAATGTTTATTTGTAATGTAGACAAAATTATAAGAAATATTTTAAGCAAATGGTAACATAAATTTCGTATTATTTATTGTTATGATATTTTTAATTTTGTTAAAATTGCAATATAAACGAATACTAATTTTATTATTTTTACTGGTGGTAGGGCTTTGTGCAAGCTCGTCTGGGTAGGTACCCCCCATTCATCAGATATTCTATTGCAAAACAGCAGTACTTGGTATTGTTGTGTTCGGGTTTGAAGGGTGAGTGAGCCAGTGTAATTACAGACACAAAGGACATAACATCTTAGTTCCCAAGGTTGGTGGCGCATTGGCGATGTATGCAATGGTTACAATTTCTTACAATGCCAATGTCTATGGGCGTTGGTGACCACTTACCATCAGGTGGATCAAATGCTCGTCCGCCTACTTATACTATAAAAAAAAAACACTTAATAATATGTTTTATTCGGTAAAAATTAAAATAATGTAATTAAGGTACTACATATAAACATAGTTTATTCTTTATATAAGAGATAATTAGTATATATTATGCGGTGCCAACGTAAACATGACCAAAGTACAATTTTAATAACATACTTTTTATCTATAAAACTATATATAAATATTAATTGTTATTATTTAAGATTTTTCGAGATACCACTGAGACAACTATTTTGACGCGAAATATAAGAATTTTTTGTTTCGTTTTCTTTTTCCTAAGCTGATTCAAAACTTATAGTATACTTAGCTAATATAGTTATGCTCTGTATAAACTATACTTAGTAGTATAGTTAGTTATGTGATTAGATTTTCTGTACAAAAACACCGCGAGCTCTCAAACATACTTTTTGCCTATAAATATTCTTGTTAGGCTCCCCTTTCCTTAAGGGCGAGGTTTAGAGCTCAATCCATCACGTTGTTTCAGATCGTTTAAAAAACATGATATTCTACGCAAACAAAGACACGATAAATCGGTAAGTAACCAGATAGTTCATGCGGACACTTGAGGGGCAAAGCTAGTTACCCATCCACATAAAATCTTGTATTAAGTATTCTCTTTTTTTATGAATAATGAAACAGCTTTGTTTATATCTTCAACTATTCTAACTTTCAATAGCTTGAAATATTATTAACCAAGCTCAATAGAACGATTTTTAATTTACTCGTGATAAAATAAGAGATTCTTCTGTCTTGTCTGTTGAATAATACGATTATAATTACCGAGAAACGTGACAAACTATTAACATATAAAAGTACCACGTGATTTTGTTTACAAAAAATATACTAAACATGTCGGCGAGACTGTGGTGCCGTCAATGATTTAGACTATAGAATTTGAGACGAGAGTGACAGCATACTTTTGTTGCTATGTCACTCTGGCGGAACGTCAAACGGACAGCCATATCGTGGACGTATATCGTTGGACGACATCGACGAATCGCCGTTTATTTTTAATTACGTTTGAATTATTATTTGGTTTGAATTATAGCATAAGATGGATTTACCTAATGTCTCTACTGATACGCCTATAAGCACAATACATTTGTGACCTTGATTTATTTAACTATAATTTTATATAAAATATAGTAACGAAATATGCATACGTGCCACACAACGGCCTCAGAGTGTCATGACGTATGCCGATTAGAGATTCACTTCTAAAATCGTTAAGGAATGTTCGCTTAATTATTTTAAAATTTATAAAAGATAGCACGTATTGGGAATGAATGTATTGCCTTTAGCAGTTTTAAATAAAAATATAGGTAAATATATTAATTTTAAACAACAATTTAAAAAAAAATCTCCACTTTTTTAATTCGTTTTTGGTTTGTTCGGCATCGAGTAAGAGTTATTTCTGAGTCGGTAATAGATTAGACAGTGAATAAGTAAAAACTTTAATGTTTAACAGTTTTAAATAGAATTCAGCATTATACAACTATTCACATAGGGCTACTTGGGTGGGCCTTTAATTAATCAGTTACAATTTGAAGTCTAGTTAGTGTAAATAAGTCCGGTTATGTATACATATGCGTCCTGCGTCTATGTACACATATTTGTATGCTATAGTTAAACATAACAATCGCATATGTAATTCGGTCAATCGGAAAATTACGACGTTCAAGTGTCGACGATAAGATTCCTTTGTTTAGAAGTAGTCTTGGTACTTGCGTGCGATATAGATTTTGTTAGAGGAAAATTTCTTTACACTTAGCAACTGATATTTGCGATAAGTGTATCAAAATTCGCACCTCATAGATACATCGTTTGTATTTATCGATTTTACTTCAAAATAGTTGCATTGGAAGTCTTAGTAGTGAAGTAGGAGCGATATTTAAGGGATGTAGGTTCAAATTCAGTGGTTTCAAACGACGTAGTTCATAGTTATACTAGTATATTGAATACTTTTATATTTTATATACTTTTATATTACATAAGTTATATTGAATACTTTTATACATGCAATATATTCGTTTAGCACTTAAGAGTTAAATAGGGTCAGTCACTCGGCTTAATGGTAATCTAAATCTAATAATAATATAAGAACAGACATTCCTAGCTCAATAATGTTGCTTCCAATGGTAACTACTTCGTTAACTTGTACTTCTCAGACCTCAGGTTTGAATGTTGTTAAGTTTAATATTGACGGTGGGAGCAACGAATGTTATTTGTTCTTTTTTATCAAGATATTCTAAGTAATATGGATCTCCTGCATAGTTTCTGCATAGACTCCGTTGAGAGTCACCCCCGCAAGGGTCGAAATTATTCGAACATTAATATTGCTCTTTTCCTACAGAAACTTGTTGTTATAATTCATCACGTGCTCGTCGGTAACGTGAAACGTCACCAGGAAACTTTCATGTGGCGGACGAAAATCTACCAAACCACATTGGAACAGCGTGGTGGAACAAGCTACAAGCCTCTTCGAAAAGGAAAGCGGCAGCGGGACATTTTCAGGCTGTTTAAAGGCTTTATTTGAGGATCCAAGTAACTTTCCACAGAGTTTTTTTCCGATATATAAATCATACAAAAGCTAAAAGAACGATGTCCTTTGACGTACACGTGAAATAAACCAATTAATCTTAGTATCAGTGATTTTCTCTTATAAACTTTAGTATCTTGTTAACACATGTCACTACGTAAACATACATACACGATAAGACATATTGTACGTCGTTTCGTACGTAAATATCAACAATCGTGTATTGCATAACATTCGCGACGTCAGAGAAACGTAGAGTTCGTAACTGTAATTAAGGCTGCGTAGTTTGTTAAGTTTATATGTGTAACGACTGACTGCCTCGTTGGTCTAGTAGGTTGATGTAAGGCCGCAGACCTGGAGGTCCCGGGTTCAAATCCCAGGTCCGGCCAACAAAAAGTTATTGGGTTTTTCTGTCAGAAAATTCTTCTCGGAGTTGAAAGTGTGTACACTCCCGTGCCTCGGAAAGCACGTAAAGCCGTTGGTCCTGCGCCTGAACTCTTTCCGGTCGTGCCGGATTGTCGTCCAATCGGATTATGAGAGTTAGGGAATAGTGCAATCTGCACATGTGTTTGTGCACACGCTTGTGCACTATAATATGTCGTGCATAGTTAGCTAATCTCTCTTGATATTGGCCGCCGTGGCCGAAATCGGTCTGGAGGACATTACGTGTAACGTATTTTTTCGAGAAAGGAACAGCTTGTAGTTAATGAACAGATACTTTAAAAAATTACTTAATTTACTTTCCAATACACTTTATTAAAATATTGTCTTACTAATATACTACTATATCCTATATTGACATTTTATAACGACATTAATTACTAATTTCGTGTTAAGCAAATCGATTGCGATTACAAGAAAACTAATACAATAATTAACTTGGACAAAAACAAGCCCCAAGCAAATTAGTAAGCTCGTCTTATTAAAATTTATGAGGTTTTAGTATTTAAACCAAATATGATAAGGGCGAATATGGCATGATGTTTTTTAGAGGGTCCATAACCAGGTAAGTCCTTGTAGATCCAAGAAGGTGATTTATACTGTTTCATTAAAATTATTAGCTATACGATTATGAGCTTTATATCCTGTTACATGGAAGTCAATACGGGTTGAATAATGTTTTGAAACAGCAGTGCCAATTCCCACGTCGTCGGTGGGAATGTCGTCGATGTCGACTTGCTTCATAGAGCATGTGGTTATATAAATTGTGTTTCATCGTTGACCGACTTCTGAGATATACAGTAAAGATATAATAATTCATCAATTATATTTCAGCATATATTATGTTGAAATAAATATGTTATAGCTTCAGATCCGCTCTCACAACAAAAACCAATTAGGACGAAAAAAATATATGAAATATAAAAAAAAACTACTGTGTAACAGGTCTTTGGGTAACTCGAAATTATCATTATTTGAAAGTTTCATTACAATCGGTGAAGTGGTTTTTGCATGAATCGCGAATCACCACACTCCTGTACGGATTGGTTGATAAATTTATAAACAAAAATCTAATTCATGCATGTTTTTTTACCGTCGACTATGAGATGAATAAGACATTAAGTATGAAACTTTGATGCTTGCCTGGGTTTGAACACGCAATTTTCGGTTAAAATTCTCGCATTCTAAGCACTGAGTCATCTCGGCTTTCATCTGATTACTTAGCGATTATTTGTGACATAAACTATGGAGCTGATTTTCTTTATTACCTTTTTATCTTCAGGCCACTGACTTTTATTCACCTTTCCACATTTCTTTTAGAGAGAGGTTCGCAAATAGGTCAAATATCTGATTGAGCTACACAAACTAATTTAGAAACCATGTCCAAGCAATAAGAATCAAATTCGTGTAAGCAATCTAAAAAGCCAAATCTTTTGATGTCGTAATAAACAATATGTACTGAAATATAAATATCAAGAAAAGGAAGAACAACAATTGATATGAAAATTGATAAGCAAAAAGTAACTCTGTCACCTTGAAATAAAGATTACAATGTTATTGTAATATAATATTATTTATCTAAAGCTAATATAGAACTATGATTCATAATACCATTGACGTTTCCTAGAAACATTAAATGAATTTCCCTACACTTAAGTTGATATTTGTCTTTTACTTTATTTATTAATTATAGGATTGCTAGCGGATTGACATAAATAATATTTTAATAAATTATGTATTAAAACTAGAAACATTTTATGTTCACACATTTAAAATCAAATGCATGCATAGTGTTCTTGCGCCGATTACAATTTCATAAACGTATTTAAGTGTCTACAAGAATCGAGATAGTCCAGTACATATATAGTATATAGGTTAGGTTACACGTGAATCATATACTTAGATTGGAGGTATAAGCCCAGGTAAGTACCAGTATCTGGTTGATCATGAAATCAGTATCTATCAGAATAGAGAAAAAAATATACCAAATAGTCTATCTATGTCTATCTATCTATCTATCTATGTTTGTTCGAACGCGTTTAGACTCAGCAGGAGTTTCAATAGTTTTTACTGTAACTATCAATAAGTGAGTATAATTCTAAAATTAATAAAACGTATATAAGTTTTAAATTTCCCGTCTTGTCGCCAATCTGCTTGCCTGCCTACCCAAAAAAAAACGACGGACAAAACTAATCGTTAAAACTCTACCGTGATAAAAACGTCCTTCACGATAATTATATCATAAGTACTGTGTACGATTAAACACAATTTTAAAACAGTTTTTATTATAAGTATATGAATAATTATATATCTGTACTTAGACGCCTGCCCTTACAATGTACTTGGCATTAATAATAAAATCATTAATATTAATAATTTTCTTAGTGTTGGTATTTCTCTACCTCACCTACATACCGACTTGAATAATAATATAATAATATCCTGGGACATTATTCACACACGGCCATCTGATCCCAAACTAAGCAGAGCTTGTACTAAGGAAACCAGACAACTGATATACTACATATAATACTTTTCTTTTGTAAATACATACTTATATACATAATTAAACACAGACTCAGGACAAACAGACATGTTCATGCACACAAATATTTGTCCTGGGTGGGAATCGAACCCACAACCTTCGGCGTGAAAGGCAAGTATATACCAACCACGCCAACCGGCTCGTCTCGGTGAATATAGTATATTTGGATGATGTCTCCAAAAATGTTATGAAACACAGGAGCCCGCTGTTATTACTAATATGAATTTATTTTATCACATAAATTCGGGTTATTGAACTTATAAAGTGTATCTAATTTTAATCTAATATAAGAAAGCCTTGAAAAAGTAAATAATGATGAAGATAACAAAACAAAACCATTACAATTATCAATAGAACGATACGAAGTCACGCTCTGTATTTATAATCAAAGTTTTTATAGTGTTTATACTCATAATAAATACTTAAACTACTTCTATAGATAATATATACATTATATACTAGTGATTAAATAATATTATAAAGTGTTTTTATTTATTTATTATTTATAAAAATGGCAAAGAATACGTAATCATTTTTATTTTTTACACAAATTAATTATATATGTTAATGAAATAGGTACAAATTCAATTGTACATACATAAGCGGGTACATAAAAATATTTTTATAAACTTAAAATATTTTTATTGACAATAAATACATAACGCTTTACATATGTATACTTAGTATTTTAAGTCATATAGTGATTTATCGTTACGTATATATTTTTCTATATTATTCGTTAAAGAAAGAACAATCTCGATGTCGAGACGATAGTAGTCGATATTGAGGGAATGTGGCCCGTTTTCGGTAATCCAGTTATCTAGAACAAGGTTACGAGGATAATCTTCGAAGCACTTTTAATATATTACAGTTTTAGTTAGCTGTACTGTTTATAGATGTATAAAATCAATATTTATTAATTTGTTATTCGCCTACTTCGGTAGATTTTAATTATGATATATATTTTCGAATGAATACAAAATTAATGGAAAAATCTGATCTGATTGGTTTGCGAATGTTGACCCGTTATAATATCCCGATACATATATAATTTCTAAACGGAATATAGTTTTTTATATAGTCTAGTATATATTAGTGGCGCGATACCTACTGTATGTTACTACTACGATTATTATTCTTAATTCCGTTAAATACTTTCAACAAGAACACACACAAAATCATTGAATTCTACACACATAGATATAGCACGCATACTGTTAAAAAGTAGTCAATAAATTTTGATTTGATTGATCTGCATCGTTCAACTATTACTTTGTTTAATCTCACATCAAAACTTCACACAATAAGTATAATATAAACGTAATATAAACATAATCAAAGCGTACACTTATCGTCTGAAGCGAATCTAGACTTTAATGGATTTTTGTTGATTACCACAAACACACCCTGCGTTGATAACAGTCACAAATTCATCGCCATCGTGTACAAAGAAGTTACAATTCAATAAATTCTTTGGATATCCAGTTTATAGCTCGTGTGTATATTAAATTATGTTTAGGAAAGCTTCAGCTTTTAATTCGTAACGAAACAAACATAACAGCGTACATATTTTCTATATAAAACTCGCTGAAAAATTTGACGGGCCGGTTGGCGTGGTTGGTAGATATTTGCCTTTCACGCCGAAGGCTGTGGGTCCGATTCCCACCCAGGACAGACCTTTGACCTGTTTGTCCTGAGTTGACCCAGGTGTAATTATCTATATAAGTATGTATTTACAAAAGAAACCACCATCAGGTGGTCCATATGCTCGTCTGCCTACCTATTTAATTATAAATAAAATAAAAATACATCATATTTTTTAATACTACATAACATATGTGGTATACACTAAAGTCTTAAATAAATAAATATAACTAACTAGTTACTCAACAGAAGGCTTTCTAGAATGTATACTTTATCTGTATATATGGAATCCGGCAATTAAAGTTGATGTAATTTCCAATTCCAATGAACCAAAAGTATCGCAATAGACCCGATCAAAGTCTTGTCTTGAACACTAGAAATAGACTTTAATGACGCACTATAACGTAAAATATTTATTTAGTTACGTCAATAAAATTTTAGTGATAGGTCATTTCTATTTTCGAATCTCATTCATGAAATGAAAATAAAAATTAAGCAAAAAAGAACACAATATATTCGAATTAGGACAAGAAAACCCTAGTAACTTTTTATGGGCCATGATCTACAGTCAATCAGGCTACATACCAACTATAACAATGACGCAGTTGTCAATATAATTAATATGGTAGTTTTGTGTCCAAAAAAAAGTATTGAAATATAACGGGAGAGATTTTTGCATCTGTAATTGTTTAGCATTCTGCGAAATGAAGATAAATGGGAGAGGAGTTACATTTAATTATGTTAGGTGTATAAATTTATAACAAAGATGTAATATATGCCGCCGATAGGATATATTTAATATACACAGAGGACTTCTCTCAGGCGATCGGCGATTGTATTTGGGCGGTTGAAAAAATCGTCAATGCTCAGCATTCGGGGACACGGACCGCGGGCGGCGCATCGATCGATAGACGATGAAACGGAACGCATTCTAGATTCCCGTAATCTAAACTATCCCCGACGGTCCATTTCTAGCTTGCGAGCTGTAGTACTCGTCCTTACACTCGGTGACGCTGTCAAGGCCACTAAACAAACTCTTGCATTTTACTCTCTGTGGTTTACAATGAAATACAACAATAGAAATGTGGTTTAACAGTTTGTTTTGATAAAGGCCGTTGTACATATTTACATGGTAATTTTCAGTTTTTTTTTTACGTATATTTATTGAATACCTTTATATTGCACTATATTGCACAACAAAAGAACAGAAAAACACGAAATGAACCACAACACGTAGAAGAGAATGTTTGCTGTGTGTAAAAGATTAAATGATATTACAAAAAAAAAAAAAACATTTTACTCATATTAACAAGAATATATAAATCTATTTGTATCATTTGTGCTTTTCATATAACTTGATCGAAGAAAACTTCATTGAACATACGAGTAAACATTTAACGTCAAATTTAAGTGCAACGTTTTCATGCAACTTTTTAAACGCTTTTTATATATTTTTATATAGTAGGAAGCCAGCTAACTAGTCATAAAACAAAAGTTGTGTAATAAAATTTTATGGAAATCAAGTAACAAGCCGTGACGTCAGAGTTGTTTACAATTACAAATATTATATTGCGTGATCGTAATTACAAGAGCCTTAGGGAATACGTAATTAAAGATCTTGACTTGCCTTAACTTTGAGCATTAATTATCTCACTCATTTATATCAGAGCTCAAGTCACTATACTAATATTAATTGCTAAGGGAGTTTCGTCTGTTTGTACCTGCTTTACTCAGAAGCCAAATATTATTTATGATAATTTACTGTTTCAGAACCAACATATGATAGGTTATATTAGATTTAATCTTTCTTTTTTAATATAGATACGCAGCCAGGTAAATGGGCCTCATGATGGTAAGTTTTCACAACTGCTCAGACATGAAGTATAAAAAAAGTAATAATAATACTTTTCGTTTAGTTTAATTGGAATTCAAAGTTGATCTTTACAAAATAAACGACATATTAATTTATCGTCGATAAATTTTCGGTAACATTTTGCAATATTTCGAAGAACAATTAGTCAAAAAGAGATGATGATATTTTAGTACGAAGCAGTCTCGCTGCGTACGGAAGATAATTCGGATTGTTGCAACACAATCTTATATTTTGTTAAAATAACTTCAATAAATCCTAACCAAACATAATCAATTTCATATATATTATTATAGATCAATTAAATTTGCTCAAATAATTAATATTCTCGATTCTGGATATGCAGACGAATGCATAGTTTGGTAACGTTTATTACTTTAAAAAAAAACATTCAGTTCGTAAAAAGGTGTATGTTACATTAAGTAACTGAATGAATAATTACGAAACTAAGTCAAAAAACATATAGTAAGTTTTTGATTATAAATAAGCAAGTGCAGGCTTCTATATTGAATAAATATTTTGACATTATCAATATTGAATTGTTGTTTGAAACAAATCTATAAAGAAAAAAATATTCGTCGATTCCTTGCTTTCGAAGACAATCAAACCCGAGGCTATGTGAATCATAGGCGTGGGAAGTATTTACGGATAGTTGGTTGTATACCTACAACAAGATAAGTTGGCACACGCGCCCCATCACGTAGTAAGCGCAGCGTGAGCTGCACGTTTAGAATATTCTATACGCAAAGGTCAGTTACATGAATATGGAGTAGATGACGTCACGATTATCGATCATATTTGTAGCAGAAGTTAACGCAAGTTACTCAAATCGATATTACAATTCTTATTATTACTTGGGTAGTAGGGGTAGAAGTAAGTGGTAATGTAACAGTAGCTTATGTACAGCTGGGCTCAGGCCTTTTTTCCTCTTGGAGAGAATGCTTAATTTTATTATTATTATTTAAATACTTTCTATAAATTATTTATCATTATAATTAACATATTATCCTACTATTTTTTATTTAATTATTTCGTTTTTTTAGTTACAAATTATAACATTTATATTTACGTATTTAAATGTTACGTATTATATCTGTATTTGTGTGTTATAGAGGATATGATAAGAGGATGAGTAGAAGAATAAATAAAGTTCATCGACCGTGAGCGATTGGAATAAGGGAAAACGAATGATGACGATAATGGCGATATAAATAAAATACATAATTAATACTATTACAACATAATATTAACGACCCTATTTGGGGACAGTGGAAAGAGGTCTATATTTGTAGACACAAGTGAACCTTGAGCTAGAAATTATAGGGGTTACAATAATACTCACTAGAAGCCACACGAAATAGGTTGTATACATATTCGGTTCTCTGAAGGTCGAATGAGCTGTAATTAAAGTCACGGCAGATGGCAGTTTAGGTAAAGGTATACATCAATGTCAAGGTCGTCCGAAAAGTCCCTAGTGAGGATACGAGTAAATAACACACTATATAAAGTACAGTTAATTTTTTACTTATATCGTTAAACATAATTTATCCATCAGCCTTTATATTACTGATAATCTTAAATAAAATCTAACTAAAATTTAAATTACGAGTACTTTATATTTTTATGACACCGGAAACGCTGATCTGTCTGAGATGACTAAGGTAAACAATAGCAATATACAAGATATGTTAACATTAAAAATACAATTTGTAAAAAAAAAGAGCCAATTACTGTTTTCCATTGAATTGTATATAATAGTAAAGAGAAGAAGCAAAAGACTATCATGGTAAAATATATTATAGAATATATATTCTTGGTCATCTATTATCCTTTTACATAGTAAAAAATAATTGTATATTTATAATGACCTTTATAGGTCAAGGATCTTTAGATTGTGTTTTTTTTTATAGAATAGGAAGGCGGACGAGCATATGGGCCACCTGATGGTAAGTGGTCACCAAACGCCCTTAGACATTGGCACTGTAAGAAATGTTAACCATCGCTTATATCGCCAATGCTCCTCCAACCTGGGGACTTAAGATTTTATGTCCCTTGTGCCTGTAATTACACTGGCTCACTCACCCTTCAAACCGGAACACAACAATACCAAGTACTGCTGTTTTGCGGTAGAATATCTGATGAGTGGGTGGTACCTACCCAGACGAGCTTGCGCTATTTCAATATCACAAAGCAGAACCGTTTGTGAGGCTAAGCGCGCTAATCTCAGAGTACCAGCTCGATTTGAATTATTCTCGTGTTATATAGTCAATTTATTGAGCAAGGTCATGAAGTCATTATAGTCGTAGCGAGAAGTTATATAGCTCGCTCTCGCTACGACTAATAGCGTAGTAGAAACCGCAAACGCCAACTAATATAGCAAACTATAACACGGGTGTTACCACGAAACACTGTTAGTAATATTAATAAAGTTATGGTACTTGAATGACATACAATAATTATACAGTAACAGCCTGTGGATGTTCCGCTGCTGGGTTAAGGCCTCTCGTTTTTTTGAGGAGAAGGTTTGGGTCTTATTCCACCAGGCTGCTTTAATGCGGGTTAGTGGAATACGCATGTGGCAGGATTTCATTGAAATTAGACACACGCAGGTTTCCTGACGATGTTTTCCTTCAGAATCAAGCACGAGATGAATTATAAACACAAATTAAGCATATGAACCATTGGACCACATGGGCTTCTTTTATATGAAACATCTATTAACGTCCCTTATATACCGGGTTTATACCGACTCGTGTGCCGTGGTGACAAACGGCATGAAGCTTTCTTATGCCGTTATGCCTCACCACCACCGCTCTCCATTCCCTTACAAACACAAGACGTGAAGCGTGTACTATAGATATTAATTATTATTTTACTAACGAAACTATGTTCTGATTTATTTTACTTCATATATTTTTTAGTTTGTTTTTTTTTTGTGTCGTCCCGTGAAAAGAAGGACAGTATGCACGCTAAATTCATACATTACAATATTAATAAGGATTATTATTAGTATTATAATTACACGTTTATCTGACTACCTGGAATCATCAATTGTTTAAAGAATGTATTTTTATTGTATTTATTCAATTTAATTCAGTATAGGTGTGTTTGTAATATAATCAGTTATGTAAAATTTAAAACCATTTAGATACGTAATTAGGTACGCATATTTACTTTGTCAATGACAAAGACAAATTAACATTAGAAAACTATGTAACACAAATTGCAATGATAAATTACATTATTACCTACCGTAATTTCATTTTATCAATAATTATATGAAAAGGATTATTAAAAAAAATAACTAAAAAAAGGAACGTTATAATAATAATAAAAAAAAAAACAAAACACGACGAAAATAAAACCTTTTTGGAACTCAGTTAATAATTGAGACATCACTAATATATTTATTTATATTATTTATTATAATATAAGCCGAGATGGCCCAGTGGTAAGACCGCGCGAATCTTAACCGATGATCGTGGGTTCAAACCCAGGCAAGCACCACTGAATTTTCATGTGCTTAATTTGTGATTATAATTCATCTCGTGCTTTACGGTGAAGGCAAACATCGTGAGGAAACCTGCATGTGTCTAATTTCACTGAAATTCTGCCACATGTGAATTCCACCAACCCGCATTGGAGCAGCGTGGTGGAATAAGCTCCAAACCTTCTCCTCAAAAAGAGGAGAGGAGGCCTATAGCCCAGCAGTGGGACTTACACAGGCTGTTACAATATATTTGAAAACTTTGGAAACGATTATGCGATCAATAGATACACATAATATGTATATAGATAAATAAATCACATAAAAACCGCAAGATACATTTTACTTTTAAGCTCAGCATACTAATATCTACATATTATTATATGTTTTGTAACCACGGCCGATTAGAATATTGTCAGGCCATAGTCAAAAACGTTAATATTCCAAACGACAGAAGAACACATTCACAGCTCGTCTCAAGAATCAAGAAGAATAAACAATTATTATTATCGTTATAATCAAAACTGTATGTTTACAGTTAATTTGTTTACATAAACATATAAATACACATTTATCTGCACTTTTACTTTATACATTTAGATAAAATAGCCCTTAAGATGAACAGATACGATCTATTTTCGCATGAAGCTTTAATGGAGGGATAAGATTTAGTTTCGAGTTAGCTTACGTGACTATCCGCACGAATGTTATTGGTTAATTTAGGGACGTGTGGTTCTTATTTTAAGTGACATAGAGATGAAATTCGAGGAAACGGTTTCTAGCGTAATAGTAATATGTGGCCTTTGGTTTTCGTACCTTTAACACCGTTACATAACACGGAAGTGTTTATCAAAGTAATAATTTGAAATTATTCACAAGGTGAATAGAAGTGAACAGCTGCGTCGGATTAACGAACATTAATGATTATTAAAAACTATCAAAACTGTTTGATTTTCGAACATCTTCATGGATGTAATCGATTAATTACTGAAACACGAATAAGGTTTATTGGTTTGTTTATAAGGCTATAGACCCCGAGGCTTTGGGTTCAAGCCAAAGTTATTGGGTTTTTATGTCAAAAAATGCTCAGTAAGAGACCGAAGTTGGAAGTTGAATATGTTAAAAAAGCCTTTGGTCATGTAGGGTTGCCAACCGCATTATAATATATTTTATTATAGTAACATCGGGTTTACGTACTATATATACTGAAAAAAAAATAGTACGGAAAGATACTTTATTTTAGTTCGTGCGAGAAGAGAGAAACAGGACCAGTTATTTACTATAAAATAGTACTATGGTACTTTTATGATTGACAACAAAATGTTACAAGATGCAAGAAAATATATTTTTTATTTATAAAGTTACTATATTCTTTGTGTATTATATTTCATATACCTTCCGAATAAATATGATAATTATCAGAAACAAATATTGGCAACCCTGCCTGTGTCTGAACTCCGTAGTCGTATACGATTGCCGTTCCATATATGATGTAAGTGAGGCAACAGAACGTCAACATACATGTATACATACATATATATATATATATATATATATATATATATATGTATATGCGACACACACTTGTGCACTGTATCTCCTGCGCTAGTCGACGTTGTCGCAGTCAGGAAGACATCAGATATTTTTATTTCCCGATTTAAGATACTCGGTCACGTGTTGTTTTCGTTACCTTGAGTTAAGTTACATACACGAGTCACAGAGGTATGATCCTCTAGATACGACAAGCTGTACGAATAACAAAGATAACTTCACATCGATCACATTGCTATTGACAAGTGCTTCCGATTATTTAATTCTTTTTCATGGTGGAATTATATCAACTGGACAAGCAAAAAATAAGATGTCAAAAGTTACCTGTACACTATATATTTGTATTGTATTTTTAAATCATAATTAAATTAATAAAAATATTAGAAGACAAAACAAACTATACATTACAAATTTACATAAAAAACACGCCGTTTAAGACATTGTCCTGTGGCATTGTACCCTAGACGCTGGCAATACTTCTTCTCTGTACTGCTAGACAGCCTTTAGTCTAAGAAAGTTGGGTCACCAGAAGTGTGGAGCAGTTACGTTGAAAGAACTAACTTTGTATTGTATTATATTACGTGTTTTAAATGAGCGGTTGTATGAGTCACGTCATGTGCTGTCCCACTTATGTCCGTTTGCTATAGTCAAGGTGATTCGTTCTGCTTATTTATGTTAGAGTTGTATATGCGTTGTATAAACGTAATTCAAAAGCGTTCCAATTAAAAACGTAAGTCTGACGTCACATTTACCTGTACAAAGTAAAAATTTAACGGTTCATTACTTATAGTTACTATTGTATAATAACGATTATCGAATTATACGAACAATATTGGATACGAATTTAAATCGAAATTCAATATACAGTTATAATACTCTTAAAGTGGTCCATTTTTGTGCAAAACATTTTAAGTTTTTCTTTACTTTATTCGATACAGAAGCGTTGTATTTGCATACTGTCAAAAATCCACCACTAGTTCGGAAAGAAACAGCTCAGATGAGATGAACCGATGGTTAGGATGCAAGTTGGATGCAAAGTGATATATATGATACAAGTCAACGATAATTATTGTGATAAAACTAATATCAAGCAACGACTGTATCAAGTTATCTTAAAATCGTTTAAATATTACCACGTGCATTAACAATTACAAATAGTTAATAGTATATGTTACCATTTTTATCTATTTTTACATTAGTTTAATGGGTTATTTAAAATATAATTAAACGAAATCAGCTGTTAAAATACTTTTTAATGATCCCCATCTATGTCATTTAAATACAAAAATAAATAGATATATATATATTTATTTATTTATATATAGATAACAAATAAAAATAATAATAAAGTAAAGCAAAGTTACAGCCTATGAATGTCCCTCTGCTGGGCTACGGTCTTTTCTGCTTTTTTGAGAAGGTATTGAATGGAACGCATTGGGTTGATGGAATACACATGTGACAAAATTTCAGTGGAATTAGACACATGCTGGTTTCCTCACGATGTTTTCTTTCACCGTCGAGCACGAGATGAATTATAAACACAAATTAAGCACATGAAAGAAAATACAAAACAAATACAAAACCACTAACCCGGTTACAGTTGTATTATGTCAATATATGTAGACAATATGAAATCGCTAAACGCACACGCAGGTGAAAGCGAAACATAAATTTCGATAAGATAGTAAAATTCAAAAGAAAACCGCATCATATTAAACGTGTTGTAAACAACACGATCGTTTATCTTTGATAAAATCATGAAATTGGGAATTATTGGAAAATTTCCTTTTTCTGCTGTATAACCGCGGCTTTATCATTTTCATGATCTCTGTACTTTGTAAAGACATCGGGAGGCTTTTTGTTAAGTTAGAATTTACTTTACGTTAAAAAAAATTGAGATGAAACGGATATTCAGCAAGTATCTGGTATCCGCCTTTTCAGTCTTATTTTGAGATCAGATATAAAATATTAACGCAATAACCGACGAGATGCCGGATATAAAAACTACGTTTTCTTCTTTAATAAACTGCAAGAAAAATATATTTGTGAGTTAAATAATACAAAATTCACTTACAAATTTAATTAAAATATAAATATATATCTTTAAACATTACTGCGAGGTGCTGAAAGGTATATTTTAAACTTTGTAATGTGTAGTCGTTCCGATCGTATATACTTGACCTATGTGACGCTAAGCTTGTCGCAGCATAGCACGATACAACAGGCCGAATATCCGGCCGCCGATTATTTTTTTTATTTTTATAGAATAGGAAGGCGGACGAGCATATGGGTCACCTGATGGTAACTGGTCAATAACGCTCTTAGATATTGGCACTGTAAGAAATGTCAAACATCGCTTACATAGCCAATGCGCCACCAACCTTGGGACCTAAGATTTTATGTCCCTTGTGCCTTTAATTACACTGACTCACTCACCCTTCAAACCGGAACACAACAATATCAAGTACTGCTGTTTTGCGGTAGAATATCTGATGAGTGGATAGTACCTACCTAGACGAGCTTGCACAAAGCCCTACCATCAGTAGCCATCGGTCCATAGTTGGATATCTAGCCAAATAACTATCTGTTTCAACTTGAATATACATATGTAAGTATAATTTTGCAGTTATCATGGATTATGCTATAAAAGAAAACGAAATAATCACGACAAGCATATTCATACATATTCAAACCGATGCAAAATAAATTCAAGCGAAGCAATACAAAGACATTTTTCTTAGAAATAAATAACTACGTAGATGTCAGCTTGTCATTCCACTGACTCTGACATTCGACGTCAAAATAAATTGAGGTTATTCGTCGCTAGGCAACCACACGTGAATAACTAACACGATGACATACCCTTAATGATTGCACTGTAGTCTGGCGTGTGCGATCTAATCAGAATGGAACAATCTAGAATTGACGATATATCGATTATGATACCAAAACATAAATCCTACCAAATAAGGAAACTGACTTCGTGAAACTTTATCTAAGAATATCGTGACACATGATAAATATACTTAAATCTTTACGTTTAGATATAACGTTCTAGAAAACGCTAAATATTAAGAGTATTATAAATTATCGTATCTTCTGTTTATAGGAAACGGAGAGATCATCGTTTATCTCCTGAAAAAGTTCAATGTGAGTATTAGTGTTAATTCTCCACGTATTTCAAACTACGGAACTCTTTTCAGGTAGATTATCTAATCCTTTAGGTAATGGCAACTTTAAATTGGAAAACTGCTTTAAAATTGAAAATGGAAAGTAATAGATTATATATATATAATATAGATATAGATATAATATATATAGATATAAATTGAATATAGTATATATACTATAATAGATATAGATTGAATGCGATTGGTGACTTTCGGTAACATATTATTTGCAAATGATATGTACACATTATTTATTTGGTGCACGCCCGTCACCACACATAACACCACTCAAAAACGGTATTACTTACTATTGTTGTGTTATATCACGAGAATCATAACAGGGTGATATATGGGATGCTTAATATTTATTAAAGCGACAATTTTTTTTCTAAGTGAAAAATCTTTTTAAATATAGAAGCGTTACACTTAGTTATTGATTGTCATAAATCTACCACCGGTCATAATAAACACCTCAGACCTGAGAAGAACCGGCGAAAGAATCTCAGCGGGATTTCTTTTTATATCTCATCCTTTACAATTATAAGTAATATACATCAATAGCATAATAAGATATATATTTTTTAATTTAAAATAATCTAGAGACGATCGTCAATGTCTATGGTTGGTGATGGCCACTAAATATCAAGTGGCCCAATTGTCTGTCTGTCGTTATTTAAAAACCTATTCAGTATTTATCCTTAAGTGATTAGTAATCAATAACCTATAATTGAATAACGAATTATGAGAATACAGTCATACTGAATGTATGAACTGAATCACGTTTTTTTATGTGAAAAGTATCTTATTACGAAGAGCGCGAACAAAAAAATGTTTTATGGACATAAAAATTGTTGTAATGCAGTTATTGAGATAGAGACCAGTAAATAAATGACGCATCGATTTCATCCATTTACGTAAATAATTTGATAAATATCTATTGAGATTTAACTGTTAAGATAGGAACGAGAGATGTTTTATTCAATAATATATTTTATCATAATTACTGCTCGGGAGCGATAGATGGCGTTGAGTGAATCTGTCAAATTCTTGAATGAATGAGTATGTATAGTGTCGGAAATGATTATTCTGAGCACTTCCTTTGTTTCTATTACCCCGGAAATTACATCATAAACACTATTACTAGTAAGGTAACTTGTGCAAGCTCGTCTGGGTAATCCTGGGTAGGTATCTCCACTATATCTACTCAGCTCTCGCTAAACAGCAATACTTAGTATTGTTGCGTTCCGGTTTGAAGGGTAAGCGAGCCAGTTTAACTGCAGGCACAAGAGATATTTTAGTTCCCAATATTGGTCGCACATTTGTTATGTAAGGAACAGTTAATACTTCTTTGCAAAAGCTTGTTCGCCTACTTATTTAAAAAAAAAATTGTCATATCATAGCCACAAAGGATACCATTGACAATCTGTGTTGGGTTTTCAAACTAAACGCAAAAACTGCTATCGCAGATTTATGTATCAATATCGATAGCCAAGTCATCATACGTATTTATAATATAAATAAAGATATCTAATATAAACACGGTCACTATGTATGTTGGTAGATAACTAAATAGGAAACAATTAATGACAACATTGGAGGTGATTGGCTTCTATAAATATCAAATAAAATAACTGATTTGGTTTTATATAAGACCGCACAACTACCGGTGATAATATAAATGGTAAAAAATCCGCTGATATGCAATTCTAGCTACGCAACTGCTTTTTTACATATTTTATTTAGTTATTACTCTGCCTGCAATAACTGTTTTGTCTTGACTCGTTCAATATTTAACAGAATAATCGATTTAGGATTTGAATTTGACATCCTTATCGTAAGTGATTGATGAGAGTGTCCGTTGAGCGTTACGTAGATATTGAATTTACGATTTATTATGTAACAATTTGATGTATTTTTTTATTAATGATGGTCCAGCCCAGCCGAGATAGATCAATGGTTAGAACGCTTGATTCTTAATTATTCCCGGGTTCAAACTCAGACAAGCACTACTGAAATTTCATATGATTAATTTGTTCATAATATAATTCGTGCTCGGTGAAGGAAAACATCGCGAGGAAACCTGCATGTTTTTTATTTCACTGAAATTCTGCCACTTGTGTATCAGCAACAGCGCGACGGAATGTTCCAAATCTTCTTCAAAGGGAGAGAAGGCTACTTTACTTTTTTGATTAATTGTTCAATTTCTCTACTAACGTAAAGTAAAGCCGCTTAGTAACTTCTTCTTTGTTATTATAATAGGAAATTCAGTATATGTATGTTCGATCCGTCTATCTTTTTGGGTTTTATATAACAATTACCAAGTCATAAGCAATTTATGTTGACACAGAATAAAGATATTATTCTAGTTTAAATATTACGTAATGTATAATTGTATTATGCTCGATAAAATCTTATAATCGAACTCTGTTTAACACCGATTATTACACAAGCTTATGTCATTATTAACAAAAGTACGTAACACACGAATACACAGAGCCAGTATAAATATATTTAATAACGAAACATAAGAAATACGGTACAGCTGAATTACCTATCAAAGTATGGCTGCAAGTATAATTTTGTTCATGAAGATGAATTTATTTATAAGAAAATTACAAAGTTTAGGTTGCTACTTCTCATTTGGTCGCAACCTCTCTCAGATAAATGTAAACAGTGTAAGATAAGTGTAAACAGTCCAGTCGGATTTATACGTGCATAACGTATTTTAATGAACCATATATCAAATGAAAAGGGAAAGCGGTAAACAAAATAAATAGAAAATTATATCAATAAGAATATTAAAAAAATGGCGGCCATTAAATACAATACTTCAAATCAATAGTTCAATTTAATTAACACAGACATTTAATTTAATACGAAGTCTGAGACAAAGCCTTTACGATTGGGGGTTAAATAAGTGGGGAGTGGTTTTAATACCATTAGAGGCATTAGTCCAATCGAGAATATACGCGGTCCAATGTCACAATCTTTCACAAAGTGTTATCGACCTCAATCAGAAAGATAATACACTATTATATGAAGGTGAGTCATTTCCACAAGCTATCACATAATAATAGCAAAGGCCGTTTTTAAGTAATTACTAACATTCCTATTTACCTGTCCAATTAAGCGTAAAACTTGTATTAATTAGCAATAGCCCCAGGGGACTGGATCTCCGTCTCAGTAGAATACGCAAGCGATCCTGTGGCGCTTCTCGATAAGACAGAAAGGGTACCGCTGGTTTTTTAGTAGGCATACCTGCAGCCCCACATACCTCGTCAACGGAAACGCGTAAAGGAATTTTTACAGCGATAACAAAGGGTTCAGGATTAAAACTTTTACATCGCTAGAAGGCTCGTAAACCGTTACGCTGTTGACGCTTCAAAAGTAATCTATTATTTATGACTTTGACAATGGGTATATGATAGACAACTATTTCTATTTTACTACGTGATATATTTGCTAATGATAGATAATTCCGGAAAAAAAGTACTATTTTAAAATAAGTAAGCGGACGGACGAATGGTCCACGTGACTCCACCATTTACAGACTTTGGCGCTGTAAGAAATATTAACAAATGACATGTATCAACAATGGGCCCCTATTCTTGGAAACCAAGATGTTCTGTCCCTTGTACCTGTAGTTACACTGACACCCTCGCCCCTTAAACAGGAACACAATAATACTAAGTATTGCTGTTGACAGTAGAATATCTGACGTGTGGCTGGAATCCAGACGATCTAGCACAAAGCCACACCACACTTCTAATAAAGTTCAATGTAAATCAATGCAACGTTAAAATAAGAAGGTCATTTAAAGGTCACAGTTCTCTAGAAGAACGCGTCTTGTATTGATTTTGAGCTCAGAGCTCTGAGTATCTTACAGCATCTTGTTTTATCTATAAGTGGTGAAATATCCACAAGAAACTTTTCGACTGATACACACACGTTATCGTTATAGAATAATTAGTTATATCAAAAATCATTAGTATCAACCAACTTTGTAAGTAATACGGAATAATATCTATGCAAATAAAAAAATTGAAATAATTTAAATTACAGTCTATATATACGTATTTATTTATTTATATAATAACCCTTATTTAAAGAAATAAAATTTAATTAGATATCTTTTATAGACTGTATAACAATATTAAGATTATTAGGACGTGCACACTTATCGCATTATCGCATATCCAAGGTGACATATGAAGATACTTGCGTTAAACAAATTAGAGCTGGTTCGTATCTGTAGAGATATACTGTAAAAACAAACGCGATACTCACCCCAGAAAACGATCATGAAATGTCAGAAAATGACATGCAACGTTGACTGTAATAATATAATATCAAGAATAGCGTCATCGTCGTCACGCATCTGAACAGCGTGAGATACGAAGCGATTTACAGAATAGCACTGCTGGTCGCAATGATGACTGATGTATATTGAGGTTTTTTTTTATAGAATAGGAAGGCGGACGAGCATATGGGCCACTTGATGGTAAGTGGTCACCAACGCCCTTAGACATTGGCATTATAAGAAATGTCAACCATCGCTTACATAGCCAATGCGCCACCAACCTTGGGAACTAAGATTTTATGTCCCTTGTGCCTGTAATTACAAAGGCTCACTCACCCTTCAAACCAGAACACAACAATATCAAGTACTGCTGTTTTGCGGCACCAACAGTTATGTATGTATGTATGTATGTATTTCAATAGCGCTTTTTACAAGAGTTGGGTTCTATAAAACTATCGGTCACGCATATTTACCGGACCCGTTCGGCCCCGATGTAATTCGTTAAACGTTGTTGTCTATTGTACATAGAAACAAAATAACAACTGTTTCGTAACGACCTTAACATATAGCTTAACGTGTATTTTGAATAGCAAGATCCGACAGTCGAAATGATCATCTTGATTTTCTTACTGTATAAACATTGTTAGTACTAAGGTAAGAATTAATATAAGAATTATGAGCACAATTAAGATATAAAAAGCATCCTTCTTTTTCCACGATAATAAACCACCACAGATAACAAATTTATTATAAAAAATCCAAATTTCTAAAATGAATTCGTGTATAATCGGAAGTTTAGTTAATTTACACTTACTACTTACTGTACTTACTTTACACTTACTTTCACAGCATTTTATAACATTTAGGAAATATAATAAAGATATTATTGGTAACAAGAATAAAATAACATTTGTAAACTGTATGTATTATTGAATTTCGAAGATAAATATTCTGGGGTTTTTTTGTAATCATAAAATAAAAACCACTAATAATATAATACGCATTCCACGAAGGATTAAAATTTAAAATAATCTCTTTATCGCAGTTTTTGATTAAGCTGACTATTGTAATGATAAAACGTTAGATCTAATACAAAATAATTGACATTCCTGTGAATTTATTCGAAATATAACAAAAGTATTTGTAAATGGCAACTACTAGCAGCTTCGTTTAAAAATAATATTTTACATACAGATTTAGGTTTGTTTTTTTGATTTTGGAGATAATGCATTATTGCCACATTTTTTGTACATAGCAATAAATAGCATAGTATGTATATAGCAAATTCATCACTTGATAATGCCATGTTATTAGTGGTTAAATCTGTCTTATGATGTTAAAGTAACTTGATTAAAAAAAAAGTATAAATGTTTATAATACAAGTCGATTTAACAATTCAAAGCTTCGTACTATAATGCCAGAATAAAATTAAACATTATATTTGTCTGTCGTTGTAAATTAAAATTCCGAAATTAAATATTTAATTTCTTATTTATCTTGTTTATAAGACTTCGAGCTCATTACGGTATTTTTTTACTATTCAGGAAGACACATTCGCAAGCGTGGGTACAGTCGCGAGCTGAAGTTCATAAACGAAAACTATTCTTAATCCATACTCGTAGTTGAATGCTATTTCTGTTAATAACTTAACATTTATATATATCTATTAACATTTATTTATATATCTCAGTTAATTTGACTAAAATAAATTTATAAATATAAATACATTAAATATTAAGTAATTATATAATATGTAACAAAAGTTGTACCAAAATATGCCAAATAATTTAAATAGAAACCAACTACTATTACAAAGGCAAGTGAGTTTATTAGTTTGTTGACGCTACACTACGCGTCTTAAATACTCAAACAATCATCATTCATATGAACAGAAAAGGACACAGGTACCTAATACCTCGACCCACCACCTCTCCGTAAGAGGACGAAGGCGGAATCCAGCCGGTAATAATTATTGGAATGCAACCTTTTCAATGAAGATGACAGAAATGCATCATTTATTCAAATTATTCCCCTCTATACGTAAGATATATAGTTAGAGTGAGATAGTTTTAAAGTTTTACTCTTAGTACACCCAAAGAAGTCTCACTTCATAAATATTTCAAAGTCTATTATAAGTTTTATAGGACGTCGCGATGACAGATACATAAACAGACCGGTTTCTTACATACAACGTTTTGTACGAATTATTTATAACAAAAGAACTTCCTATGTTTAGAAATGCTTACGGAATTGAAAGATAAAATACGTACAACGCGCAACCTTGATGAGGTGTAGACGTTAGAGTGACTTTGTGTTTTTACGTTATAATCGAATTATCGTTGTATTGTTAAGAGCACTCATATTGGTCACGTTTTATTAGTTCTAAATTTTATCTGATAATTTTTCTTTGGTAATTTTCTATGAAAATTTCCGAATTTATATTATTATTAACGCTGAATCTATTGAATTGGTATTTCCCACTTAGTATAGTATTAGTTATTCTATCAGCAATATTTTGCTTTGTTGTGTTCTGAATTTATTGGTAAGTGAGCCAGTGTAAATGAAAAGGCCAGGGCTTACTGTCACGTATTTCATAGTTGTTCGATCATTGACTGTGTTAGATTTTTTTTAATTTCTGATAGTTGTGGTAATAAAATGCTTGTCTTTACTTAAATAAAATATTTTATAATTTGTTTTTTTTTTTTATTTATTATTGATAATGCATACCAAAGTAGCCGTATACTCGTCCGCGTTTATAATTTATTAAAACTCATATTTATTTATTTTACGTAATATCATTTTCTTTCAAGTCTAAGGAAATAATATGATGCAACGATTATAATTATAGAGGTACCTTTATAACTAGAACCGATGGAGCATGTTTACATATACGCGTAGGAAGATATAAGTTATCAATCGTCACGAAGGTGAACTTTGTATCAATAAATTGTGTACAATTACAACTTATATTTATAAAACTAATAGCTATACAACGACTAATTCGCTAGGCGTCGATTACAATTAAAAATAAATCAATATGTTTATCGATCTGATCGCAATTTGCACTGGTCCAGACACTCAGCGAACGAGTCTTAATCAAATCAAATAGTTTTTTATTCAAGAAGGTTTATAACGGTTCGTCATGTTACAGTTTTGAATTAAATTTTAAGTTGTCACCGGATAGTATTGAATTGAATGTAGATTCCATCGAGAAAAACCAGCAAGAAACTCAGTAGTTACTCTTTTTCATCAGGTAACTGTTAAACACATATTTTCTCTTTCTATCATTATTGATTTGACATTCGAAAGAAGAACACAGCAATGTTTAACTAATCACCCGCTAAACAACGTTTATAAGGCGGTAAAATTTATTTATTTTTAATCATAAAATGACTAATGAAGTCGTGCGCGACTGTACTCATTATTGTGTTACATATATCATCAACAGAAATGTAAGTCGAAGGTCGTGTCGGAGGCCGATCGCTGCTTCCGTAAAAATCGGAAGGAATTAAAATAACTGTCAGATTGAAAATATTTTACGTCAATTCATCGATGGACTGGAAGGAGTATCTCCGAGATACTATTTACTGTTTTATGAACTATAAGAGAATAATCCAAAGAAAAAAAGTACTTCTAGTATTGAAATGAAAGTTTTTTTTACAGCCTTTGCCAATAAGTTATTCATGAGGTTATTTATACTGACTTTTTAATTTGCCTGTCAATTTGATGATAGAAGGAGCGTAAAAACTGTCTTCAATATATTCATTAGAGTTTTTCTTGTAGAAATGTGTAACAAACACATTTCTGATTGTCTTACGGTGGCTTTGGTTTCTATATTTTAGGTTCTTTGCTTGGTTCGTGCTCTCGGCACGGGAGTGCAAACACTGTCAATTGTCTGCGAGCTGGTATTGAGCTTAAACTAAGGTCTTCGGGGTTGACGGCCTTATCTTAACTAGCCTGTAGACGAACGAGGCAGTCGAGGCAATTCAATGATGATTACTATCAAAATCGGCTGCAATATTCAATTTAAAATTCCCATCAATCGGTCAAAAGAGTGGTCAAGGCCTTATGTCTGCGTTACACACGTGCGTAACTTTGACTGTGTGCATGCGTGCGTATGTACGTCTAAATTAATTCTGTGTCACACACGTGTACATTATGTATGTGCGTTTATAGCACGTGTTAAGTTCGTATTTCATGTCTATCATTCATTTGAGTCTTTTAATCTCTTTGCTAATCATCTGATATGGATTCATATCTCGGCATTAATTACTGGCAATACAGTTGTCCCTGTCTAACTTACGAATTAATCTGAAACTAGAAAAGGGTGCAATACTATTTTACTTTTAAACGCATAAAATAATATAAGGATAAATATAGTAGTACACGAGTATTTCGAGATTATTTCATTTTATCGCTTATCGTTGTTATCAAATGGTTTTACAGACAATGCTAAGCTGTTACTCGTATCATAAAACATTATGTGTACAGCACGAAAGCGGCTGGAGACTAATGCCCTTTATGCACGTGGCTTTAAAAATACTAGTGATTTTGTTGTAACTTTTGTTAAAATCACGATAATCTTAATTCAAGTAAGATATAATTGTAAATTTGTGTGTATGTGTAATATACTTATATATTTTTTTTTATTATTGAAAATAGATAGCAGATTGGCAAATAGTCCTATGTTGATAAGTGGTCAGCATCGCTCGTAGACATTATCATCTATTCCTTATATATAAGTATGTACTTACATGTAGCGATATAAGTATGTTGGCAATGTAACATTCTTATCATGGTTTGGACTGGTGCTAATATACTGACAGCCTTTGTTGAACATAGTTCAGATGGTACCAACCAGTCTCAGGACACGAGAAACCGTTTATCCTGCTCCTGAACTCCGATCGTGTCCGACTACCGTCCAATATAGCCACGTTTAGGTACACACCTGTCAATTTTATATTTTTAATATATAGGCTAGCGCTTGACTGTATCACACCTGATGGAAAGTGATGATGCAGTCTAAGATGGAGCGCGCTTGCCTAGAAGATGCCTATTCACTCTTGACCTGAAGGTACACATATTGTAGGTGGTAGGGAAAACGGAGGTCGGGAGGGAATTCCAGACCTTAGCGGTGCGTAGAGGGGCAGATCTTTACGATGCCTTGCAGTTCTGTGTTAAAAAGGTGATGGGGGAACCAAATTAAATAGTTCCTGAGTGTGCTCAGAAATATATTCTGTACAATACCGATAGACAGGCAACCTTACGACGGTGTTCTTAGTTCTGGAGTATATTTCCTGCGCAGTTGGTTAGTCTCCGTCAAGAACCGCCGCCGTGACCGAAATTGCTCTGAAGGACATCATCGTCATATAATGATATGAAATATATTAATATTTTGATAAGAAAACGATACTAAAGCTTATACATTTAAATGTTTAAATAGTAATAATTCATTTCAGAGACTAGTAACTTCATAATAAATGAAAATATTATATATTAAATGTGATTTGATATAAATGTACCACGGAGATGGAGATGGGCTGGACACTTGGCCAGACGGGAAGACGGAAGGGTGACTAAAGTCCTAGAGTGTAGGTAAGGGTGACTAAAGTGATGGCCTAGAAAATCAAAAAGGCCAGTGGGCCAGACCAACCGCACGATGGTCAGACGATTTTAGGAAAATGTCGGGTGCTCAATGGGTGCGACTAGCTCAGGACCGGGAGAATTGGCACGCCTGTGAGGAGGCCTATGTCCAGCAGTTGATATTATACTGAATAATAATAATAATGTCAGGACTATATAAAGCTATGTCAACAGTAGTCACATGGGTTTCGACACTTCTAATGCCTTCAGAAAGTTAAGCTTTATATACAATTAATTAATATCAATTGTTTCGCACATCAAAAAAACAATTATTATCTATTATTTTCAAATACCACATCATAATTATTCTGGTGTATATTATTTTGCAGCATAGTTTAATCACGAACTAATTAGAGCTTGTATTTTAGAATTCTTCAATAAATAATTAAAATATACAAATAATATATTTTTTCTTATTTTTATAATATTTACATTTAAAAAGTCGTAATTATTTATCGTTCAAGACAATTTGCCGCGAACGGATATCGATCCCACCCTTGAATACTTTGGCTTCGCTGAATATGACCATGTACGGACCGTGAGAAATTAAACTTTTGTTTATGTTTTATAATATTTAATTGATTTGTATATAATTTGTAGCGCCAATAGCGCAATGGTTTACTAGGTTGCCTAGCGACGTAATGTCACACGTTCGCTTTTAACCACTTAGGCTATCGTCGTACCCACCCCTAACACAAGCTTTAGGCTTAATTGATATTGCTATTTGACATTACTCACTACTCATCACGTAATGTACTTTGAGAACATCGCTCGATTGACGGAAACATACATAGGTATGATTTTTACTTTTATTCCTTAGTATTAATAGTTATACTCAAGAATAAAAGTAATTATATTACATTAATGTTTTTTTTTTTTAATGAATAGGCTAGCGCTTGACTGTATCACACCTGATGGAAAGTGAGATACAGTCTAAGATGGAGCGCGCTTGCTTAGAAGGTGCCTATTCACTCGGGACTTGAAGGTACCCATATTGTAGGTAAAATGTATATGTTATAGGTTCTATTTAAAGTAACGTTGAACGATATCAATATTTGTCCTGAATCTAAATATACTATATATAGTGAAGCTTTAAGGCCGGCAGGTTCGTTAGCTAGGTAGATGCTTATTAGTAAGATAAGAAACGAAACGTATTTTTTATTTAAATACCAAGTAGTTATAGACTAGACATCTGTAGTTTGATACATAATATACATATATTATATACTTACTATAATAGTATACTGAGGCGTTTTAAATTTAATGTTCAAGCATTGCTGAACTTATGTAAAACTAATATGTATTTAGATGGCAGCAAAGTAGATACGGACATGTGCATTTTTGTGAAAGTGCTTTTTTACAAAAATAAGATATATAATATTTTTAAATATTATATACCATATTATAAAATATATATAATATAATATAAAAATGCAGATGTCCGTATCCACTTTGCTGCCATCGATTTGTGAGTAAGAGTTTGTTAAGACGATACATGTTGGGTTGTTACATAATATAATAACTAGTTAATGGTCCGAAGATAAGTCTCCCACTTAACATTCTAAGCTGTGTTACGAGTTGAATAACTTAGCGTTGTATCTGTGACCGTGAAATTGTTAGATCCGTTAGTTTATAATAAATGTAGACAGTTTCTATACTGTCGTAGAATTGTTACTTCGCGGTAGTGCTTTGTGCAAGCCCGTCTGGATACCACCCAGTCATCACATATACTACCGCTGAATGGCAATGGTATTGTTGTGTTATCTTTTAAAGGGCGAGTGAGTCAGAGTAATTACAGGTCCAAGGGACATAACATCTTAGTTCCCAACGTTATCGGCGCATTGGCGATGTATGGAATATTTCTAATGCCTAGGGACGGTGTGACCACATGGTCATCAGGAAGTACCAACAGGAGGCCCCACCCGAGATAATATACATAACTACTATATTTAAAAAAAAAAGCTGAACTACGCATGTTTCATACAACGGTCAAAATTGAGTTACAATTAATATAAATCAATACGTCATACAAATTACTAAAATCACCCACCCACAAACATATCAAAAGAAATATAAAAAAAAAAACAATTAAAAACTTAACGTCTTTACTTCCTTCCAAAACGTCGTAACCGACTTTACGAAATTATAAATAGATGATCTTTTTCGACGTAATCAAATCTTTTGTATATTATCAACCGTAATCGTATAATGAAAAAGAAAGTGCTTTAACATAATATTCACTATTATATAAGGCTGTCATCGATTTGAAATAACCGATATTTTAATTCTTTCTATTTCCTTTCGGTAACTTTAAGCTGATATTGCATTGTATTGATATATTCTAACAAAAATCTTTGATTCATGAATTATAAAAGATAACTTGTTGCATATATAAATACATTTAAATATGTATAAAACCTTTTTTTAAATTCTAATCTATAATATATTTTGTACGGGAATAAAAATGAATGCAGCTTCAATTAAAAAATAAATCACTTAAAATGAAATAACAAAACGCAATCTCATTTTGAAATTAGAATTCGAAATTAATTTATAAATTTACAATAATCGCTTATACGATTTCGAAAGACGAGCGATCTGACGTCACGCTTCATTAAGCACGTCCAAGAATGTGTGGCACTTACATTGTTTTACAGTTTAAAGGTCGTGTAAATAAAACTACTATTAATTACGTGTTACCGTTTTTGCTTGTCCGAGAGGCCAACATACCTGCCGCTCGCCGGTTGGCGCCGGCACGCAGTGGGAGGGGAGCCCGACAAGTGAGGTCACTCGGTGCATTGTTGTAAGTTGAGAATTTTATCGATATCGGTTTATTTATATAATTTTATTCACTATTCAGGACTTAAGGTTTTTTACAAGACAACGCAGACAAGGTGTGTAATGTTTCAATAAAATTGTTATGACTATATTTTTTTATTTGCATTTCTGTCAGTGCTGACGTGTTTTTTAATATTTGATATCGTCAGTTACTAATTTATTATTAAGTTTTTATTGGAATTAAGATATATAGATAAATATATGTAAGTATACTAAAATTTTGGATTAAATTTTCATGTGTCATTTTAAAGCTATGCTACAAGCTGCACAGCTGGTTTGTTTAAATTTGTCACATTAATCTTTTTTTGGAATGATTTTTTTATTGTTATTTACTTAAAATAAGTAAATTAAGTCGATATAAATCTCAAAAACATGTTACAAGTAACTCTTGTACATATGCTACTTGTCAAAGTAGGCTTTAACTTTCTCGGTAAGGGAAAGTTGAGTGTCAATCAATTCAAATAAAGCGATTCTAGTATAATTTTTCATTTCGACCACACAATATTTATTTTCAATCAAAATTAATATATTTACTTTAAACACATAAATAATAACCTTATTGATAATATATCAATTTATATATACTGATAATATATATTTATATACGAAATTTTATCAATAATGTTCATTATAATTTATGCATTATTTTTATCGATAGATAATTTTTTATCGTGCACGCACCGCACTAGACGCGTCATACCGGAGTGGCGGGGATCCCGGCCCTTCCCGCTTCGTCCTCCTCGCCCCGCATTCGTATATAACATCGGGACGGCACGCGCGCCGCGTCTTACGTTCCGAAGCCACCGTGTAGCTCTGTGTTTTATCACTCGCGAAGCCACGCGGACATTGTGAAAGTGTGATTACAACGATTTCTCGGTAGTGAGAGTAAGCCGAGTGCACCCACGACACTAGCGTCTAAATTTAGTGGTGTGAAATTGTCTCGCGAATATAAGAGAGAGTTCAATGGAAGCCAGGTTCGTGACCTGCCGGAGCTTCCAGCAGATCAAGCCGCCCGAAAAGAGTTTAGCACCGCCACCGACGGTGAAGGGCCTGCTGTCTCGCTTCGGAAGCCAAGCTCAGGCTTTATTTGCGCCTAAGAAACCAAGATTCGGTTCGTCGGTTGCAATCCACAAGTTAAGGGAGTCGAAGTGGTTTAAGCATGAGGAACAGAATATTCTGTGCACCGTGCTCGAATCCGGATTCGTTCTGGAAGTCAGAGCTGAAGATCCGTTGCCGCCTGACACGACGCTGTCCCCAGACTACCATATGTACGCCATTGCCATGTGGAAGAAGGGTAAAGGTTCGTTAAACTCGTTTCACATTTAATAAAACTTGATTTATCGTAAATATTGGTAAACGATAAGATACACGGTCGTGGGGGCGTGATCTGAGACTGGTTAACCGGCGTTGCGTTGCGTTCGCGCGCCGTTCTAATGAGTTCACAATAGAATTTGTAAATAATTCATGTCGTACGCTACAGCACGCTGTTTCGTCTCATAATGACGTCGGGCGTTGAATAGTAAATTAATTGCAATATCCGGCGAACGAACTGGTTTAACCACGGGTTATTTAGGCTCGGTATTTACATAACCGGTCATAAGAAAATATCATTTAGACAAATTTTTAGTATTAATTAGCGCTTTTAAATATTTTAAATTGTCTTTTATTGAATATAGAAAATTATCTTGATATAATCGTTATCACCACAACGAACTTCCCATTATTCATGTTTACATTTTAAATGACATTGCATTATGTTCGTTATAGAAAAAACAAAGAACCCGGAACAGATAGAGGTGTACACAGTGCAGCAAAAAGGCGTGCGTAAACGTATTATCAAGACTACTTTGGGAGCCTTCTGGAAGAAAGATTCCGTTATAAGAATCAACAACGTTGATGACAAACAAGAGACGCCCAACAGCGAAAAAGACATCAGGGCTAAGGTAAATACACATAGAATGCGGCACAAGTTTCCAATTCGCACTAAAACCTTTAGTTATCTAGTAAATTCCTTACCGCCTTATCTACCAGCTATATCAGGAAGATCTATATATACTATAGTAAATATAAAACAACTTTATCAACACCAAACGTATCAATAGTCAATTGCATAACACGGCCTTCTAGCGATGTTTTGACACGCAACATGCATTACAATTTTGTGAAAGATTGCCAATATTATTTTAACCTCGATAGTAATGTCAATATTTGTAGCTTCATTTGTCATTTCATATCTGACTTAATCTGTATAAATTATTCATGCAATTTAAAATTTCCTTACGTGACACAAAATTAGTAATTGTTTAAAATCAACTCGTTAAATTCAAAAGTATCCCTATCCCTTAGTGACACGAAATAATTTGTTTACCAATTTTTCTCAAAGACCTTAATGTCGTTTCTTGTTTAAGATCATATCTTTGTCGACCTTAAAAGGTTTCAATCCTATTTCTTCCTCTGTAGGCTAGACGTCAGAATTGGAAACCTCTTTTCAGATAGCCTCATCGGGGCTTTCGTTTTTCGGAAAGAGAAGTGGAACGGCTACTAAGAAGCTTCTACTGATTGCAGCTTGACATGGCAACAAAATCCAGATTTGAACGTAACTGGCATAATACACTGCATTTCGTCCACTGGTGCCGATACGGGGAGACTCCACAAGAAGCTAGAATGAGACAGGTAATTTTTTTACAATTCAAAAACAAAGTTAATTATCTAGAAAATTCTGGAACTTATCGACATAGCGCGTTTAAGAAACCGTTTCAACGGTTTGTTTTTTTAATTACTCGCTTTATTATTTTGGTTCTAGATTTTCTACTTTTTTATTTCACGCATGTTTTAAAAGGAAACTGTCCTTACAATGTTTTGTGATGTTTTTTTTCCTTTCTCTTTAGTACAACGAAATGTCCTTGTACATAATTTCTTCGCAACGAACTTGACAAGTGTGAAAATAAAATTTTTCGATTCGATTAAAAAATCCTAAAAAAATATAAACTGTGAAATACAATATTTATATATTGTATTACAATTTCGTAACGACAGATTCTTAAACGTCATAAATCATCTTCCACAATCATTCAATTACTATTGCTTTTTTTTCGAAGCTTAATATGACATGTGTGTCGTATGTGTTTTTGTTTTAATGTGGACTTTCGCTATGCTTTCATTTAATACCGTGTACATTGAAAACTGGGCACATTTAA